>CM060949.1:189589757-191084757 GCA_030765055.1 Mantis religiosa | reverse complement strand
GCCACGTCAATTACCCATTATAAGTAGTCCACTGGTTCACCAATATCGTAGCCAGCATTCTGCCATACATAGCGAAGCATAGGTCTATGTACTCCCGCAAATAACTGATTGTAAATAACAGACTGCAAATTCATCATAAAGAATCTGTCGTGCAATTTTGGCTGCATATTACTGGAACATAATTTAATAAAGTATGTTATTCTCTTGGCATATATTTTATATTGCGGGAAGAAATACATGTCCAGAGGATGTACGAGGGTTGTTCAATAAAGAATGATCATAATTTTTTACGGTCATAATTTTTCGCACTAAAATTCAATCTTATTATATTCTGTTAGCTTAATGTTAAACACGCGTAGTAGTTTCATTTTTGGTACTCCTGGTTCCCGCCTGTGAGAACCAGGCAAGTTCAGACATGTTCAGTATCGCCTACCGCTGCAATGGAGGTAACATGCAGTTAAAGCGGATGTTAGAGGACGATCCGGAGTTTCTTTCAAACGTAATTGCTGCTGATGAAACTTGGCTACATCATTTTGATCCTGAGAGCAAACAGCAAAGCTCAGTGAGGAAATCTCCATCACCAACCCGCAAAAAAAAAGCAAAAGTGGTTGCTTCTGCTAAGAAAGTTATGGTCATCTCATTCTTTGATATTCATGGAATGGTTTATCAGCATGTTGTACCTGCACACACATCAGTAACTGGAAAATACTACAGAGATGTCCTGAAAACATTACAAGTCCACATCAGGCGAAAAAGACCACATTTCCGTGAAGCAGGCTGGATGCTGCACCACGATAATGCGCGGCTGCATATTGCCAAAGTTGCTGACTATCTTGCAAAAATCAACGTGAAGTGCATTTTTCACCCTCCCTATAGTCCGGATTTAGCCACATGTGACTTTTTGACTTTTTTCTATTCCCTAACTTGAAGAAACGCCTTCGTGGGAGGCATTATCCATCATCAGAAGCAGTGGTGAAGGCTGCGGAGGTGATTTTGAAGGAACTCTCCAAAAATGGTTTCCAGCATGTCTTTGAAGACTGGCAGAAACGCTGAGACAAGTGCACCGCATTCAGGGGAGACTATTTTGAGAAGGACCATCAACATTATGAGGATGAGTAAAGGTACGTAGTCAGAAAAAATTGTGATCACTCTTTATTGAACAGCCCTCGTACATATATTGTGGTTTTAGGTACAATTATTTTAAAATCTACATGTGTTCCCCCAGATGCTTCCAGTAGTATGTCCAGACCAGGAGTCACGAAGTACTAATAACTTTCTCGACAAATTTGGATTCAAAACTGTCAGAAAAACGTCTTCAGATGTTGTTTCGTCATCTTTCCACTCACACTTGCATCGACGAAGGCATTTGGAGGGCACCGAATTTCCATTTCCATTGACGTATTTATCAGACTGAGTTGTTCCTGTATATCATCATCCAGCCTACTTTGCCACCGACGTTAAGCTCTGTGGACGCTGGGCTCATCGTCCGATATGGTTTAAAATTTGGAGGGTGTTAATTATAAAAAGAATCTATCAACGATTATTTAACCTGGGCCCAACCCGTCCTAATCCTTGAGGATATAGAGCACACAACATGACCACCCACAATTGCCAATAGCAATTACTTAAATTTTTAATTAAGTAAACTCATATTTTAGCATACCGTAATGAAGTTTAAAACATTTTCCATGTTAACATAAATGTTTAGAAAGATAGAGCCAGACTAAAAATTTCAATGTCATAGCCGGGATTTGAACCACAAATCTCGCGGTTTCCGTCCGGTTGCTCTACACTGCACTACCATGGCAACATGTCACTCTCCAACTAACTAATATTTTTTTCCGGTATACTTAGCAGATCTCATACTAAACTAACGATATATACGAGACAATTATAATGACGACTTACTATTAAGTACTTAAGTTACAGGCTTCACAGTATAAATCATTATTAGGTAAGTTATGTCAACTACACTTGTCATTGTTATTACATAATCATTAAAATTATTGATACAGATATAGTAGTTCAATAGTTACAGTTTCTAGTACTAATATACAGAAACAGTTTAATTCTTCATCCTCAAACAGTTGACAACTTACATCAAATAGTTCATTTATTTGTCTATGTCAGTCAACTTAACTGATGCCTATTGTCCACATATATCTGCGAGAAAAATACTACATAGTTCACCACTGTAGCGGCTGGCAGCAGATTGGAGACGGCATCAGAAGTGTTGCAGACACTGAAAGAGACCTTATCGATATTTAATAGGAACCAAATCCCTTTAGTTGCACTCGTGGTTGTAAAACTTTATTTACAACGTTGCTGGCATACGTTCTCCACATCCGGCACGCCTAACGGACAGTTAGCCGTATTGGCAAGTGAAACATAAGACAAAACTTTTACATCTCGATAAGTAACGAGGGCACAACGAAATATATTACCTCAGACTAAGTCGTATGCATGGATCATATAGCACCAACACTTGGAGAGTTCTACCGACATAAAAGTCAATCTTATTGATAATCCATGCAGATGTTCCCAGCTTCGGAAACGCCCTTCATTAGAGGAAGGGAATATCGGACTGGTTTGCATAATCTTCAGTTAGTCATTCATGAAATTAGTGGGAATTTAACAGTTAAAATTTAAATATCGGTTTGAGGTGAGGGATTGCTGAAATTTCTAACTTTCACAACTCTAAGAACAAAAATCTGAAATATGAATATCTTATCAGAATACGAGAGAGGAAAAATATAACATCCTATCACTTAAAAGCTATAAAAAGCATTTTTGAAGGCTGCATTCAAAACCTAATTTGGATTATAGATTTTAAAAAAGGGTGCTTTTCAAACATTACGTTTGCTCTTAGAGTAATTCAAATTTGTGTACCTATTTTTGTGGACCTTAGAATGTATAACCTTTAAATCCTTATTTACGCAAAATTATATTTATCAGACACGTCGTATTTATAGGAACCAATCCTAAATGCCAGCAAAACAGCGCCCCGATGAGACGTCTGCCAAGGAGGTAACAGCCAATTGATAAGAGTTTTCAAGATTAAAAAATTAAACATAAAATAACATCATCACGTTTCTTCCTAATAGACAAATGATACCCTGAGGAGAAATAGGGATTTTGATTAAAATTTAGTTCACCAACGTTAAGTCATATCGGACGATGAATGAAATGGTCTTCCAATGAGCCCAGGCTACATAGAGCTTATAGTTACCAGACATTCATCTTTCAGGATAAGGGAAAACCTCCAACGTTAAGTCATATCGGACGATGAATGAAATTATGTTCAAATGAGCCCAGGGTACATAGAGCTTAGAATTACCACACATTCATCTTTCAGGATAAGGGAAAGCTTCCAACGTAAGTTAATATAATAATTAATAAACGATGAATGAAATGACTTTGAAACGAGTCCAGGATCCATAGAGCTTAGGGTTACCTCATATTCATCTTTCAGCATAGGGGTAAACCTCTAACGTTAAGTCATATCGACGATGAATGAAATGTTCAAATGAGCCCAGGGTACACAGAGCTTGGAGTTACCTGACATTTATCTTTCAGGATAAGGGTAAACTTCCAACGTTAAGTCATATCGGACGATGAATTAAATGATGTTCAAATTAGTACAGGGCCATAGAGCTTAGACTTTCCCGATATTCATCTTTCAGGATAAGGGAAAACCTCCAGAAAACGTTAAGTCATATCGGACGATGAATAAGTCCAGGGTCCATAGAGCTTAGAGTTACCAGATTTTCATCCTTCAATATAAGGAAAACCCTGTATGAAAGCTTATCCATCCTGACCGAGATTCGAAATTCTTACCTCTTGAACGTGAGGCAGGCACGCTATTTCCGCTACGGAGGTTGACTGTCTGAAATTTTTTTTTATTAATGTCCACTAACGTTAAACCATATTGGAAGATGAATGAAATGGATCAAACGAGTACAGGCTCCAGAAAGCTTACAGTTACTCGATATTCATGTTCAGAATGAGGGAAAACTCCGGAAAGGATATTATCCAGATAACTTCGTCCACCGAGATTCGAACTCGGGACCTCTTATACGTGAGGTAGACATGCTAACACTACACTTCTGAGGCAGGCTCTGTGAATCGTGTCATAGCATCTTAGTCATCTACCTCATGATCATTCGAGGTAGGCTATCTTGTAGAAATCCTACTATTATATTGTATTTTCGTATGAATGTAGGAGAGTGTAGCTTAAGTGACGTCATATTTCAGAAAAGTATAAGTGGTATTCGAAACTCCAGACCAATGACAATGAACAAGTTGACTCTTGACATAAATGTAATACTTAAACGAGATCTGTCACTTTCGTTACTTGGTTGGGTATGTCCACTCACTACTCGCCACTGAGACGATGCCACAGCTGAGTTTATTCTGCACATGTCCCTCAGTGAGAGAGAACACAGATTAAAGAAAACTGTTTTTACAGGGACTCGAACTTAGACCCTCCAATTAAAAGACAAGACACTAGACTCCCACACCTCAGAGGTGGGCACATTAACGCTCTCTCTCTCTCTCCTGTTTCGCCGTTTTAACGAGAGCTGTGAATACAAGTTCTGGCACAATATAAAACAACGATGTTAGAACATGTTGGCAGTAACTCGTGTCTGTACTTACTTTCTGTCAGAACAGAACTTACATTTGGAGTAAAGTCGTTACTTCCTCTACTCACAGTTGCTCTATCTTACTTCATGTTAATCGAGATAAAGGTTTGTAGAAATGGTTTTACTACACATTTCCTTATAGGAAGGTTTAAGCGGCAGTCAAATCTTTTACGAGCTGGTCGCTATGTAATGACATTCCATTCTCTTAGCTTGGGCGGCACATTAAAAAACAAACGACTTCCTGTACAAGAACAGCATAAGTAATTGAAACGAATAACAAAGAATATCCCATAAAGAGTCTCCTCCAACATACAGGCAATGAACTACACCGAAATAATTTAAGCGATCGTAGACGTGAGTAATATAAGCAAGTTTAGATAAGCAATACATGGTCTGCGCTAAACATAACGTAGTTAATTGCATTAAACCTAAATGGCATCAGATGCTGATAACAGTGGGCGACAATGAAAATGTTTCGGGCTTAAAAATAGTGAATTTACATGTATTTCCATCTGCTGAATTCAAAAATCACCATAAAACGATAGATTAGCTACTGTTTTGAAGATAAAGTGACATTTCATCTTTTAGAGTGAAGATTTTAAATTTGGAGGAATCTTTTTTGGGAGTTGGCACACCTGTCAAATAACAAAACACAATCAGAGAGATTTTTGGAAATTAAGTGATACAAAAGTTAAGGAAGGCATTTTTGTCGGACCACAAATAAGAGAACTTGTAAAGGATCCTGCATTTGACTAAATTTTGGAGAGGAAAGAAAAGGAAGCTTGGGAAGCCTTCAAGGGTGTTGTTCATGAATTTTTAGGCAACAAAAGCGATGATAGCTACAAG
Source organism: Mantis religiosa (assembly GCA_030765055.1). Classification (NCBI taxonomy): domain Eukaryota; kingdom Metazoa; phylum Arthropoda; class Insecta; order Mantodea; family Mantidae; genus Mantis; species Mantis religiosa. The sequence goes on along the minus strand of CM060949.1, from coordinate 191,079,268 downwards.
CATTTGGTGACAGTGCTCCTTCAAACATACCGATACCTTGGATGCAACATGTCCCTTAAGCTTCATTTTCTCCACTCCCACCTAGACTTTTTCGCTCCTAGTTGTGGAGCTGTTAGTGATGAACATGGGGAGAGATTCCATCAGGACATTTGTGTTATGGAACAAAGATATCAGGGCCGTTGGAATGAAGTAATGCTTGCGGATTGCTGTTGGTCTTTGTATAGGGATTCTGCGGAACTCCATCACAAGAGGCAAGCTAAAAGATGACGAAGTCAATAGGCCACCACATGATTCTCTTCAGACACAACTATCTGCGAAGTATTTTTCCAGCAAGTTAGAACTCTTAGCATATAATTACCAGTTCAAAAAGTAAAATGCACTTTCATTTTTGTTAGCATGTATGTAATTAAAATGTATCCTTTTCTCTCAATCCGTTAATATGTAATACTTCCACCTTGTGTATATCATAGAAACTAGAGCTAATAAAAATTTTTCATTGTCATATTTATTTTTCTCAACCCAAAATTAGTAGGAATTCCACCTGAAGTGCTCGAAACGTTCAAAAATTAGTTTTTTGTTTCCGAGTGTAATTTGGTTCAAACAAGATGGATGAAATTTTTGGATTAGAATGTCCTTAAAACTGCTTCCCGAGTATAAGAATATCGATTCTTTATTTATTTATTTATTTTCTCATCTTTCTTCTACATACATTTTCATTGATACATTGACATTTGTAATATTTCTTTCACACATTAACAAAAGACTTATTCACATCTAATATACCCTTCCTACCTGCTTGCCTGGAGTCTCGGTCTCAATACACACAACCCCTGGTTTTCCGTGTATTGATGACCCTCTTCTCCCTTGTATCCCTCTTTCTAGTTTTCTAGCCTTTAATTGTTAGTTATTCTTTATGAATCTTAACCAGTTCTCTCTAACTTTCTTACATTTCAAGGGAAAAGATAAATCATACCTATTTAACATTGTTTATTTTCCTAAGCGTTTTCAGTAAGAAGTAATCCTTTTCAATACAAATAACAAAAGCACAACAAATGTAAATGGGTACACTTAATATGCAGTTTGCCTTACAGGAATGTTTAGAATTTCATACAGATTAATAGAAAACTGCATCCTATGGAACATTTTGAAGTTAGTAAAATACAGAAAATTTGGAATCTAAGAAATCTGAGGTTAAAATTACGTAATAGCAGCTACGATATAAGTGTAGGGTTCTTTAAAGTCATGTGACGTTTTCTGTAGTGCCGCTAGAAAAAAAAACACTTTTTAACCACGCCTATATTAATTTTAAGACAAAAAATAACTGAGATTGTTGTAAGTTTTGGGTCAATTTGCACAGATGTGTCTCCTTAATAAACTCCTTGTTGTATATCCAATGTGCAGCAGTAAGAAATTTCTCTTCCCCGAAAACTTCACGTTGAAACCAACAGATACAAAAGCTGTTGTCACAAATAACAAGCAGAAGAAATTGGCTAAAAAGAAAGATTTAGGCACTAATAAACAGAATAGGCAGAAACATACGAAATAGGCATTTATAGGAACTATAAAACTAAGAAATTAGGTTAAAAATTGTCGGAAACGTGCATATAACTTAAAAGCCTACGTTTATGAACAAAGACATAAAATAGGCAAATAGGGCAAAATCCGCCCCCCTACTTATTACACACATCTATGTACTTCTCCCTCCCCTACATTGTCTTTATTTCCCTATATGTCCTCAATGATCTTTTCTCCCTTACACTGGCAAATATAACTTGGCTATCTAAATCTTCCAGCCCTTATAATAATACTCCTCGTTTCTCCAAATATGTCCCATACCTATCTGTTCCATCAGTTCTCTTGCTTTTTACGCCCAAGACTCTCCCCATTTGCGTCTCATCTCCCCCCCCCAAAAAAATCCTTAATAATATTGCTTTACTCTAAATTGGCAACTCTGTATATATATTTCAATACCCTTGAGACAATTTTAACCCTTGTTGAATGTCTTCCCAACTCTAATTGTGCTGCCCCATTAGGTGAAGCTACTGGTAAGCCCAAAATATATTTACAGAAAGATCTGTTAATGACATCCACCTCTTCCCATGCTTCATCCACTCCCCATATCTCTGCCGCATGCAACATTTTACTTTCGACTATGGCAGTATAAATCCTCTCCAGCCATTTGACATTAATGTCAGGTAATTTCCTTAAACATGCTCTTAGAATACTCATGGCCATTTTACCTTTTGCTAAAACTAATTTTTTTCTGTTCAGTCCATTTACCATTACAGCTCAGTCTTATCCCCAAATAATCAAATCTCTTTATGACCTCTATTTCTCTTCCATTTATCTCCCATTTCTCATGTTTATGCAATCTATAACCTTTCTTAAAAGCCGTGATCTTCGTTTTCTTTTCGTTAACTCTCAACCCCCATTTTTGGCAATAACTACTTATTGCTTCAATTGCCCTTCTCAGCCCTCCAACAGATATAGAACCAACTACTAAGTTATCTGCAAATAACAACCCTGGAGTTTTTGTTGTGAATAACCTGTGAGTGAACCCTATTTTTAAATATCGATTCTTAGTAGCGCGTTTTTAGCGTTCAAGATTTAATGCCACAAAGATCGTTCAAATCTCGAACTAAGCACCTTCCAGTGCGACACTGAACAGAGATTACGTACGTCATTCAGTGGTGCTTTTGTAACTGTACTGGTGCTCCAATCTTAGTGCCCAAAGACTGCTGATCTAAAGGTCTTTGGTTCGGTTCCTGTCATATAGTTGATTTTTTTCTTTGTGTTTTAATGCGTAAATTCAAATAGGAAGAAATTGCGTGATTCATAGTTAAGAGCGTGTGTCTGATTGCACCGTGCAATAGCACTACTATGATTTCCTTGACTCGAGACACTTTGCATTGAAAACGCAGGTCCCCATTTCGAGCGGTTCCATTTCAGCTGCTGGGCTCATTGCCGTCCCGTAGTAGGGGAGCGTGTCCGTTGATCTGGCCTGTCGGAGGAAGTCTCTATCCAAGTAAACTGTAGGGACCCTGCCCTCTGTGGTGTCGTAGCTCCTTGGGTCGGCCGCCCTCTGTCTCCTTCGCCTCATCCTTCCTCCCGGGAGTGCCTCCACTTGGGAGCATAGGAACAATTGACCCAACATGGTGGCCTACCTACTGAATCCCCTCCGTAATGAAATCCCAATCAGACAGAGGGCAGGGTCCCTACAGTTTATTTGGATACAGACTTTCCCCGACAGAGCCCCACAAGTCCCTGGCTGGCGGTTCCGAAATGGTCCCGGCAGAGAAGCGGAGGCCGACAACCGGCGGAGGAAGTAGTTTTCCTCAGAGCATATCATCCTGCCATGCACCGCCGAGACACCCGCCGACACTTCTACCCTGAAAGAGACCACCAGATGAGAGATGATATAAAATGATAATGGAGATGAAATGGAGGGATAGGAAATTCGGGAGAAGTAATTAACCTATCCAGAATTCGCCTAGTGACCCGGGAAAACCCCCAAAAAACCATAGGTCAGGTAAGTCGGCCATGGGAATTGAACCCCGGCCTCCCAAATACGGGCCGCAGACGAAACCGCCTGAGCCATCCCGCTGGATAAAGTGAGGGAGAAGATGTAATGAAACGAAAGTTGAATACAAGTTTAATGATGAAACATTGGCAGAATGAATGGCAGGGAACCTGACCATATGCCACAAATTCTACTAAATTGGAAATCGATGTGAACCGACAGAGGTGGGGGACGTCAGTTATATAAACAGCATGCTACCAGCTCTCCAAGCAAGTACCCGGGACCACCTAAAGGCAACCCTCTTCCCCGTCCGGGCGGCATAGACGTACTCAATTTCACGTGGATGGCGGAAACCATCCGCCCCCTCGAGTCCAACCCAATCCGAGCAACTCCCATTCAGGAGCGGCTCAAATGTGCCCGAGATACTTCTAGTAGACCTTTCAAACGGGAGTCAGATACGCTACCACCACGTTACAGAGGTGGGTACCACAGCAACTGAAGAAATCGGAACCCCACCCCCCCCCCTACGGCATTGTAGGTACAAGGGAATATGGGAATACAGTAGACTTAAAGTGACAGTCAAATGTTTCAAGAACTAGTCACTTTGAAAGTCCGTCCTCTTTGCATACTCAAGAGATAGAAAGTTGAATAACGATTCAAGAAAAATATGAACATTAGAAAATTCATAGAAAAGACAGAAGTATCTCCTAAATACTTCACTCTGCAAAAAATGTCACATTGTATGTTTCATATCTACATTTTTGTGTAGATTTTCTCATTGTCTTACGGGTTACCAATTGTTCGAAAGTCATTCGGAATGACGACGACTTTTGATGACATTTACAGGAATTTCTAGATAAAGATTCGTTTGGTATCAAAATATTTTCAATATTTAGTATTATAATTAAAATCCTTAGAGGCATTTTTGAAAAATAAAAATTTTCGAAGAATGTTCCGTTTAAAGGGTAATCTAGGGAGGCTGGATTTTCTTCAAGATATTCATTTCGTATCTTTGCAAGTGACTGAACTTAAATACCAAATTTGGTATTTACAGGCCTTCCTTTTAGAGTTACATCGAGTCTCACACATATCTTTTCGTAAAAGGGACTTCAGAACGTGTATTTTCACTAAAATCGTGGTATCAAATTTTTGGGTGAAATTCAATTCCTCCTCTACTTGCTGGTACTAGGTGGCAGAAAGAGTAAAAATTAAGAAAACAACAACAGTATGATTTAGTGTTGCGGATAGTCAAATGGGCCCGCCTCGGTGGCGTTGTGGTAGCATGTCTGCCTCACGTTCAAGAGTTCCCGAGTTCGAATCTCGGTCAGGGTGAGTTACCTGGATAAGGTTTTTTCTGGGTTTTCCCTCATTCTGAAAGACGGATGTCGGGTAACTCTAAGCTCTATGGACCTCGGGCTCATTTGAGCATCATTTCACCCATTCCATTCATCGTACGATATAACTTAATGTTGGAGGACGTAAATTACAAAAAAAGAAGTCAAATGGGACGACAATGTAATGCAGTTGGTAAAATAATCTCGGAAAAAAATTACAAAAAACAAAAATATATTGAAACAGCGTTTATTTGGAACACATTTAAATTATCTTTTGACTTCTCAGGTGCCGAATTCGTTTCTCGCTTAGGGCACGCAAAATCACTTCCTATATCCCACAGTGTCGCAAATATAATTGCGAATGTGTTATCAATAAAATCCGATAAAACCAATGTTAGAAACCGCTAAACTTATAATATAAACTAATAACTGCAATAATAACTTCAATTAGATAGAGTCAACATGAACAATTTAATGTCATGGCCGGGATTTGAACCACGGATCTTCTGGTTTCCGTCCAGTCACTTTAACCCATTGAGCTACCATGGCCAACTTGCCGTCATGATATTAAATTCTCCATTTGACTCATATATTTCCCGGTAGACCACTAGGGGCTCTCGCATTCGAGATGCACCGTTTGTGGCGACTTACTATCGTAAGTACATGAGTCCCAGGCTTCATCATTTAACTCTTATTATTTTAGTTAATTGATGGAAATTAATCATTTCTTCACACTAGTCGTATATAAGCTAAGGTTTATGATAGAGTCAACATGAAAAATTCAATGTCATGGTTGAGATTTGAAACACGGATCTTCTGGTTCCCGTCCAGTCACTCTTGCCCATTGAGCTACCATGGCCAACTTGCCGACATGACATTAAATACTCCATTTGACTCGTATATTTCCCCGGTAGACCACTAGGGGCTCTCGCACCCGAGATACACCGTTTGTGGCGACTTACTATCCTAAGTACTTGAGTCTAACCGTTAGAGCGACTAGATGGAAACTAGGAGATCCGTGGTTCAAATCCCAGCCATAGCATTGAATTTTTCATGTTGACTCTATCAAAAACCTTAGCCTATATACGGCTAGTGTGCAGAAATGATTAATTTCCATCAATTAAAATACCATCAATTTTTCTCAAGAAAAAGCCCCCTGTATGAATAAAAGTTTAAGGAAGATACGAAAAGGAATCAAGGCACAAAAAATATAAATTCAACTCGATAAACGCAAGCCGTTGCCTAAGAAGAGATTGCGTAATTAAGATTATCTTCGTTTTCAACCAAAGTTAAAATGAGTAAATAAATTTTGTTTTTTATGTTTTACATTCGAAATTTTAACATCGTCGGAATGCAATGCCTTCTCTACCTACAAGTCCAAAGTAAAAACAAGTAAAATGCATTGCTTATTTAACAGTAAAATATAAAAATGGAATAAATTATGATTTCTTGCATTATTTTTCTGTAAATTTCAATGAACAAGGCGCAAATGGTACATTTAATCGGAAGCACCAAAAAGGCCGTGTAGATAGTTTTCAGAAAGGGGAAACAATTTTCAATACTTTTAATTTTAAGGGAGTCGCGTTGTCTTTAAAATGCAACAACTTTCAGCTTTCTATGTGACGTGTTTTCAGTGAACTTGCCTGTTGACTTTTCTGTGAAATATGCAAAAATGTCATAAAAAGTGATTTAAATTGGATGGAAAGGTAAATGCTTGAAGCTGCGAGTATTTTCACTAAATAAATTTATTTATTTTTAAATTACTATCGACATCCACTTAATAAAATCTTGAAACAATTTTACTAACCTTTTTTTTATTCAGAGGATCACAAAACAAACGTATATTTCCAGTAAAATGTTTCTCCGTTAACTTTACTGCTAGAATTTGTTAAAATGGTGTCGTAATATAAGCAAAATCACGACAAGAGTAGCACGAAGTATTCGTTTCCCATTTTACTACGTTCGCTACTTCCTCGGCATCAAGATATCGTACCATTTAAGGCTTATCTCCACGCTGCTTTACATACTCTTTATAAAGTAATTAATGCAACCTTTACTATCCCATTTCCTGTCATTTCCTTCCCCCCTCTCTTTCTCTCTCCCTTGGAATGTTAATTAATCCTTCGGGAACTAAATTCCTAAGCTAAAGCATTTATTTCTCTAAACAATGCATATACAAATCCTCGGAATATTATGAACAAGTAATGATTTAACTTACACACATGCGCAGTACAGACTATTAAAAACCATCCAAACCTTTTCTGCTATTAACTGAATACTTTCCCATTAATCCCTTACCGAGACAATCCCTCATAAGCGAGACATATTATCGTAATTCTAAATAAAAATTAAATTATAACACAACTTACAAACGCATGCATACTAAGTAACGTTTCAACATTACTTTACACCTTCAGATGCATTTAAAAAAAGCAAATTTTTGTGTAATCAGCAGATGTGTTCCACCTGAAAAGTGAAGCACGCATTCACGTATTCGAGAACATTCTCTTACTATATTGCTGCTTCCACTGGCATACCTTAGTTGGCAACTTATCTACGTAGGCCATGCAAATGAGGTTAGAACTACAAACATTTATAATTTGGAGCAAAAGTACAACATAGAAGCTACAACCTACAGTGAACACTGAAAAGGACTTACCTTTAGAGTCATCTATTCCTTATGTGTTTTGCAGTTTTAAATTATCTCCCCTCTTCTCTGACTACATTCGTTTTGAATGAACAAAACCTTAATGTCGCGAGAAGCATAAAAACAAGACACTGTCTCGAAAACAAGTGAGGATTGATTACCAAACAAATGACTATTGCAATTACGTAAGGTTTAACAAATAACATGTGAATGCAGGAAGTATGTAGTAATGAAACGATGTGATGCTCACATTCTGACAAATGCTAACGATTTAATAAGCGTTCTTTTGTTACAGGTGTAGAACGAATTTGATACAAAGCTACAAGCTACAGCAAATAATGTGTGATGGCCTTACCTTTGCACTCGTTTGCATCTCTGGCGGTAGCTCTGCCCCAGGGACGGTCGAAATGGAAGGGTTTGCATCTCTCGCAGTCCCTGCCGGCGGTGTTATGTTTGCAGTCACAGGCAAGTTGCCCATCTCTTCCTGCTGGAATGCACCTAGAAGCATGTCCATTACACTTGCAGCGACCGCCGACGGCGAAGTCCGATACCGCATAATGCGTGGAAGTTACGGTGACGGGTGCGGCCTGCCCGAAGCTGCCCTGGATGAGTCCGTTGGGGCCGCCGCCGGGATCCGCGGCGATACTGGCGGCGGCCACGGGTTCAGGGACGGCGTCAGGATCACCGGTTTGGTTCGCGGTCTCGTCTTCGCGCTGGGGAACGTGAGGTCTGTTGAAGACCACACGGACATCCGTAGCGGTGACCCAGTCCTGGAGCACGGGGCTATTGTCGAAGTCCGGGGCCGAAGGACGTCCCTCCAGAGTGCTGAAGGCGATACGTGAGGCCACTGGACCGCTATTTTCGTTGTTGCCATTGTTGTAGCGATGGGAATCCGTACAGAGAGCTTCTTGCTCGTTGGCTTTTGTTATCGTGGCCCTGTTGGGACGCCCGTACACCTTCCGGCATTGCGACGAGTAGAACTGAAAGGGCTGCCACGTCTTGCCGTAGTCCATGCTCTTGTAGATGGCGATGGAGTCCGGTTTGGGCGCCCTGGGACAGAACTGAAGACTCACGTAGGTCAGTTCGTACTTCTTGCCGAGACTGAGAGTGAGCGTGACGTTGTCCTGAGTGCCAGGTTCGGATCTCCAGCAGGTCACGTTGTTGGGGTTGTTGAGGTCGGTGAGATACAAGGCCGGGTGCCGCCTCTTGGGCTGGGTGTCGTCACACACGTGGCAGGGTCCAGGTTGAGAACCCGGAGGATCCGTGACGTCGCAGTAACGGACCGGGGCTGCCAGACCGCACGTGCTGCTGGCCTCCACGGGGTTGCCGAAGGCTGCATTCACGAAGTCGGGGATGCAACGACGGGGACGGTGGTCGTCGTAGCAGGGGTCCGGGGGATTCTGCTGGGCCGCGAACATCTTGAGGAAGCTGTCCGCGCGAGTTGCCGCCACCAGGAGTAGCGGCAGCAGATATAACGGCACCATGACCATGCTACGCTACGCTACACACTGGACTGAGATGGTCCGTGCGGCGGCGGTGTGTGCGCGCGGGGGGCGGGGCGGGGCGGCGCGGCCGGGGGCGGGGCCACTTGCGGGCCAATCAAACCCATCTCCGCCCCTTCCTTTTAATATAAGGGCTTAAAAACATTTTGGAAGGTACTTTGCTAAAACACCCTCGAGCGCAGCTTTCTAACGATGTGAGAATACGCGTTCTTTTCCGAAGCGCCGCTTTCCAAGGTCGCCCGTCGCGAACTGCAGCCTAAATTTAGAGCAAATCATTTCCGCTATTTGCTCCTTTGTCGTTACAGTGGATCCTTGGTCGGCCAAATACCTCTTAAAAAACATAAAACTATACTTACAGAGAAGCTGTGTATTCTGAAAATTCGGTAAAATATAAATTGTGTGCATTACATACAAATAACCTTAAAATTAACTGAGCTTTATCCTTCCCTAGCAACGAACATGATCAGTACAAAAACTTGCATAACCAAACTATATAACTTTCTATAAATTTTACAGTTAAACATGCGTACCAAGTTTTTCACTTTGTTCAAATTGGCAGTAGGTCTCCCTTTTTTACCTAACCCTACGGACCGAAGAGCATTCGATATCTGATAGTGATAAGTAGGGCCCGGAAGTTGTTGAATTAAAAATTCTCTAAAAATCAGCTATAAAATTCACTTAAGATATAAAAAATGCACGTAAACTGTAAAAAAAATTACCTAACAAAAATTGACAATATCTTGCATAATAATAAATTAATAACTTCACAGACGAATAATGATTATATGGTTCGAATAACCACATTTTAAAATTAACTTTCTTAGTAAATAATGCAATTATTTCTATTAAGTAATAAATAAATTCAAAATTAATCAGGTCAGTTTCAATTTTATAAAATATGAAAATATAAGCTACTGTACTCATTAGCCAAAACATACCTTACTTGGCGTTGCATTTCACCATCAAGGTCAGTCATCTTCAAGTTATCAAAAGTAAAGGAATGGCAGTTGTCATCTAAAACTGTTTTATACTTTGAGAAACTTCTCTCCACTTCCACAGATGTTATAGGTGCATATTTGAAAAACACTATGTCACTGACTGTTAAATCCTGTTCAAAAACATCACTTCTGAAGTTTTCTCCTGACAAGATATCGGTAATCTGACAAACTGTTTGGTATTGTCCAACACAAATTTTAGTTCCTGTCTAATTTTGTCCTCTATCTCACCTTTTACATTTTGTATTCTCTCTTCCGCAATGCTCAATAACTCAATTGACTTATCCAATCTAATGCCACTTTCTTCAAGGCGAGTTATGGTATCCAACAAAAATGCAAAATTTGATTTAATGAAAGCTAATTTAGCTTGGATTTGAGTATCAGAAAAGAGATCCTGTGCGCTCGCAATTGCCTTAAAATCTATCCTATCAGAGCTATTCACCACTTCTCTCACTATTTGAAAATTGTTACAGTGATATATAAATGCCCCAGCGTGTTAAAAATGGTCCCGGGAGCAAAGCTATATTAGGGGCTAGGACGCCGACCTGTGTTAATTGCATGTTTACCACACTTACAAAGTTTCTATTTCATAAAAATTATAGTCACAGATTATTTTTAAAGTCACCCAAAAAGACCATGGGTCGGGGTCAGGATGGCCACGGGAATTGAACCCGAGCCTCCCGAATGTGGGCTACACATAAAAATGCCCAATAAATTCGTAAAAAAGAAAGAAAATGACCGGAAAATGCATCTAAATATTAAAAAAATAACTTTATTATAAAAATGTGGAAAAAATGCAGTTTGATTACCTATAAAAGCCATATATATAACGTATTTGTTCCAGAATTCACTTAATTTACAATAAGCATCGTCTGTGACTACTCAGAGAAAAGAGGACTTTTCATCAAAATCCGGGCCCTATTTATAAGTAAGTTAGGTACAGTTCAAGGCTAACCAATTACTTTTTGCAATACTTGAAAGAAAAAAATAACCTAAAAAGCAATAATAAACCAAAATTTCTTTTCCATATTTTATTGGACATTAAGAAAAATTAAAGAATTGAAATGTGAACAAATGAAAAGCTACCACTAAATTATATGGACAAAGCTTTCTTATCCAGTCTTTTGTTTATGAATTCATTGAAATATTATTTTTAATAATTTACGTTCACCAACGATGAATTGAATGTATGAAATGATGCTAAAATGGGTCCAGGGCCCATAGAGCTAAGAGTTACCAGACATTCGTCTTTCAGGATAAGGGAAAAACCCGGAAAAACCTGATCCAGGTAACTTACCCTGATCGAGATTCGAACTCGGGGCCTCTTGAACGTGAGGCAGACATACTACCATCTACGCTACCGAGGCAGGCATTAATTGAAGTAACACATGTCTTGGTTGTTAGGTTATTTGTTTATGTAGCCAAATTGAATCTTTCGATGTTTGATGGTTATTATGAAGCAGTAAAATTTTATAAAAATGAGCGACATTCCTATTCAAGAAACTATGGATCTAGCACATGCATCACGTTTACCAGCAAATCCGAAGGAAAGGTATGTTAAAGCTTACAGTTCACCTACTGGCGCCATAGTTCAGTCGGTAGATCACCTGCATGCCGTGCTAGGGGTTTCAGGTTCGATTACCGGCTGGGGGTTAAGGATTTTTTTCCAATTAAGATAATCCCTTATCTTCCACAGAGTCTGGAAGTATGAATGAGAGTGCGAATGTGTGCGTGATTTAATGATTAAAACCTAACGAATACGAGTTAACACCTTCGATATGTTACAAAGAAGAACGGCCGCCTATATGACACTGTCGTTAAAGGCGGGGTATAAAGAGAAGAAAAAAATAGTTTTCCTAAAGTCGTACTTTGATAAAAACGTTAACAGTTACCTATACTAGTGAGACAGTTTTATGGGCATATTTTCATACGAAAACCAAAAATATGTATCACCAGCGAGCTTCTAGAGCGAATATTCTATGTTGCGATGTTTAAATGAATTGATATTTCCATATATGTATGCTGTTAGGAATTACGTCATTTCCTATTGCTACCTTAAGTATTATGCTTTTAGATGTTACGTCACTTCCTATCGTAACTCCTTTTTTTTTTTTTTTTTTTTTTTTTTTGTAAGTTACGTCCTCCAACGTTAAGTCATATAGGACGATGAATGGAATGGATGAAATGATGCTCAAATGAGTCCGGGGTCCATGGAGCTTCGAGTTACCCGACATTCGTCTTACAGGATAAGGGAAAACCCCGGAAAAACGTTATCCAGGTAACTCACCCTAACCGAGATTCGAACTCGGGACCTCTTGAACGTGAGGCGGACACTCTACCACCACGCTACCAAGGCGGGCTATCGCAAGTAATGATGACTTGTTTCATCTTTATTGCCATTGCAGTTGACAAATGAACCGCAAATTAGGCTTACACAGCCAAGTTTCTACATGTTACCATTAACCACATGTCTTAAAATATCCTGATGATGGGACCGACGTACACTCCCAAAACGTCGAGTTTTAATCGTCTTTCCACCTGACTTGTTTCCCGAGAACATCTTGAACATATTCCTCGCTAGCAAAGCTCCAGGTCTTATTTTAATAATTAACTGATAAATCAAGAATTGAAGAAATGTTTATAACATCACTTTGAGGTACATCCTAATATGAATATTGAGCGACAACAAACACTGTTCGTACCTTGACACCTCAGCGCCTCACCTAGGCTGTTACAAGAACTACATCCGATATTTCATTTAGTAAACGCTTTTGTATCTTAGTTCGTGGGCTACTGTTGATTTCTCTGCCATTTAAATGATGATATTTTACTGTTAGTCATTTCATTATTCTACAACTCATAAAGTGCGTTAATGAAGAAGATCTATGCCTCTGATACATAAATTTAGAGCAGAGTAAGTAAACAGTGTTGAAAAAGATACCACAATTGAAAGACTAGGCAGCCACATAATTCATGTACTACCCTGCAAATGATATCAACTGTTTTTCTGCTAATAGCTAGACTCAATTGCACTCGCCCTTCGTATTTCGCTTTGAATCTTACATTTATTTTCGCAGGTACTTAAATTCGGGATCACACATTTTCAGGACGATCTGTATAGGAGTCGATGAAAAAATTACACTTTTTGTTCCGTTTTAAAAACGTGGTATCCTAAAAACTAAACTTTCTATTTTCGTAAATAAACCTAAACAATATTGTCTATTTTTTATTATTAACCTCTTCAAACGTTAAGTCATATCGGAGGATGAATGAAATGATGTTCAAATGATTACAGGATACATAGAGCTTAGATTCAAATGAGTACAGAATACATAGAGCTTAGAGTTACCTGACATTGATCATTCAGGATCAGGGAAAACCTTCAAACGTTAAGTCATATCGGAGGATGAATGAAATGATGTTCAAATGATTACAGGATACATAGAGCTTAGATTCAAATGAGTACAGAATACATAGAGCTTAGAGTTACCTGACATTGAACATTCAGGATCAGGGAAAACCTTCAACGTTAAGTCATATCGGAGGATGAATGAAATGATGTTCAAATGAGTACAGAATACATAGAGCTTAGAGTTACCTGACATTGAACATTCAGGATCACGGAAAACCTTAAACGTTAAGTCATATCGGAGGATGAATGGAATGATGTTCAAATGAGTACAGGGTACATAGAGCTTAGATTCAAATGAGTACAGAATACATACAGCTTAGAGTTACCTGACATTGAACATTCAGGATCAGGGAAAACCTTCAACGTCAATTCATGTCGGAGGATGAATAAAATGATGTTCAAATGAGTACAGGGTACATAGAGCTTAGATTCAAATGAGTACAGAATACATAGAGCTTAGAGTTACCTGACATTGAACATTCAGGATCACGGAAAACCTTCAACGTTGAGTCATATCGGAGGATGAATGAAATGATGTTCAAATGAGTACAGGGTACAAAGATCTTAGATTCAAATGAGTACAGAATACATAGAGCTTAGAGTTACCTGACATTGAACATTCAGGATCAGGGAAAACCTTCAACGTCAATTCATGTCGGAGCATGAATGAAATGATGTTCAAATGAGTACAGGGTACATAGAGCTTAGATTCAAATGAGTACAGAATACATAGAGCTTAGAGTTACCTGACATTGAACATTCAGGATCAGGGAAAACCTTCAACGTCAATTCATGTCGGAGCATGAATGAAATGATGTTCAAATGAGTACAGGGTACATAGAGCTTAGATTCAAATGAGTACAGAATACATAGAGCTTAGAATTACCTGACATTGATCATTCAGGATCAGGGAAAACCTCCAACGTTAAGTCATATCGGAGGATGAATGAAATTATGTTCAAATGAGCACAGAGTACATAGAGCTTAGATTCAAATGAGTACAGAATACATAGAGCTTAGAGTTACCAGACATTGAACATTCAGGATCAGGGAAAACCTCCAACGTTAAGTCATATCGCAGCATGAATAAAATGATGTTCAAATGAGTACATGGTACATAGAGCATATATTCAAATGAGTACAGAATACATAGAGCTTAGAGTTACCTGCTATTAATCATTCAGGATCAGGGAAAACCTCCAAAGTTAAGTCATATCGGAGGATCAATGAAATGATGTTCAAATGAGTACAGGGTACATAGAGCTTAGATTCAAATGAGTACAGAATACATGGAGCTTAGAGTTACCTGACATTGAGCATTCAGGATCAGGGAAAAGCTCCAACGTTAAGTCATATCGGAGGATGAATGAAATGATGTTCAAATGAGTACAGGGTACATAGAGCTTAGATTCAAATGAGTACAGAATACATAGAGCTTAGAGTTACCTGACATTGAACATTCAGGATCAGGGAAAACCTCCAACGTCAAGTCATATCGGAGCATGAATAAAATGATGTTCAAATAAGTACATGGTACATAGAGCATATATTCAAATGAGTACAGAATACATAGAGCTTAGAGTTACCTGCTATTAATCATTCAGAATCAGGGAAAACCTTCAACGTTAAGTCATATCGGAGGATGAATGAAATGATGTTCAAATAAGTACATGGTACATATAGCATAGATTCAAATGAGTACAGAATACATAGAGCTCAGAGATACCTGACAGTGATCATTCAGGATCAGGGAAAACCTCCAACGTTAAGTCACATCGGAGGATGAATGAAATGATGTTCAAATGAGTACAGGGTACATAGAGCTTAGATTCAAATGAGTACAGAATACATGGAGCTTAGAGTTACCTGACATTGAACATTCAGGATCAGGGAAAACCTCCAACGTTAAGTCATATCGGAGGATGAATAAAATGATGTTCAAATGAGTACAGGGTACATAGAGTGTAGATTCAAATAAGTACAGAATACATAGAGCTTAGAGTTACCTGACATTGATCATTCAGGATCAGGGAAAACCTTCAACGTTAAGTCATATCGGAGGATGAATGAAATGATGTTCAAATGAGGACAGGGTACATAGAGTGTAGATTCAAATGAGTACAAAATACATAGAGCTTAGAGTTACCTGACATTGATCATTCAGGATCAGGGTAAACCTTCAACGTTAATTCATATCGGAGCATGAATTAAATGATGTTCAAATGAGTACAGGGTACATAGAGCTTAGATTCAAATGAGTACAGAATACATAGAGCTTAGAGTTACCTGACATTGAACATTCAGGATCAGCTAAAACCTCCAACCTTAAGTCATATCGGAGGATGAATGAAATGATGTTCAAATGAGTACAGGGTACATAGAGTGTAGATTCAAATAAGTACAGAATACATAGAGCTTAGAGTTACCTGACATTGATCATTCAGGATCAGGGAAAACCTCCAACGTTGTCATATCGGAGGATCAATGAAATGATGTTCAAATGAGTACAGGGTACATATAGCTTAGATTCAAAGGAGTACAGAATACATAGAGCTTAGAGTTATCACACATTCGTCTTTCAGGATAAGGGAAATCCTCCAACGTTAAGTCATACCGGACGATGAATGAAATTATACCCAATTGAGTACAGGGTACATAGAGCTAAAATTTACCAGACATTCATCTTTCTGGATAAGAGAAAACCTCCAACGTTAAGCCATATATAAGGATGAATGAAATGATGTTTAAATGAGTACAGGGTACATAGAGCTTGGAGTCACCATACATTCGTATTTCAGGATAAGATAAAACCCCGGTAGATAAAAGGAAAAAAGGAAAGAAAACCTTAGCCAGATAACTTACCCTGACCGAGGTTTGAATTTGGGATATTTGGAATGTAAGACAGACACGCTACCACCTATGCTACTGTCCTTTAAAGGACTTCAAAGGCTATTCCCTGACAATCCAGGATATTTATTTCATTTGTCATGAAGATGTTAATCAAAAATGACTATAGCCATTTTTTGAAAGAATAATAAAGAACGTTCATGTTTTTTTTTTTCCATCTAGACGGGGTTTAGTTAATACTGCATTGTCATCAATTTTCAAACTATGTTTAATGTTTCATATGCCTAGGTCTTTTGGAAGTTTGCTTTGATTGTAATATTTGTAATGAATATAGTACCAGACAAAACAAAGCGAGTTCAGAAAATGGTCGTAAAAGGCAAAGACATTTTATAAAATAGGTTAAGTAGTTTATTCTAACATAACCAGCTGCTCACACATCTACCAAATCAAACAAAAACTAACTTATTGCAAATAATTGCATAGACGAAAAAATGTCAGAACAATAGCAGAGATGCCCCTCCACGTGTTGGAACTGTTTCTAACATTTTCACTTGCAAATAAAACCACGATTAAAACGTTGCAGATAACTTTTAAAATTTCCCTGTCCAGCCATAAATTGTGTATAAACATAATTTGGCGCTTATGAAATACGCAAGAGAAGTGATTAAAAATAAAAAATCTCTTATCAGTTATCCTTTTAAGCTACTTAACTACCATTATACTAATTGTTTCTTAGGAAAAGTTTTAGAATATAAATTGCTACATAACGAATAGGTAAATTCCAGATTGGATTTGGATCAAAGCGTAATTTAGGTTGGTACTCTGTTATTCTTTTTGTTTAAATACTGACAAAGGTTTGCAGACATAGTTTTTATAATTACGTTTGTTATAATATTTTTAAAATCTGCTATATTGAAGAAAGATATCTTAATTAAGAACCTATACACGCTGTTCATTTTTGTCAGTGGTTTTACCGCGCAAAATTTGACGTCATCATTAGCATCGCTAATGGAGCGAGTTTATATACGATTCCCCTAGCGGCTTGCGATCGTACTTGATCTGCTGACAGCAGCTTTGAGGTCTCTCTCTACCGGCAGATAAATATACTATTTGAGATGTAGGTCCTGCCCGCGTAATTTCGCCTGGTGCGTAGATACGATAGCTGTTGTAGTTTATTTTAATGAATGTGAACACTAAATGACGGATAAATGCAAACAATATCTTGCAATTTGGTGTTTCTCTGTGAAGATATATAACTTAATATAATTTAATAAAGGAATATCAAATTAATAACAGTATTAGTTTCAAAACATTTTAGTAAAGAAACAAATATTTTTGTCCTTTCAACAGTGCACGCCATATCGAAGAATGAACAAATAAATGAATGAATGAGTGAATGAGTGAAACGGATGATATGATACTCAAATGAGTCCAGGGTCCCCAGAACTCACAGTTAACCGACATTCGTCTTCGTAGGATAAGGGAAAACCCTGGAAAATACTGTAACGGGAGCGCTGGAACACCCTGTGAAAGCAGCTGGCAGCGGGAGACAGGGAAGGTTCGGTTAGCCACGCCCTCGCCTCGTTTGTCCTATAGTGGTGACAGGCTGTGGTTGGGGGAAAAACATGACTGTGCCGTATGTTTCCTTACACCTGGTTCTCGATCTTTCTGTTACTAGAACAATCCTGTAAACACCAGAAGTTGGCGATATTCCTATTTAAAGAGGGTTACAGACAGACAGAGTTGAGTTGGTCAATCAGTTGGTTAGTGTGTGTGAGTGAGGACAGTTCTTGGTGTAAGAAGGCAGTGTTAGTCAGTGACGTGTTAATGAACGGAAAGATTGTGCAACGGAAGACTGTACGTAACTGTGAAGGTGTACCGGAGCTTACGTAACCGCGAGTACAAGGAAATTGTAACGGACGAACTGGTGAATTGTAATTATTGCAGCACGTAATTCTGTGTAATTGGCAAGTGTTTAACTGTAAGTCGGTGGAAATAAAGAACATTGTTGAGTGGTGTAATTGGACTTTTCATTTCACGAACCCACAAAGTCACAATACGTTATCCAGGTAGCTCATCCTTAGTGAGATTCAAACTCGCGACCTCTTGAGTATGAGGTACACACGCTACCTCACACCATGGAGGTGCGCAAGAAACAGATTATTTATATTATATATTTATAATATTTACTTATTAAGTTTATTACTTCTAAATTGGGACCGTCACTTTATAGCGTCGAGTATTTCTCATTTTGCGAGTAACTGATCCTTTATCTTGTAAACGTTTGATGCACCTATTAATTTTAAAAGACATAAGGATACCAACATTAATAAAGATATTTTAATTAAGCGTGAGAATGACAAAAATTTATATCATATACTGATAAAACGTAAGACGTTTATGTTGCAAACAAAAGTATGTCAATTTGACGTTACCTGGACACTTTTGACAACATTACGCTCTGAGGGACTTGTCTGAATGCTGGATAGTGTTGAATAAACTCCTCTATGCAGCGGTTTAAACTATATTTATATGTCGCACCAATTTTAATGCCCATAGGAAAGTAGCATTCAACCTTGAAGACGCGGCGCTCTGTCTACATATCCAACTTTAGAGTAGAAACGTGCTACTTTACATATGTACTAGAATGATAATCATGATTACCGTAAAGAGGGGTGAAAGGCGAGGCCGGTTGTATTAGTTATCAGCGCAATCACACTCAGAGCGTTGTAGTTAGTTACTGTTTTGCAAACATTGCCGCTTCTTCTCCGTAGAGGGCACTATGATTTCAAGATAGACTCACCAGTCACTGTGACGTCATTCTTGCTCAATTAGAGGGCAGGAAATAACGAATAAAAATGAACACTGTGTATAGTGTAATTCCGTTCTAATGTACATACTATGTTGTATACGAAATTTCATGGTAATTGGTTTAGCCATTCTCGAATAAATAATGTATAATATAAATAATATTAAATAATAATAATAATAATAATAATAATAATAATAATAATAATAATAATAATAATAATAATAATAATAATAATAATAATAATAATAATAATAATAATAATAATAATAATAATAATAATAATAATAATAATAATAATAATAATAATAATAATAATAATAATAATAATAATAATAATAATAATAATAATAATAATAATAATAATAATAATAATAATAATAATAATAATAATAATAATAATAATAATAATAATAATAATAATAATAATAATAATAATAATAATAATAATAATAATAATAATAATAATAATAATAATAATAATAATAATAATAATAATAATAATAATAATAATAATAATAATAATAATAATAATAATAATAATAATAATAATAATAATAATAATAATAATAATAATAAATAATATGAACTTTTACAAAAGTGCACTTCAAAACAGGTATACATTCCCCTGAAATCCACATATCTAGATTTTGTGGGGTGTCCAACGCTTACTCTCTCTACAATAGGTACATTGTACAGTGCGATCCATATAAATCTGAACCATTTCGATAGGCCATAACTTTTGAACCAATAATAGGACACACGTGCAACTTTGGGAGAATATAATACACGATTGGAAGATTACATTACACTATTTTTATCCCAAAGAAAATGTTGGAAGTGTCCTCCACCAGCATCTATGCATGTTTGCACTCTTCTCACCATATTCTCTGAAGTTTTATGGAGAGTATCGCCAATGTTATTTATTTCGGTTTGAATGGATTCCTTGAGAACATCAATTGTCTGGGACCTATTCTTGTACGCTCTATTAGATACCCCCACAAGAAAAAATGCGCTGCGGATAGGACAATGGATCTGGGGGTCACAGAGCTTTTGAGATTATTCGATTATCAAAGAAGCTGGTTACAAGTTCTATGGTGTCATTAGATGTATGGCACGTTGCTCCATCTTGCTGGAAATAACCTTCTCTAAATTCGATATCAACTGCGTATGTCATCCAAATAAAATCATTACATGTCTGTGGATCTACTTCAAACATGCTAGAACAGCGGAAATATTGCATCAGCAACAGCAATTGTTGCGCGTCCTTCATGAAACTCGCCTCTAAGGGGAAAAAAATATCCTTTTGAATTTCTGTACCAGTTGTTCTTTGATCTTAATTTGCCTAGTGCATTATATAAGTCGATCTTCAGATTGTTTAGGCGTTAATGACGATTTAATATCATTGTCCATGAATGTCATGTATAAAATCTGTTTTGAGTGAACACAAGATGTTGAAACATCATAATTAACATATTGTGACTTTGTGGGTTCCTGGAATTAAAAGTCCAATTTGCAGAAATTCTAAATGTTCTTTATTTCCGTAGAAATACACTTTGGTCAATCCTTACAGTAGCAGAATTACGTCACAAACACAATTACAATCTACCAAGGTCACCTGCCACACCCACAAACAAAGAGCTCAGTTTCAAAACACACCAAATTCAATTATAACTCTCGTTACACCTCTGTTTACGACTCTGTTTATGACTTCTCCTTGGCGAGTCGCGGCTTCCTTAAATACATCTACTCACATTACTAGACATTTCTGGAATATTCTGTAACAAACAACAAATTGAATGTTCTGTAAGACAGCATTAGACGAAATATGAACGTTCCAGATGTCTAACTTTATCTGTTTCGGCAGACCATTATCTCCGTGCTATCTTTATCAGTTCCTCTGTGTGCACAAGCCGCGCTATTGCGATAACGGGTTCGCGACAATATTATTAAAGCAAATCGAAACAAAAAAAACTATGTGGCAATCAACTTGCAAACAAAGCAGTTGTAGAATACAATGTTCATTTGTTTTTAGGAACAATGCTTTATAATAATACCCAGTATCGCCCTCAGCGATCTGTGTGAGGTTGTGGATGCATCTACCTCGTGGGAAGCTTCTGGACGAGTTAATCCCATGGTGAATGTCACAAAACCTGATAGAACCAGTCACGCCGTTGGCTGATGGTCACTGAAACTGGCCTGCCTTCAATGACAAGTTAACAAGGGAGGTTTGAGGGTGAGGATAAAAGACTGAAATGAAACTAGTTCGGGTTATAAACTAAATATAAATGTACACACGCAGACTTTTAAAAACACATACACCTTCTCTTATTTTCAACAAAGGCATTGCAAAGTATTGTCGCGAGCCATTGTTGCGACGGGCGCGGCCGGTATGCGCAAAGGGACAGACAGTGCAGCACGGAGATAAAAACTTGCCGAAACAGAGAAAGAAAGACAGCTGACAGGAAGGTTCACTTTCTTGATTGTTACAGAACATTCCATTAATTTCTGAAACAATGAGTGGAGGTATAAAAGGAAGCCGCGGATAGTTGTCAGGGGACAGTCGTAATTGGACTCGATAATTGTGTGCGTGCAGCTGTCATTTGAAAGTGAACTCTTTCTACGGTACTTTACCAACACATAGAAGCGCCGTTGTTAGATCATTGGGAGATTGTGACCCAAGTGGACGCTGTTCCAGGCTGTTCCGGGTACCCCACATGGCTTGCGGGCACCCGAGATAATCCAGGAGCTAATCCTAACAGCAGCTAAAGCTGAGCTACTGTCCGGCTGTTGTATCTCCGGCTCTGACGTTTTGCGACTGCAAGAGGTGGAGGGGGAAGGTTCATAGTACCAACATACAGTAATGAGCAATTGAAAACATATCGTCAAAATTATCTTTAAAATGAAAATATAGGACCATATTAGCTTTAAAACAATAAAATCCAACCTGCAATTTCATTATCATGCAAGATATTCATTACAACAAAACTCTATTAGAATATTTCATTCACACCTTTCACACATACACTAACTGCATCTGTTGGTAGTACTGGGAGTCTCTACATCCGGTGCTCTGGTCAGGAGGTTAAAACTGTCTGCTAGCGCCGATCAGCATTGTCGCTGCTAGGCGTGGCTTCCAAACCCAACACCATGTTGCCAGGTTAACTTTGTTTGAGCCACGTGGCCTTTTAGTTACTTGGGCTGGTAAACTTTCTTTGGTATATTTTTCGTGCGTGAATTCCGATTTTTAGTGTTCGTAAGTCCTATTATTATCGCTATTATAATAATATGGCTACTGGTTCGTGAAATACGCAAATACGTGAAATATTTCAAATACGCATGTTGCTCTGCTTGAAATTTCCGCTAAAGAACTGGCAACAACCCGCTTCCCCCTCTCGAGAAATGTCAGAGCCGGAGATAAAGCGGCCGAACTGTACACATAATTCTTCTAACAACATTTTTCAACTTAAACACAAATTTCAAAAATAAAACACCAGGGTGCAAGGTATTGCATCCATTCCCACAACCTGAAGGTACATGAAAACTGTGACCTCAAAAAGAAATTTCAACATCAAAACTCACAAAACATCCTACAAAATCTCTAAAAGGAAAACCCTACCTGCGGTAAAACTCTTAACGGGTGGGCGCGCAGCAGAAACCTTCTGGCTTTATACAGCCAGCCAGCACTTCGGTCGGTCGGTCGGAGCCGGCTAGTCAGTGAACGCAGTTGAAGCTGTGCAGTGACGAGAGGCTAGAGAGTGGAGAACAGATAATCGTGTGTGTGCAGCGGCGTAGTGATTTGAAAGTGAATTCTTTCGTTTGTTTACGTGTGGTGGAGCAATCGGACACTACTGTGCGTATGACACGTCACTTTTACAACCTATAAGGGTTGACCAAAGTTTATTTCAACTGAAATATAGAGCATTTTGAATTTATGCAAACTAGACTTATAATTTTACGAAATAACAAAGTCACAATATCTTGATCCCGCGTATTCCGATTATTACAACGAATTTTCCTTTTGATTTTAAGCGTCTACAATTTCCCATGAGTTTGGACTTTGCGATGACCATAAATAAATGGCAAGGACAGTCGTTGGAAGTTTGCGGAATCAAGCTACAGTTTCCCTGCTTCTCTCATGGACAATCGCGTGTTCGCACGTTGGAACACCATCATCTTTATATATTTACACACCACAAAAAAGACAAATAACATTATTTATCAGAAACCTTTAAATTGATTAACTTAATTGTAACTTTGTTGCATTAAATTTCACCCCAATTAAAGAATAAATAAGATACTAATCCGAATTTGTTTTATTTATATAGATAAGTTCAAATAACTTTTATTGGCGATATGAAGCTCACCTTGTCAACTATAGTCCGGCCGTTGTATCTCCGGCTCTGACGTTTTGCGATTGCAAGAGGTGGAGGGGCGAGGTTAATAGTACCAACATACAGTAATGAGCAATTGAAAACATATCCTCAAAATTATCTTTAGAACGAAAATATAGGACTATATTAGCTTTAAAACACTGAAATACAACATACAATTTCATTATCATGCAAGATATTTATTACCTTACCACTCTATTCGAATATTTCGTTCACACCTTTCACACACACACTAACTGCATCTGTTGGTAGTACTGGGAATCTCTACATCCGGTGTTGTGGTCAGGAAGTTAAAACTGTCTGCTAGCGCCAATCAGAATTGTCGCTGCTATGCGTGACTCCCGAACCCAACACTGTGTTGCCAGGTTAAATTTGTTTGAGCCACGTGGCTTTAGCTGCTTGCGCTGGTAAACTTTCTTTGCTTATATTTTGCGTGTGTGAATTCCGATTTTTAATGTTCGTAAATCCTATTATTATCGCTATTATAATAATATGGCTCCTGGTTCATGTAATATGCAAGTACTGAAATATTTTAAATACGCATTGTTCCTCTGCTTGAAATACCCGCTAAAGAACTGGCAACAGCCTGCTTCCCCCTCTCGAGAAATGTCAGAGCCGGAGATACAACGGCCGAACAGTAGTTCGTGATATTTATTGTTAAGACCTTGACAATTCCATGTGCAGATGTTAATTCTTTTGTTTGAATCAGTGGGTACAATAGTGGCATCAAAGTATCCACTTTGGTTCTTAGATTGGTTATATCATTTGGATGGTTTAGTAACTGTTTTTGTATTACTTTGCTCTTGATAGAGTACTTTTTTATTTAATAACACGTTCAAAAGCGCATACATTCGGTGCAAAGACTTTAGAGTCCAAATTGTCATGCCCTGTGAATTAGTATACAGCAGGGTGGCCTCCTCTTCCATACCGACGGAGAGAAGTTATATCCTTTTTTAGATATAGACGTGTTTGTTTGACTTTTTTAATATAAACGAAAGCTGATAGACATTTATTTACCATAAATGAAATTAATATTTTAATTCACAAACTCCTTCAACTTTTCTGGCAATTCCAATCCGTAGGGTCCAGATTCTCCCTTAGCGCCATCTATCAGCTGTGGGTTAACTAACTGACCGCATGCGCTCCTAGTGGCAGAATCAGTAACTGCAAAAACTAATTCATTTACAGAAAGTTTGCTGGATGTATCATGGGCGTCTTTAAAGGTATGTATGACTGAAATTTTCAAATTCTGAACTAATAATGCTAGCTTTTTCAAATTTACACCATAGGTGTAGTATAATGTAAACATGTTACAACCTAAACTTAAACCATTTTTCTCCAGTAGTTTAGAAATTATTATAAATTTTGTATGTTTTTTGTTACGTCACTAAAAAAGTCCCTTGCGACAAAATATTTTGAATTTTAGTCTAATATTTTAACCCTATGTTCATAATACACATACTTTTTGAAATTGCTCTGGGTTTTTCTGTCTCCTTTAGTTTAGGTCACTAAAAAACTGTAAGTTTTGTGTTTGAAAATTAAAAATATATGCTTATATACATTTCACAATAAAACCTAGGGCAATTTCCATTCCTCATGATATTCTGAACCTGTGTAGGAAATTACATGAATGTAGTACAAAAACTGCATCGCAAGGAGCATTTTACAGGAAGAAAAATGCTGAAAATATGAACATTGAGAAAACAGCGATTAAACATTTGATTGCATAACTAACATTAAAATCCACCAGGCTGATAGGTTGGACCCTCAGATTTCTTTTTCCTCTCCTCTGTTGCTGCTTTTTCCACCTTTTTCATCTTTAGATGTTGCTTTTCTTCTGCACAACTTCGCTTCTTGCTTTGCAGGATACGAGTCTGATCTCGCTGCACTGAAGTTTTCCTTGCTGAGTCTACTACACTTTCACCTCTGATATTTTGCTGCAGCTCCAATGACTTAAGACTACCCATGTTAAACTCACTGATGCTTTTAATAACAGCAAGATCCAATTTTTGTTTTGATATGAAAACTTCCTTTGCGCACTTATTCCATATGACATGATGCAAAGATTCATTGGCATTCTGTGTTTTTCCTGTTTTGCACCTCTCTAGTAATGTTGTAGAAGCCAGCCTCTGATATATTGGCAACATTTTAGGAACTATTTTGTCTAAAAGCCTTATTTTTCTTTTCTTGAATTGAAAATTTAAGAACGGAAAACAGACAAAGAATGTGGATGTAGGCAAAAGAGGGCGTGACTCTGACAGAGTTTAAAGGCCACCGACATTTAAATAAGCATTTAAAAATGGCGTCCGGAGGCAAATGATGCATTTTTCACATTCGGGAATGTCTAAATTATTTTATAGAATTAAAATAAAAAAAGTCGATATTTTCACGATTTTCATGAAACTTCAGTCATACATACCCTTAAGAATTGTGCTCTTCCGGGGCCTCTATACTAACTCATGTTACTTCATGTCTTATAAAGGGATTATTCTGTATATTTTTTAATATCAGTTTTAAAGCAGGAGGACAAAAACGTGTTCAAATGTACCTTGCCCCTTAAACTATGTAAATCTTGAGGTGAAAATTACTTGAAACATGGTTCTGTGTTATATGGAAATTAAATACTTATATTGCTTAGCTGATGTACCCGAATGACTTTCTCTATTCTTCTGTTACTATTGTTACATAAACTTATTGTTGTTAATCGAGATAATTGGATAAATTAATTATTTACCCATTTCCTTGTAGATGCAACAACGGCTGGGATAGCCCAGCCCGCCTCGGTAGCGTGGTGGTAGCATGTCTACTTCACGTTCAAGAGGTCCGGTGTTCGAATCTCGGTCAGGGTGAGTTACCTGGATAAAGTTTTATCCGGGGTTTTCCCTTATCCTGAATGACGAATGTCGGGTAACTCTAAGCTCTATGGACCCCGGGCTCATTTGAGCATCATTTCGCCCATTCCATTTATCGTCCGATATGACTAAACGTTGGAGGACGTAAATTACAAAAAAAAAAAAAAAAAAAAAAAAAAAAAAAAAAAAAAGGATAGCCAGGGTTTGAAAGGCAGATCTATATGTGAACAAGAGAGTAAACGAATAGCGGCTCAATACTTAAAAATATCTTTTTGCACGTTCAAGCCGTTAAATAGAATTAAAACTGTGTATTAATCAAAATCGATAGAGTATTTTTTGTGGAAACAGAAAGACAAAAGTGTTTCTATGTAAAAAATCAATTTGGAATAAAACAATTTGCTTCAAAAATCTTAGTAAAACAACCTCGGAAGAAGTAAAAGTAAAACTAAACACCTTTTTATGTACCCTGGAACGGAAAAGCGATTAATAGTATAGACTACCCTTTACAAGAAGTGTTTTTTGATATTTTTTATGTTCTCAAAAGTGCTTCTAAATATTATATTATTCTAAATTATATATATATATATATATATATATATATATATATATATATATATATATATATATATATATATATATATATATTGCTCCCTTTTTCGTCAATGCTGACCTTAGGAGGCGCTTTGGGTTCCCTCAGAGTGAGGGAGCCGAAGCATCTGACCTGAGATATCAGGGTTGAGGGGGTCGACACAACGTCTGAGTTTAATGGATAGAGCAATTGTTGGAATCATGGTGGGGGAAACCGCAGGACCCGGAGGAATCCCACCCCAGCGCCTTGCTGTCCTCTACAAATTCCACTTTGCGGTCGCCTGGGATCGAACCCGGGCCGCCTACATGAGAGCCAAGTGGTCTATCACTCAGCCATGGCGCGGCCTGTATATCGGACGATGAATGGAACGGGTGAAATAATGCTCAAATGAACCCAGGCGACATTCGTCTTTCAGGATAAAGGAAAACTCCGGAAAAAACCTTATTCAGATAACTCACCCTGACCGAGATTCGAACTCGGGACCTCTTGAACGTGAGGCAGACACGCTACCATCTACGCTACCGAGGCGGGCCAATTTTTTTTTTTTTTTTTTTTTAAGTTCTATTTATTCTGAATGACTTTTGCTTAGTTGATAAACAGCAAAAGCTGGTCAGAATATTACAACATATGGGTATATAGATAAAACATATAATTTATGCAAAACTTGTTTGGTGTGTAATTATTTCCGAGAAATTCATTGTTATTGGTTATAGTTTTTCAATATTTATATTTTTCTCCTAAGGAGACTTCCTCTTCTTCTTATACTTGTTTTTCTTTTTTCTGACTTTGAAAAGAGAACGAATTTCAAGGACAGCAGTTTGGCTCCACTGTTAAACCTTTTCCCTGTAGTTTAAAGCTTTTGTATTCATATCCATTGTATCTACAAATATATTTATAAAAAAACTAGTTATGTGAAGTGATGTGAAGTAAATGGAAGAGTAAGTTATTTAGGAATAGTTTGTTGAATGGGTAGTGAAATTCAATGAAAGTCATATAATTAATTTGCATTGTAGATTGACATTCCCACCTGCAATCTAGTTGCTATGAAAACAAAAGAAGTCTCAGTGCTTTAAAAATAACCAAAAGCACTGGTTTCTTCTATTTTGAAATAAATGATTTGACAATTTTTACTATTATTGAATGCAACTGCGCCATCTCTTTACACCAGAACTTGTTGTTTTATATATGTCTCCAGAAGAGGACTGAAATTCCTTCACTGTCGTTCCCACTGTACAAAATCTTGTCAGCAAAATTCATTTTACTTCGCAGAGAATTCTCCACATAATCCTCTGCCGCAGTAGATGATTTCCATACTCCATGCCGTTTCAGTGACAGAACATCAGCACCAAAATCTACGAAGAAAGTAGCAGATGTGCTTCTGAAGGCATAGACAGTGTAAGATTTTGGACTCTCTAACTTCAGATACCTATGTTATTATCTTTAAAACACAACACCGATGTTGTTTATCCCCACTGGTAGACTAATACATTTATCATTTCAAAATGTTTGGAAAAACACTTGCATTGACAGTTTTAGGTCTTGCTGCAACGTACTTCCAAAAAATTCGCACGTTATCAACTTCACCAACCTTCTCAGTTTGGTAAAAGAGCGAGAAATGTGTGTTATACTGTTTGGGATATTCACCACAGTAAATTCATTCCTATCTTCAGCAGCATCGACCATAATTTGTATCTTCGACAAGCCCCAGGAATCATTACCACTTTCATTAACAAATGCTTGTCATCAGGAGCATCATTCACAAACTACGTTGCATCCTCTCTGAAAAATATTTTTGATTTCTTCGGACGATGTTCAACATTTTTCTTTCTTTAGAAGCACACTAACTTAGTGAAACTTACAAGATTAATTCTATTATTTAAATGTATCGTTGTTTTTAGCATAGAAAATTCATACCACAAACTTTCTGGAGTCATCAATTTACTACTCCTTAGTACAAAATATGCCAATATGATCTTTTCATTAATATCCACACCATGTTCTTTTAACCATTTACACAATGAATAATATACCAACTCATAACTTGTTTAGATTTTTTTGTATTAATTGATGACATTTAGCTTTCCACACCTCTTCTATTTCATCACCACTGCACACATCGTCTAAAACTTTATCCATAATCAGAATTAAACCCTTAGTCTAATTATGTGGTTTAAGAATCCATATGGACACTTAAAATTCAGTACGTCATGAGATGACGCAACATGTAAGTGATATGATGTGAATGTTTTATGATTCGTAATTTTAACCCCACAGGGGCCTACTGATGTAGGTACGGGAATTGGTGATCCCGGGGTCCCGAGCTACCCTGACAACCTCGATGTGTGTTCCTCTTAGTGGTGAGGGGTTAGGCAAAACACCCACCCACGTGTAGGCCGTGCGTGGAGACCCGTGTCGGTGGAGAGGTTTATCCTGGTAGGTTGAGGGATGCACATCTGAGCCTGGTTTTATTTTCTTTCAGAACTCGGGGAGGGTGAGTAGTATAGAATTGAGAGAATCAGCACAGTGTAGATAAGATGTTGAACTCTCCTCTGTGTTAATATATGAGTGATGTAGAATGCTCATTGATTTAGAACTCTCCTATATGAAAATCGAGTTGTAAAAGAAGGGGAGTGTTGGCGTAGTGCCGTTCTCCCCTGTGCAGTGAGATGTTTTTGAGGGTTGGGATGATGATGATGATGATGATGATGATGATGATGATGATGATGATTGTGTGTGTGTGTGTGTGTGTGTGTGATGTGTAATGTGTGATGGGTGGGATGGGTAACGGGGGGGTTCCGGGGATGTTTGAATTAAATGTGAATTCTTTTCGATGTGTGTGTGTGTGTGTGTGCTTGAACTCTCATGTATGAATATCGAAGTCTAGGGTTCGATATTGTGATGGGGCGGGGTGGGTAACGGGGGGGTTCCGGGGATGTTTGAATTAAATGTATTGATAGTAATTCTTCGATGACTGTGCTTGAACTCTCATGTATGAATATCGAGTCTAGGGTTTGATATCTATTACGTTCAGTGCTTCGATGTCTGTGCTTGAACTCTCATGTATGAATATCGAGTGTAGGGTTTGATATCTATTACGTTTAGTGTATGATATATGATGTAGTATCGTTATTCTTTAGATAAAAGAATATCGAGAGAATGATTAGGTATGTTTACTGGGAGAGATTTATGAAAATAAATGTAATAAGACATTCTGGTAAGGGGTGTTCCCTATGCAGAATCTCTCCTTGAGCTATTGTATCCAAGAGCGATGTAAAGGTTAAGAAAAGGTTAAATTCCATTCCCACATCGAGGTACGAGAAAATATAAATCTATTCCACATTGATGAAGTATAAGAATGGAAATGTAAATCTATGTGAGAGGGTCGCATGACAAAGAAATGTCCCCTCTAAGCATGATAAAAGTGGTACATAGCAAATGTAAATAAAAATAAAAGCACTACCCATCTCTTTAAGAATGATAAAAAAAATATTGAGAGAAAAGTATAAGAATGCAAATGTAAAGCTGTTTGAAAGGGGTTTCATGATAAAGGAACGCACCCTCTAAGCACGATAACTTAAAAAGAATATTCCCTCTAAGCATGATAAAAGTGGAACATAACATCGAAAATAAAATAAAAGCACTAACCATCTATTTAAAAATGATTAAGATAACGAGAGAAAAGTATCTCATCTTTAAGTAGATATGAGTAATACAAAACTGATCAATCAATACGATAATATATATACGCAAGTAGGGGTCTATAGTGTAGATATCCTAACTATTCATGGCAAGGTATCACCCTCCATATAAAAAAATTGTCTAGAAAATCTCCCCTCAGTATTACGAATACTCCACTGAACGTCATCCCCCTTGGTATGTAGGTCAGAGAAAAAAAGAGTTAATCTCTCCAGACTGGTGACAGGGGTGATCAAAACATTCCTATTGCTGTAGCGAAGTCTAACTTTGTCAAATAACGTTAGGAAAAAAAAAGAATATATTTTAAAATTAAACGAATGAATCTATATATTTGTATGAATGATGAAACAATACTATGAATGTGTTAGTATACCAAATGTAAAAAAATCAAATGTTCAGAAAAATATATTTTGTACAAGTATGTGTGTGTAAAGAAATGTGTAATTATATCCCGCCCTCCAAGATGTAGGGAACGAATCACAGTTAGTGTGCGCACGCAACATGGTGTTTGGGAAGGAGAGATACGGTTGGAGGGGGTGTAAAAAATGATGAACCTATATAAAGTTTAAACTATGATAATAAAGTTACTAGTAATATGTTTTAACTCATAACGTAGTCACAACAACTTTAAAGTCATAGTGTAATATGTAGACAGTAACAGCTCTCCCGGAAGGAGGAGGCGGAGCCTCTCTCAATAAATACCCCGGCACGGATGTGTTAGGAGGCAGTCGATTCTCTGGAAATATGGATCCTACAGGTAAGATAGAAAAGTTGTATATTGTATTTCATTTTTTATCTCTGTTTACGAAGAGTGTTGAAGTAATAGTGATTCGTTTGTGCTTATATGTTTGTTTCAGATCATGAGATGCTCCAGCTAAATCAACTAGCTGAAGGTGGAACACATCTTCCCACAAAGAAACTACGTGAATTAGACCAGTCCGTTCAACACATCATTCGATCCGTCAAAACCGTGAAGACCAGATATGGTGAACGGGTTGTCGTCGAAACATCAGAATTCCAAGTCTTCCTCCCGGAGAGATTCAAACACATGACCGCAGCGCAGAAAGATCTACTAAATCGTGGTGACTGCATACTCCAATACCATGGCGAGGAAACACTAGAAAGTGGTTTCAAACGACATAAATTGTCTTTTTTAAGCAGCCCGTAATGTCGTCAAAAGGTGAGTACAATTATTGAATAAAATTTCATAAAAAAAAGTGATAATGTAGTTACTTGCATGTAAATGTGAAATCGTACATGTTGTATTAGAACTTAAAGTGTTAATTATCGCACGTCATGTAGTATTAGTAATTGAATGTAGTTACTTGCATGTACGTACATGTTGTATTAGAACTTAAAGTGTTAATTATCGCACGTCATGTAGTAGTAGTAATTGAGAGTGAACGTTGTAGGGTTAATTTTCATGTGTAATAATTACGTACATGTGAATATCGTAGTTCAGTTACGTTATTTCACATGCATGTTAGTTACGTTTGTTTGTTACACGTAAAAGTAACGTTGTAGGTGAAAAAAGAACGTTAATTTATATGTGTAAAACGTACATGTGAATATCGTAGTTCAGTTACGGTATTTTACATCTATATGGTTTACGTTGTGTGTTTTTATCATTTATGTAAGGGAGAGAGCATTACGTAAAACAGTTACATACTATCTGAATATTGTAGTTACGTGATGATAGCAATAATTGTAAAAATACATAATCATTATGTAACTATTTTCATATGTAAAAGTTACATGCATGTTACGTTCTACGTAAAGTATAGAGTTTACGTAAAATTGAGATTCATACATGTAAAAGTTATTAACATGTATGTTATTTCTGTTACCACCTTACATACATGTAAATCAATGTTCCCGTATGTAAAGTTAATCGAATGTTGTAATTGCATTTTTCAGAAACGGCGACAAGATGCTCCGATACTGCCACTGGACAACCCTCGATTCAGCAAGAGGAAACCTGTTCGAACGTGACCCAGGCTGAACGAATACGATGTAATCACAGTGAGTCAGCATTCAAAAACAGATTATGTACCTATGAAATTCACAACTGTGTTAATATACTTGATCCCGTTATATTCTTAGCAGAATGCAAACCTTTAATTTTGAATGAAATTGATAAGGGCTTAAACATGTATAAATCAGGTCTTAAGATAGGATCCTGTTTATCCTGTCAATATGTCATAATATCACAAGAGAGCGATAATATTCATACATTTAACTTTAACAGTAAACTTGAGGTGATATTGCAATCTACAGATAAATCTATATGGTATGAAGAGAAGATTGTACAACCTATACTAGATCATATGGATAATTTTGAATCGCGTACCAGTTCAAAAGCTTTATACAGTATTGAGAAATTAACAATATATGTGACACAATACGATTCATTGAATGCAGGGATGTATACTGAATTACCCGACTTTATAAAATCGAAGAGAGCTGTTATTAACATTCGTAATACTGATAAATATTGCTTTGCATACTGTCTGTTAGCATCCAAATACCCAGTAGAACGTAACAAGAATCGACCCACCTCCTATAAAAGATATGATTTTCGTAACGAATTTAAATTTGAGAATATAACATTCCCCGTATCATTGAAAGATGTAGAAAAATTCGAGAATCAAAATTCAAATATTTCAATAACGATATACGGTGTTGAAAATAAATCGATTATTCTCTTATATCAACCAAGAGAGATAAAATCACATCATGTTAATCTTTTAATGTATAAAAGACATTATTGTCTGATAACAGACTTGTCACGTTTGCTAGGAAAGCAGCTAACGAAACATAATGGGCGAAAATGGTTATGTAACAATTGTAACTTGTATTTCACATCAGAATCACGTTTAAATAGCCATAAAAAGAGGTGTATGATGAATCAAATTATCAGAATGCCCGAGGCTGGTAAAACTGATCTCGTTGAATTTAACGCATATTCGAAATGTCTAAAAGTTCCATTCGTGGTTTATGCAGACATAGAATGTATCTTACGTAAGGTAGATTCGTGTCAAGATGTATCGAGTAAAAGCTGGACACGTAGCATTCATAAACATGAAGCGTATGCAATTGCATTACATTTGGTCTGTAGTTATGATAAAAATTTAACACGTTTCAAATCATTTGAAGGTCCATATGCAATTGAAAATTTTCTTAAAGAATTAACGTTAATTGCAAATCAGGTCATTAATATATATGCTAATAAAATTGAAATAAGTATGAGAGATGTGGATGAGCTAGAATATCAAAATGCAACACGATGTCACATATGCAAACGTGAATTTCTTAACTCGTGTATAAAGGTTCGTGATCATTGTCATTTGACTGGAAGTTACGTTGGCCCAGCTCATAAGTACTGCAATTTAAATAGGAAAATGCCAGGATTCATACCAATATTCTTTCATTGCTTGTCAAAATACGATGCTCATTTCATAGTAAAGAAACTAGGTTACGATACGGAACCTATCAACTGTATTGCACAAACTTCTGAAAATTACTTATCCTTTAGCAAAAGATATACAAATTCGAATGGAATGAGTATATATCTAAGATTTCTGGATAGCTATCGTTTTTTGG
The DNA here is from genome assembly GCA_030765055.1 of Mantis religiosa. NCBI lineage: Eukaryota > Metazoa > Arthropoda > Insecta > Mantodea > Mantidae > Mantis > Mantis religiosa. Next base: position 191,045,068 of record CM060949.1, on the reverse strand, counting down.
ATTCAAAACTTAGTAACCTTTCGGATATGTTAGAAGCAGATGATTTTCATTATACCAATAATATGTACACGAATCCTTTGCATAGACAACTGATGAAACGTAAAGGTGTCTTCCCATACACGTATGTGGATTCTATAGAAAAATTATACGAGAATAGTCTACCATCCAAACATCAGTTTGATCATGTAAGCGATGAGGATTATAGTCATGCTAGAACGGTATGGAATGAATTCAATGTTAAAAATCTGGGTGAATATTTAAATATATATCTTAAGTGCGATACATTAATACTAACGGACGTGTTTGAACGCTTCCGTGAATTAAGTATCGGTTTGTACGGACTCGACCCGTGTCAGTATTACACACTTCCCGGGTTAGCCTATGATGCAATGTTAAGAACGACTGGTGTACAGATTTCATTATTAACAGATAAGACTATGCTAGATTTCTTCGAAAAAGGAATACGAGGTGGAATTTGCACTGTGTCCAAACGGTATGCAAAGGCGAATAACAGATACATGACTAGCTATGATAACACTCAACCAACTAATTATTTAATGTACGTTGACTGCAATTCTCTATATAGTTATACAATGGAAAATAATAGCTTACCATACACTGATATAAGGTGGCTAACTGATGCTGAAATTAAATCAATAGATTTTATGTCTATTACAAGTGATTCTGACGTGGGATATGTGTTGGAAGTAGACTTTAAATATCCACAGGAACTTCATGATATACAAAATGATTTGCCATTATGCCCTTTGAATGAAATCGCGCCAGGTGATAAGTATACAAAATTGCTAACAACATTGAATGATAAAAATAAATACGTATTACATTATCTCAATTTTCAACAATGTGTTAAACTTGGTTTGATTCCATCGCGTATACATAGAGTAATAGGTTACAAACAATCTAACTGGATAAATCCTTACATTGAACTCAACGTTCGTAAACGTATTGAAGATAAGACGAAATTTGGTCAAAATCTATGGAAGTTAATGAATAATTGTGTTTATGGAAAATTTATAGAGAATGTAAAACGTTATAATTCATTTCATTTAGCTACCAGCTGGAAACGAGCGCGTAAATTGTTAGCTCGACAGACATGTATAAGGTACGTGATTTTTGATGAAAATTTAATAGGTATAGAATTGGTCAGAGATGAAATATTGATGAATAAGCCAATATACATAGGACAAGCAATCCTGGATCTATCCAAACATAAAATGTATGATTTTTATTATGAAATTCTGAAGAAAAAATTGAAAGATGTAACTTTAATCTATACGGACACGGATGCTTTTCTCTTTGAATCTAGCTGCGATATATATGAATTTATTAAAACCAATATACATTTATTCGATACATCTAATTATCCAATGGATAATGTGTATGGTATTCCGTTAGCAAATAAGAAAATTTCAGGATTATTCAAGGATGAGCTAGCCGGTAGAGTGATGACTGAATATGTAGGGCTGAAATCGAAATTATATAGTTATCGATATGATACTGAAGTGATTAAAAAATCAAAAGGTGTAACAAAAGATTCGATGAGATTCATAACCTTTGAACAATATCTCTCATGTATTACACATCCTGACACTATACATCGAAGCATGCAGACATGTTTCAGAAGTTATAAACATGATGTTCATACTATTGAATCTAATAAGATAGCTTTAAGTGGTATCGATACAAAACGATACATTCCCAATAATTCATTTTCAACATTAGCATGGGGACATTATGCTATAGAAAATTGTCAAGTGTAAATTTCTTTTTCTTTTCTCAATAAAGCATAGATTCAACTGAGTTAAAAGGTATTACTAGGCCACGATAATAACATATTACTGTATTTCAAAAAATAAAATAATTGAGTTTCAAGTATAATTGTAAAGTGTGTTACAACTGAGTTAAAAGGTATTACTAGGCACATGATAATAACATATTACTGTATTTCAAAAAACGAAATAATTGAGTTTCAAGTATATTTGTAAAGTGTGTTACTAATTACATGATAATAACATATTTACTTCATTTGAAAGATAACGTGTTGCTTTTTTTATGTTTATGTTAGGGGTGAAGGAATATTTTTTCCTATTCATGTCGGTTTGAAATGTTAGATAGCAGAAATCAATGAAATGTTAATTCAACTATAATCATGTATGATTTTTTATTAAAATATATTTACTAATTATATCAAAATGTTATTATCATGTCTCCGTTAAGGGGTGAGGGGAGATTTATATATATCAATGTGAACTAGCATGTACAAAGGCTCTTATTTCAGCTATAATCATGTATGATGTTTGTTTAACGTATATTACTAATTACTTCAAATTGTAATTATCATGTTTACGTTAAGGGTAGGTGAATTTATATATACTCAATGTGAACTAGCATGTACGTTATGTTAAAATCTCTACAATTAAATGTTAATTCAACTATAATCATGTATGATTTTTTTTTAAAGTATAAAAATGTTATTATCATGTTTAAGTTAAGGAGATGTGAATTAGCAGTTACAGAAGATTTTTAAAAAAGTATAAAAATGTTATTATCATGTTTAAGTTAAGGAGATGTGAATTAGCAGTTACAGAAGATGTCAGGAATCAATGTGAACAAAAAAAAATCAAACACAATATATCATTAAAATTATATTTCTTTATTGAGTTGTGTGTTTTTTTTTATTTATACAATGTCCACCTCATTAATCCATTCACGGGTAGGAAATCCTAACCATTTCACCAGAATCCTATCACCACGACGTCTGATGATCCTTTCAACTAAATACGTGTCTGGATATTGAGTTTTCTGTAATTCATAACCGTAGAATGCTCCTTCAATCAGTTTACCCTCCAGATCCTCGATGAGATAGGTCAATGGATGTGTCCTTTGCACTGTACGTATCCTAAAGACTTCAACACTCCAATTTGGTAGATAACCTTTCTCCATAACACCTTTATGCTTAGAAATCCTCACGTAGTCACCAACACGATGAAGCCTAGATCTTCGCTTCTCACGCAGACTTCTATCATATTTGTAGACGCTGAGCAGGAGAGAATTATCACGAACTTCTACAGGCTTCATACGAATCGTTCGATGGTAAGTATTATTGTAGGTATGAATAATTCTAGGTAGTATGTTTATCCATTGATATGAGCCTTGAACAATAAATTCCTTATGCAAAATCAGTTTGATCGTTCTTATTAAACGTTCCACTGCAGCAGCCTTAACGTGTGTGAATGTACTGTAATGATTAATATTATTACGATTCATTAGTTCGCGGAAATGTTTATTGTAAAACTCCCTTCCTTTATCAGATTGAACATTCTTCGGAAACGATTCCATTTCATTCAATATCTCCTCCATAGCAGTCGAAACGTTAATACCACTTTTATCACGTAATGGTCGTGCATAAGCCATCTTGGAATAAAAATTGCATGCAAGAAGAATATACTTATAATTCCTATTGTCTCTTGCATAATTAGACATGTCCATAAGATCTATTTGTACTAAATCGTTCATTCCTTTGCTTATGATCTTACGACGTAAAAATCGTCTTCTAGCTGGTGCATGTAACTCGGTTGCAATGCGACGTTTTATCATGCTATAATTTTTGATGTTTTAAGTTCTGTAATAATTTCTTCTATCTCGGGTGAGTGATTCAAATTACCTGCATCCCTCGACGCAACCAATAATCTTAATCTGTTTATTATTTCATTCGGATCGTTCCAGTAGACGTAATCTAATTTTCTCTGCGGTACATGTTCTTTCCAACGTAAACCAAATCCAGTTCGATTACTAACAAGGTCACGAATGATATGACGATACTTGAACCCTCGATTTGCTCTTAAACGTCCATCTCTTGAATAACCGTGTCTGTAAACTTGAGTATTCTGTAAGATTTGCGAATACACGTCTAAATCATCATCTGTGTACGATGTCTTGCGAGGTAAACGTTTAAATAATAATTCATATAAGCCTGCTGTGGGTTCATACGTTTCTGTTCCTATCTGAACACCATCAGATTTAAACACAACTGTCTTGTTACCCAATTTATACTCATTATCCTCGTAACGTATGCCGTAAGTATTGTCCATGTCACTCGAACTGGCAGTTCGAACCTTGTGTAGATACTTTGACACGAGATCAGATCCGTTAGCATCATCTGTAGTTTCGTCGTCGTTGTTGTCTTGGTGTGCTTTCGCTATTACTTTCAATGGTTCGGTTACAGGTTGAAGAACTTCAGACATGACTCGTTGCGTTTCGAATTTCATTCCTTTGAGAGAACGTAACTTTTCTCTTATTGCCCTACTGTGACGGGCAATGGATTCCTTAAGTCTTATAGCTTCAGCATCCATATCGAAATGAATGTATAATTAATCAGCTACTGCTAATTTATATGAAACTATCAGTTCTATACTTAATATATGACCATATTTAGCACGTCCGACTGGCGCTGTAAACGATAGAATATCGCCAGTTTCAACTCTTACAGGATATCTTTCAACTAATCTTCCGTTTATTGCAAACAATGTATCATTTACAGCATGCGGATGTACCGATGATACGATGGAACACGAGAGTACACTTCCATTTCCAGGAACTTTATAGTATTCGAGTCCCGATGTTAACGTATACCTTAAAGAGGGACCTCGAAACGGACGTGTTTGCAATGAAATTATGAGTTGTGCTTTCAATTGTTGTAACATAGTGTTTACAACATTTCTCATTCGTGTTTTCATAGTATGAATATCATTATTTATAGTGATTAGTTTATTATCAAGTTCCGTTTGTCGTGCGGTTAGTTCTTTCACTTCTTTTTCTACAGCTGTAGTAATAGTCTCGCTAGCGGAGGTGATTGTTCTAGTTAACTGACTTTGTAATTCATTCTGTTTCCGTGTAATAGTATCGACAATGTTTGTTATAGTCTCAGTTAAACCCGTTTGCAATTCATTATGTTTCTGTATAAAGAAATGATTAACATAACTCATGGTGACTGCATCCCTATCATCTATCGGGTCGGCTAAATCCTTCAATCTCTTCATTCGAAATGATAGAGTTTCATTAGAGTCGTGAATTGGAATCCTATCATCTACATATTTTTTATTAGGAACGTCGTGTTCGTGAAGGGGGTCCAACAGCGTTTTCATTCTTATACCATCTATAATGACATTATTTTCGGAATCACGTTTAAATGCATATTTACTTAAGTACTCCATTAAATTGTTATATTGGATGTCGAGCGATTTTTGTATGTGATCCCTAAGCATAGCTTCAAACTCGCCCATACGCTGATACGAGGTCTGCTCGCTGAAGATTTGCATTCGATTCTCGACGTCAGCCGTATGCGTATCCACATAACGTTTAGTCGATGCATCGTCACCTTCTTCAGGGTCGTGAATATTGCACAACCGCTTTCCCTTGAATCGATAGTTTCCCGATCCATCTCTAGTTATGATATATCGATTGAACACACCCCTAGAGGGTATGATTCTTCGGGATCCGAACCTGTCGATACTCATTGCTTAAGTGATGGATTATTCTATTTATTCATTCTGATAAAGCGATCAAAACCGTGACGGTAGCGTCCCTCGTTCAGTGGATATTCTGGTACTATAACAACAAAGGATCGTTCATCACTCTCCCATATATGTTTACACATATTCTTAAATTCATCATAGGACATATCGGTATTTACATAATCTTCGTATATATGTTTTAAATTGAGATTATCCTGTCTAAAGAATATAATCATATTTGCATTATCTCTAATTAAATGTTTAGGTACTTTAGCATATGATTGTGCTAAATATATAGCATCGACATTACGATGTCTACCCATACTGTAATATGAAGCTATCTTACCCTGTTTTTCATTTATCACATCATCAAATACGAATATCGAATTTTCTCTAGCATCCGACGTTTGAATTACTTTATCACCATCATCGAACGTAAATACACCTATATCGGGTATAGTTTTCAGTAACCTGAGTAAATATCGATATTTAGGTTGTTGCAACGATTTCGAGTATATGTAGAGGTTTTCGAATCTCAGACCATTCTCGTGAATAAGCAGGTTGAGTAAAACGTTCGTTTTTCCAGCATTTGAACTGCCAAGTATGAGCGCTCTAACGTTACTCGGAAACAACGTACCGTGTCGTCCTTTGCGAATGTCATCCTCGAAATCTAACACCTGTATGGGTAGCGTACACTTTTGCTTTACTATCTCCATATCGCGACTAATACTTATAAAGCATAAGTTTTGTCTTTTATCTCGTTCGTGATAAGGGCAATCTATGTCTTTACTGGATTTAGCCAATCGTCATAGGAATCGTATACTTATAAAGCGCACGTTTTGCCTTTTTTATTTCATAGTGAGACATGCGCTCTACACGTGCACGCAAAGGTTCGGGAATTCTTAATTCCTTGATTAATTCATTACCATTTGAGGCACATTTACCAGGTTATCGTTTCTGCGGTCCCGGAACGAAACTACATAAACGCTTGCAGAGAGGTGACTTACCGGTGAACGGGTTAGATTCAGCGTGTCTCGATCACGATCGGGCTTACGCAGAGAGTACTGATACAGAATCTCGTCGTCTAGCCGATAAGGTGTTGGTAGAGAGAGCTTGGAGACGTGTAAAGTCTGCCGACGCTTCTTTGGGCGAACGACTTGCAGCTCGACTTGTGACTACACTTATGAAGGGTAAATTGGCAGCGGGCGCTGGCATGCGTAAACGTCGCAACAAGAGAGGTGGTTTCTTACCTTTGCTACCACTTTTAGCAGCTCTAGGTGCAGCAGGTGGTCTAGCTGGAGGTGCTGCTCAGATTGCTACGGCTGTCAATAAGAAACGTTCGGATGCAAAACAACTTGCGGAATTAACACGTCACAACGAGCGCATGGAATCTTTGGCTCAGGGCAAAGGTCTTCGCCGTAAGAGACGTCGTAAGGGTAGAGGATTATATCTTCGATCAAAAAACTCGGGGCGAGGCCTATATTTATCCCGGAAAAAGCCCTGAGTGCTAACGAGATCGATTCGTATGCACGACGTCTACGCATTCCACATTTTAGAGGTGTCTACATGATCGATAAACTACCTCCACATCCTCGATACTATGAGAGAATAGTAGTGAATCTGGATACATCAAATAACCCTGGTACACATTGGGTTGCTGTACGTAAGGATGGTGACGTTGCCTACTACTTTGACAGTTTCGGCGATCTGAGACCTCCGGAAGAGATAGAAACGTACCTTTCGGGTGTCAAGCTCCTATATAATACGACGAGATTTCAAGAATTCGATTCTGTGATTTGCGGTCACTTGTGCCTTCAGTTTCTCCTCGATGAGTTACACGATCACCGTGAGTGGTAGTGATACCAGCTTCTCTACATTTCTAAATCCACCATTACATCTGGATCCTAACGGACATTACGAGATAGCTCTATTGAATTTTGAGACTTTTTACTCAATTCCGAATGTGGACGAGAGTAATAATCTATTCCATTACGTTCGCGATGGAAAAGTCGAACGTATAGTAATTCCACCGGGTACTTATGAATTGGATGATATCGCCAGATTGATCAAGGATGCTCTCGACATCGGTGACGACTTTATTCTACGTGCTAATAATAACACCATGAAATCAGAAATTCAATCTCCCTATATTATCGACTTTAGTCGTGAGAGATCTATTGCTTCACTTCTCGGTTTCACCTCTAAACAGAGGGTACCGGCAAACGTGCTGACCGAGTCTAATGATTTGGTTAACATATTCAAAGTCAGCATCATACGTATCGAGTGTAGTCTTGCAACGGGATCTTTCATCAATGGTAAAAGTGGTCATTCTCTGTATGAATTTTTCCCATCGGTACCTCCAGGTTATCATATTTCGCAGGAACCATCAAGTCCTATATATTTACCAATCATCGATACGAATCTCATTGATCATCTCGACATTAGAGTGGTAGACCAGAACGGCGATAAGTTAGATTTCAGGAACGAAACCATCACTGTACGATTGCACATACGTCGTAATGGGTATAAGTTTTAAGAGACGATGCTATATTAAAAAACATCTCTCGAGATTGACCTCTACTCGATCATCGACCCGCAAGCTAATCACATTGTCTAATCGACAATTTCTCGCTAACTTAGGCTTCAAGGTTCTATGATGGATGTGTTGGACGTGACCGGGATTCCGACCTTTGATGATAAGATCAGTAAGGAGGAAGAACACGTATTCCTGCCGTACAATACGTCAGCTCTCGATGTGAACGATGAAATTAGAATTCCATGTCAAGCCGAAGATTTGTACACGCTTCCTAGTAGAAGTTATCTCTACATTGAGGGGACTCTCACTAAACCCGACGGCACCGTTGCCACATCGAAATTGAGTAACAATGCTATGGCATTCCTATTCGATGAGATTCGTCTGGATATGAATGGAACGACTATTGATAGAACTAGGAATCCGGGCATTTCATCAACGATGCGTAACTATGCTGCACTGAATGAACTGGAATCGAATCGTTTACTAAATGCTGGATGGATCTATCCTGGAGGTGTGGTAGACATCGTGAATACATCGAATGGTATCTTCAATGCTATCGTTCCTCTTTCGATGTTGCTGGGTTTCGCCGACGATCACAAGGAGGTCATACTTAATAGCAAGTTTGAACTTATTCTCATTAGATCTAAGGATTCTAATAATTGTATCATTGGAAACGATCCTACAACCATACAACTAACTAGACTCGAATGGAGGATGCCTGTACTTCGACTTTCAGATTCTGAACGAGTTGATAAACTTAAACTCGTCAAATCGGATAAACCTCTACACGTCGCATTTCGAACCTTGGACCTTCACACTCAACCTGCTGTACCTCAAACTAAAGCGTTCACATGGAACATTGCAACCACGACTAAACTTGAAAAACCACGTTTCGTCATAGTCGGTGCACAAGTGGATAGATTGAATCATCTCGCTAAGGATGCTTCTCTATTTGATAATTGTAATATCACCAATCTGAAACTTTATCTCAACAGTGAATCTTACCCCTATCACGATATGAATTTGGATTTCGCCAATTCGAAATTTGCATCTCTGTATGATCAATATTCCAAATTTCAATCATCCTACTATGGAAAGGAGAATTACCCTCTTTTGAAAAGGAACGACTTTCTGAAATATGCACCGCTATTCGTCATCGATTGCTCTCATCAACCTGAGGATACTGTGACGGGGGCAGTGAATGTCAGATTGGAAGTTCAAGCATCGTCAAATTTTCCTGCACAAACTTCATTATTCTGTTTAATTATTCATGATAAATTATTCACTTATAAACCACTAACTCATGTTGTACAATCTATCATATAGGTGTAATAAATAAAACATTACAAATTCAAATTATCTTTTTATTGACTTTAACATACATCTCCAATATCCTCTTCCTTGCACTCCTGCTTTTTGCATCATATGAACATAATGATTTATGAATATCATACAACTGATATAAATTTCTTTCAATATATGGAATTAGTCTTTTAAGTCCATTGAATGCAGTACTATTCAGATTTATACTGCCCACATTTAAACATGTATTCACAAACGTTATTTCTTGCATCTTATTCATGCATAACATTATATTAAATGCATATATTATATTTTCACTGTACGGTGCACATGGATGCCTACCATCTTTCAGATACGTATCCAAAACACACAAATTTGACATTATTACCTCCCAATCCTCTTTTGTAATATACACAAACGTATCGTCATGTGTGTCTTTAATGTAAAGTGATGGGAGTTCATTGTATAATCCTATGTTCACACGAAAGTCAATGCTGATGGAGATGTCGTTATCGTTCATGCACACACTATTTACCATCACTCGCAACTTCCTCCTCTACTTCTTCTGCGAAGGGTGTGAAGGGTTCGAACATCATTATGATGAAACTGTCTTGATCGAACGTCTTCTTGGCTTTGACGATTCTCGGTTTGCAGTTCGTCTTCTTCTTTTTCTTGTCTCCTTTCTTACTGGATCTGCGGACATACACGAACTGTCTCAACATCGTGAATATTTAATACACTTGTTAACGTAAAACTCTTATTATTTTATACTCACTTTTCTATGACTTCCTCCTCGGGTTTCGATGTACCGATATCCTTAAACGGACGATCATTGTACGGACCGCACACATCTTCACCTTGATCCTGTTCGGACTGGCATGCCACATCTTCACTTTGGGCTTTACTGAAATAAACATATTTATCATTAGTTATCTAACACATAACAACACTTTCACGTTAACACACAATTATAATTCTACTTACCCGAGGTACACTTTACAATTCTTTCCGCATTGAGCATAAGATGTGATCGAATCATGATGGGAAGGATTCTTGCAAATCACTTGATGCATCTTTCCATCACACGTTTCATCGTGGTGCTCAACCCAATGCTTTTGCAAATCTTCGAAATTGCGTAGATTCTCCCAGAATCTGGTATCACTTTCAATGATAGGTGTTGTTGTTCCACTCATCTTGACGTTGCGATGTGAAGTGAGAATGCATTCGTTCCCGAGTGAGCAGATGGCTGATGAAACGTGATCATACCTGTCTCCCCCCTCTCCATCCTATCGTCGATTGTACTTAACGTACGGAGGGTTTGTGTGAAGTGAGGACACGTTCGTTCCCGAGCTGGCGGGACAGGGTGAGACCTGTTAATTCGAATTTACTCACATATGCACAAATCTTGAGGAATGACAACACGTCATCACCCTTATACTTCAATGTGGAATAGATTTATATTTTCTCGTACCTCGATGTGGGAATGGAATTTAACCTTTTCTTAACCTTTACATCGCTCTTGGATACAATAGCTCAAGGAGAGATTCTGCATAGGGAACACCCCTTACCAGAATGTCTTATTACATTTATTTTCATAAATCTCTCCCAGTAAACATACCTAATCATTCTCTCGATATTCTTTTATCTAAAGAATAACGATACTACATCATATATCATACACTAAACGTAATAGATATCAAACCCTACACTCGATATTCATACATGAGAGTTCAAGCACAGACATCGAAGCACTGAACGTAATAGATATCAAACCCTAGACTCGATATTCATACATGAGAGTTCAAGCACAGTCATCGAAGAATTACTATCAATACATTTAATTCAAACATCCCCGGAACCCCCCCGTTACCCACCCCGCCCCATCACAATATCGAACCCTAGACTTCGATATTCATACATGAGAGTTCAAGCACACACACACACACACACATCGAAAAGAATTCACATTTAATTCAAACATCCCCGGAACCCCCCCGTTACCCATCCCACCCATCACACATTACACATCACACACACACACACACACACACACACACACACACAATCATCATCATCATCATCATCATCATCATCATCATCCCAACCCTCAAAAACATCTCACTGCACAGGGGAGAACGGCACTACGCCAACACTCCCCTTCTTTTACAACTCGATTTTCATATAGGAGAGTTCTAAATCAATGAGCATTCTACATCACTCATATATTAACACAGAGGAGAGTTCAACATCTTATCTACACTGTGCTGATTCTCTCAATTCTATACTACTGGGTGTGTATACCCAATACACCACTTTGGTTTCTAATTCACCTAAATGGGAGGTTAGGAGCTAACCCACCCCTAGCCAATCGGCCAGGAGTAGGTCATACACCGAACTCCAGGGTGAGTGGGACGGCGAGCCCGCTATATCCCCTATGTAGCGCTGTCATCCCAGTGGGATGACCTCTTGTTGAGCTCCGTGGTGGGAGGGGAGCACTGGGGGATGAAACTCATTCCATTTCATATGGCAAACACTAACAAAAACCGTGGAAAGGAAATAGCAGAGTCTTGTGGTCCTCGCTATTTAGTTACTTTTAGAACAGAGTAATGCCGAAAATTTACTACAGTGAGCCCGTTCATTATTCAGAAGGGTTTAGTTAATATTGCTGGTGCTGTAAAATCATCTACTCGATCTCGCAATGGCACGTTTCTCCGACGCAGGCTGCAGACATTTTGAAAGCCAATATGCTTGCGAGCTATCCGGTGCGTGTGAAATTGCATAGGTCCCTGAACTCCTCGCGGGGTGTTGTAAACAGTAGCGCATTGGACGATATGTCCAATGAGGAGATTGCTCACCTCGATAGCGTGGTGGTAGCACGTCTGCCTCACGTTCAAGAGGTCCCGAGTTCGAATCTCGGTCAGGGTGAGTTACCTGGATAAGGTTTTTACGGGGTTTTCCCTTATCCTGAAAGACGAATGTCGGGTAACTGTAAGCTCTATGGACCCTGGACTCATCTGAGCATCATATCATTCATTCCATTCATCGTCCGATATGACTTAACGTTGGAGGACGTAAATTACAACAACAAAAATATGGAGATTCAGGAAAACTTGGCAGAACAAGGTGTGACTAATGTATTTCGAGTTCACCACAAAGAACGAGGTGAACTAGTGTTCACTCGTGCCCTCTTTCTTACATTTGATCGGGTAGATCTCTTAAGACAGGGTATGAAGCTATTGAAGTGAGGCAGTATATATCCAATCCACTGAGGAGTTATAAATGCCAGCGCTTTGGCTACACGAGTGATTCTTGTAATGGAGTTGCTACTTGCGTTGACTGCGGGGAAGTCAAAAATGATAATGCTTTTACTTCACCTGCTTTAGGGCTGATTGTTTGCAATGAACTTGGGCCACAGAAGGGAATTGGATAATTATTGATTTTGTAAGATTTTTATGTAATTTGTTTATTGAACATTATGATCAAATTGCGAAAGTGTTAAAAAATTTATCCGATAAAAAAATTGAGAGTATTTGAACAGTGTATGAAAAAGGAAACAATATAAATATATAGTAGCCAATGCATACATTAAATGCAATGAAATATTTGGTTGTCAAGGGCAACAGTGAGAAAAATCAATAGTTCCCAGAGGGGATGAGGTAAGTAGAAGTTTGGATATTATAGACATAAGATGTCTACAGAGATAAGAAAAAAAGAATTTGAAATCTTCTTCTGCATTGATATTCCGAACAGTACGAACGTGTGGGATATCATCTGCAAGTAAAGCATGAGTAAATATACTTTGTCAAAAAAAATTGTGATCATTCTTTATTGAACAGTCCTCGCAAAAAGGTTTGCACGAACTTCACAGAGACACAAAGGAATTCAATTAATTTTGTGACAATCAATTCACTTCACGAATTCACAAACTCAAATTATAAAGAAGGTATCCAAGGATAAACCAATATTTAACAATTGTCTGTGGTCAAATATTTATTGTGTTATAGTGCATTTTGAAATTAATTTTGTATTTAATCTTCGAAAGGTATATCATCATGCTACATAAAAAAATTCCAGTCTTGATAAACGATAAACGTTATTTAATAAAATATGGTAAGTGAAATAGCTTTAAAGACTTTGGCAAGGAGTGGAATTCTTTCTACTTTGTAATGCTCTTGTTTGTTGAAAATAAAAGAAGGTGTATGTGTTCCGTAAAAGTTTGTGCGTGTACTTTTATATTTAGTTAGTAACCCGGTCTATTATCACATAAGTTCTTGTTTTCACCTTTTAAAACTTCCTTGGACTTATACAAATATTTCAAAACCAAAATTGGGCAAATCGCTTCAGCCATTTTCGAGTTTTTGTGAGCCTAGCAAACGTCAATTCATTAAAATACTGATATCTCTTCTGTTTTCATAGCAACTGGATTACATTTGGGAATGTCAACTTAAAATGCATCGCAACAATAATGGTAACTGTGGAATATTAGTTACAGAATGCAAAACAATATATGACTTTCATTGACTTCCGCTACCCATTCAACAACTATTCCTAAATAACTTACTCTTCCATTTACTTCACATCACTTGACATAAACGTTATTGTATAAATAGCTTTATTACAAATGTCTTTGTAGATACAATGGATATGAATACAATAGGCTTAAACTACAGGTATAAGAGTGGAGCCGAACTGATGTTCTTGACATTCCATTCTCTTTTCAAGGTCAGAAAAGAAGAACCTCAAGTACAGTATACCACAGGAGAGAAAGTCTCCGGGCCTGAGACGCAGGGGGATTGCAGAAGGTTCCCACACTCTCCCTGGACAGGGTTATGACACCCCATGTCAGTACAGTTACAGACCATTCAAAAACATTCTGACGGCTTCTACTTTTGTGAATGAATCTTCTCGGTTTTAGTGTACAGAGTGTAAAGTATGTCTAGTCAACGCGCGTGCAGTTCCGACTCAAAGGAAACGGGCCCTACCGCCCACTAATGACCTTCATAAATATATCTCCACACTTCAGAAATGGAACACCGTCATTGAGGACCAATAGCAACCATGATTTTCTGGAAATGACAGTCGCATGTTTACTCCACGTGGAGTCTCAGTTGCCAAAGTTCCAACGTCCAGTTGATCTGTTTCATTACGTGCAGAAGTTCGTTATGTGTCACGATGTGGAGTCCGTGGGAGGGAAATGCAGTGGTAAATGCAAATGAAGTAGTAGATAACTTTCAGTCAAGTGAAAATAATCAAAGTGAAGACAATAGTGTGAATGAATTGGAAAGTGTTGCTGGGTCGAGTTATGTTATTGGAAAAGCCTCATAAAACAAAGTTATAACGGGAACTCTTTCTAAGCAAATTCAAGCGCTTGTTTTGAACACATAAATATGTGCTGAGAAATAATCTTAGTAAGGAGTCATGCAATGAACCTGATAAATTCTGGGTATTCACAGAAATACAGTAAGAAATATTGTGACGAAAGGAATACCAAAAACGTTGATCAAATGTGAAAACAAAAGGAAACGTTTCTCTAAAGTAGATAACTTCACATGCGATTTAATTCGCTGAGAAATTTATAGATTCTATGCAAAAGGGAGGGCGCCCACCTTAGACGAATTGGTTGCACATTTGCAAGAAATTTGTGATTTTCCTTATGGGCACTGCACTTTGCGTGGCCTTCTAAAGGAGCTGGGTTTCAAGAACCGCACTTTCAATAAGATAAGGGTGATTGTGAAATCCAGTAGAATTTCAGCTTGGTGATATATATGTCAAAACTAATGAAGTTTCGCAGTAATGGACATAAGAAAATTTATTTAGACGAAACCTCGTACGATACCCATGATGTATTGAGAGAGGTGGCAACCTTGCAGAAAGATCTGGGAGAAGAAGCGCCGGAGTTGTAAAACGATAGTAAAGTTTCGTCAAATGAGTCAGCCGACGTGCACACGCGTTAAGTAAACAAACTTTATAAGGCGCATGTTTTTTTTAACGGTCCTGCTCCTTGTGTAGCATGGGTTCCCTGTCACATGCATTCACTGTTCTTATCCCACTCTGTAACGGGTGCATTCATTTCAGGGACCTTCTTTGCGTTGGTGGACAGTAGGAAAATAAAAATATTGAAAAACTATAACCAACAACAATGAATTTCTCGGAAATATTAATTGAACACACTAAACAAGTGTTTGCATAAATCATATTTTATTTGTTGTAATATTTTGTCTATTACAGTTTACCAGTTGTGCAGAAGCCTTTCACAATAAATAGAATTTCAAGTACAATTACCAGGAAATTCAATATATATTGTGACTTTGTGGGTTCGTAGAATTAAAAGTCCAAGTTGCAGAAATTCCAAATGTTCTTTATTTCCGTAGAAATACACTTACAGTAGCAGTATTACGTCACATACACAATTACAATCTTCCAAGGTCGCCGTCCACAAACAAAAGCGTTCACACAATTCAGTTCTGATTACACTCTCTCATTACGAGTTTGTTTACTACTACTGTTTACTACTGCCGCGCTGGCGTGTCGCTTCTTATATATACCATTTACTCATATTCTTGGACATTTCTGGAATATTCTGTAAGAAACAAGATCTCGACTATGAAAGCATAGAGCCTGACTGAAAAATTCAATGCCATAGCCGGGATTTGAACCTCGGATCCTCTGGTCTCCGTCCAGCCGCTCTAACCATTGAGCTACTATGGCCAACGTGCCGACATGACATTAACTTCTCCAACTGACTCGTATTTTTCCCGGTAAATCACTAGGAGTTCTCATAAGAGTTTTCCGGGAAAACATGAGTCAGTTGGAGAATTTAATGTCATGTTGGCATATTGGCCATAGTAGCTCAATGGTTTAGAGTGCTTGGACGAAGACCAGAAGATCTGTGGTTCAAATCCCGGCTATGGCATTGAATTTTTCAGTCAGGCTCTATGCTTTCATAGTGCGTCCCTCACACGGCTAGTGTGAAAGAACAGTTAATTTCCAAGAACTCGACTGTCCACTATCAATTAAGATGTCACTAGAATGTTCCATTTCACCTCACTTTATCTGTTTCGGCGTGCCTTTTATCTCCGCGCTATCTTTATCTGCTTAGACAAGCTGTTTATCTCCGCCGGCACCATCCGTCCCTTATCGCTCTGTGCCGGGCTATCGTAAACAACGGGTTCGGGACAATATAGTATTGTATTTTTCGTAAACATTTTAAAATAATATTTAGAAGCACTTTTGAGATCATAAAAAATATAAAAAACACTTCTTGTAAAGGATAGTCTGAAGTGTTAGTCGCTCTTCCATTCCAGTGTACCTCAAAAAGTTTACTAGTTTTACTTCTAGCTCCTTTCGAGGTTGTTCCACTAAGATTTTTCAAGAAAATCATTTTATTCCAAATTGCTTTTTACATAGAAATATTTTTATCTTTCTGTTTCCACAAAAAAATGCTGTATCGATTTTGATTAATATACAATTTTAATTGTTATTAACGGTTTGAACGTGCGAAAGGGTATTTTATAGTACTAAGTCGCTATTCGTTTACCCTCTTGTTCACATATGGATCTGTCTTTCAAACCTTGGCTATCCCTTCAATCTACAATGCCGTTGTTGCATCTACAAGGATATGTGTAAACAATTATCTTGATTTACACTAAGTTTATGAAAAAATAGTAACAGAAGAATAATAATTAGAAGAAGTCAGGGGAGTACAACAAATCACATAAACATGACATGTGTTTGATTTACCTATAACACAGAACTGTGTACTACGTAATGCTGGCCTCAAGATTTACATGATTTAAGGGGAAAGGTACATTTGAACACGTATTTGTCCTCCTGCTTAAAAACTAATATAACAAACATACAGATTGATCCGTTTATAAGGCATAAAGTAACATTATTTAGTATCCAGTCAGCATAAGTAGCCAATTCCTATAGGCGCCCATGATAAATCCAGCAGACTTTCTGACACACACACATGACTGGACATTGAAGATCTGAATGTCAGACCTTCGGTCTCAAGCCAGATCAGGGCTAGGTCCTCTACAGGCAGTTGAGTGTTTTGTAAGGAAGGATAATACGTGGCAGAAGATGAGGTTGAAGTTATATATAAGCCATCTGATGTGTTATTTTATGTGCCTAGAAGCAGTCTCGGGCGTTTGTAGTACTCTCCAGGATCGATGTCGTACTCACCTAGACCGCGGATGACGGAGTTGAAGTTGTGCGAGAGATTTTGATAGAAAGAACGTGAAAGGGTATGGATGTAGTCTGTTACTGTGGGGATACGTAGGTCTCGTCGGATAACTAGACTTGGGATGTACCAAGGGGAGTCTGTGGCAATGCGGAGGAATCGGGATTGTAGAATTTCAAGGTGGTGTAGGTGAGACTTGGCTGCTACTCCCCATATTTCACTGGCGTATGTGATGGCTGGTCGGAGTACTTGCTTATACAGGAGCAGTTTTGTAGTCAGAGACATCACCGATCGTCGGTCATAGAGAGGGCAGAGCATACCCATTCTTTTGCTAACTTTATTAGCCACATATGTAATGTGGTCTCTCCACGTCAATTTGGTGTCGAGTAGAACACCAAGACGGACGTCCTCACCAGCTAGACGAATTGGTGGAAGATCCGCTATTCGTCGTCGAGAGAAGGTGATGGCCTGGCTCTTCTGTGGGTGGACGCGTAGGTGCCAACGTACGAACCAGGTGGTAAGTAGATCAGCATATTGTTGAATCCTGCTAGTACACAGGCTGAGCTCCGATGATGTGGAGGTGACAGCTGTGTCGCCACAATGAGATACTGTGAGCAGCGTGGCAGGGATGGTAGGGTGTTGATGTACAGTAGGAAGAGAGTGGATGCCAGGACACTACCATGGGGAACGCCAGCTCTAATGGGATGGGATGAGGATAAGATTCCGTCGTGAGAGACAGCAAAGGTTCTGTCAGTGAGGTACGAGTGAATGAGAGTATTAAGTAGGAAGGGGTTTGGTAGGTGATGAGACGGGAGAGTAAGCCTTCGTGTCATACGCTGTCGAATGCTCTGGCGATATCTAGGAGTAGTGCTGAAACGAACTGCTTCCTGTTAAAGGCTGTGTAAACTTCATCAACCAGACGAAGTAGTTGGTGTTGATTGGACAGTTGAGAGTGGAAGCCGAATTGCTCCGCTCTGACAATATTGTGTCGATTCAAGATAGTCCTTAGTCGACTTAGAATAAGTTTTTCCATCAGTTTACTCAGTGTTGGAAGCAAACTGATGGGTCTGTAGCTCTCCGGGGACGTTCCGTCTTTCCCAGGTTTGCAGATAGCGATGACCTTTGCGTGCTTCCAGGCCTTTGGGAAGCAGCAAAGTTTGAGGACTGAATTAAAGAGAAAGGTTAATGCTTTCACCCAAGGGAATGGTAGAACCTTTAGGGCCGCGTTCGCTATGTTGTCAAAGCCGGGTGATTTGAATGGCCAAAATAAAATATATACTTAATATAAAACTTATATAAAATAACTAAAGATGAAATTAATATTACAAAACTTATAAATAATAAAGATATTCAATCAAATAATAAAGTTATAAACGGGAAGATCTAATTGGATCAAATCCACATTCAAATGGTGATCTTTTTTCTCGGTCTTCAATATTATTTTTAGGTTGGTGATGTGGCATTGCACTTCAGCTACGGAGATGGAGGGAGGTGGTACATCATCATGGGGTTGGGAAAGGTACGCCTGAACTTCCTGAGTGACTGCGTTGATATGATCTTCATCCGGGGTATCAGCGGACGTAAAGGTCATTTCCAAGAAGGTTGCATGTAGTTCAGCTTTTTCCCTTGCAGACTGAGCGACTTCCTCTCCGTGGTGCTGCACCATGGTGGATCTTTGCGAGGGATTTGAAGTAAGGATTTGGTCATGCTCCAAAAGGAGTTGTCCTCTACACGAAGAGAGGATATCTTATTTTCCCAGCACTCGTTGCGAAATTCTTGGAGTGTAAGTTTGACCTATACCTGAAGTCGCCGAAACTCACGACGATCTGCTGGGCACCGACTATGTAAAAAGCGCCGTCGCATCCTGTTCTTTTTTTTTAATCGTTTCACGGATAGCCAAAAGTAAAGGATCGATATTCAATCTGCTAGGTTTTGATTTTGGGGAAGATTTCATGATAGCAGTAGTCATTTGGGAGGTGAAAAGATCAACCATGGTGTCTATCTCTTCTGTAGCTTGACATGGCTGCTGAAGGGCTGGATTTGTTCCAATCGTATCGAAAACTACTCCCAATTGGTCTTTCGTGGAAGTGGAAATCCTCGAGGAGCTTTGCAGTTGGGCTTACCAGGGAAGGATAGGAGGATGGGATAGTGATCTGAAGATAGAGCAGGAACTGTGAAAGGGTAAGGGGCTGCCGCACATTGCGGACCAGGGCGAGAACAAGCCAGTCAGGTGGTCTTCTGTCTCCATAGTGAATTGTAGGTTGGTTTGGAGCCCTAGCGGTGATAGCCCTAGACGCTACGAAGTTGTGGAGTGTGCGCCCACGGTGGTTGGTAATGCAGGAGTTCCAGTTGTAGTGCTTGGCATTGAAGTCTCCCGCAGAAATCGTGGCAAATGGGGAGCTGAAGAGATAATCCAATTCAGAAGGAAGTAGGGGGCGAGTCGGTGGCGCACATACTGGGTACAAATGCAGGGGACCATTGCTGGTGTCAACTTGGATGCCGGTGATCTCCAGATT
This sequence comes from Mantis religiosa, assembly GCA_030765055.1. Lineage (NCBI taxonomy): Eukaryota > Metazoa > Arthropoda > Insecta > Mantodea > Mantidae > Mantis > Mantis religiosa. The sequence goes on along the minus strand of CM060949.1, from coordinate 191,024,995 downwards.
ACTGGTTGCAGGGATAAATATTTGATGTTGTTGAATGGCACGGTCAATGTATATGGCAGTACCTGCTCTGCCATAGGCTGTATCAGTGTGATAGGAACACATTCCTGGGATGCCACATTTCATATGAGGGGATAAATGGGTTTCCTGCACCATTAAGTTATTCACCTTCTGCATGGACAAAAAGGTGGAAACTTCCGCCAATTGTTTGCGGAGACCATTGGCATTCCAGAAGTAGATCTTGAGTCCTGGAAATGTTGTGTATCGTTTGTGTCTAGTATCCATTGGAAATGCAGAAGGTGAAGACTGTTTAAATGAGTACCATTTCTGGTGACGTTTGTGGAGATCTTGTGAGCAGAGCCTCCATCAGAGCAGCTGCAAATTTAACTTGCAAGTGCGGAGGAATGCGATCAGTTACCTCGCTGAAGGCTGCAATGTCCGCAATCCTCTATCGATTCGAATGATCGTTAGTAGATGACCATTGGGGTGGTGTGGCAGGTTTAGACGATGCCGACCTTCTTTGTGGGAGCGGTTCAGGCATGGCCTGTTTGAGGCGATGTTGAATATTATTTGATAATTATGGTTGAGAACTGGGAGGTGTAGAAACAGAAGATGAGGTTGGTGGAGGTGTTGTACGGTGAGTAGAAGAGAGCTGACATTCTTGCGGTTGGGTAGGGGATGGCACAGAAGCGTTCTTGACGGCTGCTGCATAGGATGGGAATTGCACTGGGGATCTAGCTGGGAGACCTGGGAAACGAGCACCGTAAAAAGCCTCCTTAGGTAGCCCATGGGGGTTGGGTACACGGGGAGGAGCATGAGCTGGAATCCTTCGGGCTCCCTTCTTGGTGCTTTCCAGTTCATATCGTTCTTCCTGCCAAACAGGGCATTTGGCGAATCGACATGAGTGTTCAGCTCCGCAATTAGCACAGCTGGGTTTAGTAAGTGTGAGCTTACTACAAGTATTGCGAAGATGGCTTGTTTGCCTACAGTGAGAACAAACAGATGGTAGTCTGCATGCTTCCGCCCCATGGAAAAACTGCTGGCAGTTTAAACACTGTTGAGGTCGGAAAGGCGGTTTGTATGCCTCGACGGTGACGGCAGCAGGTAACATTCTGTTCACCTTGTAGAGTTTTTTGGCCTCGCTGGATTTCTCTAAAGCTACTCTGAAGTGTGGAAGAGGGCCTGGAGTGGGTCCATGGATACTGCGGAGCCGATTGACACTGTTTATGGGTAGTCCTTGACCAAGTAGTTCGTCCTTGACCTCATCCTCAGTGATATATTGAGGGAGATCCTTGATGGTTACCTGAAGCCGCTGTTCTTCAGGCAGGAGAGTAGCGATAAACGGGATTTGATTATCCTCTAACCAGTGATGGACTTCACGATGTGCTGTGGGATCTTCAGGTAGGATGTCAACTGTGTTGTGCATATTACGGAGGGCAATAGTTTTGTCATACCCTGCGAAGGTGTGCAGTTTTCTGCCGTCTTCTGGCTGACGAAGGAAGATGGGAGGGGGTTTCGCCACCCTGGGGTTAGGGGTGTCTGATGGAGTCCAGTCAGCGTTTGTAACTGAAGTGGGCAAGGTCTTTGTACCACTGCGGGGACGTTTAACTGTAGTGGTGCTAGGAGGGGCTACTACGACTAAGGAGGAGGCTGCAGTTGCAAGGGGAGAGAATTTATTTGACGTAGGTGTGTGCTCAGTGATGTCTTTGCATTGAGGTGGTTGGTGTCTCCTCTTTGTGGGGACCTGTTGGCATTCAGATGTTGAATGTTCGTGCTTGTTGAGGTACGAACTGATGACCTCCATACGAGCACGGTGCAGAACCATTTTATGAAACTCTTCTATGCAACTTGGGAGTTGTTACCCTCAAAGCACGCTGCAAGGAGTTGAGGGATATATTGCTCAGCAAACTGAACATACTGCAGCCGGGCTACCATCTCCAGTTGAAGAATGGTTACATGATCAGGATGCAGGGGAAACTTTGGATCAACTATAAGTGCCCGATCCATGAAACAGCTGCTATTTCCACCGTTGATGTAGTAGGACATAGCTGCCGTGCGAACATCTTCGTCTGAACGGGAGGTTGTTGTGAAGCTCATGCTACATGAGGGCATGATGTACGAAAGAGAGCACAAAACTGGCAGTAAATACCATCCAATAATTTGGCCCAATAGAATATCCTACTGGAGGTATGTATGCGTGCACGCTGGCCCTTCCTGAACAAGGGCACATCAATCACACTTCACACGATATTTTAATTAATAGGGAATCCTAAAGTTTCACTTAGATTCACCAAAAATACGGCACTGAGCCAAAAAAGGTCATTTGCACAAAATAACACTAATTTGCTTGAATAACACAGACAAATGCACAAAATCGATGAAATATTGTTCACCACGCACCATTACACAGAAATTATACAAAACTGTCAATGCGATTCGATGCAAATCGATAATTCGGTAACAACATTTGCAAACTAGTCTATTGAAAAGTTGTTTACTCGTTCAGCAAACTTTCTGTAATCCTGTTAGTTTTTGTAGTTGCTTATTCCGCCACTAGGAGCGCATGCGGTCAGTTAGTTAACCCACAGCCGATAGATGGCGCAATGGTAAAGTCAGGATGCTGCGAATTGATATTGACAAAAAAAAAGTTGAAGCAGTTTGTGATTTAAAATATTTATTTCATTTGTCGTAAATAAACGTTTAGCAGCTTTCGTTTCCATTAAACAAAACGCTAGACAAACAGGTCTTCACCTAAAAAGGATATAACTTCTCTCCGTCGGTATAGAAGAGGAGGCCACCATTCTCTCTATTAATTCAACGATATGATCACCAAAAAGCGTAAGCCTAAGCCTAATTTTCAGTACGTACCATGATACTTTGATATCGAGTTTGCACCTACTGATTCAAACACTTTCTCGAGTGTTACCGGTGCTCACGTACAAAATACTGAACTCCACTGCTAATAAAAAAATTAACATCTGCACCTGGAATTGTCAAGGTATTAACAATAAGTATAACGAATTACCTCATTTTCTTCAAAATACTGCTGGCTACAGAGACTAAATTGGCACCACACGTACACTACCGTATAGCAGGATATTGCGTACACATAGCTAATCATCCCAGCAACGAGATCACAGGCGGCTCTGCAATTTTTATAAAAACTTCATCATCACACCATGAACCAGAGTATCAAATTTCACGTATACAAATCTATTGCAATAACGATAAACTGCAAAATGGTTCGTTTTTACAGTCAAGAAACTTAATTCACCAGAGCTTTAGCTATTTTTCTTGAATTACAGTAGTGGCCACCATCTCAATGTAGTGTTCCCAGTAGGTCGTGCAAGTTTACCCGTTGCACGACGGAATAGTCCACCGTGCACTCCGTAGCCTTCAAAGCAGTGGCGGAATGCCGATCTTGCAATTTAAATGCACAATTGACTGTGCAACAATAATAATCGAATTGTAATATGAAGTATATAATTCTTATATAATTTTTTTTTGTTTCTTTCATTATCATTCAATTATGTACTTTTATTTTAATGAAAAAAGCAATTGAATAATTAACTGATAGTTTAAACAAAATGAAAATAATCGACTATCTACTTGCAATATAGCAGTATTAAATAACAGCTCGAAGAAGAGCAATAAACACAACATATTACTCAGAAGTGGAACCTAATTTTCTAGATTTTTGTTGTCTCTTTTGACACACTAGTTTTTCAAAATTAGATATCAATGTTTGTGTAGCAGGTAGTCCAAGTTGACATTTTAAGTTCTGCTCCGACAGTTGACTTCTGCAGCGGTTTTCGTTTAATTTCATTAGCGAAAAAATTATATATATATATATATATATATACATGTGTGTGTGTGTGTGTGTGTGTGTGTGTGTGTGTGTGTGTGTGTGTGTGTGTGTGTGTGTGTGTGTGTGTGTGTGTGTGGATCCGAACATACACGAATACGAGCGGCATTACTGTGTAGTCGAGGAAATGTATTTCTTGGAAAATAAAGATGGAAATCATTCAACTAATTCTATTTTCGAATTTATCTTTCATTTGACGATTGCATTGCAAATAGATAAGTTCAAGCTGCAGTTCAGTTGGAACATTATTATCATCTGTACAGTAAGGCTCAGCAAATATTTGGAAAATTGATTCTAATTGCACCACGTGCAATGTGGAACGCATAAAAGTAGGAGTAGATTTCCTACGTGTCACATTACATTCTCCAACCGACATTATGTTTACGAAAACAAACCGTAAGAGACGAGACAACACTGCTGTCTAATTCCATGTCTTGTCTCAAACTGAAGTCGTACGGCACTCGTGGCAGTGCACAGTGCTCCGTCATTTGCTCTAGCACAAAATCGATCCACTTGGTGACCACTGAATTACAGTCTCATCATATACTTGGCGGCGACCTCAATACCAAACATCCGCCTTGGGGTTCAAATATTGCTAATCCAAGAGGTAGAGTGCTACATGCCGTGACCTGCAGGGGCGGCTGGTGGCTCTGAAAATCGGTGGTTCAGAAAGTTATCCATACAATTGAATTTTTTAAAAGTAACAAACAGTTCTTTAAGCCTGTCATTATAGACTGCTGTATATACAAGTTAACGGTAATTCACAGCGTATAACACAACATGCTTATTTCAAAAACACTCTAGAGCATAAAACTCATCTATTTATACAGCTAAAAATGGGAAGTCTTTGATTTCTTTTGATATATCTTCATGACAGACCTCAAGGATACATTGCAAGAGTTCGTTCTGGATTGTCTTGGACGTACCCTTAAGCACTGTAGCATTCTCCAAATGGGTTTTAAGAACACAGTCTAACTCTGCACTGAAGTTTATCAGTTCTCGAAAAATACCAGGATTGCTTGACGTAGCTGACACAGCGTGTGCTCGTAGACCTAACTCAAATGTTCCACAAAATCTAATGCAGTTAACAATAATGTTTAAAACATACCTATTTTGAACCACTTTCTGGTTGTGCTCTCCAATTGTTCTCCAATATGCACTGTCCATGTGCTTTGCTATATTTACGTTGTCTAGCGTAACAAAACTGACTGTGTTTTTCATGTGGAGTTTTAAAGTTACGTGTATTTTTGCGCTATCATGAAGGTGCTGCAAATTATTCACGCCATTTTTTGTTCATGGATTGTCACCACCAAACAGAACGCAACGAAAGCAAAATAGGGCATTTGAATATCACAACCACACATCCAATTATATTTCTCATATACATCGTTGTTAAAGTTCCTGTTAAAACATCTTGTTTTTGTTTTAACTACCTGCTTGATTTTTATATTTGGCGTGAGACTTCCAAGTCGCTTAATTTCAGTTTTTCCTTCTAACCTCAATTTTTAAAAAGGATGTGCTAAAAGACAGTGTATGGAATTCATTGTTTCTTCTTCTAACACAATTTACCTGAATTTAACTAAATCACTATGATGCACGTATCAAAACAAGTCACAGCTAACAAAACATGGCATGTGACTATGTACTGACAGGTAATATTTGACCGATGCCAACATTTAATATGGGAATAATAGATGGCGCTGAAAGCAGAAGTAGCAGGCCTGGCATCCACTATTCTCTGGTTGCTAGGTTAACTAACCTTATGCTGCCTTAAGCCCCGCACTTCCCCCTACTTGCCTCGGCACTCCCTAAGTCCATCCTGCCCTATACGTACCCATTGTGTGCCAGTGGTTTGAATCTGGAAGTGAACTACTCGACACCTGCAAACAATACAGCGCGCTGAAGTCCACTTCACTAGACAAGGTCGAAATGAACTCCAAATGGAACTTGCCATTGAATTTAAAGGGAGACCCAGCATTTTGGTTGCAGCGCAAACATGCTCGCTATTGAGAAGCCGCCCCTAGTGACCTGTCAATTAGGCCTGGAACTATTATCTCCTGTCGAACCGAAACATTACCCAGATGATGGCAGCACGCCAGACATACTGGATTTTTTCATCACACACCATTGCCTAAATTCTGCTAAACTTCAAGAATTAAGCTTGGACAAGTATCCCGTACTTATTACATTGAACAGCTTTGATAAAAACCTTATAACTTCTCCTCGACTAATCCGGAAAACTTTCAACTTTCAACTATATACTACAACACTTCAGTCTGCTACCGACTTGCGCATGCCTATGAAGTCACCTCGAAACATAGATATTGCAGTTGCTACGATCACAATAATCATTCAATATACTAGGCAGTTCTTCTAAACCATGTATCCAAAAATATACCGCACCAAACTTTTCTCCCCATATTAGACAACTTTACAAATACAACAAAAAATGCAGAAAACTATGGGAAAAAATGAAATATCCTGAACATAAAACTTGTTATAACAGAGCCTCTAGAGAATTACGCACTCAAGCTTCAACATAACGCCACTCTTGAACATCAGTTGAAAGCTCTCAATGTCCAGGATGGATCTGTATGGGATAAAACTAAGAGCATATTAAAACGTAGAGAGAGAACTCCTCCATTAAGCACTAACAAAACTTGGTTCTCGACCCCAGAGGAGAAAGTAAACATATTTTCGAACTGTTTTATGAACAGTTTCAACCAAATGCTGACAGAGATGTATAATTCACCAAGAATGTGCAGGAATCGCTTTCTCAGCCTCTCTAATTATCACCTTACAATAGATTCTTCACTCCTTCACAGCTGAAGAACAGTTGAGTCCAGGGATTCTACTCCCATTAGTCCTGGACTCGTATGACCAAGACCCGGGTCTCTTTCAACCAGGGAGTATCCGAGCTGTCCCAAAGGAGGCCCGGCGTGCTCCGTGGGGCTTTCCATAGGACAAGACCTGGGTTACTAACAAGGACCCCCCCCCGCATCTGGTCCAAGGGCACAAGACGGTATGGAAGTGGATACGCCACTTACGCGTGCCAACACCAAAAGGTGAAGGCTACCGATATGACTTCGGTGAGGCCGCCTGGCGATCTAACACACCTTCTACTAGTTCTGCAGGCTAGTACCCAGGAATATTAATGGCTTCCCTCAACCCCGTCCGGAGACGTACCCGATCACCCGCGGGTATCGGGAACCACTGCCTCCTCGAGACCAACCCAATCCGAACAACTCCCAGAGGGAGGGGCTCGAATGTTCGGCCCGAGGTTCCTCTAGTAGGTATCACGAGTGCTAAGGGTCCGCAGCGCCCCCACCACGGCAGGTGAAGGGGACGCAATCCCTCCCCTACGGGAACAACTGAAGAACAGAGAACCTGGTCAAGATTTAATTTTCTTAGAACTTCTAGAAGCTCTTCCTCTAAAAGCACTTGTTTTTCTTACATAAATATACAACGCCATTCTTCGTTTAGCCTATTTTACATCAAAACGGAGGCATGCCATAGTAACCATGATACCAAAGACACAGAAAATCAAAAGTGACCCACATACCTTTGCTTCTGTTAGCAAATAAGCCTTTTGCATTTGTGTTCCAAAACTTTTGAGCGCTTACAATGACCACAATTAATGGGGCACTTGGAAGAAATTCTGCCTGCGGCACAATTTGGATTTAGACGCAATCACTCCTGTACACAGGAGTGTATACAATATTAAATTCTTACGGAGAAAAGTCTGTTTAATGGGGCCTGTTTCTGGATGCTGAAGAAGCTTTCGATAAATTGTCACGATGATCTTTGTACAAACTTAAACTTCACTTAAATGACACGATTTACACGCTTGTTACTTTATATTTATTCAATTGCACATTGTCTGTAAAATGTGAATCAGCGCAGTCAAGATCGTCACTTATTTATTCTGGAGTACCTCAGGGCAGTATACTAGGACCACTATTGTACATCGCTTACACGGAAAATATTCCAACTTGTGACCAACTTGTAACTGTACAGTTTGCTGACGACGTCGCAGTTCTGAGCAAAGGAAACTCTGAAGCAGCTGCAAGGAAATTTAAAAATTATTATGAAGAAATAGATACTTGGGTGAAAACATTAGAGGGTAATGATGAATCCAAAGAAGTCATGCATCGTCAAGTTCACCTATAAAGGCAATTCTCAGCATCATCCTATGTTAGTCAGAGGAGAGCTGATTCAAGAATCAGATGCTGTGAGGTACCTTGATCAACGATTAACATGGAAATGTCATTTTACTGACGTATTAAAGAAAATTCATCATCGTCTACATGAACTGAAACAAATAATGTCTTCAAAATCTGCACTTACACGTCCCTGATTAAACCTATATGGACGTACAGTTGCTCAATCTGGAGTTCAGCTTCAGCTTCTCAAATGTAAAGAACATAAACGATTGAAACAGGTGTCTTCGTTTAATCACCAATGCCCCGTGGTACGTCAGAAACTCCAAAATTCATTCAGAACTCAACATTCCAGAAGTAACAGCAGTTCCACACAGCTTATAAAATGCTCTGCAAGTCGTTCGACCACCAGAACAACCATTTGGTTCCGCAAATTCCTGCCAATTACCCACCAAACCCAGAAAACTGAAGATTAAAACGGAAAAGGCACTCACATTTAAGACTTGTGTAACCCTAGCTAGAGTTTAAATTAGTATGTAATCGGGACTGCCATTGGGCAGAAACCCAGTGTCATGCCAGTTATCTCTTTATAAAATATAACAACTGTAATGTATTATACATATTATTATATGTATTATATATACAATAAAGTTAAGATGTTTATTTAAAAAATTATTTTTTCTTTTAAGGCTTAACTGTTCTAGAAGTTTTCTCAGACATTTCTGCTCATGTAATGAACAATTCTGTGATGGATAAAGTGACAAAAACGACAAGAGCAATTTCACCATGACTCTAGTTATTTCCCACTAAAACCGTTAACCCAATGATGGCTTACAATCACTTCTTTTTTTCACAAACACACAACGTAAACATGTTTTTAGTGATCCTTTGTTGTTGTGGCACCAATTTGCGCCACTTGTAATTTCTCCAACGTTTCAACTTTCCACTGCTTTGCTTGCTTGAGAGTGTCAGTAGCTGAAGAAATACTCCACTACACACACTACACCTTAAAATACCTTCTACAAATTCCCTTATTATGCAGTGTTTATAATTGTTTATACTCAGGGTTGTACGTTTTGCCAAACAGTACTGAACAGTGTTGCCCAACCTTCGGCGGAAGAGGGGAGGATGTAGTAAGGGCGCCATATTTCGGATAACATTTTATTCTACATGTTATAGTACATCAAAAGACACTAAATTATGTGACAACGTTCCTTATTCATATTAGTTTACAGTCCCTTAGACAAAAAAGTCTTATAAAATAAGTTCACATAAGACATAATGAAAATCATTAAAGAGCATTTGGATTAGGTTACAAAAATGGTGCCTAATTTTGGATACTTTTGTGGAGTGTGATAAGCCAGTTGAGAGTGTATTTTCTTAAAATCCCTGAGACATTTTTATTCCAGCCATACCTCTACTCGAATCAAATGGATGCTTTACACTGTTGATCAAAGCTAGCTGGAATGCCATTCGTCTAATGTCTTTCTTTCTAAGTCCAAAATAGCGATCATCCATAACCGTACATTATGCAGTAAGTTCGGTTTCCAGCTTCTCACCAAGTGCGCACTTGGTGCGCACTTTTGTAGTCAAAAAACTGTCAACAACTTTCTGTTTGTTGTTTACACAATTCTCTAGTGTGGAGCGAGGTACGGCATACCATTTGGAAGCTGTTAAAAATCCCATTTTCTTCTCCTTGACGGCCATAACTGCTTCTCATATTGCTTCTTGTGACCACTTCCTTCTGCACCCTGGAGCCATCTGATGAAGAAAAAGTCTTTTAGATTGGTAGATTATTGTTCATTCCTAATTTCGGATATTCGACATTGCAATGCCCTGTGGTATCCAAAATTAAGAATTCTGGTATATTGGATAAATAACAGTTTGGATTAAACAAGATATAAGTAATTTCAAATGTTAATATATATAAGAAAACTACAATATACTAACATATTACAGACAGTAATTACGTGATTTAGGACCTTATCTTAAGCCCGAGAAATCGCTCTGAAATGTGGTCTTCAAACACTCTGATCGTGAACAAAACAACTTACAAATGCTACTTCATCTGCATAATGGCTAGAGGTTCATTGTGTTCACCTGGTACTACCTCCTACTTGTTCACATGATTTCCGAGCGAGTGCAGTACCTCACGGAGGAGAAAATCTACCATCCGAAATTAGGCACCTATCCGAAATATTGTGCCCTTACCCTACTTACCCCCACCCACTGTTTTGCGGGGCGACAGACGAATACCTCTATTACTGACGTCGCTTTGATCAGTGGCGTTCATTGTTTAAAGTACTGAGAGTTCTTTTGTTTTCATAGCAACTAGATTTCAGGTGGGTAGTACTTTTACATAGATGAAGCTTGTGTTTACTTCGCCCCTCTCACCAAAAATGGTGGAATAGATATGTTGTGGATTGCACACAAAATATCACAATATTTTCTCTGTGACATTTCCTAACTTATCATAATTTGTTCAGTACTTTTTATTCATAAATCTCTTATTTTGAAATATGTATTGCAAGAAAACCTGACGTGACAGGAAGAAAGTAATAATGGATTCGTATTCAGCGACCCAAAATTATTTAAGATGACATGTCACATCCCTTGCCGCAAGAAAAAAGTTTCAAAATGCTCGAGTCACGGTGTACTCCTCAAATTATTATTACAAAAACAACTATTTTAAACCGACAAGCCTGCATACACCATTTATTATTATTCCGAGTATTTTTGATGAAAACTCCATATCGAGTTTTTGGTGCGAAAAAAATTACCTCTCGCAGCATAAAAAGTAACAGTATTGTGACAATAATAACAATATGACGTGTTGTACTCACATGACTTTCTCTACTCTTGTGAAAATTATTCTCACAAATGTTTATTCCTCTATCTATTTCATCTTAACTCTAAATAAGTTTTTAGAAATGATTTTATTACAGATTTTCTTCTAGGTAGAAACATTTGAGAATATAATAGAGTAAGTGATAGTCAAATGTTTTAAGAACTGGTTGCTATGTATTAAGTTTGAAATTCCATTCTATTTCCTTGGATATGGCATAAAAAATAGGAAAATGGTTAAATAAAAAATTTGCGCTTTAACGAGCTTTCTATTTTTTGTGTAATTAAGATTTAATAACATTTTCTATATTTTCGACATTCGTAACTGTAAGCTCCATGGACCCTGGACTCATTTGAGCATCATTTTACCCATTTCATTCACCGTCCGATATAACTTAACGTTGGGGCGAACGTAAATTACAAAAAAAAAAAACTTTTCTGGGAAAAGCCCCAGAGCTACTCTTCATTCTGAAAAAATTTGTATAATCTTAAGACATAGAGAATTTTACTAAATCTTAATTACACAAAAAATAGAAAGCTCGTTAAAGCGCAATTTTTTTATTTAACCATTTTCGTATTTTTATGTCATATCCAAGAAAAGAGAATGAAATTTCAAAGCTAATACATAGCAACCAGTTCTTAAAACATTTGACTATCACTTACTCTATTATATTCTCAAATGTTTCAACCTAGAAGAAAATCTGTAATGAAATCATTTCTAAAAAGCTTATTTAGAGCTAAGATGAAATAAATAGAGGAATAAGCATTTGTGAGAATAATTTTCGCAAGAGTAGAGAAAGTCATGTGAGTACAACACATCATATTGTTATTATTGTCACAATACTGTTACTTTTTATGCTGCGAGACGTACTTTTTTAAATAAATTTTCTTGAAACAGCTTCTGACGTCTTCATTCTAGTTAAGCTTACGTAACTGGTAAACTATAAGAAAAATACAAAATCCTACTACACTATATATATTAAAACAAACAATTTATGTCAAAAGTATATTTTTATTTTTGGAAGTAACTATTTCCGAGCTATTTCTTGTTAATGGTTTGAATTTTCAAATGTTTTCTACATTTCTCAAATAGAAAGTTGTAACTGTATTTTTTATCTCTTGGCCATACAAAGAAAACTAATTCAAAAGTAATACACAAATATGTTTTTGTTAAGACCCTAAAAAGCTGTGAGAATCATATCAGCGCCACCGGTATGCCGAAATATCGTCCTACAGGAGTTCTTTTACATGGCATTAAATGTACTGATCTGGGCCAGGTTTGAACCTTCGACTTTTGGAACAACGAATCACCCAATCCAACACGGAAATCACATAGCAACTAGTTCTTAAAACACATGACTATCATTAAAGTTCTACTTATTCACATATTTCCCTTGTCCCTACTAGAAAATTAGGAGCGATATAATGTTTATGTCCATTAAGGGTTGCAAAAAACTGAGGAGAGACAGGCATGTGAGTGCAATACAAGTTTTTTTTAATGAAGTAGTTAGTATTGGGAAAAATACAGGAAAGCAGAAGAGAGTGGTAGATGCTGTTTTATTTTTGTTTGCTGCGGAGGGTAAAATAACAAAGAAGGTTCACGAATGAAGAATTATGGTACAAACACTTGAGGAGATGAAATGAATGCCCAATTCTGCTAGGTGACACCCCCACTCTTTCATTGGACACCCTGGTTAACACGGATTGTAATCTGGAATATGTATAAGGGTCCTTTATCTCATTGCTTGTGATGGTATCTTAGGCAGGCAGAGTCCGGCGAGAAAACGGGTCATCTGGTGCTTCCAGCTGCAAAACGTACTTGGTCGAAAGCATTTTTAATCCATAAATAACTGAAACAAAACATGAAGATGATGATGTATATACGCCGTAGTCAAGAGTATGTAACAATGCTTGTAACTTTATGTCCCCCCCCCCGAATTTAAGTCCTCCAACGTTAAGTCATATCGGACGATGAATGAAATAGGTGAAAAGATGCTTAAATGAGCCCAGGGTCCGTAGAGTTTAGAGTTACCCGACATTTGTCTTTAAGGATAAGGGAAAACCCCGGACAAAACCTTATCCACGTAGCTCACCCTGACCGAGGTTCGAACTCGGGACCTCTTGAACGTGAGGCAGACACGCTACCACCACGCTACCGAGGCAGGCATTATGGTTTTCTGAAGTGATATTTTTAGAAAAGCTGTAAGATATCAAATGATTTACTATGAATGTGAATAGGGCGTAAATTTGATTTAATGGTAACACTTTTTTTTTGTCCTTAGGTCTTGGAACATGGAGGGGAATGCTTTTTTGAATTGTAATTTAAATTTATTAGGACGTATTACAGCACATGAAATGTAAACCAAGAAAACACATCCCTAACAAAAGGTGGTGTTGTGTTGTAACACATGATGAATTCACTTCAAAATGTGACCAAAATGGCCTTCATTTGCTGCCTAATGTTTCCACAAACACCAATTATCATTAGTATTTCAATTCATTGTCTTTCTGTAACTTTTGCCATGACTAATTAGTTTCAGGAAGATTTTTCAATGAAGTAAGCATTGTTGTCGTTATTAACTTAGCTTTTGTCTGTATTTGTTCAATCCAAAGCCACATATTGAAGTAGTCCACTGTATTGTTTAATTCAAAACCTATTAAATGTAAAGTAATTTTGCGTTTTCCTTTGTTCAGTAAGGTTCTAATAAGTTTAAATTGCAGTTTGAAAGAGTAGTTATTGTACGTTCTGAGATTTGAGGACTGGAGGAGTGCAGGATAAAGAAATGTTGCCATTTAACAAAAAAGAAACTCACACCCCTTATTTGCAATCATGTGAGGACATGTTGATATCTTATAGATTATCAAAAAATATCTTTTGATAGAGTAAGCGGGGTTACAGGCATTGCTCCATACTTTTTACTCCTTTCCTCGCCAATGCTGATGCTGAGAGTCGCTCGGCCTCCCTCAGAGCCAGGGAGTCGAAGTATTTGACCTGAGATACCAGGAGAGTGGGGTCGGCCCGACGCCTGAGATGAATGATAGATGGACCAATTGGTGGAATGGTGGTGGGGGAAACCGGAGGACCCGGAGGAAACCCACCCCAGCGCCATGTTGTCCACCACAAATCCCACTTTGCGGTCGCCTGGGATCGAACCCGGGCCGTCTAGGTGAGAACCAAGCGGTCTAAGCACTCAGCCATGACGCGACCACTTATTTTATTACGAGTCTCCTTGGCAACACTTCGCCATCTACCGTATGTAGTACATAGGACAGAGCCTTCTATGAGTGCATGATGACATCAGCTAGCATCAGAGGGATGACATCAACTGACATCAACATCTATTGGAAGAGGATTAACAATCATAGGACCTTTATAAAGAGGTGGCATCGTTTAATATTAATATTTATTGTAAGTAAATCAACATTAATTTACGGAGAAGGACACATCAAAAAGCACTGTAATACCGTCGAAGGTAAGCAGGACCATGGAGTAAGAAGAAATAACTAAAAAAAAAATATATACAACTGTCAAGTAAATATTGGATGTCCAATCAACATGGAGTTTCAACGAAATTTCATGTACTTCAGGATACAAGGTTGGAAACACTTCAGTTGCAGGCGCACAATATTAGAAATACGTCAGCAGCCTTCAGTCATTATAATTTATTATTCAGATTAAAATTGTAATTTGGTTATGTATTCGAATATTTATATAATAACAAGGCTGCTGTTAGGTTAGACTTAGTTGTAAGGCCACTGCAGACAGTGGTCATTAGGTTAGTTACTGTAGGTATACGTTCTGTCTGCAAAAAGAAACTTTTCATTGATTAAATGTATATGATTTATAGTTTCTTAAATAATAAAGAGGACAATAAGTACAGGTTTAGACTCTAAAAACCTGGACTCGCAGATTAAAATAAAATAAAATATGAGTAGATAGAGAAATGAAGTTTTGAGGTTCAACACCGATGGCCGTTGAACTCACACTATCATCGTGACAGGAATAACACGAAAACCAAGGATTGTGGGACATATGATCATATGAACTTTGTTCCTTCTTTTGGTGTGAGGAGCCCATACCTGAAGTTTGTAAAAGTATTTCTAAAACATCCTGTATATGTGTGTGTAATTTGACACAAGACGAAAATTACTGTTTATGTAGCTAAGAATTCGAAATTCTAATGCAATTCCCACAAACGCTCACAAGATTATCTGTAAAATAAGACCTGAAGCTTTCCTGTCGACGAATATGCTCACTTTCTTCTCGGGCAACAAGCCAGCTGTAAAGAAGATTAAACATCAACCTTTCGGGAGTGTGCATCGCTCCCATCATCAGGATATTTATAAAATGTTATAACCACAAATGAAACACTGGATATAATATAAATATAAACAAAGACAAAACACTATCAAAATTCACATTACTGAACAAAAGACTGTTTTCAGTAAATTAAATGCCAGGCCAGGAGATGGCGTAAGTATAAAAAATTAATAGGGTCAGAGAAACATATCTACTTAACTTGATGATCAAGCTGTATAGATCTGTGCTTCTTAAACAGACGGATTTCCACTTTTAAGGCTGGTTTCCAAGAGGAAAGATACAACTGGATAAACAAGTTAAGTAGTTACGTTTATTTGACCCAATTAATTTTTTATACTCACGCCATCTCCTGAACTGGCATTTAATTTACTGAAAACAGTCTTTTGTTTAGTAATGCGAATTTTGATAGTGTTTTATCTTTGTTTGTATTGGTGTTATATCCAGTGTTTCATTTGTGGTTATAATATTTAATAAATATCCTGATGATGGGAGAGATACACACTCCCGAAACGTTGATATACGAGGAGGGAACCAAAAGAAACCGGATTGTTGTCATAAAAACGTTATTGATGAACCTTTCTACAAAAATATTTCAGTCACCTTCAAAATACTCTCCATTACATGCGATGCACTTGTTAAGTCTCTTTTCCCACTGTTGAAAGCATGTTTGGAACTCTTCAAGTTTGATATTGTCCAGTGCCCTTTGCAAAGCTGCTTTTACCGCCTCCACATCGTCATAACGCTCCCCCATTAGCGTTTTTTTCATTCGTGGAAATAGGAAAAAGTCGCACAGGGCTAGATCCGGCAAATACGGAGCGTGGGGAACGACAGACCACCTCTGAGATGCCAAATAGTGGGTCACTCGTAAGGCCGTGTGTGCTGCAACGTTGTCAGTCACCTGATCGCCAAAGTTTCGAGCGTTTCCTCCTCACATCCTCTCGCAGACGCCTTAAAACATCCAAGTAAAACTGCTGGATAACAGTCTGGCCAGGGGGTACGAATTCCCGATGCACAATTCCACGAACATCAAAGAAGACAATCATCATTGTCTTCACATTTGACCTCACTCGCCTTGCTTTTTTTGGTCTGGGAGAGTTGGGAGTCCTCCACTGGCTTGACGCTTGCTTGGTTTTGGATCATACCCGTAACACCAACTCTTATCCCCTGTAATGACTTTGTTCAAGAAGTTTGGATCACGTGCAATCTCTGTTTTCAAGTCCTGAAAGACATTCATGCGGATGGTTTTGTGCTCCTGTGTGAGAAGACGCGGAACAAATTTAGCAGCAACACGTCTCATGTGCAAATCCTCCCTCAAAATCCGCTGCCACGAGCTCCAACTGATTCCTGTCGCTGCTGAAATTTGGTCGATCGTTTGGCGACGATCCTCGTTGATCTTTTGGCGGACCTTTTCAATGTTCTCCTCATTTCACGATGTTGAAGGGCGTCCAGAACGAGCTTGGTCTTCAACACACATCTCACTACGTTTAAAGCGCCCAAACCACTCGGAAACCTATGTGCGGCTCATAGCGTCCTCCTGGAAAACTTCCTGAAGCATTTGGTGTGTCTCCGTTGCAGTTTTTTTAAGCAGGAAACAAAATTTCACACACACTCTTTGTTCTTTTAAAGTTGCCATAATGACTTCGCAGAGGTAACCCGCCAAAGTCAGAGAAACACAATACCACACTTGCACGTTCAGCTCTACAGTGACGCCGTCTGCACACCTGTTTCATGAAGGTCTCTATTAACACCATCTAGCGTGAGAACCCTGCACTATGTGTAGGAGTGGCAGCGCCCTTGGTGTCCGGTTTCTTTTGGGCTTCCCCTCGTATAATCGTCTTTTCACCTGCCTTGCTTCCCGAGAAGAAATTGAGTAGGTTATCTGTATTTTTGTCAACGATAATTGTAGTAACTCGAATATTTCCAAACTAAGAATAATTACTCCTATTTGCGCTTTCACGACCTCACAAAACACAAAGGGACAGGGAGTTTATATAATATTTGTTGATCTACGCTCTGAGATCAATCTGTCAAATTTGGTGCTTATTTTGTTATGATTTGCTTGTGTTTTCTTGGTATTTTTGCTACTATTAATGACAAGGTTACTTAACCTGCTGTTATTTTTATACAATGAGATGCTCATTTAAATAGCATCAGGTAGCCCGAATATGTCAATGTGAAAGTCACTCTGCTGCATTAACGGGAAACAATCATTAAAAGCTACAGTTTTTTATTTGTACTACAGTGCCTTGTCACATTAGCAATCGGGCAAATCTGCCGTGTAAAATCATCACGCGCTTAAGCCCATTTGACGTCAAGAGACGAGTTGTATTATTACTACGCAAAAAGACCTTTCGCGACTGTAATTCCAGAGGTTTCCAATTCCAGAAAGATCTACCGCACCTCATATAAAAGTCAATGCAAGGCTGACAGTCAGTATTTAGTTGACCAGAGTCCAGTCAGTGAGTTTTCAGAGACCAGTGTGGTTTTCTTATTTAATTTTACGAGGGCTCTTCAATAAAGAATGATCATAATTCTTTTACGGTCATAATTTTTCGCACTAAAATTCAATCTTAGTATATTCTGTTAGCTTAATGTGAAACAAAGACGCCGTAGTAGTTTCATTGTTGGTACTCCTGGTTTCCGCCTGTGAGAACCAGGTAAGTTCAGACATGTTCAGTATCGCCTACTCTGCAATAGAGGTAACATGCGAGAAACAATATGCGGCTTTGAAATTCTGCTTTCGTCTCAACAAATCTTCAGCTGAGGCCTATACAATGTTACAGGAGGCCTATAGAGAGTCTGTTCTTCACTACAACACAGCCCGAAGGTGGTTTAAAATGTTTAAAAAGAGGAGACAATCAATTTCAAAGGAAGGTGGACCCGGTGCTCCAGTTACTGCTCTTACGGAAGAATACGTCAACACTGCTGCTGCCATTGTGAGAGAGCATCGACGAATTACCTTAAGATCACTTTCTGAAGTACTTAACATTTCATTGGGTGCCACCCACACGTTGGTGACAGAAACATTACACATGAGACGTGCTTGTGTGCGATGGGTTCCAAGACTGTTGATTCCCGAACAAATGGACATTCGCATGCAGGTCTGCGTGCAGTTGAAGTTGATGTTAGAGAAAGATGCGGAGTTTCTTTCAAACGTAATCCCTGCTGATGAAACTTGGCTTCATCCTGAGAGCAAACAGCAAAGCTCAGTGTGGAAATCTCCTTCATCATCAACCCCCCCCCAAAAAAGCAAAAGTGGTTGCTTCTGCTAGGAAAGTTATGGTCATCTCATTCTTTGATATTCATGGAATGGTTTATCAGCATGTTGTACCTGCACACACATCAGTAACTGAAAAATACTACAGGAATGTCCTGAAAACATTCCAAGTCCATATCAGACGCAAAAGACCACATTTCCGTGAAGCAGGCTGGATGCTGCACCACGATAATGCGTGGCCGCATATTGCCAATGTTGTGGCTGAATATCTTGCAAAAATCAACGTCAAGTGCATCCCTCACCCTCCCTATAGTCCGGATTTAGCCCCATGTGGCTTTTTTCTGTTCCCTAACTTGAAGAAACGCCTTCGGGGGAGGCATTATCCATCTCAGAAGCAGTGGTGAAGGCTGCGGAGGCGATTTTGAATGATCTCTCAAAAAATGGTTTTTAGCATGTCTTTGAAGACTGGCAGAAACGCTGGAACAAATGCATCGTATTCAGCGGAGACTATTTTGAGAAGGACTATCAAAAGTATGAGGATGAGTAGAGGTACGTCGTCGAAAAAAAAAATTGTGATCACTCTTTATTGAAAAGCCCTCGTATATTACCAGTCCAAAAGCCTAAAGATAATGCCACTTTGACCTTTGGGGCTTTATGATACTAAATTTCAGCTGTGACAGACCAAGAGAGAATCATAAAGTCATCAAAACATGCATGGCCTGCCTTGGTTGTCTCAAACTCGTTCCATAGCGGCCTGAACCGCCCAAATATTTATTCACGCTGCTCTTGTAACCGCCACATTTTGACACGCGGAGAGAAGGTTTACATGCGTGTTATGCAGCCACACGCAATATGAAATATTCAGAGTTTACCGGCCGTTTGTTTACCTTCAAGGCTTACCTTATTGATGACCCTTGAAACCATAAAAGTCTACTTGGCTGACATTTATCACTTTTAAAAAGAGAAAGTCCAAGATCATCTTATATCTATGTTAGTTCTTACTAACTGCAACTGGAAGAAAAACAAAAGTGTTTTACCGGCATGGGAAGCCCAGGTCGTTAAGGCACCTACTCGTGAACTGGAGGTCGTGGTTCGACTTCCATCCTGACTGGGGTTTTCTTGTAGGGAACGTAAACTAAAACTCCGTCTAAAATTTATTACCCAATAGCTTAATTAGCTTAATGTCATGTATCTTCAATGCTCACCGCCTATGGTGACACATGCATACGAACGGATGTTAAACATTACTAAGAAAGATTTAATCGAGTTCTTTAACCTATTGTACACCTCTTATGGCCCTGCTTATACAACTTAATTGAACCTGACGCCTAGACAACAAAGTCCAACATATATTTTCATTTGTCGTATACGCATCTTAAATTTAGGGTAATTTCATTATTCCTTAAAACAATTACAGAACATTAAGGATAACAAAAATATGTGTATGCAAAGAATTCTTTGGGATTGCAGACTTTTCTTCAAATTCTCGTCTGCCATTCATCTACTCAGGCATGATATTTGCATCAGAATTTATCCGAATTTTCTTTTTAGTTACCTGTGTAACAGTTTTGATTTATATTTAAAAAGGGTTTGAAAAAATTGTAAATTTATAAAAGAAAAACAAACAAAATTGTGTAAAAATATGTGTAATTTTGTGATTGGCCGTAGTAATAATTGTATTACGTTATGTAGTGACGTAGTAAGTAGTAAATCGGCCAATCAAATAAAAGTAATATGTAATCATATAGAGTAATATGTTTCAAGTAGTGACTGTGCATTGTTGGTCGGTGTCAGACAGATGGCTTGTTGGAAAGTTCTTCTGGAACCTCAGCCTTCTCTTATCTGGCGTCTCTGGTGAGCCGAATTTTTAGCAGTTCCGCCAGAAAGAAGCCTTATCTGAGCTGCCTGGGTCACCTGACGTGTAACAGTTAGTGACCTCTGCACATACGTGTGGTTCCTTTACTTCACCCGTTCCTCCTGGGAGACCTAAATACAAAAGACACGCGTTGATTTGAGATGTCTCACCACTGTAAACTGATATATTATTTTAACGACGTTGTCATTTACTAAGGGCATATCAGCGCCGCCGGTGTGTCGCAGTTTTGTCCCGCATTTCTTTTGCATACCAGTAAGTCAGCAACATCGTTTTTAATTATACTTATAAACCATTGCCCGGGCCGGGTTTGAACCCACGACTTAGGGCTTCTCAGCATTCGCCTAGATCTCAATTCACGACCTGCCGAATGTTACTACTAAATAGCAAGTATATAGCCTCATTACGAAACAATAATGGATGGAAAAAAACATGAGTTTTGGCAAGTGTTACTACTTTATTTAAATCTGTTTTTAATGGCTCTTCTCTCTTTTGTTTTGTTACTAATCTCTTCCCTTAATAATGTTAATGTTATTGTTTCATTTTGTTTCCTGTAGAGTCCGCGTTAAACATTATGCAGATGCAACAGGCGGGCAGGCAGGAAGGGAGCTCGATAAACGGTTTAATAATGACAACTAAGCGAGATAAAGTGGGCACGGCAGGATTAGCGGTAATAACTTGAGATTGTGGTCCTATCAGCCGCAGCCAGCCGACCGTTATGCCGGATGTACACTCGCGGAACTTCATGCTCTTAAGATGTTCCCTCGACTGGATTATAGAGATGGGCTTCAGAAAACACGGTCGCTTATTACACTCATTTCATTATGTGTGCACTCAAGTGACTTTCTCTACTCACTCTTATACATCAACATTAGTTACAAATAAATATGGAAATGCAATAGGCTTTAAGCGATAGTAACATAGTGTAAGACCTAGTCGCTATGTGATGTGCAAAACATAAGATAACAAATAACTACTTCCTATTTAAGAAAAAGTATGTGTTGTAAAACTGAAACAATAAATCACAAGTAACATGTCGCAAATACTTCATGATACAAGAAATGTATTTAATATGGAATTGGACGCTTTAAAAAGATCTCCATTTTTTATGCAGAAAAATTTTCGCTACCTCTTGTTGTTTACTAGTCATATAAATATAATTAGCCCGCCTCTGTAGCGTAAGTGGCAGCATGTTCTGGAGGTATCCAGTTCGAATCTCGAATAGGATGATAAGGTTTTCCATGGTTCTCCTTATCCTGAAAGATGAATGTCTGGTAACTCTAAGCTTTATGTACCCTAGACTCATTTGAACATCATTTCATTCATCATCCTATATGACTTAACGTTGAAAGTTTTCCCTTATCCTGAAAGATGAATGTCTGGTAACTCTAAGCTTTATGTACCCTGTAATCATTTGAGCATCACTTCATTCATCGTCCGATATGACGTTATAGGTTTACCCTTATCCTGAAAGATGAATGTCTGGTAATTCTAAGCTTTATGGCCCCTGAACTCATTTGAACATCATTTCATTCATCATCCGATATGAAGGTTTTCCCATATCCTGAAAGATGAATGTTTGGTAACTCTAAGCTTTATGCACCCTGGACTCATTTGAATATCATTTCATTCATCATCCTATATGAAGGTTTTCCCATATCCTGAAAGATGAATGTCTGGTAATTCTAAGCTTTACGGACCCTGAACTCATTTGAACATCATTTCATTCATCATCCGATATGAGTTAACGTTGAAGGTTTTCCCTTATCCTGAAATATGAATGTCTGGTAATTCTAAGCTTTATGGACCCTGTACTCATTTGAACATCATTTCATTCATCATCCGATATGAGTTAACGTTGAAGGTTTTCCCATATCCTGAAATATGAATGTCTAGTAACTCTAAGCTTTATGCACCCTGTACTCATTTGAACATCATTTCATTCATCATCCGATATGAGTTAACGTTGAAGGTTTTCCCATATCCTGAAATATGAATGTCTGGTAATTCTAAGCTTTATGGACCCTGAACTCATTTGAACATCATTTCATTCATCATCCGATATGAGTTAACGTTGAAGGTTTTCCCTTATCCTGAAAGATGAATGTCTGGTAACTCTAAGCTTTATGCACCCTGTACTCATTTGAACATCATTTCATTCATCATCCGATATGAGTTAACGTTGAAGGTTTTCCCTTATCCTGAAAGATGAATGTCTGGTAATTCTAAGCTTTATGGACCCTGAACTCATTTGAACATCATTTCATTCATCATCCGATATGACTTAACGTTGAAAGTTTTCCCTTATCCTGAAAGATGAATGTTTGGTAATTCTAAGCTTTATGGACCCTGAACTCATTTGAACATCATTTCATTCATCATCCGAGATGACTTAACGTTGAAAGTTTTCCCTTATCCTGAAAGATGAATGTCTGGTAATTCTAAGCTTTATGGACCCTGAACTCATTTGAACATCATTTCATTCATCATCCGAGATGACTTAACGTTGAAAGTTTTCCCTTATCCTGAAAGATGAATGTCTGGTAATTCTAAGCTTTATGGACCCTGAACTCATTTGAACATCATTTCATTCATCATCCGAGATGACTTAACGTTGAAAGTTTTCCCTTATCCTGAAAGATGAATGTCTGGTAACCTTAAGCTCTGTGAGCCCTGGGCTCATTTGAACATCATTTCATTCATCGTCCGGTATGACTTATAGTTGGAGGATGTAAATTAAAGAAAAAACGATCATCAGGATGAAGAGATTCCTTGAGGACGTTCCCAAAAATATTCATGCAATACCTTTAATTTCTTCTAGAAATATCTTATACTTATGATAGGTTAATAAAATTTATTTTAAATTGTTTCATTTATACCCCGGCTTTGACTGTGATGATCCCATCGGCGGCCGTTCTCCTTTGGAACATATCGCAATGGTGTTATTTCGTAGATGTTGGGTTGCTAGTACTTTGGACTTTTACTTTTTAATCATTAGATCGCGCACAAATTCGCACTCTCATTCAGACTTCTCTTGGTTAGAGAAAAGTCCTCACCCCCAGCCGGGAATCAAACCCGGGATCCCTCGCACGGCAGTCAGGTGCCTTACCGACTGAGCTAGGGGCCGGCCTCAAAATCTTTAGAAATAATATTTTCGAAAAACGTTCCATGTAATGGGTAGTTAGTGTGGGGAAATTTTCTACAAGTGTTAAACTTAAATGTCAATCTTGATAGTTAATCGACTTTTCGTGCTTGAATTATGCTCTTTTTTCCCTTGAGAATAGTTTTCTTTTATTCAGGATGTGCAAGACATGAAATCTCGATATGAAACTTTTTGGTGGGATCCAATAATTCTCCTTGTTAATATTCGTGTTAGAGAATGAACCTACAACCATGAAATACTTGTGCAAATGTCAGAAGCTATTTCTCTTATTTTTCCTTCATTATTCTTCAATTTCTTAAAATTCGGAACCTAAACAGACTATCAACAATTCGTATGCGCCCACATACAGCCGCTTCTAAGTTTTATCTCAGAAACTTGGTACTACAATCAGTGAAGTAATTCATTTTCTTTTTGTTGTTTCTCCCTAAAATATTACAGCGCGATTACGTAAAAAGGGAGATATAAAAGCCCGTGGTAAGTCCTGGGAGTGCAATTTCAGGAAACCGTGTCTAAAGATATGACGGAAATTCTTCATTCAAATTGCCTCGCCGTTCGTTATCTGCTAGAGTTGTGCTGTTCCCACCAAACGGCTTTTACCTGTAGAGGTGAACTTTAATTTACGGACAATGTTTTAAAAAATACCTCTTATAAAATGGTTATTATTTGGAATTTTTTGTGTTAGTACCAGAAATGCAATTCGATAAAATCACACGTAAACCTGCAGAACTTCTTTTCCAAGTCTTTCAAGGTTTAATGAGATTATTACATTACGAACGTAATACGTAGTCATTTTTTTAATTTTACATCCTTCAACGTTACGTCATATGGACGATGAATGAAATGGATGAAATGATACTGAAAAGAGCTCAAGGTTCACAGAACTTAATTACCTGACGTTCATCTTTAAGGACAAGAGAAAACCCGGAAATAAACCTTAACCAATTAACTCACCCTGACCGAGATTCCAACTCCAGACCTCTTGAACGTGAGGCAAACTACACCTACCTCACAGAGGCGGTCGTGAGTCATATGGGCCTCACAGCTAGAAGTGCCCGCCTAGGTAGCGTGGTGGTAGCATGTCTGCCTGACGTTCAAGAGGTCTGGAGTTGGAATCTCGATCAGGGTGAGTTACCTGGATAAGGTTTTTCCGGGGTTTTCCCTTATCCTGTAAGACGAATGTCATAGCTCCATGAACCCCGGACTCATTTGAGCATCATTTCATCCATTGCATTCATCGTCCGATATGACTTAACGTTGGAGGATGTAAATTACAAAAGAAAGAAAGAAAGAAAGAAAGAAAGAAAGAAAGAAAGAAAGAAAGAAAGAAAGAAAGAAAGAAAGAAAGAAAGAAAGAAAGAAAGAAAGAAAGAAAGAAAGAAAGAAAGAAAGAAAGAAAGAAAGAAAGAAAGAAAGAAAGAAAGAAAGAAAGAAAGAAAGAAAGAAAGAAAGAAAGAAAGAAAGAAAGAAAGAAAGAAAGAAAGAAAGAAAGAAAGAAAGAAAGAAAGAAAGAAAGAAAGAAAGAAAGAAAGAAAGAAAGAAAGAAAGAAAGAAAGAAAGAAAGAAAGAAAGAAAGAAAGAAAGAAAGAAAGAAAGAAAGAAAGAAAGAAAGAAAGAAAGAAAGAAAGAAAGAAAGAAAGAAAGAAAGAAAGAAAGAAAGAAAGAAAGAAAGAAAGAAAGAAAGAAAGAAAGAAAGAAAGAAAGAAAGAAAGAAAGAAAGAAAGAAAGAAAGAAAGAAAGAAAGAAAGAAAGAAAGAAAGAAAGAAAGAAAGAAAGAAAGAAAGAAAGAAAGAAAGAAAGAAAGAAAGAAAGAAAGAAAGAAAGAAAGAAAGAAAGAAAGAAAGAAAGAAAGAAAGAACTAGAATTATAGGTACATACTATCTGTGTCGTTTTTTTAAACAATTATTTGAAATGTGCTCTGACAAGCAGTCAACTAATTTTCAAAGTATAAACCATTAGATTCTATGGTCTTGGGCCATCGTTTAAATAAATAACCCATGGCGCGACAGCCCTTAGAGGGCAAGGCCTACCAACCCGACTGCCGGCCTCACGCCCACTTATACACGGCAGAGGTGGACGATCATCCAACCGATACGGAGAGGAGATGTGGTCAGCATCTCGGCATCCCCCAACTGGAATGTTGGTTTTGGTGACCTGGGCCGCTTACCTAGCGTAAGCTCCTCACTTTCCTCACGAAGCTGAGTGAGCACCGGTTCTATACCTGGGAACTAAAATCCCCACCACATGGGTGGGATCGAACCCGGGCCGCTTTCCGTGACCATTGGTCAAGGCATGTTGCCTTAGCCCGCTATGCCACGGTGCAGGACTGGGCCATCGTTTAGCGAGGTTTATTATCCCACGATGGTACGTGTCTCTGGTTTTTGATGCTAACAATTCGGGGACACTCACTTGCAATGCTTCAATGTTGTCAAAATTTCTTCCACGTAGAAAATGGGCCATGAATCGAAAAACATGATAATCTGATGGTGCGAGATCAGGGCTGTATGCTGGATGTGGTAGCAGTTCGATTCCTCCCAAATCCTGATTTAGTTTTCATGCATGTTAGTGCAGTATGGGGTGTTGTATTGTCCTGTTTCAATAGAATTCTATTTCGGTTAACTAATACTGGCTCTTCGTCTCAAAATTTCATGAACTCGTTCCAGTTGAGAATAA
Organism: Mantis religiosa; assembly: GCA_030765055.1. Classification (NCBI taxonomy): domain Eukaryota; kingdom Metazoa; phylum Arthropoda; class Insecta; order Mantodea; family Mantidae; genus Mantis; species Mantis religiosa. The sequence goes on along the minus strand of CM060949.1, from coordinate 190,998,885 downwards.
AGATCCGCATCAATCACCCGCACGTTTCGAACAAACTCCTAGTGAATCACAACTTCAAAATCCCACCAGACACGCAGTATTACTTTAGGACCGAACGGATTTTATTTAACGATGATTTTGGCAGGTTGGCGCGAATCAAACCACTGTTTCAAGGCATCAAGGTTTGGGTAATATACCCATTTTTCATCACAAGTGACAATTCTCCTGAAAAATCTATCATCCATGGAATTACGAATAAGGTGAGGACTGATATCCACTGTACGTTCAGCCTGTTGAGGTGTCAATTCACGGGTGCAGATCTACAGCTTCTGTATGATTTTTCAAGTGTCTTAATGTGGCGATGTATGGTATCTTTTGAAAGTTTATGGGTATTTTTTGTGTATTTTCTCGCAAAACGTGGCGTGTGTCCTCAACGTGCCATACTTTAGGTCTTCCAGAACATGGTAAATGTTTAATGTTTTCGTCTCCATTGTTGAAACGTTGTAACCATCGTTGTGCTACACGCTCACTAGTGACACCTTTTCCTTCCACTTGAGATATTCTTCGAGCTGTGACAGTGACTTTATAATCTTGTTTAGTGTTTCAAAAGGACTTTAAGTTCAAACCTTGTTATCTCCATTTTGTGATTGTTTATTAAGAACTTAAGACACCTACATACTCGTAATGTATGTAACACTAGCCACGGCATTCTGTAAATAGCATTGCCAAACCAAATAAACCCAATAAATTTTCCAAAACACTAAAATCAAAAAGCCAAATTTATTTACGAGACCACCTAATAATTTGGAAGCATATGTAAACTGGACACTACATTTAAAAATAGTACACAAATTTTAATCCGGATTTTCACAACCCATGAGGGAACGGAGCTGAGTTTTCGTACACCACAGACTACCAAATAAAAAGTTGCAAGCATAACCACAGTTATTTAAAGATACGAGTGAAGGGGTGCTTAACGTTTCACGGACAAAATGTTTCACCAACATATATTTTTGTGACATTATACAAGCTATTTATGTTAGTTTGTCTAGTGTTTGGTCTTTTGACATTATTAGCTCAGAGCTTTCAGTTAGCTCTGATCTGGGATAAGAAACTTCAAGAATTGAGTTTAACCCTTTCAGTCCCAACCTCCATTATAATGTTTTTTCTTGTATATTTTTGTTATGATGTCCTTAATCAATTAAATATATGCATTTGAGATGTTCTGAATTGAAAAAAATTATTATTATTATTATTATTATTATTATTATTATTATTATTATTATTATTATTATTATTATTATTATTATTATTATTATTATTATTATCATTATCATTATCATTATCATTATCATTATCATTATCATTATCATTATCATTATCATTATCATTATCATTATCATTATCATTATCATTATCATTATCATTATCATTATCATTATCATTATTATTATTATTATTATTATTATTATTATTATTATTATTATTATTATTAATTTTTTTTCAAGTTCTTTGTCCCAATTTAAGGTGAGCCTCTCTGCTTACTCCGAAATGCACCTGTCACAAACCTAATAAACAGAATAATTTATATCGGCACACTCTTCATGAAGCCCATCCTTTGGATTTCTCACACTGTATCCAATCTTCCTCGCGAGATTCTTCGCATACTGTACAGCAGGTCTTTACAGAACTTTTGGTTCCTTCTGTTCCAAAATTATTCTTCCTTTTGCTCTTGACTCCAGATGTATTAGAAGGTATCGCAAGCGTTTCTTTATGAGGTGTTCCTGTCAGGACCACACCTAAAGCCCTTAGATTTGCGAGCATCTCGTATTGTCATCTGAAAAGTTACACGATTTACACGCTGTGAACAGAAACTGTTGTAAAAATGATCATTTACTACAATAACTTAAGAACACTATTTCATAGTTACTGTTTATTTGAAATTTACTACCTAACTTACTTAACTTACTTCACGACCTCTGGCTTTGAGTTGAAGCTTTCTATTACTACGTGCTACAATACTACATAGATGAAGACATTCGTTCCCTCCTCAAATGTGAGTAGGGTGTCTCCGAACGTTCCATCTGCACCACAAATAATTACGAAATGTTACTTACCAAATTGAATTGAATATAATAACCCGCACCCACAAACTTTTCAATTAATTAAAGTTTTACAGAACACTCAAAGTGACACATATATTGTAACGAGATCGAAAGAATAAAAACGATATTAAATGCCATGGAGAAGAGACGTTTATTTTACAAAAAGGTATGGAATACAAAAGGTCTGTCATAATAAGATTAAGTTTATTAGAAGCGTAGCTTTCACAGGTTTACTTGTTTAGATTTTAACATCTGACAAAGGAGTAATGTACTAAGCATGCATTAGTATCAAATATTTTATCCAACACTTACTTTTAAAGTTGTGCTTTAATAACAGAAATTAAAATACTAAGTAACACTTTAGTATTAAGGATGGATAAATTTTCACTTTAACCACTGTATGAATAAAATAACCACGGCCTAGCTTTTCTTTTCGTATGTAGATTTATATATGCTTGCTAAAAAAATCTGATAAAACACTCTTGTCTTCCTCCAAAACTTTGTGTGGCATAGATATCTTCCTCTTCTTTCAATAAGGTTCTGTTAAACATTATTTTTCTTAATTAGTATAAATCAATCAGTGAATCAATTGTCGTAAGTCGTTGCTCAAACTACATCAACAATTAAACGACTAGCCAACATTGATTGGTATTAGGCAACAATGTTTGTGACACGGTCGTTGTCTAAATAGCCCTATATCCCAGAAAATAAAATTACAAAAAGCTTTCCCATTTTATTATAGTTTAACTAAAAAAAAAGAAATAAGCCTTTTTAATGTTTAGGGTAAGTGCTGGATGAAACATTGTATTGTACAAGACTTACGAGGATAGTCTGAAAAGTTTCCGACCTCAACATGAAGAGGGCGGCACTCGTAAATAAAAGCTAGTGAATTTCTTTGTACATCTGTTGACAGTTACTCACCAAAGTTTCAACCATTTTGGACGCTCAGTTGTTATGTAACGACCGCCGAATTAAAGTGAGAGAGATAGCAGAGGCTATGAACATGTCACAAGAACGTGTTAGTCACATATTAAATCAACATTTAGACATGAGAAAGCTGTCCACGCGTTGGGTGCCGCGTTTACTCAAGTTAGACCATAAACGTGTTCGAATGAACATTTCCAACGTTCTGTTAGCGCAGTTTAGACGCAATAAATCCGTGTTTTGGGGCCCATTAATTACTATAGATGAAACTTGATACACCATTATACGCCCGAAACAAAAATACAGTCCAAACAGTGGACTGCAAAGGGGGGAAATTTGATGTGCAAATCTTAAATTCGTTTTTAGGGCGGGCTTACTCCCTTTTTAAGCAAGCAATGAGTTCTTAGTGGGATATAAAAAGGAATCTGCTGACTTTGTGTAATATACCAATACGCTAAGGGCCTAAAGAGTAGAGAAGGTAAAGTTTTAGAGAGAAAAAAGCTGGGTGGGTGGTGATCGACTGGAGGCTATAAGATTCGTTCAGGATCGTCTTTTACACCGAAGTCAATCGATTGCCTACGGAACAGCTAAAGGGGTATATCCACCTGTTGTTTATGACTCTTAACTTAATGGAGACTTTTCTTTCTTGCCATTTCTTCTTCTTTTTGTTCTATCGACAACCGAGATCGCCGAGGAGAAACTTTGTGTGGCCCATTTCCCGGTCCAATAGTGTTTCGTCGGTAATCTGATGTAACGATTCGAAGTGAGCCCTTTTGAAGCAAATGAAATGGCACAAAAATAGTTATTTATGGCACTAGTGAATAAGCAGAATTTTATCCGTGAGTGGAAGATTTGTTCATTTCCGCGAGTGTATGTCTTGTACCATACAATGTTTTATCACTTACCCTAATCATTAAAAAGCCTTACTACTTTTTTAAACTACAATCAGGGCCGTAGTGGAGGGGGAACGCGGAAGTACGCCGTCCCCTACTATATTTTGGAGGGGGACGCAGTCCCCTCACTAAAATTATTTATACTTCTTTAATTCATTACCTTTCTTAACTATGACATTCAAAAATATTGCGTAATTTTCAGTAACAAATTACAATAGCAGCAAGTCGAAATTAATTTTAATACATTTTCCAATATACGCCGTAATTCCAAGATACGGCATTAAACTTAGAGCCACATACTATTTGCAGGAGGGTTGAGTCTAAGTGCGTTCATGCTTGGGATTAGGACTTGACAAACATGGCAATAAAAAATAACAATATACACGAGGCGGGAAAAGTGCGCTACGTGTCGAAGTAACTGTAATTTGAGCCTACTCCTCTTGCGTCGTGTAAAAGTTTCTACGACCAACATTTTAGATTTTAGAGACCCTTGAATTCACTTGTCAGTCTAGTTTTAGATCCGGAGAGTGGTTCTGTGTTGTTTCAATCTGGAATATTACAAGTTTCTACAAGGGTGGGTCAAAAAGGAATGCCTCCTCTTTGTTTTCCTTTTAATTGCCAAGAAAATTGAATCTAATTTACATAGCTTGAAAACTACAACATTGACGATTAATTTGTCACTATTCAATATAATCTCCGTCCTTTTCCACAGTTTTGGTCCACCTTTTAACTACGGCATGTATTCCAGTGTGGTAAAACACACGGTCTTGCTTCCTCACTCATTGACACACGGACGTTTTCACAGCCTCGTCATCTTCAAAATGAATCCCATGATGAGCTTCCTTTAGTGGCCCGAACAGATGGAAGTCTGATGGTGGCAGGTCAGGGCTGTATGCGGGGTGAGGTAAGACTTGCCATCCCAATTTCTCAATTTCTGCAGTGGTGTAACCGCTGGTGTATGGTCTTGCATTGTCATGCAAAAGAAGAACATCCATCATAGTTTTTGTTGGGCGAACTCGACGAAGACGTGCTTTCAGCTTTTAGAGAGTTCTGACGTATTGGACAGAATTTATTGTGCATTCCTGCTCCAAAAAATCAGTCATAAGCACACCCTCTGAATCCCAAAACACTGTCGCCATAACTTTCCCTGACAACCGCTGAATTTTGAATTTTTTTTTTTTCCTTCGGTGACGTGTGATGCCCCTTTGATTCAGGTTCAAAAAAATGAACCCACGTTTCGTCTCCAGTAACAATTTTTTCCAGAAACTCCTCTCCCTCCAAATTGAAGCGCTGTAAGTGTTCGGAGGCTATTGTTTTCCTTGTTTATTTGTTTTGGGCAGTTAACATTCTTGGTACCCAATGTGAACAAACTTTTGAGTAACCCAGTTGTTGAATAATCGTCATCACACTGCCTTTACTGAGGGAGGTAATGCGACACAATTCACCTGTTGTTACCCGGCGATCACCACGAATGATGCCATCGACTCGCTGAATGTTGCATGGAGTCACTGAAGCCACCGGCCTGCCGCTTCGCTTTTCATCTGCCAATGGTGTTTGCCCTTCAGCTTCGTTACAGCGACGAACCCATCGTCTAACAGTGTTGACATCCACCGTTGCATCACCATACACAATGTTTAGCCTTTCGCGAATGCGAAGTGGCGTTTCACCTTCCGCAGTCAAAAATTCAATCACAGAACGCTGTCCAATACGAAGGTCGATGTCAGACATTTTGCAAGAGGATGCAGTGCTGCCACTGTTGACTTAGGAAGTTACTACTGCAAGGGATTGGAGAAGGTTTGAGGAATTGCACCAAATTAAAAGTTTTCACGTAATTTACTTATTTAAGGGGGAAAAAATAGAAGGCATTACTTTTTGACCCACCCTCGTATAAACTATTGTTTAAACATGGAATATTATTGGTGCTGTAGCTTTTTTTCTAAATTATGAAACGTACTATATTCGATTCTTTTATAGGTACTAAACCTCCGCAGTTTCCTCTGTCTCTTGAACATTGTTTACACACCTCGGTTCCTTTTCAGAAATTGAAACAATTTCTTAACTGTTATATTCTTTCAATTTACTCTGTAAAATCCACTCAGTTTAATCCTTCAATGCAACAAGATTATTGAGAAAAAACTCATTTGACTTCTCAATGCTTGGAGTTGTAAATATTGCAACGCAATTATTATTTTCTCGAGTGTTTCCAAAAACAGAACTGAGCATTGTCAGTATCGTTATAAAAACTTGAAAAAAGCAAACTTCGAACCGAACCCAAAACTGTGTTACAACATTTGGAATTCAAGAAGTTAGAAGGTGCCCTTCCGCTATTGCAGTTAATACTGAAGAACAATCTGAAAAACACTGTTGAAATGACCAAAGTTTCAAGAATTACTGTGACAATTCTCATGCCTACTGGAGATCCAAAACGCTGTTTCTTGAAGAGGTTAAAGAACTTTCTGAGGTACACCATGACTCAGGATCGGTCTACCTCTATGGCTGTGCTATCTATACAGAAGAAGCTTATCACAGGTATGCAGGACTACGGCAGAGTGATCGACAAATTCTACATGAATAAACATCGAAGCATGGACTTCATTTTTCGAAACTAAGTTAGGTGGATGTCCCTTTTTCTCGTAGCACGCCATTATTTTTCGGCACGAGCCGCCCCTGCACAGATCGACATATACCATAGTAAATAATGTTAACAACTCATGCCTATCTTTATGTTTCAGTTCATTTGCAATTTGCTTCCTAAAAATTATTTTTGTAGGGTTATACCTTTTGTCATAAAGACAACGATAATTTTGAAATAAAATGTTCAATTTCTCGTCAAATGACTCCATATCTCTTCCTTTTTGTTCCTCTGCACTGCGAGTCTTTTTTTTTTTTCCTTGCTCTCTCTTTTCTTTAATCCCCAAACGCCAACATGGAAGCTTGGTAACGTTTGACGTTAGCGTCTGACGATAATGTTCATGTTAACGAAAATCACCGTTAAATGCCTTATGTTGTTAAACAGGCAACAAGCTTTAGTGTTCGCTTTGCATTCACAATAACTTTTCTGTGTGAATGAACGGGTCTGCCTCAAATTTAATCTCGGTCGGGGTGACATCTGGGTAAGGCTTCTTCTGAGCTTTTCCCTTATCCTAAAAGATGAATGTCGGATGACTCTTTACAGTCTGATTTGTAAAAGAAGATACGCGAAGGTCATCAGGCCACGGACGCGAAAGGTAAGAGGGGAAGGTCGTTGCCAGATTAAACGTAAACAAAGGTTGCCAGATTGTGTGTGTGTGTGTGTGTGTGTGTGTGTGCGTGCGTGCGTGTGTGTGTGTGTGTGTAGAGTTTAACGCTCGCTTTTACTACATACGGCATCGCAGGCGGTGACACTGATGGTACATGAGATGAAGATGGAGCACCGGTGGAATGAGATGGCGGGGGAAACCGGAGGTCCCGGAAAAAACCCACTCCAGCGCCGTGTTGTGCACCACAAATCTCACTTTGCGGTCGCCTGGGATCGAACCCAGGGTGAGAACCAAGCGGTCTAACCACTGAGCCACGGCGCGGCCGTTTGCCAGATTGGATACACTGGTGAATCACATACTCCTCAGCTCAGTTATCACTAGTTGTATGCAGGAAACAGAGTTTTCCTAGTTACGCTGTGTATTGTTAGCCTACTTTGTTAAAACAATTAAAATGTGTTTTTATGGAAGCAAGACGTAGTGGCGGAAGGATTAGAGGTGGACCGAGGATTCATGGCCCAAAGCAAAGATCAGCTTACGGTCGGGGTGTTACATTGCATAGTCAAGCTAGAAATTTGTCTGTTCTCTAAGAGAATCCTTCCAACTGGAAGAAGAGAGCTTGCTCCTTATCAATGAACAGCTTATTCCTTTTATCCAAAAGCGAGTCACATGTCAGTAGATATGCTTGCACCTAAAAGAATTCATGTGGGTCAAAATTCCGGCATATCGGCGACGTTGATATGAACATGTCAATTGACAAAGACGTTAATAATAGTACAGTGCAATATTAATGTATAATGAACGAGGGAAGGTTTGAAAAACGAGGCGCTTGCACCGAGTTTTTTCAATTCTCGAGATTCCATTATGTGCTTACCACAAGTGTGTTGCACATTATTTTTTGCACTATGTGTATTTATATGAATCTGAATTTTAGTAGTTAAGATATTAGCTGAAATATTAATAAATATAATTGAAGTTAAATGTTGGTTTTTAGAATGTGCATCGCGTATGTGTGTTTCTATGGAGAAATACTTACCGCACTAGTGCAGGAATGTCAACTTACGATGCAGAGCAATGGAATATTAGTTACATAGTGCAAACAATTATTTAAAAGAACTCACACATGTGAAGACCCTACAACGGAGTGAATGTATGAACAACCTATTTTTGTTTTTAAAGTAGGCTAATACAGATTAACTGTGCATCTTTTTGTTGAGGTGAGATAACTCGAACCCTTGTTTATGTTTCGAGTGTTGAAAGGATAAAGAAAGGGGATCTGGTGGGCAAAATTGCAATACCCACGTGGAGAAACAGTAACCTTGACGTATCTTCTTTTAAAAATCAGACTGTAGGTCTAAGACCCTGGGCTCATTTGAGCATCATTTCAGCATTCCATTCGTTGTCCGATATGGTTTAACGTTGGAGGACGTAAATTACAAATAAATAAATATATAACGCATCCATCTCCTATATACAATTATAAACCTCAATCATTTCTATGTCATAATTCTCTGTCAATCAGAAATTCTATTTGTTTTGTGTACTAAAGCTCACTTGAGTGTATTGGGAAAGATAAGCCGAGTATTAGGTCGAGACGTATAACAGGTTGGTTCTTTAAGTCAGGAAAATAGAATGTTGAAGTGTGGGTATCTAATTTATCGCCGCCAGGAGGAGGACATTTCATTAGGCTAAGTGAGACAGCAGAGGAGACAAATGCAGCCCGCTGCGCCATTTTTCAACTGCGCATCTCTGTCTCAGGGAACCAATGAAAGCCATTAGTAAGATTGCGCTGGTGAAAGAACGCGATAATTACACTATAATCTGGGGACCCCGAGAGACAATATGCAACATTTTAATCTGTCACGGGAGGTGCCTAAAACGCATTCTTTCCGTGCCTCCTAATCGATTGGTATCGATTTCAACACAAAAATGTCGACCTCTCGAAGAGAAATTTTCAAATATGTATCGATGTGTACATATTACCCTCATTAGACAATTTATCTGTATGCACTAAAATATTCAAAATATGCATGAATATATGCTAACAAAAATTTAAAAATATGCTATATAATTTCGAAAATATGCACTGACAATCTTATACTTTTTTACTTTTCTTCCTTGTTCCATTCATACCCCATCTTTAACAGCAAATTTATACCACAATCGAAACAATTAAACTGATAAATACCAGATTTTTTATTATTTATTTTTATTAGGAATAATAAAAGTTTATATTGGAAAGACAAAACGTAATTTAGAAATGAGAACGAAAGAACATTTTCGTAACATTAAGTATAAACAGACTGATAAAATCGGCCGTAGCAGATCATTTTTGGTCACTTAACCATGAAATGAATCCTTAAGTTAAATTATTAAAACAATTTAATGGCCTGATAGATTTAATGGTTTGGGAAAAGATATTTATTTTAAAAAACAAAAATCACGTAATGAATCTTGAAATACCGGCAGTCGATTCTGTTTTTAATTTTTTTTCTTCAGATTTTGGTAGTAATAGCAAGAACATATCAACATCTAGTGTTTAGTAACTATGGCGACAGTTTTGTTTTTCCAGCTGAAGATGTGTATGAATATACATGAAATAGCGATCCTGGAGAATTTATAAGAATTGTCATCATTTCTTATAAGATAAGTAAAGTTTTAAGTTACAAATTATTATATTTGTATATATTTGTTTGCTTCGCTGTTAATAACTTCATATTTTACGTATCTACATTCCTTTCTTGCAGTAAGATTTTGTGTATCCCATTAAGTTTAACCAGTTGTGCAAAAGTCATCCAGAATGAGGAAGACTTCAGAGGGCTTTCCCAGAAAAGTCAATGTATAGATTCCATTTACCATGAAAATATCTTAAGAATATATTTTAAGCCGAAATCTTGGTATTCCATAATTCCCTACTATTCCATAACACCCTTCTCTCCTATACTTCAGAGATTATCCAAGATACTCATGAAAACGTCTTACACGACATTCTAATGTACGGGACACACGCAAAGATCGTTTTGTAAAAATGCTTTATTTGGATTGAGAGAACCTGAAAACACTTATTTCCACTGAAATCTCGATATCGAACTTTTGGGTGGAATGCAATAGCTTATCTGTCTACCAGGTACTGATTGCCCAGGACAAGAAGGCATGCTAGTGGAATGTGCAACGTAAGCACTTTTGCTGTCTCCGCGTGGTGTATGCTCGCCTTCCGAATATGACAAGGATGGAAGTTTCGTTTAAAATACACGTGTTGTCACATAGCTCACCCATACATAATACCCATCACCGCAACAAATATTATAGATCTGGCAGCATGGGTGATTCATATGCAATCTCATTCACTCATTTCCTAGTAAACATATCTGCTACCGGAGCAGATAAACAGTTCAAGCTCCTCTGCCCTTCATAGCCCTCTAGCCTTCTTGTCGTGGGCATACAGTACGTGCTACAGAAAGTAAAGATTATACACGGTGTTTATTTCTATCTGTAGTTTTACCGCGCAGAATTTGACGTCATCAATAGCATCGCTTTCCCCTACCGACTTGCGATCGAATTAGATGTGTTGACAGCAGCTTTGAGGCCTCCCTCTACTGGCAGGTAAATACACTATTTGAGAGGTAGGTCTGCCCGAGTAATATAAAGGTGCGTAATTTCGCCTGGTGCGTAAATACGATAACTATTTAAAAAAAAAACTATATACTGCAATGCACAGCAAAGCTAATTCTGCAGCCATAAAAGTATACCAGGAAGAATATACGAAATGATAAGTCAATGAACACTTATTTCACAATGAACATCTGTTTTTCTGTTATAGTAGACATATATGCATATTGTAAACCTGTCACATAAAATAGAAATATTTAATTTGATCTCATTTCTTTTCTATCATCCAAGTTTCCTCGATGTAATTTCATTAGAAACCAGAAAATTAGCAGAACATGTTCTAGGAATGAAAAATAAATTACAATATGTACAAAGCTTTTATCCAAGTCTAAACAAGAAAATATCTCTAATACATAGTCTTATGTGTCCATTTTCTTATATTTCCTTTCTCTCTTCCCCTTAAACACTGTCTGTATTACGAGAAGGTATGCTTGAGGCCTTTCTGTCATAACATTATTTATTACTTCTAGATTGGTACCAGTCACTTTATAGCGTCCAGTGTCTCTCTTTTTGCGAGTAACTGATCCTGTATCTTAGAAATGTTTGATGCCCCTATTGGTTTTAAAAGACATAAGAATACCAACATTAACAGACATTTTAATTAAGTGTGAGAATGACATTCAAACATGAAGACGTGGTGGTCTGAGTTCATATCCAGGGGAAGCTAGTTGTATTAGTTACCAGGGCAACCACACTGAGAGTGCTGTAATTTGCTTACTGTTCCGCAAAAATTACCGATTCTTCTCCGGAGGGGACTATGATATCAAGATAGACTCACCAGTCAATCATGACGTCATTCTTGCTCAATTGAAGGGCGGGAAATAACGAATAAAAATGAACACCGTGTATAGGTTTCCTCTTCGTTAATTTTCGCTTTAAAGTAGGGAGGCACATAGATACAGGTTGAACAATGAAATAAATTGTTTACTAATACGTTTAGCTCTATTAATCGCTGCTAACACTATGAATTTATAATTCGTTCAATTTTCTTGATAGTAATTTGTAGACAGCGCCGCCCGCGCGAGTGTATCGTTTTAACGTATTCCGGCAGCCAGCAGCAGAAATTAGATTTCCGGTGTTAAGCTATTGGGTTAAGTATTGCAAGGAAAGGCGAAAATAAAAGGGAATTTATACGTCACATTTGCTTGTGCCGCGGTTTCTTGCACCAAATGAAATTTCAGAATGCATTAAAGAGTCAGCACTTCTGTAACTTAGTAAAGCGCATCTTGGGAATAAGAAAGTCGTAAAGAAAGGTTTAAATATTTGGAATAAAAAGCAACACTTACCTACTCCGTATCAAGATAATATTGGATTTCAGAATGATAGCAGTTCCTGTAACATATAAAACTGTGCATTATAGATACGAAAACAAATTTAATTTCATCCATACACCTAAGTACCTGCCGCATTTGATCGATTATTGAGATCATAGAAAAAAAGAACAACGGTTCAAGTCAAAATGCAAGGCTGCCAACACAACAAACAGGTTAACTAGACAATACATTGTAATATATTGAAATGCGACGATTTTAATAGTGAAGAGAGAATATGGCCATAAAAAAAACTTAATCATATAAAAATACAGGATAAAAGTAAAAGATAATCAAGCCAAGTCCATTTATTATTCATGTACAAATACAGACGGTATTTCTTATGGGATTGGGTTCGAAACCAAACATGATGACAATGGAATGCCAGCCCTCATAGCCATGGTCGTTAAAGCATATGTCTCTAGCGTTCCACCACGTAGAGTTTCACGGGTTCGAGTCTCGCGTTGGACATGGGTGTTAATGTGTGAAACCATAGAAAACAGACAGTAAACAAACGGACACAATAAAAGAACGGTTAAGTAAGGAAAAGAAAAAAAATATATATCTCTATGTACATAGAGGTACATTTCTTATTCATATATATAATGGAACGGCACATAAATTTTATCGCACCATCCGACAGAGTGCAATGTTTTGTTCGTCTTGTATAGATAACAATTTCTAGTTTTAATTCCAGCAATCGAAAACCAGTTTTAGTGGTTCCTTTTAATCAATATAATAAATTTCAGCATTATTAATACATTGTTTCTCTATTCAAATTGTGCACATTTGATTCATCGTGGCATTCGTGACGTATTTCCTACAAGTGACATCAGTATTCCAAGTTGCCGAAGCTTAAAGAGAAAAAATGAACCTATTTTGGATATCATTTTCTCTGAGTAAGTAGATGAAAAAACCTCTGTACATAATAAATATAAAATAATTAAGATCTGAATCCACAATTATTTGCCATGAAGTGCTGACAATAGACTAATTCGGAATCATGGCTTGGCGTTAATGTTGCCTCTGTTGCCGCCGGCAACAGCAAATAAATTAAAAGTGTATCCAAATTTTACATTATTTTTTATTCAAAGAATAATGGAAAGCTCAAGCGATTTCACTTTCAGATTTCAATTGCGTTAATTTGTGACCAACCCGCGGGGACCAGTCGGTGATAGATCCCCCGAGGTCGGTCGTGTAACATAATTCAGTTCTAAATAGCTCGTTATGTTGGTAGTGGCGCTCACCGGCAAACTCGAAGCGTACAGATTCGTGTGGGATGTCAGTGACCTTGCGAGACAACCGAGGTTGTAGTTATTTGTTTATAGCACGATTGTTGCTGGTGCAGTGAAACGGCAAACCTTGCGTTTTAGTGTTAATTCTTGCCTGTTATAGTAATATGGTGAATGATTTAATGTTAAAAATACAATAAGAAGAATGGCGTCACAAGCCGGACGGAGATCAGAAGATCCGTGGTTCAAATCCCGGCTATAGCATTGAATTTTTAAGTCTGACTCTACCTTTCCAAAAGTGACTGTGTTTGCGGGATCGAAACCTTTTAAATCGGTCCTTGAGATCACTTTCTTTGGTGAAAAATGTCACATAATTTGAACAGGAAGGCCAACTACAGATCTGACACCTTTGAAAACTAAATCACACGATCACACATTTACTTTTATTCATTCCTGCCACCAGTGCATCAGCATAACGATCGTTTTCAGTGCTCCTCAGAATATACACGAATCTAAGAAATACTCAACCGCAAAATAGACGTTCATCTGTCCTTGTTATTAGTGGAAAAGGGACTGTTTAATAAACAACAGCAAGCAACATTTGAAAACTCCGTCATTGTTGTTTTCTTGGAGAAAAATCGGCGCATTGAACTGAAGTACAAATAGACACTGGAAATTGTAGATTGTAAATACGGTATGTCGCTATTATTGCCCGCCTCGGTACCGTAGATGGTAGCATGTCTGCCTCGCATTCAAGAGGTCACGAGTTCGAATCTCGGTAAGGGTAAGTTACCTGGATAAGGTTTTTCCCGGGTTTTCCCTTATCCTGAAGGATGAATGGGTAACTCTAAGCTCCATGGACCCCGGACTCATTTGAGCATCATTTCAGCTAATTCATTCATCGTCCGATATGACTTAACGTTGGAGGACGTAAATTACAACAAAAAAAAGGTCACTATTATTTATATTTGTGTTTGTTTTAAGTTGTGCAACAACCTATATAGTATTAACTTGGAAACCCTCGGAATTTGCGACTACTACCATTCCTGGATTAAGTCTGAAGCAAACACTTACAAATCACCCACGCCATGTTACTGTTCAGAATCTATAATTCCTGCTCAATTTTCTCCAGGAAGGCAATGCATGCAAGTGGCTGTCTTGCTCATCAGTTCAAGTACCAAGGAACTAACAAATGAAACGCAGAGAGAGACATATAAAGACATATAAAACCATGTACAGACATATAAAGATGGTCTCACATGTATCAGTTATGGATTTTGAATGTTTTCATTTTTTATTTCAGAATTTATGTTAGGATTGTATAAAACTATTCGACTCGTGAATAATCTTAATACAACATTCGTGAAATTTGATGCACTCTCTTTTGTTCCTGCGACAAACTTCTTATTTATGCCATAACCACCAAGATGATCCACTTATGTATTACATAAATTACTATTATGTGATAAGGAAATACATGTGAACATTAGTTAATATGAGTATACACCAAAGAGCCTTGTACTCACAGCCTTGATTCGCCTTAGTCCAATAAGATAAAGCACTTGCCTGTTGTGTGAAGTATCTGATATTCACTTCCTGGCTGGAAGATGTAGAATCAATCGATCTGGATGGCTCAGTTGTGACGGCTGCTCTCAAGGTCGCGAGTTCAAAAATGGCCTGTTTAAATGTGCTTAAAAGTGACAGTAGCAAGTTACTAACTTACTGGTATGTAAAAGAATTTCTATGGAACAAAATTCCGGCAGTAACGATATGGCCTGGCATTTGAAAGCACCGTTAATTTATTTATAGACGTGGAGTCATATACTTTACTACAAACTTATTTAACAATCAACACAATTTTAGGAAACAAACAGTTAATAAAGTTAAAACATCTGATGTATTTCATTTACAAGACTTTTTCTACCTAATACAATTTATTTTCGCATAATTTCTACAAACTATTGTGGTGATCCAACCACCACACAGTTGGCAACATAAGGATTCTTTGTATAACTTCATTAGTCAAATAAACCTTCCTTCTATTAAAAGGAATCAGAACTGAAAAATTTAATTCAATAACATGAATTTGAACCATAGATTTTCAACCCTAATCACGGCTGCTTTACCACTGAGCTACTATGGTAACGTACGGTATGGCATCAATGATATGATTATAACAAAGTTCAGGTGCATCTCATTTAAAACATTCATAATCTAACTATTACATAGATGTATATATTAATTTTTTCTTTAGTTTAAAACACTATCAGTGCAGAAGTGTTCTGCAGGCACAGCAAGTTTGTTAAACTCCATTTATTTTAGTTAATTGATGGAAATTAATCATTTCTCTACACTAGCCATATATAGGCTAAGGTTTTTGATAGAGTCAACATGAAAAACTCAATGCCATGGATGGGATTTGAACCACAGATCTCCTGGCTTCCGTCCAGTCGCTCTAACCCATTGAGCTACCATGGCAATATGTGTCCTGACATTATATATGGCTAGTATGGAGAAATGATTAATTTCCATCAATTAACTAAAATAATAAGAGATAAAAGATGAAGCCTGGTACTCAAGTACTTACGAGTAAGTCGCCACAAACGGTGTATCTCAAATGTGAAAGCCCCTAGTGGTTTACCAGGGAAATATACGACTCAAATGGAGAATTTAATGTCAGGACGGCACGTTGGCCCTGGTAGCTCAATGGGTTAGAGCGACTGGACGGAAACCAGGAGATCTGTGGTTCAAATCCTGTCCATGGCACTCAATTTTTCATGTTGACTCTATCTATTGTTAAACTCCATTTCCATATATCGAAATTTAACTGTATTGGAACACCACAGTGAAGCGAAATAATATTAAATTATAGATGAGTCATATTTATTGCACATCAGCTTGACTTACGTACCTATATTGAGGACATGTTTTGCGAACCATCGTTCGCATCGTCGGCTCTATTGTGACTAAAGCTTGATCCATTGGTGTGGTAGTTCTGGAGTTGCTGCTGCCATCTGTTGATTTTGTGATTAATTTAAATGTGGGGTTATCTTCAATTTCATGATTTTCAGACCAGAAATGAGCTGCTATTGCGGACTTATCAATATTTTTGTATCTTAAGTGCCTAAAATGTTCGTTCTTTCTTTCTAGTGCCTATATTTCTTTTTGTCCTCCCTATGTAAATTTTTTCAGTCTTTACACTTAACCTTCTAAATGCCTGACTTTTCTTTTGGTTTTAACTTATCAATATTATTACTGTTAAGTAGGTTTTTAAAGTTGTAATTGTTTTTTGGTGCCAATGTTATATTGTATTTCTTGAATATTTTTGGAAATTTTTGTGGCCCAGGGGTGGTAAGTAAATTTTTCAAATCTAATTTCTTGTTTCATTGGTGAAAGAGCTGTGATCTGTTTTAATCTTTTTTGAAGTTTGAATGATTTTATTTTTTTATCTACAAGGCTTTTCCATATCCATTTTAATTGCAGTTTCTAAGATTTGATGGTATTCTTTTTGATATTCTTGCTGGATGAGGGGTAGATTTACTAATCTGTGTGTGAAACTGTTGATGGTAGCATGTTCGTGTGAAATTGGGTTGAAACTATGTGCTTTGATGTAATTATTTGTGTGTGTTGCTTTTCCATGAATACAAAATTCCAGTGTTTCATTGTTTTTTTGTGATTTCAAGGTCCAAAAAAGGTAGAGTACAGTCTTCTTCAGTTTCTATTGTGAATTTCCATGCTTTAAAAAAAACAATAAACTTGAGATAAGTATTTATTAAAATTATATAAAGAATACAACACATATCTTGCGAAACAATCTGTAAAAGAGTTCTTCATATTTTACAATAAACATATACTAGATACAATAAAATGAATTAACATTGGAATTAGCAATTACAAACACATTCAACAAGCATATAACACCAAGAGATAGAGTATGTCTTTTTTACTTGGGGTCTGTTTCATAATGTTTACAACTCTTATACATTTTCATCTTTATATACAAATATAATAATTTGTAACTTAAAGTGTGTTTGGAGGAATTTAGTAACAGTGACGTCAAAATTAATATAAAAATTATTTGTGGTTGGTTTATTGACACTCGTCACTTACTTTTTCATATATTTATGAGAGACTAGTTTCAAAGGCCCTGGCCTCCATTTTCAATCTCTTCCCAACTTTGGGAAGAGATTGAAAATGGAGGCCAGGGCCTTTGAAACTAGTCTCTCATAAATATATGAAAAAGTAAGTGACGAGTGTCAATAAACCAACCACAAATAATTTTTATATTGTAACTTAAAGCTTCATTTATCTTATAAGAAATGACGAAAGTTTTCTTATAAATTGATCAGGATCATGATTTCATGAAAAAGTCAAGAGACAATAAGATTAAGATAAATAAGAGATTTTTTCACGAAATCGCGATCCTGATCAATTTATAAGAAAACTTTCATCATTTCTTACAACATAAGTGAAGTTTTAAGTTGCAACTTATTATATTTGTATATATTTGTTTGCTTCAGTGTTAATAGCTTCTTATTTTACGTATTTTCATCTTTGCTTGTAATTTATTAAATCCTGTTTCACAATAGAAATTTATTAAGTTAAACTTTACAAACATGCTTAAATATTTACAAATTAAGTTGAATAAACTCTAAGTGGTTAATTTTTTGCATTAAAATAGTAATCTCACATATCTGTAAAGTAAGCAGTTTCTCTACATACGGTTTAAGGATTGTACAGGTAATCCAACCACTGTTAGGTCAATTAACGGAAACTGTTCTTTCACACTAGCCGTGTGTAGGCCAAAGTTAAGAAAGGTAGAGTCAGGCTGACTATAAAGCTCATGATTTGAAGTATTTACGTGTTGGAAGTTGCCATTTATGTAGGTATATGTATATGAGAATTCCGAGTGGTTTACGGGGGAAAATGTGAGTCAATTGGAGGATTTAATGTCATACTGGCATGTTGGCCATGGTAGCTCAATGGTTAAGAGCAACTGGACGGAAACTGCAAGATCCGTGGTTCAAATCCTAGCTATGACATTTTCAGTCTGACTCCACTGTTCCAAACTTTGGCCTACACACAGCTAGTGTGAAAGAACAATTAATTTCCATCTATGTGTTAGTTTGCACTGAAAATAGCAGCCATATGACAAGATATTGTTAGTTCATTTGTCCCTAAGTTTCTATAAAATAGCTATTTTACTTTCACTTGTGACCTTAAATGCCCCCATGTTGAACCTATACTGAAAATTCTGCATTTACACTTAGACCAAATAACACAATGTATTGATTAACAGAGCGTATTCTCCAAACAACTATCAAATCACAAGTCATTAGCATATTGTAGTCAATTTATTACAAGCCAAGAATTTATAATTGCACATTCTCAATATCTGGCACCTTTTATTATTCAAATACAATCATATAGGCCAGGTGTCGGCAAACATGTACTCACTGAGGCTGCGCAATTATAACGTATCAGGGACAGTGCTTACTATCTACCTCTCCCCTTGCAGCCTTCATTGGCAGTGCATACATACTGATCATGGGTGGACTGTCCTGTTGTATTTACATGTACGTCTAAACATATTTCTGTCAAAGTCAAAGGTGACTGTGCAGAAAATTGCATTTCAAGAATCGTGGGAGGAGAAGTATTTTTGTTACACACAAGAAGGCAACGTAAGATGTCTATTGTGCTCTAAAAAAGGCACTCATCAATGGAACATCAAGCGACATTATGATACATGTCATAAATATCACCACACAATTACAAGTCAGCATTGTATTCATATCTTTACACCACGATTTAAAGTAGCATAACACTGACGTAATGTCCTTTATTGCTTCCATTTTCTTCAGATCTAGATCGGAGTAATCAATTGCAACAGCTCAAAGAGCAATGCTCAGATACTACACCTAATATGAATTCAAATATTATAACTGATAGACAACTTCACACCAGTTATGCTGTTGCTCTGGAGATTGCTCAGTCACTGAAGTGTTTTAGTGATGGAGATTCCATAAAAATATGTGTGAGTAAAGTTGCCAACATAATTTGCCCTGAACAATATGATATATTTAGTAATATTGTATTATCACCACGAACCATATAGAGAAGGCTACACAAAATAGCAAAAATAACTGAAAAAAAACCTACTTAACAAGGTCCATGAATTTATAGCCTTTTCTCTCGCATTGGATGAAAGCATTGTCAACGTTGACACAGTACAATTAGTAATTTTCATTCATGGAGTTACTAATAACCTCTCGATACAAGAATATATGTTTGAAGTCATTCCACTTAGGGAACATACAACAGGGGCAAAATTATTTCAAGCATTTAAGAAATGTATAGAAGAAAGGAAACGGAATCTAAAGAATCCTGTATCCATAGTAACAGAAGGGGCTTGAAATATGATTGGTGAAAACAAAGGTCTAATTGGTAGGGAAACATTATTTAACTGAAATGGGAATAAACTATAACATTAAATGCTTTCATTGTATATCACGAAGCATTATGTGCAAAAATACTAAGTATGAAACATGTAATGGACATAGTTATTATAGACTATAAATAAAATAAAATCAAACTCCTTGAAACATCGAAAATTTCATAAAGTAGTGCAAGATTTACAGCTTTCTTATGAAGACCTTTCATACTACACTGAAATAACATGGTTAAGTAGAGGAGACATGCTCAACTGATTTTTCAAAATGCGTGAAGTGATATCTGAATTCCTGAAGTTACACATATGTTGATATTAGTGTTTAATTGCAATATATGTTTATATTGTACTAAATATGTCTTAAAATTTCCTTGTTCTTTCTTTGTTTAGGAAACAGACATCTATGAATTGGGAGATGAAGATTGGATAAGTGATTTAGCCTTCCTCACTGACATTTCTCAACATTTCAAAAATCTTAATCATCGTCTTCAGGAAAGTTCTAAAATATAGTTCATATGTATGACATGATTAGATCATTCGAAGATGACATATGTATGGAAATCAAATCTCATGACAAAAGATTTTCATCATTTTCCATGTCAGAAATCTCTTCCCAATTATTCTGTAACAAATCTGAATAAATATGTTGAAGTTTTGTTGAGTCACACTTGTTTACACTCACCTTCACTTAATAAATATACTGGTCTGTCAAATAAAGTAAAGAGGGAATTTGAAGTATGGTGATTCAGTGATTTTAAATCCATGGAAAATGATTTTGCTCTGTTTGCTAATCCTCTTGCAATAGATTTATATAAGGTTAAACCAGAATTACAGCAGGAAGTCGCTGATTTACAATGTGATATGTATATTCAATTGCAGTGTAAGGATTTGACTGATTTGGATATATTTAAACATCTGAGATACATATCCATCTCTTAGATCATTCACTGTCGGTGTAGCAGCTATGTGTAGATCCACATATGTATATGAACAATTTTTTTCCCAAAATGAAATTTGTAAAATCAAAGCAACGATCACAATTAACAGATGATAATTTAGGTGCTATACTGAGAGTGGCAACTTGCAATAGAAATCACTAGATTTTCATGGTACATTGCAAATAAAAGTGAATTGAAATATATTGCTCAAATATCAAGGCCTACCTAAGGTATCATAGATCAGGGTGAGTTACCCAGATAAGGTTTTTCCCGGGGTTTTCCTTTATCCTTCAAGACGAATGTTGGGTAACTCTAAGCTCAATGGACCCTGGACTCATTTGAGCATCATTTCACCCAATTCATTCACCGTCCGATATAACTTAATGTTGGGGCGGACGTAAATGAAAAAAAAAAAAAAAAAGTATCATAGACCAAAATAGCTTGATTCAAGTATGTGCACTATGTACATCAAGTATGTATTCCTTAATGTACTCTGTAGCGAGCAACTCCAGCACTGACTCTGAATGAAGGTGAATGCATACCCCTGTTCGACATTACGTCATGTGCATTGCAGGTTGTATGTTGAGACTTCATACTCCTCCCTCATTGAGTACATATGTGCCGATGTCTGATATAGGCTTATATCATATATTTCTGATTAAAGAAACACATAGTACTTAATGCAAGCATTTGTCAATTGTTTTGAAGTTTTGAACACCTTTTCAAGCTAAAAACTTTTATTGTGAAACAGAGTTTATAAACATCTGCAATGTTTTCCTTGTTGTTTGTAAACTGTTAATATGTATACTGTAAATATTATGAAACAGCACCCAGATATCTTTTCCAATGTCAGAGCAGCATGTAAATTTGAGGAAATTGAGTAATAAGAGCTCCAAAATCAATTATTCTGAGAAATGCTTAAAAGACTGATTTCCTTTTTATATATACAGTAGAATAATTATTTAATTTTATCACAATTAGCTGTAGAAATATCCCTTAACATGCTTTCAGCCATTTTCAGTTTAATGAAAAGCTGGATTTCTGCAAGTATTTACTTCAACTTTACACAATGATAAATATTTGGGAGGTTATCTATGATTTGTTTTTCATTTTTTGCTTTTTATTCACTATAACTATAATCAGGAGCACACATGATGGGGCTATTGGGGTAAAAAAAGCCACTGTGGAGAGAGGGTGACATCAATAATACACTGAACAACCAAGATCGGGCTCAAGCTTAGATTCTTTTTTCTCCCTACAATTTCTCCATGTCTGGAAATGGTTCCCCCTCTACCACACATTTCCAGTCTATAATTTCCTTTTATCTCTTTTAGGGTTATAGGACCAAGATGCAGTAGTTGCTGTGTTCTGGCAAAAAGGTGGAATTTATGCTATGCAATGACACTTGGGATTACTAGGGCACCCTCTTCTTTCCTGAGAGTATATCTTCTATTCTTGACACTCCCAGACAGTGCTAAGATTTGTATCATGTTGAAAATGTTAGAACTCTGACATTGCTATATAGTGTATATTGTCATCTAGTTCTGCTTGCCCTTCAGGCTTTCCTCTTCCTGCCAGGAATTATGGAAGTACAAATGGCCCACATGCTCCAGGTCCCTTTGTGTGACTCTGTCTCTTTCTTTCATTCTTGCTTACTCCTCAGTGCCTGTCATTCTCCATGGTCTAGGGGTAACATGCTAGCCTCTGGTTCCTGGCTGCAGGTTCAAACCCGAGAGAGGTACAAAATTATTTGACATGACTTCCTTTAGAACAGAAGTAAAGATGGTAGTCCCATGCCATACATTTACAGCACATGAGAGAACTTCAAACCTGATAAAGAGGCCTCTACTGCTGAGAACCATAGCAGTTCAATATACCATGTATCTCAAAAGTCACATGCCAAATGGGACATTCATTATTAATGGTAGATAGTTTTTCTAGAGGTGTATTAGTGTTATAAAGGAATAATGCTGACATCTGAACAATGTGCGGAGTTGATACTTCTTTGTGGAGATCACCATAGAACATTTTGAGAAGCTGCAGACAAATTTCATCACAAGCACCCTGACGCCCGCCTCGGAAGTGTAGATGCTAGCGTGTGTGCCTCATGTTCAAGAGGTCCCAAGTTTGAATCTCAGTCAGGGTGAGTTATCTGGATAAGATTTTTTCTGGAGTTTTCCCTTGTCCTAAAAGACGAATGTCAGGTAAATCCATGGACCCTGGGCTCATTTGAGCATCATTTCACCCATTGCATTCATTGTCCAATATGACTTAAC
Organism: Mantis religiosa; assembly: GCA_030765055.1. Classification (NCBI taxonomy): domain Eukaryota; kingdom Metazoa; phylum Arthropoda; class Insecta; order Mantodea; family Mantidae; genus Mantis; species Mantis religiosa. The sequence continues at coordinate 190,975,875 of CM060949.1, read as the reverse complement.
GTTGGAGGACGTAAATATCACACACATGCACGCATGCATGAAGACACACAAAAAGCAGCCTGATATTCCCAAGCCCTCCCATCAAACTGTGAACAGATTAATGAATAAATTTAAATGAACTGGCACGATAGTCAATGACAAATGCAGTGGTCAACCATAAACTGCCACCAACGAAGATCACCGTGCCAATGTGATTGCCAAACTTACTGTCAGCCCTAACAGATCACTCGGCTACATGGCCAGCGGCATCAGTAAACATTCAATACACTGAATACTGAAGTCAGCACATTTCCATCAATACAAATTGCAGCACAGACTCACGATGTGTGATACTGATCCCATAAGGAGAATGGAGTACTGTAACTGGATCCTACAAGTAGTGAGGAATCCACATTTTCTTTGAAATGTCATGTTCAGCGACAAATGTTTGCTTTTCTTAGATGGTCATGCCCATACACAGAATGCCAGATACTGGTCCCCAGTAAACCCATATTGGATGCATCCTTCCAATAACCCAGCTGCTCCACAGATTACGGTATGGTGTCCTATCAGAACATACTGTGGGCCCATACTTCTTTGAAGACCATGTAAACCAACACACCTTTGGAGAACTGATTGACACTGCTGTATTTGGCATTTTAGATGACATGCCATTTGATACCCAGCTAAAGATATAGTTTCAGCTTGTTGGAGCAACATCATATTATGCTCTGGCAGCTCGCTAAAACTTAGCGGATAGAGTCAACATGAAAAATTCAATGCCATGGCTGGGATTTGAACCACGGATCTCCTGGTTTCCATCCAGTCGCTCTAACCCATTGAGCTACCATGGCCAACGTGCCGTCCTGACATTAAATTCTCCATTTGACTCACATATTTAATGTCAGGACGGCACGTTGGCCATGGTAGCTCAATGGGTTAGAGCGACTAGACGGAAACCAGGAGATCCGTGGTTCAAATCCCGGCCATGGCATTGAATTTTTCATGTTGACTCCATCCATAAAAAACTTAGCCTATAAACAGCTAGTGTGGAGAAATTATTAATTTCCATCAATTAACTAAAATTACACAATATGTTTTGCAATCACTGGATTGGACGATGTTGCCCTGTCAATTGGTCTCCATGTTCATCTGATCTTACACCACTTGATTTTTTTCTCTGGGACGACATGAAAGAGCAGGTGTTTAAGACACAGCCTGCAAATCTGTATGTCTTAAACCAACATCATAAACAGCGTTCCACCAGCTACACTTTTAGGGGTGATTGATGAAAATTTGGATCGTGTAAGACATTGTCTTCAAGTGAACAATGATCATTTTGAACATAAACAATAAGCTTGCAGAGCCATGTGCACATAAACCAATATTCATACACTTACCATTTGGCATGCGACTTTTGAGACACGGTATATACTATAGACAAGAACTAAGTTTGCTATGCCTATCTGGTTTTCATAATCCATATCTTGGATTTCAAATTCATCCTGTAGCACTGAATTTCTATTATTGTCTATCACTATTTTTAAATAACCTATTTTGTGTCACAGCATCAACCATCAAACAAATGACTCACAGCCTCTTATCTTACTAAGCCATTACATTAGTTATTGGTAGAATTGCATAATGGGAAATCCAAGGTGACTGGGAAAAGTCATTAGTAATTTCTTTTTAAATAATAGTTGATTCAAAATAATAAAACACATGATAATGCAAAAGGTAGTGTGGACTATACAATGTACGTCCAGAAAGTAAGTTCTGTTTGGTAATAATTTGTGTTATCATGCAATCTTTATTTAGCGGACTACATTATACCAAATATTTATATGAAGATGAAAATTATGATGGAGGTTTACAGTGAGACTACATAATATATAGGCCACATTGTGGCTGAGCTGTTAGACCACTTGACTCTCACCAAGGCAGCCTGAGTTCGATCCCAGGTGACTCATGTGACATTTGTGGTGGACATGGTGTGGGTTTTCTCTGTGATCTCCAGTCTCTCTCACCATCATTCCACCAATTGCTCCATTTCCTTTCATTTGTTTTACCCTTCCTACAAATACGAAATCCAAAGTATTATTTATGTTCACCTCTGTGGTGTGGGAGTAGCATGTCTGCTTCACATTCATGAGGCCCCAAGTTTGAATCTCAGTCAGGGTGGTTTTCTACAAAAGGAATTTTCCACAAATATCTGGAGATGAGGTAAACTTATAACCACTTCACTTTTAGAAAGGAGCTTGAGAAAATGCATGTCATTAATTAGCCTGTAATACGCAAGGGTGGAAAGGCCTAAGACATATATTGTACATAGGAAAGATGTAAAAACTATATTTTATAAGAAGGACGTATAAATAAAATAAAAAAATTCTGTTTGTGTAGTTAGTAACCAATTCTGTGACACTGGAACAAATTCAATATTTATAGTAAATGGGAAGTGCCAATGGTCACATACTAACAGCTGTTACCATTTTGATATTATAACTTTTTACACAATATTAGTTATATTGTGCATAAATAAGTGTAATTAGCATAATAATTTCAATGTTATAGCAATTTTAAACTAAATCTGCCCGAACCAATTTCTCCACAGGAAAGATTAAATAGCTTATAAAATATCACAACTTTATCACTGCAGTGTTAGCTAACTTTACAATCAAGTTTGAACAAAGTTAAAAACAGCAAACTGCATAAACTACCAGGAAAAAAAATGGATGCCTGATTTACCTTCAGTTTTAGTTTACATTGTATAAAGGGAATGTTTTCAATAGCTGTTTACCTTAAATGTTCCTGATATTTAACTGTATTATTAACATAAATTACTTTTTAAAATATACCTGACCAACTCAGAGCTTTTCTGCTGTTACGTCTAGCTACAAAAATAAAGTCACAACCAGCTCTGGAAAGCCAATGTATAATATAATCTGATTAGTTCCCCTTACCCCTTTTCTTCCCTGGATAATATGCAAAAGGAATTCTTATCACAATAGAATGTGCCTGTTAAAATGTGAGGTACATATAATGTAATACCCTCACTGGAAAGTGGTATCCTGGGAGAAGCAACCAGCAAGACGAAATTCATTCCTTCTGAGGCAAGCATAAAGTTTCTGAGGTGTAAGACACGATGTGGGAGCTGGACGAGCTGCCATGACTCTCATCACAAACTCTCGTGTGCTGGGATCTGGGTAGTTTGTTGACTTGGAGCTCCAAGGTCCTTCTTCTGACACATTGTTAAAGGGCTCTGCATCAGGAACCATTTGAGCTGCCTGAAATCAGGGATACAGTATCAACAATTGTTGGGTAGACATTTTCTTTCAACACATACGCAACAAAACATCTATAAATTGTTTTCTGAGATCAGGACTTCATACCCAGTGGAGATGGATTTTTTGAGCATAAAAATCCTTAGCATGACTTCCTTCGGAAGGCAAACAAAACCAATGGTCATGTATTGTAGATTTACTGTATGTAAAGGAACCTCAAGATTGATAGAGAGACCTCTGAGCAAAATTAAACAATCTTTCAAGCCCAATATAGTATGTGATACTGAGAAACACAGCAGTTAAAAAATGCCCCTAAATAAAAATTCAATTTCAATTAGAGTAGCTACAAAATAAGAATGAACATGTGTTGGTGTTGCCAGTTCTATGGAAAGCGGGCGACAGAGATGGAAGATATATCTGTCTTTGTCTCAACACAGCAAGTATCATACAGATGCTGAGATGTACAGTGATACAATGCTGACAGAGAAGTTCGCATAATATTTCAGCATATATGTGAGAACATACACAATGATCATTGCACAATCTGAACCTTAAAACCTTAAACTGGAGAACAGTTCGCTTACATAGCTATCGTTCATATGCACACAAAATAAAATGATTCAAATTGCATTCTACGAAAGAAGGTGTTTGCTACAGTGAAACAAAATAGTGACATTTCATTGATTTCTGAATATAGTTTCTATTTTAATGATGCCATATTTGTATACTGCCTGTAATGGACTTTAAACCAATTTTTGTTTCATTAAAATACTTAATAAATACGGAAGATATGAATGTGTATTTATGAAGCATTTTTACACCATGAATTTCACAATGTTATGCATTCTGCACAGAAATTTTAGTCTTGCAGCAACAATATCGCTTCTTTCAAGCAGAAATTGGCGACCATCATTGGTTCTCCTATATTTGGACCCTTACATCTAGAAAGTAAGTTCTGTTTGGTAATAAAATTAAATTGTGTACAGATACAGAAAAATTATTTATTGCCCAAAATTCTACAGCTCTTAAACTACTTTTCCACATAACTGCCGAAATTTTGCAGGCATTTGTCATAGTGAGGCACAGGTTTTTGTATACCTTCTTAATACAAGTTTGCCGCCTGTGTCTTCAACCAGCTGGAAACATTTTCCTTCAGCTCTACGTCATTGTTGAAGTGTTGACCGCCAAGGAAAGATTTGAGATGCAAAACCAGATGAAAGTCGCTAGGAGCAAGGTCAGGCCTGTACGGGGAGGGGGGCGGGGAGCGTCAAACACGTCCCAGCCAAATCCCTGTATGTATTATGTCGCATTTGCAGTGTGTGGTCGTGCGTTGTCGTGAAGAAACACAACACCTTTTGACAGTATTCGTCGGCACTTATTCTGTATTGCGCGGCGCAATCCTAGCATTCAGAAAGCAAATCACAAATCTGATTTCACAAGCGGCGGGATTTTCAATCAACACCGACATTGTAAACGAGCACAACAAAGCATACGTGGCTGACAGCGATCTCACAATGGCGCATATTTCTTCTTCTTGATACAGAGCATCTACCGCGCATGTGCGAAACTGCGATCGCAGCACTGCAGCAGAGATAAATTGAAACAGAACTTACTTTCTGGACGCCCCTTGTATTTCAGAATATTATGCATAGAAGATACAGAATCCGTTTATTCTATTTTCCCCTTCATTAAATTGGTCAGCCTTTTGGCAGTTGGATATTCACCTTTGTCATATAAATCATAAATTGTTCTACTTGAAACACACTTTTGAAATTCTCTAAGTTGCTAGCATGCTTTTTAGCTGCCCGATGTTTCCCTGGAAATCTAAATATGAAAACTTCTCCTAATTTGGTAAACTGTTTGCCTTCTTTAACAATGTTCATCACAGAATGAGTACTCACGTGACAAGCTTGTAAATTCTCGACTCTGAGCAAAATTTGTACTTTAGAAAATGTCTTTAATTGACATCTGTTTGAAAAATGAATGCACATTAACAAGAATATTTGTAGACTATTTATGTAAAATCTTATGAGTTGTTTCGCAGTTACTACTAGGCGTACCAGTACTAGGCTTGCTAAGCGGTATATTTACTAACTTTGAAAAGCGCGTGTGCACTCTTAAATGATCACCACTTTACTGAATGCAGGGTACAAAATGCAACTGCAGCATAGCATCTGTGTGCTTTTCTTCACTGACAGTTAATAATTCTTTTCTTTCTAGTCAGGCGCCTTATCTTTCCATATCTCCAAAACCAGATGTCCTACAAACAGGGGTTTACACAGTAATCCTCAAAAATTAAAAAAAAAAAAAAAAAAAAAAAAAAAAAAGGCTCTGTAACATGGAAAAAACAAAATAATTCTTTAATTGGTATCTTTAGAGCGTGCAAAGAAATTAGCTGCATGCTTCGACAAAGCGAGCCAGTATGCGTGCTTAACTGTATAATGTTGCACGTACCGCATTGTCTAGTAGCCACAGAACAGCCATGCCTAGCCCCGCCTTATGTTCATTCCTATTTTGTAGCTACCTTAACTATTCAACTCATTAACTATTATATTTTTTTCTCTGTTAACATCTACTAGATGTGTTAAATTCTCCAATTATTTTTTATGAAACATTTTTTTTTCTCCTGTGGTTTTACTTGACTGAAGATGCGGACAAGAGTTCGTGAAATCGATATGAATTGGAAAGAAGAATACAGACAAGAGTTCATGAAATCGATATCAATTGGAAAGAAGAATATCAATTAGAAAAAAGAATTATCATCATTTTCTTAAGTTAAGTGGAGCTTTTGTTGCAAATTGTTATATTTGTATAATATTCATTGCTTCACTGCAGCTAGCTTCATTTTCTACATAAACACCAAACTATTAAAATATGTACAAAAACATAAGGAGCTCGTCAACTGGCAGAAAATATGCATAGAAAAGCATAAAAATCAACTAATGAACTTCAAAATTCCGCCAGAAGACAACCCCACATTTAAATTCATCACAAAATCAACAGATGGCAGCAGCAACTCCAGAACTACCCACACCACTGGATCAAGCTTTAGTCGCAATAGAGCTGATGATGCAAACAACAATAGTTTGCAAAACATGTCCTCTATATAGTGAAGCTGATGTGTAAAAAATATGACTCATGTATAATTGAATTATGGTTTATTTCACTGTTTCACTGTGGTGTTCCAATACAGTACAATTCTGACATTTTTTTTTTTTTGTCCCAATGGTCATATCGGTGGCCGTTCTCCTTTGGAACATACCGAAGATGTTAATTCATATTCATTGGGTTTTTATTTTAATCATTAGATCACGCCCACAAACACACTCTCATTCATACTTCCAGACTTTGGGGAAGATGAGGAATTATCTTGGTCGGAGAAAAATCCCCATCCCCAATGCTGGAAATCGAACCCGGGACCCCTAGCATGGCAGGCAGGTACTCTACCGACTGAGCTACGGGGCCAGCCAGTATATTTGTTGTATCATGTTTTAACATCAGTTATGTTATTAAATTATAGATGAGTCGTATTTATTACACATCACCTTCACTTACGTACCTAATTGTTACATACCCACATTTAAATTCATCACAAAATCAACAGATGGCAGCAGCAACTCCAGAACTATCCACACCACTGGATCAAGCTTTAGTCGCATAAGAGCCAACGATGCAAACGATGGTTCGCGAAACATGTCCTCAAATTAGGTATGTAAGTGAAGCTGATGTGTAATAAATACGACTCATCTATAATTTAATAATTATTTCGCTTCACTGTGGTGTGCCAATACAGTTAAATTTGGATTAGTTATGTTAGTCAGCTATTTATTAGTTTCTTGAACCATAACTGCAATCAAGCCATATGAATTTGAGCACACAAAAGGTCTAATTTAACAGCAAAAGAAAAAATACTGGTAATCCAACTTAAGTAAATAGTACTGACATGTAGTTTCGGACAGCTAATGATGAGCATTTATTCTGCTGTAAAGGTGTCATGATAAGAGACATGAAGGGAAGTGCTGAGTGTATTACATACTAAATTCTTTTAATTCTATATGAAGATAAAAACACTGAACACTGCTATAAATGCTATGATGGTAGGACAGAATACAATTCTGAAAGGCAAGAGTTACAAGTAATAATATACAATAAGAATATAAGATAGGTACGTTATATACAATTCAACTATGAAGATTGACAAACGAAGTTCAATAATTTCAGGTAATCTTATTCAAATACTGGTTTCAAATACTAATCTTATTCAAATCACTCATAAGTTAGCCAAAAAATGTGATGGGTAATCCACTTTCACCTTTTTTGGCTAACTTATTTATGAGTGCATTTGAAACACAAATTAAAAAGTCCTTCCCATTGATCTTCAAAGTTTGGTATAGATATGTTGACGACATCTTTGCAATTGTACCGAATAAACATTTAGAAGATGCATTAAAATTACTCAATCTGCAAGAAAGGACTATAAAATTCACAATAGAAAAGGAAATCAATGGACAACTCTCTTTCTTGGATCTAAATATCATCAGGAACGACACAAAAATAAAATTTGGAATTTACAGGAAACCAACACATTCAGAAAATTACATAAAAAATAATAGCCACAACCCAATTACACATAAAAATGCAATAATAAACAGCCTTACACACAGACTAGTCAACATACCCATGGAAAAAGAAGAATATTTCAAAGAACAAAAAGCAATACTACACATAGCAGAAGAAAATGGATACAACAAAAGTTTGGTGTTGAAGAAAATTAGAAAAGCTAAACTAAAGAAAACCATTAAGGAAGCAACCCAACCACATTTACAAAAGAAAAAGAAAGCAACAGCATATTCAGTTCATTCACATATCACCCAAAAACATTTAATAAATTTAAAAATATCTTCAAGGAACAAAATATCTACTTGGCACCTACTAATAGACACTCAATTTTAAAATTGCTAAATTCAAAAACAAAAGATGAAATCCCATCAGTTAACAGATCCGGAATATACCAGATAAGTTGTAAGAATTGTGAAAAATGCTACATAGGTCAAACTAAAAGAAATCTAAAAACCAGAGTCAAAGAGCACTTTAGAAACATCAGATTGAAACAAGAAGATAAGTCAGCAGTAGCATTTCATTTTTGGAATGAAAACCATGACATTGATCCAAATCCAAAATTTTTAAAAGGAGTGATAAACCAAAATAAATTGACAGCATGGTAGAACATATTCATATGGAAAAATAAGGATCGTGTAATGAACTTTGAAATCCCACCAGTAGATAATATGACAAAGAAGTTTATAGTTCCACCACCAGAGAGAGAGCAGACAACAACAGATGCCAGTTGGAAAGAGATTGAAAATGGAGGCGAATGCCTTTAAAACTAGTCTATCATTAATATAAACAAGTAAGTGACGAGTATTAATAAACCAACTACAAATAGTTTCTGAGATTAATTTTGATGTCACTGTTACTAAATTCCTCCAACACATATAAGATTTAGCTGATTGATAATCTGTTGCAAATTCTTTAACGATTTCAGCTAATTTAGTTTCTCGATCTGGCTTCTCTTTTTTGCATGTTTGCTGAAGTATCCCACTGAAATGTAAATGTAAATAATGAAGTAAATAAGGACATGAATAAGTACCTACACTTCTAGAAAACATTCAATGGTTGTACAGCAATTTTAGTTGCTCATCTTTGAAGTACAACAAAGATGTTATTGTCTTTGTTCCTAGCAGTGTGCTCTGTGTCACGCAGTTACACCTGTTTTGCTGTAATGAGTTGCATTCTACGATGATTCTTGCTAGTAGCGCTGCATGGTATAGCCATTCCTGGCTGCTCTTACACTGCTCAAGGAAGTCAGTACAAACTTTCTAGCTCTGGTTATAATGTATTAAGGAAGAGTGGTTTTCAGCTGTTCCAAAAGCTCTAATTGAACAGATTCCAATCGCAAACTTAAAACTTTGCAGACTTGATCATTTCTATATTGAGATTTAACTGTATTGGAAATACGACTCATCTAAAATTTAATAATATTGATCATTTCTGTTTTGCAAGGTTCAACATATTTGTCCTCTCTTTTCTGTGCTTGCTCTTAGATTGGGCCTGAACAGAGTTTTCCTGCTTATTGTGCAAAGGTCTAACAGTATATACTTAGAGCTATTTAAATGAACTCATAACTCAAAAACAAACATGAACTAGGTACTTTCTTCTACTGGACCCTTCAATTCTTTTTTGTATATAGATAACAGATGACATTATATGCTTTCCATTCTACAGTTTCAGAAATATGTATAATTTTAAAAGCATAAATACTGCATTTTTGAAGTAAATTAATGTGATACCAAGGAAACGTATCTTTTTACCTTCTGAGCCTCAGAGAACATCAATCGAATCTTGTTTGCTATTGGTCCTCTAGGACCCCCTGGAACATCAACTTCTGGCTGTCGCATTAGTTTTGACAGGAATGTGCGCAATTCTGATGATTCAGCAGCAATATCCTTAGAACAAAATTTGTGCTCAAGTGAATTTGCCTGTGCAATCACAGCCTCTGCTCCTACCACTTCTGATGCCAAGTCCTGGAAATCAGAAAAGTTCATATAAATTTGAGCCCTGAGAGTATACCATACAAAAAAATATCAATACACCATCTCAGTGTGTGGAATGTCAGATTTATTTCACTAGTAAAGGCATTATAAAAATGCATCTATTACATCAATTAAAATTTGCTAAATATACACTGGAAAAACATAAGGAAGCATGAACACAACAATATGAATTGCAAGCAAATAGATAAGTCAGCAGATTCTACAAACTTTTGAAACATCAAACTAGAAATGAGGAGCATCAGTACGAAATGCACCAAGTCTACCTGCAGATGAAATGCTTTCTATTATGGCTATGGCTCCAATAGACGATTTACAACTAACCAATTTATGCATCAAACAAAATTGAGTTAGTTTCAACAAATTCTACCAACAGCTAACAGATATAACCATGGAAAACCCATTTTCACAATTCTTGGCAGATTTATTTATGAGTTACTTAGCACAGATATATTGATATCTTTGCTACAATCCATAACAGGTGCATACAAGTCTCTGTAAATTTACTCAACTTAAAATACTGCTCAACAAATTTCACAAAATTTTTAACAAAATTCACTATGAAGGTGGAAACAGAAGGCATGCTACTTTTCTAAGTCCTGAAAATAATCCAGGAACAAAAAGGCATAGCATTTGGTATAACCAGGAAAGCTTGGCATTAGGATAATTACATAATGAACAATTGTTTTCATTTATAACACACAAACATACAAAACTGATATAAACTGGTAACTGAACGAACAAGAATATCAACTGGAACATCAACACATAGTAAACACAGCCGAAAACAATGGGTTCAACAAACTATCAATCAAGAAGAAAAATGCAAAAATTAAAAAACAGAAACACATCAAAGACTACACAGATTTCATAGAGGAAGAAAAGCAGTTGCAGTTCAAGAAGTTTGCATATCATTCAAGAGCATATTACAAATTTAAGAAGATTTTCATAAAACATAACATTAATGTAGCTCCACAGAACAAATTTATCACAGAGAAATTACTCTGCAGTATACGTCCTATACCATTAAACAGAAATCTGGAATCTGCAAAATCAACTCCTTTGATTGCTATAAAGTACGAGGGTGAGTCAATAAACACTAAGGAATTTTTTGTTTTGTTTTACAACGCACAACAAAGGCTCACTGCAGAAACAATTTTGCATGATGCCAATGTATCAACTCTGATTGGTAGACAAAGCATGGGAAGTTCGCCATGGTAGCTCAAGGGTAAGAGCAACTGGACGGAAACCAGGAGATCCATGGTTCAAATCCTGGCCATGGCATTGAATTTTTCATGTTGACTATCTATCAAAAATCTTAGCCTATATACGGCTAGTATGAAGAAATGATTAATTTCCATCAATTAACTAAAATAATAACAGTTAAATGATGAAGCCTGGGACTCAAGTACTTACGATAGTAAGTCGCCACAAACGGTGTATCAAGAGCCCCTAGTGGTTCACTGGGGAAATATATGAGTCAAATGGAGAATTTAATGTCAGGACGGCAAGTTGGGCATGGTAGCTCAAGGGTAAGAGCGACTGGATGAAAACCAGGAAATCCGTGGTTCAAATCCCGGCCATAGCATTGAATTTTTCATGTTGACTCTATCTATCAAAAACCTTAGCCTATATACTGCTAATATGAAGAAATGATTAATTTCCATCAATTAACTAAAAGCACACGCTCGCTTACACATGCATCTGCACACAGGGGACAAATGAAATAGGTAAATTTGACAGCTGCCTGCAGAGAAAATGGAGATGTTATGTGAAGAACAATACACTGCATTGAAGTATTGCTTTTGTTAGCAGAAATCTAGCCTTGAAGCTCACAAAATGTTGCAGGAGGCATATGGTGATGATGTTCTGCCACAATCCACGGCACTTTGATGGTTCAAGGAATTTAAGGAAGGCCGTGTTTTAATAACACAGCAAGATGGGCCAGATGTTCCAGCAACAGCAATAAACAAAACCATGTATAACACAGTTGGCATCATTGTTCATGAAGACCAACCAACAAGTAACAATTGACAGACCTGCAGACATATTACAGATTTCCCTTGGCAGTGTTTTTCCAATTCTACTTCATCATTTAAATATTAGACATGTTTGTGAGAGGTGAGTGTCAAGATTAATAACTCCTCAACAGAAGCTGATGCGCATGGAAGTGTGTGGAACAGCAACGTCTGGTTGAGAAACATGGGGATGCATACCTGAAAAAGGAACTAAGAGGGAAGTGTTCTGCTACTTTGGAGGCTATCATGAAGAAGGCTGACGTAGTTATAAAGACGATGTCAAAAGATGGTTTCCAGTATGTGTTCCAGGACTGGCAGAAGCATTGGGCAAAGTGCATTCAACTCAAAGGAAAATACTTTGAAAAAGAACACACCAATCTGGAACAAGACTACTGCATTTTAAGTGTAAAAAAAAAAAATTCTCAGTCTTTATTGACTTGCTCTCGTATATACACGCAGCTCATAAACAAATCTGGAAACTGGGCTAAAGGAATGTATGAGGTGCTTAAAGTGCCAACAAATGGACACTCTGTAGTTTCACACCATTTCTGGATAACACACCACATCAATTAAAAGATTTATTGAGTCATACTTTATTAAAACTTCACTCACGACACTATTAAAAACAGGAACGTTTTCAGGACTGTGCCAGTCCTACCCTCAGCTGATTGGCCAATTACAACAGAACCATACAACAACCTATTGTAAAGATATTGGTCATTTGCCAATACTGACAATCGATTCTGTCTTTAAGTTTATTTCATTTTCAGATTTTGGTAGTACTGGCAGAAATGTAGTGACCTCTAGTGATCATAACATTGACAACAAGATCATTTTCAACTGAAGATGTGAATGAATATTCATGAAATTACGATCTCAATTAATAAGAAAATTTACATCATATTTTTTAAAGATAAGTGAAGTTTCTGTTACAAATAATTATATTTGTGTAGTATTTGTTGCTTCACTGTGACTAGCTTCATTTTTTACGTAATGACTCAATAAGTCTTTTAATATGAAATAGTTGCCTTCTGATGATGAGAAAAAGCCAGTAAACATGCCAAATAGGTAAAATAAGTGATATCAGTTTACTAATTCAAACTTAGTTTTAAGTAAATTCAAAAACAGATCACCAGATTAACCTTCTTTTCATACATTATGAAAGTGTAAGGTTTATTAACTAGTTAGGTGTGTATATAGATGTAGAATATGTATAATTAATAGCTTTTAGTTAGTTTGATGAAGTCTGTTATGATTATTATAATTACTAAATGACTAAATTATTATCATCGTCATCATCATTAAAGAATGAAATTGACATCATCAAGAAAAGAAGCAGTGTAGGGGGATGACGAAAGGAGGGATTGAGGCTTACTAGCAGAGGAGTGAAGGGAAGTAAGTAGGGATAGAGGAAGAATATGTAGGAAAATGAGAGTTCCAGTTATCACTAGAAACATAAGTAATTTAAATATCTAATAATTAGTAGTGACAAGGGCAAATAAAACTTGATAACAGTCTGGAGATTTAAGGAAAGGAGAGGAGGTGGGAAATTATTGGTAGCAAAGGAAAATAATTAAGCTGTTGTCAAATGCATGTCAAAGAACTATGAGTAAGAGCCAAGGGCTGTTCAACTGAAACGAATAGACAGGCATCAAATTTAGAGGCAGCCCAAGTTTGTGTACAACTTAGTGCCCAATAAAGTCATTCATTCATTATTTTTTAAATTGAGGAAGGGAAGTTTGAAACAAAACTAATTTTCGAGATTCAACTGTATTGGAACACCACAGTGTCGCACAAGAGCCGTAGATGCAAGCGAAGATTTGCGAAACATGTCCTCAAAATAGGTACGAAAGTGAAGCAGATGTGTAAAAAACGCGACTCATCTAAAATTTAATAAAACTAATTTTGTTATGAATATGGCCAGTGGTACATTACCTCATAATGCCTCAGTGAATGTTTTGGGTTACGTGTCAGTCGTTCTGCAATCTTGATGATGCGATGAATAGATTCTGGTAACATAGGTAGATCCTCCTTTTGTTCTTCCAGCAATCTGCATATAACTGCATGAATCAGCACAGGCAACAACAGTTTTGCTACTGCTGAAGGCCTCTGGGAGTCCAGAAAATGGAGAACTTTCTCAGCTTCCCTTGTGTTGTCAAACAGTCGCTTCTGACGGCGAGCAGGGACAGGTTTTGCTGCCTCCCATACTTCAACCCACATGTTGCCTTTAATCTGCATTCGTGCACTCAATGTACCTGTTGTTGAAAAAAAAAAAAATTGCTTTTAACTTACTGAGTAAAGCCCAAAAATTTGTATCAAAGTAATACTGATTTACACATTATTTTGCAAATAGTTATTAGGACTATTGAAACCAGCATTATCAGAAATGGGAAAGAGAAGAAGAAAAGCAATATACTGGAAAGAATAATGAAATTTGGTTATAAATGTTTAACAAACGAGGAGCAAAGCATTTTAAGAATATGTTTGGATCAGCAAAGAAATTTGACAAATAAAAACAGTTGGTGGAGTGAGATAGGAAGTATACTAAAAATATAAGAATGGGGCACACGTGGAAATTAGGAGATAAATTGGAGGACATAGAAAGACAAGAAACATGGGGAAGTATAGTAAGTAAAAAATCATTAAGCTTCTATACAATTCTAAAAAGAGAATGAAGAAGAGAGGATATGTTGACAAATTGAACAGGTGGGAAAGGAAAGGGGTTGTAAGGATGAGAACAGAAGTTTTGTTTTGATGAATAGAGCCAGACTGAAAAATTCAATGCCATAGCTGGGATTTGAACCACGGATCTCCCGGTCTCAGTCTGGTTGCTCTAAACCACTGAGCTACTATGGCCAACATGCCAACATGACATTAAATTCTCCAACTGACTTGTATGTTTCCTAGTAAACCACTAGGGGTTCTCCAGAAGTTTTGATTTTTAAAGTTCTACGAGAAAGTGAAATAAAAGTAGATAAATTATGTCTGGGTGAAAAGAATGTAGTTTACTGTTTACTAAAATTTAAGGAAGTGGATCAACAGGGAGAAAAGGTATGGGACAGAGTGAAAGAAAAAAATTGTAGCAGTAAACATTTTAAACAGAGAAACAAAAGAGGAAAAAAAAGAGGGTTAGGTTCACTCTTTAGGAAGACTGAAGAAAAATGGATCAGGAAAGTAAGGAACAAAAGATCAGAAAGGGAGAAGGTGGGACAGTCACAAATTTAGAATGACAAGGCAAAAGGCTAGGCTGCCAAAAATTTTAGGGGAATGCAGAAACTCACACCCCATATTTATTTAGAATTTCAGCTAGCATAGTTCACATTAATGAATAATTGAATAATAAGATCTGAAGCTTTCCTGGCGACGAATATGCTCAAGTTTTTCTTGGGAAGCAAGCAAGGTGAAAAGACGATTAGAAATCAACGTTTTGGGAGTGTGAATCTCTCCCATGATCAGGATATTTATTAAATGTTATAACCACAAATGAATCACTGGATACAACACAAATATAAACAAAGACGAAACACTATCAAAATTTGCATTACTGAACAAAAGACTGTTTTCAGCAAATTAAATGTCAGGTCAGGAGATGGCGTGAGTATAGAAAATTAATTGGGTCAAAGAAACGTAACTACTTAACTTGATTATCAAGCTGTATTGATCTTTGCTTCTTAAGTCGATAAATTTCCAGTTATAAGGCCGGTTTCCAAGAGGAGCTGAACTAAAATCCAGCATCATGATTAAGCGTGCTCCTCTCGGAGGAAATGACCAAAGCCTCCTTAATTCTCCGCTCCCAGTAACTGTTGCATTTTGACAAGATGGTCATCTCCTGAAAGTTGCTTCTATGATCGTTATCGCCAAATACAACATCAGGACCATCCATAAGCCATCTCCGAAGATTAAACATCTGTTGAGACCAGTGAAAGACAAACTAGACTTCCAAGTTTGGGGAGGGTACCGCATTCCCTGTGAATGTGGCACATTGTATATAGGACAAAATGGAAGGACCATCGCAACCAGAATAAATGAACATGAACAAAGCATTCATTTAATGCAATCTGAGAAGTCTGGGTTGGCAGAGCATTGTTTTGATAATCTAATCGTCTTAGCACCTGGCTTGCTTCCCGAGAAAAACTTGAGAATAATTGAATGTTTTATTTAAATCTATACACACTGGAATTATTATTTCTATGTTATTTAATGCATTTATTATAGTGATATTTACTCTGTCTATTGCTTGAATTATGTTTTTGCACTTCTTAAATCCATATAGTTGCAAACCATAATTTTTAATTTTTTAGAGTACACCTCCCCTTTTTGGACCTCAGGATAACTAGAAATCGTCATGGTGTAGATTTTGGAATATACAGGAAGCCCACACACATAGATAATTACATAAAGAAAAATGAATACAATCCAGTTTCACATCAACTAGCTGCCTTTAGAAGTCTAATTCACCGGCTATACAACATCCCACTGAGTAAGGATGAATTTTTGAAAGAACAACAACACATAAAAGACATAGCGGTATTAAATGGATTCAACCCAGCCATCATAAGGAACATGATGAAGAGAAAAGAAAAACGGAAGATAATATCAAAAAATACCACTCTCACACCACTTAAAAACACAAATTGGCAATATAGAAAATTCACCTACCATCCATGGGCTTTTAGAAAATTTGAACGAATCTTCAAAAGACTAAACTTAAAACTAGCACCCTAAAACAAATTCAGTCTGAGGAACCTGCTAAATAAACCACTGAAAAATACAATCCCCAACAATTTGAAATCAGGAATTTATCAGATTAATTGTGAAACCTGTGAAAAAAGCTACATAGTAAAAACTAAGAGAAACTTGTTAACCAGGCAAAAAGAACACCAGAGGAACATTAAGTTGAAACAAACAGAAAAATCTGCAGTTTCACACATTTTTGGACAGAAAAGCACCACAACATTGGCCACAACATTAAACTGTTAAAATCTTTAAGTACACTCATAGAATTGGATATTTGGGAAAAAATATTCATAACCAAAAACCGTGATAAAGTTATAAATTTTGAAATCCCGGCATTAAATGAAGTATTAAAACTTAGTGCCCCTAACACCAGATGGCAGAGTGATCGGAGCTCCGTAGTAGTGGAAGAAGAGGAAGGTTCATTTAGTCAACAAACAGCTGAGGATGAGATCGAATGATCTTGAAAACGTTTCAATTATACAACAACAAGTAAGTGAAGTTTGAGTGTAAACATAGTGACTCATAAATCAAACTCAAACACCTGCAATTGTTTCAAGTATAAATCTTCTATTATTTATGAGTAACTGCCACACAGTTTAATAGGTCTATAATTTTCTTTATTTAAATTATCTGCTTTCTCTACTTGTTAGGATTTATTTCTTTAAATGCTCTAGAAAGGTGTAGAAAAGAGGCTAGTGTGAAGGTTTATTGCTTAAAAACATTTGCAAGGCTTGATATGGCAAATCCTTTTAATAAACTAATGAATAATTTAAGAACAGACTTTACATTTTAAAAGCATATTGCTGAAATATCAAATTCAAACAAATGGCAATAAAATATATTCAAAACTGCTAATAGAGTGAACAGAAAAACTTACAACACTAGGAGATCTCAGATGCAATGAGACATACTTTACTTCCATGAATCAGGCCGAGTTCAGTGAAGATGTTCAAAAGGCATGTATCTCATGGTGGTTTAGTAGTAGTAGTTTTATTCATCCGTTAAGTCAATACAATGACATTGGATACGTCAATACAAATATTTAGAACAATAAAAATAGTGTAAGTATAAAAAATAAGTTGCATCAAGTGTAGTTAATAAGATCTAAGCATGAACTCATAAATATATACAGTTGCATGGCTCTACAACTACACAGCATTTAAAATGTATCACAAATGTCAAATATATACAATTATATGGCCAGCAAGAGTGTATCTAGAAATTCACTTATATCATAATATGAATCGCTTAATAAAATTTCTTTCAAGGATAGCTTGAAACACCGCATGGATTTTATGTTTTTCAGATTGGCCGGGAGTTTATTATACAGAGTGACTGCTGAATATCTAACTCCTTTGGAATAAAGTGTAGTTCTATGTGTTATTGTTCTTAAGTCTGTTTTACCTCTGGTGTTATGATGATGTATTTGATTATTTGTGGTGAAATTTTCAAGGTTTTGTTTGTATAACATAGCTAACAGTATAAGTACAGACTGGGCAGAGTCAAGATTTTCAATTCCTTAAAGAAGTTCCTGCAGGAGTCATATTTTTTTCCTGACATTAGGCATCTAACAATCCTTTTTTTACTTTAAAAACCAAGTGACTGTCTTCACTATCCCCCCCGAAAAACAGAAAAACATGAATAGTGAATTGGAGAATTGTGTCTCACTGGTATGCTACCATGGTAACTCATTGGTCAGAGCAACTGGACGAAGACTGGGGGATCCGTGGTTCAAATTCCAGCTATGACATTGAATTTTTCAGTCTGACTCTACCTTTCCTATACTTGTTTTCAAATCATTTAAGTTCATCCATTTAATTTAATTGGTGGAAATCAATCATTTCTTCACACTAGCCGCAAATAAGCTAAGGTTTTGTATGGATAGAGTGAACAAAAGAAATCCAATGCCATGGCCGGGATTTGAACCACGGATCTCCTGGTTTCCCTCCAGTCACCCTAACCCAGCCGTCCTGGCTTTGGCCATGGTAGCTCAATAGGTTAGAGCCACTGGAAGGAAACCAGGAGATACGTGGTTTAAATCCCGGCCATGGCATTGGATTTTTCATGTTGACTCTATCCAGACAAAACCTTAGCTTATGTGCGGCCAGTGTGAAGAAATGATTAATTTCCACCAATTAACTTAAATAATAAGAGTTTAATGGTGAGGCCTGAGATTTAAGTACTTACGATAGTAAGTCGCCATAAATGGTGTATCTCGGATACGAGAGCCCTTAGTGGTTTACCAGGAATATATGAGTCAACTGGAGAATTTAATGTCGGGACGGCACATTGGCCATGGTAGCTCAATGGGTTAGAGCGACTGGACGGAAACCAGGAGATCCGTGGTTCAAATTCCAGCCATGGCATTGGATTTTTCATGTTGACTCTAGCCATACAAAAAGTCATCCATTTCTTTAATCTTGGTTATGCAAAATGAAAGGAATTTCAAAGCCACATAGCAACTAGCTCTTGAAAAGATTTGATTATCGCTTAAGTGAATAAAATTCCCAATTCCCACTGTACCAACAAATAAACAGTAATTAAACCATTTCTACAAAAATTCTCATTTTACATAAGCAATAGAAGAATAAGATGTTATAAATTTAATTTGTAAAGAGTGAGTAGTGAAAGTCATTTGACTGCAACATATTAGATTTTTTAAGATAAATCAAGCTTGTGTTTATTACATGTGATGGTCCAACAAGAAATAGTGTAAAAGCAAGATATTTGAGTTTCTCTGTTTATGGTTCTTCGTAAAAAAGAAAAAGTTTTATAAATCAAAAGATCTGGTTATCAGCATATTCACTAAAATTTCCTATTGAAAAAGCAAGCACAGGAAGCTAATTTATTTGAATTCTTATTTTCTTGCCTTTCTTTTGTCCATATTCATCCAGCTCATCCTCTTCTATCCAGTCTCTTGGAGAATACCAACGAATGAAATCTTCCAAAATTGCTCCTGGATTTGCTGCCTTAAACAGAAAATATATCATCTGTTATAACTTCTTTTTAATAAGCTACCTTATATAAAAATACAACAAAATAAAGTAAACACATATGCTTTTCCTCTAAAAATGCCTTTTTATACAGAGGGTCTCCAAATATGTATTTCTGATGACATTCATATTAAATTTATTTGTTGAAATGTAATTCTTCAATGAACCACAGATATTCAAATGTCTACAGATGTTTGACAGATTTCAAAGTGATAGATAGATCTTAGAAACTATTTGTAGTTGGTTTATTAATACTCGTCACTTACTTGTTTATATTTATGAGAGACTAGTTTCAAAGACATTTGCCTCCATTTTCAATCTCTTTAGTTGGAAACAGTTAAACAGTTGTTCTAGATATTTCATTCAAAATTATTATGGCTTTAGTCAACTGAATTTTGACAGCAATTTTAATAACTATAATGTTGTCAGAAATTTTAAAGAAATTTTATTTTAAGTGTTAAATGGTCTGAGAACTAATTAAAAAGGAGAGATTGTAAAATATTATACGTGGCCATGAACTTTGTGCAAAAGAAATATGACGAGGACCAATGGAAAGATGCTGACCTGCCATAGGTATTCTGCCAATGTTTCACTTTCTTTATAGAGCAGGATGGTTCCAATAGTAGAATCATTGACCCAAATCTGTGAGGTTCTAAGCTGAATTCCATAGCTGACCTTCCTGACCCATGGATTTTTCAGAGAATTTCCTGAAGCTGCTAGGTGAATGCTGAGAAGAATAACTACATCTCCAAGTTCACTGTCCTTTCATTTCACTTGACTTCTCATTTCACTTCACTTTTTATCCTGCGCAGACCCCTTAGGGGCCACCCTTACCATCCTTTTACCTTACTTTTTCTTCCTGGCTACAAAGGCACAAAGGACTTTATTGGTCGATGAGCTAAGTCTTTCCTTCAAACCTTGTCAGAGTTATGTTCATTTACATCGTTTTGTATGAATAATGAATAATTTTTCATCCATTATTTAGAATAGTCAGAACTGTACAAAATTACTATTATAAGTAGAAATTTACAATTACATATTCTCTAGATCAATGTACAATAACTTCATACATTAAATGAAATTAATTGCTAATAAAGTTTAAAAAGCTAACCATGCAATATTGGGTAAGATGTATACCTTAAAGGATTCCATATCCGAGAGTAGTGAAGCACTCATCATGCGAGCCCTCATTTCAGAACCCCTTGCATCATTTCCAAGCTGTAACAGTACTTCTGCATCTTCCTGCACCTGGTCTTCAGTCTTTGGACTTGGTTCCTGGAACATTTTTACTCTATTAGAAAGTGCAATAATACTCTCATACAATCTGTGGTCTTTTAACACTAGATTCTCTATTTCTATCTTTTTTTAAGTGAAAATTAAACAGGGTATAACTATCCAAAACCAAATGTATGATTCTAAAATTTAAAATGACAACAAAATCCCTGATATCTTGCATTCACATGACTTTCTCTATTCTTGTACAGAATATTCTACAAACATTTATTCCACTATCTACTTCATGTTAATCAAAATAAATATTACCCTACTGCTAATTTTCTTGCAGGTACAAGGGACTAAGGGAGTACTGTAGATTTTAAGGAATAGCCAAATCTTTACAGAACTAGTCGCTATATAATGATTTTAAAATTATATTCTATTTCAATGACCGGGAGAGAAAAAGCCATCAAACAAAAACAAACACTAACTTCCCATTTAAGAGAGGTATGTGCACTGGAAATTTCAAAATAATAACAAGAAATACTTTAGAAATGGTTAAATTAAAAAATGGCATAAAATGTGATTTGAGAACTCTGAAGCAGTGCTCAAAAAAAAGTGAGGCGATTCTCAAGGACCTGACAAAGAATGGTCTGAAGCATGTGTTCAAGGATTGGCAGAGACGCTAGAAACAGTGCATTGAAGTAGCAGAGGACTACTTTGCAAAAGATCATGTAAACATTGAATTGCAGTAATAAACATCTGTGAAAAAAAAAAAAAACAGTCTCAGACTTTGTTGATCAGCCCTCGTATTATAAGCTATGAAAATGCTTGTAAGATTTAAAATGAAAAATATGGGAGGCCTGCAATAAGTCATCATCCTCCATGGTATGGCGCTAACATTCTAACCTCTGGTTACTAAGGTCTTGATTCAAATCGAGCAGAAGACAATGAATTTTTTCAGGCATAAAAATCCTTAACATGGCTTTCTTTGGAAGGGAAGTAAAACTGGTGGTCTGTGTCATAGATTTACACCACATAAAAGAACTTCAAGCATAATAAAGAGGACACTCAGCAAAATTAACCTTTCTTTCATGGTCGGTATAGAATGGGACAATGAGAACCACAACAGAACAGTAAAAGAAACTTCATAAATAAAAACTTAATTTCATTTTTCATCTAAGTAAATAACAATTTAATACAATTGCAAATAATATGAACTGTTGTGAGTTTTCTAGCCTTCTCCTACTCCATACACTCCTTATATTATCTATTGCAAGTGCCTCATTTTTTTTATTTTAAATCTTACAAATATTTTCATAGCTAGTACAAATTCAAAATTACACATTTTCAGAGCAATTTGCATGGAACTAATAGAAATTATTTTGTACTATTTAGTTCATTTTAAAAAGTGATATATGTTACATGTAGGGTACAGGTTTTCCTTGTTCCACTGCTTAATATTGTGTTATCAACCAGTTCTGAGCTATGTTTATAGTTCCAAGCCTCTAGCTCACCGTGGACTAGGTTTACAATTTCTTCCATGTAACTGCATGTAACTGATAGTTTGGCATGAGAGAATTTTTTGAAAGTGAGATAGATTAGATTAGATTGATTTGTGTTCAGTAGGTTCACTTGTAGCCAGAAAAGGCTGTGAACATTGAACATGTCCAGAGGTATAAAGTTTAATAGCATATATATGCACTTGAAAAGTTAACATAAGACACATATTATAGTATACAGGCAATATGAACAGCAATATGGAGAACAAAGCAGGGATAATTATATATGATACAAAATCAAACACTTTTTAAATCAGCTTTCACTTGGCTTATGCCACTACGTCTCAACCCTTTTGCAATGGATACCATTCACTGTTATTTCTTAAATACATTAAAAATAAACTTTCAACATGCATCAAAGGTTTATTGGTAATGATTTGTCATTGCAACAGTTAGATACTACTTCAGAGCTACAGAAGCATTATCAGGATAATTCGTCATTCAGATAATCTTGTACGGAATAAAATGATTTTGAGCAAAGGTACTCTCTAACAGCATTTTTAAAAGCACCGAAATTATCAATTTTTTTTTTTATAAGAACATTAGGAAGAGCGCCAAATATTTTGATGGTTTCATAATGCACACCTTTCTGGAAGCAAGAAAGTTTAGCACTGGGATAATGGCTATTATACTTTTGTCTAGTGTTTATTCTGTTTATTCTGTGAATTACATTATTTGTTGCAAATAAGGCACGATTGCATACAAAGAATTTTAGGATTGAATATACATACATGCAAGGAGGCGTTAATATCTTCAATCTTCTAAAAAGATCATTACAGGAGCATCAGTTGTGGGTGTTAGTAATGATTCTTATAACCTTCTTTTGCATAAGAAATATTTTTTTACTTTCTACTGAGTTGCCCCAAAATAATATTCTGTATTCCATGATAGAGTTACAGTATGCATAATACACTAAGTGTGTCAATAGAACTCGCATTAACCAGCTCTCTGATAGCACAACAGGCACAGCTGAGTTTAGGTAAGATATGATTTATGTGAGCTTTCCAATCTAAACATCTGTCCACTTGAAGGCCCAGAAGTTTTATGCTGTCCATTTCTTCTAATAACAAATCATTACTCCCGATTTCATTTGAGTATGTCATGTACGACAGGTTATAAATTTGACCACTTTTGTTTTGTCTAGATTCACAGATAATTTGTTTGCTTTAAACCAGCATGACATGCAGTTCAAAACATAATTCATGTTAATTATACACTTGTTTAAATTTTTACTGGTCACCAGGACACTTGTGTCATCAGCAAAAAGAACTGTACTTGCAATGTCCTTTATATAAAGTAAGAGGTAATTTATATAGATCAGAAATAATAAAGGCCCTAACACGGAACCTTGGGGTACTCCATGAGTTACTACTTTCCAGTTTGAAGTTTGTTTTTCATAACCAATATCACTGTCGGCTTCTTCAACACTCTGTTTTCTTTCATTTAGATATGATACAAACCAACTTAAATGTTGGTATAAGAATGTCATGATTAACACAATCAAAAGCCTTTGCTAGATCACAAAAAATCCCACCTATATGTCTTTTTTCGCTTAAGGCATGTGTAAGTTTGTAAATTGCATTATTAGTCGATATTCCCTTTCTGAATCCAAACTGATCACTGACAAGTATGTTGTTATATTCATTGCATTGTATCCAATGCAGGGTCAATCCAGCCATCCCATTCTCAGCTTTGTTTCAATTTCTAAGTTTGCAGTTCATTATGAAGTTAGTTTAAAAATTTTCATGTAGTATGTGATGGGGAGATTTTCTCAAAAATAATTAAATATTATGTCATCCAGTTCTGAATTCAGTTTCAGGCTTCAAGTCTCTAGTTCATTGGGAGCTTAGTTTAAAACTGATTGCAAAATTTGTATTGAACAAGCAGATAGAGAAGAAAGAGAGTTAATAAAACCATTTTGAAAAGGGTTAAGTGTCTTGTTAACATTCATTGTAATACTATTATTCGAGTTAAAACAGCCATTTGAAATTCTTTTAAATACATTTAGTAGCTTAATGTATATATAACATGTGTCTCTTTTGCAAAACTCTCTTTTCTCTATTTCTTGAATTTCTTTTTCAGTCTGTTTACCTTATTTATAGTCATGGCCTTTATTTTATAGAGCAGTTTCTGTAACTGCAAAAAGCAGTTAAACATTTAATGTTTTGAGCATTTTATAGATGTAATATTAACACCCCTCTTAGGGACTCAGTCACTTGATTTATTTCCAGCATTTTTCCGGTTTGTATTTACATATACAGAGTTAGCACAAATGATTTACTGAATTACATTTCAGCATAATGTATTATGAATAAGTATTTGGCTTACAGTATTGAAATATATGTCAATGAAAAGATATACAGTGACACGTAAAATATGAAGCTATTAACAGTGAGACAAACAAATATATACAAATATAGTAATTTGTAACTTAAAACTTCACTTATCTTATAAGAAATGATGATAATTCATATAAATTTTCCGGGATCGCGATTTCATGTACACTTATACACATCTTCAGCCGGAAACAAAGCTGTCGCCATTGTTACGAATGCTAGATGTTAATATGTTTTTGTTAGTACCACCAAAATCTGAAAATAAAACAAATCTAGAAACAGAATCGACTGCCGGTATTTCAAAATTCATTAGGCGATGTTTGTTTTTTAAAATAAATATCTTTTCCCAAACCATTAAATCTATCAGACCATTTAATTCTTTTAATAATTTAACTTCTGGATTTATTTCACAGTTAAATGACCAAAAATGATCTGCTACAGCCAATTTATCAGTTTTTTTATACTTAATGTTACGAAAATGTTCTTTCGTTCTGGTTTCTAAATTACGTTTTGTCTTTCTAATATAAACTTTATCACAATCGAAACAATTAAACTGATAAATACAAGATTTTTTTATTATTAGGAATTTTATCTTTTATAGAGAAATGCAATAAACTATATTTATTTTGAGGAACTAAAGTTATACCAAACTCTTTAAAAACTGATAAACTCATAAACAATGCTTTAAAATTACTAAATTACTAAATTTGCAAAATAAAGCTATAAAATTTACATTAGAAACTGAAATTAATGGATTTCTTCCTTTTCTAGACCTAAAGATAATAAGAAATTATAAAAATTAAACTTTGGTATTTATAGGAAGTCTATTCATATTGATAATTACATAAAAAATGAAAGTTTTAACCCCTTTTAACATAAATTTGCTGTTTTCAATAGTTTGATTGATATATTAATAAATATACCCCTGAATATAGATGAATTTAATAAAGAATATAAACATATTATTAATACTGCTTTAATTTATGGTTTTAATGAAGACTTTATAAATAAAAAAAATTGAAAAATTCAAATATCAAAAAACTGTTAATGATATTTCTATCCTTAGAAAAATAATAGACAATTATAATAAAAATTATTTGTGGTTGGTTTATTGGCACTCGTCACTTACTTTTTCATATATTTATGAGAGACTAGTTTCAAAGGCCCTGGCCTCCATTTTCAATCTCTTTCCAACTGGCATCTGTTGTTGTCTGCTCTCTCTGGTGGTGGAACTATGAACTTTTTTGTCAAATTATCTACTGACGGGATTTCAAAGTTCATTACGCGATCCTTATTTTTCCAGATGAATATGTTCTCCCATGTTGTCAATCTATTTTGGTTTATTACTCCTTTTAATAATTTTGGATTTGGATCAATGTCATGGTTTTCATTCCAAAAATGAAATGCTACTGCTGACTTGTCTTCTTGTTTCAATATGATGTTTCTAAAGTGTTCTTTGACTCTGGTTTTTAAATTTCTTTTTGTTTGACCTATGTAGCATTTTTCACAATTCTTACAATTTATTTGGTATATTCCAGATTTGTTACCTGAAGGAATTTCATCTTTTGTTTTTGAATTTAGTAATTTTAAAATTGAGTATCTATTAGTAGGTGCCAAGATGATATTTTGTTCCTTGAATATCTTTTTAAATTTATTAAATGTTTTTGGATGATATGTGAATGAACTGAATATGCTGTTGCTTACTATGAAAAAGTAAGTGACAAGTGTCAAATAACCAACCACAAATAATTTTTATAGTAATTTTGACGTCACTGTTACTAAATTCCTCCAAACACACATATAGACAATTATAATTTAAAAAAATTTACTTACCATCCTAGGGTTAATAAACATTTTCAATTTTTTTTTTCGATTGTGATAAAGTTTATATTGGAAAGACAAAATGTAATTTAGAAACTAGAAAGAAAGAACATTTTCGTAACATTAAGTATAAACAAACTGATAAATCGGCCATAACAGATCATTTTTGGTATTTAACCATGAAATAAATCCAGAAGTTAAATTATTAAAACAATTAAATGGTCCAATAGATTTAATGGTTTGGGAAAATATATTTATTTTAAAAAACAAACATCACGTAATGAATTTTGAAATACCGGCAGTCGATTCTGTTTCTAAATTTGTTTTATTTTCAGATTTTGGTAGTGCTAACAAGAACATATCAACATCTAGTATTCGTAATGATGGTGACAGCTTTGTTTCCGGCTGATTATGTGAATAAATTTACATGAAATCGTGATCCCAGAGAATTTATAACAATTATCATCATGTATTATAAGATAAGTGAAGTTTTAAGTTACAAATTGCAAGTGATGTCAACAATACTTGCTTGATTACCCTTGACTCTACAGCAAGCTACCTATGCCTCATGCAGAGTACACCCTGGGAGGGAGGATTGAGGCAATAGGATCCTAAGGTCAGTCAAAGGTGAGGTGAAATGACAGCAGAGGCCAGGGTGTCTAACATGTTGGCAACCCATGGTCAGGAAGATTGGCCATACTAATCAAAAGCACAACCTCCTGAATCATGGGCCATAGATGCAATTATAGCCATCCCACTCAGTTTGAACTAACTATTGTCTCATGGAAGCCTACGACAAGACTATCAGGGTTTCACTGTGCTAAAGCGATATAGCTTCTTATAATGGACAAGAGAGCAATTACCTGTGTAATGGGAATATACAGATGGTCTCCTGTCTTAATGAGGCGAAGATTGCCATGTCTACCCAATCTTCCCACTGGTTGGTTCCACAGTGAATGCTTCTGTCGACTTCTATGATGCTGCACTTCGTCCTTTGAACCACCAGACGGCTCATCAGCTGAACAATCGAAAAATTCCTCATCTGATTCTGAGAACAAACGGGTTATTGGCTGCATAAAAATTTGATTTTCAAGTCTGCTAGGAAATTAGCTACGTCTGAAAAAGTCAGACATGTTGCATCCACATGACTTTCTCAACCCACTTTTCTAAAAATAGCTTATTATTGATATATTTCTTAACAGCCCAAAACCAATTACAATCCATTGAACAAGTCTGGATTTCAAAATTACATTTCTTTGAATAAACTAATTCATTAGTGGCACACAAGGGCACACAACCACTGAAGAGTAAAAATGCTACTTCCTTTCTTCCACCTACCTCATTTTTTCACCTGCTATCCTGTAAAACCTACAACTCATCACTTTGTGATTAAGTCCCTTTCAGGGCAGGTACACGTGTGACACACTTCAGGCTATTTTTCATCTGCCAGTTCCCTGCTGCTACACTTTTTCTTAATACAACTTTTTGTTGCATATTTACACATCTAATTTTAGAAATAATAACAATACAGTAGGCCAAAAACATAATCAAATTTTTAAAATGGATTGTTGATTCATACAGTTTGAACAGGAAACCAAAACAGGTATGGGAGGCCAGATTGGACGGAAGAAGAGGGAAAGGATGATCAAGAATAGAATGGAGCAATTATGTATGGAAAATAGTGAATAAGAAAGGAAAGAGGGAAGCCAAAAAACTAACTAGGGATAGGAAAAAATATAGAAAATGGATCACAATTGGCTGAGGAAAACTGATGCTCAAAAGGGCATAAGGGAGAGGGGAAAAAAAAACAAAAAAAAAAACGAACGAACAAGATTCTTACAATTCCTTTCTTGGAAGTGTTGAAAACAGTGTTGTTATAATAAATTAAATTTAAACGGAGTTGATTAATGACACTAAACAACACTTACTTTTAAATTTTTCCGGAACATGTTTCAGAGACTTTGCCTCCATCCTCATTGATGGCCGGTTGAGGATAGAGGCAAAGTCTCTGAAACATGTTCCAGAAAAATTTAAAAGTAAGTGTTGTTTAGTACCATTAATCGACTCCCTTTAAATTTAAGATTCTTACAGTTTAAGTTAATTGATTGAAATTAATCATTTCTTCGCACTAGCCATGTATAGGCTATGGTTTTGGAAAAATAGAGTCAAACTGAAAAATTCAATGCCATGGCTGGGATTTGAACCATGGATCACCTGGTTTCCGTCCAGTTGCTCTTAACCATTAAGCTACCATGACCAACATGCCGTTGTGACATTAATGTCACAAGATCCTATAATTTAATGTCACGATGGCACATTGGCCATGGTAGCTCAATGGGTAAGAGCGACTGGATGGAAACCAGGAGATCTGTGATTTGATACAAACACCGACCGCGGCATTGAATTTTTTAAGATTCATACAGTTTAGAAAGAACAGGAGGGAATGGAATAATTATGGAAAGAATCTTGAAATATTCAACACATGCCTTCAGAGAGAAGCTAGAGATGAACCAAAGACTTGTGGGTATCAAAGAACATAGGCTTAATTAAGAAATGGGTGATAAGCAGGGATAGAGAGGGAGTTAGTAAGATAGGGTTGGGAGATAAAGGCGAACTTGAGGGAAAAAAAATCTGTGTGTTCATTCACATGACTTTCCCTACTCATTCTTGTAAAAACAATTCTTAAAAATGCTTATTCTTCAATCTATTTTATGAATCAAATTAGACATTTCTAGAAATTGTTTTACTACATATTTTCTTGTATGTACAGTGGGAATAAGTGAAAACTATAGGCTTTAAGTGATAGTCAAAACTTTTAAGAGTTGATTGCTTCTCATAGCTTCGAAATGTCATTCTCTGCATGGCCAGGATATAAATGCTGAATAATGAGTTTCCATTTGCTAAAAGTACAGGTATTTAAAATTCAAACTAATCACAAGGAAACTCTTGAAAATAGTTATCTTCACAAAAGACTTTGACATTAAGTGTGTGTTTTAATGAGATCTACATTGTTTGTGTAATAAGATTTTGCCTACATCTTACAGTTTACCAGTTATGTGAAAGTAAACTGGAATGAAGAGAACTTTATAGTCTATTCCTTCTCATGAAATTCTAGATATACAACTTATTCATCCTAAACATTTGTATCTTAAATATTGGTCTGCCTCTGTAGTGCAGATGGTAGATGTCTGCCTCCGTTCAAGAGGTCTTGAGTTCAAATATTGGTCAGGGTGAGGTATTTTCGGGGGTTTTCTCTTGTCCTGAAAGATGAATGGTAATTCTAAGCTCTATGTGCCCTGTAATCATTTGAAAATTGTAACAGTATTTTTTAGTAATGTTCGAAGGAATAATAAATATATAAAAATGTATGTAGTTGTGTGATTGGCCGAAGTAGTAGTGGTATCACGTGGTGTGATGACGTGTCAGTGAATCGGCCAATCACAAAATAAAGTGGGAATCACTATGGGGACAAGAAAATCAATAATCTAGAAAAGTGTTAGAATCTTGTGTCTTGCTGAAGAAGAAGGAAAGATGTTACGAGGATTGAAATTGTAAATGAAAATTAATAAGATTCAAAAAGTGTTATTCAATATTTATAATAGATAAGAGTGAATCATAGTTCGTATTATATAATTAAATAATATATTACAAAATTGGACTCATCTAAATTTTATTTTCACCAAAAATCCGCATCCACACCTGAGAAAAGATCTCACGACTCTCAGTAGATTAAAACTCGACTTGGATCTTACAAAAAGTTGGCTTGCTTCTTATTAGTTGAAGATGAACGAAAATAAAATCCCGTTACAAATGGCGCCCAACGTGGGGCTCGAATAGGATAAAGAAGAGGAGATTAAAGCATCGTGCAGTTCCATGAGAATTTAAAAGGAAAGAAGAAAGAAGAGAGAAGAAAGAAGAAAACGAGAACTGGTTTAAGTGAGTGAAAAAAAAAAAATAGTAGTAGTAGTAGATTTATGTTGTTAAGAAATCAGAAAATAGTTAAAAAGATGGCGAGTAGAAAAGAAATAATAGTGGAAGGAGAAGTTACTGATAGTGTAGGAATGAATAGGGAGGATGCAAGATTAAGCATAGATAATGAGTCAATGTTGGAAAGAATAACAAGAATGTTAAGTAATTTAGATTCTAAAATAGAACAAAATGCAAATGATTTAAAATCAGAAATGAGTAATTTAGATTCTAAAATAGAACAAAATGCAAATGATTTAAAATCAGAAATGAGTAATTTAGATTCTAAAATAGAACAAAATGCAAATGATTTAAAATCAGAAATGAGTAATTTAGATTCTAAAATAGAACAAAATGCAAATGATTTAAAATCAGAAATAGGAGATGTTAAATCTGAAATGAGTAATTTAGATTCTAGAATGAAAGATGTAAAATCAGAAATGAGTAATTTAGATTCTAAAATAGAACAAAATGTAAATGATTTAACTAAGAAAATGAATGATTTAGATGTAGGAGTAAGACAGGAACTAGCACAAAATGTGAGTAACTTAGAAATTAATTTATTACAGAAGTTAAAACAGGAATTAAAATCTGAAATTTCACAGGAGATTAGAGAAGGGAGAAAAGAGTGTAGGGATAGTATGGAAAGGCTCATGCAGATCATAGAGATTAATAAGGATGAGAATAGAAAGGAAGTCAATGAGTTGAGAGAGATAATTCAGGAAACTAGGTTAGGTCAGGACATTGTGAAACAAGAAATAAGAATGGAATTAAACAAAGAGTTAGAAACATTTAGGATACAACAGGCAGAAATAACACAAAAACAAAGAGAAGAATTAGGAGATAAAGTAGAACAAAGAATCAATGTAATTTGTTCTGAAATGCAATTACAACATGATGAAAGTAAGATACACCAAGAGGAAATAAAGTTACAAATTGATGAGATAAGTAAAGCAAAAGAAGAAGTAATTTTGCAAATTAAAGAGGTAAAAGAACATTTTGAAAAAGAAAAGGATAACTTAGGAAAACTGACACAAGTTGTAATTGCATTACAGGCTAGAAAAGTAAATAACGGGAAAGAAATGTCTAGAATTACAAATATAAACGATTGTGACTTACCAGGTGAATTAAGCAATCATCAGAAGTCTAGTGATGTAGTAAGTGAATGTAGTGATTTTGTGAGTCCAGATAATGATATTAATTATCACAGAAACACACAAAACATGTCCTCACACACACAACTCCATAGTCTAGGTCAAAATGAATGTGTACATTATTCACTAAATGATATTAGTCCACCAAGTTTTGACGAGGAATCAGGTGATAATCCAAAAGTATTTCTTAGGGAATTGGAAGAATATTTCCGTATTAAGAGAATTCCCAATGAATTTCGGATGGTAATTGTAAAACGTTGTTTGAAGAAAAATGCTCTTGAGTGGTTAAGGTTAACTTTGGCTTCACATGAAACATACAGTACTTTCAGAAATCTGTTTATAAATAGATTTTGGGGACCTGAGAGACAAAGAAGAATAAAAGTTGAGTTAGCAACGGGTAGGTTTGAGTTTAAAAAAGGGATTTCTATGACTGAATATTTCTTAAAATTAGCAAACAAAAGTAAGTTGATCAATCCCGAAATTTCTGAGACAGAAATTGTCAACATGCTAATACGTCATTATCCACCACATATCAGAAATCATTTAATTGTGGCTAAGCCTATCGATTTCTCTGATATGATTGAATTATTATCCGAATTTGAAGCACATAACCTCATTAATGATACTACATCCTGTGATGGTAACTATAATAACGTCCATATTGAGCGAGGAAGAAATCGACAGGAATTACAACCTACAAATAATAGGAATAATAGGACGAGTTTAAATTGGGGCGGGGCACCCGTGAGAAATCAAAGATTTGAAGGAAGAGGTTATGATCCTAGACGAACTTATGAATCTGTAATTCCCGGAACAGGAAAGGGAGTTCAAAATAATGTGCAAAGGAATTATCATAACAATCAGTCGACGAGAATTGGAAGAAATGATCACATAAACCATGTAAGATTTTATCGAGGAAATAATCAGCGAATAAGTAACTTTAATAGGGGTAGAGGTACTAGTTTATTTAGTGCAAATCAAAGAGATTTTAGGGGTGTGAGATTTGAAAGAAGTAATCAAAATGAAAGAGTCGAAAATACACAAAGCACAGAGAATGATGTGAATATAAACGATAGCACCAACCTAACCAACAATGAAAGTAATAATCAGAGGGAGACGGAAAACTAAAAACCAAATCATTTTGTGCTCTGGAAAGTGGTTCGGTGAGGATGACACAGGGCGAATTGAAAGTTGAAGATAACGGAAATAAGCTCACTCTCTTGCAGAAAAATAAGGAATTAGTTAACCCACCTCAGATAATTATTTACCTATGGGATAAAGAATATACAGCCTTAATTGATACTGGAGCCAGTTCTACTGTGATAAGTGAGGAATTGTTTAAAAATCTGTTAGCTAACTATAAAGTGGAATATTTAAATGTGTGTAACGTTTACTGCAGTACTGCAATTGGGAAGAAAAAGGATAGGATTAAATATCAAGTATTAATTAAGGGGCGAATAGGTGAATGGAATTTCAATTTCATTGCGTTGGTAATTCCACATTTGGCAAGAGATGTAATTGTGGGTAATGATTTATTATATGAATGGCAAAGTGTATTGAATTTCGAAATGCATGAAATGAAGGTTAAGACAGAAAATGATTTATTAGTAATAAAATTATTGGAAGAAGATGGAAGAAAAGAAGAGAATATGGATAGTATAAATAATGAAAGGTTTTTTGTGGAAGATATACTTTTGCAAGAAAATGGTAATATTGAATACGAGGAAAATGAAAATTGTGGGAAGAGTTTAATTATTGATGGATTGCAAAATAATGTAACTGACCTTGAAAAGCATTGTTGCCAATTATATACAATACAAGATAAGAACGGCGGAAGCCAAGTGGAGGAAGAAATAGAATTCCAGAGAATATTACAAGTAAAGTTAGAAAACACATACAATTTAGACCAAGCGAGAAAAGAACAGTTGAAATTGTGTATATTAAAGAATAGAAAAGCCTTTAGTTCAAAACCTGGACTGTGTAACAAATACACACACACATTTAAAGTGAATGATACTGCTCCCTATACACATAAAAGCCGACCTTTACCCATAGCTATAAGACAGCAAGCATCAGAGGTGATAAATAAAATGTTAGAAAATGGAATAATAGAAATTTCTAACTCACCTTACTTACATCCTCTATGTTGGGTTCATAAATCAGATGGCTCATTGCGTATGACAATTGATGCAAGAAAAATTAATTCATTAACCCAACCAGACCATTTTAGGCCTCTTGGAGTGGATGAAGTACTATCTAAGTTAGAGCGTGGAAAATATTTTTCGAAATTAGATTTGGTGTCCTCATATTGGCAGATTCCCTTGGATGAATCAGTTAGAAAATATACTGCGTTTAATTTTGGAGGGAGAATTTACCAGTTCAAAACATGCGGTTTTGGATTGTCAACAAGTGGAAGTGCATTACTTCGAGCCTTATATAATATTTTTGGAGATACAATTGAGAATTTTGCTATTCAATATATAGACGATTTTCTTATCTTTGATCAAGATTTCGACGAACATATATCTCATCTGAATTACATATTTACAAAATTTTCTGAAAGTGGTATGACTATAAATTTGGATAAATCAAGTTTTATTGCCAAAGAAATTGAATTTTTAGGGTACATAATATCCGAAAAAGGTATGGCACCAAATCCAGATAGAATAAAATCCATTGAATCTATTCCACCACCAAAGAATATTAAACAACTAAGAAGATTTATTGGCATACTACAGTATGAAAGTAAGTTTGTGGTAAATTATGCCAAGGAGCTTAGTCCTTTGAGAGAACTTTTGAAGAAGAATTCAGTCTGGAAGTGGACAGAAAAACACCAACAGTCTTTTCAAAACATTAAAGAGTTATTTAAAAACGCCATTCTTTTGGAAAGACCTATTAGAAACCAACCCTTTAACATCTATTCAGATGCTAGTATCCATGCTTATGCAGCAGTATTAACTCAAACTGATTTGGATGGGAATAATCATGTAATTGCCACTGCTTCAAGAGTTTTGAACCAAAATGAATCTAACACTTGTATTACGGAGTTAGAAATAGGAGCTATATATTTTGCTTTGCAAAAATTTAGGCAATATGTGTACAATACTAAAGTCATTGTATATACTGACCATATTAGTCTATCATTTATTAAAAAATGTAAATTAACTAGCTCTAAAATATCTCGTTACATACATGAAATTACTTCCTATGATATTGAGGTTCGGCACATCTCAGGAAAGAATAATATATTTAGTGATTTGTTGTCGAGACAGAAAATGCATGGAGAAATTCCAGAGACATTGTCACAATCTCAACATGAGATAAAACTTTTCGAGTTAAATTTTACATGCGATAGAAATCTTACTCTAAAATTTAAAAATATCTCGGAAATTCAACAAAATGATTCGAAATTATCTGCATTGTTGCGACAGGCTCCAGCAGTTGAAGATGCTGCGAATTGCACCATAGCCAAGAAAAATGGTGTACTTTATAAATTACATGGAGATGTGATAAAAAAATGGAAGGTTATAGTTCCCAGTAGTTTAGAAGAAAGTGTAATCACTTCATTTCATCACCACCTAGCTCATTCTGGATGCGAGAAAACTTCCATGACCATCAAAGAACAGCTATATATAAAGCACATTGATAGGAAAGTACGGAAATTAATTTCAACGTGTGAACTGTGCCAAAGAGCTAAACCTATAAACATCAAATATGATTTTGAACCTCAGACCATCATCAGAGATAAAAAGAATGAATTAGTTGCGATCGATGCACACGGGGAGATGCCGGCTAGTCAATATAATTGTAAATACATTTTTGTGATGTTTGACATTTTTACTAAATTTGTGAAAATTTACCCCGTTCAAAATATTAAGAGTAAAACATGTGTCAATAAAATTTTAAAGGGGTGGATACCAGAATATGGGCAAATAAAAGCCATACTTTCAGACAACGCCACAGTTCATCGAAGTAAATTGTTTACATCCGAGATGAAGAAAAACAATATCAAAATTTATAATTCTTCGGTTTATTATCCACAAGGAAATCCTTGTGAGAGAGTGATGCGAGACTTAACTTTTTATTTTCGAATACTGTGTCATTCAAATCACCGGTGTTGGTATAAATATTGTACTGTCATAGAAAAGATAATAAATAACACCCCAAACGCTACTACAAGATTCGCTCCAATAGAGCTAATGACTGGAAAACCTCCTGAACCTCTTATATTAAATGTACCAACGACTTTTGAGGAGAAAACAAATGTGCTAAATGATGAAGAGAAATGCGCTGAAGCATTTAAAAGAATACTAGAAAAATCTGAAAAAAGATTAAAGAAAGTACAAAGAAGAAAGGCCAAATGGGATCCTGAAATAAATGATATGGTTTTAGTAAAGACATTTAACATCTCAGATGCTAGACGAAAAGTGTATTGGAGAATGAACTTAATTTATAAAGGTCCGTATAGAGTAGTAACCAAATTTGGAGATCACACTTATGAATTGCAAGATTCGAATAATAAGATTGTGGGAAGATATCATAAGACATTAATGAAACCTTTCAAAAGCATTGACAGTAATTGAAACAATATTGAATATATACTATGTGTGTGTTAAATAATAATTATAAAAAAAAAATAAAAAAAAATGTTAAACATCAATATATTGTTGTATTTTAATTAATGTTAATTTATTGTTGTGTTTTATGTTTGTGTAATAATGTGAAATTGTTGTTAAATGTTCATTTATTATATTTTATCCAATGTAGGTATATTATTATATTTTATGTATGTTGTATTGATGTTGTGTAATATTGGTGTAAACAAAATTGTTAATTGGGGCTGTTCTTCGAAATATATGGAAACAGATTGTTAATTGTTAATTCCTTTATTTGGTTATTTTCCATATATTTCGAAGAAGGGCATTTGTAACAGTATTTTTTAGTAATGTTCGAAGGAATAATAAATATATAAAAATGTATGTAGTTGTGTGATTGGCCGAAGTAGTAGTGGTATCACGTGGTGTGATGACGTGTCAGTGAATCGGCCAATCACAAAATAAAGTGGGAATCACTATGGGGACAAGAAAATCAATAATCTAGAAAAGTGTTAGAATCTTGTGTCTTGCTGGAGAACGAGGAAGTTGACTTAAGATGTTACGATGATTGTAATTGTAAAGGAAAATTAATAAGATTCAAAAAGTGTTATTCAATATTTATAATAGATAAGAGTGAATCATAGTTTATATTATATAATTAAATAATATATTACAAAATTGGACTCATCTAAATTTTATTTTCACCAAAAATCCGCATCCACACCTGAGAAAAGATCTCACGACTCTCAGTAGATTAAAACTCGACTTGGATCTTACAAAAAGTTGGCTTGCTTCTTATTAGTTGAAGATGAACGAAAATAAAATCCCGTTACAAAATCATTTCATTCATTGACTGATATGACTTAACGTTGGAGGTTTTCCCTTATCCTGAAAGATGAATGTCTGGGAACTCTAAGCTTTATGTACCCTGTACTCATTTCAACATCATTTCATTCATTGTCTGATATGATTTAACATAGGAGGTTTTCCCTTATCCTGAAAGATGAATGTCTGGTAACTCTAAGCTCTATATACCCTGTACTCATTTGAAAATTATTTCATCGTCTGATATGACTATATGTTGAAGGGTTTTCCTTATCCTGAAAGATGAATGTCTGGTAACTCTAAGCTCTCTGGATCCTGTGCTCATTTCAACTTCATTTCATTCATCGTCCGATATGACTTAACGTTGGAGGCTTTCTCTTATCCTGAAAGATGCTCTAAGCCCTATGTACCCTGTACTCATTTAAACATAATTTCATTCATCGTCCGATATGACTTAACGTTGGAGCTTTTCCTTTATCCTGAAAGATGAATGTCTGGTAACTCTAAGCTCTATATATCCTGTATTCATTTGAAAATCATTTTATTCATTGTCCAATATTACTTAACATTGGAGCTTTTCCCTTATCCTGAAAGATGAATGTCTGGTAACTCTAAGCTCTATGTACCCTGGACTCATTTGAGTATCATTTCATTCATCGTCCAATATGACTTAACTTTAAAAAGACCATAAACCTATATTCTTTTAATCAAAATGTTAAGAGCTTTTTTGGATGAGGTCATCAGTAGCATATAATGTAACACTATATAGGTTTCACTGTTAATGCAATTTACCACTCTCGGTATCATCTTTTTCAACAGAGCTGCTCCTTGCCATTTTTTCCCTTGTGAGCCTCCTTTCAATGCAGCAGTTCAGCATCTGAAGCTTTTGGTGAAGAAGACAGGTCCTCGTGTCTGGATACCCAGGAGTAACTCTATGGAAACAACAAAATTTGCAATTAATGTGCATGTACAGGAGAAATAATATTTCAATCTGTTAGAAAAACATCACATACTTACTCATTAGATATAAAACAAATAATAACTTAAACCTCTTATTCAGACTCAACTGTCATTTTCTCATATAATAAATTAAAAAATGGTCAAAATTTGAGTCAGAGGTGGATTTGGAGTTCCCTAAATGTGGTAATGTTTCCTTTAAATAAAGGGGGAAAACAATACATCAGCAACCCAAAGAAAAATGGATCAATAATTACATATTGCTACATACAGGAAATATTTATTGTATTTTAAACAAAAATTTAATGCCAAGATTTCATTTGAAGCTGCAGAATGAATGAAAAAAAAAGCAGTTTTATAATAGGTTTGCATGTGAGTGTGTATCTATGACCAGTGTTACTAAAAAACGAAAAAATGATCTTCATTATAATAGCACCAATTTAAGATACATATTTTTAATTTAATCTTAAGTTTTGTGTAACAGCCTGTAAAATCCACTTCACTTGAAAGCAATTTTGTACAGGCAATTTTATATTACTCATAAATGAGAGAGTTAGACAAACATGTATATCTCTTTAAAACACAATTTGCTACCAATGAGCTACCATAGCAACGTAACAGCATGACTGGATTAGAGCAACGGAAAGAGACCAAGAGATCTGTGGTTCAGATCCCAGCTAGAGTACTGAATTGCTTTAATTTTACTCTACATTTCCCAATTTTTTGTGTTATTAGCCATTTGTAAGATATTCGCTATTTACTTGTTTGAATTACTCAAAATGTTCTTACTTTTTTAAAATTCTGTGGCTGTTCATTGTTTTTCCAAACTTGTGGAGAGGGTATACAAGTTTAAGGTCAGAAACCCACTTGTAAACTATGGCTATTGAGCCTATTAACTTCCTGTATCTACCTTGTATTTTCAACGATATGTGTAATAAAGATGACAAACATGAAAAAATAATTATCTTTTTTACATTCACATGACATTCTCTAGCCATTTTTAACAGTCTTTTAGGAAGTTTATTCTTCTATCTACATACAAATGCTTTCTTTTCTAAATTATTTTCTGATAGATATAATGGGAATAGGAGAATCAGTAGGCCTAACCAATAATTCAATCTTTTAAGAGCTGGTCCACAGAGCTGCTCTTTACCAGGAGAAAAAGGAGTAAAATGACAACTTCACATTTGAGAAA
This sequence comes from Mantis religiosa, assembly GCA_030765055.1. NCBI lineage: Eukaryota > Metazoa > Arthropoda > Insecta > Mantodea > Mantidae > Mantis > Mantis religiosa. The sequence goes on along the minus strand of CM060949.1, from coordinate 190,936,630 downwards.
AGTATAGCTATGTATTGGAAAATCAAACCAATAACAGATTAACTAACCCAAAAACTCATTTCACTTCACATGTGTGCTTTAAAAAGATCTGCATTTTAAAGTAGAAAGATTTTGTCTCCTGTTACAGTTTATCAGTTATCCAAAAATTCTGAATGCAGAGGATTCTAAGTCTATTCCCAGAAAACTCAAGATATGCTTTTCATTTGTCATGAAAATATGTTAAATATCTCAACATTTTAATAAAAACTATTAGACCAACTTTTGAGAAAATAAAAATTTTCGAAACGTTTTCCTTCCAAAGGATAGCTTGGAGTGGAAGATTTTTCTTGGTAATCTTCGTGTCACACCTTTGCAAGATGCTGAACTTAAATATCATTTTTGGTATTTATCTGATCGTTTTGAAGTTATGGTATTCACAAACACACGCGCTATTGTTTTTTTTTTTTTTTTTTTTTTTTTTTTATCTCAGGAGGTTCCAAAACGTGTATTTCCGGTAAAGTTTTGAGATCGAATTTTAATACGAGGGTAAGTCAAATGAAAATCTTAAATAATTTTTTAAAATATTATTTATTGTGCAGAAGTGGTAGAAAGCAGTATCACTTTTCAACATAATCTCCCCCATGCTCAATGCAAGTCCTCCAGCGCTTACAAAGTACCTTTAGGAAATAAAAAAAAAAAAAAAAAAACTATTTTGGTAGTTCGCGCAACCACTCATGCACTGCGTGGCGTACCTCTTCATCGGAACAGAACTTCTTTCCTCCCATTGCGTCTTTGAGTGGTCCAAACATATGGAAATCACCTGGGGCAAGGTCTGGTGAGCATGGTGGATGAGGAAGACACTCAAAATGCAGGTCTGTGATTGTTGCAACTGTTGTACGGGCAGTGTGGGGCCTTGCATTGTCATGTTGCAAAAGAACCCCTGCTGACAGCAATCCACGTCGCTTTGATTTGATGGCAGGCCTCAGATGATTTTTTAGGAGATGCACTGATGACAGTAGTTCCTCTAGGCATGTTATGCTCCAAAACGACGCCTTTCTCCTCCCAAAAGAGAGTCAGCATAACCTTCTTTGCTAATGGTTCTGTTCGAAACTTCTTTGGTTTTGGTGATGAGGGATGGCGCCATTCCTTGCTCGCTCTCTTCGTTTCCGGTTGGTGGAAGTGAACCCAGGTTTCGTTCCCAGTAACGATTCTTGCAAGGAAGCCATCACCTTCCCGTCCAAAGCGCCTAAGTTCTTCATAAGCATAAACACATCGTTCTCTCTCATTTCAGGTGTCACCTGCCGTGGCACCCATTTTGCAGACACTTTGTGAAACTGGAGCACATCATGCACTATGTGGTGTGCTGACCTATGACTAATCTGTAAACATGCTGCAATATCATTCAGTGTCACTCAGCGGTTTTCGTTCACTATGGCTTCAACTGTTGCAATGTTCTGTGGAGTCACAACTCGTTGTGCCTGACCTGGACGTGGGGCATCTTCCAATAAAGTCACACCATTTGCAAACTTCCTACTCCATTCGTAGACTTGCTGCTGTGACAAACATGCATCACCATACTGAACCTTCATTCGTCGATGAATTTCAATAGGTTTCACACTTTCACTACGCAAAAACCGAATAACAGAATGTTGTTCTTCCCTGGAGCAAGTCGCAAGTGGAGCGGCCATCTTTATACTGATAATGCGACGGTATGTGTGCATCTGCACTATGCTGCCACCTACAGGCCATTCTGCAAGCTGTTTGTAGCACGCTTACCAACTTACAGGATAACGGCGCGAAATTTCGATTTGTTATTACAAATTTAAGGTTTTCATTTGACTCACCCTCGAAATAATAGTCTTACCAACACCAACTCCAATACTCAGACCATAATACAGATTCCAAGATGGCGCCCGTCGAAGCCCAGCGACTCTGGTTACGCAGAATAGGAAACTATACACAATGGACATAATATAATCCATATTACGGAGCAGCAAGGTAAGTCCTAAGCATTTATCACTTTATACTTTCAACTAAAATGTGTAATAACATAAATAAAGAGCATCATGACAAATTCTAAGAGCTTATCACATTATATAGTAGCACGACCAGTACTATGCATTTTCCACCTTATACTTCCAATCAAAATTTAATTTATAAGGCATTACAACTCATAAGCATTAAACACAGCAAACTTTATCTTATTGGACTGTATCATCCTATCGTCTGTAGCAAGTACTAAAGTTTCTTTTACATTGTTTACATGGTAACATTTTCTGGCAAGGACATACTGCTTATACTATAATATTTAAGAGAACTCACCAGATTGTCCAGTTTACTCCAACTGTCACGTTTGAAGGTGTCAAGTTCCCTCACACTGCAAGATCCATTTAAAATTTTCCACTTGTAGGCTCACAATATTCCTTCTAGGTTATGAAATACTTTGAAACTTATTAAGTGAAGGAACATCAGTGAAGCTGGGATCTTGAATGTTATTGAAAAGAACGTAACTAATCGTCTTTAATAATGCCTATCAATGGGTTAAAATCTCCTCACCACTTCGGTTTTTAAGGACTCAAAACTGTCAATAACATCTTGTGCACACCAAATATTAAAATTATCTTCACTCTCTGTAAAATGTCTTGGATGCATTCTTCAGGATTTCGTATTTTCTGGTTGAGCTTTAATGTGTGATAGGATGGCTGATTCTTAAAAATTGTGGGGTAGGCAGCATCTATTAATTTTTGTACTTTTCGAAGGGCACGAATTGGTTCACCATCATTTACGGGAAATATGTCTTATTTAACCTCAAAGCACTGTTCAAAATAATGAATACAAACTACAGTTTCGTCATTTACTTTAAAATCTTTACGATGTATGATCCTGATCCACTTATCCCATTACGATTTTTCCTTCGCAAATTTAAATGTCGTGTGAGGTGCACTACCATAATTAGATTGCAGCTGGGAACACAACAACGATGCATTTCGACAATACTTCGCAGTATATATTTAGGTAAACGTTATCACTTTATGTTAAATACTTAACTATAAACTAACTCGTTAGTCACTAATTGCCACTGTAATATGAATTACATTAATTCTTCAAACACACAATCAAAGTAAACAAACACACACTTTACTCTGTAGATATAACCACAACATAACAAGCTGGGCCACGAGCACCGCCATTTTTCCTACAATCGATTCTCGTATTATGGTCTGAGTATTGGAGTTGGTGTTGGTCTTACCCGAGACAAATAGCTTGAGCTTTGTTTACGTGCGGTGGTAGTAGGAACTAACGTGTGTGATGGCTGGCTATAGGCTGTGTATTAAGTTGTTAATCTTATCTGTGGCGTGACGCATGAGTACCGCAGTACAGTGTAGTGTCGTATCACAAAGTAGATGTCTCTAATAATAATTTTCAAACATGAAAACTTAACTCGGAGAATTTTTCGAATGATTCACTATGTTTTCAATTCTGCTCGGAGGAAAACCAAACAATCTAGTTCTTCCTTTGCAAAGGACAGTGTCTAGAACGGCTACGGCAGTAGGAAAAAGTGAAGCCACAATAAAAAGAAAGAATTTGAAAAAAGCTAGTGTTTCCGGTACACGAGTTACACTCCAGGAAAACAACGTAATCGGGGAAAAATCTGGAGAATCTCGGTATTAAATCTTTGGGTGAAATGCATCACTTATATGTACGCGATAGAGAAAGTAATAAGCTTTCGAAAGAACAGTTTGTGGGTGTTACATAAAAATAAATGATAGTGGGTAGAGAATTTCTGGATACCACCCGCACAGTATTACTCTCGCGCTAAAGAACACGTGTGGCAAATGTGCCAGCATGTAGATTAAAACCTCTTCTAAGTTATGCATTTGTTAAGGAGTCTTCAAAGAAAAGCGGCACACAATTATTGTACTTTGATTCACCATTAGACACACACTTTAAATATAATCACCCGCAGAAAATTGATATTATAAAATGGTTAAGAAGAAGTGTGTAACAATTTACGGCTGCCATGGAGATGAACAAAAGCACATCAATGTCTTCGTAATCATAGCTCTACATTACACGCCAAGTATAACCTCGTTAAGTTCACGGTACATTTGGCGAGTTTAACAACCTGACTACCTGCCGTCTGTGGAGCGTTTAACCTTCTTTTGTTAAGACAAGCCTTCTTCACAAGATGTATGTGTAGATTACCTACGCAATTATTTCTGGTGCATGAATATTTGTTCCGGAAAATGAACAAGAGCAAGTGTTAGGAGCTTTCTCTGTCGAATCTCTTTGTGTATCATGCAACACATCCTTCTGCTTGGGATGATAAGTATGTTCTTTGTGATTCTAAGTTTGCTCTAATATGTACGTTTTCTTCAAAGTGAAATTCGGTCATTACAATAAGCGTAGCTGCTTTCAAAACCCTATATCTAACTACTTCTGTCCCTGGAGCGATATCACGTCCATCTTGAAACAGTAATGTTTGCTTCGCGATAATGCGCCAACTTGAAGCTGTAATGTCGCTACACGATGTATTGACGATGATATCTCCTCAAACTATGACAAACCTATCTCAGAGCATGTGTCGGTGTGTATATTTCAATAAAAGGATGACACTAGTTCTACACTTTAGCGGAGAAGTTGCCGAAACTACTATATGAATGTCCGGTGTTAAAGTATTTGATTCCTCTACCAGACGGTTCTGTCATTGAGACAAGAATGGCACCTAATCCGTCTTGTCCAAACAGCGATCAGACCAGAAGTGTCTTAGATTATGTCCAGGATGTGATATTAAACTTCAAATTCTCCTAATAACCTCCCCTTTGGTAATGACTCCTAACTTCTAATCAGATGTTGCCACCTCATTTCTACTTTTCTGGTATTTGCTGTTTTACAACTCAGAGTCAGTCTATAAATTTCTAATAAATCCTACCTCAATTTCCAAGAATCCCAAGCTAACCTGCCATACCTAATCTGACAACCTTCCTCTTTTACTCACGTAAGCGTTCGAACTATCTCTACGAATTTGCCTGAAAACCAGCCGTCGTTAATTATTTACTTAATGTCAACTTATCCCGAGCAAAAATGTACTCTACTGCCAAACCTACAACCCTTAACATGTAACACAACTACACAAAATATTCATATTTAATCTTAATATAGGTTATAATTTATTTAATTGACCCATAATTTCTGTATCAACCTATCTAAATTAATATCTGAAATAATATTTTAAGCGTGTTCTTACCAAGGGACTGAGCCGTTGTTATAGGTTTGAAGTTTTAGTACTGAAGTACTGCCCCTACTTAGTTGTTTCGATTTCGCGGAAGCATGCAATTTCAAGGACAGAATACAACTCGCTTTTAAACATTCGACTATCGATATCATCCTTGTACTTATAACGAAATATTTAATGAGATTATGCACTGAAACGTTTAGCACAATTAATTTGAGTTATATATATATATATATATATATATATATATATATATATATATATATATATGAGGGCTGTTCAATAAAGAATGATCCCATTTTTTTGACAACTGTTTGTGTTTATGCTATGCCTTCAGCCGATTGTGAACTCAGGTAATGAGACGTAAAGGTAAGGAGACAACGGTGGCAGAGAGGAATATCGTGATAAATACGTAAAAACACAACAAATCTCTCTCTGAAATTGCCAAAACCATTAACGAAGCAAAACTACAGTTTTCTGCTTAATTCAACGCTTCAAACAGACACATACTGTTGAAAATAAACCTAGAAATGGCGCTTCTTCTAAACTCACCGCCAGAAACAGGAGGCAAATAATAAAAATGGTGAAGCAGAATCCGACAGTTACTGCATCTGAGATTAGAGGATGCCTTGAGCAATATTCTGGCACTGTGGTTCACACCAGAACAGTTGAACGGTTTTAAATAGTACTGGGTACAATGCCCGCGTTCCTAGGAAGAAACCATATTTGATGGATAGAGTCAACATGAAAAATTCAATGCCATGGCCGGGATTTGAACCACGGATCTCCTGGTTTCCGTCCAGTCGCCGTTTGTGTATCTCGGATGCGAGAGCCCCTAGTGGTCTACCGGGGAAAGATACGAGTCAACTGGAGAATTCAATGTCAGGAAGGCACGTTGGCCATGGTAGCTCAAAGGTTAAGAGCGACTGGACGGAAACCAGGAGATCCGTGGTTCAAATCCCGGCCATGGCATTGAATTTTTCATGTTGACTCTATCCATCAAATATCTTAGCCTATAGACGGCTAGTGTGGAGAAATGATTAATTTCCATCAATTAACTAAAATAATATGAGTTAAATGATGAAGCCTGGGACTTAAGTACTTACAATAGTAAGTCGCCACAAACGGTGTATCTCGGATGCGAGAGCCCCTAGTGGTCTACCGGGGAAAGATACGAGTCAACTGGAGAATTCAATGTCAGGAAGGCACGTTGGCCATGGTAGCTCAAAGGTTAAGAGCGACTGGACGGAAACCAGGAGATCCGTGGTTCAAATCCCGGCCATGGCATTGAATTTTTCATGTTGACTCTATCCATCAAATATCTTAGCCTATAGACGGCTAGTGTGGAGAAATGATTAATTTCCATCAATTAACTAAAATAATATGAGTTAAATGATGAAGCCTGGGACTTAAGTACTTACAATAGTAAGTCGCCACAAACGGTGTATCTCGGATGCGAGAGCCCCTAGTGGTCTACCGGGGAAAGATACGAGTCAACTGGAGAATTCAATGTCAGGAAGGCACGTTGGCCATGGTAGCTCAAAGGTTAAGAGCGACTGGACGGAAACCAGGAGATCCGTGGTTCAAATCCCGGCCATGGCATTGAATTTTTCATGTTGACTCTATCCATCAAATATCTTAGCCTATAGACGGCTAGTGTGGAGAAATGATTAATTTCCATCAATTAACTAAAATAATATGAGTTAAATGATGAAGCCTGGGACTTAAGTACTTACAATAGTAAGTCGCCACAAACGGTGTATCTCGGATGCGAGAGCCCCTAGTGGTCTACCGGGGAAAGATACGAGTCAACTGGAGAATTCAATGTCAGGAAGGCACGTTGGCCATGGTAGCTCAAAGGTTAAGAGCGACTGGACGGAAACCAGGAGATCCGTGGTTCAAATCCCGGCCATGGCATTGAATTTTTCATGTTGACTCTATCCATCAAATATCTTAGCCTATAGACGGCTAGTGTGGAGAAATGATTAATTTCCATCAATTAACTAAAATAATATGAGTTAAATGATGAAGCCTGGGACTTAAGTACTTACAATAGTAAGTCGCCACAAACGGTGTATCTCGGATGCGAGAGCCCCTAGTGGTCTACCGGGGAAAGATACGAGTCAACTGGAGAATTCAATGTCAGGAAGGCACGTTGGCCATGGTAGCTCAAAGGTTAAGAGCGACTGGACGGAAACCAGGAGATCCGTGGTTCAAATCCCGGCCATGGCATTGAATTTTTCATGTTGACTCTATCCATCAAATATCTTAGCCTATAGACGGCTAGTGTGGAGAAATGATTAATTTCCATCAATTAACTAAAAGAAACCATATGTTAATAAGGTGAATAAGAAAAAGCATATAGAATTTACTAAACAATAAACAGAATTCTGGGATGAGATTCTCTGGTCGGACGAGAGCAACTTCTGCTTATACAAGAGTGATGGACGTCTTAAAGTGTGGAGACTGCTAAATACAGAATGGGAACCTAAGAACATGGTAGCTACAGTGAAACATGGTGGCAGTAGTGTGATGATATGGGGCTGTATAGCTTCATCTGGCTTTGGGGAACTGCTGTTCATAGATGGGATCATGGACAAATTTGAATACAAAAGGATTCTTGAAAGCAATCTTAAAAATAGTGCACAGAAGCTGGGATTAGGGCATGATTATTACTTCCAGCGGAACAATGATCCGAAGCATATTGCTGAAATTGTAAGGCTTTTGGTCGTGTAGAAAACTCCTCACACTTTGAAGACACCGCCCCAATCTTCAGATTTAAATCCTATAGAGAACATCTGGAAGGAACTCGAGGAGTGTGTGAGGAAGCATCACATCAGAAGCAAGGACCATCTGAAAGAACTTCTTCAAACAGAGTGCAGAAATATGGACTCTGCAGTCACTAAACAACACATACAGACAATGCCCAAACCATTATCACCAGTAATTTAAAGAAAGATGTAAAGTAACCGTTTTATTTCTCCTTGAAGTGCAAATTCGTCTCAGTTGCTATTTATGAGTTTATATGTTTAATGGAAGACTCAAGTTTATTTTGTAGCAGTTGTATTTACGTATGCTTACTCTGCGTAGCTTTAAAATAATATAAGTAATAAATATGTTTACGTTCGAATACTTATGTCGGCCTCTGTAGATATACGGCCAAACAGTGTATGTAACACTTTTCAGATACAATTACAACAACGTGTTACATTAACAGAGGAGAGAAATAATATATAACGTTGTAAAATATTGTAACAAGGAGAAAGAAGACGCACCTTTGTGTCAGATGGTTGTAATGGTAATTTACATTTGTATATAATAATTAATTGGCTAACCTTTCATATCAGACAAACAGCTCTATTTGTGTTTCGTCACTTACTGCACGTAAAGTTACTAGATGGCAAAGCGAGAAAGCGTATCGGAAAAAAATTCGCAACACAGAGATAATTACCTCAGCTTATCGCACATACACGGCGAGTCCAGTGTATGTATTGTCTGTTCAGATATAATCATGTCTTCTGGACAGCAAGGTGTCATATCGACAGGCGCGAGAAAACATATCCTATAGACACAGGCAGCTTCCAATCGCTCTATTTGTGTTTCATAACTTACTCTACATCAACTTACTAACATGCCACTCTTCTAATCGACCAGATAAGACCTGACAAGACACGATCACAGCGCTGGTCACCTGAAGGTCAATACGCCTCAACGCTCTGTCGAGTAATACTAATATTACACTATTTTGAAATCAAGATAAGCAAATACAACGTTTTATCATGTAGGTAGTACTTTTCGTTGTTTATTTATTCCTTCTGTAGCGCACCTTACTTTACAAAAACTGGCAGAATTTGAAGGTTATAGAGAAAAGGAAGAGGAAGCTGTAATGAGTTTTCACTTCGGTTTTCAACAACATGGCACGCAAGTTCACTAACTTGTGCGGTTATTTTCAAGTTTCTGTTCTACCGCGTGTGAAGTACGGCCACAAATGTAAACACAGTTCACGGTTTGTTGCTTGCGATGATAGAGAAGGCAGACACTTCCCAACCGTTTGTTTCGGACTGTAGAAAAATAAAACAAAACAATGTGTAAAACACTGGCATCTAATTTACTAAACCAGGCCTAGCATGCCAGATTTTTAATATTTATTTATATTACATTCATACACACAACAGAATTTACAGATAAATTTATAAAAATAAAATGCGAGGGCTGTTCAATAAAGAATGATCACATTTTTTTTTGACAACGTACTTTATACAGCCTCATAATTTTGATGGTCCTTCTCAAAATAGTTTCCCCTGAATGCGATGCACTTGTCCCAGCGTTTCTGCCAGTCTTCAAAGATATGCTGGAAACCATTTTTTTAGAGATCCTTGAAAATCGCCTCCACAGCCTTCACCACTGCTATTGATGATGGATAATACCTCCCACGAAGGCGTTTCTTCAAGTTAGGGAATAGGAAAGAACCACATGGGGCTAAATCCGGACTATAGGGAGGGTGAGGGATGCACTTCACGTTGAGTTTACAAGATATTCAGCAACAACATTGGCAATATGCGGCCGCGCATTATGGTGGTGCAACATCCAGCCTGCTTCACGGAAAACTGGCACCCAATGAAATGTCCATTATTTCAGAAAATGATCTTAAGGTAATTCGTCGATCCTCTCTCACAATGGCAGCAGCAGTGTTGATGTTTTCTTCCGTAAGAGCAATAACTGAAGCACCTGGTTCAGCTTCCTTTGAAATTGATTGTCTCCCCTCTTTAAACATTTTAAACCACCTTGGAGCTGTGCTGTACGGAAGAACAGACTCTACATAGGCTTCTTGTAACATTGTATACGCCTCAACTGAAGATTTGTTGAGACGAAAGCAGAATTTCAAAGCCGCATATTGTTCCTCGCGTGTTACCTCCATTGCAGCGGTAGGCGATACTGAACATGCCTGAACTTGCCTGGTTCTCACAGGCGGGAACCAGGAGTACCAACAATGAAACTACTACGACGTATTTGTTTCACATTAAGCTAACAGAATATATTAAGATTAAATTTTAGTGCGAAAAATTATGACCGTAAAAAAATATGATTATTCTTTATTGAACAGCCCTCGTAGTTATTACTTTCGCTGTCCCGTCAAATAATGAATTTTCTGTGATTTTTAATTCTGCTAAGTCTTTTTCAGTTTCTTTAAACAACTGAGACTTTGTTTTACGGTTACGGAAGACATCAAAGATTTGTTTGGTTAATCTGCTAGAGTTCATTCTGAGAAGATGGCCATAAAAATGTATCCTAATTTTTCGCACAGTATCTGAGAGTTTTTAAATTTTCTGGTACAGAGTTCCATTCTTGATATACATTATGTTATTATCTTGAAATTTCGGTCCTTATAATCTTTCTTAATATTTTCCTTTCTTTTAATTCGAGCTTCTCTATCTGACCCTGAAATTCATGTTGAGTGTTTCTGATGCGTACAGTGTTTCTAGTTCAATCACTGTTTTATAATGTTTAATTTTGGATCCTTATGATAGTGATTTCTTGTTATAAGTATCTTTTGTTGTTGAAAAGTGGGTACTATATGGCAAAAGGGTAGAAGTGGTCAATGAATGAGGTTAGGAAAGAGGTTTAATAATGGAAAGTGAGGAGCACACAGGAGAAAAATTGAAGCAAAAGGGCGGCAATGAATGGGACAGGAATATGCAAATATAAGCTAGAAATGACAACCAAGTGATTAGAAAGAATGTATGAAGCATTAGTGGAATCCAAAATGCTGTATGCAGTGGAGATCTGGGAGGGGAGGGCACAGAGGTAAGGAAAACGGTGTACCAAAACTACAGAAGGTTTTGTAAAGAGCTACTAGGCTTCCCAAGATCAGCACCTAGGGAAGTAGCTTTAGTAGAATTAGGAAAGACAAGAAGAAATGGAATAATAATAGAAAGAATAATAACATTTTGGTACAGGTGTTTGGCCAAAGAAGAAGGGGAAATTATGAAATTATGCATGATGCAGAAAAAAAGATTAGTGAACTTAAATACTTGATGGGCAGAGATAGGAGGAATTATGGAAAAATAGGAATGGGAGATATATGGAGATTAGAGGAAATGAATACGAGCGATGTGGGTAAATTGGTAAAACGCAGAATAGAGTGATTGAGTGAGTGAGTGAGTGAGTGAGTGAGTGTGTGGTGTTTTAGGGCCCGTCGACAACAACGTCGAAAAAAAAGGTTTGGGAGGCAAAATGGGAGCAAGTAGAGAAGAAGATAGTAGCTATAACAATGTTAACGGGCAGGGAGGAAAAGAAGGTAAGAAGTATTGGTGAGTTCTTGCAGAAAGCAAAAGAAAAATGGGCCAGAAATGTAAAGAAGATAAGAAAGGAAGAGAGGGAAGAATGGGACTAATTAAGTAACAAGGAGGTATGGAGATTAAGAGCTACCTGGCAGAGCAGAAGACCAGGGTGTCATGTAAGCCTAGGTAGTAAGAAGGTAAAGACAAATAAATGTAGCCTAAGGTTGTAAATTGTTAAATTTTGGAATATGCACAATAAACATCTAATCTAATCTATAAGTATCTTTTGTTAGTTGGAAAGCTAGGTCAAGTTTATTTTTTCTGGATTCCATTGCTTTATTTTCCTTAGTATTCCAACTAATCCATTCTCCAAGATATTTGAACTCTTTTACTATTTCAATTGTTTGTTCGCACTTTGATGTATTTACGTGGGTGCTTGCAGTTTGTCACGATTTGGGCTTTTTCGAAAAAGATGCAAAGACCTATTTTACCTGCTTGTTTCTCTAGTTCAAGGATTGGCTCCCTTGCTTCCTCCATTGTTTCAGCAAATAACGCCATATCATCCGCAAAAGCAATACATATGCTTTTCATATACATTGTTTTGATTTCTTAAATTCTTATCATATCTCCAATGTTCAATTTTTCCCTGATGGCCTCCATTCCATAGATTATAACTGGGCCTACTGTGGTTCTGAATAGTTTCGTCGCTGTGTATCTCGATAAGTCGACTAAGTTCGAGTGTACAAGCAATTTTGTATATTGTGATAAATGTTGACAGTCAGACAAAGATGTAGATCTCCTTAAAGCACACAATTTATTTTAAATGTCTCTTGTGGTATTAGCAATTTGGGTATATTCGTTATTTACTTCTATGAATTAATCGATATTTTGTCAGTTTTTTAAAATTGTGTGGCCATTCAGTTGTTTCTCCAAATTTATAGAGACAGTATAGAAGTTCAAAGCCAACGACCAACTTTTAAACATCTGGCTATCGATTCGGTTTCCTGTATCCCCCTTCTATCGTTCACAACATATGTAATAAAGATAAAAAAAAAACATTCCAACAAACAGCTTTTAAGAATTTTTTTCTTCTACTTCACGTTACTTGAAACACATTTATACAAATGTTTTAACTGCCTTATTTATACAATGGAAATAGGATTAAGTGGCCTTAAACAATGTTTAAATCTTTAAGAGCTGTTCCACATGTGATAACTTGTACGCATTACCTCACAACCACTAGTTATGGTGGTATTTGAAATCCACAGGTTAATGTCCAAACATCTGAAACATTAATGCGGGATCCATCACGCAAACAGATGAACGTGCCGGCAACATAACGGATCATGCGCCCTGGCACTCGCTGCGGTAGACCGCGGACACATGTACCAAACATCTTCGACCTGCTTACTCGTGTCCATTCTTTCTATGATTGGACGCAATAAAAAGTCATATGTATGAAAATAATAACAAGCTCCGGGAAGTTTAAGTGGAGTAAACATTTTAGGTATGATTTCTTCACTCGTCCTTCGGTTTAACAACGTCTTATACAAAGAAGGTATATAATGTGTCATAGTTACGGCTCGGATTTAGATCACTTTGCATCTTTCTACTGGCATGCTACGTTTTTTAAACAAATATTTACGTCCTTCAACGTTAAGTCATATCGGACGAAGAATGAAATGATGTTCAAATGAATCCAGGATCCATAGAGCTTAGACTATATATATATATATATATATATATATATATATATATATATATATATATATATATAAGGGCGCTCAACTACGGCGGTCATCAGCGCCCTTTAAAAAACTAGTCATGGCAAAAGCCATATATAAAACTTTCTAAAAACTATACAAGTGTAACAAAACCTAACCTATTAAAAATACATGCACATAAAAAACATCAATCAAAACCCACTAAAAATTTCGTTCACTAAATTCTAAACTCTAAACTAGACAAGAATCTAAAAACCTTCTCCATGGGTCTCCACGCACGGCCTAGGCCTACACGTGGGTGGGCCTGTTGACCGTCTCCCTCAACCACGAAGAGGAGCCCACACGAGGGAGACTGTTGGCTCGGGACCCCGGGTGCGCCAAACCCGTACCTACCGAAGTAGGCCCCTGGGGGGCCATAGAGCTTAGAGTTACCAGACATTCATCTTTCAGGATAAGGGAAAACCTCCAACGTTAAGTCATATCGGACGATGAATGAAATTATGCTCAAATAAGTACAGGGTACATAGAGCTTATAGTTACCAGACATTCATCTTCGGGATAAGGGAACACCGTGGAAAACAACCTTAACCAGATAACTCACTGTGACCGAGATTCGAACTCGGGACTTCTTGAACGTGAGGCAGAGACGCTATCACCTACGCTACAGAGGCGGGCACAGAACAATGATTTTAGCATATGCATCGCACCAAAATGCGAGAAAGACTCGAATCCTTGCCTACCAACTTGAGACGTTGTATAAAATTCCACTGCAGTTCTCACTTAATGCACCTCACGTTTATCTAATCCTTGGCGCATGCTACGGTACTTAAAATCCAGGGCAAACAGAAGTTTTGTTACCGGAAACGTGCGGACAAGCAGCCATATGTAGGCGTTCAGTTACTTACGTTGGAAGTGGAGTGAGTGATTCGAATACTTTCATCACGTGACCAAAGAACGGGACTGGCAGTGCGCCCTCGGAATATCAAAGGATCATTATCACAGCGCATTTAACTAACTGAATAACAAGTTAGAATATCTCGCATGTGAATTTAATACATAAATAATAATATTATTAATAATAACTGGTTTACCCAATGATAGCTGAACTTCTGGTAGTTCGTAACAACCTTGGGCAATTGCGTGCCACCGGCATGTACGGGCACTCACAAAAGGCCTAGACAAGACGTTAACACATACGGAAAGATGACATTGTTTTACGTAGCAAAGATCCTGCCGTCATCTGTATGCTCTATGTTGCATATGCATTTGATTCAGACGAATGCAGTGCATCGGTATTGTAAAACCCCATTTCAGAACCATTACTGCAGTCTTTCTATTAATTAAGCTATGTTTTAAAGATTCCTCTAAAACCGCATTGCATATGAAGGTGTTAGATACAGAAATGTCCAGGACAGTTCAGTTTGTGATTGAACTACTGCAAAAACAGCCTCAGAATTTGTTATTGCACGAGTTTAAGTGCAATACAAAGTGTCCTGTTAGAAAACTTTACTTTGCAGACTTGTACAAAAAGTAAATGTTTTATTGGATTGCAACAATGAATGCGAATATATGAAAGTTGATTCGTCTAATATCCCACTATTCCCTTACGCATCTGTCACGTAATGTGACGTAGAAGGAAGCTTATTATTCAGAATTATTTTAAGTGAAAACTATCGATATATTACGAATGCACCTTGTAATTCAGTCCACTGATTTGAAAGAAGTGTATTGTTATTTAAATTATTTACGTTTATCTTTGGTTTGTAACTATTTATGTATATGGTGAATTAATTTTTATTGGAAAGGATGACTCAGAAACAGTATATACTAGTGCTGCAGATCGATCAAAAATTTTAATCGATTAATCATGGTATTTTAATCGATTAATCTATCGCTTAATCGAGATATTATCTGTTCGAAAAAGAGATGTAAGGTGTAGATTGGACTGCGATGCCTGAGGAACAGTTGGAGATGATTCGTTAGCACTTTGAAATGGATGGGAGTGTTTCAAATGATAATTCAAATTACTAGGACTACCACTATAACTAAACGATTTCCCACAAATTTTACCAAGTACTTTTTTTCTGTCAGACACTTTACCAGATTAATTTAGCTTAAACCCAAACTGTACACACAGTTTCCCTCGCAAATGTTCGTATGTCATAATTTTAATTCTACTCAGCACATAACGTTTTTGCTTATTTTAATATTTTAACACAAAACGTTCACTGTCACGACCTCAGAAACTTAACTGGCTTACTGCAGTTTATACCACCACCAGCCCTGAGAAGAGGAATCAGCTATTGTTTCCATAGTTACATAAGCGAAGTGTTCGGTGCAAGGTTGTAGAGTTTAGTTTATGCTAGCAAGCGATAAATAATCAGTTGTAACGATGTTACGTATTTGTTGCATATATACCCCGTCTTTAACCGCATTGGTCATATCGGCGGCCGTTCTCTTTTGGAACATATCGAAGGTGTTAACTTGTATTCATTGGGGTTTAATCATTAGATCACGCACATTCGCACTCTCACTCATGCCTCCAGACTCTGGGGAAGATGAGGAATTATCTTGGTCGGTGAAAAATTCCCACTTCCGCAGCCGGGAATCGAATCCGGGACCCCTAGCACGGCAGGCAGGTGCTCTACCGAATGAGCTACGAGACCAGCCTATACGATTTGATGTCACAATTAAGTTGTAAGGAAAGAAACCTCTCTGTCAGCATCTGTATGTAGCTATGTACCGCTTAGAATATTTCACAACAGAAGTGTTATTTAGACTCTCTCGGGCTTCAGAGTAATTTCTTTTAGCTATCAGGAGTTATATTATCTCAAAGTTCAAAGAACATTACATGTCTAGTGAAAGCTTGATGCGTTGGAAAGACTGTTTAGGTTGGAAGCAATACATCAAAACAAAGAGAGCCAAATTTGGCTAAAAGAGTTTTGATTAATATTTATTATAATCCATTAATTTTAATCGACTCGACTATTCGATTAAAAATTTTAATCTTTAATCTAAAATAAAAAAGTAATCGATTAATCGTTTCGGCACTTAATCAAGCAGCACTAGTTTATACCATAAAATACTTATTTGAAATAAACTGTATACCTATTATATAGAGACAGATTGTCCAACACAAACTTTACCACTATACAAGATCATACAAAATTGCTTCCGAACGAAGCCTATTCGCAGAAAATTTAAGATATGCATTTGTTTTTCATATAAATATATTTATTATATGGTATTTTAACAAAAGACGCCAGAGAAATTTTGTTTTATAAAATCAAGATTTCGAAAACAAAAATCCATGTAAAAGGCAGTTATATGTGGGGAGGACATTTTATTGAAAAGGTTTATATTGGACTTGTGCATCAGGTTAGTTATTACATTTTATCTGAAATTAAATCGGATAACACGTTTAAATATATCGCGACCTGAAAAATATAACCATAAAATGAGCAGCGTGATATTTGTATAATAGAAAAAAAAACTAAAAAGAAAGCCACACACACACACACACACACACACACACACACACACACATATATATATATATATATATATATATATATATATATATATATATATATATATATATAGGTATTGTATAAAATATTGGAAAAGGGAAAGTGTTGGCATTTTCAGGAAAACGGCCAGTAAGAGCGAAAATAATATAGGTAGTGAAAGATCAAATAACCAAGCCGGTGAAAAATTTTAACTATCTTGGATGTCATATTAATATACACAATAAGATTCACCAACATATTTATGCAACTATTAAAAGACCTTTAAAAAATACAAGGGAAGAAATATAACATA
The DNA here is from genome assembly GCA_030765055.1 of Mantis religiosa. Taxonomy (NCBI): domain Eukaryota; kingdom Metazoa; phylum Arthropoda; class Insecta; order Mantodea; family Mantidae; genus Mantis; species Mantis religiosa. Next base: position 190,919,588 of record CM060949.1, on the reverse strand, counting down.
AATTTTATATACACCAATTAGGTGTGTATCACATGGGTTAGAGGCCATACGGGTGTACATGGAAATGAGAGGGCAGATGAAATCGCGTAATGAATTTTGAAATACCGGCAGTTGATTCTGTTATTAAGTTTGTTTCGCTTTCAGATTTTGGTAATACTGAAAAATCATAATAACATAGTAACTTCCTTAACGACGAATTTGTCGTGAAATCGACTTCAACTTCAAATTCAACTAATAAGAAAAATCAACATCATTTTTCTTAAGATAAGTGAAGTTTTTTGTTAGAAATAGTTATATTTGTATAATACTTATTGCTTCACTGTAACTAGTTTTATTTTCTACGTAGTTGAAGGTATACTCGTTGTTTCATATTCTCTGTGCATGTTCTGGTACGATTGGGGATGAAAACCAACTTTCTAAGTACTTTTATGTCAGAGAAGATTGTAGAAAGTAATTGAGATGCTATCCATGACAGCAGTAACATCAAGATGAAATATAAGCCTGAGAAAAAAACTTAGTGGTGTAATCCTTGCATTATATTTGTTTTCCAGTTAGGTTATGTTCACTAGTGAAAGTGCAGTAATTGCAAAACGAAGCTCTTTTGATTAAATATTTATGTAACATGCGTGGTTTTAATTTAAGGAGACTGGTGAGTGAATTGATTCTTTTTAATCCCAAACAGATAATGAATTCGAAAGTTGTGATTCATTTTGTATTTTTGCCAAATCATAAATATAAACAGTTGTCTGGCTTTTAGCTTTTTACTTTCTCAACTACGTATTTACAGTAAGTAAGGTAAGTATTCCATTCCACTTATTTAAGATTGGCGTCCTCCAAGGATACAACACGAAGATTTTGAAGGAACCCCCCCCCCCCACTTCAAACTACCATTTATATAGGTAAATCTCTTCTATTTTAAATAAAACTCTAACAATCTTAACAAAATAAACATATTTTAATATATTTTCATGAGAAATGAAACGTATGTTGCACACAGTAAGATTAAAAAAAAAAAACGTAGATCACACAGCGGCCGCTCCGTGGCTCAGTAGTTGGACCATTTGGCTCTCACCAAGGCGGCCCGAGTTCGATTATAGACGACCGTAAAGTGAGATTTGAGGTGGACAACACGGCGCTGGGGCGGGTTTTCTCCGGAATCTCTGGTGGCCCCCGCCATCTCATTCCATCGGTGCTCCATCTTCTTCTCATGTATCATCAGTCACCGCCTGCGGTGTCGTATACAGTAATAGCGGACGTTAAACACTGCATATTTCATTTCATTTTACAGTAGATCACAGAATTTTTTTCTGGATAAAGTTTTTTCCGGGGTTTTCCCTTATCCTGTAAGACGAATGTCGGGTAACTCTAAGCTCCATGGACCCCGGACTCATTTGAGCATCATTTCATCCATTTCATTCATCGTCCGATATGACTTAACGTTGGAGGACGTAAATTACAACAACAACACAATTTTTGTCAAATACAATATTTTTGTAGCTGAAATCATTTCCGTGATATTCTTTGTTGTTGTTGTTATTATTATTATTATTATTATTATTATTATTATTATTATTATTATTATTATTATTATTATTATTATTATTATTATTATTATTATTATTATTATTATTATTATTATTATTATTATTATTATTATTATTATTATTATTATTATTATTATTATTATTATTATTATTATTATTATTATTATTATTATTATTATTATTATTATTATTATTATTATTATTATTATTATTATTATTATTATTATTATTATTATTATTATTATTATTATTTATTTATTTATTTATTTATTTATTTTAAATACTGGTACGTTCTCAAATGAAACGCGTTATTCGTTACTTTTACGTCATGGCCATGCAAAGAGTACTTTTTTTTTATTCCTTAGCTATGGTTTGCAGAGGCAGTTTTGAAGGCCTAAAAACGCACTTTTAGAAAATAACGTGGGGATAAATAGCTGGAGAGATGGACAGAATACCAGAGCGTAACTCAAACATTTAAAAACCATTTCACATCATTTTATATCCTCTAATTGTTATTAGTGAGGATACAAACCATTTTAAGGAAAATTATTTTTCTATTATGCTCATCTATTTAATAGCTAGTTTTAAAATATGATTTAAAAGGGAAAATATGATTACATATTCTAGAAAATCTTTGTTGATCGAAAATAAATTTATAATATTTTTTACGCAAACAGAACTCTAGTTCTAGCCATTTTTTGTAAAACAAAGCGTAACCTTGAAATAAAAACTCACATTAAAATACGTTTAAAATACACGAAAATTCTGCTTCCAGCGAGACGAAGTGTCGCCTTTATCAATAAACGTCCACACAAAACATGTAAATTAATTTTTTTAAACTGAAAATAGGTTCGTATTACATGATAAAAATATGCTTTATGATTTTAATAGCTACTCTGTATGTTTGATCCACACTGAGAAATTAACTATTAAATATTACTGACTTTTATACCTCTTTAGGTGTACCTATTCCCTCAGTTTTCCTCTTTGAAAATTACATTTTTAATCAATGAAATTTCCAATGCTGTCAGTCGCCAGTAGGTTATTTTAAACTAAAAGTGTGTTTATTGTGTTCCGATGTTAGCTTATTTTAATTTTGAGGTTAACTATATTATTTTCACTGTTGGTAGCACTGTTTAATATTCCGTAAGACATTCGACTGTTCATTCATTTAGTGTACCTTGATCTGATAGCTTATAACATGGTGATTTGACCTTAAACAGTGTAACAAAGAATGTTAATAAGTCCCCCGGCGTAATCTCTCGTCTACCTATGATGAAATGTTCATTGGAATCTGATATAGGAAGGAGAAAAAACCTACAACTGGGTTGGATGCTACAAAACCCTCACACACCCGCATCCATTTGTATTATATTACTTTCGGAATTGTATCTCCACCTATAGGTGAACGGCCGTTATCTTGTAATAAATAATGATGTTTTCCTTGTGTGGCAATTCCCAATTTTCCCTTCTCTATTCACGGGAACGAGCTTTGATTTATTCGTATTGTCAATAAGTTATATGCAATTTTGATTATCCGTGCCCTTACAACAACCTAAGGTATTGGCGTATTCTCTATTGCATGCGTTGAATAATAAAGAAGAGACTAACATTCATCTATAATTAAACTAACTCCATTTAAATTGTTGAGTAATCAGTAACCCACGAACTAATAGAAAAAACCAAAGAAGCGTTTAGTGGGCTGCATAGCCGATGTATTTAGTTCTTGTAACAGCCTAGGCGAGGTGCTGGTTTTTTTTATCACATTTATATTGCCTGCACTTAAACATGTAAACAAAAACAATAATAAAAAGGTAAAACCTATATAATCATTCATCCGAAACGACCACTAAAATATACTCAAAACACAACAAAAGTATAATAATTTTGTTTTTACTTTTAATTCTTTAACACATTTATTTTGTAAACAAAAACAATAATAAAAGAGGCAGCCGCTATATAATAGTTCATCCGAAACGACTGCTGAAATATAATTAAAAATAAATACAAGTATAATAATTTTTGTACTTTAATTCTTTGGCACATTTATTTTGTAAATTAATGCGATTTTAGCACGTGATCTGTAAAACAGTTATTTGTGGGACTGTTAATAACCCTAAACTGCTTAAGTCGTAATGGAAACTTTAACGGTGTAATAAGATGGCAGTGACCAGCGATACCAATTTTACCAGACTTTTAAACAAAAATAATTTATTATAAAACAAGAACAAAGTTTGTATTATTAATCATAAACTTTCCCATCTTTTTTTCGCGATAAAATGGATCCTGGGCTTATTTGAACATCCTTTCATTCATCGTCCGATATGCCCGAAATGGTTAAAAAAAGATTAATAAAAAAACTTTCGTGAGGGAAGAGCCAAAGAATTAGTGGAATACGTCACTGCACGAGGAGCACCTTCATGCCCTACAAGTTTACTGCCTTATGGAGAACTCTAGAAAATATTGACTAACTTTGAAGTAGCAAAAACTGGGAACCTTTATAGTGAAACAGAAAAGAAGCTAATTTTCAATATGAACGCAGATGTTCAAGAATATGATAAACACTGTAGCACTGTCAGTGCAAAACTTCCAGTTACTGAAGTCTGAAGACCTTGCTAAGGAAGTGTTTAGTTCAGTACCCAACTTTAAACAGTAGTGTCGATAACGCCCTAGTGAAAAAAGCCTTAGTATTTGACGACCTTTCGGCTTGTTTGCATTTTAATTTATGCCCTTCAACGTTAAGTCACATCGGACGACGGGTGAAATGATGCTCAAATGAGTTCAAGGTCCATTGAGGCGATATAATCAGATATTCATCTTTCAGGATAAGGGATAACTCAAACGATAAGCCGTATCAGACGATGAATGAAATGATGTCCAAATGAGTCCAGGATACACAGAGCTTAGAGTTACCAGACACTCATCTTTCAAGATAAAGGAAAACCTCCAACGTTAATTCATATCGGACGATGAATGAAATGATGTTCAAATTAGTACAGGATCCATAAAGCTTAGAGTTACCAGACATTCATCTTTCAGGATAAGAGAAAAGCTCCAACGTTAAGTCATATCGGACGATGAATAAAATGATTTTCAAATGAGTCCAGGATCCATAGAGCTTAAGAGTTACCAGACATTCATATTTTAGGATAAGAGAAAACCTCCAACATTAAGTCATATCGGACGACGAATGAAATGATGTTCAAATGAGTACAGGGTCCATGGAGCTTAGAGTTACCTGAGGTTCATCTTTCAGAATAAGATAAAATATCCAACGTTACGTCATATCGGACGATGAATGAAATGATGTTCAAATGAGTCCAGAGTACATAGAGCTTAGAGTTACCATATTCATCTTTCAGGATAAGGGAAACCCTCCAACATTAATTCATATCGAACGACGAATGAAATTATGTTGAAATGAGTTCATTAGACATTTTTGTAATCATTTTTTTTTTCCTTTCACAGAGTCTTACATAATATTTTTGCGAAATGGTAGTATCAAACGCAATACTTTCTCCACCTAAAGGATGTATATGGTGGAGAAAGTAATAAACGATAGAGATAGAAAAAGTAATGTGAATAGATACAAAAAGTTTTTCCGAAAAACTAATTTTTTCAAGTGGGTGTTTTTCCCTTCGCTAACACCAGCCCGTACCAGAGACCTCGTGTTTATTTTGGAGGAACCTCCCCTTGCAGCAACAGGTGAGTAGGGACAAGGTCGGTGTTTGACGGAACCCTCGCGGCACGGCGCTGTGAGCGAGCGATGACCCAGCAGCGGGGTAACCTCCTTCCCGTCTTGACAGTCTTGTGTTGTACCTTGTGGAGGATAGTGTTGGTGTAAAGTGAGGAGGTGTGGTGCGGTGTTTAGGAACATGACCAGATAGTCGGCGGCCGGACACTCAACATCACCATGGTGGCGACGGCGGCAGTCGCAAAGGTCAGTGCTCCTATACTGTAGCACTTCCCTGGCTGGAGTACATTCATATCATATAACTTCCCCACGTGGAGTAAATCACATGGTACTTGCGATGTCAAATTATAAAATGGACTGACTATACAATCTGATTGCAGTAAACTATCATTCGGGATAACGAAGGGAGAGGAGGTGCAAGGGGGAAAAGTGCGAATAATAGGGAAATCTGTTGTATTAAATTCTTGCAGTTTCCCTACAACTTCACGAAAACAATAAATTAGTGGCTGGCATCGTAGTGTGTAGATCACCTGCCTGCCGTGCTAGGGGTCCCGGGTTCGATTACCGGCAGTAGGGGCGCGGATTTTTCTCCGATCAAGATAATTCCTCATCTTCCAAAGAGTCTGGAAGTATGAATGAGAGTGCGAATGTGCTATCTAATGATTAAACCCCAACGAATACGAGTTACCTTCGATATGTTTCAAAGGAGAACGACCGCCGATATGACTATTGAAGTTAAAAGGCGGGATGCCCGCCTCGGTAGCGTACATAGTAGCGTGTCTGCCTCACGTTCGAATCTGAGTCAGGGTGAGTTTTTTGGATAAGGTTTTTTCCGAGTTTTTCCTTATCCTGAAAGATGAATGTCGGGTAACTCCTAGCTATATGGATCCCAGGCTCATTTGAGCATCATTTCACCCATTCCATTCATCGTCCGATATGACAGCGTTGGAGGACGTAATTAAAAACAAAAATAAAGGCGAGGTATAAATGGAACAAAACATAAATAAATAAATTAGTCTTTATTTTTGGGCACACAACACGCCTGGAACAAGGAGATTTTCCGCTCGTTTTGGGTTAAACTATAGCAAAAGAGCAACATCTAATTCAGCAAATGTTTCATGTCATTTCGCGCCCGCCTCTTTAGGTAGGTGGTAGCGTGTCTGCATCACGTTCAAGAGGTCCCGAGTTATCTCTGAACAGAGCGGGATGGCTCAGGCTGTTTCGTCTGTGGCCCGCATTCGGGAGGCCCGGTTTCGATTCCCGTGGCCAACCTACCTGACACATGTCTTTTTCGGGGGCTTTCCCAGGTCGCCAGGCGAATGCTGGGTAGGTTAATTACATCGCCCGAATTTCCTGTCCCTCCATTTTATCTCCATTATCATTTCACATCATTTCTGATCTGGTGGTCTCTTTCAAGGTAGAAGTGTCGGCGGGAGTCTCGGCGCTGTCATGCCTCTATCTCCTCTCACCTCATCCTTCCTCACAGGGATGCCCCACTTGGGACTTGGATACAATAAACCACAGGTTTCGGTACCTAATCCTCTCAGTAGTAGTCCTAATCGAATCTCAATCAAAGTAAGATGAATGCCGGGTAACTTTAAGCTCTAAGGATCCGGTACTCATTTGAGCATCAGTTTATACATCGTCCGATAACTTGGAGAATGTTAATTAAAAACAATGCTTCTTCGTTCAGATGGTTCAGAATTAGAATCACACTTTTTGACAAAATCCTGTATGTCTTATAATGTTCCGGAATAGTCTGCGCCCCAATCTCGAAGTCGCGGATTCAAACCGGCTAAACGGCGATGCATTTTTTTTTTTCTGGTAAAAATCCTTGATATGGTTTCCTTCGGAAGGGAAGTAGAGCCGGTGGTCCATGCCGTAGTTTTACGGCATGTAAAAGAACCTGAGTCTGGTAAATATGCCTTTGAGCAAAATTAAGCGTCTTTCATGCCCAATATTGAATGGGGCGCTGAGAACCATAACAGTTGAAGAGCTACCATTAAAAAAGACTAAATTTCAATTACTCCAATCCCATAATCAGTACTGAATTTTGCTGCAGTTTCCCGCCTATCACATCTTTCAATTAATTCCAATTTGACGTCACTCAATTCCCCCTTCTCCCATTCCTCCACTACCTGCTTCATTGTTACACGTTCTTTACACCAGAAAACTGAGCTTGTTTTCCATTTTCCCAGGCAGGTCTTTAACAATGACAACGGTACTCTATTGTCACGCGGTAGTTCGTTCAGCGACTCAAACGCAGAAAGCTTGGTTCTCAGGCGGTATTGTTTTGTTTTTGTTCTGTAAAAACACACCGGGAAAACCCGGAGTTTACTGTACTCAGGAACGCGGCGATTTGGCCATAAATCTCCATCTCCATATTGGAGATACATTGAGTACAGAAACATTCTGATGTATTGCACTCACATATTTCTCTATCCACTGTCTACAAAACTATTCTTAACAAAGCCTATTTTTTATTCTGCTTCGTGTTAATCGAGCATTTGTTCGTTGTGCACAAGAGAGACAAGAAACCGATGGTATAGACGAATTTTTAAAGCTCGTCCCTGAAAGTTCCTGACGAGAAAGAAATGATTACGGACAGCATTTCAAATAAATGACAAAATATTAAAAACTTCAAACCAATAATCACTAATATTTTGAAAATGTCCAATACTACAGTAAAAGGTTATTTGATTTTTTTTCAAAGAGAAACTCTTTTATGTTCCATTTATATGCTGTATTTAATACCTAAGTCTTTTTTTAATCTCTGGAACAGCTGTTGAAGTAATGTTCACAGCTCGCCTATGCAGGTGGTAGCGTGTCTGCCTCACGCTCAAGAGATTCCGAGTTCGAATCTCGGTCAGGGTGACTTATTTTGATAAGGTTTTTCTCGGGCTTTACCTTATCCTGGATTATAATGTCTGGTAACTCTAAGCATCATTTCACACATTTCGTGCATCGTCCGATATGATCTAACCGGTTAAAAGGACATTAAATCTAAACAAAATAAAAATTAAAATGGTGTACCTTAACTTATAGTGTTAATCTTTGTGTTTGCATTACATTTGGTTATTTCATTAAATTCACACACACACACACACACACACACACACACACACACACACACACACACACACACACACAAACATGTTTACATACATAGAGTGAACATGAAAAATTCAATGCCATGGCCGGGATTTGAACCACGGATCTCCTGGTTTCCGTCCAGTCGCTCTAAGCCATTGAGCTACCATGGCCAACGTGCCGACCTGACATCAAATTCTCCATTTAACTCGTGTATTTCCCCGGTAAACCACTAGGGGCTCTCGCATCTGAGATACACCGTTTGTGGCGACTTACTATCGAAAGTACTTGAGTCCCAGGCTTCATCATTTAACTCTTATTATTTTAGTTAATTGATGGAAATTAATCACTTCTTCACACTAGCCATATATAGTTTAAGGTTTTTGATAGATAGAGTCAACATGAAAAATTCAATGCCATGGCCGGGATTTGAACCACGGATGTCGGGAATGAACAGCTCTCGTAGAAAAGCAATATTTTAAATATGTGTGACAGTAATAGAGAGAGATAAAAATCAAAATTCGCAGGCACTTTCGAAGGATGCAGTTCATTAAACTTCCCTTATCTCAACTAATACATTGTGTACTTATAAACTAACATTAAGATAATAACACAATTTAGACATTACAGATCTGAGATTATCTTTCAAAGTAAAAATTGTATGTGTAATGTCTGTTAAGTTCTTGGTAATATTCCCAACGGCAGACATTTTTTTCTTTATTTTTCAATATACTCTCCAAAACGGCTAATACATTTGTCATATCGCTGTTCTAATTTAATTAAACCATCTCTGTAGTACGATTTATCATGATCCTCAAAACAGCTGTTCACCTCAATGACCTTCTCGTTGCTGTGAAATCTTTGTCCTCCAAGAAATTTTTGGAGTTTCGGGTGGATGTTCATTAACTCGAACTTTAATTTGCACTTTTATTTCCCATCACAATAACTAAACAATAGGCCGGAACATTGTTGTAAAGGAAAAATAGTTTTTTTTTTGGCCAAATAAGGTTTTTCTTTACTTTTCACCTCATCACTCAAACGTTGCAGTAAGCTTGCGTAGTGGTCACCAGTGATACTTTTACTCTTTTCTAATTAATCAATATAAATAATTCCCTGTGCATCCCAGAAAACACTCGCCATAACCTTGTTAGCTGACAAAACTGACGTTGCAATTTTTTGGAGTTGGTACACCTGGAGGAATTCACTGTTTTGACTGTGATTTACTTTCTGAAGTGTAGTGATAAATCCAAGTTTCATCCATGGTAATAAGCCGTCTCAAAAATTCACTAGCATTTTTACGGCAGAGCTCCAAATTGTTAATAGAAACAGTTCTTCTTTGCAATTTTTGTTCAGGTGTTAAAAAACGCGACGCCCATCTTGCACAGACCTTATAAAAGCCCAAAACGTTACTTGAAATATTACCTGCACGTTCTTTTGTAGTGTTTACAGCCTCGGCTATCTAACAAACAATTTTAATCTGCGGTCTTTCGGTACTAAACTATGAATTTTTGCAATTATCTCTTGAGTTGTGACTTCCAAAATTAAATTTTGGGACATTAAAAGGAACCTTTGTATGCTGCTGTGGATTAATTGTGGCTTTAATAAAATATTTTAAATATAATTTATCTTCCATAATAAATAAACTTAGAAGCTGTAAGTCTACATTCAGTAATAAATTAAAACATAATTTCTGAAATAATGGGTCACGAATTTAGCAGAATCTGCTTAAGGAGATACTATACTAAACACGAGATTTTCTGAAATTCTTAGGTAATTTAAGCGAACATTCATTATTTATTCTATTACATAAGTATTAAATTTTATTTCCGGTGTTCTTAAATTTTACAATTGGAACTTTATTCCTGTACAAAATGCTCTACACGAAAAAAATTAAAAACGTATCTTTTTAAAAAATGCTATGTCATTTATATGATTATAACACACAAGTCTGCTGTATAATTTTATTTCACTAGCATTAGTTCAAAAGAAAATAATTCTTAAATTAGGCCATTTGAATGTTTTAGTTTTCTGAAGTGTTTATAAGTTTCAAAGAGTAACAACTCAAAAACAGTTTGAAATAAGAATATGAAAAATATAATGGCTTGTGCTTTGGAAATACAAATGAAAGAGTTTAAAACAGTTGGGTGAAAACCACATCACGTAGAACAATTTTAAAATCCGGAAATAGCAAAATGAAAAGCATTTATATTTTGGATTTTTAACCTATATTACATAATGTAGATATTTATAACATAAAAACTGAAAATTACATTTTGGTTTCATTTCATGGGGAACAAAGGTTAATGTTTGCATCCCGTTATCCTAACGCGCCTCCAACATAGGCAACCAACATGACATAAAAGACATGCGAGTGCGTATCTCGCTCGCGCGGGGTCTAGTTGGCCTGTTGTCACATGTTTTGGTAAAATGTGTTGGTATATGTAACTTTATGGGAAATCTGTAAACCGGGTATAAAACTTTCAAGTGTATCAAGGAGATATTCTTGACTTCATTACGGAGTAATGAAATTTGCTTTAAAAAACACGCATTATGAAAACATTAATGGAAACATTTGTAAAATGAATTTGTATTTTTCCTGGGCTTAGATGTTTGTACACCTTGATTATAATCTCTAAAAAAACAATCACCAATCGCACAATCATCTTGTTAACACAGGAGCACGCTAATATCTTGAACAAAATGTAATTCAATTTCCTTTTCACTTCCTCCATTACTTAGTAAATGGAAACATTGTATCTTATTCCAAAATGTACACCGAACACACTTTTCGAGACTTTCAAAACACCATAGGTCAAATAGCAAACTTCAACTATACGACACTAAAATATTCAACGAAACTATTTCTGGAGATGTTTATCTTCATTCAAAACAGATATAAACATAAACTTTGGTATAATAGAAGTTATACAAAAAGTGTAACATTCACATTTCGCTACGAGGTGCATTCAAGTAATAACAACATTTATTTCTTTTTTTTAAGGCCTGGGACCAGATAGGAATTTCTGGTTTCTTTTTAAATACACGTGGGCTCTTTGTGAATGCCTGACAGAGATGGCAGCACTGTACAGTGCATAAAACTCTAGTGGCAGCGACGAGAGTAAAGACTGTTTTGAGACTTAAAATGGCGACGTTTTCATTGCAAGAACGGTGTGCAATCATTCGTTTTCTCCATTTTCGTGGCATGACACCTATTGAAATTCATCGCCAGTTGAGTGTTGCATGTGGTGATGGTATAATGGCGCTGTTCGAACGGTTTCCATGGATTTATATTTGGTAATAGATACTGATTAGTCCACGTGGAGTAAACATCTATCTGTCATTTGTGATTCCTGCGAATTCCATTGGCTGAAGTGATGCGTTCATTGGTACTTAGCACACGACCGGGAGGCGCGCTAGTATCCCTCTCACTCTTACAAGAATAATCAGTGCATTATCTGTGAGGTTTCTGTTAACAAAGATAAATCCATGGTAACCGTTCCACCACCGCGACTTTACCATGGATGTCTCAAATGTGCGTTCCTGGGTGCGAAGTTCAATGAAGGCAGAACATCGTGTGACAACAAACCAAGACAGTCATGGCCTCGCACCAGCCGGTCTGACGACATCATACAGCGAGTGGAGAACATTGTTTTGGAGGATCGCCGATTGAGCATTTTCAGATTTTCATGCAGGATTGTTGTCACAGATCCCACGGAAATGCCAATTTTGGAGACGATGTGTGCAACTGTATTGGTTTGTTGTCACACGATATTCTACCTTCACTGAACTGCCGTACCAAGGAACGCACATTAGATACATCCATGGTACCATCACTACATGCATCACTCAACTGGCAATGAATTCCAATAGGTGTCACACCACGAAAACGGAGAAAACGTATGATTACACGCTGTTCTTGCAATGAAAACGTTACCATTTTAAGTATCAAAAACAGCCCTAACTCTCGTCGCTGCCACTTCAGTTCTATGCACTGTACAGTGCTGCCATCTCTGTCACTCATTCACAAAGAGTCCGCGTGTATTTAAAAAAAACAGAAGTTCCTATCTGGTCCCAGTCCTGAAAAAAATAGGTGTTGTAAATTGAACGCATCTTGTACTCACTGGTACAAACAATTCTTACCAACAGCTTGTTAATTAATAACTCATTAATCGAGATAAAAATTTGTAGTAATAGTTTTATTACATATTTCCTTGTAGAATATAAGCGGTACAGGGAAGCACAGTAGACCTAAGTGATTGTCAAATGTTTAAGAGCTGATCGTCATGTGATAGCTTTGAAATTCCTTACCGAATAACCGAATCACTACCTCCCATTTGAGAAAAGTATAAGTATCTGAGAAAATTTAAACCAATAACAAGGAATATCTCGGAAATGGTTAACTCCACAAAAAAAAAAAAAAAAAAAAAAAAAAAAAAAAAAGTTTGACCAATTGTGAGCTTCAGCGAGATCTACATTTTTATGTAGCAAGATTTTGTGCATCTCTTACAGTTTACAGATATACAAAAGTAATCCATAACGAAAACATCTTCAGAGGATTCCCAGAAAATTTAAGATACACATTTTAATTGACATGAAAATATCTTAAATCAAAATCTTTAGAGCCATTTTTTGTTGAAATGAAAATTTTGCCATATAAATCATGGCTTAAAGTAGGATGATTTCCTTCTTTCTTTTGTTCCTGAAAATCTACGTTTTCCGATCTTGGAAGACGCTGAATGTAAATACTAAATTTGGTAATTAACCAAGATTTTATTTTTAGCTTGGTTGCTCAAATACGCACGCGCGGACCGAGTTTAGCTCCCTCCCTCCTTCCGGAAGCTTCCAAGACGTATATTACCAGTGAATCACTGGCATCTAATTTTTAGCGGCATGCTGATTACTACCTCGTTAGTAGCAGAGAAGAATGGACTACTATAAACAACTGCTACACAGAAGACGCCCACCCTGACACTGAAGGAGGTTGAAGAAAATGTTTATGCGGAAAGAGGTCGATGCCCGTTGGCCAGAAATTCAAGAAATCTTGATCGGTGCGGAGCAGTCAAACGACGGGCGATCTCCACGGTCGCTCTTCCGGATTCGTACAGTCCCCATCTCGACTGGCTCCTATTTCGGTCAAACAAATGAGACAACAAAACTGCATACTTTAAATTTTGCCATTCCATACCCACAGCAAGTACAGTATTCTATACATCCTACAATTTGACTCAAGATTTCGCCACCATTACGTTTTTAAAAAACCTCAATCCAAAAGAAGTTCCTTGAATGTGTCTGTATGAGAAACTAAAGTCAAAAACTAAAAGTGGTTACATACCAAACTTATAACTTCAGGTCATCCAAGAAAATCCCCTTAGCCTGAAGTACTATTTAAATAGAAAATGTTTCGTTATGTTTTATTTTCTAAAAATACTTGTAACGACTTTGATTAAAACATCCTATCCGTAACATTTATATGACAAACAAAATGCTTAACTTTAATTTTGTAGGGACACTCTATTAAGTTATCTTCATTTATCTTCATTTTATAAATGGTAAACGGCAAGAGATACATAGTACTACGCAATATTTAAAAGTTTAAAATTTTGTCAACTGTATTAGTTGCGGCATTTTATATTACTCAATTTTCTTGGACAGTTAAATACACAGTTGTTTCTATCTCCTGCACCATTTATTGGTCGCTAGGCGAATCACTACCGTTAGAGAAGAAAGTATTGACCTCATGCTGTAGCTCAAGCTACGTTGTTAATTGTTTTCTTATCCTTCACTTGTCTGCATTAGTACATATGTACGTACTCAGCATGCTGCTGAAAGCACATTCATATTTATGCATGACAAAGCACTTTGCAATAACATTGTAGCAACATAAAGATATTAATGTTCCTCCATAGATGAGAAACATCCCTGAAATAGATTTGGTCTAAATCCTCCAAAGGTTCATGAAGGAATTACTGAGGCATTAAATGCAGAAAAATAATTGCATATCTCTTACCGACTACATGCGATATAATAGGCAGAGGAAACATCGACTCCATAAAATTTCATATTTGGGTTTCAATGAATACATACATTTGAGGCTCCTGAACACCTTCAATACATTTCTCTTTTTAAAAAGTACTCCAGGATACAAAGAACTAAAAAGCAAAGCGTTGGGTGCCTACCAAACTAATTTCAGTCCAAAATTTGTTATTTTGATATTTATTCGTACAGTTTCACTACAGTGACTTAAACATCGAACATGCACTATTATACATCCTGTACAAATACATAAAATTGCTGACCTAAGATTTACTCGCTGACCCTGGTCCTCTGGCCATAAGCCTATGGTTTTCCTGAGCAGCTTGGTGTCATTTCTTCTTGACCTTCGCTTCTTTTACCCTAATCCACTTTTCTCTTAATCTATATAAGAATTCTCCTATACATCTATTTTTCTTTTCACCCATCCCCGTTAATATGCGTAGCTCCACTACCTCTTTGCTCATACTGTCGCATTTCTTATCCCATATTTTTCTCCTGCAAAATGTTAACTGTTTACATTCTATCAGATAATGAACAGTGCTCTCTTCATCTCCACAAAATTCATATATCCCTACCTCATTATTTCTCGAACCTTTCAGATAAATTATTCCTACTCTCATCCATGCTATGTCTTCTCATCCTGTTTTGTCACACTGATCTATATATTTTTCCCTACCCCATTCTGTCTTTGATTGCTTATAAAATTTCAAAGATTTCTTTTCCTCTATACTTCCCCACATCTCCTGGCTATGTCTTGTACTTTGGTTCTCACTTTCTTCCAAAAACTCCTATAATGTATCTCCTCTGCTCTCCATAAATCTCCCATGCCTATCTTCGATACCATTATTTCCAATGCCTACCACCAACTATTTGTGTCCTTAATGCTTTTCTATTCCTTCATGCACAGATTCAATAATTCCCCTTTCTGCCCTTTAATACACTTATACCAGAATTTCAGTATTCTCTCTATTATTATTCCCCTCCTTTTTGTATTACGAACTCATGTCACTTCTCTTGGCACCGATATTGGCAGCCCTAGTAGTTCTTTGCAAAACAATCCAATCACCACCACTTACTCACCATCATTAATAAAGAACATCCACTTTCAATGCCAGTAAGGGACCTAGTCTCGGTATGGCAACGGTCGAAAGACCCTCCTCTGCGGAGGAGGACCCTCCTTCAACGACCCCATGGCTGTGTTGTGTTTTAAAACAGTCCATGCATCTGGTTTAACTGTGTACCTATCACCGATGTGTCCCATACCTCTACTGCGTACACTGTTCTGGCTTCAACGACCGCTTCATACATTCTTTCTAACCATCTAACTGACATCTCCAGTTTATGTTTACATATTCTTACCCCTGTCATTGCCGCCCTGCCATTAGCTATCACTTTTCTGTCTTGTGCAGCCCATCCTCCACTGCTACACATCCTTACACCTAAATATCCATACTACTTTACCACTTCTACCGTTTGATCTCCTATGAAACACTCCTCTCCTTTCCTCAGTATCGTCAGTGCAATATACATCTCGTATGCAACACAAAAATGTTTTCGTTATTCTATCTCAAATCATTTTGTACCTGGAAAAATATTCCTTCACTTTTACTTTCTCAAAATAATTTAAGAATATGTTTGTGATATAGATATAAAGATTAAAATGTATAACCTGGTCTTACAGTAAATAATCTATGGATATTTCTACATTGTTTGAATTGTAATGTTGAACTACGAAACCATAAACTACCAAAAACACTTATGATGCGCTAAATTCACACGAAGTTTTCTACTCACTTTGTACATCCTATTCTTCGGCATTTTGTTACATACATGTTAATAGATATTAACATACCATATATTTATTTGTAGCTACATTTAGAGCAACGAAATACAGTAGGCTTAAGTGATAGTGAAATCTTTAAGATGTGGTCGCTATGTATTGAATTTGAAATTCCTTTATATTCCCATGTCGAAAACACTTTCCCTTTGAGCATAGCATAAGTGCTATTGGGAAACTGAAAACAATAACAAGTATCTCAGAAATAATTAGCTTTACAATATATATTTGAAATATTATTTTGTGTCTGTAACAAGATTTTGTTTATCTCTTACAGTTTACCAGTAAAATAAAAAAAAATGTAGAGGGCTTCAACATCCCTGTTTTATCTGTCAACAAATACCCTAAACTTATAGTAATAATATTCAAATTTATTTAACCATTTTTAAGAAAATAATTTTCGAAAATGTTCCCTATAAAGATTCATTTAGGATGGGGAGAACGTTTTGAAATTCTTCGTGTTGCATCCCTGGAACGTACACAACTGAAAGTCAAAGTTTTGTATTTCACCGACTTTTCTTAGACCTTTATCTAGAAATGCTTTCTTTTTATTATTTTATTGAGAGGCGGACACATTTATTTCAGATGACATTTCTGTATCGAATTTGTTGGTGAAATACAAAATACTACCTCCAGTTGATATATCGATATAATAGAGAAAACAAAAATGTATAAACATCTCTCAAATTATTAAACTTATTAAAACTGCAGTTGTTACAAGAAAAGTGTTGGCTTTTTACTATAAGTTTGTTTCCTTCAAAGTTTGCATTAGTAACAGACTACTTCAGGCATGATGACTTTGGAATTTCCGTTGTTTTGTCAGAAAGGCAGGCAAATGCAGAATTGCATTATAATTACCACAGATTTTCCTGTCCCCTCATTTCCTCTAATTTCGTTTCCTTTCATTTTGCAGCATTGTGAGGTTACATTCACTGCTTGGAAATTTCTGTCAGAGCCCATTTATTACGATAAAACAGGCCCAGGAAACAGCACTCCCAAGGTGTCAAGCCATTCCCTCTCCCTCCCTTACATATGTGTGTACTAGCAGGTAAGGAAGGGAGGGGCTAAAGTTATTCACACTTTCGGAGTACTCTTCCTAAAGCCTTAGATAGGCATCAAAAGAGCGAGCGGGTTCCTGAATCTGGAAATGTTAGAGATTACGCTGCGCTGCAAAAAGTCATTAAATTTAGCCACCAAACCCTCTCTGCCTCCAGTACTTTGTAACTACTCGTATTTCAGGGAAACACTCTCAAAATTAGAATATCGCCTCACAAAATGAAGGCGCTCTTTAAAAACCGTTAAACGGACACAAGAAACAGTCCATGTTATCAAGTACATAGCAACAAACTCATTCCTCCAATCATTATTCTTCCTGTAATTTTCTTGGAAAACTATTTTTCTATTCGGTTTTCAACAAATAGACTCATTAGTTCCGACTGTGGCTTCAGAATGCCGCCCTCATATAAGAGTGTATCACTTGCAAATAACAACAAAGCATGCAGTGGAACCAGCTGCACTAATTTCACGCTTTGTACGTCTCGCGAGGCGGGCAATTTCGAGCTTTGTAGTTCATAACATAATAATCCGCGGCAACTGACACATTTCCCCTTTCTGCGTTGTTTCTCTACTCAGTGATCTACATTTTTAGAAAAAAAAATCACTGAGAAATGTATCTCATTTGTATGCATTGAGAAGATCTTGAGAAGACAAAATCTCGGGCAATTTTAAGATCTATGGAACCAGATTCATTTGAACCATCATTTCCCCTATTTCATCCATTCATCATCTGATATGAGCTACCATGTTAAAGGACGTTAAACTTTAAAAAATAAGTAAATAAAAATGGCTGAAGGAAATTTCCACGATCCTCTATCATGTATCTTCTGTTTACGATCAGTTCTACTCAGCTTCCACGTAGTTATGATTCACTTTTCAGTTGTCTCCGCAAACAATTCCGTCAAACATTCGAAGAAAGGTGGATAGGTCAAGGTGGTCCAACTTCTTGACCACTGCGGTCGCCAGATAACTCCTCTCGACTTTTCCCTTTGGGGCCACACGAGCCTTGTTTATTTTCTGGATACAGCCTCTGAAGCCATTATTAATTCTGAATGACTCTGTATAATTGGTAAACAATAAGAGATAGACAAAATCTTACTGCACAAAAATGTAGGTATGTTAAATTCATGTCAATACATTTGTGTTATTGTAGTTAACATTTTAAAAGATATTTCTTGTTATTGGTTAGGACTTTTAAAATGCTTCACTTATCTCAAATAGGAAGACGATATTCCTTTTTTATATTCTGGTCATGTAAATAAAATGGAGTACCAAAGACATCACATAGCAATCAGGTCTTCATTGCTTAAAGCCCAATGTATATTCCCTTACTTCCATTACACTGGAAAGCAAAAAGCAAGCTTTTGAATGTTTCCAAAACATCATGAGTTAATTCTTACTAATTTTGGATTGAGAAAAACGAATATAACAATGAAAAATTTTCTTAGCTGTAGCTTCTGTGATATACACTAGGTGGAAATATTTCATATTAACGGATTAAAAGAAAAATATACATTTTAATTACATATGCTAACAACATTGAAATGCATTTGATTCTTTTATTTTATTTTTTATTTTTATTTATTTATTTATTTATTTATTGCAATTTACGTTCTTCGACGTTAAGTTATATCGGACGATGAATGAAATGGATGAAATGATGCTCAAATGAATCCAGGGTCCATTGAGCTTAGAGTTACCCGAAATCGTCTTTGAGAATAAGGGAAAACCCCGAAAAAACCTTATCCAGGTAACTCACCCTAACCGAGAGTCGAACTTGGGACCTCTTGAACGTGAGGCAGACACACTACCATCTACGCTATCGAGGCGGGCTTTGATTCTTTTGAAATGATAGTTACATTCTAAGAGATCTAAATTGCTGGAAGAATACCTCGCGGATGGTCGTGTCGGAACAGAATCATGTGGTAGCTTCATGAGATCGTCGTCTTTTAGCTTGGCTCTTGTAAGCAAGTTTGGGAACATCCGTACACAAAGACCACCAGTAATCCGCAAGAATTACTTCATTCCAACGGCCCTGATATCTTTGTTCCATAACAGAAATGTCCTCATGGAATCATTCTCCATGTTCATCACTAACAGCTCCACAACTAGGAGGGAAAAGTCTAGGTGGGAGTGGAGAAAATGGATTTTAAAAGACACGTCGCATCCAAGGTTATGGAATTTTTGAAGGAGTACTGTCACCAAATACGTGTAGTTATCCTCTTTTGTTGTCTAAAAATCCACGAATCCCTTGAAGACTTCACAACCTTCCTTTTCTTCCCCCTCCAAAAATTGGTCAAATGCAGGATCCTTTACAAGTTCTCAAATTTGTGGCGCGACAAAAGTGCCGTCCTTAACTTTTGCATCACTTAATGTCGGAAATTTCTCTCTTATGTACTTAAAAGTCCGTGCTTCTTGGTTCATAGCTTTGACAACATTTTTCATCAAACCCAGCTTGATATGCAGGGGAGGAAGTAGAGCGTCTTTTGGATCCACGAGAGGCTTTGCAACATTTTTCTCGGTTATGTTAAGATTTCTTGCAGGTCGGTCTCCCTTAATATGCAATTTCTATCTCTACTGTCTCACATAAATAAGAAGCAGCAATGTTTTGTGAACCCCAGGGTACTTCTAAGAGTATGTCAATGCCTTTTAGATCACCAAAGATCTTCTACTAATTGTGTTCATGATATTTGAGTGAGTCCAAGAGTGCTGACATATCTGCATTTGTATTTTGTTATTGAGAGGTGTACCAACTCCCAAAAAATCCCCCAAATTGAGAATGTTGACACTAAAAAACGAAATGTCACTTTATCTCCAAAGCAGGAGCTAATCTGTAATTTTATGGTCATTTTTTTATTTCAGCAGATGGAAAATAGATATGAATGGGCTATTTTTGAACCCGAAACATTTCCATTGTTGCCTAGTTAATATATACACAAAAATATAATAAAACATTTTTGCAAACATTTAATTCGATTAAAGTGAAATGAATAGCAAACTGAGCAAAGTTCGCAATGATCATTGTATATTTACATGTGCTATTATGTGGAAGGCTAAATCAATATTTGCAGAATAAGTACAGTTGAAGAATATAAGAACAGCACTGTTATAATGAATTATTTGTTAAATGTGTAGAAAAAGACATGTAAATGCAATTCTCCACCTTTTTGGCGGATTGGAATGCACTACTTACCAGGTATGTGGTAAAAAGGCATACATATATACTTTAATGACAACGAGCAATGTTTAGCATGAGGTGTTAAAGTGAAGGCGTGAAACCCTCGAAAAGAGTGGGTACGCTCTAAAGTGCATTTTCTGGTCTTTAGACACACTTGTCGATGATTGTACGTTTCTAATACATGCTTACGTCACTGCTGGCCTTCTGAAGGACGCCTTCAATCACCTATTATACTAATTACATTCTTTAGTAATTATTTTATTGGTTATGCTTGTTACATCATACGTTTTCTACTGGCTCCAAGCTACAAAGAGAGAGGCCCCGGACATTTAGATGGTGCATCGCTTTATTTTGTTTAGTTTGGATTTTGTCTTCCTTGCACTAGAACTAGTGCAAATCCAAAGGTGTCGGGTTCGATTAGCGGCTGGAGAGTGCGATTTTTTTTCTTACCCAGGATTTTACTCCTTCCTCGCTTGAGTCTCGAAGTATGCGAGGGTGTGAATGTGTATGTAAATTTAATGTAACAACAAAATATAACGCACATCTAAAGATTAATACTATAAGCGAAAAAGCATCACTTCTAATGAGAAATTGTACGAAAGATAAAATGTCACCGATATGACCTTAAATGTTAAAAGCGACATATAAATGAGGAGAAGAGTCCTACTTTTGCGTCAGATATTTTTAACTTTCTTCACTACCCAATCTTGCATTTGCAATCAATTATTTTTTTATTATTTATTTACTGTTTTTATTTAAATCCTCTAACAATAAGTCATATCGGACGATGAATGAAATGATGCTCAAATGATTCCAAGGTCCATAGAGCTTAGAGTTACCAGGCATTCATCTCTCAGGATTAGGGAAAACTACAACGTTAAGTAATATCGAACGATGAATGAAATGATGCTGAAATGATTCCAAGGTCCATAGAGCTTAGAGTTACCAGATATTCATCTCTCAGGATAAGGAAAAACCTCCAACGTTGTCATATCGGGCGGTGAATAAAAATAATGTTCAAATGAACCCGAGATCCATAGAGCTTAGAGTTTCCAGATATTCATCTTTCAGGATAAGGGAAAACCTCCAATGTTAAGTCATATCGGACAGTGAATAAAATAATGCTCAAATGAGTCAAGGGTCCACAGAGCTTAGAGTTATCAGATATTCATATTTCAGGAGAAGGGAAAACCTCCAACGTTAAGTCATATCGGACGATGAATAAAAATGATGCTCAAATGAGTCCGGGATCCATAGAGCTTAGAGTTACCAGATATTCATCTTTCAGGATAGGGGAAAACCTCCAATGCTAAGTCATATCGGACGATGAATGAAATGATGTTCAAATGAGTCCAAGGTACATAAAGCTTAGAGGTATCAGACATTCATCTTTCAGGATAAGAGAAAACTTCCAATGTTAAGTCGTATCGGACGATGAATAAAATAATGCTCAAATGAGTCAAGGGTACATAGAGCTTAGAGCTATCATTCAGTTTTGAGGATTAGGGAAAACCTCGGGGGAAAAAATAAACTTTATGCAGATAACTCACCCTGACCGAGATTGGAACTTGGGATCCCTTGAATGTGAATCACATATGCTACCATGTACGCTAGAGACGGAAAGTTTATTTTAATGTGTGAATTGGAATTCTTTTTGCAAGATCAATGACTCAGTTTAGTTGGAGCAACAAGTTGGTTAATAAGAGTAAACACGTGGAACCAAACGGAATTGTTTATACTGAACGCTTTGTTCAATTCGTGGTTCACTGCCATCGTATGGAAAACATCAGGTAGTAAATAAAGTGATTTTTTTCCTATTAAAAGAAGAGAAAAATCAACATACTGAAGTGGATACATATTAAGATAACCAATTATGTGCATTTACATTCCTAATACCCAGTACTAGTAGAAAGACTGAGACAGTGGAGCATGTTGCCCCAGTGAGTAAGTAGTGTGAACACTAACTAGAGTACAACAGAACTTTATGGAAACAGCAGCACACTGGGTTTTCAGTTTAATGATAACAGACATACCGTGAAATGACACTCGTCTCGAACCAGAACACTGCGGGTCCCCTATTATTAGCATGTAACGAGAGCAGCAAAAGTTTAGGAAATTAGTGACGTAGAAGGCGGAGCCTCCGGTCTGATTGGAACACGTTTTTGATGTTCCTTTTTTGGGGTTTATAATTAGTTTTGAGATGCATATATTACTGGTACAGTTTCACTTGCTTCTTCTCAAACCACCAAACTGTATCCTTTGGTCAGCACATGTTCGAAGCTTGGTGAAACCGTCCCTGTTAGGCGTCACATTAGCATAATAACTTTAAAAGTAATATTAAATGCTTAATTACAAACGGATGGACATCACACTATGGGTATGCTAAATTATAACAAATATAAGGGATAACGATCTAATATACAGGTGCGAAAATTAATCAGACAATAACAATACATATATTTGCTAAATTATTGCAAGCACTTGAACCCAAAGAGTAAATGGAGCTGGGAAAATGAACACTTACAGTAATATTCCTTGCTTTGAGCTCACAAAGGGGCATTGTTTGAAAATCGCCTAAGGCTAGACCCTGGCGACACATTGCCGCCTGGCTATGCTTTGGTTTGCACGTGATACGTGATATAAAGAAAAGACGATGGGATTTGAGTGACGCTTTTACACGCGTGATGCCGCATAAATTAGGGTTAGCCTGCGAATTAGAAAGCAAAGCGGCATACGAGATACACAAGCCCAAAATTGCGATGAAATTTAGAAGTAGGGATAAAACGCAACCTATATGGCACGAGTAACATGTCACATGACCCCTAATGTGTCCAAAATTCGGCGAAATGAAGGGGAAATTTATGCAATGGCGACGTTTGATATTCACTAGTAAAAGCACTCTGTTTTGGCGAGTGATGGGACCAACACGTATGAAAAGTTTATCAAAGTCTGTGTTCGCGAATGGACGGAGCAACACGTATTAAAAGTTTCTCAAACTCTCTGTCTTGGCAAGTTGAGGGCGTAACACGTATTAAGAACTTATCTGTCTTGCGAAAGGAAATGACTGCAAGTATAAGAACTCCGTTTTTTGATACTCCGCCGAAGTAACACTTGTGCGCGAAATAACGCTCTCGCGATGTCCAGAAACGATAATGTGTACACGGCTTCATACATCACTCGGCGCATCTTAGAAATTTACAAGTTCACTCGCGACTATGATTCAATCTAACCGTCATGTCACGCGTCCAGCAACGGACAAATCCTAAGTCCCGTGCCTAATGTGCGAGGTACACCAACACAACAGTGACGAGTGGAGAGGGCGACTTGTGTAAATAAACTTGCCGTTCAACGGTCGTGGTGTCTTCTGTGTGATAATACTCCTACACTGCCAGGACGCACCCACTCCCTGAAACCCAAAAGAGAGAATCCATGCAGACCTACCCTGAGAAAACAACCCGACCTGTTGTAACTTTCCCATCCGTAGCCCTCACCCGTCACATATCCTGCCATGAGGTGTTGAGCGCCGGGAGTGCTCAAAGAGGTAATTCACGGCCAAGTGCTGCCTAATTGGACTGGAATACCCCATATTGTTATATAAATCACTGATTCGTCCCCTCACCAGATGGCGAAACTTGGACGCCTAACTCATTTACTACCAAAGCAACATTTCTATATCATACGTTACCCAATCTTAATTTCTCATTCGCATTTGAACCACAATTTTTAGTCTGTGGTTTACAAAATTATAATATACCTACCATTACCCGACATAATTTTCAGAACTTTATATATAAATGTCTCGTTAAGCAATTCTGACTTCTGAATGTTTAGCTACCGGAACTTTGAGCTAATGAACTTCTTGTTGCTTGAGTTCGCTGGAACGCCTAATTGCCTTAGCTACAATTACTGAGAACTAATGCTTAACACATAACTCTCCTTGCTGATAACTTATTTTCTGAGAAACTTGCAGCTTGTGTTTCTTACATTATATGTTGATTTTTATTACCATATTTTCTTATTATTTATTACATTCAAAAGATGGCCTGTCCACTTGATTTTTAGGTGAAAGCAAAAACCATACAGAACAGAAAGTATTCGATATTTTTAAATAGGAATCAAAATGTGCGGAAATTGCTATGTAGCCTGATGCCTAAATTGCAAATCTGAACATTTTTTGTAGGCCACAATAGCTCGTAAAATGGGATGGACATAGCACGATTTGATTGAAAGGTTAGGACATGTCACGGTTTGTTTGAATAAGAAATGGACCTGTATTTGCTTGACTGAAACAAATAGATTAGCACTTAAATCACATACAGTTTTCATTGCAAATACTCATACACTTTGCTAAATATCTTCTTCTTTTCTTAAGAGAAAACTATACATGCAAACATAATATAGGTTCCTCTTCATTGCAGGCACACAGCATTGTATCCTTTTCACCATGGCGTTCTTCGGTTGCTTCTTCTTCTTTCCGAATTTCTTCTAGCATGCTGTGCTTTCAATCAAATGTCACTTTCATATAAGACCGACTTGCAGTTGTGCTTGCAAGGCTTTTTAAACCCTTTCAGAGAACCAACAATGTACTGGCTTTAGTAGTTAGCGCTTCTGTTGCACGAGATTTAATTATTGGAATTTTATGTGATTTAGTAGTAATTCTCTGCAGACTTCTACAGTTCTACTAAAATTAAACATCTCGCCTAGCATCGTAAATAATTATATGGTTCATTTAAATTTAAGAAGCATAATGCATTTGGTGTCAAATAATGCATTTCAAGCTGCAATATAGAACATCAGAGTTCATCCTAACTTACCTTTCCATTTCATCAGTTTCACGTCCCGAAGGATTTTTCTTCCTTTTCCTGGACCTTTCCGAAACATCACCAACAGAAACTTCTATTATTCAGCACTTCAAAATAAACCACAAAGTGCTGAAGGCAACAGTAGAAGCACTAGGGCGTTTGAAGCTCACAACACACTGACAAATACCTTCGCAACTAATAGCATTCTCAACACAAGCTATAAAGACAAAACTAAATTGGACAAGCCAGGTTTTGAAGGAATTGCCATGGAAATATGTTTAGTGTACAGAGTGACATGTCAAGATTTTGAATGAAACTAGCGAGGTAACTTGGTTTAAAAACGTTGTTCGACATGCCAGACTTAGAATGAAAAGCACTACTTTAAGACGCCGTTTCTCAGGGACTTGATCGATTTTCAATGGGAACATGTGAAACCAATGCAAAACAGGAGATTTCATATATAACTCATTTTTCGTTTGTGGTGGACATGTCAGGTTTTGAATGTTTGCTCCTCATTTTACGACTGAATTATGTCGGTATCAATTCACAAAGAAGAGGCGAGGTTCACGTGTCTATCGTGCAAATCCAATGAGTCAGACTCCGTTAAGGTTAAACGGTCTGCTATGGGCAGAGTATAATCCTTGGATCGACGTCACCAAGGTTGAAGGTTACTACAGTCCGCCCACATTTGCAAATATGCACGTGGGAGCCCAACCTACCAAACTAATCTACGTAATTCCTTCACCGTTTTCTTTCTGCCACATCATCATGAATTTTGGATACTAGAAGTTAGAATGACAAATAAAAAACGTGTATTTTGAACTCAGTAACTTTAGACCCTCAATTACCTCAATGACGAAACATAAAACAGAATTAAACAACCTTTCAAAAGATATCTACAAAGAAATTGTAGTCAACTTTAAATCACCTAATTTAATTCCCACATCTATTACGGCAAAATTTATATAGATGCCAATTTTATCGGTTTAAATTTTCAGTACTTCGTCATTATCTGTAGTGGTTATCATTTAATTGTTTGTCGCGATGTCATATGGAGTTACCAGTAAATGTATCGAAATTATCTTTGCAGAGGTTTATCTCAATTTACATTAATAAAGAGAAAAATAAGATTTCGTAAGAATAATTTGTAGAAGCTACATGAACCAATTCGATGCACTACACACATGACTTCCTCTACTCATTCTTATACAAACTATTTTTACAAACATTTATTTTTCTATGTACTTCATGTCCATCGTGATAAACATTTGCAAAAAAAGTTTTTACTGCATATTTCCTTGTGATGGTCAAATATTTTAAGAGATAATCGCAAAGAGACGGCTTTGATTAGCCATTCTTTTTGTATGACCAGGACCTAGAAAAACGAATAAGGACTTCATATTCAAAAAAAGTATAAGAATTTGAAAATTCAAACCATTGTGTTATCTCAAAAAAATGTGGTTTCACATAATTTCACATTTTTTGTCATGCAAACAGATATCTTAAAGCCATTTTTAAGAAATTGAAGATGTTCGAAAAAAACTTCCTTGTAACAACTATTTTGAGGTACGAGGAACTTTTTTTTTACGATCTTCGTGTTGCAACATTGGAAGATGCTGAAGAAATGCCAAATTTGGTTTAAAGAAACTTTTCGTTTTTTAATTATGCTATTCACACACCACAGGTAACCTTTTGTCCAAAAATATATTTTTGGGGGTCCTCAAAACGGGAGTCTAATAGCAGAAAGTAACTTTGACAGTGGTAGAGAAGGTCATGTGAGTGTAATCCACTGTACCGAGCGGGATGGTTCAGGCGGTTTCGTCTGTGGCCCGCATTCGGGAGGCCTTGGTTCGATTCCCGTGGCCGACCTACCTGACCCATGGGTTTTTCGGGGGTTTTCCCGGGTCGCTAGGCGAATTATGGGTAGGTTAATTATATCCCCCGAATTTTCTATACCTCCATTTCATCTCCATTATCATTTCATATTCTCTGGTGGTCTCTTTCAGGGTAGAAGTGTCGGCGGGAGTCTCGGCGGTGCATGGCAGGATGGTATGCTCTGAGGAAAACTACTTCCTACTCCGGTAGGTCGGTTGCCAGTCTCCGCTCCTTTGCTGGGACCATTTCGGGACCGCCAGCCAGGGACCTTTGGGGCTCGGATCGCCTGCCTGGGACCATTAGGGCTCGGCTGCTGGGCTTCGTTGCCATCCCGCTGTAGGAGAGCGGGTTCGTTGTCCTGGCGTGTCTGGGGAGGTCTCTATCCAAGTAACCTGTAGGGACCCTGCCCTCTTTACGTCGTGGCTCCTTGGGTCGGCCGCCCTCTGTCTCCTTCACCTCATCCTTCCTCCCCGGGATTCACCCACTTGGGGGCATAGGAACAATGGGCCCAGCATGGTGGCCTACGTACCGAATCCCATCCGTAATGAAATCCCAATCCCAATCCACTGTATTTCGTATCAATGAGCCTTCCTTTATTTCAATTGATAAAGGAGGTGGCTCACTGTATATTTGAAAGCCCTTTTTTTTTTAAAAAAAAAATGTTAGATTCTCATATCGGACGAAGAATGAAATGGGTGAAATAATGCTCAATGAGTCTAAAGGTCTATAGAGCTTAGAGTAACCAGACATTCGTATTTTAAGATAAGGGAACCCCCCGAAAAAACCTTATCAAGATAACTCATCCTGACCAAGATTCAAACTTTGGACCTCTCGAACATGAGGCAGATAAGCTACCACCTACGCTACAGCTACTCCAGGTTTCATAAAGCGGGGAATGTGAATTCCTACAAGTCAAGGTTGTAGCAGGATTTTAGTGCAAGAGGCGCGTGAGGGTAATAAATGATTAATTAATCTCATCTTTGGTGATGATCTTGAAGAATTCTGAAAGATTTATTCGAAATTCCTCGGCTGCTCAGGGATTGAAATTATTATCTCCAGGGTGTAGTCGCAGAGGTGAGAGAATTCAAGATGATATGCAAATAAAACCGCGACGATTATCCGTTCTTCTTAAAATTGTTATTTA
The DNA here is from genome assembly GCA_030765055.1 of Mantis religiosa. Lineage (NCBI taxonomy): Eukaryota > Metazoa > Arthropoda > Insecta > Mantodea > Mantidae > Mantis > Mantis religiosa. The sequence goes on along the minus strand of CM060949.1, from coordinate 190,891,335 downwards.
ATTTGTAGATAAATTATTTTAAAACATTCTTTCTAATACTGAATAAATACATTCCTCAACGTTAACATCACTTGTTCCTGAACTTGAAAAATGCTTTTACAAAATATCATGCACCGCAATGTTTCTGCAAACTGGCAGATGATATCCCACACGTCTGTATTGTTGAGAATCTCAATGCAGAAGAAAGATGCTAGCTGCAGTCAATTTCCTGCTAATAGTCCAACATCTTTCTATTGGCCCATATTATATTTCTTTTGCGTAAAGTTCAGTGCCAGACATATTTTACCATTTTTTAAATTAGTTCTCAAACCATTTAACACGAACTAAAATGTCTTTATAATTTCTACTAACATTATCGTTACTAAAATTAATTATTGCCAAAATTCAGTTCACTAAAGCCATGAATAATTTTGAATGAAATATTTAAAATAACCGCTTCAAGGTTAGCAGATTTTTTTTTTAATTTACGTCCTCCAACGTTAGGTCATATCGGACGGTGGATGAAATTGGTGAAATGATGCTCAAATGAGTCCGGGGTCCATGGAGCTTAGAGTTACCCAACATTCGTCTATCAGGATAAGGGAAACCCCCGGAAAAACCTAATCCAGGTAATTCGCCCTAACCGAGATTCGAACTCGGGACCTCTTGAACCTGAGGCAGACATGCTACCACCACGCTACCGAGGCGGGCTCAAGGTTAGCAGAATAATTATTATTTAGATATGTGAATTCCTAAAAAATGAAAAGTTAAGTGAATTCCTATAAAGTCTCGATAATCATAATTAAAATAATTTCAAAATTATAAGATATTTTCCCTTCACTTTGTACAGACTTGAAACGGTGCAACTATGATATTGGTTGGCGAGGTTAAACATGTTATCTTGGTCCGTCGTCAATATAATAAAAGTAAAAAAATTACTACAAACTTCCATAGTAATGTAGGCGTGTATTCCCCGGCAGAATATTGACTGACTGTGATTACTGATTAAGAATAGTCACTGTCTTGCAAATTAGTAGATAAACAGGCCCTGGCAAACTATTGACAACTGACTGTCAGTGATGGGGGGGGGGGGTAAGTAACTGACCGCCTGCTACTAAATAAACAGGTTTACCAATCAATAAATTTGCAGGAATTAACATATCTATTTCTCAAACATTTTTACCTGCTACAAATTTGTAGGAATTCAAAGCGACCCTCATAAAGAATGACTACAGCATCGTCTGCTCAGTGATAATGACGTGTCATCAGTATAGAATCGATCCGGTTCCGCGGTCACAGGTTTTAAACTAATGGACCTCCTTACTCGATGAACCGCACAAACGTTTCTAAATTATCACCTGAGGATGAGTTAAAGAACAAGAGACTCTCGCGAACTTGTGATTGTCCATCTGAATGGGTCATGCTCCATTAATCTGATTGGATTTCTGCTGCTACCTCCTTGTCACTATGTTTCCTTTCTCTTAGCTCAAGTTGTCTGACAGAGGGCAAGCGGATTTCAGCGACGCTTAGCTTTTCTTAAACCTTGGCTTTCCTAGCTATTTATTCCATTAATTTCATTCATTGTACATAAGGTCTCTCCCAGCACGTGACATTGTTGTTACTGTCTTTAATGAATCTGCTGCCGACTGCTACAGTAGTGAAGAATGTGATCTTTCTCGCAGGATATACCTGGGCAATGCACAATGTCAATTAAGTTCACTGATAAATTTAATGTACACTAATGAAAGAGTTATTTGAAGTTATCAACTATTTGAGGCTGTAGAATTAAACTGTTTCTAAATCTTACTACCAGAAACTGTAAGAATTAACCTATATTAATAACTTTAGTGCTTAAGTAATAGCAATGAGAAATGTAAGTTGTCGTGACACACTGAAATCCCATGCTGTGATTGGGATTGGGATTTCATTACGGAGGGGATTCGGTACGTTAATGCCAGAGGTTCTACTCCCATTAGTCCTGAACCCGTAGGACCAAGGACCCGTGCCCCCTTTGACCAAGGAGGTACGGATCTGTCCCAAAAGGGCGCCCGGGCCTCTGTAGGGCTTTCCAAAGGGCAAGACCTAGACTAACAAGCCCCCCCCCCTCTGGTCCAAGGACACAAGACGGGATGGAAGTGGATACGCCACTTACGCGTGCCAACTCCAGAACGGGAAGGCTACCGATATGACCTCGGTGGGGCCACCTGGTGATCTAGCACATATTCTAGTAGCTATACTGGCTAGTACGCGGGAATATTAATGGCTTCCCTCAACCCCGTTCACAGACGTACCCGATCTCCCACGGGTATCGGGAACCACTGCCCCCTCGAGTCCAACCCAATCCGAACTCCCAGTCATGGTAGGCTACCATGCTGGGCCCATTGTTCCTATGCCCCCATGTGAAGCCCCCGGGAGGAAGGATGAGGCGAAGGAGACAGAGGGCGGCCGACCCAAGGAGCCACGACAGTACAGAGAGCAGGGTCCCTACAGTTTACTTGGATAGAGACTTCCCCCGAAGGCCAGGGCAACGAACTCGCTCCCTCGCAGCGGGATAGCAACGAGCCTAGCAGCCGAGCCCTAATGGTCCCCGGTAGGCGATCCGAGCCCCAAAGGTCCCTGGCTGGCGGTCCCGAAATGGTCCCAGCAGGGAACCTGAGGCCAGCAACCGACCTACCGGAGGGGGAAGTGGTTTTCTTCAGAGCATATCACCCTGCCATACACCGCCGAGACACCCGCCGACACTTCTACCCTGAAAGAGACCACCAGATGAGAGATGATATGAAAGGATAATGGAGATGAAATGGAGGGACATGAAATTCGGTGAATGTAATTACCCTACCCAGCATTCACCCAGCGACCCGGAAAAAAACGAAAAAAAAACCAGAAAAACCCATGGGTCAAGTAGATCGGCCACGGGAATCAAACGCGGCCTCCCGAATGCCGGCCACAGACGAAACCGCTGGAGCCATCCCACTCGGTATCCCATACTGGAGAAATACAGCTTCCAGTATGTGATAAGTGATAACTGTCTTTAGACGCTATAAATTCCGAAACCCGATTACAGTCAAACCTTTCGTGAAATAGTAATGCTGTAAGAGACGAAAACCACGAAGTTCTGAAGTTCACGTTTTTTATCAACATTAGTTCCACCTACTTCTTTACTACGTCATCAAAGGTAGTCTTATTCGCATTTGAAACGCAACTTTGCTCTGTGAATTGCTAAATACCCAGAATGATTTTCCTTTCCTAATGTTCATTTATTTCCATTTGTACTCCGCCTTTAACTGCAGTGGTCATATCGGCGGCCGTTCTCCTTTGGAACATATCGAAGGTGTTAACTCGTATTCGTTGGGTTGTATCCTTAATTCAGGCACACATTCACACTCTCATTCATACTTCCAGACTCTGGGGAAGATCGGGAATCATCTTGGTTGGAGAAAAATCCTCAACCCCAGCCGGGAATCGAACCGGGACTCCTAGCACGGCATGCAGGTGCTCTGTTCAGAGTTGGCACAGTGCGTTTTACGCAAATCTCCGACTTCTGGATGTACTGAGTTCTAATTATTCAAATCTTGAGCTATTGGATTTCTTAATGGATATCGCCGGAATGTCTGCCTTAGCTATACTGACTTACAAGTATTTTAGTACTATAACATTTACGTTTCGCGGCTAATACCTTATTATTCACTGGCACAACAGTAATGTATATATTAATTTTAATATATGGACATTATATATTGCGATTATTTATCCATCCCTCTTATCGATTCTTTATAACATTATAAATATTACCAGTCAATAATTCAAGTATCATTTTTAAGGCAATAATAATCAGGTTCGTCAGTTCATGATGGTGACCTTGCTATTGGAGTCGTCACGTTCAACAGCTGTTAGTAATTAGGTTTGCTTTCACATAAGTACTCTATTATTCACGAACCGTCGAAAAAAAGTGTGCAATACGCATGCGTCAAGTGTGTTAAGGAATCTCGGACGTACAAAATGCTAGAAGCCTCGATGCTGCAGAACCCTCATCGCTCACATTTTTTGTAACACGAAGGTGTCTTACCCCCTTCCGCTCAACCCTTTGCAGGTAGACACATCTAACGGTACTTCAGCTGTACGAACAGAAGCTTTGGAATTCACCAAGAGCAACTGTGACTGACATATATCCCCCCATCATTGTGGTCTCTGGTAAATTTCGGTAACATTTTGTTTGTTCAGTACCAACTGCTCCAAGATGTATGCATGATGAATATTAGGCCATACTTGGTGGAGTGGATGCATTATCTTTCAGAACTGAACTGTTGAGTTTAAAAGAAATAACCCCTGGTTAAGCAGGAACCGTTGTTTTCCACGTGTAAATTTATTTGGAGGAGTTTTAGTGCTTACATAAGTGTTCCATACTTGCTTCTCGCTTGAAAATTGGAGTGTGTTGTTTATAAGTGCTAGAAAAAACAAAGGAATAATTTTGTTTACTGAGTCCACGAATGAGTTCTAAATTTTAATGACTCTATGCAATATACGAGATATTTAATATCGGGAAGTGATTTAATCAATTTGCGATGTTTCAAAACAAGTTTCGATCTACTTACTGATTTGAAACTAGTGATTTCCATTGTAAGGTTGGCAATTCTTCAGTATCACATTGTCCACTTTGCATTCTGGAGAACTACATATAAATTATTTCCCTGTAATGGGTAAGTAGGTAAGATATTGTATTCCACCCAACAATTAAATACAGATTTTTCAACGGAAATGTAAGTTTTCAGATTCTCAGAATAAAAAAAAGTCCGTATGTGTGTCCATGTACCATAAGCATAACTCAAAAACTAAAAATGGGTTAAATTCGAAACTTTGGCTTTTGAATTCCTCTTACACATATAAAACGAAGATTTTCAACAAAATCCACCATCCCAAACTACTCGCTAGATGGAAAAATAACTACATTTTTTTCCAATTGGCTCTAAACGATATTGATTAAAATATGCACCACATATTTTCATGGCAGATTACGGGTATATTTGGATTTTCTGGGAATAGCGTCACAACCCCTTTATATTCTGAATGGATTTACCATAACTGGTAAACCGCAAGTGACATACAAAATATTACTAACGTTAAGAACAATTTAAGAAAATTTTGTTAAAGCGCCAGATTATCTTACGTTTTTATAGAACTATTTACAAATATTCCTTGTTACTGACTTGACTTTAAAAATACTTATACATTTCTCAAATAGGAAGTGGTTGTTCGATCAGTAGATACTTAAGCTTACTGGATTCTCCTATTCCCATTGTACATAATAACGAAATAGACAATAAGAAAATTTCTGTAAATATTTAACTGGATTAACGTGAAGTGTGAAAGAGAAGAGAAAGTCATTAGGCGACCTTCTGAGGACGCCAGAAACTTGGGGCTGATGGTCAAGAGGGTGTGGCAATTTCCTCTGCAGCATTAGTCGCGGCTTGCGATTCCATACTTTCATGTGTAAAGGCCAGCCACAAGTTAACTGTATTGTTGAAACAGCATCAGGTCGTGGCGTAACGGAGTTTATAAAGTTATTAGCCAAATTTCACGTACCGTAAGCAACAGGTTGTTGTGCGGCGGATCCTGCCTCATTAGCGCTGTACATATGGCATTTAAATCTACCTGCAAGGAGAAATTGTACCCTTTGGGACTTTGATGTCGGAATTGTTGAGGGATAATTTTAATAATATTTATAAAAATGGTACGGATATTAATAAACAATGTCCATATGTTAAAATCAATTAATAAGAAGTACAAATGATGATTCAGCCAGGGAATAAAAAGGCATTAGGACGGGAAATTAGCAGTTTAGTAAAAGCAATGAGTTGCCTGAGTTAAAATTAATTCCAATGAACTCAGTCAACAAAAAAGAAATTATTATGTGTTTCAAATGGTATGATGTTTGTCCTTGAGCGCTACTAGATGAGTAACCAATCGGAGTCCTGCGGTGTTGTTGTATTGCATTCCCCCTAAGTGGTGTGTGACGATCGCCAAACTAATCAATCTCTAATAAATACTATTCGCCCTAAGACAAAATTCAGATTTTGCACAAACTTATCCATAAGGAAGGTAGAGAGTAATGTATTTAACATAACCGTAAAAAACCTATATTTTTAGCTCAAATAGTTTTCCTAATAAAAATAAATAAAGTAGATACCATTATATTATAACAATGCATTGCTACGTAAGCACTATAATGAATATCATTATTGGTTGGCATGTATGCGTGAACGTATATTTGAAATTACTCAGAACTGAAACGTAAACATTTGACATGACATGATAAAAGAAATATGTACTTTGAATAAGCCAAGGCGTTTGTTAAATTCGATGAGAGGAGGTAATACACTTCCTGTAGGTCTGGCAGAACGTGTCTGGTCACATTATATCTTTGTTTATGAATGGTTCGTAATCTCTATTTACTCTAGAGCTCAAAGCAGCACTATTCAGTTACTCTTCCATGAAAAAGTGTATCAGCTGGATCAATGAGACGCGATCCACCTTCCCCCTTACTGCTGATAGAACAATCCAATAGAGTTAATGTGGGCTCAAATTATGTTGTAAATATAAATAATATTGTTGCGACCCCGATCGCGATAGCGGGGCTTGTGTACACAAAGAGCCTGGAGATAGGGAATATGCCGGAAGAAATAATGATAGCACGAGATGAAAGACCGATAGGGTTACGCTTCTGGAAGGTGATAGAACATTCGATTCCTGTTTGGTCCAGAAACATCTCGAATTTACGAAATAGGTATTTAAAGACGTGACGGCTCGCAAAGAGTAGTGGTGAAAGAAGAGGAGTTGCGAGTTGTGAAACAGTGTTGTGAAATGAGACAGCCAGCTGTGTTGTCGTAACGAGAGCTAATCTGCTGTCACTGTTTGTTATTGTGATCGACCTTGGTAGACTGATGGTGTATGTAACGTAATGCTGCTGTAATCTATAAGAGTATTTCTAAGAAAATAAAGGAGAGTTTCAATTTCTGCAACTCGGCCTTTTAATTCTACGAACCCACAAAGTTACAATATTTTTAAACTGACTGACGTTGAACGACTTATTCACGAAGAAGTTGACAAGAACACAACAAGACTGAGAAAACTGCGTGAGACTTCAGATAAACTACAAGAAGACGACTTTTGTAAATAAATAGCACGTAACGAGATTTTGGAGCCTATCATCATAAATTTGCAGTACTCAGACGATGAAGACAATGACAATGACGAATTATCTCTTAACGTAAGTAACATTCACAGCTATACGGATGCACCGCTGGCATTTTCGTTGGATTAGAAAAATAAGTAATTCATAAACTATAATTAACTTTAAACTAAATTTAAAACATTTGCGTAGTATACGAATATTCATGGTGTTCAACATAGCATTATTATAAAACTTTGGAAAATTCAGTTTGCGTTAGCGCCAAAAACACTCGCAAGTATGCGAAAGAGAGGAAAATATAAAAAGAGTGGGGGTAAGAAGGTGGCAACGCTGACGGCTCTAACGTATCTGATTCGCTACAGGCAACAACTCTTTCTATTTGAAGCACACAGTAGTGTCCTTTTTAATTAACGTCCTCCAACGTTATGAATGAAATGGGTGAAATGATGCTCAAATGAGCCCAGGGTCCACATAGCTTAGGGTTACCAGACATTCATCTTCAAAGATAGTGAAACCCCCGGAAAAGACCTTATCCAGATAACTCACTCTGACCGAGATTCCAACTCGGGACCGGAACGTAAGGCAGACAAGCTACCATCTACGCTACCAAGGCAGGCAAGGTCCCGGTGCTTAAAATGCATTACGTTCAGAAATCAGAATTTAAGTGAGAATCGCAGAAACATACGCATAGAAAATTTAAAAAAAAAAAAATAGAAATATAACAAAATTCTTAAAAGTCAGCATTATGCCCCAGATGTGTATCAGAAGCTTGACAACGTATTAGGCAGGGACTTTGGTGTGGTAGTAATGAAGTAGGCGGAACTTGTGTTGACAAAAGAGAGCCCATATTTAAAATTCCTTTCTTTCTTTTGTGCCTTACAGAAGTATTTTACTGTGATCGGTTATCGGCAGTCCTTGGCACCTGAAGATCGCACACGGGTTATACAAACTTGGCGGCAGCTACATGAAGATCCTCTGTTTAACATTTCAGCGACTCACAATTTACACCTCTCATTGTTATTACATAAACAGTAAAGTTATTGATACATATATAATAGTTCAATAGTTACAGTTTCTTGTACTAAGATTAAGAAACAGTTTAATTCTGCATTCTCAAACAGTTGACAATTCATTTATTAGTCTAATCAGTCAATTAAACTGATGTTCTCTGTTGTCCACGTATACCCTGACACAAACAACACATAGTTCACCACTGTAGCAACCGGCACCAGGTTCACTGATGACGAAGATACAAACGCAAAGGAAGACAGCTTCGGGAGTTGTTACTTATTTCAGCCGGGAGCGAGGTCTGCAGTGCGTGTGACGTCAGGCAAGAGCCGTGTAGTATCAAGTTGCCTATATAAATGGCGCTGTGAGTACAGAACCTGAGGGTTCAGTCAGGTGTAGCGTACTCGATGACAACAATGTAGCTGCCACGTACCAAATGGAACTGTTAAATTTACAATGTGACGATTTATTGAAAGACAAATATACACACAAAAAAGACTTGGCAAATTTATACAAGAATGTCCCCCAAACCAGATTTCCGAGGTTGTATTCACTTGCCGCACGGACATTGTGTACGTCCGGCTCGACATACGTGTGCGAACATTTTTTTTTCTGTTATGAAATTAGCTAAGTCCAAACCCCGAAATACCTTGTCGGCTCACAATTTAACATGCAACATTCGATTAAAAATTTCCCAGACATTGCGTCCTGACATTGATAAACTAGTTAAAGAAAAACGAAACAGAAAGTGTCGGGAAATGTCCACGTAATTTTGTCCTGTGTGGGTCTCCTCTAATTTGCAGAGAGAATTACTTTATGTTTTATTTTATTTTATTTACTTTATAACAAGCCTGACCTTTAGATAAACTACGAGTGAAGTTTCATATATTTTCTCATAGCACAGAGCCAAAATGTAACTGTTTATAAATTGTGACCAATTGTATAATTAAAGCAGTCAGCATTAATATTACAACAGTAATATGTAAGTTGTACATATTAATACCCGATACGTTTCCTGTCGTGCAGAAATCAGCGCGGTGACGTCACACGCTAGCCTGCCTTTTCTTCGGGAGCATATTTGGCGGTTAGAGCTGAAGGAGCTGACGTCACACCGCTACAACCTGTCTTCCCCTGTACAAACGTGTCGAATACTGGAACAACCTAAACATGATACCGAAGCAGATATCTAAGAATGACGTCGTATCCATTATCTAATGAGAGCTAAATGCTTTAAAAAGTAAACGTGTTAATGTATCTTACTAAGAGTCTGTAGGAACTTAGGAAAGTAAAATTCTACTGAAAAATTTAGTTCATTGATGGAATTTGAATCTCGGATTAATCCGCTACTACATAATTTCTCAAATGACTCACATATTTCCCATAAACCACAAGGCGTACTCAAATTAATTTTCTCATAACGTATCCCAATAATGATTTCCGATATTGCTGATACATTTACGTCCGGGCTTTATAGTTTTACACACTATTAAGTCAATCAACGGTAATTCATTATTCTTCCATAGTAGCCTCGCATACACTAAAGTTGCTATCTTAAAATGAATTTAAACAACGTCTTGTGGTTAACCGAAATGAAAACATGAGTTAGGAAATTTAATATCGCACCGGTACGTTGCCGATAGGTCAACTGGCTAGAGCAGCGCAACGTAAGCCAAAGATACGTGACTGAAAACTCGGCTATAGCAGTGAATTTTTGTCTCACGTTTTGGATTTCGAAAAAAAAAATTAATTACACTTATATAAGTAAACAGGCTGCTGACCTGACTTCCGAATAAACGGCAGGAACTGTATCCAGACAAGACAAGTTAGCAAAATGTTCAAGTGTTATGCTAAACTATATACGAGAAAACGTGTTTGGTATACAGACATTTTATTCTACCACACAGTGTAGGAAATATTATCCTAATGTACGACGGCTGTTCAATAAAGAATGATCATAATTTTTTTTACAGTCATAATTTTTCGCACTAACATTCAATCTTATTATATTCTGTTAGCTTAATGTGAAACAAACACACCCTAGTAGTTTCATTGTTGGTACTCCAGGTTCCCGCCTGTGAGAAACGGACAAGTTTACACATGTTCAGTATCGCCTACCGCTGCAATGGAGGTAACACGCGAGGAACAATATGCGGCTTTGAAATTCTGCTTTCTTCTCAACAAATCTTCAGTTGAGGCCTATACACTGTTACAGGAGGCCTATGGAGAGTCTGTTCTTCCCTACAGCACAGCTCGAAGGTGGTTTAAAATGTTTAAAGAGGGGAGACAATCAGTTTCAAAGGAAGGTGGACCTGGTGCTCCAGTTACTGCTCTTACGGAAGAAAATATCAACATTGCTGCTGCCATTGTAAGAGGGGATCGACGAATTACCTTAAGATCACTTTCTGAAATACGGAACATTGCATTGGGTGCCACATTTCCGTGAAGTAGGCTGGATGCTGCACCACGATAATGCGCAGCCGCAAATTGCCAATGTTGTTGCTGAATATCTTGCAAAAATCAACGTGAAGTGCATCCCTCATCCTCCCTAGAGTCCGGATTTAGCCCCGTGTGTCTTTTTTCTATTCACTAACTTGAAGAAACGTATTCGTGGGAGGCATTATCCATCATCAGAAGCAGTGGTGAAGGCTGCGGAGGCAATTTTGAAGGATCTCTCAAAAAATGGTTTCCAGCATGTCTTTGAAGACTGGCAGAAACGCTGGAACTAGTGCATCCCGTTCAGGGCAGACTATTTTAAGAAGGACCATCAAAATTATGAGGATGAGTAAAGGTACGTTGTCAAAAAAATAAAGTTGTGATCATTCTTTATTGAACAGCCCTCGTATATCCAGACAAGACAAGTTAGCAAAATGTTCAAGTGTTATGTTAAACTATATACGAGAAAACTTGTGTGGTATACAGACGTTTTATTCTACCACACAGTGTAGGAAATATTATCCTAATGTAATTAAAAATATTCTACTGTTGCCATATTGAATTAAATGGAATTCAGGGTAGACTAAGGTATTCTACAGGCTACAAGGAACCATCTTAAATGTGCTGATAGATTCGACATGTTAAAGTTTCTTTGATTACAGGATTTTTAAGCGTCTTAAAATATATGTCTATAATTGTATTTTGTATTTATGACAATCCTTTGAATCTCTATTGGATCTGTAAAGTTAAGAAAAGGAGGATGAATGTGAAAGAAATTGTCGGTTCCTTTGAGTTTCGCCCATAGGTACATGTTTCCACCAAGGAGTTCTTTCTCCAACGTATGACACGTACCCATATTGCATGCAGTGATTCAGATCAAAGTTGTTCAGTCTTTACAGATTTTCTTTATTTTGCGAATAATTGATAATGTAATTGGCTCTGCTACAGCTAGCCAAGATTATGTACAAGGTGAGCAAGTGTCCGCAAGTATGTATACTCGGCCTGTCTCTTTATATTACTCATACTGCCATTATAGGCGTTAAGAAACAGTCCTCCAACCTTAAGTCACATCGGACGATGAATGAAATGATGTTCAAATGAATCCAGGGTCCATAGTGCTTAGAGTTATCAGACATTCATCATTGACGGTAAGGGAAAAACCTTATCCAGATAACTCAACCTAACGCAGATCTCTTGAACGTGAGGCAGACATGCTAGAGGTGAATGAAAGCGAATGGTGAGCTTACTAAAATCGTACTCTTTTGCACATACTGGCGTAACCAGTGGTTCCTAAAGAGTTTTGTTGAACATTTATTAAAGCATACCTAACATAATCTGAAACAGACAAATAAAATATCTACTTATCGAGAAAAGTATACAGGAAGGGTAGAATCAGACTGAAAAATTCAATGCCATAACCGGGATATGAACCATGGATCTTCTGGTGTCCGTCCAGCCGCTCTTAACTATTGGGCTATGTGCATCTTTCTGGCACATTGGCCAGTAGCGATGTGCCAGAAAGACGCACATAGCCCAATGGTTAAGAGCGGCTGGACGGACACCAGAAGATCCATGGTTCATATCCCGGTTATGGCACTGAATTTTTCAGTCTGACTCTACCATTTCATAGAACGTCCTGCACACGGCTAGTGTGAAAGAACAATTAATTTCCAAATGTATACTGACTTCGTTCACATGCTTTGCTACCATACATTTTAATCCAAAAATGTATAAATGACAAATGAATCCTATATCCCTTAATTTACTAATTTAATGCTCACATCAGGGTTAATGAGCTTAGGATTATAATTACTACGGAGGGGATTCCGCAGCGAAACCTGTGGTTTATTGTACCCAAGCCCCAAATGGGGCATCCCGAGAGGAAAGATGAGGTGAGAGGAGACAGAGGGTGGCCGACCCAAGGAGTTCCGTCAGCGCCAAGACACCCGCCGACCCTTCTACCCTGAAAGAGACCACCAGGTGAGAGATGATGTCACAGGACAGGAATTTCGGCGGATGTAATTATCCTACCAGCATTCGTCAGGCGACCCGGGAAAACCCCAGAGGTAGGTTAACACGGGAATCGAACCCAAACCTCCCGAATGCAGGCCACAAACGAAACAGCCTGAGACATCCCACTCGTTTCAATGAGCTTAGAACACATTTACGTTCATCCTGTAGACTTTGTATTTCGATTCTTAAACGTCAACTGGATAGTGTTGCGGTCAACGTTTTAGAGTATTTTAACAGTGTTTTACTGGCCCTTACTGTGTAGATTGTTCATATAAATATTTTGACTCATTTTAATATTATTGCAGTGATTTATAAAACAAAAAGCAAAATCCATTATTCATGCATGGCATGACACTGTTTATTTAACGTGGACCCTCCCCATCTTTTACCCCACTGCAGTCGCTGGGCTACCAACTTATAACATTCTGTCTTTGAATTCATGGTCAGTTCGCTTCGTCTTGCGTTAACAATCAAAGTATGCACCTGTGACAGGGATACACAAACCCGTTTGGCATATATAGCAAACAGGTCATGAATTTATGTTATTTGATAAGGCTTTTAATTTCCTCTTAATCCATTCATAATTAGGTCTACCGGCGGCCATGGTTTAAGATATAACAATAAAAATTTAATAAAGGAGTGTGTTATTTCCGGGAACGTGCTATGTGGGACGGAATATCCTCTTTGCACGCAAGGTCGTCGCTCGGGTGCACTCTCGAGATGTGGACAAGGCCGATGATAACCGCCGTGACAACTTAGCCACTTTCTTCTAGTGCAGTTTCTCTGGGCATGACGAGCTTCACAAATGTCGATGTTGACTTCTACAACTGTATATTCAGTAACACATGCCAGAACTCAAATTGTCTGCATTTCTACACCAAATATACTGACAGCAAATCTACTGACATGGTACTGTCCACGCTTAATCACATTTAAAAATGATCGGTCTGAAATGGATTTGAACTTACGATATCAGAGAAATAACTGAAAGATGATCACTTCAAAAACTCTGTTCAGTTACACTCAAATGACTTTCTCTCCTCTGGTAGAAACTATTACTCTTCTTTGTCCAACGGGAGAATGAAAGAAGACCACCACATGGACAGAAGGTATAAATTTGCTACGTGACGTATAATATGCCTTTTCCACCATTTATTTGAAACAGCGTGAGGAACAGATATGGAAATTAATTGATGACCTGGACAATGGTTCGATACCCTCCAGATCAGACGTCGCTATGTCGTTCGATTCATCACCCCCTACATTTATCATCCTATTTTTCTCTCTCTCTCACCACAACGTCCGCAGGGCCTTCCAACTCCCAAGTTTTTCTGTTTTTCCCTAAACACGTATTGAACACAATCATTTCACTTTTCAGGTGTTATAACACAAAATACCGCATAAATATTTAGATATTTAGATGCAAGGGGAATGGACTAAATGAATAGTCATTTGCTTTAAGAGCTGGTCTCTAAGTGATGGCTTTGATATTCCATTCTGTTTGGATAGTGAAGAATTAAAAAAGCAAAGATTTCCTATTTTGGAAAAGTATAAGCGTTTTAAAATGCAAATCAATAACAAGGAATACCTCAGAAATAGTTAACTTCACAGACAAAAACCGAAATGGGATGGCTCATGCAGTTTCGTCTGTGACCCACATTCGGGAGGCCCGGGTTCGATTACCGTGGCCCACCTATCTCACCTATTGGTACTTTTTCGGGGGGTTCCCGAGTCGTCAGGCGAATGCTGGGCAGGTTAATTACTCCTCCATTTCATCTCCATTATCATTTCACGTCATCTCTCATCTGAGGGTCTCTTTAAGGGTAGAAGTGTCGGCGGGAGTCTCGGCGGTGCATGGCGGGATGATATACTCCTCCTCCAGTAGGTCGGTTGGCATCTCCAAACCCAGGTCTTGTGGTGGGATGTCCGTTGTCCTGGCCTGCCGGAGGAAGTTACCATCTTAGTAAAATGTAGGGACCGTACCCTCTGCATTGACGTGACTCCTTGGGTGGGCCGCCCTCTGTTTTCTCTCGCATCATCCTTCCTCATACGGATGCTCCGCTTGGATGTATAGATACAATAAACCAAGTGTGTTTTCCGTGCAAAGTCCCCTCCGAAATAATCCAGTTCCACAGACAAAATGAAGAGGCATAAAAGTTAAGGAGATGAACATTTTTGTGTAGTAAGGTTTCGTCTATTTCTTACGGTTTACCAATTATGTAAAACACATTAAGAGTAAACAGGACTTGAGAGGACATTCCCACAAAATATTCAAGTTTTACCTCATATTTGTCATGAAATATCTTAAACATATGGTGTTTTAATGAAAATAGTTTGAATTGCTTTAGAGAAAATTAAAATTAATAAAACATTTTGCATATAAGGACCAGTTTGAGGTGGCGAATAATCGCTTCTTGCACTTGGGCGTATATGAGTATTTTGTACTATTTCTCTACATTCTCTTCGACCAAGAATGTAAGAGGGAGGGGTCGAGGGTCGTAGGAAACTGTTGTTTGTCTCCTGAAAGCAAAGTGAAACGGTGCATGAAAGCGACGTGACATAAATCAGAGGACGATCCACTTGTCAGCTCGATAGTCCAGTTTCTTGGGTCAACTTCTGTTGCGCTCCACTAGGTCGGCTTCCTCCGTGCACTTGCAGTTTTCAACTGTTTCACACTCGAGTCAAGCCTTTAATAGTCACAAGACAGGAAGTCCCGGGAACGATGTTGATACAAAAAACTTGGAACACACATTCAGCTCTTACAAGCACCATTGGCAATAGGATTTTTTGTACCGGTTGACACAAACACGTTTAGAAAGTCAAACTACAATTAGTTTATAAAATGTTAATTCTAATGTTTTTCAAAGTATTTCCCTTTAACATCAATACAGTTTTCCATTTGATGAAACCAGACCTTAAAGCAATGAAGCCACTCTTTCAAAGACACTTCAGAAACCAAGTATAATGACCTACTGTTTCATCTGACGACAAAATAAAAATAATAATAATAATAATAATAATAATAATAATAATAATAATAATAATAATAATAATAATAATAATAATAATAATAATAATAATAATAATAATAATAATAATAATAATAATAATAATAATAATAATAATAATAATAATAATAATAATAATAATAATAATAATAATAATAATAATAATAATAATAATAATAATAATAATAATAATAATAATAATAATAATAATAATAATAATAATAATAATAATAATAATAATAATAATTCCACATATTTTATCTTTATATTTTGGGAACAAAAAGAAATCATGATGGTATGCTGGACGGTCCATGGTGCTGAACTTCAGCACATTCAGACACTCAGTTGTTATGCATGAGTACAGCCAGACTGAAAAATTCAATGCCCTAGCCGGGATTTGAGCCACGGATCTCCCGCTCTCGTTGCGTTTTTTTTTTTTAATTTACGTCCTCCAACGTTGTCATATCGGACGATGAATGGAATGGTGAAATGATGCTCAAATGAGCGCGGGGTCCATACAGCTTAGAGTTACCCGACATTCGTCTTTCAGGATAAGGGAAACCCCTGGAGAAATCTTATCCAGGTAACTCACCCTAACCGAGATTCGAACTCGGGACCACGTGAACTTGAGGCAGACACGCTGCCCTCCGTGCGGTTGCTCTAACCATCTGAGCTACAATGGCCAACATGCCGACATGACATTAAATTCTCCAACTGACTCGTATGTTTCCCGGTAGAGCACTAGGGGTTCTCATATGCTATGAGGCACACACCTTTAGTAGCGACTTACTATGCTGTAAGTACGTAAGTCCCAAGGTTCATAGTTAAACCACTGTTATTCAGGTAAATTGATGGAAATAATCATTTCTTCCACACTAGCCGTGTGTAGGCTAAGAATTGAATGAGTAAAACCAGACTGAAAAATTCAACGACAAAGCCGGGATCTGAACCACGAAAATGGTGCTTCCGTGGTTAAAATCCCGGCTATGGCATTGAACTTTTCAGTCTGGCTCTACTCATTCAAATCTTAGCCTATACACGGCTAGTGTGGAAGAAATGATTATTTTCACTCAGTTGTTAGTTCTACTGTGTACGTTGTCATTATTTTTTTTATACTTTGGGCGTTTTTCATGAGCCTTCACAACTGAGCCGATTGATCACAACAATAAATCCAGTTTAAAGTGCTACCTTGGAATTTTTCCATCGATGCGTTGTTGATGAGTGTCGGTTTATGTGGAATTCATCGACTACAAAGTTTTTGACCTCTGAACACTTGTAAAATGTTTCCCATTTTGGCTCATACCAAAGCCCTAAGCCCCACGAATAAATTCATAAGATGCCCGTCGATTTTATTTCAAGCATTGCTTTCACAATAGCAATATTTTCATCAGTAACATCTCGAAATTCACCAGTAGTCTTTAGACATAACTTAGCTTTACTTGGTACGTTGTTTACAAGCAAGTAGAGAGAAGAGAGGCACCAGTCTGTATGTTACTCAGTTTGTGAATGGCCGGCAGTACTTACGGAGGCGGAGGTCGCAGTGAAACTTACGCAGTGCGCTCAAATGAAACAAAATAGCAAACGTATCCGAAGCTGCTTCATTACTAAGAAAAATAAAATAGTATCCTCTGAATTCATTGCTTTCGATGTAATTTCTTTGCCAAATGAATTTCTAAGCCAACCTTCACGTTGTTTAGATGTTAATGATGATTTGAAATCCTAAAACATCACAGCCTTGAAAAGTTCTCTACCAAATTAATTTTCTTCGTGAATACAAAATCTTTAAAGGATCATAATTGAAAAACAAAGCAAATCGAACAAGCTACACGACAATCTAATTCAGAAAACATTATAAAAAGAAGCTATCAAATATGAATGTCAAACCTCTCATTTATTTTTAGAAACAAGGAATTCCGTCGCTCCCGTAACGAAATGTTGTCAATAGGTACTAGCATCTAGGTAAGATCAAGCTAACAAACAGATATTACATTTTCGTTAATTGATGGAAATTAAACATTTCTCCACACTAGCCCTATATATGCTAAGTTTCTGATAGAAAGAGTCAACATGAAAAATTCAATGCCATGGCCGAGATTTGAACCACGGATCTCCTGGTTTTCGTCCAGTCGCTCTAACCCATTGAGCTACCATGGCCAACGTGCCGTCCTAACATCAAATTCTCCATCTGAGACATGTATTTACCCGGTAAACCACTAGGGGCTCTCGCATTCCAGATACACCCTTTGTGGTGACTTACTATTGTAAGTACTTGAGTCCCAGGCTTCATCATTTAACTCTTATTATTTTAGTTAATTGATGGAAATTAATCATTTCTCCACACTAGCCGTATATAGGCTAAGGTTTTTGATAGAAAGAGTCAACATGAAAAATTCAATGCCATGGCCGGTATTTGAACCACGGATCTCCTGGTTTCCGTCCAATCGTTCTAACCCATTGAGCAACAATGGCCAACGTGCCGTCCTGACATTACATTCTCCAACCTCTAGGAGCTCTCATATCCGAGGTACACCGTGTATCTGGTGGTTTAACGGGGAAATATACGAGTCAAATGGAGACGGCAAGTTGGCCATGGTAGCTCAATGGGTTAGAGCGACTAGACGGAAACCAGGAGATCCGTGGTTCAAATCCCGGCCATTGCATTGACTTTTTCATGTTGACTGTTTCTATCAAGATATTACATTATTTCTGCATTAAATAACCGCAAAAGAACTGGTCAAAGATTCCACTACCATTTTCTAAATCATTTAGTTCCACCTTGTTTCTTAATTCCTTGATCTGCTGATCCCTGCATCATCCCAAACTACCCTTACATGGAAAATGTAACGCAAAATTTGACTTTCTCAAAAACGTGTATTAACAAGTTTGATTCAAGCATCATACTTTTAAGATATTTTTGTGACAAATTAAATACATTACTTGAATTTTTTTGGGAATCCCCTCTGAAGTCGTCTTCATTATGAATGACCTATGTGACTAGTACACGGCAAGAGATAGACAAAATTCCACAAACTATGTCAAAAGCTTTTGTGAAGTTTACCATTTCAAAGATATCTCTTGTTATTGAACTGAATTTTCAAATACTAGAAAAGTAGCTATTTGTTTGGTTTATCGCCTTTTTGCCTGAGCAAAGAGAACAGAATTTCAAAACTAATTACATCGCGATCCACTCTTAAGTGATTTGACTGTTGATTAACGTATATTGCATTCCTCTAATTCTCAAAGAAATATGTTGTAAGACAATGTATGCAAATGTTTATCTCGATTAACATGAAGTATGCCCGCCCAGGTAGCGTGGAGGGTAGCGTGTCTGCCTCACGTTCAAGAGGTCCCGAGTTCGAATCCCGGTCAGGGTGAGTTATCTAAATAAGATTTTTTTCCGGGTTTTCCCCCTTATCCTGAATGACGAATGTCGGATAACTGTAAGCACTATGGACCCTTGGCTCATTTGAGTATCATTTCATCCATTCCGCTCATCGTCCGATATGACTTAATGTTGGAGGACGTAAATTACAAAAAAAAAAAAAAAAAAAAAAAAAAAAAAAACCATGAAGTAGATAGAAAAATAAATTTCTGTAAGAATAGTTTGATGAAGAATAGAGAAAATCATATGAATGCAGCAAAACTAGGAAAGCCCTGAGGTTAACACAAAGAAGTTGTTTCGAAATGATTAACGAGCACACAATGTTTTCTTTAAACGTGAATATTATTCACAAATATTAGTTGCAGAAAATAAGAACAACTTGTACAAAGAGTCACTCAGTTAAACTCGTTATCATCAAAATCAGGTCGAATTCCCAATTACTCTACGCTCGTGCGCTCGCTGGTAGTTTCATCTCGTCGATTGCATAGTCTTAAGAAACATAAAATATTTATTTTCTCTTTCTATGCGAAATGTTTATGTACCTTCAGCTTAATTGTATTGATTTAGGACACACGGAAATTAATGGCAACGTAATTATGTTTCACGACATTTAGGTACTGTTAAAGTATTGCAAAATCCTGAGAAGATGGTGCCAAATCTACAATTTTCTCGGGGAGCGATGGATGTAAAACCAGAATTATTGAATGGTAAGATAAATAATTTGTTAAAGAACCTATATGAAGTGCAATAAATTATTGTAATACATAATTTCTACATGTAAAAACAAATGCACCCAACAGAAGCAAAAGTTGAAATTTTGTCGGAAATAAGGAGTCATTAGCCAGGCAATTTAAGTGTTGAGGAAAGCACACTAATCATAAGTGAGTGTAACCAAGGCAATTAGACGTTCCGGAGAACTTAGGCAACATTAAATCCATTAGCTCAAGATCCCAGTAGTTGGAATTAAATAGTACGTACAAAATTCAACAAAACCACCTGAAAGCCAGTTCTAAAAATTAGAAAAGAGGAACAAACTTCAGAATCTGACAGATGGGAAAGTGAAGCTTAAGATTTAACAACGAGGTATAATGTAGAAGCTTCGGTGGGGGAGTCATAAAATCGGCGGAACTTGTGTTGACAAAAGAACGTATATTTGTAAAACTAATGCTTTTATAGTCTTACAATAATTGGTTCTACAAAAGTGCTTTACTACGATCGATTATCGGCGATCCATAGTGCTTAAAAGGCTGCGCCGTGGCTCAGTGGTTAGACCGCTTGGCTCTCAGTCGGGTTCGATCCCAGGCGACTGCAAAGTGAGATTTGTGGTGGACAACACGGCACTGGGCGGGTTTTCTCCAGGATCTCCGGTTTCCCCCGCCATCTTATTTCACCGGTGCACCATCATCATCTCATGTATCATCAGTGTCATCGTCTGCGGTGCCATATGAAGTAAAACCGGGCGTTAAACATTACACACACACACACACGCGCGCGCACGCACGCACATAGTGCTTAAAGACCGTGACAGTCTACGAGGTATGTAGTAGAGATACTAAAAATACTTTTTCTCCGTCCAAAACAAATATAGGGTGATTAAAACTGATTCACCAGGCTTTGGATTAATATATTTCATAAACAAGATAAAGTATGATACATTGTATGAAAAAACACATTTTCAAGTTTCTTACACATCATTACAAATGTTCTCTCTGCTCCCCTGGTGTTTATGTAGTCAAGCTCAACCCATACATGTGTCTCCTAATGTTTGCTAGCGCAGTAGCGATGCGATCCTGGAGTTGAACCAACATCTTCGGCAAAGGTGATATGTATAAAAACTTTTTACAAAAGTTAAAAGTCACAAACTGTAAGGTCGAGAATCCTTAGGAGTCACCTGGAGTGCCAAATCATCCTGAGTATATCAGCTAACACCTCCATTTGGAAGTTACTCGTTCAAATGGCAATTCATTACTCTATGCCAATGAGGCCGAGCTCCGTCTTGTTAGAATATGAAGTGAATTTCAGCCAGAGCTATTTATTCTCTTTATAGAGGCAGCCTGTTTCTTGAATTATTGTCAATACAATCGCAGAATGCTTTGGTGGATTGCTGGCTGTCTTCGGAATGCACGCTGCACAGTAGTGACATAAACAAAATCTGAAAGTACACTCTTTCGATTGGTTATTAGTAAAAATGTGGGAACTATAAGACATCAAAACTTCATGAATCATTTGCAATCACCTGTATTTTCATTGAAACCCCGATATCGAATTTTTGAGTGAAATGCAGTACTTCGACTGCCTACTGTGTACATGTAGCTTCGTAAGTTAACCACTAATTTCAAAAGAAGACTCCGACCGAATTAATTACTGGCAGGCTGACTTGTTGTTGCTGCGTGTCCATCCTCAAAAGGGTATAGAAAGATTTTTACTTCGGGAAGTTTTAGTTGGAGTTATTGATTTTAAGTGGGAAGAGGTTTGTGAAGTAGCATGTTGCCCCTCCGGGTCTGTGTTCAAGGCCCATTGCACCCTCGTGGGAATGGTTAAATACAAACCTAACAAGACTCCACAGTAAAGGTCAATGTCATGACCTACTTCAAAATTTCGTTCCGGTGTATATTTTCCCTTCTCTTCTGTAGTAATCCCATTCATTTGTTCCGTTCCCGAAAGTCACTGCACCGTAGTGTGCAGACCTTGGAATTTCTTGTGGTTATGCGCATTACGCTCGTGTTTTTGTTTCGCTTGGGAAGAGATGCTCTGTAAGCCTATTTTCGTCTTCCAGCTCTCGTGGGTTTTACATCATGTGGAATAAAAATCTCATGTGTCGTAGGTACTCACACGACTTTCTCCATCCTTGTACAAACTATTTTACAAACATACAAAGAAGAAAAATAATAAACTCGCATTGTTAGGATATTGCTCCTGTAAAGGAGCCTCCACTACTTCATATCTTTCCAACACTTACACACTGCGACTTTTTCCGGGAGATTCAATTTGACAGCGAAATGCTACATGAAAATATGACACAGACTCCCTTCAAAGAACAACAGATTTAAGTACACGCCCGTCAGAATCTCAATGTCAGAGTGCTCAAACATGTTAATTTTAAATTTAATCTACCTTATTTTTATGCAATACTACTTTACATCAAATACTAATTACACTGGGCAACAAAAAATAATTTTTGAATGTCTCGAGCACTTCATGAGGCAATTCCTACTAATTTTGGGTTGAGAAAAACAAATATGACAATGAAAAAAATTTATTAGCTCTAGTTTCTATGATATACACAAGGTGGAAGTATTACATATTAACAGATTGAGAGAAAAGGATACATTTTAATTGCATACATGCTAACAACAATGAAAGTGCATTTGATTTTTTAAACTGGTAATTACATGCTAAGAGTTCTAAATTGCTGGAAAAATACTTCGGAGATAGTCGTGTCTGAAGAGAATCATGTGGTGGCCTATTGACTTCGTCGTCTTTTAGCTTGCCTCTTGTGATGGAGTTCCGCAGACCAACAGTAATCCACAAGCATTACTTCATTCCAACGGCCCTGATATCTTTGTTCCATAACAGAAATGTCCTGATGGAATCTCTCGCCATGTTCATCACTAACAGCTCCACAACTAGGAGGCAAAAAGCCTAGGTGGGAGTGGAGAAAATGGAGCTTAAGGGACATGTTGCATCCAAGGTTACGGTATTTTTGTAGGAGCACTGTCACCAAATGCTTGTAGTTATCATCTCTTTTGTTGCCTAAAAATCCATGAACAATGCCCTTGAAGGCTTCCCAAGCTTCCTTTTCTTTCCCCTCCGAAATTTGGCCAAATGCAAGATCCTTTAAAAGTTCTCTTATTTGTGGTCCGACAAAAATGCCTTCCTTAATTTTTGCATCATTTAATTTAAAAAATTGCTCTCTGTTTTGTTATTTGATAGGTGTGCCAACTCCCAAAAAATCCCCCAAATTTAAAATCTTCATTCTAAAAAATGAAATGTCACTTTATCTTCAAAACAAGAGCTAATCTATCATTTTTATGGTGATTTTTTAATTCCGCAGATGAAAATACAAGTAAAATCACTATTTTTAAGCCTGAAACATTTTCATTGTTGCCGAGTGTTATTTTAACAGTAATTTTTGTGCCTAAATATTTGCTGAATGCTGCATTCAACTTTTTGGGCTGCTAACTCATTTTTTCAATAAAATTGCGTGAATATATTTCATTCCTGTATTTACTTTTTTATGTTTGAAATCTACAATTTCAGCTGATTTATATTTTTGTTAACTATCCCGCCTTCTACATGAGTCCTTGGAGTTCATCGAATATTTCTGCACCGTACAGAAGTAAAAGTCTGTCCATAAACGTAAATGTAACATGGCGTCTCTAACCAGTTTCACTTTCTAGGTCACAATGTTATGATGATATTCAAAACAAGGTAATTGAATGCTGAATCGTTTCAGAGTGTATCTATCACCACACTTTCATCAGCTCAAGGGAAGTTTTGTTGCAGTGAAAATGTTTCAAAAACTTATCTACACTTCTTCCTATTTGCTTCAGGAGCTGCTACAAACAATGAAGCATAGCCGAGTTGCAATATGAGATTTCATCTACATAACAATAGCAGAGCTTATGTATGAAAACAATTCATGTTAAACCGGATACTTCTATTTTGAATGCCGGTAATGATGTATTGCTGTTACAAAATTGTATGCTTTACTCCATTAGTTCAAAGACGTTTGGCGACTTTGGCGACTTCGTTTGGGGAAATGAACGGATTTTATTAAGCTTTTAACCCGTATAATTTTAACTTTGAAACCTAACCTGCACGTATATTATCTGTTATAGATACTGTCTCATAAACAGTGTCGTTTCTTAAGAAAAAAATTATTGGAAATGTGTTATGACAAGCAATTAACTAATTTTCAAAGTTATACACCATTAGATTCTATGGTCTTGAGCCATCGTTCAGCGAGGTTTATTATCTCACGATGGTACCAATCTCTGGTTTTTTGATGCCAAGAATTCGGTGACACCTATTTGCACTGCTTCAATGTAGTCAAAATTTCTTCCACGTAGAAAATGGACCATTGATCGAAAATGATGATAAGCTGATGGTGCGAGATCAGGGTTGTATGCTTCGATTCCTCCCAATTCCTGAATTTTTTCCATGGTTGTTTCTACAGTATGGGGTATTGCATTGTCCTGTTGCAATAGAACTACATTTTGGTTAACTAATGCTGGGTATCTCAGTCTCAAAATTTCATGAACTCGTTACGCTTGTTGAGAATAAAGATCCGCATCAATTGCCCTCCCTTTTGGAACAAACTTCCAGTGAATTACATCTTCAAAATTCCACCATACATACAACATTACTTTGGGACCAAATTAATTTTTTAACGATAACTTTGGCACGATGGCGTGGTTTAAGCTACTGTTTCGAGGCATCAGGGTTTCGTTAATATACCCATTTTTCATCACAAGTGACATTTCTCTTGACAAATCTATCATCCATGGGATTAAGGATAAGCTGAAGACAGATATCCACACTACGTTCAGCATGTTGAGGTGTCAGTTCTTGAGGTACAGGTCTACAGCTTCTGTATGATTTTCCATGTGTATTAATGTGGCGATATATGGTACCCAAGTTATTCTGAAAGCCTATGGATACTTTTGTACGGATTTTCTCGCAAAACTTGGCGTGTATCCTCAATATACCATACGTTAGAACTTCCAGAACGTGGTAAATCTTCAGTGTTTTCGTCTCCATTGTGGAAACGTTGGAACCATCGTTGTGCCTCACGCTCACTAAACGACACCTTCTCCTTGCACTTCACATATACTTCGAACTGCGGTAGCGACTTTATAATCTTGTTTCCAGTAGTGTTTTAGAAGTACTGTAAGTTTAAACTTTGTTATCTCCATTTTGTGATTGTTTATTAACAACTGAAGACTGATACATTCTCGCAATGTACGCAATACTAGCCATGGCATCCTGCATTATAAATAGCAATGTCAAACCAAAGATACCCAATAAAGTTTCCAAAGCAAGAAAATAAAAAGAAATAAAAATAAAAAACTGACGTCACTTATGAGACCACCTAATAACATTGCATTCTATTTGCATGGCAGAAAGGGAGAGAGAAATGAAATGTGTAGTGTTTAACGCCCGCTTTTACTACATACGGCACCGCAGGCGGTGACACTGATGATGCATGAGATGAAGATGGAGCACCGGTGGAATGAGTTGGCGGGGGAAACCGGAGGTCCCGGAGAAAACCCGCCCCAACGCCGTGTTGTCCACCACAAATCTCACTTTGCGGTCGCCTGGGATCGAACCCGGGCCGCCTTGGTGAGAGCCAAGCGGTCTAACCACTGAGCCACGGCGTGGCCAAAAGGGAGAGAGAGAGAGAGAGAGAGAGAGAGAGAGAGAGAGAGAGAGAGAGAGAGAGAGAGAGAGAGAGAGAGAGAGAGAGAGAGAGAGAGAGAGAGAAAGAGATTCAAACGGCGCTCCATTTGATGAAAGTGTAGAAATTTGAGAATTCAGACCTATAACAAGAAATAGATCGGAATTTTATTAATTAATTAATTTATTTATTTATTTGTTTGTTTTTATTTATTTATTTATTTATTTATTTATTGTGTGTAATTTACGTCCTCCAACGTTTAGTCATATCGGACGATGAATGAAATGGATGAAATGATGCTCCAATGTGTCTGGGGTCCATGGAGCTTAGAGTTACTCCACATTCGTCTTTCAGGATAAGGGAAAACTCCGGAAAAAAAACCTTATCCAGGTAACTCACCCTGATCGAGATTCGAACTCGGTACCTCTTGAACGTGTAGCTCGGAAATGGTTAACAGTACAAAAAGATAGGGAAAGGAATATTTATATGAACTATTGCTATAACGGCATCTCCTTTTTTTCTGTAGTACGCTTCTATCTCGTATGGTTTACCAGTTATGCAAAAGTTATTCCGAATTAAGAGAGTTATTCCCAAAAATATGTGGCATTTAAAACAAAATCGTATTTTCACGAAAGACCTTTTTTCCATGGAAAGTGTAATTTCGAATGGAGGGATTTTCTTCAAAATCTTAATGTCATATTCTTGAAAGATGCTGAATTTAAATATAAATATTGATATTTATCAAGGTTTAGTTTTAATTTTGTAAGTCAGAGACGTAAGCAGTTTACAATATTTATGTTTTATTTTTTAGAGGATTTAATGGGCCTCGAATTGGGTGGAATGCAATACTTCTGCTTTTTACTCTACGTAACAGAGAAACTAAAAATTGTTTTAAAAATTCAGCGTTAGAGAAGCTACAGTGAAGGAGTTGTTTCTCTGATATGACCTCCTATAATTTTCGGCTTCCTCTATTAAGAATTGGTTGACGCACACCTAGCCCAGTTTCTGGCAGTAAACAAAAGACAGTCTGGGTTACTGTGCTCCCACAACCGATCTTGTGCAACACACGTTACGTTAATTACTAGAAGCACGACAACTCTGCGGTGAGACATGACGCAAACGTCGGCGGATGCTAAGATACTTAAATGTGCTGAAATGCATTTAAGGGGAGTCGTAATGCCCTGTATTACTAATGTTAAAAAGGGAATATTAATGCCCCGTTTTCTCAAGATTTACTGGGTGTAAAAATCCAAGATATGTATTGGTCCTTCCTAAATATACTGATCCTCATTCGTATAAGAATCTTAAGTAGTACATATTTTATAATTTTTTTACTGCAGTTTCAATTTTTTCGTTAAAAACTGAACTTTTTGTTTTTATAATAAAAACCATTTGAAGAAATTGACTCTCTGAAGATCCACAACATTAATATGAAATTTGGACTGTCATAAAATTTGTATAGAGATATTACTAATGGTTTATGAGAAAACGCAGCTTTTATATTGAAAAATGTAGTTTTGAGAAAATTGACGAAGTAAAACTAAAATAGAATGCACATGAAATTTTTTATTAAAAACCTCTTTTTTGCCAAGATCCATCAAAAGATATAGCTAATTCGTATTATTATCATTTTCTACTATAGATTCACTTAAAGCAGCCTTCATTGAGTCTTCAGGTGTCTTTTTCACACTTGTTCCCACTACTGATGTGTAGCGAAAAAAGTTAGTTGGTGAGCTGGGGAGATTTAGCATTCCACAAAGTTCCTTGCCAGCTGAAAATCCCTTTCCAATACATCTAAGTCCATAAAATAACCTCAAATTATTTTCAAAAAGCTGGTTTTTTTTTTTTTCATTTTTTTCTGATGTGTAAAAATTCTTCATGCTCTCACAATTTGTGCACTTTAATGTTAGGTTATTTACTATGCCATTTCTTTGAGAAATATTTTCATTCAGATTCACTTTCCTCCCACAAATATTACAACTGACAAAGTCACTAAAAACTGAACTTAACATATTAAAATTAATTAATGTATTTATATTTGTTTCATCTTCATTAATGTTACTATAATTCTTTTCTGTGTTGTGTAGTTTCCTTTTAGAAGCACTGGGTGAAGTTTCAACATTCTCAACAGGATTGTTCAACACTAAATTTTCCCATTGTTGTGCAGTTACACCTTCTTCTACCACAGGATATGTTCTATAATGTTGATTGCCCTTGTTTTTTTTGTTTTTTTTTCACTTTTTAAACACGCATTGAAGTTTTGTTATTGTGAAAACAACACAACAAGGCTGAGGCACAATATAAAAATATACAAATAGCCAAGATATTGCCACTTGTTTATATAATTAAGCAAACTCTAAACACAAAACTCTAATGCTATATTGAATTCCAGATTAGCCAACATAAGAATAAGAATTTCCCCTAAAATATAACACAAACCATAGCCTTCTAGACCAAATAGTTCTGGAGTTATACTTTGTTGTACAAACCTTGTCAGGATTTAAAAAAATTAAAGGATTACAGTTATATTTATAAAAGCCAATTTAAAATAGTAAATATTGGTGTATTTTAATATAGCATATGTCAACTTAATCAGCATGAATTATATTTTCATAATATGCAAACATACTTAAAAAGTCAAAATTTGTCATATAAGGCCTTTATGAGTCCCCTTAAAAAGTTATACAAATATCTGGATATAAACTTTTATTTTCTCTACTGAGTAGAGGAGCACTGTATTTCATCCAAAAATTGAATACCGAGATTTCACCAGAATTACACGCATTGAGGATCCTTTCTCAAAAAACAAATGGAGGTGTAGATACATACTCGCGTTTGTGTATGCACCCCACAAATAAAAAAGTGAGTTAAATTTAAAAAAAATCTCCGTATCCAAATTACCCTTTACAAGTCAAAATCTTTGAAAATGTTTAGTTTTAAAAATGGCTCTAATCATTTTAATTAAAATGCCACGTTTCAAATATTTTAATCACAAATTTAATGTATATCTTAAATTTTCTGGGAATGTCTTCAGAAGACCTCTTTATTTTGTATGACTTATTAAATAACAGGTAAACATACAGACAATATTTCTACTCCTTTAACTTCCCTAGTTTTGTCATTATCATAGTGTTAGGGAATTTTTGTTCCTCTGACAAAATGATGGCGAACTGAATGAAAGGAAAGATGACAATGGAGCAATTGCTGGGATGATGGCGGGGTAAACTGGAGATCTCGGAGGAAATCCGCCCTTGTTCACCACAAATCTCAAATGCGATGGCCTGGGATCGAACCCGGGCAGGCTTGGTGAGAGTCAAACGGTCTAAGCGCTTGGCCTCTTACAACACAAAAACATTACACCTCACTAAAGCACACGGTTTATGTTAAATGTTTTAATTTTATTATTTTTGAGTGTATTTCTGAAATATTTCTTGTAGCTGACTTACACATCCTTTTCCCAAAGTTAAGACATTTTTTAAAATATCTCTTGGCCATGTAAAGAGAACAAATGTCAAAGCCATCACACAGTGACCAGCTTTAAAACATTTGACTACCTTGAAGCATATTGCACTCTACAGCCATTGTACTTACTACAAGGGCATATAAAATAAAACAATTTCCACAAATAATACAAATAAATGCTTTAAGAATACTTTATGCAACAGTGAAAAGTCATACGCTGCCGGATCATTGCTAGTATCAGCTAGTCTTGGAGAGCAAGCCGGAGGTCCGGAACTAATGAAATAGGAAGGAATTTTTACAAGGCCATAAAGTTCTAGATATATAGAAATCTCTTGAAACCAAACGTCCATCTAAAGGAAAACGAGATCTAAGTGCTGTAGTGGTGATGAGCAGCTGGAAGGACGAGTGTTTAAGCATCTATTAGCGTGCTGCAGAAGCGAGGCAGTGTCGTCTCATAAAAATTGGGAAAGGGCAAAAAAGGTGAAGGAAATTCACTAGCAAAGACAAGATAATTCTCAAACTGGAAACCGTATATGCTTCAAATATTCAGACGGCGTTTAAAATCGATTGTTGACAATAACAAACAATAGCAAGAGTAAAACAAACAAAAACATACAATAAGATACGTGTAGTTTCGGTTCAAACCATAAAGTGGCGCATGACCACCGCCTTCCCAACTAAGTCGTGACCACGCTTGATTATTCTTCTGGCGGACAATGGCGATGTGGTTAAACGCTTTCTCGTTAAATTTTACACGCCACGTGACTACCCCTGCTGTCTAAGGATTTAAAATTAACGATCCCGGATTCCATTCCCGCTGCAGGCAGGAGGGGGCATTTTCTTTTAAGTAGGATTATTTGCGGATCTGCATAAAGCCTAAAAGAATTAATGACAGCGTGAACGTATTTAAGAATTAATGTTTCAGCACCAGAAGAAAATCAAGAAATAGAACCACAGATAAAAAAAATCATTGCTGACGAGCAAAATGCGACTTTGTGTTAAAAATTACTACATGGCAAAGCTTGGAAGCGTATCGAAACGAATGTGCAACAACGGGTTTATTTACGTAAGCCTATCGCACATAGACGGCGAGACAGCGCATGTACACTCTGTTGAGATACAATCACAACGTCTCATACATCGGCAGGCGTAAGAAATTATATATAACGTGATTGTAACAAGGAGAAAGAAGAGGGAATCAAAATTCCTCTGTGTCAAGCGGCTGTAATGGTAATTTACATTTGCATATAATAATTAATTGGCTAACCTTTCAGATCAGACATACAGCTCTATTTGTGTTTCGCTACTTACGTTAAATTACTAATATTTCTCTCTTCTACAAACGAGATAACAAGCGAGTACAGCGCTCGTCGATGAAGGTCAATACGCCTTAACGTTCTGCTATGTAAATTAGAATGAAGCAAACAGTAATAATAATAATAATAATAATAATAATAATAATAATAATAATAATAATAATAATAATAATAATAATAATAATAATAATAATAATAATAATAATAATAATAATAATAATAATAATAATAATAATAATAATAATAATAATAATAATAATAATAATAATAATAATAATAATAATAATAATAATAATAATAATAATAATAATAATAATAATAATAATAAAGGGAGTAGATACTCCTTTAGCTTACTAGGACAAGCAATGTGGGTGACTGCTTTATCATGACAATGTAAATTAAGACATCGAAAAATTCCGGCTTGGCTAGCATTTACAAAGTTATGGACATTGTAGGGGTATTGAAACATATGGCAATAAATCAGTCTATCAATTAACGAAGGTTCTTCCTAAAGGCAGGTATTTCACTGCACCGTAGTCTTCTCTTCAAGTATATTTCAGCATTCCTTCCTATCTCTAAGCAAGGCAGTTTCCTCTCAGTCACTGTCACAACCACTTCTTTCCTTTTTCCTTTTCATGGGTCAGGTTCAACGTTATTATTTCTTCGAACACTTTTCCTAAAACAGGTACTTAATTATATTGGATGAAAAAATTGTAAATAGCAATGGAAATATGCCCATAGTAACTGTTACTAAGTGACGTACTAAACCTGACCATTATAAGGACAAAGAAGATTTGAGAGACGGAAAAAGTAAGTTTTCAGCGCAAGATAATGTTTTGATGTTCAAAAGTAGGTATATATGCCAAAGATCAAGGACCAATAGTATTTTGTAATGTAAAGGGCTGCTACACAGATTTCCAAATGATTCTTTGGAAACTAAACTCGTCCTAAAATATTTATTATTGTTTTATAATTATATTGTTATTTTAATATTTGAAACACTATATATATACTCTTCTAGCTGTTTCAGAAGAAAAATTTAAAACTTTAAACAGAGTTTTGGTAGCACTTTATCCTAAGTTTTCGAATTATCATATATTGACAAATTTAAAAGTGTAGCAAAAATAATAATTCAGGGTTTAAGTTCACTTTCCGGGTTTCTACTGAAAAATTGAATAATGTTTGGTTATATCCAATATCTTATAGAACATTTTAATGAACAAACGTGTAAGAACACACTCGAATAAAAAGTATTGGAAATAAATGCAGATCATTAGAACGTGTTTTCTTGGACATTTAAATAGTCACGTGTTAAACCATTAAAAGGCTCTGAGAGAAAAAGCCATTTGTGGCTGAAATTCAGGATATCGCAAGCTTGATTTAAGACTTATGGGTACTTTCGGGTAGTTTAGTATCCTTTCACACCATCCCTCCCTCCCAAAGGACCCCGGGCATGGACACAAAGATTTCTTTGGTCGACGTTCCAAGTTCCCATCCGAAATTTGACACATAATTGAACTTTCAACTTATTTTTTGGATATAAAAGCTAATATCTGAATCCTTTCGAGAAAAAACAATTGACCATATTTTAGGTGTGAATAAAAAATATAAGGAAATAAACCTTTAAAGTTATTATAAGATAATTGCATAGTAAAATGTTCAATTCAATTTAGAAATTTTCATGAGTACCTTTCCGTAATCGCATCCAGAGATTTGGTAAGATACCCAATAACGGCGCTCAAACTGAGTATTTATCGACGTTCTTTCACTCATATGTTTCTCAGCGTCCCATTTTATACTGGACGCGTGGAAGTCCACTTAATTTTTCTCAGAAGCCTCTTTCTTAACAGTGTTCAAGTCCTTTAACGAGCAGCAAACTGAACATGTCATCACTGGCTTTACCTCCCTTCCGAACAAAGCCATGCTAAGGAATTTATGCCCGAAAAGAAACCAACGCCCTCCGCCTAATCTGAATCCGCGATCTCGAAAACAAGGAGTTACTTCTAGACTACGCAGGACGACATATACTCTATCACACTGGAATGACCCGTCGAGTCCAACCCAATTCGTATAGCTCTCCAAAATAAGGGGCGGAGCTCCTGTGTTGAAGTGGTTGAAACCAATAGAGGAACCGAAAACAAATATAATCATAAAAATACGAAGGAAATACATTCCCATGTGGAAGATTTATTTCGTATTATACTTTGAAAGAGACAGATAGGTTTTTAAACACCGACTTGTGCAAGAAAACCAATGTCAAATCACACAATAGTAATTACAGCCTTAGATATATGTCGGAAATGCTGAGTAAGAATAAATTTGTTCAACTTTCCTCGGACTTCCTGCCAGTCCCACATTAATTACATTCAGAGTACATAGGTATAGCGCAGTTAGGCGTGGTCTCACGCCAATAAATGTGACATGTTTCGCCTTGACCCCATCCACCAGGTCTGTTCCTTGCCTCTAGACAGGCTACTACTTAGAACCACTATATCTGTTACGGCTATTAAACCCATATGAATAGTTCAATAATTTGCATTGCTGGTACACTGTACCTGTACGAAATCAGAAAGGTACTCTCTCGTTTATCTACACATTCGTGCAAATATGTTAAACTTTGGAGTAACTATGTGACCAAGAAAGAGGGAGTTACAGGACGAAGAACAGTACAAGTTTACTGGCATCCCCATTTACATTTACCAAAATAAATATATAATTAAAGCAAGTCACTGAATGTGTGTCTATTCCACATAGGTTTCTACACCTTTACAAACCAAATTTGGAACAAGGCGAATATTACTGGCTAGTAAATTATACTTATCTAATATCTTGCATTTTTTAAGTCCGAGTATTTTAACAATTATTACTTAATTCACTTATACAAAGAGTAAATTAAAACACTTAAAGTACAAAAAGAGCAAACGACAAACAAAATAAGCAAACAAGAACTCCGATAAAACAAAAATACTCTATTTGTTTTAATTTACGTCCCCCCCTTTTTTTTACTTGTTCGATTTATACCACGCCTTAAACTCCAATGGTCATATCGGCGGTCGTTCTCCTTTGGAACATATCGAAGGTGTTAACTCGTATTCGTTGGGTTTTAATCATTAGATCACGCACACATTCGCACACTTCCAGACTGTAGGGAAGATGGGGAATTATCTTGGCCGGAGAAAAATCCCCACCCCCACCGGCGGGAATCGAACCCGGAACCCCTAGCACGGCAGGGGTGCTCTACCGACTGAGTTACGGGGCCAGCCTCCTCCAATTTTAAGCCATATAGGACGATGAATGAAATGATATTCAAATGAGCCCAGTGTCAATAGAGCTTAGAGTTACCTGACATTCATCTTTGAGGATAAGGGAAACCCTGGAAAAACCCTACCCAGATAACTCACTCTGACCGAGATTCGAACTCAGGACCTCTTGAATGTGAGGCAGACACACTACTACTTACGCTACAGAAAAGGACATACAGTAAGTAATGTCAATATAACCTCATTTATTCTCAGTAACACACACAAAATAAGATAAAACATAAGAAAGTTAAAAAAAGACCAAATTTGAAAATGTACCACACAGCTTATTGCCATACCGAGACATTGTCACTGGCATATCATGTGATTCTTAAAAACAGTGGGTAAATGGTGGCACTTTAATTCTAATATGTATATTTTTTATTTTCTTGTTTATTTTTAACTCTTTTTATTTATTTTTATGGTGAAAATGTATCATTATTAAAAATCGATGTCAGAGAGGAGATCCCGAATATTATATAATCTAGCTTTCCTTTGTTATTATATAAGGCCGTGGAAACGTAAATAATTATTCAAATGTTGGCAATGTTCGAGATACCAATTATCGTTATAACAATGATAGAGATGATCTTGCGAGCTTTTGTAGGCATTCTATAACATTAAACAAATGATTAAATAATTTGTAAAATGGTGGAATTTCAAATTCTAAGCAAGACTCGTTTTCCCTTGTATCAAAGGTTATTTGTGACGAGTTTGTTCAAAATCGGTGTAACGGTGCAGAATCCTTTAAGGCACACACTCGCGCACACACCGACTTTTATATACACTGACTCCCATAAATAATCGAACATACTTTGCATTTCACTATGGAGTGCTCTATAAAGCAAGATAGATTATGTGTATCAATCTCGAGGTCTCTTGTGTTAATCAGCCATTTGCTATGAATATCCATTTTAGAGATTGAAAATGTGACTAAACTAAGAGCTTCCCCATTCAAACTTGTTTACATCATGAGTTTACGACACAAGAAGAATCGGACAGCACAAATGAAATGCAATACAAACGAGTAGGTGAAGTCTGTCAGTAGACAAAACAACATCGTAGTAGTACGTCAACTGTGTACCAAGAAGAAGGCAAGAACATAGTACGGGGCCCAGAGGTAAGCAGAGTACCTTTGAACAGAAACAATCAGTGATCTATCACTATGAAAAGAACAAAACATATCGGGAAATAGCAGAGATTGTGAATCTTAGCAAAAGTGCAGTTAGTGACATAATTCACCGGTTAAGTATGAAGACAACTGAATCTCGAGCAAAGCCAGGGTGACTTAAACTTCTTACCGATAGTCTGGAGTCTTATATTATGCTGAAGGTAAACGGAATCCGCGTATAAGTGCTCCGGTGATTTATGCTAAGATTCAGGAAGAACTGGGACTGACAGTTCACCCTGCAAAGGTCAGAAGGGCTATGCGAAAATAAGATTTTAATGGTCACGTAGCCAGAAAAAGGCCATACATTTCCGGCAAGAATAAAAGGAACGATTACAATTTGCCAAAGACTTTGTTAACAAGACAACCGAAGGTGGTTCTTTTTTTTTTTTTTTTTTTATGGAGGGGGGTGACGAAAGCAAATACAACCTTGCTGGTTCTGATGGCAGGGTGGTTGTGTGCAGGAAACCAAACACGGAGCTGCAAGAGTGCAGTTAACAAGGCACAGTCAAAACACGGCGGAGGGAGTTTAATGGTATGGAGCTGTATTTGCTCTACGGGAGTGAAAGAGCTGGTGTTCATAGACACAACCATGGACAAGAAAGTATATCTTAGACTTTTACAGCAAAATTTAAAACAAAGTACAGAAATGATGGGTATTTTGGACAGCTTCTCATTTTATCAGGATAATGATCCGAAACATACGTCCCACATTGTGCAGCTATGGTTACTTTACAACTGTCCTCATGTACTGCATTCACCCCCTCAGTCCCCGGATCTTAATCCTATAGAAGCAGTATGGGTTAAACTGGAGAAGGCCGTGCGGAAATACCCCATCACCTCCAAGCAGCACTTGAAGGAGAGGTTGCAAGAGGAATGGAGCAAACTTTCTACTGTCCAGCAACTCAAAGAAGCTCCCTGAAAGGAATGTGCCAAGCTTACTCAGTGGGACAAGGCGGCGAATGTGTGTGACAGAGAACGCATGCTACACAAGGAGCAGAGCCGTTAAAAAAAACATGCGCCCTATTCATTCTGTAAACTAAAACCGGGAATATCCATTTACAAAAGTAGAAGCCATCAGAAAGCTTTTGAACTGGCATGGGGTGTCATAAACTTGTCAGGGGAGGGTGTAGGAACCACTTCCTACCCCCCTGCGTCTCATCGCGCGGAGACTTTTCCTCCTGTGGGGAACTGTACAGCCTAGCTGAAAAACCTGGTTCACAGCATACCAAATAGGTTACGAGAAGTAATGAAAAGAAGAGGGAGAGTTACAAAGTACTAAGCCATATTTTGTATCACAACCAAGTTGTTATTTCCGATTACTTTTGAGGGCTAAAAAATGCCATATTACTTTTTAATTCTTAAAAAAAGCATGCATTATATAATTATGTGAAATAACATTTTTCTTACAAGAACGAACCATGTAACTGTCGATTATCATTAATTTCAATAAAATAGGATATAAAATGTTGAGTTTCGCTTTCAAAACTTAGTACTCTCCTTTGTCCGATTATTTATGGGAGTCTCTGTACATTAATATGGCGTGGAAGCTTCATTTATAAGATACAAATAACCAACTCTCACCACGCCGCTTTGTTTACCTGATGCGACATTCCAGGTCCTGGGCTGTACAACCTACATGTTAAGACATCATCAGATGGTTGTGTGCTTGCTAGACTGTCAGGCAGTGAACATCAGTTACAGAGGCTAGTGGAAATGAACGTTCTAGCAAGAAATAACCAAATTATGTGAGGCAGGTGGGTGGAAGCTATCAACGGTAACAAGAACTTGCTACATTCAAACCGTTACACTGTGGTCACTATTACGGTATTCCATGATCCCACCAAATGCCTACCTGAGTCACAGACACCTGGCTAAAAAAAACGTGTATACTGCCCTGCTTACATCCTACGACCTGCATTATCCCTCTCTATAATACGAGCGTAATCGTCCAGAAAATACACACAAAAATACTAATAATAATTTTATTTATGCAAGGTTTACATGTTTCTGTTCCAAAAGTTTTGTTTTTCTTCCTCAATCCCAGTTCTTTTATTTTCATCTCCGTCATAATTCCCTCCAAGTATTTCTGGGCTATTCCTTCCTCTCATGTAACCATACCAATTTCATTATTTATGAAAGGTTCTACCACAAAACTCTTTTTAACGCATTTTTTAGAAAACTCCCCACGCACGCATATGTGTGTATCTGCACAGCATTAACTCTAAAATGAAAAGCTACTTAAATACGAATCAGTTTGAGAATTTAAGGATACCCGTGTGTGAAAATACTAAAATCTACAATTTTGCTTGGATTTACTTGAAACTTTAACACAATTATTGTGGTATTAACAATAGTTCACAGACCAATTTTCAGGTCTTTGTCCAAAATAGTTCTTGTGTATTAATATATTTATAGTGTTTTGTTGTTATTTAATTAAACTGTTTCACATGATGCAATTTTAGTTTCAGAAAAATAATACTTTGCAGTTATACTTATAAATACACTATTAGTAAATTTATGAGATGAAATTTTAATCTGACTCTTGGTTTAGGATAAAAAATTATGGAATTCTCCTTTTATTAATTTCTAATATTTGCTTGTAAAATGTGCGTTTTGTTATATAATCGCACAAGCACTGGTGACATTATAAAAACATCATCTCATCAATTTTCTTTCGTACTGTTTTTATCCAAGCACGAAAATTTTCAAGCTTCTAGTTTGAAAGCTGCATCGTGTGGAACAATTTATGTTCTGAAAATTAAAAAAAAAAAAGATAAAATCACAAAATATGTGATATAAAGCACTGTGCCCACTTAAATAGTCATATTCGACAATTTTTAAAGGGTCTCATGGCATTAAAAATAATAGGAAATTGAAATACACGGATTACTCTAATTAGGCAAAAAATGCAATTTTTTGCACTTTTTGACCAGTTTTCACAGATGCGTATCCTTAATGTCATGCTGGCATGATGCCATGGTAGCTCAATGGTTAAGAGCAGTCGGAAGGCGAACACGAGATCCTTGGTTCAAATCGAGAAACTGCATTGAATTTTTCAGTCTGATTCTATCTATTCAAACTTTAGCCTAAACACGGCTAGTGTGGAACAACGATTAATGTCCACCAATTAACCTAATAATGGTTTAACTATGAAGCCTAGGACAGCACAGTCAGTCGCCATTAAGATAGTTGTCTCTTGTCTACGAGTAACCGGCAGATCCATGGCTACAACGCTGAATTTTTCAAATGAATGAATGTTTAATATTTCTGGTCATTAAACTTACATGCATTCCTAGGTCAGTATAGAATTGCTTATGTGGTAAATACGATGCATTCATTGTGTAAACTGGCTTACTGGGTACATTCCTTCTGGGTATGCACACTACACAACACTTGTTAAAGAGTAAGCAGTTTTTGAAGTCCACTTTTATACACCCGGGTTTGTCAAATTATGGTCCGAAGGTCTAACGGGCCTCCAAACGTAAATGGCCTTCCGAAAGTACAAATATAGGGAAGTTTATTTGGTTGAGCATTTCCTCGTCTCAAAAACTTTGCAGGAGATTTCCAGAAATTACGTATATCAAACAAGGTTCCGAATTTTCCGTCCCTATATTTTATCTCACATCTCATTTCACTTCACGTTTCATCCTGATTTTTTTTAATGTAGTTCCTCCAACGTTAAATCATATCGGACGATGAATGAAATTATGTTCAAATGAGTACGGGGCACATAGAGTTTAGAGTTATCAGACATTCAACTTTCAGGATAAGCGGAAACCTCCAACGTTAAGTCATATCGGAGATGAAGGAAATGATATTCAAATGAGCACAGGGCCCAGAGAGCTTAGAGCTACTAGGCATTCATCTTTAGGGATAAGAGAAAACCTCCAACATTAAGTCATATCGGACGATGAATGAAATGATGTTCAAATGAGTACAGGGTGCTAGAGTTTAGAGCTAGAAGGCATTCATCTTTAGGCATAAGAGAAAACCTCCAACATTAAGTCATATCGGACGATGTTCAAATGAGTGCAGGGTCTATAGAGCTTAGAACTACCAGACATTCATCTTTCAGGGTAAGGGGATACCTCTAACATTAAGTCATATCGGACGATGAATGAAATGATACTCAAATGAGTGCAGAGTCTATAGAGCTTAAAGTTACACATTTATATTTCAGAATAAGGGAAACCCCCAAAATAAACCTTATCCAGATAACTCAACCTGATCGAGATCGAACCTGATCGAGATTCGAACCTTTTGAACATGAGACAAACACACTACCACCACGCTACCGAGGTGACCCTTTCATCCTAGTTGGCTAAGGGTTCTAAGTGCCGGCAGAAGTTTAGATGTTGCATGGCAGGGAATTTGGTCTCTGTAAATCCTCGTTCTCCAGATCGGGGAGGTCTCCTACCCCAACAAGATATGTAAGCCCGAGAGCGACAGAGAAGCTGTCACCGAGGATTTTCTAGCTGTTAGGGGCCCTGCGCTTTCCTGTCATATCTCCTCCACCGGGTTGCGGTTAGTAACCTCTCACCTGACCCTTCCCACCTGGGGCCCCGTCAGGAACATAGGTACAAAAAATCTATTCACACCTCAACATGTACCTGTAGAATTTACTTCATATGGTTAATATGAACCCCGTTGTGAACTTTGGCCTCTCCTCTACTATAGGCCATCTAATGCGCAGGTTGGAACATTCACATTACAAGTATTTAACACAATTTGATGTAATGATGCACTTCTTTACTCCGTCGGGAGGCGGCAGACTCTAACCTAAGGTCAATGTCTCACTTTGGAAGATATACTTAACTCAAGTAATGTTCCCAGAAATTTGCTAGTAACCTCCTTTCGTGATAATTCGGCATGGTTGCATGTTTAGCGGAAGTAAGCATAATATCACCCACAAGCCATTTCAATGATATAAGTAGGGAATAATGTAAATTACAGTAAAATGACCTCACTTGCCCAGGCAATAAATTTAATATTTTAAAAATAAAACCCCATGACTTTCACTCCTCACTCTTGTATAAAATATTCTTCAAAATTCTCATTCTTCTACTTCACGTTAATCCAGATAGAAATTAGAAGAAACAGTTTGGTCACACATTTTCTTGTAGGTACAACGGAAGTAGGCTTTAACCGATTGTCAAATATTTTATGAGCTGGTCGGGACGTAGTGGATTTGAAATGCAGTTCTCTTTACATGGCCAAGAGATAAAACAAATGAATATGAATTTCCTACTTGAGAAAAGTAGAAGTACTATTTTAACACGCAAACCAATAACAATGAAGCCCGTCTCTGTAGCCTAGGTGGTAGTATGTCTGTCTCACGCCCAAGAGGCTTCGAGTTCAAATCTCGAGTGAGTTATCTGGATGGGGTTTTCCATGTTTTACCCTTTTCCTGAAAATGAATATCTGGTAACTTTAAGCTCTATTTACTCTGTACTCATTTGAACATCATTTCATTCATCGTCCGATATGACATAACATTGGAACTTTTCTCTTATCCTGAAAGATGAATGTCTGGTAACTCTAAGTCTATGCACCCTACACTCATTTGAACATTATTTCATTCCTCGTTCGATATGACGTTGGTGGTCGTAAATTTAAGAAAATAAAAATGAAAATGGATATCTCGAAAATGGTTAACTCTACCAAAATATATACTTCAAATAAATTCTGTGCTTTAACGAAATTAAATTCTTGGTATAACAAGATGTTGACTTTCTTAGGGTTTTACAGTTATACATACAATGAATGCAGAATGGACTTCACAGGCTATTCTCAGGAAAGTCAAGAATCACATTTTATTTGTCATATAAATATGTTATATATGGTTTTATAAATATCGTTAAGAGACATTTTTCAGAAAATCAGACGTTCCGAAAAATAGTCCATGTAAATGGTAATTCAGGATGGGCGCATTGCTTGGAAAAAATTCTTGTGCTTCCATGCAGCCGGCCCTCGTAGCCATGGTCACTAAAGCGTATGTCTCTAGCGTTCTGCCGCGTAGAGGGTCGCGGGTTCGAGTCCCGCCTTGGGCATGGGTGTTTATGTGTGAAACTAAGGAAAACAGATTACAAAAGAAACGGAAATAATGAAAAAAAGGTTAAATAAGGAAAAGGAAATATATATACATATATAATGATAAAAAAATGGAAGACGCTGTGGTTAAATACAGTTTGTTCAATTTCTTAACAAATTTATTTCCAAGAAATGGCCATTTGCTTACCCATTCCACTCCACCCCCCACCCCCACGGTACAAAGCTATTAGTGAGTACAATAGCACTAATCGTATTGTGGGTTTCTTGGGTAGGGTTGCACTGTTGCAAAATTTACTAGTTGTACATCAGTTCTGTGTTGCTAGTAACCTAAATAAGATGTTTCTCTTTAGACTGTGGCTAAACAGTGAGTGTTAATAACGAGAACGAGGAAATTAACAAAGGTAATGCAAATGTTGAAGTGATTCGTGATTAAATTAACGGAGGTAATGCGAATGGTGAAATTAACGACGCTAATACGAATGGTGGTTTTATAAACTGTGAAGTTAACGAAGATGATAATAATGTCTTAATACAACCGTCAGCTAGGACTCCAACCAAGAAAAGAGACGTTATAGGGAGAGGAAGCAAGATCAGGAAACAGAGCGCAAATATGTTAGTGCATTTTAGAAACCCTCTGAACGCTGTAATTGAAAATGGGGGTACT
Organism: Mantis religiosa; assembly: GCA_030765055.1. Classification (NCBI taxonomy): domain Eukaryota; kingdom Metazoa; phylum Arthropoda; class Insecta; order Mantodea; family Mantidae; genus Mantis; species Mantis religiosa. The sequence continues at coordinate 190,849,963 of CM060949.1, read as the reverse complement.
ACCATTGAAAAATCTAAATAAAGTAACTGCGGATGCGGCTGGTGTAAGAATAACAACGGTCAGAAAAATTGCACCAATTGGCATTGCTGGTTACAGCGTTCCAAAGAAAAAGAAATTAAATAAAACGAAGTTTTCATTTGACAAGATCGACGACTTCAATCGTGATTTATTGTGTAGGACTGTGTACGAATGTACTGTTCGCCAATTAACGAAAATTATGCATAAGAAGACGGTTGCAAGTGATTGTGTGTTCCCGTATAGCAAAAATACAGTGCATATTCTTTTAGTATCCATGGGATTTGAGTATGGTGGTACGAAAAGGAAATGTATTAGAGGTGAGTCGAATGAAATTGTTGCGTGGAGGTATAAATATTTGAGTCTGGTTGGCTTTAAGGCTTGGATGATTGGATGGCTGTGTAGACTTTTATAAGGGATACTTGATATTTGTAATAGCAGTACAGGAATATTTAAACGGCATTTTATTAAATTGTACGTATTATTATGTGTAATGTTATACTTTAAAGCAATCCACTATATTTATGAATTCTGAACCTTGGGCTAAGAGCATTTGACAGCAGTGTGGCAAAACTGTTAGGTCATAAATTACAGACCGGACAGGGAAGAGGCTACCCCAATTTAAAGAATCGAGAGACCATGAGATGGGGAAGCGAAGTCACCTGGACAAACTTTACCAAAGCAGGGATCTCTGTCTAGAAATGCTCATTTTTTGATTGATGTAACATTTCGGCATCTAATTTTTTGCTAAAATAAAAGCACCACGAAGTCTTTTAGGACATAAAGCATGAAATGAGAAATAGAAGGGCACAGGTTACATGTGTATCAAATTGAAGACGAGCAAGAGAGAAAGTGTGTGCGATAATTGTAAGAGTACACTCGCGCCTTGGCACCCTCTCGGCGGTTCATTGACTCGTAACGGTACTGGGTATGTGGTCTCCACCATATGGGGAACACGATCCGTCCCAAGGCATTGCACTACCGCACATTTTTACCTCACTGGGGCTCTAGGTCGTAAACATGCCCACCGTTAATATGCCATTTTATTACTCTGGGAAACTCCTGATAACGCCCAAACTCACGCGCGGCTAACTGTGCGTCTTCTCCTTTAACAGAACCCCTCACTATCGAGTGAACTCTTTGTCTTTATCGAGGTAACATTCGTAAAATTCTTGGTATGCAATCGCAACTAGTTTATAACAATGAAATAAATACTAGACAAAGGTGTAACATTCATCATTCCAGTGCTAAACTTTCTTGCTTTCAGAAATTTTTATATTATGAGACCATAAAAATATGTAACGTTCTTCCTAATGATCTTAAGGGAAAATTGATAACTTCAGTGACTTTAAAATTGCTGCTACAGAGTATCTTTGCTCCACTTCACTTTATTCTGTACAAGATTATCTGAACAACAAATTATCCAGACTATTTCACAGATTACGTCGCTATCCCAGTAGCGGCTCGTGTCGAAAAATAACAGCGTGCTGCGGGAAAAAGTCCATGCAACTCACCTAGTTCCGAAAAATGAAGTTCATGCGCCGATGTTTCTTCATGTTATAAACAGAATTTCTACTTCATTTCGCTTTTCGCTCAATTTTGAGATCGGGTGTTGGTCTCCCTAACATTTTTATATCGTACTTATTCAATTTAAAAAAAAATTACCAAACTGTATTTGTATTTACACATTTCCTAGTCGCTGGGAGTGTTTGATTTTGATAGGTATATGTAATTATCCCTGCCTTATTTTTCCATATTGCTTGTATATAATGTGTATTTTATGTTTAATATTCTAGTATATATGATATTAAACTGTACACTTATTTGATATGCTCAACGTACACAGGCTTTTGTGGCTACTATTAAACTATGCACATCAATCTAATCCAATATAAAGAACAATTAACCTGGGGATCACGTCCGTAAGGTACGTAAGGTATTTCGAACTTGTTAAAGAGGCCTCTGAGCGACATTAAACGATATTTCACAGCCAGTAGAAAAAGGAACGCCGAAAACAGTTAAAGTTAAGGAGCGTTTATATATAAGAACAGAAGTAGAGGAAAACTATGGGTAAAATATTTTAAGACCTATTACCTATGTAATGACCTCGAAATTCTACTCCGTATGATCAGGTGAGAAGCAGCAAGGAAAAAAGAATTAGAAGAAACTTGTGTAGTTTAAAACTGTAACGAACACAAGAAGTAACATGGAAATGGTTAACTGCAGAAAAAGTTATTTTATATACGTAAATCGTGTGCTGTAACCCGAATCAATTTTTTGTGTGTGTGTGTGTGTGTGTGTGTGTCTGTGTGTGTCTGTGTGTGTGTGTGTGTGTGTGTGTGTGTGTGTGTGTGTGTGTGTGTGTGTGTGTGTGTGTGTGTGTGTGTGTGTGTGTGTGTGAAAGAAATATTTATCTAATAGTGTTTATCACTTATGCAAAGGTCATTCAGAGTGAAGTGGGCTTCAGGAGCTAGTCCCAGAAACCTCAAGATGTACATTCCAATTCTCATAGAATCGTCTAAAAGCATATGTGTTTTAATCAAACACATATATCGAACAAGAACTGGAATTGGCCCGTGGTAGCGTGTCTGCCTCACGTTCAGATCTCGGTCAGGGTGGGATACCTGGGTAAGGTAAGGTTTGTCCTTAAAGATGAATATCTGACAACTCTAAGCTCTATGTACCTTGTACTCATTTGAACATCCACCCACCTTGGTAGCGTGGTGGTAGCATGTCTGCCTCATGTTCAAGAGGTCCCGAGTTCGAATCTCGATCAGGGTGAGCTACCTGGATGAGGTTTTTTCCGGGGTTTCCCTTATCCTGTAAGATGAATGTCGGGTAACTTTAAGCTCCCTGGACCCCGGATTCATTTGAGCATCATTTCATCCATTCCATTCATCGTCCGATATGACTTAACGTTGGAGGACGTAAATTAAAAAAAAAAGAGCATCATTTCATCCACCGTCCGATATGACTTAACGTTGGAGGTTTTCCCTTATCCTGATAAAAGAATATCTGGTAACTAAGCTCTATGTACCCTGTACTCATTTGAACATCATTTCATTCATCGTCCATTATGACGTAACGGTAGAGGCTTTCTCTTATCCTGAAAGATGAATGTCTGGTAACTTTAAGCTCTGTGTACCCCGTACTCATTTGAACATCACTTCATTCATCGTCCGTTGGAGGTTTTCCCTTATCCTGAAAGATGACTGTCTGGTAACTCTAAGCTCTATGGACCTTGGGTCATTTGAACATCATTTCATTCATCGTCCGATAAGAGTTAATGTTGGAGGACGCAAATTTAAAAAAAAAATAGTAACAAAAGCTACTACACGAAAAATTGCACATCTCATTAAAGTGTACAATCTTCATGGGCAACAAATGTTGACTTGCCTGTTTTCGCGATTAGATTTATAATTCTTTAAGAAGTGGTAACGAAGTTGCAAACAATTACAAGAACGTCTTGTGTAACAAAGCACGCGTTTGTTTTTGTCGTGCAGATGGCGGATGTGGAAGTTGCAAAATCACAAATTTATTGCAGTGTTTGAAATGTGCAATGCTTTCATAACCGGACCGGTTCCTTTTGGTATGGGAAGTGACCACTCCTTCATAAAAGTCAACAACGGTGGACAACCAACTTTGTCATGGTCTGGAATCAGCGGGGCGTTTAGCGATTTGGGTTTTTCGTATTCCCAATTTATACTTCTGAGCTGGTCTAACTGAAATAATTTTTTCTTTCTCTGTTTCGTGTTTACAGTAAGTAAGCACTAAAAAACGGAGATCTACTAGACTGAACCGAAAATACAATTTCCGCGATTCCCTGAATAAAAAAGGCTCTTTTTTAGACAATTTGTAGTTAAATTCTCACTTTCCAAGGTTGCCATACGAAGAAGTTCAAGAAAGTCTTCCAACTATACACTACCATGTACATAGGTTTTTAACAAACTTGATTTAAAAAAAAAAACTATTATTAAAATACCATATATTTAAGATATTCAACAAACTTCAGTAATCCATCACACGTATATCACTATTTAAATTTCTAAAATTAATTAATTTATACAATGAAATGTAATATAACTAATACAATATTTAACTAAATGTTAAACTTGTTATAATTATGCTGTGTAACCAACATGTTGTCACGATATGACTGCATGTAAGTTAAAGCGACTTTAAATACATTTAAAACAAATTTCAGATAAAAGAAATGCATAGCTCGAATTTTTTGGGAATTGCCACAGAAGACCTCTTCATTCTGAATGATTTCTGTGTAACCTGTAAACCGTAGCATATATGTGGACAAAATTTTACTACTCAAAAATGCCGATTTTGTTAAAGCACGCAATTTACATCAAATAAATTTATTTTGGATATAAGCATTTTGAAGTATTCCTTGTTACATGTTTGGATTTAATCCTTGCCCATGTACATAGAATGGAACATCAAAACTATTATATAGCGACCGGTTTTTAAAACACCTGGTCTACTGTTCTCTTATTTCCATTATAGCTATAAAGAAATATGTAACAAAACCATTTCTGTAAATTTTTATTCTTTTTAATTTACGTCTTCGAACGTAAATTCCCATCGGACGATGAATGAAATGATGTTCACATGAGTCCAGGGTCCATAGAGCTTAGAGTTACCAGACATTCATCTTTCAGAATAAGGGAAAACCTCCAACGTTAAGTCATATCGGACGATGAATGAAATGATGTTCAAATGAGTACAGGGTACATAGAGCTTAGAGTTACCAGACATTCATCTTTCAGGAGAAGAGAAAACCTCCAACGTTAAGACATATCGGACGATGAATGAAATGATGTTCATATGAGTACAGGGTACATAGAGCTTAGAGTTACCAGATTTTCATCTTTCAGAATAAGGGAAAAAATCCAACGCTAAGTCATATCGGACGATGAATGAAATGATGTTCAAATGAGTACAGGGTGCATAGAGCTTAGAGTTACCAGATATTCATCTTTCAGAATAAGGGAAAAAATCCAACCCTAAGTCATATCGGACGATGAATGAAATGATGTTCAAATGAGTACAGGGTACATATAGCTTAGAGTTACCAGACATTCATCTTTCCGGAGAAGAGAAAACCTCCAACGCTAAGTCATATCGGACGATGAATGAAATTATGTTCATATGAGTACAAGGTACAAAGAGCTTAGAGTTATCAGACATTCATCTTTCCGGATAAGGGAAAACCTCCAACGTTAAGTCATATAGGACAATGAATGAAATGATGTTCAAATGAGTACAGGGTCCATAGAGCTTAGAGTTACCAGACATTCATCTTTCCGGAGAAGAGAAAACCTCCAACGCTAAGTCATATCGGACGATGAATGAAATGATGTTCAAGTGAGTACAAGGTACATAGAGCTTAGAGTTACCAGACATTCATCTTTCAGGATAAGAGAAAACCTCCAACGTTAAGTCATATCGGACTATGAATGAAGTGATGTTCAAATGAGTCCAGAGTACATAGAGCTTAGAGTTACCAGACATTTATCTTTCAAGCTAAGGGAAACCCCGGAAAGAAACCTTACCGGTATAATTCACCCTGACGGGATTCTAACTCAGAACCTTTTAAACGTGAAGCAGACAGTTCCATCCCTGGCAACGTTTATTAACATGAAGTAAAAGAATAAGTCATTTTACGAATAGTCTGTACAAGAATGAGTACAGAAATACATGTGAGTGTGCACATTATAATTTTGTGTCGATAATAATTTTTGTTCATCAATTGCTCAGCACGGCTATACAAATTGCAGACATACTGAGAAATAAAAGTATCACTCTACTGAACAGAAGCGAAAGAGGATGCACTTTTGGAAGTCTCCAAAGTTAGTCATTGGGAACAGGAAGTATGGAAACAAATGTCACATGCTTCCTAAAGGTAAGAGAAAACCTGTATAGCTTCAGTCTAAGTTCAGCGTATATACGATACAATATCCCAGTTCGATGTCTTAGATATCTCAATTCTTGATGAAGTTATACATTTCAGATGTACCATTAAGATATGCACAGCACCTAAGGCTTCAGAATACAACTTGGACTCAGAATGGAGTTGGGGACGAGAACGTGCCTGATTGAGTTTACTGTTAAAGCATGTTAACCAATGCCCGGATATTGTACCGCTCGACCAGGTATCTTCGTGTCGCAGAGTGGAACATTTGCTGAAGTATGAAGTCTGCTTAAGATAAACGGCTTTATCTGAAACTGGGATTGAGGGCAATGCGCTAGCGAAAAATGCCCTGCCAAGATCGTAAGATTGTAGAAGCTGTATCGATGGAACGATCATTGTGTTGAATGAGTAGAGCCAGACTGAAAAAAAATTCAATGCCATAGCCGGGATTTGAACCAGGAATCTCCCGCTCTCCGTGCGGTTGCTCTAACCAACTGAGCTACTATGGTCAACTTGCCGATATGGCATCAAATTCTCCAACTGACTCGTGTTTCCCAGTAGACCACTAGGGGTTCTCATATGCTATGAGACACGCACCTTTTGTGGCGACTTACTGTGCTGTAAGTACTTAAGTCCCAGGCTTCATAGTTAAATTGAATGCAGGTAAATTGATGGAAATAATGATTTCTTCCACACTAGCCATGTGTAGGCTAATGTTTGAATGAGTAGAGCCGAGATTTGCACCACAGATCTCCCGCTCTCCGTGCGCTTGCTCTCACCAACTGAGCTACTATGGCCAACGTGCCAACATGACATTAAATTCTCCGACTGACTCATAAGTTTCCCGGTAGAATTTTTCAGTCTGGCTGTACTTGTTCAAACCTTAGCCTACACACGGCTAGTGTGAAAAAAAATGAATTCCATCAATTCACCTGAATAACATAGTGGTTTAACTATGAAGCCTGGGACTTAAGTACTTAGTAAGTCGCCACAAAAAGGTGCGTGTTTCATAGCATATGAGAACCCCTAGTGGTCTACCGGGAAACATACGAGTTAGCTGGAGAATTTAATTTCATGTCGGCACGTTGGCCATAGTTGGTTAGAGCAACCGCAGGGAGAGCGGGAGATCCGTGATTCAAATCCCGGCTATGGCACTGAATTTTTCAGTCTGGCTATACTCATTCAAACCTTAGCCTACACACGGCTAGTGTGAAAGAAATGATTAATTTGATCACTGTATTGTCAGCAGACAGTATAGTACTTGCCATGGGTAGTTAAATGAACGCTCTTTAACAGCTGTGGTTCTAAGCGTTCCATTCGTTCCATTCTACATCGGACGTGGGCGACCTTTAATTTTGCTCAGATGCCTCTTTGTACGACACGGAACCATCGACTGTACTTTACTTCCAATGCTTTTATGCTATACACCGAATATAATGCAGGCTTATAACCAGTATATATCCGCATGCTTTAGAGAACTGGAGCAAGAACGCCACCCTGAGGCATATCTGATAATATTTTACGAGGTGTCGATTGTGTCGCTCCGAGACATACAGAAAATTGGCGGTCTCCTAAAGATAAACAGGTAACCAAGCGAAGCAAATAAAGTGGTAGATCAATGTCATGAAGTTTATAAAGAAGGCGTCATTTTGCACCCACCAAACACTGAGTGAAACCTAAAACGCCGCCACAGTATGATCTTTGACTTCAAATCTACGGAGAATGTTCATTATATCGTGATAGCCAATGAGTGCTTGAATGGTGGCGTCAGGAATTCAGCTGATGAGCTATAACTGAGGTATCAACAACGAAATAAGAAAATGATCCCAGGAATAATGCAGAGTTCATAATTTCAATCCACTGCTACTTGATTTTGGTTAATTCTCCATTGAAATATGTGCATTACAACTAAATTAAAAAAGCATTTAATCTGTCACGCTAATACCTTAAATACATCATGTTTTAATCCAAATTAAACATAATTTTGAGAAAATAAATAATGTGTTTCCTTATAAAGAGTGACTTGGAAGGATGATTTCCTTGAAACCCTCAGACTCAATCCTCACAACGTGACCAACTCAAGTCTAGAATGTAAACCAGACCAACACAAACACATCTGCAAAGACAGCCTATAAAAATTCTACCTTTTTGGGTACCGAGGACTTATAATAATATATTCATGACTTTATTTTTTGTCCAGGCTTTCCCTATTGACCAATCTAATTCACAGCCATGTCAGTTTGAACCAATAAATAATCACTAAAATGTTGTCGAAATGAGATTAGGACACTTATTTCATAATTATTTGGAAATTCACACTTGATTCGGAATTATTTACAAACTCTCGCAGCTGATTTCACAATTGTTTCTGATTTGCGAGCTAAAGAAATGCAGAAAACTTCCACAAATAACATAAAAGTTCTATATTGTGACATTGGTAAGCAATTATCTCAGTCTCTAGAGTCCGTAGGCTTACTTGAGCATCATTTCACCCATTTCATTCCAGTTCGATATGAGTTAACGCTGAAGGATGTTAAAAAAATAAATTAAAAAATCTCAGTTAAGCAATCCCAATCTTGCTCTATGAAGAGCATTCACCCACTAGACTACCTTCCTCTATAGTGTAGCTGATAGCGTGTCTGCCTCGTGTTTAAGGCGTACCAGTTCGAATCTCGGTCAGAATGAGTTATCTGCATAATTTTTCCGGGTGTTTTCCTTTATCCTGAAAGATGAATATCTGTTAATTCTAAGCTCTATAGACCGTGAGCTCATATGGACATCATTTCACTTATCGTTCGATATTACTTAACGTTGGAGGACGTAAATTAAATCTTGACTGGGCCTATTTCTGAAATGGAAGCATCCAGATGACCTTATTTCAATGAAATGGGAGGACTTACAAATCTTACCATGGATTCCAAATCAGACGAGTCTTGGGAATACTAGACATGAACTACAACTGAAGGTCGACTCAAAATCGCCAACCCATCGAACCGCGAACCCTCAGCAAGACAGCCGCAAACAAAACCACGGAGCCCAGATAAACGGTATTGTAAACGGGAAAACAATGTACAGAAATTGTAATATACAAAGAGAGCTCTAATTCCTGAGGAGGTGGCAGAAATTATACAGGATGCACAAACTTTGGATTGTATTTAGCATTTTTGAGACTTGTTGTACAGTTATTACACGCTCTCATTGTGTACCAGTACTCACTCATTAGTTGAGACAGTACGTACACACTTGTCGTGTAAATTACATTACATTCTGACTGTTTTCTATGCAGGGCTCCTGTCTGTGACCCGATGTTCCTAACCTCAAAATACTTCATTTGGTAATGTCTAAGAAACTTGTTTTTCACAACTGGGTCAAGGCCACACCATGTTACGGTACCTGATATTTAATTCAATGAATACCATTTCGGTATTAATTTTACAAGTGAAGAAGGAAGTGTATCTGTACGCAAGGGGTCACATGGCTATCTCTGCTACCCGAGGCTGCAGGTTCAAATCGCGTGAAGAATTGGGTGTTTAAGGCGTAAAAATCCTTAGAATTGAGGAAATGTAAAGCTTGTATTGCCTGTTTCTGATCCATTAAGGAAAGCAGGCACGACCTTTACTTTGTAAAACTTCATTCGAGTTTCTTTTCAGACTCCTGTTTGTTGTGCCGCATATCTGTTATTCATTCGGGAAATCGTTATTCACTTTTATCTCTTGACCATACAAAACTATCACATAGCAACCAGCTCTTAAGAGCTTTGACTACCACTTAAAACCGACTGTATTCCCAGATTCTCATTGTATCTTTAAAAAATTAGTAATAACATCTATCATTAACATGAAACAGATAGCGAAATAGGCCCTTGTAAGAGAAGTCTGTACAAGAGTAGAGAAAGTCATGTGAGTACAACACAGATTTTTATCTAGGGATAGTCAATACCACTTTTTCTCGAAACTCGCTACCGTCATTCCTACTTCTAGTTTCCATACAAAATAAAATGTTGGGAGAACTGTGTACTGCCAATAAAATTAAATAGGTGCACATATTTAACGAGATAAAACTTAAAACATAATTGTTCTTATTTTTAAACTCTACATTAGACTACTGATTACGTAGAAAATGAAGCTAGCTACAGTGAAGCATTAAATATTACAATAAATATTTGCCACTAAGGCTCCACTTATCTTAAGAAATAGGTGTTAATACTTCTTTCTAATGGAGATCGATTTCACAAACAAATCGCTTGCGTCCTGAGTCCAAAGAAAAACAAACTCCGTTGTCAAGAAAATCTCGGTTACCATGTTTTTCTTATTTTTTTTTTTTTTTTTTTTAGTATTACCAACATCTGAAAACGAAACAAACTTAAGAACAGAATCAACTGCTGGTATTTCAAAATTCATTACGCGATGTTTATTTTTAAAAATAAATATCTTTTCCCAAACTATTAAATCTATCGGACCATTTAATTGTTTTAATAATTTAACTTCGGGATTTATTTCATGGTTAAATGACCATTCTACATTAGACATTTAAAAACAAAACAGTCCATTTTTTATGTCACTTTTCACTCTTTCGGAGTCAAGTCTACTTTTTCTGTCACACACGAGTCCTGTTGCTAAATAGTCTTTCAGAGAAAACTGTTGCAGGTGGAACACACAAATATTTAGCAGCTAATTTATTTTAGTTCTGGAAATTTTTAATTTGTTTTCCAGTAATCCTATGTACTAGAAAGAGGAGGTGATAGATCGTCGTTGAGATATGCAGTGATTTTTTCTTGGTAACTGTTAACTGTCAATGAATCTGACACACGATTATTTTCTTGCATGTTACAGTTCAGGTACCACATTCCTCGCAGTTTCTCGAGTTTTGCAATGTTCTATTTGCGGCAATAATATTTTGCGATTTTAAAATAAAAATGCACAATCACCAGCGAAGTATCGAAAAGTATCGAGCGAATTTTCTGTCGAGAAAATACGAGGTCGATACCATGCAAGTATCGTGAGTACCCAGATATCGTATATATCGAGGACCCATCCCTATTTATTATCTTTATTTATTTATTAATACTAGGCAATATAAAGATACAGATGCAATGTTCAGTTCTGTTGCGTTTGACTTTAACTGTTCTACTTTTTTCTATCTGTATGCAACATTTCTATCGTAAACCATTTGTTATTGGGGGTAGTCTTTTCTTTACATTTCATTTTTTACATTTAAATATTAAATCTCAAGATCCGCTACATACACGACTTGCAGTGCCTTTTAGTCCCCACACTCGTGTTTTTACCCATCCAATACTTTCGCTCTATTTCTTTGCCTTCCTCAAGTATTCCTTCGTCAGTTTATAACACACTAAACATATATAATAGGCAGAGGCAAGATTTTGTGGTGACAAAAGAGCTCTAAGAATTTTATTGAAGTGGCATATTTTAAGATATTTATAACAAGCAGAGGCAAGATTTTGTGGCGACCATTATTTATAAAATTTGCATTAATAATACTGGGCAACAATGAAAATGTCTTGGGCTTAAAAATAGTGAATTTACATCTATTTCCATCCGCTGAATTAAAAAGCTACCATAAAAATGATAGATTAGCTCTTGTTAGAGCGAAGATTTTAAATTTCGGGAACTTTTTGGGGGAGTTGGCACACCTGTCAAAATACCGTAGCTGACAACTACGTACAAGCATTTGGTGACAGTGCTCCTGCAAAAATACCGTAACCTCGGATGCAACATGTCCCTTAAGATCCATTTTCTCCACTCCCACCTAGACTTTTTCCCTCCTAGTTGTGGAGCTGTTAGTGATGAACATGGGGAGAGATTCCATCAGGACATTTCTGTTATGGAACAAAGATATCAGGGCCGTTGGAATGAAGTAATGCTTGCGGATTACTGTTGGTCTGCGGAACTCCATCACAAGAGGCAAGCTTACACACGACGAAGTCAATAGGCAACCACATGATTCTCTTCAGACACGACTATCTGCGAAGAATTTTTTCCAGAAATTTAGAACTCTTAGCATGTAATTACCAGTTTAAAAAATCAAATACACTTTCATTGCTGTTAACATGTATGTAATTAAAATGTATCCTTTTCTCTCAATCCGTTAATATGTAATACTTCCACCTTGTGTATATCATAGAAACTAGAGCTAATAAAAATTTTTCATTGTCATATTTGTTTTTCTCAACCCAAAATTAGTATGAATTGCCTCATGAAGTGCTCGAAACATTCAAAAATTATTTTTTGTTTTTTTACCATAAATTTGCATTAATTTCGCGCAAATTTTGGGGAAGAATTAATGAATAATGACATGTCTCAAATGAAAAATAACAGGTAACTAGAGTAGCACAACTGTTAAAACTCACTTTTTCCAAATTAAAACATTTTATTTAAAATCAGCAGACAGCAGGTAACATGAATAAAATCAAATATCACACATAAGACATCGCCGAACTACAGCATACAACAAGTTGTGATATTTTCGCTTCTCATACTTGTTCTTTTGTCTGTCACAACTAAGTTATATGTAGAGAAAAATCTCTCACTGTCAGCGTTTGACATCGACAACCAAAGACATTGAAGGAACTTTTCACAGAAATTGCGGTAAGAATCAGCTTTTGCCTTCAATGCCAAGAATGCTGTTACTACATGTAATCTGTTATCGTTACCATCATGGCTTTGCTGTTCAACAATGTCACAAAGCTCTTTGTAACAAAGAAGCAAATCAGAATCACAAGTAATACCACTGGTTTTAAATGCATTTAGTTGTTTAAATGCTGCCATTACATGATTTAAATCACTTATACTTGATTTAGTAACTAGCCTAGAAGACTCAAACAAATGATATAGCTTTTATGATTATTACATCATCACTTTCTTTTGCCATAATGGAGTTAAATTTAGACAAAGTCATACTGCAGCAAACGGTTAGATTCTTTTCTACTGCTTCTCTAACACTGGGAACCATGATATTGAGACTATGTGGGTCCGTGAAATTAAAAGTCCAGGTTACACACACTAAAAGTTGCTCTTTATTTTCGTAGAAACACACTTTTATCAACCTTTACAGTCCAAAATTACGTCACATACACAATATAACTTGCAAGGTCATCGACCGCAGACACAGCTGTTCACGCGCACGCGTCCAATTAACAACTGACTCACTGTGGCGGGTGGGCTCCCTTTTTATAGATTACTCACATTCCGGAATGTTCTCCAACAATCACGACGGCGCTATAACAAAGATGAACTCTCGAGAAATCCGTCTCCTTCCCCCCCCCCCACCGTTTCGGCGAGCTTTTATCTCCGCAGTGCACTGCCCGCCTGTTTGAACTAGTTGCCCGCGCCGCCTCGAATTAACAATACGCTCGCGACACTATGACCTACAAGTGCATTTACTCTGTTTCAAAAGTGACCACTCTCTAATATTTCACATTTGGTTCTCAGCGAGTTAATTCGGGAAAAACAAGATGAGCCACAGTTTTTTTAATTGAAATTCTAATACTGGATCTGTTATCAATCCGCAATTTTAGAAACAAATAATATTGTTGTTGTATCCTTACAATATTCCAACACTTGGCATCGCAAAAATGATAATTTAACAAATATGGCGCAAAAACAGAAAACTTTTCTTTTAGAAAAGAAATCGACAATTCAATCAAAATAGCTGGCAATGTAAACTACCGAATTAAACCAGCTAGACCAGCGTGTCAGTACAAGCAATGGGAACACTTTTAGCTTCTAAATCTGGGTGTTTTTCAGTGAGGTATTGTTTTTATTCATTTTTTAACTTTCGGGCATTTCGGAACAATATTTTCATGTTAATGTAATGTCTGAGAGTAGCTTCCTAGAAGTTCAGTACCTTCTCAGTGCCTTTAGTCAGCATAATAAGAGATTTTGCTGTGCACGCTGTGGTATCCAAAAAATAACATTTCTAGTTAGCATACGACAAACAGTTCTCAGTATCACGGACCAGCCAGGTGCTGTGGTGTCATTTTATTGTTGCACCGCTTAGCTGTTATTTCAGTGCGCATGATGATGTCATTGTATTGGCTTTGTTAAGTGTTAAATTTTATCTTGCTTTCGTTAGATTTGTAAACATTTTTTTCATGACTTCTAGCTTCATGCTATGAAGACATGAATGTTAAATTAAAGTTATATTTATGCAATTTGAAATAAATGTACATACATTTTTCTATGCAGATTAAAAATAATAGAAATTTACTCATTTATCGCTAAAATATTATTCTCGAAAATTTGCGAAAAAATCGTTAAAAACAAAAACTCTTGCCTCTTTTATAGGCTACGACACTGAATATTTTTAATTACATATATGTTGGAGGCTTAATGACCGGAGAGTGTGCCTGACCTGTGCTCCTGCAGAACGCGGTCCAAAACTGACAGCAGGCAAACAGAGAAGTCTCCTAACGGGTAGCAGAGCGACAGATTGGAGGTGCGCCTAACATGTGTCGATCCTCTGTCCTCCAAGTTTACACAAAAACATTATGCAAGCTGCAAACTGTAACACGCTACACCTTCCGCATAACTGCAAACTTTTGACCTACAGCCCCAGACTTGGCGCAGGGGTTTCATGAATAAACTTGTCTGGTTGACACAATTAACGTTTAGGCGAATATCTTCGATCCTCAATGTTTGCAGTCTGGTAATTCCAATCATTCTTTTTCTCCCCTCAAAAACATTTACTCTAATAACACTGTTCTAAAAAAAAACTTTTTACCCTATTTCTGGAGCCAAAATTTGTGATCCTTATAGAATTTTAACGTTGAATTCAAATATCCTTTTTTCTATATATAAGGGATCGATTAAGAGTAATCTGATTTTTAATTTTCAATATATTTTAGTATTTCCATATATACAGTTTAAATTTAGAGTCGTAGACCTACTAACCGAAATTCAATTAAAGGGACCTATAAACACCAGGAGAGTAAGAAAATGTGATATTTAAACGATTCACATATTTTTTTTTTATTTTTAACAATCATTCAAAGGAATATTTATATAAAAATGGAAAATATGGATAAAAATTATCCAACACAAAGTTTCATGTTTTGTATTGAGCATCCTCCTTGTCCCGAATTATGCTCCAACAATAATCAGCAGGCATCGGATTCCATACACCGTAAAAGGGATATGAAGTTAACGAGTCTCGCAGTATATAACTGCTGACGTCAGTCCTGGGGACAACACGCAGGGATAGTTCGGTTCGCAACGCGAAGCTTTAGTTACATTAAAACTACTGCTCGCCACGCAGGTAGTGCAAAGTGTTTGACATATTGTGTTAATAGCACTACTTTCACAACAATTATTGGACAATCTACATTTTATAAATCAAAAGTTTTGGGTATTATTAACAGTCATTAAACAGCTTGACGAATGTACTTTCGAGCTGTCTAAAAGCAGTCGAGGAGGTGTCTGCAAAAATTAACAATATAGAGAATGCACCACCTACCAAACGAACAAACAATGAATTGTCCAGTATTCAACACAAAAATACTGAATTTGCAGTGCTACGAATATAAGAAATACTTAAACCAAGTCTCAGATAAACACATGAAAATGATTTACACTACTTATATGCACCATTAACGTTACGTGACGTTGAACGAACTTTCTTCCAATATTTTTATATTGTTTGAGAGACGAAGAAAATTCACAATGAACTATTTACGAATGAATATGGTTGTTAACTATAATTCCCGCATCGAAAGTAATGAGGAAAAGATGCTATATTGTAACGTAGGTTACATTTTGTATCCGTACCGGACTGTAGACACACAGCACATCAGTATACTTGTTGACACGGGCGTTTGTTGATGTCTCGCTTGGCCTTATATAGTACCTGTGTGCGTACATTGATTGCTAAGGTGTAAGCGATCCGATGTCTGGTAATCAGCTACCGTTCGCATCGTTTCTCCATTGTAGCTATGTCTTTATGAAATCTTTCTCTATTTTCATCTGATATACCTGGTGATAAGTTTAGAGGCGAGCCCAAGATATGTACTTTCAATGAGATATTGCATCCCAAATCTTTAAGCGTTGATCACTCCTTGCACAAATTCCTTATATTTACGGTCTCTTTTACTTCCAAGGAAGTTTTGTGTCACTTTCTTGAAACATACCTAAGCCCGCTTTTCTCTGTCCGTCAAGCATGGTTCAAAACTACGGTCTTGTTCGAATCTGAGGACCCACAAATACACTTCCTTTAATTTTAGCAACGGAAAGACAAAGGAATTTGTCAGTAACATACACAGACCCTCTGCCTGTTGAATCCATTGTCTTCACAAATTGTTTTATTAGGTCCAATTTTAACGTGCAGAGATGAAAGAAGTATTCACGAGCAACCACATGCCCGCCTCGGTAGCGTAGTGGTAGCGTGACTGCCACACGTTCAAGAGGTCTCGAGTTCGAATCTCGGTCAGGGTAAGTTAACTGGATAAGGTTTATTTCCAGGGTTTTTCCTTATCTTGAAAGAAGAATTTCTGGTAATTCTAAGCTCTATGGACCCTGCTCAATTGAGCATCATTTCATCCATTCCATTCATCGCCCGATATGACTTAACGTTGGAGGACGTAAATAACACACACAAAAAATAACCCCAGTATCCCGCTGCATATTTTTCCCCCAACTTTCAAATTTCGTTTGGGCCACTTATTTTTACATGCTGCGATCTTTTATCTCGACTATCCCACTCGCAAAGAATTGCATTCCCAATAACAATGCAATTACTTTGAAATCGCCACGCACCTTCCATTTAAATGTATATATTTCGTGGATTTCTCACAGAGGTTTTGAGGTTAACATGCCACACTATCTGAATAGTAACGCCAATGTCTGAAAAAGAGCCAGAAGTAGTTAAGTTAATGTTGCCAACTAAAAAAATATAATTTACCATATTTGCCGCAAATTATGGTACCATACATATCCCATGTTCAGATTACTGGAACAATATCCCCGATAGAAAAAATCTGATTTCAGATTTTAAGTTGTCAGTGTAAATTCCTTTGGAATTATATATTTTCATCCCAGAAATAGAAACTTTGTAGAACAGTGTAATAATAAACAACACATTTTCCCAATATTAGTACGAGAGAACTGAATTTATCAACTCATTTGGTCTTTATAGTTTGTGCCAACGTCCTTTATCGAATAAACAAACAGAAACTTTGGCAAACGACGAATAAAGGATGTTTCCCAAACCATCTAATTAATGTATTTAAAGACATTTACACAAATACTACAATTAGCATCAATATGTGAAAGGTAAGACATACTCAGGACATTCCATTTAATCAAACTTGCAGCACTTCACGAAACTTCTAACTGTAAACAAAGTGAAACAATGATCTTACTTTTAATAGAAGGTCATCGGCTGCGATACAGCAGACATGTGATAAACTCCTTTACTGATCTACAAAAACGGGTTCTAAATCCCTACGGGGCTTCATACAGGAAACGCAATAGCAAATCCCGCTCTTCTCTTGCAAGTTTATCGACTTTAGCTTGACCACCGAGGTGTTAAACCTCGAATCCCGGAAATTGTTGGCAGTAAGCATTTTCAATTGAGACAATAAAATGGTCAGGTGGAGGTTTTTTTCGTTTTCTTTCTGCTGGAACGCTCGTTGCTTGGGATCCTGCATTTCGATTGCTTCACACTCTGATTTATAAATATTAATTTGGCCGATCGCGCAGCGTGACACGACTGCACGTGAGCTTTTTACAAAATCGTTTGCTGAAATCGTCACTGTGAGGCAAATGTTGCTAAGGTTTGGGAAACAAACGACTGCAGCAATTCGATTATTTGTTCCAGCAAACACGTAGAACAGGCACAGTAGCTTCTTAAACTGAATAACGAACTGATTCTTCCTATGTAATTACTGTATAACAATCTACACTTCTAAGGAAAATACTCTCCCTTTCCAATTATAATTTCTGCAGCCCCGGCGATTAATACTAACAGCTATTCACGCAAAAATATGAAATATAGTCAGAACGACTGACTTCCTTAACCTTCCCCAAGACAGTGTTCCAAATTTCGCGTACGTAATAGGTAGAAAAATTTTCTCCGAAAATTCGATAACGAGATTTATTTAAAATACGTTATTTGAGGTCCCTCAACGAACATAAAAGGCTCTCTAGGCCAGCCTCGGTAGCGTAAATGGTAGCGTGTCTGCCTCACGTTCAAGAGGTCCCGAGTTCGAATCTCGGTCAGGATGCCTTACCTGGATAAGGTTTTTTCCGTGGTTTTCCCTTATCCTAATAGATGAATGTCGGGTAACTCTAAGCTCCATGGACCCCGAACTCATTTGAGCATCATTTCACCCATTCCATTCATCGTCAGATATGACTTAACGTTGGAGGACGTAAATTGCAAATAAAAAAAAAAGTTTTCTAGACAAAGGTCTCTGTGCATGGATGCTCATAAAAAGAAGGCAAAAAAAACTGAAATCGGTTAAATGCCAATCTTGGTAGTAAGTTCAGCAAGGATGTGAAATGACGATTTTAAAAAATATCTTCCGAAACAAACTATTCCCTTATACGCAATTTTTTTAAAAAAAATCCATTTTCTCAACAATAGCTCAAACAATTATTATATATTCATGACAAATGAAAGATTTGTGTTGAATTTTCTGGGAATGGCCTCTTAAATTCCTCATTCTGGAGATTTTTGCTTACATTTTAAACACATAAACAAAATCTTACTGACAATTTCAATTTATTTTTAAATTTACGTTCTTCAACGTTGTCATATCGGACGATGAATGAAATGGGTAAAATGATGCTCAAATAAGCCCAGGGTTCATGGAGCTTAGAGTTACCTGACATTCGTCTTTCAGGATAAGGGAAAAACCCGGAAAAAACCTTATGCAGGTAACTCACCCTGACCGAGATTCGAACTCGGGACATTTTGAACGTGAGGCAGACGCACTACCATCTACGCTACCGAGGCGGGCATATTTTTGTTGTTGGTTTTTATGTTAACCATTTCCAAAATATTCCCTGTTATTCCTTCATACTTTCCTCAAATGGGAAGTCCTTAGCGCGTTTTTACCCTACTGGTGTTGCAAGTAGAACGAAATTTCGAAGCCAAACGTAGCGCCCAGTTCTTAGAAGGTTTGACTCATTTAAGCCTATTACATTCCTGTATACACATTGTAGAAAATAATGTGTAGACTAAGATCTGAAGCTTTCCTGGCGACGAATATGCTCTTGTTGTTCTCGGGAAGCAAGCCACATGAAAAGACGATTAGAAATCGACGTTTCGGAAGTGTGCATCTCTCCCATCATCAGGATATTTATTAAATGTTATAACCACAAATGAATCACTGGATATAACACAAATATCAACAAAGACAAATTAATATCAAATTTCGCATTACTAAACAAAAGACTGTTTTCAGTCAATTAAATACGAGGTCAGGAGATGGCGTGAGTGTAGAAAATTAATTGGGTCAAAGAAACGGAACTAGTTAACTTGATTATCAAGTTATATTGATCTGTGCTTCTTAAGTCGACGAATTTCCATTTTTAAGGCCGGTTTCCAAGAGGAGCTCAACTGAAATCCAGCATCGTCTTTTCACCTGGCTTGCTTCCCGAGAACAACTTGAGCAAATGTGTAGACATTTCCACAAATGTTATTCTCGATTAATATAAACTAGACAGACTGGTTTGTAAAAGAATAGAGAAGAGAATTTTAAAAGAATTTATGTAAAGGTGCCAAAAATCCCATTTTAAGAGCAAGTTTCCCAGTAACTTGTTTTCTTTGGTCGCCCCAAAAGCTTCCTTATTGCCCAAACTTGATGAAAAATATGACGGACATGACCTGCAATGTCAGCCAAATCCTGTACCTTCAATTGGCGATCATTGAGTACGGCATTGTGAATTTCTGTCACGATCTCGGCGGGGCCGTAGCGGTATTGAGACGCCCTGGGCGATGATCATCTTGAATGGATGTACTATAACCAGGCTTCATAAACGAAAAAGAAGAATACTTGCACCTAATACTAGCACCTCTGGCATTTCAGTTACGGTTGAACCCTTCAACACGAAGTAATATATCACAGGACGTACTTCTGTTCTATTCATTCTAATTAGTTTGTTTACACTATCATCACAAACAAGTGCTAGCTGACTTCACTGATATCAGAAAAGCTGTTAATTTTCCGCAATTTACTGAGGTTACCTTGATATTTATTTCGAGACCGACTTTATACTTTTTATTAAGATACAAAAGATAAATATTAAGCCAAAGGAGGCTTCCGTATGATAAATATAATGCATGAATGATGCGAGATTTTTTTGTCTTTTA
Organism: Mantis religiosa; assembly: GCA_030765055.1. Lineage (NCBI taxonomy): Eukaryota > Metazoa > Arthropoda > Insecta > Mantodea > Mantidae > Mantis > Mantis religiosa. The sequence continues at coordinate 190,829,694 of CM060949.1, read as the reverse complement.
ATACAATCACTGAAATAATGACGCAAAAGTGCCACATTTCTTTCTTTCTTTCTTTCCTTCTCAATCACATATACAATGAGTAGAGAAGGTAATGCATTCTCCCCAAAACAAAGCAAGATTTGACTGCAAATACCTGTTTTGAGGTTTTCCGCATAAAATGATTTTAGAAAAATACCCATGTGACGGTGGCAAGTGAGTGTAGTGCGTATGTAAACCGAAGATTTTCGAGAAAAGCCCCAAATTGAAACTACCCTTTACATGGAAACTTTTTAGAAAACTTTAATATTCTAAAATATGGCTTTAAATTTTTTTTTTTATTGAAATACCATATGATAAAGATATTTTAAATGAATGTTGCCTAACTAGTAAACAGTAAAGATGGACAAAATCTTACTACACAAAAATATAGATCTAGTTAAAACAATCAATTTATGTCAAATAAAGCATTTTTATGGAAATGACCACTTTGAAATATTCATTTTCATCTGTTGGAATTTCCAAATACTTGCACTTATTCCTTTATTTTTTAATGTTCTGACAATGAAAAGAGATTTTTTTTTAATTAACGTTCTCCAACGTTGTCATATCGGACGATGAATGAAATATTGTTGAAATGAGCACAGCGTCCATAGAGCTTAGTTACCAGACATTCATCTTTCAGGTTAAGGAAAAATGTATCCAATTCGAACTCGAGACCTCTTGAACGTGAGGCAGACACGCTACCACTACGCTACTGAGCCCAACAGTTATTCCGTAATGGATTTACCACAACAATCTTAAAAGTTTTAAAAGGACAAGCGAGCGGGCATTTACTAAAATCGGAAAAACTGTCATGCATTCCTTTGTTTTAACATGCCCCTTTCGTTTTTGAAGAATTTTCATTGTTATTAAAATTGACAAGCACAAATTTTCAGCACAATCTGTATAGGGATAGGAGAAATTATTGTATTACTTAATTATTTTTATATAAATGTTTCTTATAAAATATTAGCCTATCTACTTATTAGGTTTTAATCTTGATATCCTACGCATTTACTTAACAATTCTGTTTTCTTAATTCAGTATTCCATTCCTGTAATTTAATGGTCTTTTACCGTTGCGTACAGAAAATCCAAAACTACAAGCCATCCACCTGCAGCCAAACGATTGTGTCACCTTGACCCTGCTAGCTATCAGGAAGAGTGATCGGTTCCCGTTACACTACCATAGCCCCCGGCATTTGAATGTACACTCCCTCCAACATGACAGACGATAGGCCGCCTTATGCACTTCACAGTCGAGAAACAGGCAAATATTCGTATGCGATTACATATAGCTTAATGCATCAGCATACTGAGGCCGACATAAGTTTTCGAACGTATACATATTTATTACTTATATTATTTTAAAGCCACGCAGAGTAAGCATACGTAAATACAACTGGTACAAAATAAACTTGAGTCTTTTAAACATATAAACTCATAAATAACAACTGAAACTAATTTGCACTACAAGGAGAAATAAAACGGTTACTTTACATCTGGACATAAGTATTCGAACAGAGAACAGCTAGTATTTAGTTATCATCCCCTTTCTTTGAATTACTGTTGATAATCGTTTGGGCATTGTCTGTATGTGTTGTTTAGTGACTGCAGAGTCCATATTTCTCCATTCTGTTTGAAGAAGTTCTTTCAGATGGTCCTTGCTTCTGATACGATGCTTCCTCACACGCTCCTCGAGTTCCTTCCAGATGTTCTCTATAGGATTTAAATCTGGAGATTGGGGCGATGTCTTCAAAGTGTGAGGAATGTTGTACACGATCCAAAGCATTACAACTTCAGCAGTATGCTTCGGATCATTGTCCTGCTGGAAGTAATAATCATGCTCTAATTCCAGCGTCTCTGCACTATTTTTAAGGTTGTTTTCAAGAATCCTCTTGTATTCAAATTTGTCCATGATCCCATCTATGAACACCAGTTCCCCAAAGCCAGATGAAACTATACAGCCCCATACTATCACACTACTGCCACCATGTTTCACAACAGCTAGCATGTTCTTAGGTTTCCATTCGGTATTTGGCAGTCTCCACACTTTAAGACGTCCATCACTCTTGTATAAGCAGAATTTGCTCTCATCCTACAAGAGAACCTTATCCCAGAATTCTGTTGGTTTCACCACATACTGTTTAGCAAATTCTATATGCTTTCTTTTATTCACCTTATTAATATATGGTTTTTTCCTAAGAACGCGGGCATTGTACCCAGTACTATTTAAAACCCGTTCAACTGTTCTGGTGTGAACCACAGTGCCAGAATATTGCTGAAGGCATCCTGTATTCTCAAATGCAGTGACTCTCGGATTCTGCTTCACCATTTTATTTGCCTCCTGTGTCTGGTGGCGAGTTTAGAAGGAGCACCATTTCTAGGTTTATTTAGAACAGTATTTGTTGTTTGAAGCGTTGAATTATGCAGAACACTGTAGTTTTGCTTCTGTTAATGGTTTTGGCACTTTCAGAGAGAGATTTGGTTTGTTTGTACATATTTATCACGACATTGCTCTCTGCTACCATTGTCTACTTACCTTTAGGTCCCATATTACCTGTGAGTTCACAATCGGCTGAATAACTTCGAGCACACCGTCTCGAGGCATACCATAAACACAACTGATGTGTGGTAGGGGCGTGTAGGGTACGTCCAACCACCTTTCTCTCTGTTCGACTGGGTACGTTCGAATACTTATGTCCTCCAATAAGGACTAAGGACAATAGAATAAATACAGTACAGATTGTGTAATAAATACATACAAAGTGATATTTTAGATATTGTTTCCTAGACACAAAAGGTTAATGTTTACATGTTTAACAACTCAACACTGGCAAATAAACATTACAGTATTTATAGTACATGCAATGTTACATGTCATATTATTCGAATACTTTTGTCGGCCTCTGTGCATGTGTTTCAAGCAAGAAATGCGCTAGAAGCACTCACATGACTTTTTCTGCCTACTCTGACACAAATATTCCTTAAAATCCCTTATCTACTTTATGTTATAGAGGTAAACATTTGTAAAAAAAAGAAAAAAAGTGTTGTATTCTATATTTTCTGTGCGTGCAATCGAAGTAAGAGAACACTTAAGCAATAGTCACCGGAAATTCATCTTAAAGCATCGTGAACAGCATAGCTCAAAAACGAAAAGTTACCGAACTGCCTTTTTAAGTTCAGTATCTTCCAAGGATACCACATAAACAACCCTTCACATAAAACAGCTTTGTCCAAATCTGTAGCGCGACGGTAGCATATCTCCTCACGTTCAAGAGGTCCCGAGTTTGAATCTCGACCAGGGTGAGCCCGGGGTTTTCCCTTCCTGAAAGATCAATGTCAGGCAACTCTCAGCTCTATTGACCCTGGACTTATTTAAGTCAGTTCACCCATTTCATTCATCGTGCTATATGACCTACGTTGGAGGTCGTAAATAAATAAAAATAGAACATCTTCCAAGTTTTTTTTTTCAAAACATTTTTATTACAAATATATAACCTAAACTTTCTGTATATATATAAAGCCCTCTTCATTGGAAGACATTTCGTATAGTTTTGTATAACTGGTGCACATAAAGCGATCAACGAAAAGGTGCATCAGCAACATGTGTGTGCGTGCGTGCGCCGTTCCTTTGTTGCTGTAACTCATTTTAGCTTAACTTTGAGTTTAACCAGCTCAGCCAGTAAGTTTAAATACCATATATTTGAAGCAGAATCAGAATTACTAGCATCAACACTATCCTACAAAAGACTGATACAGCAGCATTGGGTAAACTAGAAAAAGCAATTGCAGAAACTACAGCTCACAGCCTTCTATGATATAATTTAAAGTGCAACTGCGTAAAAGACCATCTTCAACAACAAAGCATCTGAGACTTCGAGACAAAGTGTGCGAACAGTAGTAGTTCTACAGTCACTCCCAAAACATCTGGTAGCAAACTTGTCACTTCGGCATAAGCGTGGCCTGCCAAGAGATTATGTCACCATTGCTGTCTGTTCTGGAGTGAAAGAGCCGAGTCGATGGCAACTTATGCGCCATCACATGGAAGCGCGAATCGTCTCGTTGCTTACTGGTTGGCAGGAGGGGAGTGGCACGCCTTCAAGAGTTTACTTAATGGGGCCGGGGCGGAACTATGTTGCACTACGCAAAATACCCTTCTTGTCCGTGTTTCCAATTCCAGAAGGATCTACCGCGCCCAGCAGAAATATAAAAGCCGATGCAAGGCCGACAGAATCAGCAGTGAGTTGGCTCGAATCAGTGAGTAGTGAGAGAACAGTGTGGTATGTTCCAAGCTCGTGATAAGGAGTCGACAGGCCATGTAACGGACAGTAAACAGTTCACGGGTCAATAAGTGCTGTTTCAGGTGAAGGATCGCCGAGCTGTGGAACTGGCAGCGAAGCAGTTTACGTGTCAATATAGGAGTTGTGTTAAAAATTGTTGTGTAGCTCTGTGTTAGTGGTGACTTACAGGAACATTTTGAGACGTGACCAAGTGTTGTCTTTGTGTAAAACAAAGGCTGGCTGTACCTTAGTACTGAGCTAACGATTTTGGTGATAAAGCAGTTTTAAAGCGAACTTTTGTTGACTTTGTTACACTATTGTTTTGTGTCTATCAAGGACACGACGTTTGCATCATTATTGTAACAAGGTTGTGAATGTATGACTGTATCTACCAATCTGCAAAAAGTGTTTTTATTTATGCTAAAAACTTGGGTTATACTGACTGTGATTTTAAAGAAGGGTTGGTAAAAACGAAGAAAATGTAAAATAAAATATTAGAGGGCAGCCTCCAAATTCTACACTATGCCTTTTATAAAAATATAATATAAACTTGAGGGTGTCTACCAGGGCAGATACTCACAGAGTGAAGACTGACCCCCCCCCCCTCTGACGACCAGGGAGTTACCGAGCTGTCCCAAAAGGGCGCCAGGCGCCTCCATGGAGCTTTTCATAGGGCAAGACCTAGAGACTAACAAGGCCCCCCCCCCCGCATCTGGTCCTGTGGACTCAAGACGGGATGGAAGTGGATACGCCACTTACGCGCGTCAACTCTAGAATGGGAAAGCTGCCGATATGACCTCGGTGGGGCTGCCTCGTGATCTAGCACACCTACTAGCTATGCTGGCTAGTACGCGGGAATATTATGGCTTCCCTCAACCCTGTCCGGAGACGTACCAGATCTCCCACGGATATCGGGAACCACTGCCCCCTCGAGTCCAACCCAATCCGAACAACTCCCAATCAGGGAGGGGCTCGAATGTTCGGCCCGAGGTTCTTCTAGTAACGTCAGAGGTACCACGAGTGCTAGGGGTCCGCAGCGCCCGCACCACGGCAGCTGAAGGGGACGGATCCCCTCCCATACGGGGATATAAATATGTACGAAAACTAGTAAATGAAATTCACAATAATAAATTACACTAATTTAATGACTTTTGTCATTAAACTTAAATCAAAGTATTCTGCCATGGAATTACAAGTGTAAATTCTATGCCTTCAACAGAATTGTAACCTTACAAATGTACTTGTAGCTTCAGAAATGTACGGAGTCAAGGTTACCACCATATCCCCAAATATCTTGTTCCACAGTGTGGAGGAACTTAAAGAACACGCTGTAATACCTGTAAGAATCTGACCACGGTGATCATCTTCATCGCAGTTAAGCTGTCAGTAGTTAAGTGGCAGTAGTTTAAACCATTCCCTGTACATAAAACTGTACTGGACGCACGCGGAAGTAAATCGTGACGCCTCTTTTTCACTTATTTTACCTCTTGCACGTAGTCCAACATGCGATGGAGGAAAGCAAAAGTGTATAAAATTTCTCCAAACATGTACACATGCTCTTAAATTTAACATGCAGTTTTAAGAGAAGATAGAAAGTAAGAAAAGATGAACGTGAGAAAATCTGGCCTTACAATTCAATATAGAAATATGTTGCAACTATTATAGATTCTTGTCCTCCCTTTCCTTTAATGGGTTTGAACATAGAACCTCTATATTGGGTCTCCTCTCTTCTCTGTTCGTAAAGCACGAGGAAAGTCCTGCACATAACACATTTTTCAAACTCATCCAGTTCGAACTTTTTTGTATCTGGGCGATGTTGAAAGTTTTTCTCCCGTACATCTTGTACTTTGAACCTCTTTTACTATATTACGTACAGTTCGTTGCTGTAGCATTATTTGACGTAATAATTAGACCTTTACGTTTCTTTTCTTTACCAACACATTGAATATTAATTTTCTACTTTGTAAGCGCAAGACTTCGAGCGACGGTGTTTGCGTTTTGACTTGATCTGAACCTGCCCACTGTAACAGACTCAAATGCTGCATTTTAGTACTGTCGAACAGTACAGGGAATGGTAACGCAATACCGCTCATCTGTTTTTACGGAAGCCTCCACTGCTGGACATCTACGTTCATTCTTTAGACAGATTGCTCCCAGTTTAGCACGGTAAAATCTTTATCAAGAATGGTAGAGAAGCCGTACTTCCATAAAGTCCCTGACAATGGCGACGATTCCAGTATGCGAACCGTGTAGCAGTCACATGCTCAAACCTGTATGCGCTAAAGTCTGCGTTACTTGTTACAGATGAGTAAAGTACTGTACGGGACCAAGCTCTGTATGGTTGCGAGATGCGGGGAAGTCAGTTAAGGAGGATAAGCTGCTGACGTGTAGCAATGCTTGCATAAACAGAAATTATTACGTGAGATTGTTGTTTCTTACGCGAGCGAAGCAGACGATGATTTAGATGACATCACAGAGCTTCCCCAATCCCCTTATGCCCGATTTCACCCACAGATGTTCAGACTTAACACGGGTTTAACAATAGTTATAACAAAAATTGCATTTATCAACAAGTGTTAGCTTAACACTCTTGTTAAATCTCATGTTAAACTAACAAGTCAAATTTCTGATGTTAAATCCTTAACAATTGTAAATAGTCAAGATGGCGGGCATGACCGCATGTTTTTGTCGATTTGCTATATTTAAGACCATGTAAATAGCATTCATAATAGAGTACGGCCTATGAGGAGAAATGATTTTGAGGAGCTATCAGAAGAAAATTTTCTACAGAGGTCGAAACAAGTTGCTATGAAGGTTACTGCGTACAAGAGAGGTTACTGCGTACATGCATCCAAAGGAATATGCCGATGTCACCTTTGCTCCAAGTATTAATAACTTTGCGATTTTATAATTCACTGAATTATGTGGATAATACATTGTCCACCTCCCGTCTTGAAATGTTCAAGTCACTCGTCACTTGTACTTCTTCGCACCTCGTTTTAAATTTACGTAATACTGAAGAAGATGTTTCGTGTTTCTAGTAATGACACATGCATTTGAATTAAATTCGTTTCCAATTTTTTCCCACGTGATATCTTTCTATTTTACATTCACCGCATCCATCCTCCTATTTTCCAAGATATCCTTATACTTCGTCACCAATTCAATTAACAGTTCTTTCTCCATCTATGAGAAATTTGTTTCACGGCTTTTGTTTACGATTTTGTCTATCTGCCATTGTTTTAGCTGTGTGCAGACGAAAATGAAAACAAAAGCGCATCGCAGTACGTTCAGAAAATAATACGACTCACCCGTTGCCTTCTATAGCTGTAATATTTACAAGTTTATTGGCGTTAACACGTGTTTGTTAACATTTTCAGAAAACAAGTTGGTGAAATGCAAGAAATTTAAGAGGTTTGTTAGCGCTGTTACAATTATTACGTTACATTTGTTAACGCCGATTTTAAATCTGTTGGTGAAATCGGGCATTAAAGCAGCGCATCAATGGGACTCGCTTCTAAGCTTAGCTACTTTAAATGCAGGGAGTTTATAGAAGTACTGTTACTCCACACATATCTTCTCCAATATCTCAGTCTAAACTGCCAATGAGTAACAGCTGAAATAAACCTTGGGGAGATGGGTGTGCTACCCGAACTGCTTAAATGTTGGTTAAAGAGGAAGCCCTGTAACCTGAATGTCTCAACTTCCGGCTATTCCGCTTCTATTTAAACCTCTTAAATAGCGAGGCAGGGAAAGACAGAAACACCTTGCTACACAAGCTAATTACATCCCATCTCTAGAGGTAGCAATTATCGAGCGGTTTGTCTATAATGGAAAAGCATACTAGTGGCCTCATTTTTATGTGCGTGTAAAACAGGGTCCAATTACTATTGGAAATCGCGGACAAACGTTCCGTTCGTGACGCGTGCCCAAGCGGCGGCTTCCTCAACCGGAAGGAAACATAAAACGCTTCAAGTGTGCATGAAGAAACAGAGCTCTGCAAGGTTACGCATTGTCGTTTGTACGTAGTTACAAGCTTTATCGTGAGCTTGCCCACCTCGGTAACGTAGATGGTAGCATGTCTGCCTCACGTTCAAAGAGGTCCCGAGTTCGAATCTCTGTCAGCGCGAGTTATCTGGATAAGGTTTTTTCCGGGTTTCCCTTATCCTTACAGACGAATGTCGGGTAGCTCTAAGCCATAGACCCTGGACACATTTGAGCATCATTTCACCCATTTCATTCATCGTCCGATATGACTTAACGTTGGAGGACGTAAAATTAAAAAAAAAAAAAAAAAAAAAAAAAGCACTCATACCACTTTCTTACATGTACAAACTATTCTTTAAAATATACTCTCTTCTATTTACTTCACATTAATCAATATAACCGTTTGTAATTACACATTTCCTGATAAGTACAACAGCAACCGAAGAAAACAATAGATTTTCGTGATAAATATTTAAATGCATAATGGCATAATGGCTATGACATTCCATTCCATTTGCAAGGCCAGCACTAGGAAATAAATGAATAACGACTTCCTCTTTGAGAAAAACATACGTATTTGAAAACTAAAAGCAATAACATGGAATAACTACAAAATAATAACTCCGCAAATCATGTATTTAACAAGATCTACATTTTTGTGTCATATTATTTTGTTTATCTCTTACGGTTTACCATTATACAAAAGTAATCCAGGATGAAAATCTTTGAGCCCATTTCCAGAAAATTCATGATATAAATTACATTTGTCATAGACATAACTTTAACAACTGGCAATTCAATCAAAAGTTAGTCATTTTTGAGAAATTTAAAATTTTCGAAAAATTTTGCAGATAAAATGTTTCTGAACTTAAATTCCAAGTTAGGCGTTTCTGAATTATGTTGCTTTCAGATACACACATGCACACAGACCTTTATCTTCTCCTTCTTTAACTTCCCTAGTGTTACCACTATCGTGATGTTAGATTTTTTTTCCATCTATCTTTGAAGCCTTTAGGTGTTGGTTTGAGTAACAGAAACTCTCGACCAGATAGAGAACCCAGGATGGGTGTTCAGCCCGATGTCTGGTGTGAGAGTGAGAGACGATGAAAGAAAGAGGGCGAACTGAATGAAAAGATAGATGATGGAGCAATTGGTGGAATAATGCACGGGGAAACGGGAGATTCCAGAGAATACCTGCCCCTGCACCATGTTGTCCACCACAAATCCCACATGCGCTTGCCTGGGATCGAATCTGGGCCCCTTGGAGAGAGTCAAGTGGTCTAACCGCTCGGCCACGTCATGGCGACCTTTATCCAACATTTTTTTAATTCAAGGGATCTCAAAACTTGCATTTTTTGGTGAAATGACAATCGAATATTTGGATAGAATACAGCCCTTCAATTTATTCAGGGACCTCAAAACATACATTTCCAGAGATATCTCAACATCAATTTTTTTGTTGCAGTGCAATACTACATAGGCACATGGGAGATAAAGAAATGCAAACAGAATTGCATTTGAAGAGAAAGCAACTTTAGATGTAAACAGTTTCAGTTGCAGATTGTTTTGCAATATTTAAACATAACATGAATAAAACTTTCTTTTTCAGGGGCCAATCACGCGCTGGTTGTGGCTGCTGAGTTTCGTGTTACTCCTCATCCATGCTGCAGATGTTGGGGCTCAATGCCCCTGGCAAAGAGAGATCAAAGAACTTCAATCCGCGTGTATATGTGCGTATAACCTCGGTCAAGAACTTTCTGTGCAGTGCGACATGGTTGACTTTTCGCGACTGCTTTCCGCCCTCGACCGTTATGCGAGGGCGACACCGCTGGATCTGCTCTACGTCAATAACAGTACAGTGGTCAAACTGGAGGACGGAGCCTTCAGGAACATCAAGCTGCATAATGTGCAACTTTCAGGGTGCAAAATAAGGACTGTAGCTTCCGGTGCCTTTCGTGGTCAAGAAAACTCTCTCAAGAACCTCAACTTGCAAGACAATCTCCTCAGTGAAGTACCTGTGGAAGCACTTAGACCTCTGGGTAACCTGTCCTTGCTGGATCTGTCCAGAAATCACATCGGGCACGTCCCAGACAATGCCTTTCTCACCCTCAACAGTCTCTCAACGCTGAAGCTCTCTGACAACAATCTCACTCTTTCTCCTGGAGCCTTTGCAGGTCTCGATGATACCCTCAAAAATCTTAACCTCAAGGGCACTAGACAGAAGCGAATTCCAGAGGCGGTTCGTGGATTGGCAACACTGGCATTCCTGGACCTGGCACAAAACGGCCTGCGAGAGCTGCCAGGTCCTGCAGGACCACGCTTGCTGGAAGGCCTAAGTTCTTTGACTGCCCTCAACTTGGAGCGTAACCTCATTCAGATTGTGGGCCACGAAACATTTGCTGGAGTCAACGACACACTCAGTTCATTAAGTCTCCTCAATAATCTTTTGACTGATTTTCCAACAGCAGCTATCAATAACCTAAAGGAACTCAGGGTAACTATTTTACCTATTCTAAAACTAATACTTTATGCTAAAAGTTTTGACACAAAATATAATTTTAGGAGATTTACTCTTATAAGTCATTAGATTTTACTAGCACCAACATAAATTTCTGCTTTTATTAATATCTTGTAATAACAAACATAAGCCATACAATGGAGAGATCTGAAAATTAAAAGAGAATTATAAAACAACATATACATAATAAAGTCACATATTTACCAAACACCAACTCAAATGTCTAAAACATTCAGTTACAAGTTTAGTATTTCACCTTCAGTCTCTTTCACGTTCAAGAGGTCCCGAGTTCGAATCTCGGTCAGGGTGAGTTACCTGGGTAAGGTTTTTTCCAGGATTTTCCCTTATCCTGAAAGACGAATGTCGGGTAACTCTAAGCTCTATGGGCCCTGGGCTCATTTGAGCGTCATTTCACCCATTCCATTCATCGTCCGATATGACTTAACGTTGAAGGATGTAAAATTACAAACAAACAAACAAACCTTCAGTATCTTAATGTTTGACAATAAAACCATTGGTTAATATGGCTAAGCACAACATTACGACACAGATGAGTGCCAGGGAAGGTGTCTTGCTGACATGTGAATTTCTTAACTTTCCTTCCATTCAAAGCCTTCTGCGAGAATAGCATTCACTGCATATTTCCATCACTTTTCTTTGATGTAGAAGAACATTTCCTATAACTTTAAGATGCTTGGCTGAACTACTTCCAGAGAAATAGCCAGCTAGGTCATCCTTTGTCATGCTTCAGAATTCATATAATACAGCAATGGGATATTCACTGTACAGACAATATTTTACTTAAGTTGTTTAGTTATTAAGTTTTCTACAGCATAGCATGTTCTCACTGACAAAAGGCAGAAAGAAGTTGGTAATTACGAGTAGGTATAGTGGCAATATTCAAGAGTGGTGATAGTCAATAGATTTAAGGCTATAGTTATTGCTGTACCTTTCCTAACAATTGGGATACAATATCTTCAGAACAGTATGCTCAGAAGAGCTGAGTATGTTCCCAATCCAGTAATTGCACTGCAAGGTGTAGCTGTGATTTAACGGATAGATGTAGAGGTTATACTAAACTTAAAATTTTCTAAAGAAAATACATGTGCAGAAGATGTAAGTATCTGAAGATAACAGGATTTGCTGTCTACATCATGGTACTTATTACCTTATTACCTAATGGATCCTTGATAGTAAAGCCTGAAATTAACCTTTAATAATAGTATGTTTTAACATATATTCAAGTAAAGCATGAAGCAAAAGTGCAAACGTTATAGATACAGTGGCCCATTATCTACTTGCTGAAGCCTTCTTGTGTTCAATTCCTGATCAGCATAGGTTGCTTGGATACTTTGATTTCTTCCAAGTATTTTACATATATAGCGTCATAAGCATATGTGATGGACTAGTAGAAAGAACCACAAGTTTTTAATAAGACCAAGAGGCATTTAAGCTATAATATCCACTCTAGTTTGTAAGTTCTTTGAATTCTCAATTTTTATTCTCAAAATGTTTTTTCTTCTTCTTTTTTTTTTTAATTTGCTTGGTAATTATTTTGATTTCAGGTACTGGATATAGGTTTCAATTTACTAACAGAACTCCCAAATGATGCCTTCCTAGGGACACCCTCTTTGACTCTTCTTGCATTGGATGGCAATCCTCTTCCTACTGTACCTGAACTAGCGCTGGCACACCTAAACACCACCCTCAGGGGCCTGAGTCTTGGAGGTCGCTTTCTGCAGTGTGACTGCAGATTGCGCTGGGTGACCGAATGGATAAGGAAGACTGATCTGCAAGTCACCAGTAGAGAGAGGAATCCACAATTTTGTGGCAGTCCAAATGGAATGAGGGACCGCAGTTTTTACAACATACAGCCAGAAGGTATGATATGCTTTCCAATGCCATTATGATGATATATATGGATCAACAACAAATGTAATTAGCATCACTATAAAAAAATTTCATTATTTACATTAAGCTTGCGGATGCATGTAATGAAGTTTAAGCTTGCGGATGCATGTAATGAAGTTTAAGCTTGCGGATGCATGTAATGAAGTTTAAGTATCAGTCAACAGTAGGTCATTTGCGGTGCATGTTGCATGGATAGGGAAGGGCTTTATCAAAATCATGTAGATGGTGTGCCATCTGGAATTGATATCATGAAGTAAATGGTCTAATAGCACAACTGAAACAGCACAATAGGGTATCACACAGTGATGTGTCTACTGCAGGCTTCCCATAATGTATATGGCGTTGTGTATCATTCTTGTCCTTAGCAACATGAATTTTAATAAAGCACATAGTTCAAAACTGTCAGTTCAAAACTGTCAGTTCAAAACTGTCAGTTCAAAACTGTCAGTTCAAAACATACAGAATGATTATGAAAAATACTGGAGTGTAAGCAGACTAATGATTTCAATGTCAACCATCAGGTATTAGAAAACAACAACATATTTGCTTGTATTTGTATTAGAATAAGTCAGATTATAGTATATTTATTTACTTATATAATGTGTGAACATAACAGATTTTCCAATTACTACAACTGCTTATTGGCAATTAATCAATAGTTTCACAAATATCATAAGTGTTGTTTAGTGTCTTTAATCGACTCTCTTTAAAGTTAATAACGGAATATTTGTTTTAACAATGTTGGTCATAATATCTGCACTTGTTGCTATAATTTCTTGACAAAGGTTCTCCAGTATAGGTGATTTCCTGCAATATATGGTGTCCTTCAATATACCGCAAAGGTAAAAGTGCACAGCTGGTAATTCAGATTTTTGGTGAACGTAGAACTTTTGTCTTATCTACTGTTTAGTACATCAAAATCAGCTGTAATTTAACAATAAACTTGGTATTTGGGGTTTCCAAAGGCATTTCAGTTTATAAACTGGTAAATTTTATAATCTATCCAGAAAATTCTCCCTTTTTATTTCAGAGCTTACATGTGATGTTTTGAATGATTTGGAGAACATCGCAACAGTAAACAATCAAGCTGAGAATAATCAAAAACCACCAAAATATGAAGATGATCTGAAAGCTCAACCTTTCATTCCAACATTGAGGCCAAAGCCAAGTAAAGCTACAACCACTAGTGTCACGAGTACTACCACTACAACAACAACCACCACCACCACACCTCCGCCTACAACTTCGAGAATATTCACTACAACATCGATACCTCCCACAACAACGCCCTCTGCAGTTATAGGAAGAACAACCCCCCGTTACCCACTGCCAACGACACAGCAGACAACCACCACCCGACCCATCATTACCACCACCAGGAGGGGCAGTGTAGTGTTATCCAGAACAACCGCACCTCCTTGGCGAAGTAATGGAAACTCACAACAGAGGCCTCCACTGGTCTTGGGGTTCCCCTCGCACTCAAACAAGCATGAAGATGTACAGGAGGTGGTAGTACGTAGTGCATATCGTCAAGACAATTCCGTCATTATCCAATGGGACTCAGAAACAGCTAATATCCTAGGCTTCCGAGTTGTTTACCGGCTCTTTGGAGACAAGAGTTTCAAACAAGGACCTCCCCTTGAAGCTAGTGAGAGGGAATTCAAGATCAAGAATGTTCCAGCTCAGGTATGAAGCAAATGTTTTAATTCATTCTCTCCTAGATTAGTATTGTTTGGTAGTTAGCATTTTCAGCTCATAATAGGCAAAACTAATAATATTATAGGGATATGCCTAAAGTATTCATTTTCCTGAAATGAATCAAATGTTTGAGTAAAGTAACTGATCAAAAGATCCACAGGTAATTCAGTAAGTAGTGGATTGGTCTGGAGAGTTCATAAGTGAAACTTGAATTGGTAACACAAGATAAAAAAACAAACAAAACTTACAAACCTGAAGCTTGAGGGCAATGATAGCTGAATATTACTTTATAAGAGCAGTATTTTCTCTATTTTGTATACAACTGTTTTGGTCCGAAACAAATGGGTTGTCTTCTACTTCCAATAACAAAACCACAGAGAAAATTTTGACAAAAGTGGGTCTTACACATGATCTTCTGATGCCAGGCCAAATGCTTTTACAGCTTCTAGGCCAGGTGGTGAAAAGTCTCCCTCCACCATGTAGCCTGCAGTAATATCTGGTAGCTTGGCTACAGGTATGAATGGCTTATCGCTTTGAACAACTTGATGTACATTGGCTTCATGCCAAGACCTGCTAAAAAGAGGGATGATGGAGAATGTCATTGGTGACACTCAATGGCATGACTGATAAAGGTGTACACGTGCTAGGAATTTCTAGGTATAAAGATATAAGGTATTATTGATGTAATCAATTTCATTTTGGGAATAATAAAATAGTGACAAGAGTTAGTTGGTGGTTTAGATCAGAGATGGTGAAAATGCCTTCCTTTTACAGGTCACCAAATACTAATAACATGTGTTGCAACTCTTTGGGCCATATAAAAAATAAAATGTTCAATCAACTGATAGTGGCACTGGGTGTCCTGTTTTCATTACCTCTTATATATACTAAAGAAGGGTCTTTATAGACCAGAGAATTTTCCTATTAAAATATAGAGGGATGAATTCAAACCAAGGTACATTAAAATATAAACTGCTAATATTCCCACTCCAAAAAGCAACAAGTGTCATTCTGTGAATACATGAAATCCATCAAATTGACAGTTATATGTTTATTGTCAGTAGTTAACACAGAACGGGACCAGTTTTTTTAGGTAAGGGGTGGTATGACTCTTGGACAAATGCTTCTGCTGTAGCTACAGTATGATCTTTAAGTCCCTCCACAGTGATGAAATAAGCTAAATATTGTGGCATTTGGTGCTGCAGTGGTGGACTGATTGGAATGCATTTGAATAAAGCAGTAGAAAAGAGAAAAGAAACAATCTTAATTAACTTATACATTCATAGAAGATGTTGAAAATTTTCCTCATTTTGTTGAAGGCATAAATTCACACATTTAATTTTATTATAAAAGACTTTCATTAAATTTTCTTTTGTCACCAAATTAGTCATTATCATTGCCAATTTCAGTTCATTTGTTGTTTTGGGATTATCTTTACAAACTGTTGGCTTTGCGCTTCAAAATAAATAAGCATGGTCTAGCATTTCTTGCAGAGTTATAAACAGAACCAGTCCTAAAAAATGTATTATTCAAATGCTTGAATTGTAGACAGTATCCCAAAATGTAGCACAGAATTTTAAAACTACTCCTCTGTAAGTTGTTTTTCCTTTTTGTGCATTTTTAGCACCATTTCTAAAATATTAATTACTAAATATACATGCTGTTTCATCGAAAACATTGTCAAATAAAATACATTTGCACCGACTTAGAGAACTGCCAAACACTGATCATCGTTGTTACAATAGTTACACTTTAGGCACGGAATGGACATGCATTTCCCTGTATCTCACATGTTGCTGTCATGACAGTAGGCAGAAAGCACCTTGCTTAGGCTGTTCAAATAACTAAACCCGCACAAGCAGCTGTCTGCTATTCAGTCTAGTGAACACTTCTTTGAAATGCTAGTCATTTCATAATTCTACAACATATGCAGTGTATTCATAGAAAACATGCCACTGCTCTAATAATCTTTTATTGTGTTTTTATAGGAGTGCATCGTAGTGTGCGTCATCTCCCTTGAGGAAGTGAATGTAAGCCCAGAGACAGTGCCTTATAGCCAATGTCGTGAAGTTCGTACTGTAACATCTCCTTCCAGCAACATGGACAAGATTACCATTGCAGCCAGTGCAGCCATCTGCGGCACCGTAGTGATCGCTGTCATTGTGTTTGTGGCTGCCAGTAGACGTCGATCTCGCAAGCTGCACACTCTGCAGGCCCATGAAACCAAGACTGGGATTCCGGTAGGAGGTGGTCTACCAGTTACGTGCTGTTCTGGTGTGGGTCCCACACCTAGTCCAGGTGGACCTTTGTCCTCCCTTGCCACCTTAAGTGCCTTCACCACTCACAAGGACTGGGACCAAGTGTCCATGTACAGCAACCGCAGTATTCCTCGACCCCGTGTCTACCACATGGAACGGCAAGGTAAATTAATGGTTATGTTAGCTTCAACACAGTTCGCTTCTTTGACATCTTCGGAATTTGCTTCCTAAGTTCCATTAATAATTATTGTAATAGGCTTCCTGCTTATGTAGCAAGATGCATAAGATTAAGATCGTTCTCTTATGCTAGTTCAAAGCAAATATTAGATTTAATTATTGAAAAAGACTTCTTCAGTACATCTGAATAGATGATGGAGTGGCTTTAGGACACATAACTAGTAACAAATGAATTATGGACCTCTCATTCCAAAACTTACCCTGAAACTGAGGCTGAAACAGTATAGTATAGGGAGATCACACCCAGAACATCTACTGCCAGTTTCAATTGAAATTCTCAAAAACGAATGGCAAATCTTTCTATAAACTACATGAAAGTAATTCTTCTAATAGTTAGCATGACTTTTGCAGCTTACAGGATGTTACACAGGATATGTAGAAGGTGCTACTTTCTGTTTGTATTTTCCGAGAGGGTTGGTAATAAACTATTCAGTTATTTCATATAAAAACTTAAAACTGTTGAAATGACTTAAGTTTTAAGTTCTAATACATGATTCAATCTTAGAAGCTTTTTTTATTTTCCGAGACTTCTTCATAATGACTTGCAGCAAAGATAAAAACCACACACGCACATACAAACAACAGCACATGTGCAATATGCTTATGGCATTCCCCTTATGTTAACTATGTTCATTACATTGTCTTTATAATGTTCTGTTTACAGAATTTAGAATCTTCATACAGAAATTTTAACTTCAGTTCACACTCTTATGGATTATGCAGAACTGGCAAAAGAAAACAGAAGGGTTCACTCAGTTACAATAGAAAACCCCAAGTTACTGCTTTCCAGTGCACTCTTTTATTATTAGCTTTTAAAGTGACAAACTAATTTTTAAAATAAGTGAAATGTTCTAAATTGATTTCTTCATACTGTATATATCAAATTAATGAAATTAATATTTGTGATTTAAACAAATATATATATATATATATATATATATATATATATATATATATATACAAAAATGTATACTGTTTTGGTATAGTTTCCAAAAGCAAATGGATACATTTGTTACACTTAAGATAAATTTGTTTTAAAATTTTATGTACCAAAACTAAAAAAGAAATGAACACCACAAATTACTAAATTTAAGTCTCACTGAAAATACTCTTGTTTTCATGTAAAGTTAATTAGAGATCTATTTCTAAATGTGCCATTAAATTACTAATAATTTAGGTTGTAATTTTAAGAATTCATGAATTAAATAAATCAATTTGTTCTAAATAGTAAATTTAGATATAAAACCTACAACTAATTTAAACTACAACTGAAATAATATAAACTGAGAAATACAGATGCTAGTGATCAAGGAAAAATAATATATGATCTAAGAGCATAAAATGAAGTACTGAAAGTACATGATGATAAAAGTAAATCCATGAGTCCACATATGAGCTACCTGCAAGACAATTGAAAATGTATGGTTGCAAGTAATCACTCCATTTTTGGTACATGTAAGGTTATTTAATTTTACTGCGGTAGAGCACCAGTGTACTGTGTCAATCTAGTTTTAAAATGGTTTAATTGATCTTGATAATTTTCATTTTAGAAACCAAATGCAAATCTTAAGGCACTTAGTGTTTGAGGAGACAAAGAGTACAACAAAAGGGAAGATGGCTAATTTTACAAATAACACACTAATGGCTCAAAACTAGGGTGGCAACCTCCATAACTCTTACTTTACAGAACTCTGCTGCTGTATCCTGCTTGCTACCCAGATCTCATAGCCCCTAATACTTTATGGCTTTTCAAATTAAACTGTGGAAGAAGATAACAATTTTTTGTGTTTTTATAGCAACCTTTAACCATTCACATGTTCAATAATCTTCAGAAACATTATGAACAATGTATATGACTATACGCATTTTGAAGACATTCTGTACTGACACTATTAGTAGAATGGATCAGGTGGTTTCGTCTTTGGCCTGCATTCTGGAGGTCTGGGTTCGATTCCTGTGGCCAATTTACCTGACCCATGGTTTTTTGGGTTTTTTTTCTCAGGTTGCCATCTGGTAGGTTAATTACATCTCCCCAATTTCCTGTCCCTCCATCCTCTATCCATTATCATTTGATGTCATCTTTCATCTGTTGATCTCTTTCAGGCTCAAAGTGTCAGTGGGTGTCTTGGCAGTGCATGGCAGAATGACCCAGGTTTCCTGGTGGGACAGTTTCTGAACCGCAGTGGGGTGGGATGTCCATTATCCTGGCCTGCCAGGGAAAGTTTCCATTTAAGTGGAATGTAGGAAACCTGTTGTCTGCATTGTCATGATTCCTTGGGATGGCTGCCCTGTGTCTTCTCTTGCCTCCTCCTTCCTCCCCGGGAATAACCCACTTGGGGGCATAGGTCAATACCAAGTGTTTAATAAATATATAGTGTGGTTTCTGTGCCGAGTCCCCTCTGAACTAATCGAGTTAACCAGATAGTATTAGCTAATATTTCAGTATCATTTGTTTTATTGTGCACTGTACTTTACTGAATCAGAAAGCACTAAGGAAAGTGTATTGTAATAACATATAACAGATGACAGAAATATGTACCAGGCCTTATAAAGTATTTCACAAATATTTAAAAGAATAAATAAATACTGTAGATTGTATCTGGAATAAAATGTACAAAGTTCAAAATGGTTTTATTTGCTGGCCTAAAGATTTATTTCTGGAAATATATAACTCATCTAAATTTAATTATTTCTTTTCAAAGGTGTACTTTTTAGTTCTTGAATGTGGTAGAATTCTTTTATCACTGAATACAGCATAAAACAAGTGTTTATATGCCACACTAAAATTAATTGCTAATAGAAGTTTGCTTAGATGTACATATGTGAAGCCTGTTTCTAATATCTGACCATGGTATTTGTCCTTGGTTGAAAGTTTATTCAGCAAATGCATTGGTTGGTAAATAGCACAATTGCTGATTGTTAAAACATACAAAAGCCTGATTAAAGAAAGAGATCAGAGACTAATGAAAATTATGAGCAGTCACCCCACTGCCAAGAAAATTGCTCATTTGCTGACTCAGGATACAAAGATTTTGCTTTTATTATCAAGTACTTAAAGTAATCAATTTTGACTCATCCTGTATAATGTAAGGGTCATTTTACACTGAAGAACTTAACATGCCTGATGGTGTTGCTGTAGGTTCAATGAATGCAGGATGCATGGCTGATGACATGCGTTCCCATGCATCCCACTTCAGCAGTAAGGGAGTAAAGACAAGATCAATAGCTGATGGACAATCACAACACAGTTTCTCAAATCATTCTGGGAGATACCTGTCAGGGAATGCTTATGCAGCCGGGCTTGTCAGCTCTCGACAAGGCAAGAATTTACATGCATTTTAAATTAACTAACACTTTATTCACATCTTTGGTTACGCAGAGTCCATAACATAAGCCTCTGATTTGTTTAAGTTTAAAATAGAACCCCACTTAAATGAACTGAAAAGTTCAGAATAATACACTTTTTGGATAATGATTTTAAGCAACAAAAGGTAGAAAATAATGTTGTTCTACACATATGAAGTAATTTAGCTAATAAAATCAGAAGCATTACAGACAGTAAAGTTTTCCTAATGATGAATTTGGAATTAGTCATATTATCTTAATGCAAACCTTTACTTATTAATGAGTAGCCTTAGCTTCTGGTGAAGGCCAAATCATTTTGGTTAGACTTGCCAACATTTTGCTCATCTTGTTGTGAACTTCTTCAGGGCTCTTGTCCGATCTTTGTGTTGCTGTTTCAGCAATTTCCCGGTGGCCCCACCCCTTTGTTCTTGATTGGCTGTCTGTCCACCAATCAAGGTCAGTGCCAGTGCCACTGTTTTTTCAGTTGTAAATGAGTTCTGCTGCCTTTTCCTTTGTTATTTGTTTCTTTAGGTTTGTTTACGTATTCTTGGTTCATTTTGGGTCCTGTATGTAGCAGAAACTGTGTCAGTGAGGAGCTGCAAAACGCATCACGAAGATATAAACATACCTAAAGATACAAATACCAAAGGAAAAGGCAACAGAACTCATTTACAAAACCATCAAGATACAGTGATATCGGCACCAACTTCAACTGGTGGACAGGCAGCCAATCAAGAACAAAAGAATGGAGCCACCAGGGAACTGCTGATACATACGCAGGAACAACAATGCAAAGATCAGACTGGAGCCCAGAAGAAGCTCACGACAAGATGAGAAAAACGTTGGCAAGTCCAATCAAGATGACACAGCCATCAGCAGAAGCTACAGATACTCATCAAGACACAGGCCATGGAAGCCTTTGCATCCCTTCACTTAATTTTTTTTTTAAACTGGGATGTTTTTGAGGGGTATATCCTTGACATTAGCAATTCAGCAACTGAAGTATGCTCCTACTACTTCATCTTTCCTTCTCTCAGGCTGCCCTCTACTGGTAGAATAATAAACTACTCAGGAATTCAAATCAATGATAATATTAACAGAAATTGGAAAGTGATTTTGTGCATTGAGATGTTATTTGTTTGCAATTGACCAATGACCAATATTATTACTTTTTCTACCCTATAAATGCAGATCCAGTATCGTTTCTGATTCTTCTAGTCATAATAAAAATTATTTCTTTATTAACAGTATTCACTCTCAAGTCATTTCTTGTTCTTTTTATCTGTGTTTTTTTTTTGGGGGGGGGAGGGGAAAAGGCCTGTTAGGATTTTCTTTCGGTTTCATTTTCCCAGCTTGTTTCTAGACAGAACTCTAGTAGCTGTTTCAGCTCATGGCCGCCTTGAATAATAAGGATCTAATATGCCTTTTCTGGGAAAATTTTCTGTTACTTGTGAACACACATATTATAAAACATTAATTTTCACCTTGTTTCAATTTCCATTCTTGGTTATTATGAACCACTATTCTCTCTCAGTTCAGTGGACCTTCAGTTTAAATCAGTACTACTTCTATGGTTTTACTCACTGTGTGCACCAACCAGAATTGCTAAAAGCAACATTACATGCTTGCAAATAAGCTTCATAAGCATACACAAAAGTATCATCATTTCACAAAAGTTATTGTTTGTAAGTAGATTGAAGTTCAAAATTGATATTAAACTGAAAACTAATCAAAGGCTTAAACACTGCTCTACCTCATTGAAACAGTATTTTTAAACATTTAGTTGATGTGATAGCTGCTCATACTTGTATTAAATTTGAGCTGTAATGAAGTTAAGTTCTGTACAAATGCTTAGCTAAAAAGCGTACACATTTCTCAGTATAACCAATCTAACCTTCATAAATCTTTCTCTTACACTTCATTAATCTCAATTAAAGCTTTGTAAGTGTAATCTTTCCTGTATAAGATGAAAAATGCTTTTAATATTTTTAAATGTATTTTAAAAAATAATAAAAGGTTCCAAAATCATAAAATAATTGCAACAAACTTGTAAATTTAAACAATAATTTATAGGAAAGAAAAAGTAGGTTCAGTACTAAATAACTGAAAGAATCATATCAAAATATCTTTATAAAAAGCTGAAAAAAATTATAAAACCATACTTAATATATTAATTAATCAAATGTTTATTGCATAGGAAATACTTCACTGCTAACCCTTACTTCAAAACAAAAAAGTTTACAAAAAATTGTGCCTAATATCTGCACTGTTTAACAGAATTGCGACAGTCACGTCAATCTCTTGCTGGAACATCTGACCACCTGTCACGAATGAGCTATCCAGCAAGTCACCATCACCATCAGCCGTCAATTGCTTCCTCTAGACGGCAGCGACCCAGATCCCGTAGCAGGGACCACCAGCCTTCTGCTTTACAGCGACCTGGTAGCCGTTATAGTACGGCAGGCTCCACACATACCCTCAACAACTATTGTGACACCTCTGATAACTGGACTGATCATGACATGGATATCTACATGGCTCGTAATCCAACCACAAGAGGAGGCCTAGCACCCATGTAACAAGTGTTCTATCAAACTTGTTAGTTTCTTCCCCACTACCATGTTTTAATGCATTTAATTTCTCAATGAAAACTTCCTAAGCTTAAGCACTGCAAAGAGAATGTTATAACAATTTAAAATTTGTTTGCTTTTTGATATATTAGTCAGGATATCAGCATTCAGTTACAAAATTAGGCTGTTCTGATATCTTTTACATCTTGATTATGCATAGAGCTGGAGAGAAAAAACTCCTGAGATGCTCATCTCGCTGATAGACATGACATTGAGTAGCTATCTAAGAATAATAATATGGACAAGGAGAAGTTGTTGACTAATAAATTATACTAATTTTAAGAAAATGAGGCCAGATTTACCCTATTTCCAATTTCTGAAAAATCCAGTAAGGTGAGTTTATAAGACAGTTTACCTACATTAAAATACTGAAATATAAGTATTAATGACCCAGTAGTGGTTGACAATTTCTAAATGTAAACCACTATTCATAGATACACAAATGTCATCATTCCCATTCCTCTGAAAGTAATTATTGCTATTATTTCTTGTGAAAATGTGTTTATCACAGGATTCATTATGCTTTGTTAAAATATTAAAGCAAATATTGTGAAATCATGCAGGTTTCTTAAAATGTTGCTTATTAATCGAGCTCAATTTTCCCTAAACCTTTGCTAAGCTTACAGTGTGATTTTTACTAATGTTAATTAGTTTCAGCGTTAATTGTCACACTACTTTGTTATCACATTTACCTAATTTTCTTCTACAACATAGCAGCATAACAGAATATACCCACAGTAGCCTCCTTTTCCGGACAGTTTACTCTCCGAGGAGACAAATACAGAATGTTCTCTAACCTATTGATATAATTGCATCCTGCATGTCACCACAAACTCACTGGGAGAACGTTACTATTTGTTGCAACAGAAACTTGCACACTTAAACTTTCTGAGAGTACTCACTCATATAGCTGTTAAAAAGTTCCACACAGTCCCAGAATGTTCAAGATGAAAAAACTTCTAGAAAATTTTGGTGATCTGGACTATCTGGCACCGAACTAAAAGCCTTGTATCATAGTCGCTCTATCACAATATGTTCCATAAAATGAAAAAACTGACTACAAATATTAAATTATAGATGAGTCGTATTTATTACACATCAGGTTCACTTACGTAAGTGAAGCTGATGTGTAATAAATATGACTAATCTATAGTTTAATAATTATTTTGCTTCACTGTGGTGTTCCACACAGTTAAATTTTGACTACAAATAATTTTGTTCATTAATTTTAATGTCACTGTTACTAAATTCCTCCAATCATGCATAATATTCCATGAAGTTTAAATAATGGTTCTATAAGAACATGATAACTAAAGTAAGTTTGTGATTTACTGAGCTGATTCTAGCAGCTAGCCACCAGGAGTGCCAGTACCAAAATGATGCATTTTCTCTACATATGAAGCTTTGTGCTACATATATATTAGACTGTTTGCAGACAGCTGAAAGGCATTTGGGATATGTTTAATTGTATGCTAATAGAGGTTTGCATGGATCCAGACCAAGCTTGTGGAGTGAGTTCAGACTTAATTTGAAGAATGTTATGCTGGAAGTTCAAAATACAAACAATAAATGTATTTATCACATTCGACATATGCATATTATTTTTCATATAAATATCTTACACATGCCATATTTTAATCAAGATGATATTCACCATTTTTGAGAAAACAAAAAATAACCGAAACTTTTCCATATAAATGAAAAATAACAACAAAATAACTTATCATAGTTTGGGGCCACAATGATACCAGGAATAGCATAATTATGGCACCATGCACATATCCATCATGATAGTAATAAACAAATGCTGTAAACGTACAACAGCACTGCAGTGGAAAACTCACCTCCCTCTACCCACTCACACTGAGGCCATCTTGGGCACAGTACTGTCCAGCAATGCAAAGAAGGTCCCTGAAAGGTATGTGCTGCCTTACACAGTGGGACAAGGACAGCAAATGTGTGTGGCAGAGAATGCCTTCTACACAAGGAGCAGACCGTTTTAAAAGCATGCACCCTATTCACTCTGTACTCTAAAACCGAGAAGATTCATTCACAAAAGTAGAAGCCATCAGAATGTACTGACATGGGGTGTCATAAACCTGTCTAGGGAGGGTGGGGAACCTTCGCCAACCCCCCTGCATCTCAGGCCTCGGAGACTATCTCTCCTGTGAAGGACAGTACATTACAGGAGGTCAACATAGAAGTGCCACTTACTACATGCAAATTCCAGTAAAGTAATCAAAATATTTTTATTTATGTTGCACATTACTTTAAATGTAAATACTTGATAAAAAAAGTAAATCAAAACTGATATGAATTAAAAATACAATAGTAACCATTGCCTACTCAATATGTACATTTTCCAATAGATAATTTGTTTTTGTATAGCTTTTATTTTGCTCAAGCCCACAAATAAGAAAATACATCCTAGTCTCACAAACACTTACAAACTAATTACTGACTGTCAATATTAGTGATAGAGAGGTTAAGCATAAAAAATATTCACTAAAAATGCTCAAGAAGCTTCTTCAATACACTTTTTCGCTTCACTGTGGTGTTCCAATACAGTTAAATCTCGATATATTCTTCAATACAATTATGACTTTAGCACCTCTATTTGCCAGTGAACTTAAAAAGCAAGACACATCTTTTTGAATGCCTGAATGATTTCCAAGCAAAAGATAAACTTTGGGCATCAGATGTTATAACATTCTCTTATAAGTGACATCTCACACTGTCAAAGTAATACAGCAAAAATTGATGAAGTTACCGCTTGTGAAACTGTTCTACAGTGGTATTATAATAAAAGAGGAAGTAATTCTTGTGATATCATAAACTCATCTTAGTGACAGTTGATAATAGTGATCACATAAACAAAGTACAAGACTTTTTTCACATTTCCATAAATGCATAAAATTTTAAGATGTTATCTACATAAGTGAAAAGAACCATAATTCATATAAAGATGTGTGTGAGTGTATGTTAATGTGCTCAAATATTAAGAAAAACAAGTGTCCAAGGGCCAGAATGCTTCTGTCAATCCTGAATATTTATAAGTATGCAATACTTTATGGTAACATCTTCATATTGTACAACCCTCAACATTATGTACAAAAGATATCTCAATGCTTTCATTTTTTTTTTTCATCTTTTAATAAAAGGACGCCCATTGTTTTATATAATTTGGGCTTTGTCTTTCCTAAACTAGGATTACAAATACTTACTTTTACTAAAATAAGTAATGGTTTTGATAAGTTGATGTTACTGCTAAGAACATGCATATATTCATCCACAAGTAATCAGAATTACAGCCTACCCACAACAAAATCTACAGGCTTATTATATTCTTGAAACAAAATGAATAAAAATGTTTCTTACAATAATTGTTTGGCTAGCCCCGTAGCTCAGTCAGTAGAGCACCTGCCTGCCATGCTAGGGGTCCCGGGTTCGATTCCCGGCAGTGGGGCTGGGGATTTTTCTCTGACCAAGATAATTCCCTATCTTTCCCAGAGTCTGGAAGTATGAATGGCAGTGTGAATGTGTACGTGATCTAATTATTAAAAAACCCAAAGAATACGAGTTAACACCTTCGGTATGTTCCAAAGGAGAACGGCCGCCAATATGACCATTGGAGTTAAATGGAACAAGTAAAACAAAACAAAAAATTGTTTGTTTTAAAGAACTCTGTTTAATGTACCCTACATGGCCCTCCGCTCTCCTTTGAAAGTTTAAGGGATGTGTCACTTTCTGATTAGAACTGGTGAAATCAAGTCAAGTGTAACTTCAATGTGATTTAAATATAGCACATACAAGTTGGTTTACTGACACATCACTTACATTTCTGTAAAAATAGGACCTGTTTTGAGAGCTCAAATGCTCTCTTCATCAATCTCACACTGACTGCTGGAGCGTGGTACCCTAGTGTTGGAGATGTTGCACTGTCATCCACTGGTGTCATTGAAATTCTTGACAAGATATTGCTTGGAGGTAACTCTTAGTCAGAAACCAATCCTTTGCTCCCCTACAATGTTAGTTGCTTTTTAAAAAAAAAATTAGGTTCAGGATCAATTTTGTGGTTTTCTACTCAAAAATGTGCTGCTACTGCTGACTTTTTTTCTTGATTATATGTTAGATTCCTGAGCTGTTCATTTGCAAAGAAGAATCTCCTTCCTCCAAGAAGAAAAACAGACAGTAGCAATGCACTTTTGGTAAGAAAACTATGGAATTCATCCTGAACCTATAATTTTAAAACTCATCTCAAACTTGAAACAATTAACAGATTGGGAGGACATTTTTATTTTGAAAAACAAAGGTCAGGTATTCAATTATGAATTACCTCCATGTGACAAACTCGACAAGAAATTTTTTGAAAAGAAATCAGAGGATGGCATTAACCCAACAATCTCTATGCTCTAACGTCAGCATCAGGCTGATGATGGCAGAATTTGAACCCTCAAAACGTGTACAATTTTTACAAAAACATAAGTGATGTAGTGTTAGTAAACCGAGTCACATATACTATCTTTAAATTGGTTATACATCACTCTATATAAAACTTATGAAAAAGTACAGAATCAATGTGATTTAGTTATAAATATTTTTATCTTGAAAATTTTAATGTTGTATTTTCTGATATAAATGCATGATACAATGTTTTTTTCACCTGGTACTGTCAAAAGTTAAATAAAGGGGTATACATAAATCAAACTAATTCAACTAGCTAATAGAAAATATTTTCTTAAACAATGTGCAGTTTTACACCCATTTGTAAAATAGGTTAAAATTCAATTTTTAATTAAGAAAATTTGGATAATTCTAGCATGAAACAAAAGCTACACTGACTCTCCCTTCAGTTAGAAAGAAACTTTATTATTTTACTCCTCTTCTTAGATGTATGGCAGACTAATTTTTATATGGTGCAGTACCTTTGTAAAATTTCCTTAGATTCCTTACAAAGGTAGAGAGGCTTTTAACAATGATTGTATTTCTTTGGTGACTTTATTTTTAAAAATAAACTCTCTAAAATGAATACATAAAATATGAAACTATTAACAGAGAAGTAAACAAATATATACAAATATAACAATTTGTAACTTAAAACTTCACTTATCTTATAAGAAATGATGACACTTTTCTTAAAAATTGTTTGGGATCGCAATTTAATGGAAATTCTTCCACATCCTCAGCTGGAAACAACAAAGCTGTTGTCATTGTTACAAACGCTAGATGTTAATATGTTCCTGTTAGTACTACCAAAGTCTGAAAATACAACAAATTTAAAAACAGAATCAACTGCAAGTATTTCAAAATTCATTATGCAATGTTTGTTTTTTAAAATAAATATCTTTTCCTAAAAAGATTTTCTCTAAAATTAATTCACTGCTGCATTCCTACATAATTACTATATTTAAACATATTAGCATTTCACTATTAGTGATAGAGAAAAATCAAAGTACTAGAGGTTCTTTGAGATATTATGTATCTATTGCCATTTTGTTGTATTGCCGTAAAATTTATGATTATAGAGATGCAGTACTGTAAAATCAGAATATTGTATCTAAACTTTCAAAAGGATTTCATAAATATAAATGACATAAGCATTCTGAGCACCAATTAGGGACACAAAATCTCATGTATTACTGTGCATATTATAGTGCATTCTGTTTTATATCTGTATATAGACATACAGTATAGATATGTTAAGTAAATTATTTTTATATTATTAAATGATTTATATTTTAGAAATAAGTATTTCCCTTTCATATCATAAATTTAAAAATTTTACTCCAAAATAAGATATAAAAAATAAACATTAGCAGAACTTATTTGAAATATGAACGTTAGTTCAAGAAGATCAGCAAATTGGAATGAACCATTTTGTAATATGCTAAAAGTTAAATATTTTGGTGCTGTTTTCCAACAGTTTGTCAGCCTATCAACATATCTCTTAACTACCTTTTTAATAATGTTATAGGAGAAATAAAAAACAGTTTAAAAATTAATTTGAGTTGTATGGCTCTTAAAATATGTTGCTATCATTTACTATAATTTTTTCACAAGCTTGTCTATTTGGAAATGTTTTAGTTACAAATAGAAATTAATATCAGATCACAGAAACTTGGGGAAAATAAACTGAATGGTTTTTATGATGATAAGCATTTGAAACACAAACACAGAGCCAGCCCACCTCCAGGGTAGGTGTAGGGTGTCTACCTCACATTCAAGTGGTCCTGAGTTCAAAGCTCATTAAGGTAAGTTGCCAGACAAAGGTGTTTTCCCTTATCCAGTAAAGATGAATGTTGGATAACTTTAAGCTCTATGGACTCCGGGCTTATTTGAGCATCATTTCACCCTGCCATTTATTCACTGTTTGATATTATTTACTCGATTTAAAGAAGTTAAGTTTTAATAGCAACAATAATAGAGCCACGAGATTTTGCTGAATAGGTTGACTTTATATTCTGCACTTGTATTTACAAAGTATTTGTACATACGTATTGTATGTTTGCCTGTTTGTTTGTGTGTCTGTGAGTGTACATAATGTATTACTTTATTGACTAAATAAATAAAGTTAAAACACAATAGAAGTATGTTAAAGTTTCAGGTTAGATATCACTGTAATATTTAAGAACCTTGAAACAAGAGTGCATGTTTGGAGCTACCTGTACAGTAATTTATGACATTTATCATTATTACAGACATAAAAATGTGCTCTTTAGCTCATGCAAAGAATCATGACAGCTTATAACAGAGATAACATGCCTTTGAAATACGTTCAAAGTAAATGCTCAAGGGTACCGAACATTTTGAGGAAATGAGCCACTTTGATTATTATTGCAATAATATATTTCACTGTTGCTAATTATTTTATGAATATGTTGTCACTACTTTTTTCAAAGTATATTATAATTGCTAATTATTCCTGAACTATGAAGCAAGCTCTAAAAATTTAGCATCATATTTATCATTCACAAACAAAGAATTTGGTAACAAAAACCTCTGCTTATTTAAAATATGCATTCTAGTAGATAAATCACTTATGCACACTTTCTGATACTCAAAAAGTGTATTGGATTAACTTTCTAACGCTTTGTAAAAATGAGCACAAATTCAGATCCATAAATATTTGAGTTAAATTTTGGAACACGTATGCTACTGCAATTTAACAGTGACTGTCCCAAAATTCAACTCAATATTTATGTAAAATGTGCTGGATGTTTCATTGAAAATAATAAAGTTATATATGGTTAATTAAAAATCCTGTCATCATTTGAATATACATGGTATGGCATGTAAAACTGCCCCTTAAGTCAAATGCATAAAATGAATATAAAATGTAATGCAATGCACTGAATATGACTATGCACCTTCACAGTAGGTGATGAAAATGTAAATCAGGTGTGCAGACAGACGCTTTTGAGAGCATTTTGAACCGATCCTGTATGCCACCATTTTGCAACCAGTTCCTGTAGGGTGTTTTTTGCTGGCACAGAACATCCTGAAAATTTCTCGTGAAATTCTTTGTTTTTACAAAAGATCCAGTGCAAATGAATGCTTCAACAACGGCAATACACTTGGATATTGAACGTCATTATTACATACACTGCTTCATACAACTTTCTTTTTCTCAACTGGTTTAGACAAGTTTCACTGGCTAAGCCTGCAGCTGCCTTACACGTGATGGTCCTGTGTGTTCACCCATTGGCTCGAAACATCATTTCTTCGTAGAAAGGTAGATAATTTAATTGTTGCCAAAAATGCAATATACAAATGTAACCATGTGACAATTGTAAATAATGCAATAGACCATAATATTATAACAGGCCAGTTTTACATGCTGCACCTTGTATATTTTAAGTGTAAGTTTCATTTAAAATTGGTATGTAAGGTTATGATATGATTGATACATTAATTTATTAAATACTGAAACAAATACATCTTGGGCTATTCCTGAGATAGGCGCTGGCCCCTTTGCTAATAGGGTAGCCGTTCAATACAAATACATACATACTTTATACATGTTTGCCCCTTTTAATAGTCAATGTTTTCCATTTACTTTTCTATCCTGCACTAGTTTTTCCTATTCGCTATTCTTTTTTCTATCTCTCTACATTATTATCACTTGTTTCAACTTCATATTTGTATTGTTTCACTGTGTCTGTATTTACTTAAACCTCACTTTTCAATTTTTCTCACTACCCCCTCTCCCTATTGCAAAATTATTTAACTTCACAGCTACTTTTTTCAATCCTTCTTCCAGTTAACCTATTACTTCATCACATGTTCTCAAATCTTCTCCTCAGCTTCTCACAAGCCCATTCTAATCTCTCTTCCCTTTCTGGAGTTTGTACAGCCATATCACATGTGCTCATATCTTTTCCTCTACCTGTCATGGAACCATTCTATTCCTTACTTTCTGTAATTTACCGATCATAGCATATTTTTGCCTTGCTGATATGCCCATACATCTCAATATCCCTACCTAATTCTCACCCCTCTTCTAATCTCTTGAATCCCCACACTTGTTTCACACTGCTTTTCCCTGATCCCTTGTATACCCGAGCTTGTTTCACTCTGTTTTATGTAAGGTTAAATAAATATTAAAAATTAAAGTACAATATCAGTAATTTTGAATGAGTAGAGCCAGACTGAAAAATTCAATGCCATAGCTGGGATTTGAACCACGGATCTTCCGGTCTTCGTCCGGTTGCTCTAAACCACTGAGCTACTATGGTCAACGTGCCAACATAATATTAAATTCTCCAATTGATTCGTATGTTTCCTGGTAAACCACCAGAGGTTTTCATATACAATGAAACACACACCTTTTGTGGTGACTTACTAAGCTGTAAGTACTTAAGATCCAGGCTTCACAGTTAAACCACATTTTTTTTTAAAAAAAAATCTTAACCTACACATGGCTAGTGTAGAAGTAATTATTATTTCCATCAGTAATTTTATCAACTTTCTGGTTTTACTAGAAGTTGCACCAAACCTTCTTATTTTAAATAAAATATACCAAATAGTTTTCCCTAATAAACAGAAACTCTAAAAAATACTGATTACATAGAAAATGAAGAGAATTAACGATGCTTTAAAATTACTAAATTTACAAGATAAAGCTATAAAATTCACATTAGAAAAAGAAATTAATGGATTTCTTCCTTTTCTAGATTTGAAGACAATAGTAAATTAGATTTTGGTATTTATAGGAAGTCTACTCATTGATATTTCTACTCTTAAAAAAATAAAAGATGATTATAATTTAAACAGATTTACTTACCATCCTTGGGATAATAAACATTTTCAAATTTTTTTTAAAGAAGTTGGTAAAACTTTAGTTCCTCAAAATAAATATAGTATTAAAAACTCACTACATTTTTCTAAAAAAGATAAAATTCCTAATAATAAAAAATCTAGTATTTATCAATTTAATTGTTTAGATTGTGATTAGGTTTATATTGGAAAGACGAAACGTAATTTGGAAACCAGAACGAAAGAAAATTTTCGTACATTAAGTATAAACAAACTGATAAATCGACCATAGGAGATCATTTTGGTCATTTAACCACGAAATAAATCTTGAAGTTAAATTATTAAAACAATTAAATGGTCCGATAGATTTAATGGTTTGGGAAAAGATATTTATTTTAAAAAATAAACATCACATATTGAATTTTTAAATACCAGCAGTTGATTCTGTTTTTAGGTTTGTTTTGTTTTCAGATTTTGATAATACTGAAAAACATAATAACATGGTAACCAGAATCCTTGACAACAGAGTTTATTGATGGACTGAAGATGCAAGCAATCTGTTTATAAAATCCATCTCCAATTAGTCAACAGTTTTGCATAATCTAAGTATATTTAGGTGCACATTGTGTTTTGTTAAAAATAAAAAGAACTTGGGAGAATTGGAGAATTTCATTCAAGTTTGTTGTATTCTGTCCTTCTAAATGTATTAGATTTTAAGCAAATGTCAACAAGGCAGGATTTAACCCAGTATTAGTAAGAAATAGCCTAAGAGTTTATGTAATACTGATAATTCAGTTGTCAAATAAAACAAATGAAAGTTCATTGGGTGTTTAAGATGATGCTGGTCCATGTAATGTGTTTCTCCTGATTTTTTAAATTAGGCAATGTCAACTGAAAAATTTACATGTAGTGTAATTTATAGCTCACCACTTAAAATTGCTAATTACCGGACTTGTTACTAACTATAAGTATTATTGTGGTCGAAAAGTTGACATTTAAGAAATAATAATACACCCCTGGAGGAAAATCTGATAATAATTTGTTTGAAATGCACTTTCTCCCAGCCCCAATAAGAAACTGTCATGATTATTTGCCAACATAAAACAAAGCATCAAAACAGTTGAATGCAAAGGGCATTTACAGTGGTTTAAACCTGCATGGTGGATACTACACTGAAATGAGAATGCAGAAAAATGTGTTATTACTGATTAAGAATCAAGCACATGAAATCAAAAGTATTCTTTGCTTATTGAAGCAGTTGCTTCGGAAACCTTCTGAATAAACCCACAAATGGTAGTTTTGGTAATTCTAACATTTACCATAAAATAGAAAAGTGCCATTAACATAATATCATATTTTAACCTAACATAGGTATTTGTGTAAAATTATGTTTGCAACTGCCTTGGAAAGTCAGTATTGCTCTAAAAATTCTTCCTTTTGCAGATTTTCAAAATTATCATTATATATGTCCATTCTTCCAGTAAAAGTTAAATGTCTTAGATGTCAAAGGCAGCAGAGCTGCATGAACAACTTGATTTTCTGCAGCCATTTTCCAACTTCTAACATTTATTTAAACCCTAACTCAGGTGTATTCCAATGTTAACATTAAGTTTTGTTTAAGCTAATACTATTCGATGCAACAGAATTTGCCTTGACTTCAGGAGTAAATCACTTTAACATTGATTTAAAATTTAACATAAGTTGGTGAAACTGACCATTAGAATCTAAATATGTGACTGATAGCAAAGAAGGTACTGCAAAAAAAAAAAAAAAATGTATTTGGTATTTAAGTTAATTGATGGAAATTAATCATTTCTTCACACTAGCCATATATACACTAAGGTTTTTGATTGATAGAGTCAACATGAAAAATTCAATGCCATGGCCGGGATTCGAACCACGGATCTCCTGGTTTCCATCCAGTCGCTCTGGAGCTACCATGGCCAACGTGCCATCCTAAGTATTTGGCACTTAAAGGAAAATTTGGACTTGGAAAATTTATGTGAGAAAATTGCGGGTTAGAAACGCAGTACCTAAATAAGCTACTTTTAGGATAAGATCAAGGGTAAGTATAAGCTTTTCTATGTGCATCAACATTAAATTACACTCCAATGTGAAATCTGATTATGGCTTGTTAGATGTCAACAAAAAGCACTCTTGTACAGTATTATTATGTGTTTCAAATGGGAAGAGTACTAGAGTCCAGTTAATCAGATGCATTAGCACACTCAGAATTGCCAGCTTGTCACCCCCACTCTTTTTATATTTCCCTCTCTCTCGCACACTCATACAACGTGCAAGTCTGCTTGGCACAGCTTGAGACTAGACGTAATGGTAGCCAAATTAAATTTTCCAAACATTTATAATGATTTATTAACTTTAAAGAGAGTTGATTAAAGACACTAGACAACACTTACTTTTAAATTTTTCCGGAACATGTTTCTGAGGCTTTACCTCTATCATCGGCCGGCTCTCGACTGGTTCTCGTTGGTGTAGCTGACGATATTTTGTCACAGGTCTCCTCTGGTGGCAGTTCAAGGAACTTGCTGAACAAATCTTTCTGGGAGATGTCGAAATTGAATACTTTGTTCCTATTTTTTGAAATGAAGATTTGTTCCCATGTGGTTCCTATTTTTTGAAATGAAGATTTGTTCCCATGTGGGAACAAAGTATTCAATTTCGACATCCCCCAGAAAGATTTGTTCAGCAAGTTCCTTGAACCGCCACCAGAGGAGACCTGTGACAAAATATCGTCAGCTACACCAACGAGAACCAGTCGAGAGCCGACCGATGATAGAGGCAAAGCCTCAGAAACATGTTCCGGAAAAATTTAAAAGTAAGTGTTGTCTAGTGTCTTTAATCGACTCTCTTTAAAGTTAATTTATCATAACAACACTGTTTTCAACACTTCCAAGAAAGGAATTTATAATGATGCAGTTGCCAAAATCAAAATTGGAAAAAGTACTTTTGCAAATTATGCATATTTTTAAATGCTATAATTATAATTATAGTTTATGAATTACCTGTTTTTCTAATACAATGGAAATGCCAGTGACTCATCCATATCACTATCAATGTCACTTACATCAAGAGACAATTCGTCATTGTCACAGTCTTCATCGTCTGCGTCTCGCAAATGTACGATTATAGGTTCCAAAATTTCGTCACATTCTATTTCTTTCTTGAAATCATCTCCTTGTCAAAGTCATTTAAATTTGTAACCCTCTTTGGAGGAACAACATATTTTCTGGGTGACACAAACATTTGGGCATCACTGAGATCAGATTTCCTTGCCCCTCCACAAATGCGGAATACACTTGCTTTACCTACACCACATGCTTCAGCAGTAAGCCGTCAAGCATTTTTGAAATCGACATAATTTCTATATTCCTCACAGCCCAATTTTTTTTAAGAACATGTAGATCTTAAAAATAATACTTCGAGCCTGACTTTGCAATACCTACCTCTTTGACTTGCCACTAAATTCACCACAAGAAGCCATTCCACTATTCAACTCTTACTCTACTGTTGTCCAAAGAATAATATTGAACTGAATAGTTCAAGAAGTTCTGAAGAATAATATTGAAATAATATAATAATAGAACAGTAAATAAAATACATAAACACTGCTTATCCAGAATTCATTCATAAATATAAGCATACAACATTCCACAGGCTAGCAGGAAATGAAGTGTTTGCTATTTCTTGAATTTAACACCTTGGCTTATTCAAAGTAATTCTTTTATCACGTCATATCAATAGTATAAATTTTAGTTTTGAGTAATTACAAGTATATGTACACACATACAAATCAACCAATAATGACAGTGCTTTACCTCATAATGCATCAATAAATATATTGACATTTATTTGTTTATATTAGAAAACTATTTGAGCTAATAACCATTTTACATGGCTTTTAAATGGAAGAACAACGGAATAATACTGTTTTGAACTCTCTAGAGTAAATAGAGATTACGAACCATTCATAAACAAAGATATAATGTGACCAAACATGTTCTGCACGGCCAGCAGGAAGTGTACTGTTCCCTCTTGCTCGAATTTAACAAACACCTTGGCTTATTCAAAGTAATTTTTTTATCATGTCATGTCAAACATTTACATTTCACTTCTGAGTAATTACAAATATATGTACATAAATACATGCCAACCAATAATGCTATTCAATTACAGTGCTTACGTCGCGATGCATTATTATAATATAATATTGCTTTATTTATTTGTATTAGGAAAACTATTTGAGCTAAAAATATGGGATTTCCATGGTTATGTTAGAAACATTACTCTCTATCTTTCACATGGATCAGTTGTGGCAAAATATGAAGTTTTGTCTTAGTGCAAATAGTATTTAATAGAGATTGATTAGGTTGACGCTAGTCACACACCGCTTAGGAGGAATGCAATATGACAACACCGCAGGACTCCAATTGGTTGCTCACCTAGCAGCTCTCAAGGACAAACATCATCCCATTTGAAACAGATAGTATTCACTATGTCTGATTTGAGGCTTGCTTATAATACTGTCTTGTTCAACACAGTACACGTACGTCTCCTAGTACTACTAGCTGAGATAGTACTGTCTGCCCAGCACAAGAAGGGAAGGCACAGGTATGTGTAACATAATCACTTTTGCTGTGTTTATGCTCGCCTACCAGATGCTAGGTTCATTTAAAATGCACAGTGTTGTCACATATCTCGCCCATACATAATAACTATCACGGCAATTACTGAAACAAGCATTAGATCCGGTAACATGGGTGACTTGTATGTAATCTCATACACTCATTTCGTAGTAAACAGATCAACTATCAGAGCAGATAAACAGTTCAACCTCCTCTCTCCTTCATTCCTCTCTTGCCTTCTTGTGGTGGGCAGACAGTACATACATGCTTAAAGTGTGAGTTACATTTCCTTTTGAGTGACAAACTTCAGTATGATCTGAGGAGTTTACAAAAACCTATTAAGACACTATCAATATGACATGAATCTTATATAAGATAGGCTTCATCAAACATTTGAAATCTAATTAATAGCACTATTATACAGTTCAAAGACAAAAAATATCCAGAAAAACTTACAGTCCATAGTTATTAAATTCCTCCATGGATTAAAAAGTATTATTAAATAGTCAAGATGTTATGAATCCTTTACATTAGGGTGCAGGAACTAGGTTCCAACAAGTTGGTATTTGGAAAATTAGAGTCAGACTGATAAATGCAATGCCATAACCAGGATTTGAACCATGTATCTACCAGTCTCCATCCCACTGCTCTTAACCATCAAGCTAACATGGCAACATGACATTACATTCTCCAACTGATTTACATTTTTCCCAGTAAACCACTAGGAGTTCTCACATACACATGAGACAACTACCTTAATGGCGACTTACTATGCTGAAGTACTTTGTCCCACGCTTTATAGTTGGCCTACACAATAATAATTGAGCTAATAAGTTTAACAATCTAGAGCCTACTATCCAAGGATTATGTAAGGTTTTAGAAAGCATTTCAATAACTATGAATTATCATTTCTCATTGTCTATCATAAAGTTTCATTTATGACAAGTTCCTAACCACAAACTACTTAGTCTGCTACTGCATTTCGATTCTACATTTTTCTGCATGTTGTTTTTCCACAGCCTGTAAATTTGAGCAAAGAAATGTATATGTACTCACCCAGGTATCAAGATGCTTTTTTCCCAACGATATCTCATCTCTTGTGAGAATTCATACCAGATGTGTGCTGCTGCTCTAACACCACCATTGGTATGTACAACATGTGACATCACCACCGCCAGTCTCCACACCAGTCCATCCACTGGAGCTGACTTTAGACCACTGAGTAGCTCCTGTAAAAAATACCACACACTTTGTACCCTTCCTTCAGATGTCACTACTCTCAGAAAACTTCAAATTTACCCTGTGTGAATCAAATCAAATTTATTCATCCCTTAAAATCAAATCTGTACATAGTACCTTGATATACGATACATCAGTAAATTTACACTTACTATTACAAAGTTAAACATCAAATATACCTAACCTACATTCAATTATAATGTAACACAAATTGCATATAATCATAAATGAGAGAAATGAAACAGCTAAGTAAATTCATGTTTTATGATTATCTGGATTTGTTAAATTGCAGATATTCTTTTTCTGTGTAAAAGCAGTGCTCCTGCAAGAAAGCCCTTGTTCTAGTTTTAAACATGTTGTAGTTATCTATGCTTTTCATGTCCTTAGGAAGGGAGTTATAAACTATTGTAGAGGAATGCAGTACTCAATTCTTAAACATTGTAGTTCTGCTTGAGATTACGTGTATATCCTTAATATGCCTCGTGTAATGCATATGAACACTTCCGTTGTTTTGAAAGTTAAATCTATTTCTTTTTACAAATAAAGCTGTCTCCAGTATATAAATACATGTCAAAGGAAGTATGCAAAGCTTTTTGAACAGTGGCTTACATGAACATAGCATTCTTTCGTTGCCTATGATTCAAATAATCAAATCCATTATTTTAATCTCAAAGTTGCTACAAAGGTTTCTAGATTAAATAAAAATTATAGGTTGTAAAGGTTACCTTTAACCTCTGTACCCTAAAAGCCTTAACAGATCTATTACAAAACCCTAGTTAATAAAATAGAACAGAATCTACTGTATCTAATCTATACAATTTACTTCCTTCTTACAACATTTTCATGCAAGTAAATGGACAAATAAATGACATTGATAGATACCTCATGATAATGAATGGAGCTACCAATGAGGATCGGCTGATAAGTCCTGGGCCTCACAGAGAGATTGCATCACTGGGCCAATTTGATGGATAGCATCATATAGTTTAACTCTAGACTGGCTTGTATCCATAGTTACAGGTTAATAGCTTGTTTAGTCTTTGAATGACAGCATTTTAAACAAGACAAGTATAGAGGTTTCACGAAAATGGAGGTTTTGGAAAAACAAGCAGTGATTAAATATTAAATTTAATGAGTCGTAAGTGAAGCTGATGTGTAATAAATATGACTCATCTATAATTTAATAATTATTTTTCTTCACTGTGGTGTTCCAATACAGTTAAATTTCGATATAGTGATTAAATACTTCCACTTGAAAGGCTTAACACTAAAGAAATCAAGGAGGAAATGGACACTACATTGAATGACTGCGCCTTTATATATAATGATTAAAAGGTGGGTTACAGAGTTTAAAATGGAACATATGAGCACTAGTGATGAGCCTCGCTCTGGATGCCCTATGGAACTCACAACTCCAGACATCATTGAAAAAATTCATTGTTTAGTACTGGAAGACCGCAGATTAAAGTAGTTTGAGATAGCAGAGGCTGTAAACACATCAAAAGAATGTGCAGGTAATATTTTAAATAATTTTGTTGGGCTTTCGGAAGGTCAGTGCAAGATGGGTGCTGCATTTGTTGATACTTGATCAAAAGTTGCAAAGCAGAACTGTTTCTTTAGAATTTGGAAGCTCTACCATAAAAATCGCAGTGAATTTTTGAGATGGCTTATTACCATGGATGAAATTCGGATACATCACTGCACTTCAGACAGTAAATCACAGTCAAAACAGTGGATTGTGCCAGGTGAACCAATTCCAAAAATGGCAAAATCAATTTTGTCAGCTAACAAGATTATAGTGAATGTTTTCTGGAATACATAGGGAATTATTTTTATTGATTACTTGGAAAAGGATAAAAATATCAGTGGAGACTTCTATGCAAGCTTACTGCAACATTTGAGAGATAAGGTGAAAAGAAAAAGACCTCATTTAGCAAAGAACAAAAAATCTTGTTTCTTCAAGACAATGTTCACCCATTATTCAGTCATTGCAATGGGAAAAATGTGCTTGAACATCCACCCTATTCACCAGGTCTATAACCCAGTGACTACCACTGTTTCCAAACCTCAAAAAATTTCTTGGAGGATGAAGATTTTACAGCAACAAGGAGGTCAGTGATGGAGTAACAGCTATTTTGATGACTGATAAATTGCAATATAGAGATGGTTTAATTCAATTAGAACATTGATATGACAAATATATTAGTCTTTCTGGGGATTGTGAAAGGAAATAAATAACATGTCACGTTCTGTAGTAACTGCATTCAGTTCATGTTTAAATTCTTCAATCTCTTGACACTGTCAATGTATAATAGCAATATTATTTTCAAGAGATTTCTGCAATTGTTCTTCAGATTCGAAAACTAAGAACAATCCCAGCTTTGTCTTATCGCTCATGTTTAAACTTCACACTCCCCTCATCGTATAATGTATTACAACACTTAATATGACATCTCACAATAAGCCTTATTTGACAACTACTGCTTGTTCAGGCCACTGCCCAGAGCCCAGGCTGAGGTTGTGGTTGTGGCCTTCAATCAACCTTAGGTGTGTCACGGCATTACATGTTTCTGCTGCATTAGAACACAACTATACAACTGAAATTTTAATATTTTTTTTTATTATGAGGCCCAGGACTTATCAAATGATCCTTGTACATTAAGTGTATACATAACTTACTTCCTCCTGTTTGTTGTCACAAGCAGATGGATTTCCCAGCGATTCAGAATATGGATTTTGCTGAACAAAACAAGAAAATATTATTAAGAGACAAACACAGTGTTTAAGAACTATAAGTAACCATATATTTTACTTTAAACAGCCAAATAATTATGAGAAAGAAACTCTTTAATTGGTACTTCATATTTTACTCACAAGAACTATCAATTCACTTTCAATATTTGAAATTATTAATTTATTTCCTGTTTGATAGTTACATAACATGAATCAGATGACAATTTGCAGCATTATTAACAAATAAAATATTTTTATGTACTTTATTTAAGATGAGTCAGCACTAGTATCACTAACATCACTTTTTTTAATCTCTGTTAACATGTTTTTGGAATATGTGTTCCCCCATCTTCAGGGTACATCTGACTGTGACAGAGGTTTAAAACAGTGATGTTAGTGTTCCTATTATGTGTTTCAAATGGGAAGGTGTTTGTCTTTGAGCACTACAAGTGAGCAATGAATCGGAGTCCTGCAGTGTTGTCATATTGCATTCCCCCTAAGTGGTGTGTGACGAGCGCCAAACTAATCAATCTCAAATATTATTCTCGCTAAGACAGAAATTCAGATTTTGCAAAACTGCTCCATGAGGAAGGGGAGAGTAATGTATTTAACATAACCATAAAAACCCATATTTTTAGCTCAAATAGTTTTCCTAATACAAATAAAGCAGATACCATTATATTATAACAATGCATTGCGATGTAAGCACTGTATTGAACACCATTATTGGTTGGCATGTATGTGTGAACGTATATTTGAAATTACTCAGAACTGAAACGTGAACATTTGACATGACATGGTAAAAGAAATATGTACTTTCAATTAGCCAAGGTGTTTGTTAAATTCAATAAGAGAAAACGATACACTTCTTGCTAATCTGGCAGAACATGTCTGGTAACATTATATCTTTGTTTATGAATGATTCGTAATTTCTATTTACCCAAGAGAGTTCAAAGCAGCATTATTCAGTTACTCTTCCATGAAAAATTATATCAGTTGGATCAATGAGACACGATCCACCTTCCCCCCTTACTACTGCTAGAACAATCCAATAGATTTAATGTGGGCTCAAATTATGTTGCAAACAGAAATAATATTTTTAAACTGACTGACATTGAATGACTTATTCACGAAGAAATTGACAAGGAACACAACAAGACTGGGAAAACTGCGTGAGACAGCAGATAAACTACAAGAAGACGACTTTTGGAAAGAAATAGCACATAACGAGATTTTGGAACCTATCATCATAAATTTGCAGTACTCAGACATTGAACACAATGACAGTGATGAATTATCTCTTAACGGCTATACGGATGCACCGCTGGTATTTTCGTTGGATTAGAAAAATAAGTAATTCATAAACTATAGTTAACTTTAAAGTATATATTTAAAACATTTGCATAATATACGAATATTAATGTTGCAATTGTGATTTAAACAACTGCATTATTATAAAACTTTGGAAAATTCAGTTTGCATTTCCTTACATCTAGCGCCACAAACTCTTGCAAGTGTGCAAGAGAGAGGGAAATATAAAAAGAATGAGAGTAATGAGGTGGCAAAGGCGAAGGCTCTAACGCATCTGATTGGCTACAGGAACTCTTCCCATTTGAAACACATAATAGTGTTGACTCATCTTAAGTAAACTACATCTTAACATATCACTTTCTAGTTTATTCCATATATAAATAAAAATATTTTTATTGCATTCCAAGAAGCCATAGAATATCTACCTGGCTGCTTGCACATCACACACCTTTTTTCATGATCTTCTCTTTAACCCTTTAAAAATAATATTTCTGATCACTTACAAGCCAGTCCTTCCCTCTCAAATTTACCACAATAATCTGTGTATTACTCTCTTCTCCAATATTTTATAATTATTCTAAATAATTTTGGAGAACTTAAATAGCCCAAATATCTTGTCTTTCTGTATCTCCTTCAGCTTTTTGTCTAACTTCTTTCCAAAATCATATTTTATTTTGAACTCCCATTCCATTTATGTATCCATTTATTTATTTGTACAGTATCCATTATAAATTCAGTACAATAAAATTTAACATAGAACATGCACTATTATACCTTCTGAACAAATACATAAAACTGCTGACCTTAAGATTTATTTGCTGACTCAGGTCCCCTGACTGTAAGCCTTTGGATTTTGAACTACCATTTTTCAGAGCTTCCACATCCCAACTTCCTGTACTTTGCCTGATTAATATAGTCACAAATTGTTATACTTTATAAAATTATATTTGCTTCACTGTCAATAGCTTCAGCTTTTTACTTTTATTCATATGCCAATATTTTAAAATTCTTTCCATCAATAAGCCTTGCCTACTCTCTTTAATTAACTCTGACAACCTGCTCCCTTTGGTGAAGAGATTAAACATTAACACTTATACCACATGGTAAATGCCATTACATTATCTGAGAAAATAAGATCACTGCCTTCTACATTTTTTTTTTTTTGGTTCCATTTATACCCCCCTTTATCTGCAATGGTCATATCGACAGTCGTCCTTTGGAACATATCGAAGGTGTTAACTCGTATTCGTTTAGTTTTAATCATTAGATCAAACACACATTTGCACTCTCATTCATACTTCCAGACTCTGGGGAAGATGTAATTGTACCTAATAGTGGTCCGAATTATAAAACCTGGGGCTTAGAGTACTTATAGCATAGTAAGTCGCCATCAAGGTAGTTGTCTCATGTGTTTACGAGAACTCCTAGTGGTTTACCGGGAAATACACGAGTCAGTTGGAGAATTTAATGTCATGTCGGCAAATTGGCCATAGTAGCTCAATGGCTTAGAGCGACTGGACGGAAACCAGAAGATCTGTGGTTCAAATCCCGGCTATGGCATTGAATTTTTCAGTCTGGGTCTATCGTTTCATAGTATGTCAATTGCCAAGATCATGTCAGCATTCCCATTGTGCCAGGATTTTGTCCTACAGTTCTTTTCATGAAGTAAATCTACTAACATGGGACTGTCGCTTTTAAGCACACTTAAATTCATCTGGGCCAGGTTTGAACCTGTAACCTTGGAATTAGTAAGTCAGTGCTTAACCTTATGAACCACCTGCACCAACATTATGAAACAGGAACCAACTACAACCTCGATGAAAATTCTTATTACCACATGTTTGCATCCCCAATGAGAGTCTTCATGAAACAAATATTTTTTTATACCTTTCAAAAGTTACTTACTCCTATGTTATCTTAGGCTTTAAAAAGATCTAAGGCAGGAAAAAAATAATTACTTACAGGTTCTTCCTCTGCATCAGGAAACAAAAAGTATAAAATGGGCATTAACAGCTCATCTGCAATTGGACCTTCCTGGACTATTGGTTGTGAACCTTTTGCCTTTTTAATCACTTTAGAGATTGTAGGTACACGAGATTCTGTCAGAACATTAAGCGGGTTTGAGGCATCTGTAAAACAACAAACACATATCAAGGTAACATTCAACTCTGGTTTCCCCTGCCAGCATTCCACCAATTGCTCCATCATCATCATCTTTCCTATCATTTCATCTAGCCCTCATTTTGTCATCCTCTTCCCTCACTCTCAAAGCCAACATAGGGCTGATCAACCACCCTGGATTCTCTATCTTACTGACCAGAGATTACGTTCCTCAACCTGCATAAGGGTTAAGAGGAACAACAATACCCTGACACCATATAGTGATATAAGAAGACAGTTAAAGAAGAAGAGTGCTATGCCAAACTGTTACACAGTAACTTTATTGATATCATCCGTCTCTATGGGATGGAGTAGCATGTCCATCTCAAATTGAAGAGGTTCCAAGTTCAAATCTCAGTCACGGTGAGTTATCTTGATAAGGTTGTTTTCAGGGATTTTCTCTTATCCTGAAAGATGAATGTTGGTAACTCCAAGCTCTATTAACCCTGGACTATTTGAGATCATTTCACCCACTTCATTCAGTGTCCAGTATTCCTACATTAAAAGACATCAAATAAAAATAGACACTATCACAACTATACATTCAAGACATTACCACAGCAACTTTGATAAAACTAATGTAATGATTATGCATGATTGTTGAAACATGAACATAAAAAATAATAACATATATTTTCATATGCTGGAAGTTG
Source organism: Mantis religiosa (assembly GCA_030765055.1). Taxonomy (NCBI): domain Eukaryota; kingdom Metazoa; phylum Arthropoda; class Insecta; order Mantodea; family Mantidae; genus Mantis; species Mantis religiosa. The sequence goes on along the minus strand of CM060949.1, from coordinate 190,784,816 downwards.
ATAAATGTTGTTAAAATCACTTCAAACTTAAAGCAGCATCAAATAACAATGCAAAACACCTACTTTAACCTTACTTGGAACATATTTTGAAGGCATTTAGATTTCTTAGTTGACATTCCAATTCATGAAAATCAGGAAAATCACATGCTATGGATCTAACTAGCGTTCACTACTGACAGACAGTACTGCAATATGTGTGCATTGGTGTACATTCAGAAGCCAAATGATTGATCTCTGGTACTTCAAAGCTGTTGTTCACAGTTGTCTTTGATGTTAACAACTTGATGAAACACAAAGTTTAAACATTATATTAAACTTTTAACTCTGTTAGTAAACTGATTTTAAGGGTAGGTGAAAATGGTTCTACATTACACATATAAAAATATTTGCCACTAAGGCTCCACTTATCTCAAGAAATTGGTGTTAATACTTCTTTCTAATGGAGATTGACTTCACAAAGAAATCGCTTGCATCCTCAGTCCTAAGAAAACAAACTCTGTTGTCTTTGAACTGAGGATGCAAGCGATTTGTTTGTGAAGTCAATCTCCATTAGAAAGAAGTATTAACTACAATTTCTTAAGATAAGTGGAACCTTAGTAGCAAATATTTATTACTTCACTATAGCCAGCTTCATTTTCTACTTAATGGTTCTACATGTCAATCTATGCCAAAGAAATGCTGAGTTAAACTTATCAATTAAATTAATTGGGAGTCGATTAATGACACTCACTTTTAAGTTTTCCCGGAACCAGTTTCTGAGGCCTTCCCTCTATCTTCAGCCGGACATCGACTTGTTCTCATTGGTGTAGCTGGCAATATTTTGTCATCGGTCTCCTCTGGTGGCGGTTCGAGGAACTTGCTGAACAAATCTTTCTGGGGGATGTCGAAATTGAATACTTTGTTCCTATTTTTTGAAATAAAGATTTGTTCCCATGTGGACAGTTCTTCTTTTCCTGTTGTATGTTTTAGTAATTTTGGTTCTGGATTTATGTTGTGGTTTTTTTCCCAAAAATGCGTGGCAACTGCTGATTTTTCTAATTGTTTGTATTTTATGTTCCTAAAGTGTTCCTTTGCTCTTGTTTCTAAATTTCTTTTGGTTTTTCCAATATAAATTTGACTACAGTCATTATCGACTCATTAATCAACTCCCAATTAATTTAATTTATACAACAACACTGTTTTCAACACTTCCATGAAAGGATTTATAAACTTATCAATTTGAAATATTTTGGTATTACAAGCACTTCACTAAGAAACCACATGATGTATAATACACCGAAGCCTTAAACGACTTTACGCATCAGCATGTCTGCTTGTATCCTTGAATAGCGACAATATATCATACTGTCATTACTTCAGTCTAGTGTACATGTGTGGGCTATATCCTCTAAGCCATTTATCACTGTTATGCATTGCATGATATATAATTATTGTAGTTTTCCAGCAAGAGGAAAAACTTTAGGATATAAAATAGTTTGCTGTTCGACATATTCACTATTCCACCAGCTATAGGATCTCATTATTAAAACAACCAAACAAACTCTCACCTGCAGCTCCTCGATCTATTAATCCTCCTAATAAATCTTGCATAGTTCTATTGCTGTTGCAGAGTTGGATAAATTCAGTCAAATATTCGCTTAACAAACAAGCTGGCTGCTCCGCCATTTTAACTTGGACAGACCAATATGGGGCCTGGGATGGCTCAAAGTCGCTATAACTCTCATTATCCACCACAGTGCTCTCCACCAGCTGTGGCCAGGTTGCAAACAGGTGCAGCTCACTGAGGATTAAACATACAAACTATATAATTACCATAACAAGCCTACATTATAAATAAATAGTACAAAAAGAGGCTCTTCGTCCGACAATATATTTTAGACAGAAAACTATTTATCTTTTGATTAGGCTGTTATACTCGCATGGAAGGAAAATTATTACAAAGATGCAGTGCTGCAGTGGAACCAATATTATCTTAGGAGGGTGGTTTGAAAAGTTTCTGACCTCAACATGAAGATGGTAGCACTCATAAATAAAAGCTGGTGAATTTCATTGTCCATTTGTTGACAGTTACTCACCAAAGTTTCAGCCATTTTGGATGCTAAGTTTTTATGTAACAGTCATTTGAGTGTGTTGAGGTGAGTGTCTTTCTGAAAATGGACAAAATCGAGTATCGAGCTGTCTTTAAATATTTGTCTTTGAAAGGCAATACGCTACGCAAATCAAAGATGAGTTGGATTCTGTGTATGGGGACTCTGCACCATCATTCAGCCATAAGAGCTTGGGAGACAATGAACGTTCGGGGACAAACAAAAACTGCAACTACCGACGAAAACATTGCCAAAGTTCACCAAATGGTGCTAGAAGACCACCAAATTAAAGTGAGAGAGATAGCAGAAGCTATGAACACGTCAAAAGAACGTGTTTGTCAAATATTAAATCAACATTTAGATATGAGAAAGCTGTCCGCGCATTTGCTGATTGAAACAAGAAGATAAGTCAGCAGTAGCATTTTACTTTTGGAATGAAAACCATGACATTGATCCAAATCCAAAATTATTAAAAGGAGTGATAAACCAAAATAAATTGACAACATGGGAGAACATATTCATATGGAAAAATAAGGATCGCGTAATGAACTTTGAAATCCCACCAGTAGATAATTTGACAAAGAAGTTCATAGTTCCACCACCAGAGAGAGAGCAGATAACAACAGATGCCAGTTGGAAAGAGATTGAAAATGGAGGCGAATGTCTTTGAAACTAGTCTCTCATAAATATGAACAAGTAAGTGACGAGTATTAATAAACCAACTACAAATAGTTTCTGAGATTAATTTTGATGTCACTGTTACTAAATTCCTCCAAACACATATATAAAAATTTACATAATTTTCTTTTAAGATAAGTGAAGTTACTATTACAAATAGTTATATTTGTGTAGTAAGGGACGTAGGAGTTTTTGTAAAGTAATCTTGGGCTTACCAAGAGCATCACCAAACAGGGTTGCACAAATGGTGTTAGGAAGATATGGTAGCAAAGTTAAAATATGGAAAGAAGTATTGAAATACTTGTTCAGAATAAAAGAATTGGAAAGTAACAATATAGATAGATAGTTTTATTCACCTTAGGAATATACAATATTCATGGCTTCGTCAAATTTGTACCCATAAGAATAATACATTTCTTATGAGTAATGCAATTATGAATAATACAATAGTAATTAAATAATACAATAGTAGTTAAATAATACAATAGTGATTAAAGTAATGCAGTAGTAATTAACAGAATAATAATACAAATAGTAATTAAGAATAATGCAACTTAGGTCACATAATAGTTTAATGTATTACATTTTTAAGACTAGGCTGTAAGAGACGTAATTTTTACCAAAAAAAAAAAAATCAATATTTACTTTATTATTTAATTTTACTTCTTAGAAACTCATCTGTTGTCTGTGACATTACTTTTAGTAGGATATTTTTTACAGCATTTCTGAATATTACAAGTATCACCTCCGAAGTGGCACAGGTATTTATTCACAAACATCATTTTAGGAAGCATTGATATATAGAATAAAAAGAAGTATTTCAGAAAGTGGAGTGCCATTGTTACTAAAATTAGGCAAGTGAGTCAACCTTGTTGACTCACTTGCCTAATTTTAGTAAGCATTGATATGTTGATCATGTTTTAAGTATTCTTCCACTGAATAATAGCAACGTTCTCTTAAAAATGTTTTTACAGTCAGTTTAAACCTTTTTTCCGATGTTATACTTTTAATGCCATCGAATAGTTTGTTATATAATAATACTGCTTTATGTTCGAAGCTATCTGTGAATAAAGTTGTATTGTGGCTTATAATGCGTAGATCTGATTTACTTCTTGTATTATGTGTATGTATCTGCGAATTTGTTTCAAAATGAACAAGTACAATTCTTGTCCTAACTAGAGCTTCATATACATACACACATAATATATAATATTTTATATAAAATATATAATATTTTGAAGCAGTGTTTAGAAATGCAGCAAAAAGCTATTAAAGAAGATACTTGGTACAAGAGTATAAAAGGAATTGTGAGTGAAATAGGATATGGCAATATTTGGAGGGACAGCCATAGAGTAGAGAAAGATTTCTGGAAACAAGTTAAACTGAGAAATGAAGATAAAGAAAGGTAGGATATAATGGGTAGTCTAAATTTCAAATCTCCTTATGCACTTGTAGAGGAATAAAAATGAATTGGGGAAGAGAAAAGCAATAGAGTCAACATGAAAAATTCAATGCCACGGCTAGGATTTGAACCACGGATCTCTTGGTTTCCGTCCAGTCGCTCTAACCCATTGAGCTACCATGCAGCATACCAGGCTTTACCATTAAGTTAATTGGTGGAAATTAATCATTTCTTCACACTAGCCGTATATAGGCTAAGGTTTTAGTGAAGCCTGGGATTTAAGAACTTACAATAGTAAGTCGCCACAAATGGTGTGTCTCAAATACGAGAGACCCCAGTGGTTTACCGGGAAAATATATGAGTCAATTTGATGTCAGGACAGCACGCTGGCCATGGTAGCTCAATGGGTAAGAGCAACTGGATGGAAACCAGGAGATCCGTGGTTCAAATCCTGGCCACAGCAATGAATTTTTCAGGTTGACTATCTAAAACCTTAGCCTATATACGGCTTGTGTGAAGAAATGATTAATTTGCACCAATTAACTTAAAATAACGGCAGTCAGATGTTTATTCTCAAAGCAATAACTCAAAAACCATTCATCATAGAAAAATGGCCTTTGTATAGGCAGCTTCAAAAATTCTTGCTGCATATTCCAAGGCATATTACACTGTAATTTCCACTAGTAATTTTGGGCACATGAAAAAGAGAAATCTCTGTCGCTTATGCTTCTTCTGTGCATTCCAAACTCGGCAAATCTGCTCGATTAGAACAGTTTTTTTAGGCGAGCCCTCCCTAGCTTCGCCTCATATGCCTTCTAATACTGTATATCTTATAGTAATTTATCTTCAACAAGAATCCTATTCACATTTTCAAAGCCTCTCAAGCAATTCTCATTAAATGTACCTGACTGGATCAAATGAAGCTCCGAAGGGAAGCTTTCCAAATTCTTCAACCCCCAATGTTTCACCTTGTAGAAAATCAAAGTCTGGAGGCTCCTGAGTCCATGTGTTGCTGGTCCAGTCTTGAAGAACATATGTGAATCTTACAGATACAGAAACTGTGTCTAATGGAAGTGGACTACCTACTTTGGATTTAAATAGATTTAACAGTCCTGTAATAAAAATGATAAGTAATATCAATTAACAAAGGTTATAATTTGCATTGTTGTTGTGCCTCATATATTCTATATACTTCTCATATAAAAGCTAATTTATCTATTTCCAGTTAACAATGCAGTGACATACATTTTGCGGGGTTCATGTTCTCTGTATGAGCTTATGGGAAACCAGGAGCAATCATTTAATGTTACAAAGTGTGTTGTTTAAAATAATGGAAAATTCAAATCAACTAAAGTAAATCAAAAATAATTAAGAGAAGGAAAACGTTATTTGTGATGCTATGTACATTTGAATTCATTTGTTAATATTTTCTGCAATAAGTTTCTGTGTAACTTGATTATCTAGTTTCAGAAAAGTTCAATTGGAACAAAGTGGACCTTACAGGCTATTTAAAGATATTTTAAACTATGCATTTTATCACGCTGATACCTACAACACTAGATTTTCTATTTTAATTTTAATCAAAATATGAAGGTAGCCCAGAAAGCAATGCACCACAGAGTGGTGCAGAGCTCTACGATTTGCAGCATTCGGCGTAGCCAACCACAGCTGTTACACCTGACAGGAAGCAGCTTGCTGATGTGCTCATTCATGAAGATCAATGCATAATGACTCGGCAGTTGTAGCTGAAGCTGTCAATCAGCAAAGGATGTGTGGATGAAATTATCTGTGCTCTTGATTACTCAAACGTTTATACATGATGGGTTCTGTGCTGTCTTACGATGGACCACAAAACACCCAGAAAAAACATTTCTTCTTAGGTTTTCTTTTGTGTAATTTACGTCCTCCAACGTTAAGTCATATCGGACGATGAATAATATTGGTGAAATGATGTTCAAATGAGTCCGGGGTCCATGGAGCTTAGAGCTACCTGACATTCGTCTTTAAGGATAAGGGAAACCCCGGAAAAACCCCTATCCAGGTAACTCACCCTGACCGAGAATCGAACTCGGGACCTCTTGAATATGAGGCAGACATGCTACCATCTATGCTACCGAGGCGGCATTCTTCTTAGTTGTTGACACGTTTTGAAGCTGAAGGGGAAGACACTTTGAGGATGATGAAGAGGTGTTTCGCACAGTGCAGAAATGCTTTTGTGACCAGAACAAGGAGTGGTACTGACAGGGTATATACGACCTTGTGTCTTGCTGGAGGAAGGCCATAGAACGGGACAGAGTTTACATGGAATAATCGGGAGTGTAGAATAAACATCAGTTTTTCTTGTAAGTTTCATTGTATTCAACAAATAATTGTTGAAGAAAATAATGTGGTGTATTACTTTCTGGGCTTCACTTATAGTTTGTCATTTTGAGAAAGGAAAAAAATGAAGATAAATGTTCTGCATAAAGAATTATTTGGGATGAGGAATATTTCTTGAAATGTAATGCCATATAACCTTATAAAGAGTCTGCCATAAAATGAAATTTGCTCTCCTACTCTTGAATTAATGGTATTTAAGTGTCAACACTACTGTGATTATTTTAACATATTTTATTTTATACAGTGTGTTTAAAAAGAAACAAGCCAGAGACATAATTACAGAAACCAGTACCTCTATGTTAGAAGTATTGGCCCTGGCTGTTGACACACTTGTCCTACTGTGACACAAGGCGGTGAACGGCTGTCTTATAAAAGTCCCAGGGCTGCAAAGTAAGCCAGTTCTGCACATACTGCTGCTAGCTTTGTATAGTCATGTGATGTTCACCGGGCTGTGAACTTCCATGCTCTGGTCAAATCAACACTTTGTTACACATGCCATGATATTACCATCCTGTCACCGGTTTGCGCATACCAGACTTCAGCTCGTTTCTTTTTGAACGCCCCTTATAGAATTAAACTCATAGTTTACATTAGATCTTATGTATGATTTTATTTCTTACAATAATATCCCATTCACTAAAATACTTGCTATTATAAGAAAACTTTATTAACATAATATAAAACAAAATTTGAAGACAATCTTAATCTTCTCCAAGATTTCTAATACAATGGTGACTCTTCTATATAATATCTTTTATTAGGGAAAATACAACAATGTTATTTTAACACTTATATATAAAAATGTGCATATAATTTTGTGACACAAGCTTATCATTAAACATAACTAGAATATGCATTTACCTGTTAAATATTTACAATGTGATGGAGTTACTTTTAAATGGACCATTTCAAACTCTGATCGCACTCCTTTTGCTTCATGGACCCCCATGTAATAATAATACCACCTCATATTGTCATGAATTTGTACAAACATTGGCACCTGGCTGCAAATAAGCATTCATTTAGCATTAGGCAAGCTTTATTCCAGCAATGATCTAGTTACAGAAAATAATACATCTGAATCATCTAGGAAAGAAATGAACTAATCTTGTCAGCCGAGCAAAATGTGGAGATGATTGCTACAACTTAATAAGAACAGCAGCTATCACATATTAAAGATAGGCCACTATTGTTGAAAGATCCTTTAAAAAATCCTAAGCTTGCCAATGCAGGCATTTCCCGACAACATTCGGGAGTATTAGCATATAGAATTCAATTCCTTTCTTGGAAGTGTTGAAAGCAAGCTAGCAAGTTCCTTGAACCGCCACCAGAGGAGACCGGTGACAAAATATCGTCAGCTACACCAACGAGAACCAGCCGAGAGCCGGCCGATGATAGAGGCAAAGCCTCAGAAACATGTTCCGGAAAAATTTAAAAGTAAGTGTTGTCTAGTGTCTTTAATCGACTCTCTTTAAAGTTAATATAGAATTCAGTTTACTTTTCAAAGTGCCAGCATACTTATCCCATTTCAAGTTATTCTGAATCCAAATACAAAGGAATTTTACATAATCAGTATTTTCAATTGGTTTGTTATTATTTTTTACTATTGGCTCTAAGAAATTTTTATTCTAAACACAATGAAATGCATTGGTGTTGTCTTTTCTGTGTTTACTACAATTTTGGTACGGGAATAGATAGAGCAATTGAGCAATAGATAAATTTTGTAAGGAATGGAGCCTTAGAATTAATGTAAACAAAACCAAAATTATGGTATTTAAGAAAGGCAACAAGTTAAGAAAAGAGGAGAACTGGTACTGGCAAGGAAGAGAAACTGAGGTGGTCAATACATTTAATTATCTAGGAGTACGATTAAGCAGTAAGGGGGGTTGGAAAGAGCAAAAGAGAATGGCAATGGCAAAAGGTAAAATTGCATTAAAAGCTATTAAAGCATGCCTAGATAAATTACCAGGAATGCAAATAAAACAGCTGGAGAGAATTTACACACCCATAGTAGAAGCAAAAATGCTCTATGGGATAGAGATATGGGGTTTGGAGGAGGGGGGTGCAAATATGAATGTGATACATAGAAACTTTTGCAAACAAATTTTGGGCTTACCACAAGCTTCACCAAATGGAGTGGCGCAAGCAAACTTGGGAAGAGTAGGAACTAGAGGGATAGTGGTGGAAAGGGTGTTAAAATATTGGGCGAGAATTAGGAGTTTAGATAAGCAGAATATTCTGCGTCAATGCTTGATAATATACGAAAGACTAAATCAAAAAGATTCATGGCTAAATAAGATAAAGAAAATGATGTTAAAAATAGGGTTGGGTGTCATGTGGGAAAACAGGGAATTATTGCAAAGTGGATTTTGAAAAGAACTTAGGTTAAGAACGGAAGATATTGAAAGGCAAGAAATGTTAGGAAGCTTCAAATTGAAAACACTGGAAATTTATAGAGAGATGAAAGTGATGTAGAACAGAGAAAAATACATTGATATTTGTGATAAAGCAGCAAGAGAAGGCTTTGCATGGACCAGAACAGGAGTGGTGAAACTGGAGGGTTTGGGAAGAGGGAGGGATCTGGAAAAATGCCCATTGGGTCATCAAAGGGATAAAGAATGACATTTGTTTTAGAATGTAAAAACTAGGTTGCTTAGGGAGAAGATAGGTAAAAAAGAATGCGCAAGGCTACCAAAAGAAATTCAAGCAATGAAGTTAATGAGTGTAAAAACTAGGAAAAATTTAATTGAAATTGGGAACTTTTTGGGCAAAGAGCCAAATGGCTGAGGAAGATAAGTAAATATGATGAAAATGAAGATGAAGTATTTTAGATAAGTTGCCAAAAGGGAACCATTAGCTCGGGAAAAAAAAAAAAAAAAAAAAAAAAAAAAACATACCCATGAGACCCATTGTAAATAATATCAACACTCCTGGCAAAATGGCTGTCCAAAAAATTTCAGTCCTTTCCACAATTCCATACTCTGAGCATAAAAAAACTCTTTAGACCTGGTAGAAAAAATTCAAAATCTTAAACTAAACCCTCATGACACTTTAGTATCCTTTGATGTCCGCTCCCTCTTCCCTAGCATTCCATTAGACAAACTTTTGATTCAACTGAAGAAATGGCTAAATTCTATTAACCTAGATGCCAATGCAATAGAAGAATATTTGGCAATGTCTGAAATATGTATACATCAAAATTATTTTGTCTTCGATGGAAAATATTATAAACAAATTTCAGGACTGGCTATGGGAAGTCCGCTATCACCATTTTTGGCCAATCTATACATGAGCTTATTCGAAACACATATAACTAAAGCCTTCCCTCATATTTTTAAAACATGGTACAGATATGTGGACGACATCTTTGCAATAGTGCCCTACAAACTAATAGATGATGCTTTGAAACTACTCAACCTGCAAGAACCCAGCATACAATTCACAGTAGAAACTGAAGAGGACTGTACTCTACCTTTTTTGGACCTTAAAATAAAAAAAAAGCAATGAAAAACTAGAATTTGGTATCCATAGAAAAGCAACACACACAAATAATTACATCAAAGCAAATAGTTTCTATCCAATTCCACACAAACATGCAACCATCAACAGTCTCACACACAGATTAGTAAATCTACCCCTCAGCCAGCAAGAATATCAAAACGAATACCATCAAATCTTAAAAACTGCAATTAAAAATGGATATGGAAAAAACCTTGTAGATAAAAAACTAAAATCATTCAAACTTCAAAAGAGATTAAAACAGATCACAGCTCTCACACCAATAAAACAAGAAATTAGATTTGCTAAATTTACTTACCACCCCTGGGCCACAAAAAAGTTGCAAAAAATATTCAAGAAATACAATATAACATTAGCACCAAAAAACAATTACAACATTAAAAACCTACTTCACAGTAATAATACTGATAAAATAAAACCAGAGGAAAAGTCAGGCATTTACAAGATTAAGTGTAAAGACTGTGAAAAAATTTACATAGGGAGGACAAAAAGAAACATAGGCACTAGAAAGAAAGAACACTTCAGGCACTTAAGATACAAAAATATTGAAAAGTCCGCAATAGCAGCTCATTTCTGGTCTGAAAATCATGAAATTGAAGATCGCCAACTAATGAACTTTGAACTTAATGAACTTTGAAATCCCACCAGAAGAGAATCCCACATTTAAGTTGATCACTAAACCAACAGATGGCAGCAGCAACTCCAGAATTACCCACACCACTGGGTCAAGCTTTAGTCGCATAAGAGCCGAAGATGCAAACGATGATTTGCGAAACATGTCCTCAAAATAGGTACGTAAGTGAAGCAGATGTGCAATAAATATGACTCATCTATAAATTAATAATTATTTCGCTTCACTGTGGTGTTCCAATATAGTTAAATCTCGATATAGGAAAGAGGTTGATAATGGAGGTGATAGCTTCCGAAACTAGTCCCTCAAAAATATAAAATGTAAGTGACGAAGTATTAAAAACACCAACAAAAAATAATTTTTTTCAATCATTTACACCTTGCAGTTTTAAATGCACAAGTTTCACAACGGAAGCACCACGCTCTACCTGCAGGACAACCCTCTTGTCTCGACTGCATCACTGCTATACCAGAACAAACTACTCAATCAGCTACACATTTGGGAGCAAAAATGCTTGCCCTAGTTATGAATATACTAGATGAACATGATTTGTAAGTCTGTCATGTAAAATAGAAGTATTTTGATTTGAAAATATACCTACATAATTTTAAGTGTGCATGGGCATTTTACTAAAATATTGATAGTATTTACTGAGTATCCCATAGATATTTCTAATGCTGAGGTTGGCCCCTCTTTACGCTATAAGGTACTCTATGGGAATATTTCCACTCTGTATCACAATTTGAGTCCCTTGTTTGTAGAAAATGGTGTTAATTCTTCTTTCTAATGGAGATCGGTTTCAAAAACAGATTGTTTTCATCATCAGTCAACTTCATAATCAAGGATTCTGGTTACCATGTTTTTCTTATGTTTTTTAGTATTACCAACATCTGAAAATGAAACAAACCTAAAAACAGAATCAAAAGCTGGTATTTCAAAATTCATTACACGATGTTTATTTTTTAAAATAAATATCTTTTCCCAAACCAAAAAGAAGAAGGGTAAGCAGCAACTCAGTGTAGTAATAAATATGGAAATGTATACTAATATGTAAATGAATGGAATGCTTCATATTGAGATCACACACAGCTACATGAAAAAATTGGATATGTTCTTCCATAGGCTTAATTAGACCTCTTGGTATTATTTACTTATTTTTATTTATTTATTTATTTTCAGTTCAGTAAAGTGTTAAATGCACAAAAGAACCACGTCATATGCATTTATACAGTTTAAGAACACAGCTATACAGGTTGTGTGATATAAACAGAATACTAACTTGCTTTAATTAATCCATACACAATAATAATAATAATAATAATAATAATAATAATAATAATAATAATAATAATAATAATAATAATAATAATAATAATAATAATAATAATAATAATAATAGTAATAATAGTAATAATAGTAATAATAGTAATAATAGTAATAATAGTAATAATAGTAATAATTGTAATAATAGTAATAATAGTAATAATAGTAATAATAGTAATAATAGTAATAATAGTAATAATAGTAATAGTAATAATAATAATAGTAATAATAGTAATAATAATAATAATAGTAATAGTAATAGTAATAATAATAGTAATAATAATAGTAATAATAATAGTAGTAGTAGTAATAATAATAATAATAATAATAATAATAATAATAATAATAATAATAATAATAATAATAATAATAATAATAATAATAATAATAATAATAATAATAATAATAATAATAATAATAATAATAATAATAATAATAATAATAATAATAATAATAATAATAATAATAATAATAATAATAATAATAATAATAATAATAATAATAATAATAATAATAATAATAATAATAATAATAATAATAATAATAATAATAATAATAATAATAATAATAATAATAATAATAATAATAATAATAATAATAATAATAATAATAATAATAATAATAATAATAATAATAATAATAATAATAATAATAATAATAATAATAATAATAATAATAATAATAATAATAATAATAATAATAATATATGAAACACTCCGATTCATAAAATAAGTCTATGTTTATGTGAAATCCTGTTAAGCACACGATAAGTATTCTGAATACCAGTTCTGTAATAGTGCTAAAAGATTTGCTGATCTGAAGATGCTAGGTTGAACATATTATGGCCCTGGCATGTTGAACAGACATCAATTTCAGAAATAAAAGTTGTTATATCAGCCTTTTTTAGTTAGATGTTAAGAAAAGAAGTTGCTACAATAGCTATTTGGTGGTGCAGCTTCAGTGCCAACAAAGCTCTTTGATATCAGCTGTTGATACATTTTAGATTATACATTAGACATTTTTAAACATTCCTCAAGTGCACTTTCAGAAAGTTTATCTGTACTTTCCAATACCAGGGCACTTTTTCATGCCTGTTGACAGAATTTTTGGCAATAAAACTGATCAAAGATTCACTTCAGAAGAAGCCCATTGATGTTGTCCATGTCAAGCATCCACTGACCAATAACGGAGAACATGATTGCACTCCAGTTGCTGAAGCTTTTAACTTCAAAGATGCCCTCAACCATGTCCTTATAAGAAGTGTTCTTGAATTCACTTTAATCCGAGGTGTGTATTTCCAAAAATTATGTGTACCAGAAGTTCATCATGCAATGCCTTCTACACTTTATCAACCCCAGTCTCTTTTGAGGAGAGGAGAACATGTCACTCTGGCAGAAGGTACCACATTTTATGACATAATGACAAATGGAAGTGATGTAGAAGATGTAATAGAGATGGAGTGATGTTTTGATGACAATGTTGTATGTCAATACATGAAGTGCATACTGGATTAGTCCATAGAAGAGATGTATTGGTGAAAATAAAGTAATAGTTTATCCATGCCTACATATTATAATATTGTATAATAGAAGAACTCTACGTTAAGAATCAGAAGCTGTTAAGTCAAGTGACTTTTCATCCATTTTAAATTAAAAGTTGTTAAGTCCTAATAATAAAATATCTTGTCACACATACTACATAAGTCAAACTGTGAGAAACACTTCAACGCAGTACTTTGTACCTCCAAACGAACCAATCACATAAAATTCTTTAATTTGTATTACTATTTTGGTATTTAAAATTAATTTTGAAAATTATGAGCAGCTCTACTTCACAATTTTGAAACAGTGACCTAGCAACTTCTGCTTTTCACAGCTTCATATAAAAGAGGTATTAGGATTTTAGTTAATTGATGGAAATTAATCATTTCTTCACACTAGCCATATAATAGGCTAAGGTCTTTGATAGAGACAACATGAAAAATTCAATGTCATGGCCGGGATTTGAACCACGAATCTCCTGGTTTCTGTCCAGTCGCTCTAACCCATTGAGCTATTATGGCCATGGTAGCTCAATCTGTTAGAGTGACTGGACATAAACCAGGAGATTCGTGGTTCCAATCCCAGCCATGGCATTGAATTTTTCATGTTGACTCTATCTATGTATTAGAATTAGTATAATTTTGAGTCGAACTAGTACTCAATGCTCCACTTATTACCAGTATTTACCCAGAACGCATTTCATTAGGATCTTCCAAACGTCATCAGCTGCTGTCAACAAATGGATGTTGGTTTGGTGACTCCTTCGAGATGATAGGGGCGTCTCTGTCGGTATCTTGATGAACTTGAAGTTTGGGTTTTCTTAAAAGGTAGTGTCAAAATTGAACAATTTTCTTTCATATTTCTTTATGAAAATTTTTTCCCATGTGGTTAATGCAGCTGGACCTTGGACACTTTCTAATAAGTGGATTTCTTGTTCTATATCATGATTCCGCTTCCAAAACTGGTATGCTACCGCCAATTTATCTATTTCTTTGTTCCTGATGTTCCTAAAATGCTCTTTAAGCCTAATGTTCAAATTCCTTTTAGTTTTTCCAATATAAAAGTTGTCACAGTGTTTGCAGTTTATCCAGTATACACCTGATTTTTTTGTCTGCAGATATCTCCTTTGTATTATGGGATTTCAAAAGGTGTTGTATACTGAATTTGTTCTGTGGGGCCAAAGTAATATTGTGCTCTATGAAGATTTTTTGGAAAAGGTATGTAGCTCTGGGATGATATGTAAATTTTATATATGAAGTTTCTCGGATAACATAGAAGATTATATAGTTGACATTGAAGTAGCTACTGAGGGTCTAAATACTGGGCAGAAATCAGCAATTAGAAGCAAATGTGGGAAGATCTTAGAAAAAATAGAAAGGGAAAGTGGTAAACCCAAACCATACTTAAATCTCTAAATAAAAAAAGATGTTGTTTATACAAAAGCAGACAAAGGAAATAAGATGGTCATCATGAACAAACTGGACTACATTTCTAGAATGACAGATTTATTGGTAAGTAATAAATTCCAGGAAATAAAGTTTGACCCTTTAAATAAGTGTGTGAAACAGTTAAATGAAGCAATTAAGGGATAAAATGATTATACCCAAAGAAATAAAACAAACAAAGTATAAACTTGAAAGAAGCGTAGGGACAGTGAAGCACAAATTAGTACAAAAGTGAATCGAGAAGATATTGACACAGTGTGAGTGAAGCAATGTGTCAATATCTTCTCAATTCACTTTTGTACCAAATAAAACAAAGTTTGAAAACAGACAACCCTACAGTAGCTAAACATACATGGATTACCCAAAATTCATAAAACAGGAAATAAGATGCACCCAATCATTAACATCATAAACACACCCTGCTACAAACTATCCAAATGGCTAAACAAAATATTTAAGGAGCTACCAAAATTTGAAAGCCACAGTATTAAAAATGCATTGGAATTCATCAACAAAACTAAAAATCTAGAATTTTCTCCCACCGAACGAATGGTATCTTTTGATGTAATCTCTTTGTTCCCAAGTGTGCCAAGAGACAAACTCATGGAGTACATGCAAATATGGCTCCAGTCCCTACAGTTAGACCAAAACATCGCAGAGGAATACCTTCACTTAACAAATATCTGCACTGAATAGTCCGTTTTTACATTCAATAAAAAAAATTCAAACAAAAATCAGTACTATCTATGGGCAACCCATTGTCCCCATTTTTGGCAGACCTCTTCATGAACTATTTGGAAATCCATATCACAAAGGCATTCCCACTAATTTTCAAACATTGGTATTGAAATGTGGATGACATTTGGGCAATAGTAAATGAGAAACAAGTGGATGATGCATTAAAACTACTTAATTTACAAAATCCTGCAATAAAACGTTCCATAGAAAAAGAGAGAAATAATGAAATCCCTTTCTCAGATTTGAAACTAATCAGAAAACATACAAAACTGGAATTTGGCATACACAGGAAGGAAGCACACACAGAAAATTTCATAAAATCAGATGGATATAGTGTACCTTTAAACAAGATTGAATATATCAAAGAGTGTGATAATATAATTCACACTGCAGAATACAATGGATTCAGTGCTGAATTGGTCAAAAAGAAAATTGATAAATTTAAAAGACAACAAAGATGCAAACAAGTAACTACTCTTTCCCCAATCAGCAATAAAACTTCATACAGAAAATTTACGTATCATTCCAGAGCTACACACCTTTTCCAAAAGCACATGAAGACTAATACTGCGAACTACGCCACAAATGCAGAAATACACACCCATAACACACTAATAAAGACAAATTATACATCTATATTCATAAAACAAAACTATTTGAGACTTCTGTCAAATACATGGGTTTAAAGCTATAAAACCACTCACGAATCAATTAAAAAACATACCCTCTATAAATAAGTTTAAGGCAGAGCTACACAATTTCTTTAAAAAACAAACAGTTTTACTCAGTAAATGAATACAAATCAGGTAAAGTATAAATTAATTAGTTTGTTGTGCATAACTATACTAATGTATTCTATTTCTTTTCTTGTTCCATATGTCCGAGATTGGAAGACTCATCAATGAAGAGTTTTAACTGACCAAAGCATTAAAATTAAGTGTAATACTAGAGTCAGTGTGTGCATAAATATTCATAACTGAGTTGATCTGTTATTGTACTCAAGTGTCTTAATGTTTTTCAAGTGTGAATAGTAATTTGTGTAAATTATCTGTAAACTTTAGATTGTAAATACCTCATAGATAAATTGTACATATTGTTAAATACTCTATGTTGACAATGCCTATAATTCTGTAAGAATTCCTGTGGCTAATAAACATTGTATTGTATTGTATTGTATTACTTTGGCCCCACAGAACAAATTTAGTGTACAACAACTTTTGAAATCACACAATACAAAGGAGATACCTACAGACAAAAAATCAGGTGTGTACCGGATAAACTGCAAGGGATATGATAACTTTTACATTGGAAAAACTAAAAGGAATTTGAACACTAGGCTTAAAAAGCATTTAAGGAACATCAGGAACAAAGAAATAGATAAATAGGCAGTAGCGTACCATTTTTGGAAGGAGAATCACGATATAGAACAAGAAATCCACTTATTAAAAAGTGTCCAAGGTCCAGCTGCATTAACCACGTGGGAAATAATTTTCATAAAGAAATATGAAAGAAAATTGTTCAATTTTGACACTACCTTTGAAGAGAACCCAAACTTCAAGTTCATCAAGATACCAACAGAGGCACACCTATCACCTCCAAGGAGTTCACCAAACCAACATCCATTAGTCGACCACAGCTGATAATGTTAGGAAGATCTTAACGAAATATGTTCTAGGTAAATACTAGCAATAAATGGAGCATTGAGTACTAGTTTGACTCAAAATTATATTGATTTTGTGCTTCACTCTATCACAGTCCTCACACATTGGAATGTATTAGGATGTTGAAGTGGACTTTGTTTTTAGAAATATTGTTTTTACATAGTGTTTTTCCTATATTTTAAGGTAGCTATTACATGTGACGAAGCCTATTGTAATTACTGAGTGGTGAATAAATAATAATTATAATAAACTTAATTGTTATCACATTCATCTGTAAGATAGCTCAAGAGAGAATTTACATATTCAGTAGTTAACGTAAGTAATGTTTGGGTTTAAATAAGGGCCTACAGAAATAAAGGACCCCAATGCCACAAATAATGTGTAACATTCTTTTGCCTTTCTGTAACAATGCAAGTCGATGGAGAAGACTAAATTACAATCCTGCCAAAAGTAAATTGCCATTCTACCAAACAAAACCGATAAATAATTAAATAAAATATAAATGATCTGACTCCTTTATTTATATTTAAGCAGCCAACTTAAGTATTTTCATAAAAAAAAACATAAGAGACTTGAAAATCTTAATGTGCCATGTAGCTAATAGATCCTAAGATTAAAAAGAGCTTAAATAAGAGTTAAGTTCTATGATCTGTGTTCATAGATTTCAAGCCAAAAGTGCCAACATTACTTGGACAGGAGATAAATACAAGTGTGGTAGCAGGTATTTCGGAATTTTTTAGTTATTCTATGTAAATTCCAATGTTGCACATTACAAAACACATACAACTAATGCTTACCATGAGGTGTTGTTTATGGCTATGTAAATGGAACTGAGCAATATCTTCACTTTACTTTCTGATGCTACCACCTGGGTAGGTGAAAGCACCACAAATTCCCGCAAACCATACCACCGGACCAGAGGATGTGGTTGTGGTAGAGTATTACCATCTCCATACAACATATGAGGTGGAAAATCATTTTCAATGGACATCATATCTTCCATTGCTTGTGTTAATCCCTCCTCATTCTCATCTTCTAATGGGCTCACTACTTCTTCAACTGCGCTTACTTTTAAATTGAAATGAGTTATACTAAACTCAGTATCTATAACAAAACACAAGTGTAAATTTGGGATTCATATATAAAAATAATTATATATTACATCAAACATTTACCTTTTAAAATACTGAGGTGGTATAAAATGACAGGTTTTAGATGAAATTACAAGAAAGCCATATAGCTCAATGTTTACAAAGTGTAACAAAGTATTAGGAACAGCAGCATCAATTTTAACATGCACAATGTATTCTATTAGAAGAATCCATTCATAAATTCAGCTTGTCAGCTCATAAAATACGATTTATATTAAAAATAAACTAGGTATTGTCAAATGTTTTATTTTCTATATTAAAACTAAATAATACTTGAGTAGTAAGGTTAACCACTATGTAATACAAGTCTATGATACCAAAGCAAATAAACGTTTTTAGAACTTTATAAGTTTGGTAGAAAGGGAGACCATACCTGCGAAATATATTTTATCTGATTCTCTTTCCCAGTCTTCTTCAGTTAAATCCCCTTTCTTTAACTTAGGCCCCCTTCGAACATGCGATAATTTCCATTTGTGTATCACTTTCTCTAATCTGGCAATGAAAATTTCCCATTCTGTTTCAGTCGTAAAATCGTTGAGATATAAACTATCCTGATCGTCGATCTCTTCTGTCATTGCTGAAAAAATGTTTCGCTTCCTTATTACCACACAAACATGCAATACATAGCAAAACACTATCTAAACATGTGTTTTGACAAATACGACATCAAAATGAGCAGACGATGTGAATTGCCAAAATAATGGTACGGGTTAGCCAACATAATATTTCAAATATTTAGGTTGGTTGTCATGAAACGAGAACACGTGTTGTCTGCGGTCTGCTGAAACATGGAAGTAAGATGTAAACACATGTTTGGCTGTGACGGTGGTCAAGGGTGTTTATGTGATAATAGTAATTGTCATATTCTCTACAAATGTGATGTGCGCCAGTAATGTTTTGGCAATAAATCCTAATATATCAATGATTAGACTGTATAAATAACTTATGAAATGGTTGACAATTTAAGTAAACAGGTATTTATGAGATATTTATTTAACTATTTGTGGCATTATAACAAAATAACCTAAAATGGGACACACATGTTGAAGCTTGATAAAACTATTTTAAATGCAGTTTTGACATAAATGTAAGTGGTGACATTGTCTGGAATATTTACTTTGCGTATGCACATTCATTGCTGAGGTATGATGTATTGCTATGGGTAATTTTAACTTCATGTAAAGTATATAATTAAAAAAAATGACGGGACAGAGTAATATCAAGAACCTTACAAGCATAATTGATACAGACAGAATTTTGCTCTCACCTTGTCTATATACGTCAATTGATATTTACTTATGTCAAAACGTACCACTAAATCACTCTGAAAGAATAAAAAATGAATGTGCATAATCATATTACCAGACTAAAATTCAGCTTATAAAAATGCACCTAGAGGAAATATCGATTGGGTATACTTTGCATTGCACCAAACAGTGTTCCTAAGTTAACTGCACCATTCTCTTTCACTTTTATCACTTTTAATTTAAATTAAAGATTCTAAAGTATAGTCTAAAGGATATCACACATGTGAATATCAAGATATAACAATCTACCAAAAGACACTACAATTTATGTAAATCAACAATGTAAATTTTTGTTAGACCACATTCAATAATCTATTAAATCACTTGGGGCAGCACAATTAGAACTAGGCAGGCATTCTACTAAAATTAAAATCTTGTCAAAGGCAATGAAATATTTATACAGAATCACTAACTTGGAAGATGGCAATATAATTAAAGAATGTTTTCATATTCAAAAGAGAAGTAACTGGGGTGGGTCTTGGGCACGTAAAATGTATGACTTGTTGAAGCAGATAGGTATGGGTCATTCTTGGATAAATGCAGAGTATGGGTATAGAGGCTTCTGGAAAGAAGTTAAGCTAAGATTAGAAGATATTGACAGACAAGACATTTTTGCCAATACAAGTGACAAAAGCTCACTGAGATTATATAGAGAAATAAAAACAACCTGGGGGAGGGAAGGATATATAGATATATGTAGTAAGTTAGGGCCAGAAGGTTTTGCTTGGGCGAGAACAGGAGTGAGAAACTTGAAAGGTATAGGTCAAGAGAGGGAGCTAGATAAATGTCCATTGTGTGGAGAAGAGAATGCAGATTTCCATTGCATATTAAATTGTAGTCAAACAAAGATATGGAGAGAGCAGGCTTGGCTACGTAAATGGGACAGTTTGGGGGGTGAAGTAGTAATTAGAAAAATTTTGTCAGTAAAAGGAGGAAAGAACAGGAGAAATATAGGGAATTATTTAGGGAAAGTTAAAGAGAGATGGCTAAGAACAATTAAGAGAAAAATGTAGAGTGGGATAGGGGAAATGGCAAAAAGTGTAAAAAGGAGCAGAGGGCCTCTAATACACAAAAACCTAGGGTTAGGTGTATGGGGACTGAATTACTATTCAATGGTGGGCAACATGATAGGATTTTCAGGATTTAGGAATATATGGCATATCTCAGTATGGATTTTATAATTGTAATCTTGATTTTGTATTTCCATTTGTTGATGTAAAAGGAAATAAATTACTACTATTACATGCTCTATTAAATCACTTAATTAGTCATTCTGATTTAATTTAGTATTGTAGAGGATAAACTATGAATTGAAACTACTAAATTATATATTCTGTTTGCAGAATTTTCACCATTACAATTGAATAGATACACTTTTATAAGAGTGTATTTATTTTAAGTATTATTCATTGTAATTTTGTTACAAGTGTATATTGTGCATTCTACAAGATATTTCAGTCAGTTGATTGTTTATAGCAAATAAATAAATAAATTTAATTCAAATTTGAATATTTTATTTGTATAGATCTATTTTTATATTTACTACATGTTTGACAATCTTGTCGTATTTCATAACTCCTTCAGCGTAAATTCCACTGTAGGATTTTGATTTATATCATAGTACATTATGTGTTCTGTTTGATTATGAGGGACAAATAAACAATAATGATTTAAATACAGGTGGAGGAGGTAGAGGCCTTATGCTCAATTTATGGCTCAGAATGGCAAACAGAGGACGAGGCAAATCGAGGCTACAGCATCAAAGTAAAAGAAGGAGGGACGCAAGCAATTCTGTATATAAAATTCCCATCTGACTATCCTGCTGAAAGCCCTCCTCAGTATCAACTTTCAGCTCCACATTTGAGTACAGAAGAGAAGCAGCTTATTTGCATGCAGTTGGAAGAATTATACCTGTAAGGAAAACAATTGAATAGAAACTCAATTTACATAAAAAAGATGAACATAAAGTTGCTTTAAACCTATAGTTATGCATGTAGTTGGAATTATTGCCTAGACTGAACAGGATAAGTGTATATTGTTTATATGTGTGTATTTTCTTGCATGTCACTGTGTATGTGGTTCCTAATTCAGAGTTCTCAATTGAAAAAAAAAACTATTTGTATTCAGTTTTTAAGACTCTGTCACTTATGTAGAAAATGAAGCTAGCTACAGTGAAGCAATAAATATTACACAAATATAAATATTTGTTACTAAGGCTTCACTTATCTTAAGAAATTTCTTCCATTAGAAAGAAGTATTAACACCAATTTCTTAAGATAAGTGAAGCCTTAGTAACAAATATTTATATTTGTGTAATATGTCACTTATATTTTTTATTATTGAGGGACTAGTTTCAGAAGCTGTTGCTTCCATTTTCAACCTCGAAATTCTATCGTCTGTTGTTGTCTGTTGCCTTCACTCTGGTGGTGGAACTATGAGCTTCTTTATAATGATGATGATGATATATATAAGGGCACTCAACTATGGCGGTCATCAGCGCCCTTTAAAAACCTAGTCATTGCAAAAGCCAGATATAAAACTTTCTAAAAACTATACAAGTGTAACAAAACCTATTAAAAATACACGTACATAAAAGACATCAATCAAAACCTACTAAAAATTTTGTTCACTAAATCCTAAACTCTAAACTAGAAAAGAATCTAAAATCCTTCTCCACGGGTCTCCACGCACGGCCTACACGTGGGTGGGCCTGTTGACCGTCTCCCTCAACCACGAAGAGGAGCCCACACGAGGGAGACTGTTGGCTCGGGACCCCGGGTGTGCCAAACCCGTACCTACCGAAGTAGGCCCCTGGGGGGAGCTTCTTTATAAAATTATTGACTGGTGGGGTAACCGTGATCAGGGTTATCCATGGGCAGTGGCAAATCTGTTTATGAGTTCATTTCAAACGCATAAAAATGGCCTTCCCATGGATCTTCAAGCTTTGGTACTGATATGTTGATGACATCTTTGAAATAGTTCCAAATGGACATTTAGATAATGTATTATAATTACTCAGTCTGCAGGAAAAAGCTATTAGATTCACAATAGAAAAGGAAGTTATTGGACACCTCTTTTATTAGGATACAAATATCATCAGGAATGACACAAATTTGGAATTTACAGAAAGCCAACACAATCAGAGAACTACATAAAAAAAAAAAAATCATAGCTATAACCCAATTATACGGAAACATGCAATAATAAATAGTCTTACCCACAGATTAGTCAACATACCCATGGATAAAGCAGAATACTTCAAAGAACAAAAAGCCATACTTCACCTAGCAGAAGAAAATGGATTCAACAAAAGTCTGATGTTAAGAAAATTAAAAAAGATAAACTAAAGAAAACCATTAGGAAGCAACCACATTCACTAAAGAAAAAGAAAGCAACAGCATATTCAGTGGATTCACCCAAAACATTTAATAAATTCAAAAAGATCTTTAAAGGACAAAATATCATCTTGGCACCTACAAATAGATACTCAGTATTAATTGAAAAAAACTGACTACAAATAGTTTTTTCAATTAATTTTGACGTCACTGTTACTAAATTACTCCACTCATGCATAACTCAATATTAACTTTGATAAATTCAAAATCAAAAGATGAAATCCCACTAATCAGTAGATCCGGAATACATCAAATAAATTGTAAGGATTATGAAAAATGCCACATAGGGCAAACTAAAAGAAACCTAAAAATCAGAGTCAAAGAGCATTTTAGAAACATCAGATTGAAACAAGAAATTAAGTCAGCAGTAGTCTAGGTTGTACATTGACAATGATATGTAGAAGTTATAAACTGATTACAGAGGAAGGCATTATTGTGTTATGCAGTGTTAATGAAAATAAAGAGTATTCAGATTCAGACAGTGTTGATGAACCAACTTGTGGTTATGACCCACGCACAAGCAGTAACAGACATATAGAAATTGATGCTGTTTTTCTAGACTCAAGCTGAATCATTGCCAAATAAACTTCTAATGTTAAAGAGGATGCGAGTACACACTGCTCGTAAGTGATACATTAAACTGAGACAGCAGAAGCTCACTGCCTTTTTTACTACTGACTAGTTTGTAGCTATATTGTGTACAGTGCAAATACAGGTTATTACAGTACATACAGTATACGTGTGTCAAAGTGTGGCAATAGTAATTTCTAAAGTTTATTAAAATTAATTCTGTGAAGTGTATGTTTTGTTTCTTTTTTCTGTCATTCTCCGGATAACCCATATTTTTGTTAACTCAGGTCAACCATGGGTCAACGAGTTCTACTGCACTTTTATTATATGTTAAATTTGTTTTTCTTTATAGTGTCCTAAGTATTTTAATTAACTCTTAAGTGTCTTATGTAATAATGCAGTGCTATTAGAGAAGTGGAACCTAAGGAAAATTGTAAAAGTTGCTAAGTATGCTTGTTTGCAGAGAAGGTTTAGTTTGAGTGTATGTGGAAAGTATGACAATAATGTAGGTCTGTGTGAAAAAGCTAGGATAGAGGACCCTCTAGCCTGCATGAAAGAGATCAGTTTCTTTCTTGTGTGTCTAACTTTATTTTCTTCTAGGTGTTATGTTCTAGTGAAAACATAGGAGAGCCAGTGGTCTATCAATGGGTTGAGAAATTGCGCGAGATGTTGCAGCAGAAACATCATAGTCCTTCTGAGGACAGTACTGCTACCGAGGAATTCAAAATTCAGTGTGAAGCTTCTCAAAGCATATCTGTCTCCTGTGAAAGAACCACTGCGGCAGCTCCTAACATTACTCATGGCTCAACCATCACTGACAGAAAGAGTGTGTTTCAAGGTCATGCAGCAGTTGTTACTTCACCTGAGCAAGTCAGGTAAAAGAATGTTCCAGCAATAACTTGAAAATGGATGTAGGAACAAGAAGCACAATAATAAACTATATTTTGGTTCACAGTACCTTAGCCGTATACAGTCGACATGAAAAATTCAATGCCAAAAATTCAAAAATTCATTTCTTCACACTAGTCTGTATACAGCTAGTGTGAAGAAATGAATAATTTCCATCAATTAACTTAAATGAATAGAAGACTTTGAGTTGTGTCACATCTACACAAGAGGTGCAATACTATATGCGCGCAATAACAAGAGCGATCGGGATCCAAGTCCTCATTCGGTAAATTTCGTTTAACTCCATAAACATAGATGACAACTTTGAAATTTAAAATGCGCTATACACTGACATATAGTGGCTAATATGCTAAGCTTTATCATGTCTGCCATATTTCATTTTGATCAATTTCGAGGTTAATTAGCTAACAATCGTATGTTAGAATTAGAATTTTAGTTCGTCCTTGGCAACATATACATGTTATGAGACACGTCAAAATGTATAAATACAGTATATACATAAAGTCAAATTGATTACATACAATATACACAGTAAGCAGCTTTTCTATGGTTTCATGTGGTATTTGCATAGACTAATTTACTACAAGAAATGTCATAATATGAATACTAAAGGTTTGTGAATGTACTATGCTCCCAGTGCTCATTTACATGGTTATAGTTCTAAAAATTCATTAACCGTATAAAAACAATGTGCATGCAAAAATTTCTTAACCTTATTCTTAAAGTGTTTTAATAATGCAACTTGTTTAAATGAATTTGGAAGTTTAAACATTATCCCTTTGTAGTTAAAGTTTCCTTCATAAAGGCTCGTTTGGTGCGCTCGAATTGCCAGTTTATCCTTGTTTCGAGTGTGGCGGTAATGTACATCAGCATTTATTTGAACATGATTTATATTTGTATGAACATTTGTAGATCTTACAGCTCTCGAAAGGGGACACATTATTATTCGTCTACCTCCGTATAACTGTGATCTGAATGCAATTGAGCTGGTGTGGGCAAAACTAAGGAATGTTTTTGGAGGATGCAACGTTACTTGTGATATCTTTGCTTATCTTACACGCTATTTTTCTGAACTGTGTTTTTCAAGGTTGACCACACTGCAGAAACAAAAGAGCATTAACTCTCGCTTCTTCCCCTCTGCCTGCACCACACCGTAAATCCAGCGCTCTTCTTATCTTGTGCGTAATGTATACAGCTTTCGCGACTGCATTTGTAATAGGAAATGCTTTCATGAAGTATCCTGTGACTGTGTGGACTACCTCATTAAATCTGAGAGAGACAGGATATACATTTGTTGCAATTTCTTCCAGTTTTATATCCCAGTGTGCAGCTAGAGAGAACTGTAATAGTTGTTTTCAATTGCTACCTTCAGGTCATCTGGTAAATCCCAGGCCTCACAATAAAAAAAAAAATTTTTAAAAAATTTTATTTCTTAACGTAATCTCCAGAAAAGCTAATGCATTTGTCATATCAGTGTTCTAATTTGATTAAACCATCTCATAGAGCGATTTATCATGGTCCTCAAAATAGCTTTTTACCACATCAATGATCTTGTTGCTGTGAAATCTTTGCGCAAGAAATTTTTTGAGGTTCGAGAGCAGATGGTAATCACTGGGTGCTAGATCTTGCATATAAGGTGGATGTTCAAACAATTCTAACTTGAAATTGCACATTTTTCCCATTGCAATGACTGAACGATGGGTCAAAACATTGCCGTGAGAAAACAAGATTATTGCTTCACTGTGACTAGCTTCATTTTCTGTGTGATCAAGATCTTTTTGTTTGCCAAATGAGGACTTTTTCTTTTCACCTCATCACTCAAACGTTGCAGTAAGCTTGCTTAGTAGTTCCAGTGATACTTTTACCCATTTCAAGTAATCAATAAAAATAATTCCTTGTGCATCCCAGAAAACACTTGCCATAACCTTGTTAGCTGAACAAACTGACGGCCTATTTTGGAGTAGGTTCACCTGGCGTAATCCACTCTTTTGACTGATTTACTTTCTGAAGTGTAGTGATGTATCCAAGTTTCATCCATGGTAATAAGCTGTCTCAAAAATTCACTGGGATTTTTGCAGTAGAGCTTGAAATTCTTAACAGAAATAATTTTTCTTTTTTTCAGGGGTCAAACGTGGCACCCATCTTACATAGACCTTTTGAAAGCCCGGAGCATTACTTAAAATATTACCTACACATTCTTTTCATATGTTCACACCTCTGCTATCTCAAACAACTTTAATTTGGGGTCTTCAAATACTAAATGAATTTTTTCAGTGATCTCTGGAGTTGTGACTTCTGCAGAGCGTGCAGAGTGCGCCTCATCACTAGTGCTTGTATGTCCCATTTTTAACTCTGCAACCAACCTTTTAATCATTGTATATGAAGGGGCAGAATCTTTCAATGTACTGTCCTGTGCTCCTTGATTTCTTTAGGTGCTAAGCCTTTCAAATGTAACTATTTAATTACTGCTCGTTTTTCCAAATCCTCCATTTTCGTGAAACCTCTACACTTGTCTTGTTTAAAATGCTGTCATTCAAAAACTAAACAAGCTATTGACCTGTAACTATGGATACAGGTGAGATCTGGATACTATGGATCTCTGATGATTCAGATATATTTGAAATTCAATTTAATAAATCATTAGTGAAAGTTCTTTTAATCACAATAGGTATGAATCTGTGATTTGTGTCAAAAATTTCTGAACATTGTCCATAGAATAATACTGCCAAATTCTTTCTAGAGTTAAAACTATATGATGCTATCCATCAACGTGGCACCACCAATATGTGAGGTCTGGAACTTATCAGCCAACCCTCGTAAGTTAAAATTTCACTAAGTTTTCTTTCCCAAACCCAGGAAAGCTTCCTATTATGAGCGTTGTGTATGTGTGTGTGTGGGGGGGGGGGGGGGGGCATGCACGTGCCATTGTAGTTGTGTTTTCTCTGTGAACAACCATTTAACCAACCTCTTCAAATACTATAATTGGTGCACAAGTTCTGAATGTTTCTCTCTCTGGAAGAATGTTCAAAAATCCATCAGATAAAAGCTAGTAAAATAAAAATTTGCAGATCAGTATTTGGATATTCTCTCCAATAAATTCTGTTTCAGCAGAAAATAAATACTAAATAAAGGTCAATTTTTAGTTCTTCTAATTTGCATCCTCCAATTTTAAGTCATATCGGAAATGAATAAAATGGATAAAATGATGCTCAAATGAGTTCAGGGTCCATAGAGCTTAGAGTTACTCAAAATTCATATTTTAGGGTAACGAATCCCCCCAGAAAAAGCCGAAGAGCTGCTTATTCAGATAACTCACACTGACTGAAATTCGATTTTAGGACCTCTTGAACATGGGGCAACCATGCCACCACTTGCACCCCAGAGATGGGCTGTTAGTTCCTGTTACACTCACAGTAAATTTAGTGAAAAAGGGATTATTTGGCTTTAGAAGATGTGTCAGAATCATTAGCATCCAGCATTTAACTGATAGTCACTGTATATCCAAAACTGCTGTAGTAATACTAAGGTCAGCCAACAAACTCCTGCCTCTGCTACTGCTGCTGCTATCTCTACAAAATATTTTTAAAATGTCTTAACATCTTTTTTTTTTTTTTTTTTTTTTTTTCCAATTTGTATGAGCATGAGAAAGAAAATTATGTGGAATGAAGGTGAAATGGATGAAAAATAATATTATGGGGTAGTTGGTGGAATAAATGGCAGGCAAAATTGAAGAACGTAGAGCTGCACAGAGCTGCATCATCCCACATTTGATTAACCGGAACAGACCCGAGCCTCTTGGTGAGAAGCGAGCCATCTATCAACTCAGCCATAGCGCTGCTTTAAAACACATAATTTATATCAGTAAAGTTGTTGGCGATATTAACCATTTCCCAGATATGTTTTGAAATTTTAAATACTTGAAAATATAATTTCAAAGCCATCACATAGCAATATACATTTAAAAATTTACCATTGGTGTATTTACTTGCACTGAATTTTTCTTGATTAACAAAAAGTAAATAGACGAACAAGCCTTTGTAAAAAGAATGAGTAGAGAAGGTCATACGAATGCAACACAGTATTTTTGTCTATTTTTTCAGGGTTCTCTAGTTATAAAAACCTTATTGAAAACAAAAGGACTTAAAAAGTTCTACATTTGCATTCCAATGACTCAAAATATATTTTATATGCTAATATAATATTCAGTGATGCTTTATTAAAAGACTTTCTGTCTCATACTTTATTACAAATTAAAACTTCATTCACATCACTAATATACAATGGCATTTTTTTTTAATTTAAGTAAAAATTGACTCAATAAATCCTTTAATACTGTGACTGCATGGGTTATGTAGATTCGGAAATCTGGTTTGTAGAAATGTAGAATAATTTTTGCTGCAGTAAAAAGATGTGAAATTGACTATCAGCTGCCTTCAAGGCTGACTCAGTATTTTCCTGCACGAAAACAAATGAAAGAAGTCACTGCAGTATGCTTAAATCGTCAACTGTTGCAATAACCAACAAACCACTGCTGTTCTAACACCTTGTGGGTATTTATACCTCCCCAGCCGTTGTTTCTAGAAAGCTGCAGACCTTTCAAGAACTTTAGCTGCAGCAACAATGGGCAGAATGTTCTGGAGCCTCTCTCTGTCTCTTTCTCTCCTGTCGAGTGCCTGACTCCGGCCTGTGGCAGCAGCACAACAATGCCACATGGTGACAATATTGTCGCGAGACATCATTTACGAATAGCCAAAGACAGATGGCAGGGAGAGAAAGAGACAAATAGCGTTCAAGGCACGCCTACTCATGTGGCTGGTTGGTGCTCGCTGAGGGAGCAGCAGAGAGGGAGAAAGAGACGAAGATGGTCGAGATAATTCTCGCTTCATCATGAAAGACTGTGATGCTTCGTCAGAAGTCGGGAAATTTCCAGAACCAACGAATGGTGAATAAAAGCAACTACACTGGTCGAGGCGTGTCAGTTTACGGCAAGGAGCCGAGATAGTGAGTGTAGTGTTGACCTGCACAGATGAACTGGAAGATTGTAATTGTTTATGTCACGTAATTATGCTGGTGTACGAAGTGTATTTCTATGCAAATAAAGAGCGTTTGGATTTCTGCAACTTGGACTTTTAATTCTACGAACCCACAAAGTCACAGTATGAGATAATTTTACTTTTACTAATGCTTTTATTCATAACTTTGAGTAATACTTTAGTTCATAGTGTGACTTTGTGGGTTCGTGAAATGAAAAGTCCAATTACACAAACTCAACAATGTTCTTTATTTCCACCGACTTACAGTTTAACACTTGCCAATTACACAGAATTACGTACTGCACACAATTACAATTCACCAGTTCGTCCGTTAAAGTTACACTTGCACTCGCGATTACGTAAACTCCGATGCACAACACAGTCTTCTCGTCCTTACACTAGCACTTGAACTCTTACGCTGATTGCCAAGAACTCTGACTGACTAACTAACTAACTCCTCCTCTTGCCCGACGTGCTGCTTATATAGGGTCCGCTTGCCGATCTGGAAGGTTCTCCATTAGATGAAATATCCCGTAAGTTCGAGAACACAGGTGGAACAGAAAGAGACGGCACAGTGATGTTTTTTCTCCCAGCCACCTCCTGTAACCACTATAAGACAAACGAGGGGGGGGGGGCGTGGCTAACATGGACCTCCCCTGCTTCCCGCTCTCAGCTGCTTCTATAGGGTGTTCCAACGCTTGGGTGACAATAGTTACTTGATACCAAAACCTATAGGTTATATTCTAGCAAAACATATATCAAAACAAAATCTTATGTTTTCAGGTAATAATATGCATTAAAACAAAAACTTTAAACTTTTTCTCCTAATTGTAGTTATAAAGGTTATTGGAGGCACATTTTCTCTTTTATCAGAAGTATTGTTTTTCGTAACTTTAAATTTACACATGAAACTAGCCTCCAAACTTGCAGAGAATAACTGTTTGTTGATTTATTGTGTTTTTCTTTCTTTTTCTCAGGTCCACATTACTCATTCTCTAAACATATTGTTTTCATAATAAATAATTTTTTTTTAAATACATAATATACAACTTATACTAAGATACTCTGAATGTAGATAAAATATCGCTGACAATACATTACAAAATTATGTTTAGTAACTCATTGCTCTTAGAACCCTTTGGTTGTGTTTTAGCTTGAGCCTCTCATTACTAAAACTCTGCTTTTGTAATTAGTCCTCTGGATAACTATTGTTCAACATTGAGCCACTTTTGAGAAAATAAAACTTAACTAAAACCTTTATGTATAAAATGTGTGAGGACAATTTTCATACTCTCAAGTGGTAGAGATACCAGGGGTGGCTTCTGAGGTAGTGCCTCTGTGCCTTGGCACCATCTGTATGAAAACAAAAGAAAGAGAAGTGTATAGGAATTGCACAAAAAAGATTGTTTCTGAGTATCTGTTCCCTCGTGTGAATAGGCGTGCTAAATGCAAGTGCTCTGTCCTGGTTGTTTTCCGTGGCTTGGCGCCAATTCCAGAACAGCACCATCTACGCTCATCAGCACCTTTGTTAAGGGCTAGGATGTCTGCTTATACAAGGCTTCTTATGGGAGAAGGTGGTGCCAAGGTTTCTGTGGTGCATAACTTACGCTTCATCCGTTAGAGTGCAGTAAAGCACGGGACTTAAGATAACTCTCTGTCGTGAAATGCTACACAAATGCTTCGTATCACATTCTCCATGAACTGTATTATCAAACTTTTACTGTACTCATTACAGCTGTGCATAACAAGAGTACGGATGTAATAAATATCTATTTCCATTTCCCTGTATGTTCAGTTTGGTACAGATATTATAAAATAGGATGGATTATTGATAAGACTACCTAAATTGTTTGAAATTGGTACACATATTTATATTTTAACAACCCTTATTTATTTACTTATTTATTTATTCATTCATTTATTTATGGCACCATTAATACAATGCATCACCGGCTGCCTCTGAGAGGTACTAAAGAACAGAAAATAATTACTAGATAGTTGTGAAATAATTTTAAAGCATATTACTTGTATAACATATTGGTATAAGTAGCTCAAAACTGAAAAGAATTTACAATGATCAAATAGAAACAATAAACTGTTATTACAATCAGGCAGGTATTGGAAGAATTGTACCAGAACAAGAAGATAGCCAATGCTACCCACAACATGTATGCCTATCGAATACAAAAGGAAGACATGAAGACCTACATTCAGGACTGTGAGGATGATGGTGAAACACAGGCAGGAAGTCGATTACTACATCTTCTTAAGGTATACCAATTTTATCCCTAGAGCAGACTACTAGAGATTTGGAAATGTAGAATCAGACTGAAAAGTTATCTTAAGCTTTCTGTGTTCCTGTTCATGAACAGCCCACTCTGGCACCAATACCAGTATAACTTTAGTTTCCCCAACTGAGCCCCCTTTTTTTTTTTAATTTTGAGAATGTAGAAATACAAAAAATATTAGATAAGATAGCCAAAAAGAAATCTTTAGTTTTCTATACTTAGATGAAAAGTATTTGTGAAGAGGAAAATATAATATGAGATCCAAAAACACCCAAACTGGCTGCATGAAGTTTAGCCTGTCTGCATCCTCAGCGCTCATTACCATTTGCTGCTATCATAAATATGCACAGGTGAAACCATGCAACATTAAAACTACTTTTAAAGACTTTATTTTCCCATGTTATTAAAAGAGATGCTGAAACTAGCCACCACCATTGTCCAAGGAAATTTTTGGGTCTTTCAGTAATATAACAATAATCGCAAAAACTATTTGTAGTTGGTTTATTGATACTCGTCACTTACTTGTTTATATTAATGAAAGACTAGTTTCAAAGGCAATCGCCTCCATTTTCAATCTCTTTCCAACTGGCATCTGTTGTTGTCTGCTCTCTCTCTGGTGGTGGAACTATGAACTTTTTTGTCAAATTATCTACTGCTGGAATTTCAAAGTTTATCCAAACACATATAATATAACATTAGTTTCCGCAATTGGCTCACATTATTTGAGTTTTGAGAACACAGAAATACAAAAAATATTGGGTGAGATAGCCAAAAAAAAAAATCTTTAATTTTCTGTACTTTGGATAAAAATAACTTGGGAAGGGGAAAATATATAAACATGATAAATAAATATTAATGAAAGACTAGTTTCAAAGGCAATCGCCTCCATTTTCAATCTCTTTCCAACTGGCATCTGTTGTTGTCTGCTCTCTCTCTGGTGGTGGAACTATGAACTTTTTTGTCAAATTATCTACTGCTGGAATTTCAAAGTTTATCCAAACACATATAATATAACATTAGTTTCCGCAATTGGCTCACATTATTTGAGTTTTGAGAACACAGAAATACGAAAAATATTGGGTGAGATAGCCAAAAAAAAAAATCTTTAATTTTCTGTACTTTGGATAAAAATAACTTGGGAAGGGGAAAATATATAAACATGATAAATAAATATTAATGAAAGACTAGTTTCAAAGGCAATCGCCTCCATTTTCAATCTCTTTCCAACTGGCATCTGTTGTTGTCTGCTCTCTCTCTGGTGGTGGAACTATGAGCTTTTTTGTCAAATTATCTACTGCTGGAATTTCAAAGTTTATCCAAACACATATAATATAACATTAGTTTCCGCAATTGGCTCACATTATTGAGTTTTGAGAACACAGAAATACAAAAAATATTGGGTGCGATAGCCAAGAATGAAATCTTTAATTTTCTGTACTTTGGATAAAAAGAACTTGGGAAGGGGAAAATATATAAACAATAAATAAAGGGGAGTAGCAAAGTATGGTATGGATAAGAGTAGGAATATGGAGGTTAAAAGGTTTAAGAAAGCATATTGCACAAACTCAAAGTCTTACATATGGTGGAAAGGTGATGTTGAACGTATAACATTTATAATAATTTATTAAAACCTTGCTTATCTTTTTAAGAAATTATAAATTTTTCACAGTACACAGGATTAGTTTTTCAAATACATCATCCACATCTTTAGCCAAGTTATTTATTTCTGATGTCATAATAATATAACTTTTAAATTTAAAGGAGCCAAAGTTTGGAGAAAGGAGTTCATTAACAAGAAATAGTATAAGATAAAAATATTGCTATAATTGAAAAATTTCACAGTGATGCTAGGAGGATAAGGCAGTAGTTTTCTTTTTATGTGTTCTGCCTTTAACTGCAATGGTCATATCAGCGGCTGTTCTCCCTTGGAACATATCAAAGGTGT
The DNA here is from genome assembly GCA_030765055.1 of Mantis religiosa. Taxonomy (NCBI): domain Eukaryota; kingdom Metazoa; phylum Arthropoda; class Insecta; order Mantodea; family Mantidae; genus Mantis; species Mantis religiosa. The sequence continues at coordinate 190,750,814 of CM060949.1, read as the reverse complement.
TAACTTGTATTTGTTGGGTTTTTAATCATAAGATTACACACACACTCTCACTCTCATTCATACTTCCAGACTCTGGGGAAGATAGGGAGTCATCTTGGCTGGAGGAAAATCCCTACCCTCAGCCAAGAATCGAACCCAGGACCTCTTGCACGACAGGCAGGTGCTCTACCGATTGAAATACGGGGCCAGCGAAGGCAGTAGTTGTAGAAAGTGAAGAATAAGTTGATCTGTACAATGAATGAAGACAAATAAAATACAAACTTATAGCAAATTAAAAACTAATTAATGGGAAGTGATTTCTGTGACTTGTTATACTTTTTGCTTCACCATTTTTTAATACTTTAAAGTAATATAAATATTTAATAGCAGTCTGATTAAAATAAAGTTGTTTTTATTAAGTATATAAATCTATATTTTTATATTGTATTGTGACTTTGTGGGTTCGTAGAATTAAAAATCCAATTTGCAGAAATTCTAAATGTTCTTTATTCCCTTAGAAATACACTGATCAATTCTCACGTAACAACGTTACATCACACACACACATCACAATCTACCAAGGTCGATAACAATAACAAACAACGTTCTGATCAGTTCTCGTTACAACACTGTTTTTTTTTTTTTTAGTTTGATTTATTGACTCATAAATCAAACTCAAAAATGAAGAATACTTCACTGTTAATAATGCTTCTGCTTTTATTTTAACAACACTCTTGTTACACAACTGAACTCACTGTTTTACAAAACTGTCCTGCTAGCGTGTCACAATCGCTTATATATCTCAGTCATAATTCAAGAGACTTCTCGAGCAAATAAGAAACTGAATATTCTATCACATTCCAGAAACGTAACTTAATCTATGCCGGCAAGTCCTTTATCACAGCTATCTTCAATTGCCGGCCCCTTTGTGTACACTTGCTGCGCTATTGTTAACTGCTTATGCAGTTAATAATTGTTTAATTACAAACAAAAGCAGTTATCAAAATGGAGGTTTTTTGCATTATAAGTATTTTGAATTCAAAGTCATACTGATAGGTCAACATAGTAGTTCAATTGGTTAGGGCATTGGCAGGAGAAGCTGAAGATCCATGGTTCAAATTCCGTCTATGGCATTGAATTCTTCAGTCTAGTTCTACCTTTCCAATCTAAATTACATAAATACATGTGTGAAAAACCAGTTATCACTACTAGAAATTTGTTTTGATTACATATGCAAATATTTAAATATTCCCTCTTTTCCTTTAAAGAAAAAGATACTTAGCAACACTAGTTATTCAAATGCCAGATGGTGTCCATGGAAGATATCATCAAGGCCTCACAATGGGAACAATGGTACCTGAAACATATCCTAGCACAGTGGTACTACAGCGCTGATGACCAAGCAATTGAGCGCCCTTATATACAAATCATCATCACAGTGGTACTATTGTGCAGTATTTTATGTATTTATTTACTTTATTCCATGCCATGGCTGAGTGGTTAGACCGCTTGGCTTTCACCTAGGTGGCCCAGGTTCGATCCCAGGTGACCGCAAAGTGGGATTTATGGTGGACAACATGGCACTGGGGTGGGTCCTCCTGTTTCCCTCACCATCATTATACCAATTGCTCCATCCTTCATTCATCTCAGGCATTGGGCCAACCCCTCAACCCTGATTTCATCTCTCAGGTCAGATGCTTCGGCTCCCTTGCTCTGAGGGAACACAAGCACTTCCTAACGTCAGCATTGATGGGAAAGGGAGAAAAAAAAATTGCTTTATTCATGGATGACCAGTGTTAGGTTGCTTTTGGAAGGTCCTTGGTTCTGATACTGTCAGGACCATTCTTCTGACAAAATTTATTCTAGGTTTACCTTAGTCCTCAAACTCGAAAATGTGAGAGATACCTTGTCACATTTTGGTCTGGACCTTATTGTGGAAGTTCTGCACTTCTGACTGGGTGCTTTAAGGGTTTTTAAAAAATGGTAACTTGTGAACTGTTATAGATAATTCTGTAGCTCTTTTTTTTTTTTTTTTTTCGTTTTAATTAATGAATTTAAAGTAAATAATAAACTTAAACACATTAGCTTTAGATTTCATATACAAATTTGAAAAAATAAAAATTAAATAGTGATTTTATAAAAATAAACTCATACAAGCAATTTAAATAGTTATAAATAAAAGTGATGTTAAAAGTGAAGCCAATTTCATGTTGGAAGACTTAAAATTGGGTCATACCTTTTAGAACTTGAAACTTCACTCACATCCATTTAAAAAACCAAGAATGTTTTCGTGACTGTTGCAGTCCCATCCTCAGCTGATTAGCGACTGGCCACTATCATCACAATTGGTTGATGTCTAAATCTCTTGTAATTGGCTCCCTCTCTCAGAAGATTTTTTACATAAGTTCAATAAACCATTCACTGATGGCACATTAACATTTAAAATATGTGAAATGTTTTTTATAATAAAAATGTTTTCCCAAGTTGTAAGTTCAAGTTTTGTTGTCAATGGTTTAAGTAATTTAATCTACTCCCCGATGTGGTGGTGAATGAAGTATGCATTGCAGAAGTATGGATACATTAGTAAAAAACAGGTGCAGACTTTCTGAAATGTCCTCGAAACAATGCTGCAAGTAATGAATTGTGTGGTAGTGAAGCTAATATAATACACTTTTTGCACTGTGACCATAGGAGATATAGTAATAGTAGTAATATGTTTAAGCTACCACTTCCAAGCAAAAATTAATGAAGTGGAGAAATAACAAGAGGCTCAATGCCACAGGCAGATACGCCACAGAGATGCACAGATGTCTAAATAGTTCCTAATCCAAAAATCTGTCACAGTATTGGACAAGTCATTCATTGCCCCCAAGGGGTCGAAATAACTAGCCATCCAGTGTCCACAGGGAATACTCTTTCCTTGAAGCAAGCATTCTTTGGCACTGCCACACACCACAAAACCTAAAAGCACACCTGAAACAGAATGAATGGAATCATGGTAGATGAGATACCACTCCAGCATTTGTATACCCTAAAAACCCAATGTGAGTGTGAATAGTCAGCAGAAATCGAACACAGGACCTCCAAAATGCAGAGACAACTTGCTTGTCTAACTATATAACATCCATGCATAAAAATTACAAAAAGATTTATAATGGTACTATGAACATTGTACATACAGGCAAAAATGTTGTGGTATCACTTCTACAAAGTTTTTATCAACCAAAAGTATACCTACATACTGAATTAGAAAGAAATTAGGCTGCTTGGTTAGTCTACATCCCTTCTAAGTGTAATAAAAAGCTAATGTGCCAGTGAATAAAATGAAGCATTGACTTGCAGCATTACCCTACATTTATATTCCTGTCTTTTGCATTTTCCTCTGATTTAGCACAATTTTTCTGATTACCTCAAGTTGTCACATCGACAAACAAAAAGGATAGGGGGCAAGAGTTTGAACATTAGACTCAAGGAGCATTTTAGAAACATAAAGAACAAAGAAATAAACAAATCAGCAGTAGCGTACTATTTTTGGAATGAGAAGTATGATATAGAACAAGAAATCTATTTATTAAAAAGTGTTCAGGTCCAACTGCATTAGCCATATGGGAAAAGATAGTCATACAGAAATATAAAGGAAAACTATTCAATTTTGATATCACCTTTAATGAGAACCCAAACTGCAGGTTCATCAACGCAACAGAGATGCTCCAATCACCACCAAGGAGTTCACCAAATTAAATTCAAACATTGACATTAGCTGAGGATGTTAGGAAGGTTCTAACAAAATAGCAATATATGGAGCATGGAGTACTATTTAAATTCAAAATTATATTAATTTTGTGCTTCAATGTATCATAGTCCATATTATTAAGAATCTGGAATAGATAGAATCAACCTGAAAAATTGAATGCCATGGAAGTTAATTGATGGAAATTAATCATTTCTTCTCACTAGCCATATATAGGCTAAGATTTTAGATAGAGTAAAATCTTAGCCTATATACGGCTAGTGAGAAGAAATGATTAATTTCCATTAATTAACTTAAATAATCTGGAATAGATGTTTGCCTGTTGCAGCTATGCTGCACAAGCATGTAAGGTGGGGATGATGTCTGCAAAGTAAGGCATTAAGTATAACATAAGCAAAGTTTTGAACAGTATATTTTAAGATACACTTTGTTTTATATATTCAGATAAATACAGTTTATTTTCTTTTGAATTGTTGTCAATTTTAATGCTTTAAAATCATTAGGAAGAAGCAGAGATGCTCCAATTGTAATCCTGATACTGTCTTTTTATTTACAATCATATTATTTCTTTAGGTTAAATCATTGTCTATTTTTAGATTCTGGATGTGCAGAACATATTGGTTGTGGTGACACGGTGGTATGGAGGTATCCATCTTGGTCCAGACAGGTTCCGTCACATCAATAATGCAGCTCGACAAGCACTTGATGAAGCTGGCCTGTTAAAAAAACCTAATAATCAAGAAAAAAAGAAGCATAAATAATGTGCTGTCTTAACTTTGTGCAATACTGCCCAATACTTATTTTTATACACGTATATAAAGCAGTGAATTTCTGTACAATATGAACTTCTGAATGTTATGTATTACATTCTTACAGCTGTACTATATATAAAAATACTCGGAACAAAATGAATTGAAACTTAACAGAATTTGTATGCTTCCTTACAATGTTCCTGTTTGGACAATAAAGTGTATTTAATTTCACTGATGTAATAATAGTGTTTCTGAAATTTTCTATTTTAATTAAACACTGTATAATACTGTTTTCAGAGACCAAAATACACATATAAAGTTTCTGCTTATTTTTATGAATATGTCACCTTTTCACTCTAAAATGACTGAAGCATTTGTATCATTTTGAAAAGGGGTTATCTCTAACTTTCTCACAAATTCAGTTTTTTAAAGTTAAAAGTTCATATATTAATCTCTCCAAATTGCTTACTATCGCTCAAAATATAGAAATGGACATGGAACAGGTGACATTGTTTAGACACTTCAGAATTATCAAGATACCACCACCAAAGAGAAACAATACAGAAAAGCATATATTAATATAATTTTGTACTTCAATGTATCATAGTCCTTACTCATAGGAATACATTATTTGTTACTGTTATATATGAGATATGAAACAGTTAATTTATGGAAATTAATTGTTCTTCCACAGTAGCTGTGTGCAGGCTAAGGTTTGGATATGTATAGTCAGACTGAAAAATTCAATGCCATAGCTGTGATCTGAAACACGTATCTCCCGTTCTCCATCTGGTTGCTCTTAACCATTGAGCTACTATGACATTAAATTCTCCAACTGACTCGCATTTTGCCCAGTGAACCACTGTAACCTTATATACAATGAGATATGTACCCTTTGTGGCAACTTACTATGCTGTAAATAATTAAGTCCCACGCTTCATAGTTAAGCCAGAGTTATTATGCTAATTAATGGAAATTGATTGTTCTTCCACACTAGCCATGTGTAGGCTACGGTTTGGATAGGTGGTTTACCGGGAAGAATGTGATAAGGATCTATTTACGAAGATATTCTCTCCTTGTATTTTCATGTATGCGCTGAATAATGGCATAAATCTCTGTTTCAAGCACAGTTGCATAGTTACCCAAGAGAAAAGTCTTATGCCATTAACTACTCCAGAACCAGGCCCTGAGCCATCCTTTATCTGTCTGTAAACCAGTTCAAGGTCTTTCCAGGTGTTTCTAGATTTTTGTTTTCCCAACATTCCGATCTATAGTGATTTGGAAGTTCTTTTTAAAATGTTTGATTGGAATTATATAACCCCAAGACATATCTAAGAAAGCATCTCCCATATATTTCCTGACCGTCAGCATACCTGAGTCTTTAAGTTAATTGATGGAAATTAATCATTTCTTTACACTAGCCATATATAGGCTAAGGTTTCTGAGAGTCAACATGAAAAATTCAATGTCATGACTGGGATTTGAACTACAAATCTCCTGCTTTCCATCCAGTCGCTCTTACCCATTGAGCTACCATGGCCAACATGCCGTCCTGACATTAAATTCTCTAATTGAATCATATATATTGTCACCCGAACGTTGGAACTCCTGATAGAACCGGCCGGCGGCAGCAGCAGGAGACGGAGGCATTCGGACACGCCCACTCATTTGTCTGATAGCGGTAACGAGGGGTGGCTGGAAAAACATTACTGTGCAGTCTCTTTCCGCTCCCCTTGATTTCTCGAACTTACGGGATATTTCATCTAATCCGGAACCTTTTAGATTGGCCAGTTGGTCTTATATAAGCAACGCGTCGGGCTGGAGAAAAGTCAGTGCTTGACGAGCTAGTGAACGGACAAGAAGACTGTGTACGTGCATCGGAAGAGTGTACGTAACTGTGAGCGTACAGTGGAACGGTAACGGACGAACTGGTGAATTGTAATTGTGTGCATTACGTAATTCTGTGTAATTGGCAAGTGTTCAACTGTAATTCGGTGGAAATAAAGAACATCTTTGAGTGGTGCAATCGGACTTTTAATTTCACGAACCCACAAAGTCACACTGGTGTCAGGAAGCGGGACGACAACATCACCGAACATTACAGCCATGGACGTGGCATTGGAAAAGATTTTGAAGAAGATGATGGAAATGAAGGCCGAACTGACCTCGGAAATGAAGACGGCAAATGAGAAGATGGAAGAAATGAAGGTCGAATTAGCAACGAAGACGGAAGCGACAAATAACAACCTGGCCGCAGAGTTAAAAAACATGAAGACCGCCAACGACAACATCACCGAGAAGATGGAAGAAATAAAGACCGAAATGACCACAGAAATGAGGGCAGCGAACGACAGTCTGGCCACGGAAATGAAGGTGGCGAACGAGGTCCTCGCCGCCAAATTTGAGGAACAGTTGGCCGGCGTGAGGGATGATGTCGCGAAGCTGGGCAAGCGGATGGGTCAAGTAGACGAGCGCCTTAATGATTTAGAGGAAAAGGCCGACAATAACGCGAAGTCCCTGAACGCCATGGTTGAAGACGTCGAAGACCTTGCGAACCGCGTAAACAACCTGGAGGGAAAGGCCGACAGCAGCGTCAAGTCCCTGAACGCAATGGTGGAGGACGTCGTCGGCAGGAGGCTGAAGGATTTGAAGGCCGACGCGCCGGAACGCGACACAACATCTGCGCCCGTCAAACCTCCCAAGTATGACGGCGCGTCAACGTTTGAGGTCTTCCGCCGCTAGTTCGACACAGTGGCCAAGCACAACAAATGGTCACCAGAAGAGGAGGCCACACAGTTAATAGCCAACCTCCAGGGACGGGCCGCGGAAGTCCTGAACGCGGTACAGTCAACGGCGGCACCCAAGGACATCGAGGAGGCCCTGGAGAATCGTTTCGGAAACCACCGCTTAGCCGCAGCGTACCGCAGCCAGCTAAAGTCAAGGTCACAGCAGCCGGGGGAGACGCTGCAGGAGTTCGCCCTGGCAGTTGAACAACTGGCAAGCAAGGCCCTAGTTGACCTCCCACCAGAGGTCGTGTCTCGGAAAGCTGCCTACACCTTCGTTGACGGGGTACGGGACACGGAGATTCGTCAGCGCCTAATGCTCGGCGATTATAAAACCATCCACGAGGCGCTGACGGCAGCATTAAGGATGGAGGCGGCCAAGGTAACAGCTATCCCGACGTCGAGAACGAGGAGTATCCGCTACACCGGAGACAGAAGACCAGCCGAGGCACGCCGGCGAAGACCTAGTGGCCTGTGTCGGGGGTGTGGACAGCCGGGACACCTAGAGAGGGACTGCCGACACCAGGAAGGGCAGCCGGAAGAACGAGTAAGGCCTCATCGCGGACGGCTGGGTAAGAGGAAAGCCGTGCCGCGTGCTGGTGGACACCGGGGCGGCCGTGACCATCATCAGACCTGACGTGGCGAAGGGTGTGCCGACGAGGAAGCCGAGCCGACCATACCAGCTTGTGACGGCATCGGGCGACATCTTGCCTGTGGAGAAGGAGGCCCTGCTAAAGTTGACCTTGGGAAGGAGTACCGTACGTCTGTGGGTGTTCGTCGCGAAAGTGGCTGAGGAGGTGATACTGGGATTGGATGCCCTCAGGAGCCACGAGGCGATGGTCGACGTCGGGAAGAAGGTCCTGCGGCTCAACGGAGAAGAGGTTATTCTCCGTCAACCAGAAGAGCGCCTTGGAATCTGCAGTGTCATCTTGAACGAAGACGTGGTTGTCCCCGCGAGGAGCGAGGTGGTGGTGACGGCGCGACTGGAAGGCCACAGAACCAGGAACATGATGCTGGACCAGAAGGCGCCTGTACACGGACTGTGTGTAGCCAGGGCACTGCTGCCGTGCCGAGAGGAGGTGCCAGTCAGACTGCTAAATCCAACGGACACCGATCACGACGTCCAGGCCGGGGCGGAGTTGGGAACGTGCGAGCCCGTGCTGAGCGTAACAACAATCGACAAGACACAGGAGCCGGTGCCGACGCAACACCTGGGGCCCCGGCTAGAAGGCCTACTGGAGAGGGCGGCCGACCACCTGACCGCAGAGCAACTGGAGAAAGTTCGACTACTGCTAAGACGATACCAGAGCGTCTTCAGCCAAGGCGACATTTTGAGCCCAGAGGTTCTACTCCCATTAGTCCTGAACCCGTAGGAACTGGACCCGGGCCTCCTTCAACCAGGGAGTATCCGAGCTGTCCCAAAGGGCGCTCGGCGTCCTCCGTGGGGCTTTCCATAGGGCAAGACCTTGAGTCCTATGGACTCAAGACGGGATGGAAGTGGATACACCACTTACGCGCGCCAACACCAAAGGTGAAGACTACCGATATGACCTCGGTGGGGCCGCCTGGTTATCTAGCACACCTTCTACTAGCTTTGCAGGCTAGTACCCGGGAGAATTAATGGCTTCCCTCAACCCCGTCCGAAGACGTACCCGATCCCCACGGGTTTCGGGAACACACTGCCCCCTCGAGTCCATCCCAATCCGAACAACTCCCGAAGGAGGGGCTCGGCTATTCGGACCGAGGCTCCTCAAGTAACGTCAGAGGTACCACGAGTGCTAAGGGTCCGCAGCGCCCGCACTTTGGCAGCTGAAGGGGACGGATCCCCTCCCCTACGGGAAGCCAAGGCGACAGTTACTACGGCCGCACTGACAAAGTGCTTCACCGCATCGACACCGGGGACGCCCGGCTTATTCGGCAACCACATAGATGCGTTCCGCTGGCAAAGCAAGGGGCGGTACGAGACATGCTGGAGGACATGAGATCCAGGGGAGTGATTGAAGAGTCGGACAGCCCTTGGTGTTCCCCTGTAGTCTTGGTGACGAAGAAGAACGGCGAGCTGCGCTTCTGCGTAGACTACAGAAAGCTGAACGCTGTCACCCGGAAGGACTATTTTCCCTTACCCCGGATTGACGACACCCTGGACAGGCTAGCTGGTGCACAATGGTTCTCGACCCTGGACCTGAAGTCGGGCTACTGTCAGGTAGCTCTAGACCCAAGAGACAAGGAGAAGACCAAGGGCTCTGGCAGTTCACGGTTATGCCCTTTGGCCTCTGAAACGCACCAGCTACCTTCCAACGCCTCATGGAGTCAGTGATGAGTGGGCTGACTTACAATGCCTGCCTGCTATACCTGGACGACATCATCATCGTCGGGAAGACTTTTGAAGATCACCTCGAGAATCTGAGTAAGATGCTACAGAGACTGCAGGCGACCAAGTTGAAGCTGAACGCGAAGAAGTGCCAACTCTTCCGCAAGGAAGTGAACTACTTAGGCCACATAGTCTCAGCAACCGGAGTGGCCACAGACCCGGAGAAGACACAGGCTGTGAGACATTGGCCTCGCCCAAAGGATAAGAAAGAGTTGCACAGTTTCCTGGGGCTGTGCAGTTATTACCGCCGCTTCATAAAGTGGTTCTCCAACATCGCAAAACCCCTCACCTGCCTGACAGAGGAACACCAACCTTATATGTGGACGGAGGACGCCGAAGACGCTTTCCAGCACCTGAAGAACACCCTGTGCAGTGCTCCAATTTTGGGATTTCCACAACCGGGTGGCATCTTCATTGTGGACACCGACGCCAGCGACCATTGCATTGGAGGTGTCCTATCGCAGATCCAGGACGGCCATGAGCGGGTGATAGCCTACTACAGCAAGACGCTATCCAAGGCAGAGAAGAACTACTGCGTCACCCGACGGGAGTTACTGGCGGTAGTAAAGACCTTAGAGCACTTCCACAAGTACCTGTACGGTCAGCCATTCCACCTGAGGACTGACCATTCTCCCCTAACCTGGCTATTGAGCTTTAGGAACCTGGAAGGCCAGAGAGCACGTTGGGTCCAGAGGCTGCAGGAGTACGACTTCACTTTGGAACATCGTAGGGGGAAGAGTCACGGTAACGCAGACGCCATGTCCCGAAGACCCTGTCCAGAAGAGTGCGGCCAGTGCACCAGAGTGGAAGAGGAGCGTGCCGCAGCAGTCCGAGTAGTTGTGGCAGTGCCTGTGCACGGCTGGAATAGCGCAGGCCTGAGGATGGAGCAGCTGGCGGACACAGACTTGGCGCCACTCTTGAAGGAAGTGGAGGCAGCGACGAGACCAACCTGGGAGGACATCGCACCGAGGAGCGCCACCTACAAGTCGTACTGGGTCCAATGGGACTCGTTGAAGACCAGAGAGGGCGTGCTGTTCCGGGTATGGGAGTCACCCGATGGGAGGACGTAGAGAGAACAGTTGGTACTTCCCCGGAGTAAGGTCCTGGAAGTCTTGGAGGAAGTGCACGCTGGTACTTCGGGAGGACACCTGCGAGCGAAACGAACGATTGACAAACTACGGCAGCGCTACTACTGGCTGAGACTCCGAGCAGATGCTGAGAGATGGTGCCGTCAGTGTCACGTGTGCGCAGCGAGTCGTGGCCCCCAGACTAGGAGCCGGGGTCGCATGCAGCAGTACAACATCGGAGCGCCATTCGAACGGATCGCCATTGACAGTGCTGGACCGTTCCCAGTTTCTGACCGAGGCAACAAGTACCTAATGGTGGTTGTGGACTACTTCACCAAGTGGCCGGAGGTGTATGCCATCCCAAACCAAGAGGCAAAGACAATCACAGACTGCCTCGTGGAGCAGATGTTCTGTCGATTTGGGGTGCCGTTAGAGCTACACAGTGACCAAGGTACCAACTTTGAGTCCAACCTAATGAAGGAGGTACTACAAAGGCTTGGGGTGAACAAGACCCGCACGACGCCTCTACATCCCCAATCGGATGGCATAGTCGAAAGATACATCAAGACCTTAGAGGAACACCTGAGGAAGGTCATGGCCAGCCACCAGCGAGACTGGGACGTCAAGGTGCCACTGTTCTTGCTCGCCTACCGCTCGTCTACACACGACACAACTGGGATGACGCCAGCCAGCTTAATGTTCGGCCGAGAGTTACGCCTCCCTTGTGACCTGGCTTTTGGAAGCCCTCCGGAAGCGAAACAGCCAGCAACTGAGTATGTGGAGAACCTGGTGGATCATCTCCACGACATGCATGAGATGGCTCGCCAGAACATCCAGAAGGCGAGCGACCACATGAAGACCAGGTATGACAGGCAAGCCAACAGCCAAGGGTTCCAGCAAGGTGACCTGGTCTGGTTGTACCGTCCCACCCGGACCAAGAGATGCTGCCCGAAGCTCCAGCAGCCATGGCAAGGACCGTACCGGGTGGTGAAGAGGATTAACGACCTGGTCTACCGCATCCAGAAGGTTCCCCGAGGGAAGATGTTGGTGGTACACCTGGATCGCCTGGCACGCTACGATGGTGCTGTTCAGGACAACCAGCTTTGAGGAGGGAGCAGTGTCACCCGAACGTTGGAACTCCCTATAGAACCGGCCGGCGGCAGCAGCAGGAGACAGAGGCATTCGGACACACCCACTCATTTGTCTGATAGCGGTAACGAGGGGTGGCTGGAAAAACATTACTGTGCCGTCTCTTTCCGCTCCCCTTGATTTCTCGAACTTACGGGATATTTCATCTAATCCAGAACCTTTTAGATTGGCCAGTTGGTCTTATATAAGCAACGCGTCGGGCTGGAGAAAAGTCAGAGCTTGACAAGCTAGTGAACGGACGAGAAGACTGTGTACATGCATCGGAAGAGTGTACGTAACTGTGAGTGTGCAGTGGAACGGTAACGGATGAACTGGTGAATTGTAATTGTGTGCATTACGTAATTCTGTGTAATTGGCAAGTGTTCAACTGTAATTCGGTGGAAATAAAGAACATTTTTGAGTGGTGCAATCAGACTTTTAATTTCACGAACCCACAAAGTCACAATATATTTCCCGGTAAACTACTAGGGGCTTTCGTATCCAAAATACACCGTTTGTGGTGACTTACTATCGTAAATACTTGAATGCCAGGCTTCATCATTAAACTCTTATTAAGTTAATTGATAGAAATTAATAATTTCTTCACACTAGCCTACATAGGCTAAGTCTTTGATAGAGTCAACATGAACAATTCAATGCCATGGCCGGGATTTGAACCATAGATCTCCTGGTTTCTGTCCAGTCGCTCTTACCCATTGAACTAACTTGGCCAACATGCCATCCTGACATTAAATTCTCCAATTGACTCATACTTTCCTGGTAAACCACTAGGGGCTCTCATATCCGAGATACACTGTTTGTGTTGACTTACCACCGTAAGTACTTGAAGCCATCAATTAACTTAAATAATAAGAGTTTAATGATGAAGCCTGGGATTCAAATGCTTATGATAGTAAGTCACCTCAGTGTATCTCAGATACGAGAGACCCTAGTGGTTTACCGGGAAATATATATACCAGTCAATTAGAGAATTTCATGTCAGGACGGCATGTTGGCCATGGTAGCTCAATGGGTAAGAGCAACTGGACAGAAACCAGGAGATCTGTAGTTCAAATCCCAGCCATGGCATTGAATTTTACATATTGACTATCTACCTGAGTCTGTTTCAGGAATTCTCAGCTGTTCGGTATGTTTCAGTGTGTAACAGTACTTTTGGGTTATGTTTGAAGTATGAAAAGTTTATAAATTTACAAAAAAAAATGATTATGTAAATATATTTAATAATTTAAATATGTAAAAATGTATGTAATTGTGTGATTGGCCGAAGTAATAATTGTATGACGTAATGTTGTGATGTGGTATTAAATCGGCCAATCACAAAATTAAGAGAGAAGTAACGATAGTTACGAAAAATCAATAATCTTGGTAGAGAGAAATTTTTGTTGTAATGGTGGAGTGTGATGAATAGTGGTGCAAGATCAAGAACATTTAAGTAATATATCGAGATTTTACCCACACCACTGGATCAAGCTTTAGTCGCATAAGAGCCAAAGATGCAAACGATGATTTGCGAAACATGTCCTCAAAATAGGTACAAAAGTGAAGCAGATGTGTAATAAATACGACTCATCTAAAAATTAATAATTTAAGTAATAGTTTGAATCTGTATAAATATAACCAGGTAAGAATTTATCAACATGTTGGAAGTGACTGGGAAAGGAAGTTCAAGCAAAATGTAATCTAAATAATACAATTAAATAGTTACAGAATTTGACTTCTCCGAAACTTTATTCCGAACCACGCCTGAAAAACAGATGTCTTATGACTCTTATTTAGAATAAGATGATACAATTGATGACCAGAGGAAATAGATAGCCGCAAAAACTCACACAAGAAGAGGAAGAATTGTGCGTCCAACATAGAAATCCTGTCCCAAATTGCGCCCGAACGTGTGGCTGATGAAGATGGAAACAAATTAACGACGAATGGTCACAAATTCCTGTCCCAAGTGTGATGCCATTCTTGCCTCCTTCATTACAAATAAGCGTAATGGAGTCAGGTTCAGAAGTGTCTCCATTGTTGTTTTCATTGCTGCTGTAATAATCATACAGGTTGCTCTCTGAATTTTGAGTTGAGTTTTGGAGCCTTCTTGAAGGATCTGAGTCCACCAAATCAGTGCTCCATAGGTTGATGGCATTATCATCTTGGTATGTATTCAATGAATCATAGCAGGCCTTAATCCCAATTTTTTGCCATGCGTGCATCTTAACTCCTCAAAGATTGTTTTCGCCCATTTTATTATTTTATTAAAATGTTGATTCCTGTCCATCTTGGAACCCAAATGGATTCCCAAGTATTCCTGGTAAATGGTACAACAGTTGTTTTCTATGATGATTGTATCATCAGCATAGCCCATGATTTCTTAACCTAGGCTATGTACTTAAGTAACCCATCAACCACTAGATTCCACTGTATGGGTGATAGCACTCCACCCTGTGAATGCCCACTTAGCAGCTAAGCTGCTTTCCATGAGACTCATGTGAATTATTTTGCATCTTAACATGGACTGAATCCACCTAATACGGGTTTCATCAATACCATGCTTCCTTGGCAATAATTATAGTTTTAAATGAGGCGTTGTCAAAGCTACCCTCAATATCAATGAATGCACCTAATGGCACCTGCCTTTCTTGTACTGTTTTGTACATCTGTGTACAACCTGGAAAAGTGCAGTTTCTGTTGATCTTCATGATCAACAGGCATGCTGATTCTGGTGCAGAGACATCGCTTCAGGGCACCTTCTCTTATATGCCTATCTATTAATTTCTCAAGTGTCTTGAGAATAACTGATATTAAGCCGATAGGTCTCAAGGACTTTGCCAGGGTAAAGGGCTTCCCTGGCTTTGATTGGCACATGTCCTAAAACCAAAATAGCTCTTAGGATTCTTATAAAAAATGTGATAATTCACCAAATCCTTTTTGAAGCATGATGGCTATTATTCCATCACTTCCTGGGGATTAGTAAGTTGAAATGGGCATATTGCCCATTTTAATTTTTCATAATTGATGACTTCCTGGGAGTATTTTAATTTTTCATAATTGATGACTTCCTGGGAGTTCTGCTCTGGATGCCCTCCTCATGGAGGGATCCAGTCCCAGGCTGTCCCATCCTCCCTTGGGTTCTTTGATTATAATTGATCCATGTAAGTGCACTAGAAAAAGTTCTTCCATTGTTTCCTTCTCTGTTTTTTGCATTCCCCATTTTCCAATTGGAGATTGCTGCTGAAACTTTGAGGATCTTCACTTAAGGCCTTCTGGAGTCTAGCACATTCTGGAGTCATTTCAATCTCCTCACAGTGATATCTCCAGTAGTCTTCCTTAGCCTTCCTCAAGGCTTATTGTATCCTATCTACTATGTGTTCCAATGTTTTGTCCTTTTAGCAAGGTTAAATAATCTATAAAGCTTTTTCCTTTTACTAGCACGGTCTTGGATACATTCCTGTTGGCTTGCCTTGTTTTCATTGGACAGTTATTGTTATAAGCTGATATTACTGCATCCTTCAGCTGTTCTGCAGCAATTTCCAAAACCAGGTAGTCATGAATATTACCGTCCATCTTATTCATATTACTGGCTAGGTCTTTCGTAGGAATCCCAGTCAGCTCTTTTACGATCTCAGTAAATTCGAGTCTGCCTGGAGTGTCCTGTTATCTTAAACTGGGTGTATTTGTGGTCTGAACAGCTTTCGTCCTCAGAGACATACCATTTTTTGATAAAATTTCCTGCATAATTGTTGGATATTGTTATAACAACTTCCTGCCTTCTAGTTGTGACAAAGTAGGCCTGTTATGCACATTAAGTATTTCAAAATAATTTGATATGATGTACTTGTAAAGAGACTCACCTCTTTTATTTGTGTTTGTACTCCCCCATGCTTCACGGAAGGAGTTATCATCACAGCCAGCTACCATCTGGAGTCCCTCTAAGTTCGGATGTCTGCCAGCTGTTCTAATTCCTTTGTTGGAGGTAGATTGACATCATAGGAAAAGTAGACTGATCCGAGTATAAACTCCTTCAGTCCACCTTCCCTCGTAGATTTTATATTCACTGCTGTCATGTCTCTAGAGCAGAGGTTCATTAACGGCAGTGTGTTCAGGTAACTTTTTACTAAAATACAGGTTCTAGGAATCTTGTCAGTTCTATTATAAATTAATTTCCTGCCAGCCTCCTTGAGTCCTTTTATCTCCCCATTATAACACCAAGGTTCATGGATGAGAGCCACATCACAACACTTCATCTTTACACAGAATGCAGCAGAAGCTGCTCTACTGTGCTGTAGTTTACTTGCAGTATCCTCATCACTTGCTTCCCAGTCTTTTATGGGTTTGAAGGATATCCTTCCAAGTTTCCAGTAAACTTAAAGCCGGCCTTCTATAGTATGCTCTATGAGCTAAAGTCAGTAGAGAATGCCAAAGTTTGTCCTTTCTCAACCATTTTTACTAACCACTCTTATATGGTCAGCTCGGAATTTTGTCTCCCGAGTCTTTTGACAACGAGTGTTTTCTCAGAAATATCTGGTATCCAGACTAGCACCTTAGGTATTTTTGGTAGGTCCTTGGAGACTACCGATATTAACTCGGTGCCCTCACAAATGTTTCAGAGATCTTTTGTGCTGTCAAGTCTGCTTCAAGAGCTCCTTGATCAATTCCTTGTTGTAGAACTTCTTTTTACTTATGTCCATTATGGTCTCACAAGTATGGAGGAAAAACTGTCAGCCCCTCCAGAGCCTCCTAGGCTGAGGTAAAGCTATATACTCTGCTACATCGCCTGGTATCCCAGAGGCTTCATTAACAACACATGTGCCATGCACCCCTTTGGTACAGAAATGCTTTACACCTTAGGATTGGGGAGTATGTTCGCGGTCTCTTATTCAGTATATTTGGAGACAAACCTACAAAGTGGTTAGGGGATCAGCCCAACACCATGCATGTCCCAGCTATCTACCACCTGATGCATCCGATACACGCCCAAGGTTCAGTTTTAGGGGCTTACAGACTGTTAAGTCTTCCACAGGCCTCCGCTGCAGATCGCTTCACTTACTCTATAATTTAACAAGACATGTGGAAGTTAATGGAAAGGCAGAGAGGGAAGAAATGATGCAACTTAAGAAGGCATTTAAATTGCTGGTAGAGTCAAAAAAAGAAAAATGGGGGAGCGAAAGAGTGCATGAAATTGAAGCAAAAATAATTTTGGGAGGGGCTACTCAAATATGGCAAGTAGTCAGGAGATGTACGAGGAAACAAGCTAAAAATTCATCAATTACGCCTGCTGAGTGGTTGAGCTACTTTGGTCAACTGTTTGAAAGAGAGGAGAGAAGCTTACCAAGATGGGAGCTTGAGATGGCTTGTAATTATATAGACGAGTTGGACAGATCTTTCTCAAAAGAAGAGGTGATGAAAGGCTTTTGAATGCTGTGAAGGAGAAGAGATCAGTTCCAAAAAGATGGAGGAAGGCTATAATTCAGCCTATATATAAAGGAAAGGGAAGTGAAGATGATCTGGGGAATTACAGAGGGAAAAATGTTTAAAGGAATGTTGGCTGAAAGGATACAAGCCTGGGCAGAGGTTAACCAAAGATTATCCCCATTTCAATCAGGTTTTAGGAAAGGGAGGCAAACAGTGGACAACATAATGGTTATCAAAACACTAGTTGACAAATATTTACAGGTGAAAGGAGGTAGGATGTATGCTACATTCATAGATTTTGAGAAGGCAAAATAAGGGAAAATTTGTGGTATAAGCTGAGGCTTAAAGGATTAAGTAAAGGGATGGCAGAACTATTAATTGAACTATATCATGAAATTACTTTCTGTGTTAAATGTGGGGAAGAGGAGGTAACTGTTGAGGTGAATCAGAAACGAGATCTCAGGCAAGGATGTAAATTGAGTCCTATTTTGTTTAATCCTTTTATTGACATCATGAGTTGTCTAGTTTAGCCAACAAGCATATGCCAGTGATAGAAAACAAGGTGATCCCGGGCTTATTATATGCAGACGACTTAATGGTAGGGTCAGTAACAGGAATTGGCTTAACTCATGCAATAATTGAGATAGATATTGTAAGGTCTAGGGTCTTATAGTGAATCAAAATAAAACTAAAATAATAATTTTTAAAAATGAAAATAAATTGAAGAAGTCTGAAAAGTGGATTATGGAAGGCACAGAAATTCAAGATTTGCAGAATTACATCTACTTGGAGATTAAACTAAGCAGAAAAGGAGACTGGAAGTCACAGAAGAAGTGGGCTCTAGGTAAGGGGAGGTCAGCCCTGGGTTTACTGAGAAAATGCTTAAATGTAGCACCAATGATAAAGGTATCCTGGTTTGAAAGGCTATACTCAGCCTTAGTAAAGTCTAGGGATAGATATGGAGTGGAAATATGGGGGGTCGAAAATGGATGGGTGAAAATGGATCTTGTATTAAGAGCATACTGTAAATTTATGCTAGGCATACCCCAGAATTCAGCAAATGTAGGAGTATTTTTAGAAATGGGAAATAGTGCAAAAGGAATGGTGATGGAAAGAGTGGTTAAGTACTGGTACAGGATACTGCAGTTGCCAGAGGATAATTATTAAGTGCTGTTTAAGTTTTCAAGAAAAGCATCCCAATTGGGAAACCTGGTTGAAAAGACTAAAAGAACGGTTGGAAAAGGGTGGATTAGGTTATATATGGCTGCATAGACATAGCTTAGCATGGGGAGTATGGAAGGTAGTTAAATCTAGATTTGAGGATAAGGATCGTCAAACTAAATGGGCTGAAATGGAAGAGAAAAGGTCGCTGGTTCTTTTAAGGTTGTTTGGAACAGAATCTAGGTTAGAAAAGTATTTAGATATCTGTAATAAAAGGGAAAGAGTAGCAATAGCATGGTACAGATTAGGGGTTTGGAGATTGAGAGGTCTAAGGGGTAGTGGACTGCTAAGTTACTGTGGAGATAAAGAGGATAAAGAGGAAGGAGAGCATATTATATGAGGATGTAGAGGTACAGATGAATGGAGGACAAAACTGATTAGGGAGAAGTGGCTGAGAAATAAAAGTATTGCAACCATAAAGAAAATGTTCTTTGATCAGAGTCAGATTAGAAAATTAGCAGAATTTCTATGGAAGGTGAGATCCAAATGGAAATGGTCAATTGACAGATGTTATGAGTAAGACCCGACAATATAAATTTTAGATCATAGGATGTATGAGATAAAAAGGTTGTGAAGGATTGGTAGCATTTAGACATCTACTGGATAAGTGACTAGGGTTAATTCCACTAGATGCAATATGTATTAGCTAGGCACTAAATAAAATTAAAAAAAAAAAAAAACAAGACATGGAAGCTTTTGCTTCCATCAAGCTATACATCGACTGTCAGCATTGGTGTCTTCTTCCCTCTGGTCCCTGGTAGCTGGCACAATGAATTTGGTATAGATGTCCGGAGGCAGGATTTCAAAGTTCATAAATCTATGCTTATGTTTTTGGATGAAAATCTCCATGGTGGGTGATTCACTTCTTTCAGTAGTTACAGAGTAAGTGAAACAAAATGTGTCTCAAAATTTTACTCCCAATGTTTAAGTGGTGAATTTGCATTTACAGTTGCAAAGCTTCTAAAAAATTAATACCTATGTAGTTAGTTTTACTAATTTATAATAGCATTAAGAAAACCATGCTTTAACAGTCTTAAACATTTTATCTTCTAAAGTAGAAAAGAATATAGAGAAAAATTAATTTCACTATTTACCTTATTTTTTCTTTCTTTGATCTACTCAAGACCTAATGCTGCAGAGACTGTAGAACCACTTGGTCCTTCAAAGTGAAACCTGGAACAGAAAAATTAAAGCCAAAATATCAAAAACATTAAATAACATTTATATTAATTATACTTGGAAACTACTCAGGGAAATAATGAAGCAATTCAAATTGAAAAGGTTTTGTTTCCACAATAGCTATTTCTTTTACTTCAAAACTTGTTTCAGCAGCTACTGCTCCCATCATAAACCGATTAGATTGATCAACCTGACAATCAAGGTTGGAAATTTGAATGCACTTGCTATTAAACTTATGTCTGTTTCACTTTCAAAACATTAAACATTAGAAATAGCCATACATTTCTAGGAATCATCACTAAATAAAAGACATGCTAAACAAGTAAAGCATTTCATCAATACAATAGATCTAAGATTATGGAAGAAATTGGCGGCAACTTATGAATTTTAATATGGCAGAAGAAAATTTTATTAGCAAGTATATTCAAATTACCAAACTTCACTGCCAGGAAGACCAACCTTCTCAGTCAAATCAGCTGATGGGAGCAACAGCTCTTGAAACATATTCTGAAGTAAAACAAGTATCAATGTATGTTTTTCACATTTTTGGAGGAATTCAGTAACAGTTATGTCCAAATTAATTGATACAACTATTTGTAGTCGTTTTATCACACCATGTCACTACATTTTGATTTTTCAGAGACTAGTTTTGGGAGCTGTTGCTTCCATTTTCAACCTTGAAGGTCTGACAGTTTCCTGTTGTTGCCTGTGGTCTTCTCTGGTGGTAGAACTGTGAACTTCTTTATCAGATTATCGATTGGTAGGATTTCAAGGTTTATTTTTCAGTCTTTATATTTCCATATTAAGATGTTCTCCCACATCAATTTGCTATGGTTTATCACACCTTTTATTAATTTTGGATTTGGGTCAAGGTTATGTTTTTCATTCTAACAGTGAAATGCTATACCTGGCTTGTCTTACTGTTTCAATTTGATGTTTCTGAAATGTTCTTTGACTCTGGCTTTTAATTTTCTTTTAGTTTGCCCTATGTAGACCTTTTCACAATCTTTACAACTTATTTGGTATATTACGGGAAGGAATGAATACCTGTTAGGTTAAGTACATTAACATTTTGCTTTTGTATAGTTATTTGTATTTTTTGTTTTATAAGGGGCATTCAAAAAGAAACGAGCCAGAGTCTGGTATGCGCAAACCGGTGACAGGATGGTAATATCGTGGCATGTGTAAGGAAGTGTTGTTCCTACCAGAGCATGGAAGTTCACAGCCCATCACTAGAGAACACGCGTGCATGTCACATGACCATACAAAGTTAGCAGCAGCATGCATCAATCATCCAACACTGCCAGTCGCATTGCAAACAGTGAAATGGAGGCGTCAAAAGAAGAGCAAAGAGGTGTTGTTCGTTTTCTGACAGCGGAAGGAGTAGGGGGAATGGACATTCATCAACGAATGCCACAAGTGTACGGCAAACACTGCATGTCCCTTACAAGGGTTAAGGAGTGGCACAATCGCTTCAAGGGGGGATGGGTGTTGTTAGCTGATGATGCTTGGTCTGGAGCACCACACTGCATTACCAATGACATCGTCCGGCTGGTTGATGCACTCATTACCCAGGACTGCCGAGTGACAGTGAAAGCCATAGCTGCCGAGGTCAGATTGAGTGTCGGAAATGTTCACACCATCATGCAGGAACGACTGCTCTTGTGCAAAGTGTATGCCCAATTGGTGCCCCACAGTCTTCAACCACACCAGGAAGCATGTCGAATGGTCCACTGTCTTGGTCATTTGCAGCGCTATGCTAGGGAAGGGAATGAGTTCCTGGCACAAGTGGTGGCTGGGGATGCGTCATGGTGTCATCACTTCGAAGCAGTATCAAAACAGGAAAGTCTCCAATGGAAGCATCCAGGGTTACCACCACCAAAAAAAGCCAAGGCCATCCATACAAGTGCAGGAAAGGTTATGCTGTTGTTCTTCTTTGACCAAGATCCCTTCTGATCCACTTCCTGCAGCATGGGACAACAGTGAATGCCCAGCGTTACTCGCAATCCTTGACCAACCTTCGCCAAGCAATCAAATCAAAACAACCAGGCAATCTCATTCTGCTCCACGACAATGCAAAGCCTCATACAGCCAACACAGTTGTAGCACAGAAATTCAAATGGGAGGTTCTCGACCACCCTCCATGCAGTCTGGACCTCTCTCCCTGTGATTACGCCATTTTTGGTCCCCTTAAAAAGGCTCTGAGGGGCAAATGATTCACCTCGGATGACGACGTTCAGCTGTACGTGCAGAACTGGCTCACATAGCAGGCCCGGGACTTTTATGAGACAGCTATTCTCTGCCTTGTGTCACAGGGGACAAGTGTCTCAACAGCCAGGGCCAGTACTTCTAACATACAGGTTCTGGTTTCTGTAATTATGTCTCTGGCTCATTTCTTTTTGAACGCACCTTATATTTTTGCAGTGCTCTCAGCATTTATGAGGGCTGTTCAATAAAGAATGATCATAATTTTTTACGGTCATAATTTTTTGCACTAAAATTCAATCTTATTATATTCTGTTAGCTTAATGTGAAACAAATACACTGTAGTAGTTTCATTGTTGGTACTCCTGGTTCCCGCCTTTGAGAACCAGGCAAGTTCACACATGTTCAGTATCGCCTACCGCTGCAATGGAGGTAACATGCAGTTAAAGTTGATGGTAGAGGAAGATCCGGAGTTTCTTTCAAATGTAATCACTGCTGATAAACCTTGGCTACATCATTTTGATTTTGAGAGCAAACAGCAAAGCTCAGTGTGGAAACCTCCTTCATCACCAACCCCCAAAAAAGCAAAAGTGGTTGCTTCTGCTGGGAAAGTTATGGTCATCTCATTCTTTGATATTCATGGAATGGTTTATCAGCATGTTCTACCTGCACACACATCAGTAACTGGAGAATACTACAGGGATGTCCTGAAAACACTGTAAGTCCATATCTGGTGCAAAAGACCACATTTCCGTGAAGCAGGCTGGATGCTACACCACAATAATGTGCGGCCACATATTGCCAATGTTGTTGCTGAATATCTTGCAAAAATCAATGTGAAGTGCATCCCTCATCCTCCGTATAGTCCGGATTTAGCCCCATGTAACTTTTTTCTATTCCCTAATTTGAAGAAACGCCTTTGTGGGAGGTATTATCTATCATCAGAATAAGTGGTGAAGGCTGTGGAGGCAATTTTGAAGGATCTCTCAAAAAATGGTTTCCAGCATGTCTTTGAAGACTGGCAGAAACGCTGGGACAAGTGCATCACATTCAGGGGAGACTATTTTGAGAAGGACCATCAAAATTATGAGGAAGAGTCAAGGTACATTGTCAAAAAAAATTGTAATCATTCTTTATTGAATAGCCCTCGTACATCTAAGCATACCATGTTTTTAAACTATCTCATGCAAAGATAGCAGGACAAATGTAAAAGTAATGCCATTACTCCTCCATGCAGGGAAAGAAGGTAGAGGGGAACATTTTGTAAATTATTTACACTAGAACATACCCTTAAGAATGTAAACACCTTAATAAGTGATTATTTCTAAATAAAAATATAGCTAACATA
Source organism: Mantis religiosa (assembly GCA_030765055.1). Classification (NCBI taxonomy): domain Eukaryota; kingdom Metazoa; phylum Arthropoda; class Insecta; order Mantodea; family Mantidae; genus Mantis; species Mantis religiosa. The sequence continues at coordinate 190,727,606 of CM060949.1, read as the reverse complement.
CTGAAAATTAAGAGTAGCTGGTGTTTCTTCAAGATTGAATTCTGCAACAGGAACACCTCTTTGAGCAACTCGAGGAGCAAACATAGCTGCTGGATACACCACTGAAGATGTTCCAATTACAAGACACAAATCACAATCTTCCATAGCATTTTCTGTGGAATGAAACAAATTACTTCATTAAGTAAAAATAAAATCACAGAGACTATTCAAAGACAAGATCATTTAATGAATTATAATTTTCCAATGAAAATTAGCTGAAATCCAATAAGAGTAGCGCAAGTAAGACAAATGAAAACTTTGGATATGCAGCCAGCAAAAATACACATGACAAAAGAAGTTGTATACATTACTCAAAATGAAGCTGGTTAAAGGTTCCAAAAGCTGCATTTACAATAATTATTTGTTTTATTGTGAATTTAATAGATATCTTCGCTCATGGTTTTACATAAAAACAGTGAGTCAACATACGGTGAAGGAAAATCAGATGTAAGATGGCAAAATAATCAGGTGAAAATGTATGAATGGGGGAATTTAGTAATTTCAAAATTAATTGAAAAACTATTTGTAGTCATAGCCAGGATTTGAATCATGGATCTCCCGCTCTTCGTGCGGTTGCTCTAACTGTCTGACCTACTATGGCCAACATACCGATATGAAAAATTCTCCAACTGACTCGTTTGTTTCCTGGTAGACCACTAGGGGTTCTCAAGACATGCACCTTTTGTGGCGACTTACTATGCTGTAAGTACTTAAGTCATATAATTTAATGTCATATTGACATGTTGGCCATAGTAGGTCAGATGGTTAGAGAAACCACACAGAGAGCAGGAGAGCCGTGGTTCAAATCCCAGCTATGGCACTGTATTTTTCAGTCTGCCTCTACTCATTCAAACCTTAGCCTACACACGGCTAGTGTGGAAGAAATGATTCTTTCTATTTGTAGTCAGTTTATAACACTTTATCACTTATATTTTTATATTATTGAAGGATTAGTTTTGGAAGCCATTGCTTCCATATATAATATGCAATAATAATAGTGTTACACACAGACTAGTCAACATACCTACGGATAAAGCTGAATACTACAAGGAATAAAAAGCCATACTTCACATAGCAGAAGAAAATTGATACAACAGAAGTCTGGTTTTTAACAAAATTAAAAAAAGCTAAGCTATAAAAGCCATTAAGGAAGCAACCACATTCACTAAAGAAAAAGAAAGCAACAGCATATTCAGTGGATTTATGTACCACCCAAAAACATTTAATAAATTCAAAAGATGTTTAAAGAACAAAATATCATCTTGGCACCCACAAATAGATACTCAGTATTATAATTGTTAAATTAAAAAACAAAAGATGAAATCTCAGGAATCAACAGAACCAGAATATAGCAAAAGGAGTGTGAAAAACGCTACCTAAAGCAAACTATATATATCAACTTTCACTCAAATCCAAAGTTATTAAAAGGGTTTATAAACCAAAACAAACCGTCAACATGATAGAACATCAAAACCCTTAGCCTATATACAGCTAGTGTGGAGAAATGATTAATTTCCATCAATTAACTAAAATGATAGAACATCTTAGAATGGAAATATAAGCACAGCGTAATGAACTTTGAAATCGCATCAGTCAATAATTTGATAATTTCATAGTTCCACCACCAGAGAGAAAACAGCAGATGACAACAACAGACAATAATTGGACCCTTGAGGTTGAAAATGTAAGCAATGGCTTCTGAAAATAGCCTCTCAAAATTTTGAAAGTATAAGTGATGAAGTGTTAAAAACTGACTACAAATAGTTTTTTCAATTTATCATGCGATGTTGCTCTCTGATTGGCGAGATTTTTTACGTAGACATAATCTTAAAACCTTGGGGCTCACAAAATTCTAAATTTACATTAAAGTTTGGTAGAAGTATTAGAAACAGTAACATGATAATTCATATTATTATTTGGAGCACTAAACACCACTAAACAGAGAAATTCTAAGTTTATGTTTAATTGAATGTTTGTGTGCTTCATTATAAATAGTTCCATTACAGTACACATCATCTACTTTTGCTTATGCCTAATTTTCATTGTGAAAAGGACCTTAGGCTGTTAAAAGCTGCATATTTTTTTGCTAAGGGTTTTTTATCTAGTGTGCATTGAATGATTTTCTGTACATATCGAAATTCGGGTGTTGCTGTTACCAGAAGATTTTGAGATACAGGAGAGATAAGCATAGTCTTCCTATTTCCATTGCAAAATGCATTGCTTACTCTTGCAGGTTCAATAATTTTAACTAGTCTTGCAGAAATCTCCTAGAGACAATGGCAAACATATCAGCTTGGCAATCCAAAGTTTGAAGATATGTGAAAAGATTCTTTGATCCAGATTTCAAACTGGTAACTGCAGGTTACACATATTTGATAGAAGGGAAGTGTTGACATAAGAACAAAATTGGTATATTCAATTTAATACAGAAGATAATATGAATGAATATAGAACCAACTGAAAAGAGCAGCTAGAAAGAACGGACAATCACCACATACCAAAACTGGTGTTGAATTATAACCCCAAAGGGAAAAGAAGCATTGGCAGACCAAGGAAGAGATGGCTACAACATTTCAGTCTTTGAGACCGGAAAAAGTATTTTTAGGTTTAAACCTGGTGGCGGCTCTTATAAAGGTGTGACAAGAAAGGAGAGAATAATGTGCCCAAAACTTACTCCAGTAGTTTGATCCTGCTGCTGAGTTGGACCAAGGTTGAAAATGGATTAAATGCCTTCCAAAACTATCCCTCAATTAATATAAAAATGTAAGTGACAAAGATTAAAAGCTGACTATAAATAGATTTTTCAATACCATATTTACTAAAAAATAAGACCCTCTTTTTTAACCAAATTTTAGCCAAAAAAATTGTAAGGGTCTTATAATCGCATACTTTGGGCTGCAAAAGGATCGAGTTGCTCTTCTGGCAGCTTTAAGTTTATCACTCTGGTTTTGCCAGTAACTAATCATGTTTGGTTGTACTGAATACTCTCGACCCACTGCTTCTACACCATTTCTTTTCACCATCTAACTTAAAACCTACCATGAAACTGTTTTGCGAATTCATGTTACCGATAACACAGACAAAACATCAGAGGAACTCACATACAATAAAGTTGCTGCAGTTTTAACCAAATATTTTAAGTAAAATGGTAAGAAGCAGGTAAGTAACCTCTATGTACCTTGTGTAATTTGGAAGATGCTGCTATTAGGTATGTGAAAGTCAATGTCTCACCCCCTCCCCCAGCTACCTATTCATTTCTTCACAAACAAGTGAAGGGGTATAACTTGTTCTTGATTAACCATCTATCAATAACTATGTACAGTATCAAAGAAATTGAGAAGAACGTATTTTCTTGGAATTACAGCCTGTTTCAAATGGACCGGGTCTAACATTCGAATACATATTTTGTTATCTATAACATGCTCTCAAAATTTGGCAAGTCTTACAATCGAGGGGGTTCTATTTTCAAGTAAACACGGTATAAATGAAGCTTTAAAATGTTAAATTTACAAGTTAACTGCTAGATTTAAAGATAATAAAACATAACAATAAATTAACACATCAACTATTAAAAATAGTTTTGGCATTTTTAGAAAATCAACTCATACTGATAATCACATAAAAAAATAAAAATTTAAACCTTTTTCACATAAATCTGCATTTATAATAGTTTAATTTATAGGTTATTAAGGTTAATACAAAATAATTTTACAATAAAATATAATTTTTTGTCACAAAATTCACCTATTTTTGTAATAAAATTGATGGACTTTCCACAGAATTCAGGAGACTGTTTTGCAAAAACTTTCCGCTTCATCAGTCACTTTGTTTTTTCCTGTTGTCATCATTACTGCTGCTAGGTATCCTATTATTTTTGTATTTATTATCAAACTCTAAAAATGAAACAAACTTAAAGATGGAATAAAGTGGCAGTATTTCAAAATTAAATACACAATTTCTATTTTTTTAAATAAATATTGTCTCCCAAATTATTAAAGCTATTGCACCATTTAATTTCTTTAGTAATTTAACTTCTGGATTTATTTCATAGTTAAATGGTTAAAAAAATAGCTGACATTTGTGACAAATAATTATACTTTATTGCAATATTTGTTACTTCACTTTAGCTTCTGTTTTTTATATATTAAAGAAGAATTTAATACAGAATGTAAACTCATTATCAATACTGCATTAATTAATGATTTCAACACAGATTTTATATATAAAGAGAAACATTTAAATAAAAAATGCGTTAGATATTTTTAATCTGATGAAAATAAAAGATGATCATAATTTAAAAAAAAAAATTATCTTCCTTACACTAATATAACATTTTTGAAAGAACATTGAATAAGTTTAGTTCCTCAAATATAAAAAATATAAAAAATTTGCTAACTTTTTTTTAAAAAAAGATAACATTTTTAATTGATAAAAGCCTGGCAATCAACAATTTAGTTTTATCATGTTTGGTGGAATTTAGTAACAATGACATCCAAATTAATTCATAAAACTATTTGTAGTTGGTTTTTCACAATAACTATAATAAACCAAAGTCTCACCAGTCGATAATAACCATAACAAATTGACAGCATGGGAGAGCACTTTAATATGGAAATATAAAGACGAAGTAATAAACACTAAAATCCCACCAGTCAATAAACTGGTAAAGAAGTTCATAGTTCCACCACCAGAGAGAAGACCACAGCAACAAAAGACAGTTGGACCTTCGAGGTTGAAAATGGAAGCAACAGCTCCCAAAACTAGTCCCTCAAAAAATCAAAATGTAAGTGACTGTGAAAAACAGATTACAAATATTATTTGAAGCAAAAGGCTAGATACAGTGATATATTTAATATAATGTTAGCTTACAAATAGTTTTACCAATCAATTTAGTTGTTCAAATTGTAATAGAGTTCACATTGGTAAAACTAAACTTTATTTGGAAACTAGATTGAAAGAACATTTTAGAAATATCCAATATAAACAGATTGATAAATCCGCTGTAGAAGAATATTTTTGAGCATTTAATCACAAAATAAATCCAGAGGTGAAATTATTAATTAAAGCAATTAAATGAAACCATAAATTTTATGGTTTGGAAAAAAATATTTATTTTGTGAATTATGGGTTGCATAATGAATTTTGAATTTCTGCTAAGCAATTCTCTCTTTAATATGTTTTAATGCTGGCAATAAAACAAAACATAATTCACCATGTAATGGCAATAACAATAACAGTAAATAATAACATAGCCGAGGATGAAAATGGATTGTGAAACTACTCCTGCTATAATATTTATTAATTTAACAGATAAGTGAAGTTTAGTCACTAATTATTGTAGCTTATGAGCTACATTTACTTCGCTGTAATAGCTTCCGTTTTTTACTTTTATTGACTAACTGAAATGCCTGCCAGATACAAACTAAGCTATAAATCAGTATCAAATTTGTTTTTGCAACTTTTAATAATGACAGTACACGATAAGACCAACTTGCCTTAGCAACACCATGCTTACTGAGCCAGCCTCATATCTACAAATAAATTATCTACTTTATTTGATACAGTAGCCGAAGTTTGCCAGTTTTGTAACACTAGTTTTGGTTGAATAAGTTAACTACAGATTCTTCTATAGCTAACTATAGATTTTGTTTCTTTCAGTTTGAAAGTGTAGTGCTCATTTTGATGCTTACAAACAAAATGTGATCCACACACAAGATTAATGGAACATACAAGAGCCTTTCGATATAAGGTTAGAAGGGAACACTTCAAAAGAGCAATTACAAAACTACTCATGAATAAAACATTACACAGTGTGGAGAAATATTAAAACTTGGCACTGTATGTAACTAAAGAGCTCTTGGACTCAGTTATATTCTGTTTTAATGTATAACTTTTCTTTTTTTTCAATTTACATCCTCCAACGTTAAGTAATATCGGACGATGAATGAAATGATGCTCGAATGAGTCCGGGATCCATGGAGCTTAGAGTTACCCGACATTCGTCTATCAGGATAAGGGAAAACCCTGGAAAAAAACATAATCCAGGTATCGAGATTTAACTGTATTGGAACACCACAGTGAAGCGAAATAATTATTAATTTTTAGATGAGTCGTATTTATTACACATCTGCTTCACTTATGGAGTCGCATAAGAGCCGAAGATGCAAACGATGATTTGCAAAACATGTCCTCAAAATAGGTACGAAAGTGAAGCAGATGTGTAACAAATACGACTCATCTAAAAATTAATAATAATCCAGGTAACTCACCCTGACTGAGATTCGAACTCAGGACCTCTTGAACATTAGGCAGACATGCTACCATCTACACTACCGAGGCGGGCAATGTACAAATTGTTTATTGCTATACTGACTGTGCAGTCTTGTGAATCCATCAAAGAGAAACATAAATATAAATATCATCGTCATCATCATCAATTACAATTATCTTGTGCAGTCTTTGATTTAAGCCAAGTAGAACAGCCTTTCTTCTTCCAATGTGTAAGGACTATGATACAATGAAGCACACAATTAATATAATTTTGAGTCGAACTAATACTCAATAATAAGTGGAGCAATAAGTGGAGCACTGAGTATTAGTTTGACTCAAAATTATATTAGCCTTTCTTCTTCCCACTTGCAAGCATATGTAGATTTATGTATTGTATTGTATTTATTTAATCCTTTGGAACATAATACATATGTTATAGGACACATCAGTTCAAGATACAAAGATAAATATAAAAAGTTACATAAGACTAACAACTGTAACAGATACAGGATCCAACAAAAGTCTACAGTAGAAAAATCAAATAAATATAAACTATATAAAGACCATAGAGAAATGCTATATAAAAGTAATTGTTCACAAATGTGGAGTTTACTCTACTTCACGATCTAATTCAATTCAATTCAGTTCAATTTATTTTGTCCTTTTGATTGATATCAGACACGTCATAGTATAAAAATTACATTAATGGCCACTGTCATTATTTACACTCACTTAAAACTAATTAACATTTAAAAACTCATTTACAGAATAAAATGAATGTTGCAGTAAAAAGAGTTTTACTCCCTTTTTAAAATGTATAAGGCTCTTCATTTGTTTAATATTTTCTGGTAGCCTGTTGTATAATCTTATACCTTTATTGATAGCACTAGACCTGAAGATTTCCGTTCTACAACTTTGAATGTGAAAGTCATCTTTCTGATGTGTATTGTATTTGTGAATATCGGCATTTTTGTAATTTTGTATTTGTAGTTTATTTTGTTTTACATGGATCACTAATTCCAAAATATACATACATGCTAGAGATAATATTTGATGTTTTTTGAATAATGGCCTGCAAGATGTTCTGTTATCCACCCCACTTAGTATCCTTATCGCTCTTTTTTGAAGTTTAAAGACTCTATCTGCCTTTTCCCCCAGAACACTATCCCATATTGTAACTGACTGTGAAAGTAACCATAATATATATTTCTCAATGCTGCTAAATTTATTAAGCTTTTCAAATGTTTAAGCAAATAACAAATGGAACTCAGTTTATTTATTAAATGTTGAATATGTGTGGTCCATTTCATGTTCTCATTCATATGTAATCCCAAAAATTTTGTTTCATTATTGTAGCTAATGGCTGTTTTATCAAATACTATTAGAGGTTTGACCACATTTCTATTTTGGCAAGTATGGAATGAAATGCCAATAGTCTTATCCTTATTAATAAATTAGTTCATTCGTCTGAAACCATGTGTGCAGTTTATATAGAGTATCATTGAGTTTGGTCTGTACGCTTTCTTGATTGTTTCCTTTTATTAGGATATTAGTGTCATCTGCAAATAAAATAACATCTGTGGAAGACTTAAAGCTTTCATGGTGAGCATTACTGATTAAAGCTTCACATTAATTAGATTCAAAGTAATTAGATTCGAGCTCTTGGTCATTCTAAGCTCCATGCCTTCTTCAGGAACTGAATGAAGGGAGGACCCCAATCTAGATGACGGACTGTGCACAAAACCCAAGACTGGAGAATCCCTATCCAGGTGACGGACCATGCAGAAAACGTTAAAACTACGTGAGTTCATCCTTCCTGTGAACCAGCCAGACCAATAACAGACAACTATGCAGTGGCGTGACATAAGCCCTATCCACATGAGGAAATCTGTATATATATGGGGATGATATGGGCATTTTTCATTCAGTTCCTAAAGGCTATAGAGCCTAGAATGGCTGAAAGCTTGAATCTGATTATTCTGACACAGCTGATCACCAATCAATATGTAGATTTATATGTAGATTTATTCAGCAGATTTAATTTCAATATTTTCCAATTCTTGCAAATAAAATTACAGGATTGTATATCTTTTACCTGCATAGTCCAGTACATCTGGATCCAAGCTTTCCCCAAACCACACAACATGAGGCCTTAATAAGCCACCACAGTCTTCCTTCGAACATCTTGGCAATTCAGATTCTGGTATACGTGCTGCAGCAGCATTTGGATCTGGTGCCCTATTGAACCGTTATTTTAAGATACCATTATTTTAAGATACATTTATATTTGCAAAGCATTTTTCATTTCTAATGGTAGACTGAAGAAATCTTGCATTCTGGTTAGCTCTACTATGGACCAGCATTTATAGTTAGGAGCTGGAATTCATCATTACTGTAGAATTAAACTAAGGTGTAACTTTTAAAAGAAGATACATGAAGGTCATCTGCTTCTTCATGTGTGGACTGTAACGTTGCTGAGAAGCAGATAGCAAGTTATGCATATCCACCTACTTACCTTCTCAATACTCAAAACATATAAACAAATGAATTGAAAAAACTATTTGTAGATGGTTTTTTGACATTTCATCACTTACATTTTTATATTATTGAGGAACTAGTTTCAGAAGCCTTCACCTCCATTATCAACCTCTTTCCAACTGTCTGTTTCGTCTGCTCTCTTCTCTGGCGGAGGAAGAGAGCAGTCAAGAACAGACAGAATGATGGCTTCCGCATCTAGTCCCTTAATAATATAAAAATGTAAGTGATGAAGTGTCAAAAAACTGATTACAAATATATACAAATATAATAATTTGTAACATAAAACTTCACTTATCTTATAAGAAATGATGAACATTTTCTTTCGTGATTTCATGAAATAATTCTTCACATCATCAGGTCAAACAGCCTTGTTGTCAAGGTCACGCTCACTAGAGGTTACTATGATTTTGCCAGTACTAGCAAAGACAAAGTAACCTCTAGTGAGCTTGACCTTGACGAGGCTGTTTGAGCTGATGATGTGAAGAATTATTTCATGAAATCGCACTCCTCAACAATTAATAAGAAAATTTTCATCATTTCTTGTAAGATAAGTTAAGTTTTATGTTACAAATTATTATATTTTTATATATTTGTTACTTCACTGTCAATAGCTTCATATTTCACATATTGACTACAAATAGTTTTTTCAATTAATTTTGACATCACTATTACTAAATTCCTCCAATCAAGATAATATAAACAAGTGTTTCAGTCTATCTTACCTCAGTAAAAACACGACATTTAATCTGTATTAGCCTACTTTAAGTAAAAAAATAAGTTGTGCTCAATATACATTCACTGCACTGTAGCATCTTTACAGGTGTGTTTTTTATTAATTTATTAACAACAAGGCCAATAATAAAGCAGCCATCTTTTTCTATAAATCCTTTTGTAGTACTTTCAAATGCTCCATCAGTCTAGCCCTTTTGACATAGTATGGCCGGAATTTACCCGGGTTTCATCCAACCACACTATTTCATGCAAGTTCTTATTTAACATTTCTCTTAAAATCAATGCCCTTAGCACTAGAATATCTGATCATTCCAGTATCAGTTTCCTGTTATTTATTTTTCTGAACTCAAATCCCAGATCATGGAGGCTTTCTTCTAAGAGCTAAGATTTCCTTCAAATAGCTCTGCTTCTTTAAGACGAGAAAAAAGCTTATGCGCGGTAGGATCCTCCGTTCAGATGTGTAAGCCATAGATATGCCATCTTATCGTATATAATTACTCTTGGTCTTTGTTTCCCAGGAGTTACAATTCATGATGGATGATGGTGGTAGGTTTAAGGATGCTCAACTGCATGGTCATCAGCGCCCTGAAAGTCTAACCTGTCTAAAACCATTATAAAAGGTAACTAAAATGCATTTGTCCTAAGTAAAATCACAGATAAATATATACAGATAGGTCAAAGTCTAAAAGAAACTTAAAATCAGTGGTTAAAATCATAAAAATGTTAAAAGCCATAAAACTCTTGTTGTTAAACTCTAAAATTAACATTCAAAAACAAATTAAAAATCTTGGCCACCACTTTCTGGTTATCTGTCAGTATCTCTGCCAGGCTGGCCGGCAACTGGAGAGACTGGCGAAGACATGCCAGGTTAAAACAGTCTAAAACAATATGACGAACTGAGAGGGCATCACTGCAAAGCGAATTGACTGGAGCAGGATTCCCTTTTAAAAGATAACTATGGCTAAAACTGCAGTGGCCAATGTGTAACCGAATTAACTGCACTTCCTCTCTACGAGAAGAAAAGCGGGAGGTTACCCAGGGAATCGGAAGTTCTTTTATTGAGCAGAGCTTATTACAGCAGAGGGCGGACCACTTCTCACACCAGGAGGACAGCACACTTCTCCACATTACAAGTCTAAAATCTTCCAAGGTGACATATGGTAAGTAACATGGAGCTGCATGGTTGGATGGATGTGGCTATAGCTGCTTCTCTTTAAAGATTATTTTAAGGGCACACGCAATCCTTTTTCTTACTTGGTTGGAAGGAATAAGCAGTTCATTGTGAAGAAGCAAATTCTCCTCTTCCTGTTCAAAGAATTCCCTAAGACAGTAGCCAGCATCTCAATGCACAGTGTGCACAGTAGGTCATGCAAGTTTACCCGTTGCTGTTTTAATTGTTTCTTTCATTATCATTCAACTATGTACCTTTATTTTAATAAAAAAACAAATGAACAATAAATTGATAGTTTAAACAAAATGAAAATAATCGACAATCTACTTACAATACAACAGTATTAAATAACAGCCAATAATTTCAGTATGAATTCAGTATCAATGAGAAATATTTTTATCAATGTATAGTTCAGCAGTATAAATATTAGCAAGCATTATGCACTTATATAATGACTTACCCTTTGTCTTTAAGTGCTGCACAAATTGGACTATCTGTGTTCACAGCCACATCTCCACATTTAGTACAGCGTGTTTTGAACAATGAGCCATGGAGTTCAGTTACTTCCTGTGATCCTGCCCTCTGATGAAGTCCATCTATGTTTTGTGTAATTAATGTCAGTTTCCGACCACTTTCCTTCATCTGTTTTTCAAACTGAGCCAGAGCTATATGTGCCTGAAAAACATTAGAGCAAATGTGAAAACAATGTGAAGTATGCACGGTAAGAAAAGTAAACAACAGTGCACTAATTTGAAAAGGTAAATTTGAATTAACAATGTTATGTCCCCCCCCAGGGGCCTACTGTGGTAGGTACGGGGTTCCGAGCCAAATCTCTCAATTGGGTGCCTCTGAGTGGTGAGAGAGCTAATGCCAAATGCCCAAACAAGCCAGAGCCAAGCCCGAGTTAAGTTACAGAATGAACTTAGTGTGAGACCAGAGCGGGGCCGGAACTTAGAGTGAAGTTAAAGTGTGATTAGAGTGAAGCCGGAGAGAAGCCAGAGCGGAGCCGGAGAGAAGCCAGAGCGGAGCCGGAGAGAAGCCAGAGCAAAGCCTAAGTGGAGCTAGAGAAAAGCCATAGCAAAGCCAAAGAGGAGCCAGAGCAAAGCCAGACCAAAGCCTGAGCAAAGCCGAAGTAAAGCCAAAGCAGAGCGAAAGTGGAGCCAGAGCAAAGTCAGAACAAAGCCAGAGCAAAACCAAAGCAAAGCCAAAGCGGAGCCAGAGCAAAGTCAGACCAAAGCCTGAGCAAAGCAGAGCGAAAGTGGAGCCAGAGCAAAGTCAGAACAAAGCCAGAGCAAAACCAAAGCAAAGCCAAAGCGGAGCCAGAGCAAAGCCAAAGCAAAACCAAAGCAATGTTAAAGTAAAGTTAAGGTAAAGTCAAAGGAAAGTTATAGTAAAATAAAATACAGGCTTTGAAAGGGCGCTGATGACCATGGAGTTGAGCACCCTTATTTATAAATCATCATCAACAATGTGATTAATGTAATAATTAAAATTATACTGAGTTGACTGAGACATTGTACATCACATACCATGAAAACTGAGGTATGTGAAGCACAGAATGTCTCAGTCGACTCATAGTATAATTTTAATTAAAAGAGTGCACTAACTATGATTGTTTCAAAAACACATAAATGAGTCTGGCTTGATTTAAACAACCTGAGACTTCTAATGGTAACATGGAAATGGATGGCAACATCCCCTATGTTATTGCTTTAGCAACTATGGTGCCAACACCCACCTTGCCCTTCACCAACAAGCCAAACTTTGTGGGGCAATGTTACCTTTACTGCAACACATGGTTTAATATTCATATGTATTCCCTTTATTTTTGCAAAGGACTTATACAGCTCTCCGCTTTGTTGGAACTGTCACGAGTTTCAACTTATTTAAATGGGATCATAGGACTCAAAGATATGCTGAAGTCAAAAAAAAAAAAAAAAAAAAAAAATTCTTTCTACTTTATGTATGTGTGTGTGTGCAAGAGGGAGAGAGGGGGAGAGACAGAGAGAGAGAGAGAAAGAGAGAGAGAGAGAATAGCATAAATGAAAGAATTGTTTAAATCCAAACTTAATATTTAAGTCCAGCATTTTCTAAGAAAACGACAAAGAGGATTCCAAGAAAATCCTCTCACCCCAAACTATCCTTTTCACAGAAAAATGTTTGAAAATTCTGACTTTTTTAACACAGTAATGATTTTTTGATTAAACTACCATATTTGTAAGATATTTTCAATATGTAAGTACTTTAACTCCTTAGCAATAGGTTCTTTTTTTGTGCAATTTATGTCCTCCAACATTAAGTCATATCAGACGATGAATGAAATGGATGAAATGATGCTCAAATGAGTCCAGGGTCCATGGAGCTTAGACTTACCCAACATTCGTATTTTAGGATAAGGGAAAACCCCGGAAAAACCTTATCCAGGTAACTCACCCTGACCGAGATTCGAACTCAGGACCTCTTGAACATGAGGTAGACACGCTACTATTTATGCTACCGAGGCAGGCCCTTAGCTATGTGTTTTATTTTTAAAAAGAAAAAAAAAAGAAAGAAGCTGTAAGTTGCACTGAAGTACCTAATCTCAAATACAAATTTCACCCGCCTCGGTAGCGTGGTGGTAGCGTGTCTGCCTCACGTTCAAGAGGTCCCGAGTTCGAATCCCGGCCAGGAAGAGTTACCTGGATAAGGTTTAACCCGGGGTTTTCCCTTATCCTGAAAGACGAATATCAGGTAACTCTAAGCTCTATGGACCCTGGGCTCATTTGAGCATCATTTCACCCATTCCATTCATCGTCCGATATGACAACGTTGGAGGACATAAATTACAAAAAAAAAAAATTACTAATATGAGATTATTTGTGGACTACCTTGGAAAATCTGAGTCAGTTGAAAAATTTAATAAGTACTGACATGTTCAGCTGGTAGAGTAGCCACGCACAGAGCAGAAGATCAATAGTTCAAATGTCAGCTATGGCATCAAATTTTTCAGTTCTAATGCCACCTTTGAAAGACAAAACCTTCCTACACAAAAATTGTAGACGTCGTTAAAACACAGAATTTATGTCAGAAAAAATATAATATAAAAATATTTGTTACATTAAGCACTGCTGAGAATTGGTTTGAATTTTCAAATGCTTATATTTTGCTCAAATGGACAGTGATTATTCATTTTTTCTAATGCATTTCAAAGTAAAAAGTTAAAAATCCAACTATTGCTTTACACACTATAGTGTCCTTATAACTACATCAAATGTGTATTTCTGACAAAAAATGTATTTGGATTAACAATAAGCACACACAAAGTATAAACTTGAAAGAAGCATAGGGACAGTGAAGCACAAATTAGTACAAAAGTGAATCGAGAATATATTGACACATTGCTTCACTCACACTTTATTCACAGGACATGTTTCAAGAGCTCTTGCTCCTATCCTCTGCAGATACTCGACTAGTGCAAGTTGTAGTGGTTTCTTCTTTCTCCGTATTGTCAATAGATGGCGTGATGTACTTGTCAAAGATGTCCAGTGATGGAGTTTCAAAATTCATGACTCTATGACGATTTTTGTTAATGAAGATTTTTTCCCATACGGAAAGGTCTATGGGGTGATTAACGTATTTTATTAGAGATGTTTCCAAATTGATGTCATGTCTAGTATTCAAAAAATGAAAAGCCACTGCTGATTTTTCTGTTTCACCATTTTTAATGTTTCTCATATGTTCTTTAGTTCTGATGTTAATATTTCTTTTTGTTTTTCCTATATAAATTTTAGGGCAAGTTTCACATTTGATCTCATAGATTCCTGGTTTTTCTTTGGTAGTGATTGAATTTTTGGGAGGGCCTTTTAACAAATTTCTGATATTAAACCTATTTTGAGGTGCAAGAGTTATGTTGTGTTTTGAGAAGATTTTTTGGAATTTGTTATAGGCTGATGGGTGGAAGGTGAATTTTTTAAAAAGTTTTTTCTCTTTTTCTCCTGTAGGTTCTAGGGTGGTGGTTTCTTTTATTTTCTTAGCTTTGTTGAGTCTGTTAACAGTTTTGTCTATTAAATTTGGGTTGAAACCGTTGGATATAGCTACTTTTTTTATGTGTAGGTATTCTTCTTGATAATCTTCTCTGTTTAGTGGAAAGTTGATCATCCGAAAGATGATCGCGCACATTGAAATAGCGATATATAATTTGCCCGATAACAAAAAATCTACGATCAGAACACAGTGCTTAGAAACTCTAGATCATATTCAAAATGCAAATTCAAAAAAATATTCATATAAAAAATTAATCAAAAATTTAAATGAAAAACCGGTAGTCTACACAAAAGCAGACAAGGGTAACAAAATAGTAATATTGGACGAAGAAGACTATCGCAAAAAAATGGACAACCTTTTAATCGGAAAAGAATTTGATTTGATTTATTGATTCATCCATTAAAACATGTACATGTTATAGGACACGTCAAATTAAAAACTAAGAACTAAAAACTAAAAACTAAGTACAATATTTATAATTAAGGTAGCTAACTAAATATTTACAAATTTAAAAATTCATCCACGCTGTAGAAGCTATTGGCTCTAAGGAAGTTTAATAACAATTTCTTAAATTGATGTTGTGATTCAATCTTTTTTATAGATTCAGGTAGCTTATTGTAAAGATGTAAGCCAGCATATGTGAAACTATTTTCATATATCTTTGTTTTGTGTGACTTCACAAATAAATTATTCTTTGTTCTAGTGTTGTGTATATGAATTTCAGAATTTGTTTTGAATAAACTTAGGCTTGCTTTCATATGTACAAGAGTTTCATATATGTATATACTTGGCAGTGGTAAGATACCTAATTTACTGAAGTATGGCTTACAACTAGTTGTGCTTGAGACATCTGCTATGATTCTGATTATTTTCTTTTGGTATCTGAATACTTTTATACTGTCTTTAGAATTTCCCCAAAAAATTATACCATATGCCAACAAACTGTGTATATATGAAAAGTACACTATTCTCCGAACTTTCAAGCTTGACATGCCTGTAATCGCCCTCATTAAGAAACACATTTTACTAAGCTTTTTCGTCAATGCCTCTATGTGAGTTTCCCAATTTAAATTTTCATCTAGTATTAGTCCCAGAAATTTGATAGTTTGTACGTAATGTATTTAGTCTTGTCCCAGCATTAATTTTGGATACAATTGACTTCCACTCATTTTATTATAGAAGCTTAGGGCTGCTGTTTTCTCCTTACTCAATATTAACATATTGGCACTAAACCATTTTTGAATATATTTTAGATTATTTTCAATATGTACATCTGCCCCTTCCTTATTCACCCCTTTGATAATAATATTTGTATCATCTGCAAAAAGTGTAACATTTATATTGGTTCTGTTTTCTACATTATCTGCCAAATCATTAATGTACACTATAAATAAAAGAGGTCCAAGAACCGAACCTTGAGGGACCCCATATTTCATTATAGCGCTACTTGAAATCTGAGTTTTAACTTCACACGTTTCGCTATTGTCACCCAATTAGCGGAAGGTATGACGGCACAGCTGTGTGGGGAAACCGGAGGGAGCTGAGCCACGCCTCCCATTAGTCTCTGTCACTAACTGAAGGGTGGTTAAAGGAATGTCACCCGCCCCTGGATGTTTCTCTCCCCTTCTCCGGTGGTCTGGAACGTTCGGTAATTAGAGACTTCTAGAAAAACACTGACATTCCTATAAAAAGGATTTCAGAGAGACAGTTAGTCAGTGTTTGACGTGCTAGTGAAGTAGCGCCGTGTACGTGCATCGGAACGATAACGGACGAACTGGTGAATCGTAATTGTGTGCATTACGTAATTTTGTGTAATTGGCAAGTGTTTAACTGTAAGTCGGTGGAAATAAAGAACATTTTTGAGTGGTGAAATTAGACTTTTTATTTCACGAACCCACAAAGTCACACTGGTGTCAGGAAGCGGGAAAACAACATCACCGAACATTACAACAATGGAGGCAGCATTAGAAAAGATTTTAGCGGAACTGAGAGAAATGAAGACGGCTAAAGACAACATCACTGAGAAGATGGAAGAAATGAAGGCCGAACTAACAACAAAAACGGAAGCGGCAAATAACAGCCTGGCCGCGAAGCTGGAGACTACAAATAACAACCTGGCCGCAAAGCTGGAAGAAATGAAGACGGCTAACGATAACCTCACGGAGAAGATGGAAGAAATGAAGGTTGCGAACGAGGCCCTCGCCGCGAAATTTGAGGAACAGTTGGCCGGCGTGAGGGAGGACGTCACGGGACTCGGCAAGCGGATCGGCCAGGTGGACGAACGCGTCGAAGACCTCGCGAGCCGCGTTAATGAGCTAGAAGGAAAGGCCGACAACAGCACCAAGTCCCTGAGCGCCATGGTGGAGGACGTCGTCGGCAGGAGGTTGAAGGATTTGAAGGCCGACGCACCGGGACGCGACATAACATCGCCGCGCGTCAAACCTCCCAAGTATGACGGCGCGTCAACGTTTGAGGTCTTCCGCCGCCAGTTCGACACAGTGGCCAGGCACAACGGATGGTCACTGGAGGAGGAGGCCACACAGTTAATAGCCAGCCTCCAAGGAAGAGCCGCGGAAGTCCTAAACGCGGTGCAGACGACGGCAGCGCCCAAGGACATCTGGGAAGCCCTGGAAGATCGCTTCGGGAACCACCGCTTAGCCGCAGCATACCGCAGCCAGCTAAAGGCAAGGTCACAGCAGCCGGGGGAGACGCTGCAGGAGTTCGCCATTGCGATCGAGCAGCTGGCTAGCAAGGCCTTGGTTGACCTGCCACTGGAGTTCGTATCCCGGGAAGCCGCCTACAATTTTGTCGACGGGGTACGGGACACGGAGATTCGTCAGCGCCTAATGCTCGGGGAATATAAAACCATCCACGAGGCGCTGACAGCGGCACTAAGGATGGAGGCGGCCAAAATAACATCCACCCCGACGTCGAGAACGAGGAGTGTCCGCTACGCCGGAGACAGAAGACCAGCTGAGGGACGCCGGCGAACACCTAGTGGCCTGTGTTGGGGGTGTGGACAGCCCGGACACCTGCAGAGAGACTGCCCACACCAGGAAGAGCAGCCGGAAAACGAGTAAGGGCCGTCGTGGAGAGGGGCACGTCGGCGCCATCACCACCATCACCACCATCCCCTCGAGTGACACTGCGCGCCGTCAGCCGGCGTATGGATGACAGCCTCATCGCGGACGGTTGGATAAGAGGAAAGCCGTGCCGCGTGCTGGTGGACACCGGGGCGGCCGTGACCATCATCAGACCTGACGTGGCGAAGGGTTTGCCGACAAGGAAGCCAAGCCGGCCATACCAGCTTGTCACGGCATCGGGCGACACCTTGCCAGTGGAGAAGGAGGCCCTGCTGGAGCTGAACTTGGGACGGAGTGCCGTGCGTCTGTGGGTGTTCGTCGCGAAGGTGGCTGAGGAGGTGATTCTGGGACTGGATGCCCTCAGGAGCCATGAAGCGACGGTCGACGTCGGCAAGAAGGTCCTGCGGCTTAACGGAGAAGAGGTTATACTCCGTCAACCCGAAGAGCGCCTTGGAATTTGCAGGGTCGTCTTGGACGAAGACGTGGTTGTCCCCGCGAGGAGCGAGGTGGTGGTGACCGCGCGACTGGAGGGCCAGAGAACCAGGAACATGATGCTGGACCAGAAGACGCCTGTAAACGGACTGTGTGTAGCCAGGGCTTTGCTGCCGTGCCGAGAGGAGGTGCCCGTGAGACTGCTAAATCCTACGGACGCCGATCACGACGTCCAGGCCAGGACGGAGTTGGGAATGTGCGAGCCCGTGGTGAGCGTAACAGCTATCGACGAGACACAGGAGCCGGCGCCGAAGCAACACCTGGGGCCCCGGCTAGAAGGCTTGGTGGAGAGGGCGGCCGACCACCTGACCACAGAACAGTTGGAGAAGGTTCGACAACTGCTAAGACGGTATCAGCGCGTCTTCAGCCAAGGTGATAGTGACTACGGCCGCACGGACAAAGTGCTTCACCGCATCGACACCGGAGACGCCCGGCCTATTCGGCAACCACATAGACGCGTTCCGCTGGCGAAGCAAGGGGCGGTGCGAGACATGCTGGAGGACATGAGATCCAGGGGAGTGATTGAAGAGTCTGACAGCCCTTGGTGTTCCCCTGTAGTCTTGGTGACAAAGAAGAACGGCGAGCTGCGCTTCTGCGTAGACTACAGAAAGTTGAACGCCGTCACCCGGAAGGACTGTTTTCCCTTACCCCGGATTGACGACACCCTGGACACGCTAGCTGGTGCACAGTGGTTCTCGACCCTGGACTTGAAGTCGGGCTACTGGCAGGTAGCTCTAGACCCGAGAGACAAGGAGAAGACTGCATTCTCGACGGGCCAAGGGCTCTGGCAGTTCACGGTTATGCCCTTTGGCCTCTGCAACGCACCAGCTACCTTCCAGCGCCTCATGGAGTCAGTGATGAGAGGGCTGACTTACGATGCCTGCCTGCTATACCTGGACGACATCATCATCGTCGGGAAGACTTTTGAAGATCACCTCGAGAATCTGAGTAAGGTGCTACAGAGACTGCAAGCGACCAACTTGAAGCTGAACGCGAAGAAGTGCCAGCTCTTCCGCAAGGAAGTTAACTACTTGGGCCACATAGTCTCAGCAACCGGAGTGGCCACAGACCCGGAGAAGACGCAGGCTGTGAGAGATTGGCCTCGCCCAAAGGATAAGAAAGAATTGCGCAGTTTCCTGGGGCTGTGCAGTTATTACAGGCGCTTCATAAAGGGGTTCTCCAACATCGCGAAACCCCTCACCCGCCTGACAGAGGAACACCGGCCTTATGTGTGGACGGAGGACGCAGAAAACGCTTTCCAGCACCTAAAGGAGACCCTGTGCAGTGCTCCAATTTTGGGTTTCCCACAACCGGGTGGCACCTTCATTGTGGACACCGACGCCAGCGACCATTGCATTGGAGGTGTCCTGTCGCAGATCCAGGACGGCCATGAGCGGGTGATAGCCTATTACAGCAAGACGCTATCCAAGGCAGAGAAGAACTACTGCGTCACCCGACGGGAGTTACTGGCGGTAGTAAAGACCTTAGAGCACTTCCACAAGTACCTGTACGGTCAGCCATTCCACCTGAGGACTGACCATTCCGCCCTAACCTGGCTATTGACCTTTAAGAACCTGGAAGGCCAGACAGCACGTTGGGTCCAGAGGCTGCAGGAGTACGACTTCACCTCGGAACATCGTAGAGGGAAGAGCCACGGTAACGCAGATGCCATGTCCCGAAGACCCTGTCCCGAAGAGTGCGGCCAGTGCACAAGAGTGGAAGAGAAGGAGCGTGCCGCAGCAGTTCGAGTAGTTGTGGCAGTGCCTGCTGAAGGCTGGGATAGCGCAGGCCTGAGGAGGGAGCAGCTGGCGGACGCAGACTTGGGGCCACTCTTGAGGGAAGTGGAGGCAGGGATGAGACCAACTTGGGAGGACATCGCACCGAGGAGCGCCACCTACAAGTCGTACTGGGCCCAATGGGACTCGTTGAAGACCAGAGAGGGCGTGCTGTTCCGGGTATGGGAATCACCCGATGGGAAGACGCAGAGAGAGCAGTTGGTACTTCCCCGGAGTAAGGTCCCGGAAGTCCTGGAGGAAGTGCACGCCGGTACTTCGGGAGGACACCTGGGAGCGAACCGAACAATTGACAAACTACGGCAGCGCTACTACTGGCTGAGACTCCGAGCAGATGCTGAGAGATGGTGCCGTCAGTGTCACGTGTGCGCGGCGAGTCGTGGCCCTCAGACTAGGAGCCGGGGTCGCATGCAGCAGTACAACGTCAGAGCGCCATTCGAACGGATCGCCGTTGACATTGCTGGACCGTTCCCAGTTTCCGACCGAGGCAACAAGTACCTAATGGTGGTCGTGGACTACTTCACCAAGTGGCCGGAGGTGTATGCCATCCCAAACCAAGAGGCAAAGACAATCACAGACTGCCTCGTGGAGCAAGTGTTCTGTCGATTTGGGGTGCCGTTAGAGCTACACAGTGACCAGGGTACCAACTTTGAGTCCAACCTAATGAAGGAGGCACTACAAATGCTTGGGGTGAACAAGACTCGCACTACGCCTCTACATCCCCAATCGGATGGCATGGTCGAAAGGTACATCAAGACCTTAGAGGAACACCTGAGGAAAGTCGTGGCCAGCCATCAGCGAGACTGGGACGTCAAGGTGCCACTGTTCTTGCTGGCCTATCGCTCGTCTACACACGACACAACTGGGATGACGCCAGCCAGCTTAATGTTCGGCCGAGAGTTACGCCTCCCTTGTGACCTGGCTTTTGGAAGCCCTCCGGAAGCGAAACAGCCAGCGACCGAGTATGTGGAGAACTTGGTGGACCATCTCCACGACATGCACGAGATGGCTCGCCAGAACATCCAGAAGGCGAGCGACCGCATGAAGACCAGGTATGACAGGCAGGCCAACAGTCAAGGGTTCCAGCAAGGTGACCTGGTCTGGTTGTACCGTCCTACCCGGACCAAGGGACGCTGCCCGAAGCTCCAGCAGCCATGGCAAGGACCGTACCGGGTGGTGAAGAGGATTAACGACGTGGTCTACCGCATCCAGAAGGTTCCCCGAGGAAAGATGTTGGTGGTACACCTGGATCGACTAGCCCGCTACGATGGTGCTGTTCGGGACGACCAGCTTTGAGGAGGGAGCAGTGTCACCCAATTAGCGGAAGGTATGACGGCACAGCTGTGTGGGGAAACCGGAGGGAGCTGAGCCACGCCTCCCATTAGTCTCTGTCACTAACTGAAGGGTGGTTAAAGGAATGTCACCCGCCCCTGGATGTTTCTCTCCCCTTCTCCGGTGGTCTGGAACGTTCGGTAATTAGAGACTTCTAGAAAAACACTGACATTCCTATAAAAAGGATTTCAGAGAGACAGTTAGTCAGTGTTTGACGTGCTAGTGAAGTAGCGCCGTGTACGTGCATCGGAACGATAACGGACGAACTGGTGAATCGTAATTGTGTGCATTACGTAATTTTGTGTAATTGGCAAGTGTTTAACTGTAAGTCGGTGGAAATAAAGAACATTTTTGAGTGGTGAAATTAGACTTTTTATTTCACGAACCCACAAAGTCACACTATCAAAATACTCTATTTGCACCGATTGCTCTCTATTCTCCAGATAAGATCTGAACCAATCTAAAGCTAACCCCCTTATGCCATATGAGGATAATTTTTCTAATAAAAGTTTGTGATCAACCAGGTCAAACGCCTTTGTAAGATCTAAAAAAATGCCTATCCCTAGTTGTTTACTATCTAGTGTTTCATACACTTGTTCAATGAAATTCATCAGTGCAGAACTTGTTGATTTATTTTTTCGAAAACCATTTTGATTGTCATTAATTACTTTAAATTTTTCCAAAAAGCTTGTTACTCTTTTATACATTATTTGTTCGAAGATCTTTGCAAAAGTTGAAATTATGGAAATTGGCCTGTAATTTCCTACCTCCCCTTTGTTACCTTTTTTAAAGATGGGTTTCACTTTACCTTTTTTTAACCTGTTGGGGAACGTCCCACTTGAAAGTGAAAGATTTATCAAGTACGTCAGTGGTTCAATTAGGAATAAGGAGCAACGCTTTATGACGCAGTTAAAGTAACCGTCTATTCCTACTGATTTCTTATTCTTCAATTTTTTTATAACATCTTTAACTTCCTCAAATGTTACTGGAATTAAAAACATGCTATGTTCATTTTTCTTTACACTTAATCTTTCCTTCTTTCCTAGAGAATGAGTATTTAACAGTTTCTCCGCTACAGTTGAATAAAACTGGTTGAATAATTCCGAAATTTGTTTAGGATCACTTACTTTTTGGCCATTACTAGATTGTTAAACTAGAAAACAATCCATTAAAGAAAGCATGCAAATCTGTGGAATTAGCAATTAAAAACAGTAAAATCATGACTAAAAGAGATAAATTGAACAATAAAATAGACAGTCCAAAAACACCATACATATATGGTTTACCCAAAATACATAAACCTGAAATTACCCTCAGACCAATAATTAATAACATTGATGCACCCACTTACCAACTATCAAAATGGCTGGTTCAAATCTTCAGATCCTTCACAAAATTTGAAAATTTAAGTATCAAAAACTCGTTTGAATTGTTAAATCTCCTGAAAGACACAAAGATCAACTCTACAGATGCTTTAGTTTCCTTTGACGTCATTTCTTTATATCCAAGTATACCTACCAATGAGCTTATTCCACTTCTCAAAAAATGGCTGGAATCAATACAAATAACACCTGAAGAAATAGAAGAACTTTCACAACTTACAGAAATTTGTATCAATCAAAATTTTTTCAGCTTTAATGGACAGATCTATAAACAAAAAACGGGCCTAGCTATGGGCAACCCATTGTCTCCCTTCTTGGCAGATTTATTCATGAGTGCTTTTGAAACACATATCACAAAAGCTTTTCCAAATTATTTCAAAGTGTGGTATCGCTATGTTGACGACATTTTTGCAATAGTACCTAAAAAACTCATACAAGATGGTCTTAAACTTTTGAATATACAAAATCCAGCTATAAAATTTACATTGGAAACAGAAGAGGATGGTGTGCTCCCCTTTTTGGACATCAAGATCAAAAAAATGAACAACAAACTCACTTTTGGTATCTACAGGAAACCGACACACACAGATTTACATTAAGAACAACAGTTTCAACCAAAACAACACCAACATGCCATTTTCAACAGTTTAATCTTTCGGATGATCAACTTTCCACTAAACAGAGAAGATTATCAAGAAGAATACCTACACATAAAAAAGTAGCTATATCCAACGGTTTCAACCCAAATTTAATAGACAAAACTGTTAACAGACTCAACAAAGCTAAGAAAATAAAAGAAACCACCACCCTAGAACCTACAGGAGAAAAAGAGAAAAAACTTTTTAAAAAATTCACCTTCCACCCATCAGCCTATAACAAATTCCAAAAAATCTTCTCAAAACACAACATAACTCTTGCACTTCAAAATAGGTTTAATATCAGAAATTTGTTAAAAGGCCCTCCCAAAAATTCAATCACTACCAAAGAAAAACCAGGAATCTATGAGATCAAATGTGAAACTTGCCCTAAAATTTATATAGGAAAAACAAAAAGAAATATTAACATCAGAACTAAAGAACATATGAGAAACATTAAAAATGGTGAAACAGAAAAATCAGCAGTGGCTCCTCATTTTATGAATACTAGACATGACATCAATTTGGAAACATCTCTAATAAAATACGTTAATCACCCCATAGACCTTTCCGTATGGGAAAAAATCTTCATTAACAAAAATCATCATAGAGTCATGAATTTTGAAACTCCACCACCGGACATCTTTGACAAATACATCACGCCATCTATTGACAATACGGAGAAAGAAGAAACCACTACAACTTGCACTAGTCGAGTATCAGCAGAGGATAGGAGCAAGAGCTCTTGAAACATGTCCTGTGAATAAACAGTGTGAGTGAAGCAATGTGTCAATATATTCTCGATTCACTTTTGTACTAATAAGCACACAAATTTATAATACAGTTTCGTAAGGATAGTTTCTGTAAAGAAAGTCCTGTGAATGCAGCACATAAGATTTTTATACTCATTATTTAAAACTGGAAGAAAAAAGATTCTATGTATTTTAAATAAGATCATGAGAGGTGAGAAGTTTTCTATATCTAAATGTTTTTCATGTGCATGTGCAAGATGTTTGAAACAACTGCTGACCACTACTTCTTGCATAGCAACCGACACTTACTTCATTTGTAACAAACATAACCAATCTCTGGGAGAAAAAAAAAACCATACATCTCCACAATAATTCTTTTCTATCATCTGGAAACTAGTGGCCACTGGTTATTTTTGAAAAGTCCTGTCTATACTTTAGTGGAGTAGTATTGCAGTGCAGCAAGCAAAACTTGAATGTTCTTGGAGATACTCTTGAAGATAGAAAAACTTTTAAAAATGGCTTGACTGGACACCAAGAACCATTTGGCACACCCTTTCTAGAAACTAATGGCACACTTATCCTGTGGTAGTGCAATTAGGTTAGTTAAAGTTTAGGTTTAGGCATAGACTAACAAGTTAGTTACACTTGTTTGTAGTAATTTAGTAACAGTGGCATCCAAATTAATTGATAAAACTATTTGTAGTTGGTTTTTCACACTCTGCCACTTATATTAATTAAAACTATGCAATGGAAAAGGTCCAGAATAGCTGAATAAATGGGAAACCTCGCCAGAATAGAATTTACTCTGCATACCTTATTTGGTTGTTTTGTAAGTACTAATTCTCTTCTATAATGATAAAATTCCCAAACAAGTGAAGGATCTCTTGAAAATGCTTGTGGAGTGGCAAGGTCTTGTGCCACATATGTTCGCCAGAAACCACCTGAACCACGGAATGTTGGAATACCAGATTCTGCTGATACTCCAGCTCCAGTCAGCACCAGAATATGCCTTGCCTTCTTTGCAACCTCTCGGAATGCAGCCATGTCAGAACTTGGTCGTCCTTTTGAAGCCATCTTTAGATATGTACTGCTATTTCTTAAAATATCTCTACACAGTGGTTTGTATAGTGATAGCATTATTCTCAACCTGCAAGCACATAGGTCACCTCCATCAAACAATGAACCAGGTACAAACACAGACCATTTTAGTTTCAATGTTTACTCTTGTTTTCAAAATTCCACTGTGCACAGTGTTTAAAATATATTGCAATATAGGTAAACGTTTATATTTTGTAATGCATGAATAATTGTAGAAGAAAAATGATTTAAATAAGATATATGTGTACATTACACTAAATAAAAGTAGATATCAATTAGAATGCCTGTAACCTAACTACCCTCGCTTTTTAAGAAACTTTCTTATAGAGGTAACAAAGTTTCATATTTTTACAACTGGTATGCACAGAGGAAAGTTCAACATATAGCAAAAACTGTGAAAATAATAACATTTTTAGTTCTTCTTCTTGTCTGAAACATACTATTTACCAATTTGCATATTACCTATTATTTTCCCACAATTCTAGATCATTGGGATTTAGCTACACAGATTCTAAGGCTACACCTTCTTACTGCTCTACAACTGCTGCAGCCTTCAGCCACAAATGCTTCACTTCACTTATAAAAAACATCTCGGCTACACTCTGCAGCTTAAGACCATCAATCCCTTGGCTACATGTTGTGAGTCTTAAATTCCTTGATTGCTTACAGAAAGCACAATCTCTCTTGCTCTATTCAGATATTGGTAGCTCTTTAATATAAATAGCACACTCACAATAACCCTCCATTGCCCAAAGTGTTTTGGGAACAGGCCAGCTTTGAAGGCAAGTATTAAATTTTTGTCCAACATGAAACACAGAAAAGTGCAAGTCTGTCCTTAAAATATCTGTGCAACAGGCTTATTATTATGCACACTCTGAGAGAAACAATAGACTCTTTCAATGTAAATTTGTGTAAATTCTGATCAACTGCATGAATAAATATCATCATTACAGCACTCGTAAGGAATCCAACATAAAATACCCTATGCATAGACTAATACTATATGAAAAAACACCCTATTATATGGGTATAAAAATATATAATAAACTACCTCGAAGATTTAGAGAAATAAAGACTTCAAAATTGTTCAATAAAAGTATACAAGAAATGTTATTAGATAAGACATATTACTCCATTCAAGAATTCATGGAGGACACAATATTATAATTACTGACAATTTATATTGCATAAATAATACCTTGTATACAATCTATACATTAGCATTAGTTTTCTCTTTTATGTTAATTCTTGTTTTATATATAACCTGATGAGTCACCAGTTTACCAGCTTAGGCTCACAATGTAATCGTTATGAGAAAATAAAGATTCTATTCTATTCTAGGAACATACAAGCATAACACAGCATTGTACACGTGGGATTGTTTACCCCTGATGGCCAAGGGTAAACTACCACATGGCATACGTAAGGAGCGCCATCCCCCTAACTCAGTACAGAGCTGACGAGGGATGTCCAACAGCTACTTGCAAGTGGTTGCATGAGGCACTTTCCAGGCTTCAGTTTTGGGCATTGTAGTTCATCTCCGAAACATATGGTTTATATACAGCAGGCATTTCAGATGCATAGCGGTGTGAGTACAGTGACAGTTTCCTTGTCAGTACTGCTAGTTATAGAATTGTCCAAATAGAGTACTGGAATTATTTTAGTTAAATTAAGGGAAATTAATCATTTCTTCACCCTAGCCGTATATATGCTAACCATGGTAGCTCAATGGGTTAAAGCAACTGGACGGAAACCAGAAGATCCATGGTTGAAATCCCGGCCTTGGCATTGAATTTTTCATGTTGACTCTATCAAAAACCTTAGCCTATATACAGCTAGTGTGAAGAAATTATTAATTTCCATTAATTTAACTAAAATAATAAGAGTTAAATGATAAAGCCTGGGACTAAAGTACTTACGACAGTAAGTCACCACAATCGGTGTATCTCATATGTGAGAACCCCCAGTGGTCTACCGGGGAAATATACGAGTCAAATGGAGAATTTAATGTCATGACGGCAAGTTGGCCATGGTAGCTCAGTGGGTTAGAGCGACTGGACGGAAACCAGGAGATCCGTGGTTCTAATTTTCATGTTCACTTTTATCTATTAGAGTACCGGAAGTTTTAAAAACTGCAAATCCATGGCAGTATGGACCGGCTACCAATCCTATAGTTGTTTAAAAACAAACTCTCTACATTTCCTGAATCAGTCAATTAATTCATAGAAAATAATCTCATATGATACATATGAAACAATAAAACTGAAGTAAGATAATTTTTTTGTTGCAATTACAAGGACAAGCAGGACAAGAAATAAATATTGCTTCAACAATAAATTCATCTAGCATTAATAATTGATGTCCACTTGCATCAAACCAGTTAAATGTTAGTTGGTAACAACAACAACAACAACAATAATAATAATAATAATAATAATAATAATAATAATAATAATAATAATAATAATAATAATAATAATAATAATAACAACAACAACAATAATAACAATAACAATAATAACAATAATAATAATAATCATCATAATAATAAATTAATAAATAATAATAGTAATAATGATAATAATAATACCTCACTGCTTAGCACTGAAATAAAGATTTAATATATCTTTTATGTTAATGAAACTTGTATCTAAAATTAGGTTACATTTCAAACAGCTATAGGTGTCCTGCGTCTTGGCGTAGCGGGCTAAGGCAGCATGCCCAGGTTCGATCCCACCCATGGGGTACAGATTTTAAGTCCCAGGTATAGGCCTGGTGCCCACTCAGCATTGTGAGGAAAGTGCGGATCTTACACCAGCTAAGCGGCCCTGATCACAAAAACCAACGTTCTGGCTGTGGGATGCCGAGATGCTGACCACATCTCCTCCCCATATCGGTTGGATGATCGCTCACCTCTGCTGTGTGTAAGTGAGCATGAGGCCGGCAGTTCGGGTTGGAAAGCCTTGGCCCTTTTAGGGCTGTCGTGCCTGGTTTTTATTTTATGCAATAAGTACTGTGACTTGCTAGAAATTAAATGTGATATGTGGTTATGAAATAAGATGCAAAAAGAGTTTATTAAAGTGGTTAAATCAAAATAAATATGTTGACATCAGTGAAAGTCAAAATAATATCACACAGATAGAGTCAACATGAAAAATTCAATGCCATGGCTGGGATTTGAACCACGGATCTCCTGGTTTCCATCCAGTCGCTCTTAACCTTTGAGCTACCATGGCCAACGTGCCATCCTGACATTAAATTCTCCAGTTGACTCGTATATTTTCCCGGTAGACCATTAGGGGCTCTCGCATCCGAGATACACTGTTTGTGGCGACTTACTATCGTAAGTACTGAAGTCCCAGGCTTCATCATTTAACTCTTATTATTTTAGTTAATTGATGGAAATTAATCATTTTTCCACACTGTCCGTATATAGGCTAAGTTTTTTGATAGATAGAGTCAACATGAAAAATTCAATGCCATGGCCAGGATTTGAACCACGGATCTCCTGGTTTCCATCCAGTAACTCTTAACCTTTGAGCTACCATGGCCAACGTGCCATCCTGACATTAAATTCTCCAGTTGACTTGTATA
This sequence comes from Mantis religiosa, assembly GCA_030765055.1. NCBI lineage: Eukaryota > Metazoa > Arthropoda > Insecta > Mantodea > Mantidae > Mantis > Mantis religiosa. Next base: position 190,698,672 of record CM060949.1, on the reverse strand, counting down.
TTTTCCTACACTAGTGGTCTACCGGGAAAATTTAATGTCAGGACGGCACTTAGGCCATGGTAGCTCAAAGGTTAAGAGCGACTGGACGGAAACCAGATCTGTGGTTCAAATCCCGGTCATGGCATTGAATTTTTCATGTTCACTCTATCTATCAAAAAACCTTAGCCTATATAAGGCCAGTGTGGAGAAATGATTAATTTCCATCAATTAACTAAAATAATATCACACAGCTTTTGAATAAACATGGTGATAGTTCCAAAACTGAAGTTAAAGATCTGCTGCAGTGGAAAGTGCAGTAAGTATCTCTGAGAGTACTGCAATAAATTCTGTAATGGTTTCATTAAATCTTGGACATTATATTACTGGAATTATTGTAGTACTAAAAATCCATGGATAACTGTTAATAAATGTAATTTAGGATGTAAAATATGTTCAAAAGCAAATGTTATTCCTAAAAAGCCTCGGAGACTTCACATTTTGCAGGAATGGTTGCAGGGAGAAATAAATTGGTAAGTGATAAAATGGCTCAATAACTGAATTTGAAGAAAAAAAATTTTGGGAACATAAATAAATCATATATAGCTGCCTCAGAAATAATAGAATTGAAGGAAGAACCTTACAAAAAGGCTGAATGCCAAAATTAAGTTTTCGAGATAAGTTAAAAAAAGTTCCTTAATCAATTTAATTATTTGTTTTAAAAATTCATTTATTGGAAAATCATATTGTCTACATGTTAGGTATGTTCTTGCAAAATTTAAGTCACCAAATATATATATATAGTGCAATTTATGTCCTCCAACGTTAAGTGATATCGGATGACCCCCAAATATATTGCCTCAATATATTGTGGTAATATGAAAACAAAAAATTAGGAAAGGGTTAACTCTTAAGTGTCTTTTCCTTACAAAAATGATATCTACAAACCCAAATATTCATTAATATTTTCACACAGTACTACCTCTGCTGATAATATCAGAGTTAGTGTGAATTAAAACTTGCAGAAAATGTAATGCTCAGTTTAGAATGAATAAATAATGTGACCAATACTTGAATGACTGATGTTTTACAGTAAATCAGAACACAAATTTTTGTAAAATGTTCGATGCTGTTCTTCAGGTAAATATTCTATCATGGACAACAGATCATGTTTCTTCTCAGTTGTTACTCTGTTAGACAATCCACTTAAATGCAGCTCAACCTCTTTCAGGTCATTTACAGTGACTCCTTTTCTTAGAACTGATATTTGTTTCTATGAACTAGCCTCATTAAATGCATATCATAAAAACAACAGCAGCAAAGCTGGACTTAACATGTATCCAAACTGCAGTATCCAACTTGTGCTTCACCGTCTCTATGCTTCTTTCAATTCTTATACTTTGCAGAACTCATATTCAGATGCTTATTGGTAATCAACTTATCAGCTGTTTCCTGAAAGTTAAATCAGTCGCATACTTCCATATCTGGAACTGTGACAAGATTACAGCTTGGAACATTTTACAACTTTGTGCAGATCTTTAGGAAAGTAACTTTTCATTACTCTCTTTCATTTTTCAATCAGTGCAAAATTCCTATCACACTGCATGAAACTATATCCACTGACAAGAAATTTATGATCTACTTGATCAAACACTTGGTTAGCAACTAGAAGTATGTATAAAAAATTCATCATCCTATTCTTGTTCTGACCAATGCAGTTGTCACTCCAAAGGACCCTACTCCTTTTATGAATGAAGTCCATGTTCACCACATTTTAAGAGATATGATGCAATTTCATTACCTCCTTTCCCTGCTATTCCTTCATGCCACATACACACGTAAGAGCACCCAGTATTACAGAAATGAAAACAACTAAGCTGGCATTTATAAAACATTTCAGAATGAGTCAATGTCTGAAGAAATAGAACCTGGCTGTACGTCAAACACTACACAACTCAGTTCCCTTCCAGGTTCTGGAGATTTGCTTGCACTATTTTTCATTTCTATGTACACTTTCTCGGCTTTTATCTGATGCAATTCTAGTTGAAACTTGTCTGCTTCATTTTGGGGTGTTTTTTTGGACACGTACTCTTGTGAATTTTATCACAATTTCAAATGTGGAAAATTCTGAAAAAAACATTTTCGGTAATATTTGTAGATTACAGTGTTATCAGGATGCCCCTCATTAAATGCTTTCACAAGAAGATTCAAATTTAAATCTCAACTCAAATATTCCTTACTGTATTGTTTCTAGAATAATGGTTGACATATCGTGGAAGTGAATTGACATGATCCCTAATATGCTGCCTATTAGAAGCTGTAAACTTTGGTTCTTTGTGGCATGTGCCTCCTTTTGCCATTTATTTCCATATTTATGTGTACACAATATTGTAACCACACATTCATAGCCACATACAACAAGTTGTTGGAGCAAGTTAAAGGAGGGAAATGTACGCAGGAAATGAATTTGCACTTGACACCATTGTAAAGAAATAGCTTCCTTACTTACCAATGGTGCTTTCTTTTGCGCAACTTTGTAACCACATTATTGTGTTTCACTTAGTGCTTTTGTAGAGATATGCAGGATGCCGTGTAACACTACTGTATAGTAAAATTTCATTATTTTAAAATTTGGCACTTAACCCCTTTGTAAGGTTCACCATTCAATTAAGCAAAAAGCAATACTTATGCTCAAGTCCATTGACCACAAACAAAACAGTTCACTCAACAAAAAGAAATTTAAAAACCAGAGTCAAAGAACACTTTAGAAACATCAGATTGAAACAAGAAGACAAGTCAGCAGTAGCATTTCATTTTTGGAATGAAAACCATGACATTGATCCAAATCCAAAATTATTAAAAGGAGTGATAAACCAAAATAGATTGACAACATGGGAGAACATATTCATCTGGAAAAATAAGGATCGCGTAATGAACTTTGAAATCCCGCCAGCAGATAATTTGACAAAAAAGTTCATAGTTCCACCACCAGAGAGAGCAGATAACAACAAATGCCAGTTGGGAAGAGATTGAAAATGGAGGCCAGGGCCTTTGAAACTAGTCTCTCATAAATATATGAAAAAGTAAGTGACGAGTGTCAATAAACCAACCACAAATAATTTTTATATTAATTTTGACGTCACTGTTACTAAATTCCTCCAAACACACATTACAATATCTTTGTTTGACTACAATATACATTGGAAATCTGCATTCTCTTCCCCACACAATGGACATTTATCTAGCTCCCTCTCTTGACCTATACCCTTCAAGTTTCTCATTCCTGTTTTGCCCAAGCAAAACCTTCTCGCCCTAACTTACTACATATATCTATATATCCTTCCCTCCCCCAGGTTGTTTTTATTTCTCTATATAATCTCAGTGAGCTTTTGTCACTTGTATTGGCAAAAATGTCTTGTCTGTCAATATCTTCTAATCATAGCTTAACTTCTTTCCAGAAGCCTCTGTACCCATACTCTCCATTTATCCAAGAATGACCCATACCTATCTGCTTCAATACATCATTCATTTTATGTGCCCAAGACCCACCCCAGTTACTTCTCTTTTGAATAAGAAAACATTCTTTAATAATATTGCCATCTTCCAAGTTTGTGATTCTGTATAAATATTTCCTTGCCCTTGACAAGATTTTAATTTTAGAAGAATGCCTGCCGAGTTCCAATTGTGCTGCCCCGATAGGTGATGCTATCGGTAATCCCAATATATATTTACAAAAGGATCTATGCACTCTATCAGTATCTCTCCAAGCCTCATCTACTCCGCAATGTAACATTCTGTTTTCTACTATTGCCTACTCTCCAATCATTTGACATTTATATCTGGCAGTTAACTGTAGCATGATCTTAACACCCTCATGGCCATTTTTCTTAGTATGTACAGGAGTTTATTGATTTATTGACATTTTTTTTTCAATTAAATCAAGGTATACTGTGAAGTATTTTAACTGGTTATATGTATGCTCCTCAACCATTTGGTGGAATAGGTAGTGAATGTTGAATTAAATGTAGATACTTCACATTCTGGATTTGTGGTGGTGATGGAGATATTTGAGTGACTCGCAGTTATCCTGTAGAAGAGCCACCATAGCCTGGCCTAGGTAGCTAAAGTGTTGCCTACTGAAGAAATATGCTTGTGCTGAAAATACCAACACTGTGCAATCAAAATAGTGATACACGAATGTGTGACAAAACATGATGCACTGTAAATAACAGGATTAGTTAACATAATAACTGTCTGGTAGAAAACATTCAATATTTTGAATTTCTTCTCTTGTTCTTTTACAAATATTTGGTTATGTCCTATAGAAAACAGTAGTCTTTTTAGCCAAAGTAGGATTGTTGTGCTATTTCCGAAGTTAACCATGATCTTGTGTTCTTTTCAAGTCAGAGGATCTTTCTCATAGGCGTAGCTTTCACTCTTTCATTAAGGCTAGATTGCTTATTGAGAGATGTTCCTATATTAGTTCTACTGCATTTCATGATTGGAGATATTTTGTTATGAAGTAATTGGCAATATACTGATATGATTGCAGCTTTAAAAGACACACAGTTAACAACAGCTAAGCTAGGTCCAGGTCCAGGCTGGTATTCTACAAGATAACCTGACTTAATTGAAGTAGTCCTTGGTTAAGCAATGGAATCAATGATATTCAAGGTATTAGACATAAATTACTTCATATTTTGAATAGTGATATTTGATATGCTTTTCCTGCACCGTCAAAACATTAATTTCTTTAAAAAAAAAAAAAAAAAAAAAAAAAAAAAAAAAAAAAAAAAAACTTGATATTGTTGAAAGGGGTAGGATAAACATAACCTAATTTCTGAATAAGTACAATCTAATTTAACAATATTTATTTGAATTCAATGTCTTTAATTTACCTGTTGATTATGCATTCATATCTATAGCACAGTCATTTGAACAACAATTAAATCATTAGAATTTATTGCAACATGACATCAGCAGTTCAGCACTGTCATACGAAAACACTGTCACTGTTGGTATTGACCTCACAGAACATTTACTGACCTTCCACTATAAAAAATACAATAGGTAAATTTCATTCACACAGAGTAATTTAACTTAATGTACCATCGATCCTGCAAAACTGTCTTGTCCTTTCAAAGTTTCTTACCTATTTGGAGCGAAAACATTTCTAACGGGAAACCTGCACAGAAGCGTTCTTAAATTAATACCGCGGTACACTTATATGTTCTATAAGGAACGTGTACATGAAGAAAACCTGCCTAAGTGTACTCGGAAAATTAACAATTAGTTCTAGCCAATTCTGTTAGCAGTGGTGTTAAGGGAATTGGTTGGTTCCTTCTATTCGCACATTCATAGGATAATATTCATCTGATTTTGCTACATAAAGTAGCACAAGATACTGTTAATTGAAAATCTCATGTTCTTCGTTTTAAACATGTACGATCACAGTCAAGGCCGACTCAAAAAGGTTATGCTTTGCTATTTTTAATTCTTCCGGTAACAAGTTGAAAAGTCTGAACTATTTATAACTGCGTCCTTTACTAGAAATTTTTTGATAAACATAAGCAAAGAAGTTGCACATTTTGAGTAAATGACAAGTTTGGGTTACATCTTCATTTCAAATTAACAACAAAAATTTGGAGAATAGTCCGTTCAAAAGCATTAATTTGTTCTCCACATGTATCCTTAATGAATATTGGCGTAAGTATACAACAACACACCAGCTGTAAGTTTAATAATTGGTAAGTTTTGTTATCAAATGCTGGTTTTAGTGGAGATCTGTCGAAAACACCGGCCGTCTATGACATGCCCCTGCGACGTTGCCACATTGTAGGCTCCGGCCCACCGGCCTGTGTAGAGTCGGCCTTGGAAAGTATAGATCAGCAAGTTATACACCGGCAATTCCTGCTAGATTAGATTAGAATAGATTGATTTGCGTTCAGTAGGTTCACTTGTAGCCAGAAAAGGCTGTGAACATTGAACATGTCCAGAGGTATAAAGTTTAATAGCATATATATATATATATATATATGTACAAAAGTTAACATAAGACACATATTATAGTACACAGGCAATATGAACAACATTATGGAAAACAAAGCAGGGATAATTATATATGATACAAAATGAAACACTTTTTAAACCAGCTTTCACTTGGCTTATGCCAGTACGTCTCAACCTTTTTGCAATGGATACCATTCTTGTTATTTATTAAATACATATACATTAAAAATAAACTTTCAACTTGCATCAAATATTTATAAGTAATGATTTGTCATTGGAATAGTTAGATACTACTTGTAGAGCTACAGAAGCATTATCAGGATAATTTGTCATTCAGATAATCTTGTACAGAATAAAAAGATTTTGAGAAAAGGTAGGTACTCTCTAACAGCTTTTTTTTAAAGCACCGAAATTATCAACTTTTTCTTTAAGAACATTAGGAAGTGAGCCAAATATTTTGATAGTTTCATAATACACACCTTTCTGAAAGCAAGAAAGTTTAGCACTGGGATAATGGATATTATACTTTTGTCTGGTGTTTATTTTGTGAATTACATTATTTGTTGCAAATAAGGCACGATTACATACAAAGAATTTTAGGATCGTGAATATATACATGCAAGGAAGCGTTAATATCTTCAATCTTGTAAAAAGATCTTTACAGGAGCATCTGGTGTGGGTGTTAGTAATGATTCTTATAACCCTCTTTTGCATAAGAAATATTTTTTTACTTTCTACTGAGTTGCCCCAAAATAATATTCCATAATAGAGTTAAAGTATGCATAATATACTAATTTAAGTGTGTCAATAGAACTCACATTAACCAGCTCTCGGATAGCATAACAGGCAGAGCTGAGTTTAGGTAAGATATAATTTATGTGAGCTTTCCAATCTAAACATCTGTCCACTTGAAGGCCCAGAAATTTTATGCTGTCAATTTCTTCTAATAACATATCATTAATCCCGATTTCTATTTCAATATGTGATGTTCGACAGGTTATAAATTTGACCGCTTTTGTTTTGTCTAGATTCACAGATAATTTGGTTGCTTTAAACCAGCATGACATACAGTTCAAGACATAATTCATTTTAATTATACACTCGTTTAGATTTGTACTGGTCACCAGGACACTAGTGTCATCAGCAAAAAGAACTGTACTTGCAATGTCCTTTATATAAAGTGAGAGGTCATTTATATAGATAAGAAATAATAAAGGCCCTAACACGGAACCTTGGGGTACTCCATGAGTTACTACTTTCCAGTTCGAACTTTGCTTTTCATAACCAATATCACTGACAGCTACTTCAACACTCTATTTTCTTTCATTTAGATATGATACAAACCATCTTAAATGTTCATTTTTTAGTCCATAGAATTCCAATTTTGCTATAAGAATGTCATGATTAACACAATCAAAAGCCTTTGCTAGATCGCAAAAAATTCCACCTACATGTCTTTTATCATTTAAGGCAGTCAACTAATAGCTTTATTATGGAGCTGTAGTTTCATAGGAGTTCTTTTGTGTTAAAGATTACTTATAATACTAAAACGATTGTTAAGTTACTTTTTTAATGTAATAATAGTTTATTTCGGATTAGTATCACATTTGCGCTTGAATTCAAATATTGCAGGCATAGAGGAATATTTTCTGCATTTCTATTGCACTGATACCATGAAATCATTGCATATTTCTCGGTTTGTAAGGAGAAAATGGAAATTGCGACATGATATTTTAATTTTAAAGAACAGATAAGAAAGTATCCATATTGAAGTATTTTGCAATCCCTTAAGTGTGTACCAAGTACGATTTCCCGGTAAATTTGAAGAAAGGAAATATGGTTACCATGGTTACTCAATGTACAGAACAGCAACCTTGAACTTTTCATATCATTGCTGGCGGTCGCCATTCTGAGTCGTCGCGTAAATTTACCTAATTTTCTTCCTTTAATATGTGATGCTTATAAGTGATTTTCGTGATGAAGGATTGAAAATGGTAGTCTGGAAAAATTGAAAGTTAGTGAAATATTCTTACATTGCTCGAAATCGGATTGGGAAATCAATGAAGTGTAGGTAGTTTTTAGGTTTAGGTTGGCCATGACATATTGTAAACACAAATGCTGCAGTGCTGCTCCGGTGTTTATTTTCTCATTGGCATACCGAAAGAGGAAATCGGTTTGAAAACCTGAAATGTCAAAACATTAGAACATTTTAGGAATTTACAGTACAGTGATGTCCTTACGACGCAAACTGAAAGTAGAAGAAACATTAATTAGTTGACAGTGTTTTGGTAACCTCTTAATAATGTAGTTTTAGGTTAGATGTGGTTTTTCAGCTTACTCCAGCGTTGTGAATTACAATGTCACTTTTCAAAGCAAGAGACATTTGGACTGCACAGTGTGGTGAAGATGAGAGCTTCGATCAGCCAAACTTAGTAATCACAAACCTTGGGGGACAACAGGATAAAATACTGGTTGGCAGTCACTCAGGATTTTTGAGGGTTTTTCAACCTTCGCTACAAAGGGTTGAAGAAGGTACGGCGATTGGTTACAAACCTACAGACCTGCTGATAGAAATACAGTTACAACGTCCCATTCTTCAGCTGGATGTGGGGAAGCTAGTTTCGTAAGTATTACACTAAGTGATTCGCTGCATTCAAATATTATATACTTCATACACTTATTTAGTATAACTTTATCATTTACCTTGTCGATGAAACAAATTGTTTCAGTGGATCACAAAATCAACATTTATGCATCCTGCATCCCCGAAGTGTTGCTGTGTACAGTTTTGTCAGTCGGAGTGGTGCTGCAGAGCATGGTATGCTTTTTATAATATTTATGCTTAATGTTAAACTGTAAGTGGTTGTATTTTATTTGGAGTGAGAATCCAGATGTCTAGAAGATCTCAGAAATGTCCTACATATTGTGGAGTGATATTTTTTATTTTCAAATTTAATAGGAACTTGAATTAGAAAGACAGTTTTTAAAAATAAAGGTAGTTTTTAATATTGCTGTATACAGTGATGTTGAAGTTTTTCTCATTCAGATCAAGATTGTAGATGCACAGAACATATCATTGACATATTTTGTTGTCATAAAATATACTTTAAATGTTAGGTGATGTAAAGAAGATGGTCAAAAGCTGGAATTGTTAAAAAGAATGACAGTAGCTGTCAAAGGAGCTTAGAATATGCTTTAAATCTTCTGCAAGAAGTGGAACATGTTCAATTTTGGAGTTTAAAATATGAGCCATTATAGAGAAACTGTTAGTTTTATATCATTAACACAAGATGTATGTATGATTTCAATCAAATTTTACTGTTTTATCTTATAGTGTAGGATGTCCAAAATTAGTAATGATTTACTGTTGTTCAGTATGGTGGTTGCATTGTTGATCATTTTGTTGCAACAGAAACTCTCTGAAAACTAAAGTGGCCAAAAATTCAGACAAGGTTCTGTAACCAGAGGGGAAAAAAATAAAGTGTAATATAAGCTATTAATATTTGGAATAAAATGTTAATTTTTTCTGAAATAGAATTCAATTCGTGAAATGATGTTCAAATCAGTCCAGAAACATACTTTGAAGTTACCAGACATTCATCTTTTAGGATCAGTGAAAACTTTGGAAAGAATGTTATTGAGATAACTCGACCTGACCAAGATTCAAACTTGGGACCTCTTGAATGTGAGGCAGATGAGTACAAATATGTACAGAGGTTTCATGGGGGTTCATTTACCATCTGTACACCATTTATCATATTGGGCATGTGGGAATGGCTGTAACTTATAAAAAGGGATGTATTATTTTCATAAAGGTATGTAGATTACAGTTAGTGCTGTTCGGTCAGTAATGACAATGTTGCCAACCTATGTGTGAAAACATGCAACATTTTAATGATTTATGCAGTGTGAAAGCAGGAACATATGTCATTAGGTGAAGTTAATGGGAAGCTAAATTCTTGACTCATGTCATTTTCATTTATGTTAGGTTACACATATAGCCTTAACCTCCCATGAATTATAAACCTAAGCTGATTGAAAGGAAAGAAAGATGCAGTATGCTCTTGCCCTGGTTTCAAGTACTTATATTGTAAATATTAAAAGCAGAAGCATTATTAACAGTGAAGTATTCTTCATATTTGAGTTTGATTTATGAGTCACTATGTTTACACTCAAACTTCACTTACTTGTTGTTTAACAGTTTAATGTTGTGGCCAATGTTGTGGTTTTTTGTCCAAAAATGGTGTGAAACTGCAGATTTTTCAAACAGAAAAATCTGCAGTTTCACACCATTTTTGGACAAAAAACCACAACATTGGCCACAACATTAAAGTGTTAAAATCTTTAAGTACACCCATAGAATTGGATATTTGGGAAAAAATATTCATAAACAAAAACTGTGATAAAGTTATAAATTTTGAAATCCTGGCATTAAATGAAGTATTAAAACTTAGTGCCCCTAACACCAGATGGCATAGTGATCGGAGCTTCGTAATAGTGGAAGAAGAGGAAGGTTCATTTAGTCACCAAACAGCTGAGGATGAGATCGAATGATCTTGAAAACGTTTCAATATACAACAAGTAAGTGAAGTTTGAGTGTAAACATAGTGACTCATAAATCAAACTCAAATACTTATATTGTGTTAAAAATTGATCAGTGTTAATGCTAATAAATGTAACTTTTCTTAGAATGACAGATCCATTCTATCAAGTTTTTGTTGCTGTGCTTAGATTGGTGTCATGTTGATATTAGAACGTAATTTTCATATAAAAGAAATAGATGAAATCTGCAGTTGTCAATCATGGAAAATGCTGAAATGTCATCTTTTTAGTGCATTTTGGATATTGTAATAATTTTGTCATGAGTTTACTTTTGGAGTGAGTTGAACTGTTGACAAGTTGTGTTTATACTTGTAAAAGGTATTTATTGATACTCATTTTATTGACACTTACTCGTAAGTGATGAGTGTCAATAAAACAGACTACAAATAGTTTTTACAATTAATTTTGACGTCCCTGTTACTAAATTTCTCCAAACACAGGTGTTTTTATGCTCTTTGGATTTGTTTCAGGTGATCAGAGCAGGTTTATTTTGGCATATGAGCACAATCTACAACGCTCAGCATTTAGTATTGTGTTGGGACCTTTTGGTGGAGTGGCTGGACGTGACTTTATAGCTGTTCAGTCCTTGGATGGCACTTTGAGCTTCTATGAGCAGGAGACATTTGCATTCAGTGTATTTCTTCCAGGCTTTCTGTTACCTGGTCCTTTAGTCTACATGCCATTGAGTGACTCTTTTCTTACTGTGTCATCCAACTTCCATGTAGAAAGATACAGGTAAGAATTTATTTAATAGACCAGTAGAAAGTTTGAGTACATAGCACTGTACCTGCAGTCCTTCCCTTCATCCATTGCGTCAGCAACATAGGTATTAAGTAAAGTACAGAGTTGATTACCTAGTTGTTAATTCAGATAGTTTTGTTACACAACTTCAATTCTCTTATAATATGTTTATAAAGATAACTGAAGTTTAGTAATAATTAGTGGTTAAATGTTAATACCTTAAAATAAGCAAATATAATTGTATAATTCCTTTCATGGAAGAGTTGAAAACAGTGTTGTAATAAATTAAATCTAAAGGTGAGTTGATTAATGACACTAAACACTTTCGCTCCATTGTCAACCGGACATTGACTGGTTGTCAGTGGTGTAGCTGGTGATATTTTGTCATAGGTCTCCTGTGGTGGCAGTTCGAGGAACTTGCTGAACAAATCTTTCTGGAGAATGTTGAAATGGAATACTTTATTCCTATTTTTTGAAATGAAAATTTGTTCCCGTGTGGATAGTTCTTGTTTTCCTGATGTATGTTTTTAAGTAGTTTTGCATCTGGATTTGTTCTTTTTTTGTGCCAAAAATTCATGGCATGTGCTGATTTTTCTAATTGTTTGTATTTTATGTTTCTAAAGTGTTCCTTTGCTCTTGTTTCTAAATTTCTTTTGGTTTTTCCAATATAAATTTGACTACATTCACAGCATTGAATTTGATATATACCAGATTTTTTGTTAGATGGAATGGCATGTTTGATATTTGAGCAAATTAGGTTTTTTAAGGAGTAATGGTTGACTGTAATTCCTTTATTGAAAGTGTTGAAAACAGTGTTGTAATAAATTAAATTCAAAGGGAGCTCATTAATTACACTAAACAGCACTTTTACATTTTCTTGGAACATATTTCAGACATTAGTCAACCATTACAGCTTAAAAAATGTAATTTGCCCAGATATCAAAGATGCCATTCCATCTAATGAAAAATCTGGTATATATTGTTGTGAATGCATTGTTGAGGTGAGGTGGTATGAGGGACGAGTTCAAAGAGATGGGTAGTGCAGTGTGGAGATAAAAGCTTGCTAAAACAGTGATGGGAAGGAGATGGATTTTTGGAGTTCATCTTTCTTCTAGTGCTGTTTTGTTTTAGAATATTCTGGATAGTGAGTAAGCTATGAGGAAGCTGCAGCTTATCAAGGGGATGGTTGTTATTTGGACTTTTGTATGTGAACAGCTGTGTGAACTTTGAGGTCGATGAACTTGCAAGTTGTATTGTGTATGTGATGTAATTCTGCTACTGTCAGGTTGACTAAAGTGTATTTCTATGGAAATAAAGAGCAATTTTTAGTGTTTGCAGGTTTGTGAAATTAAAAGTCCAGCTTACAAAGTCACAATATCACACAAGCAAAGGAATACAAAATACAAACAATTAGAAAAATCAGCAGTTGCCATGCATTTTTTTGGGAAAAAACCACAACATAAACCCAGAAGCAAAACTACTTAAAAACATACAACAGGAAAACAAGAACAAATCTTCATTTTAAAAAATAGGAACAAAGTATTGAATTTTGACATCCTCCAGAAAGATTTGTTCAGCAAGTTCCTCAAGCCGCCACCAGAGGAGACCTATGACAAAATATCGCCAGCTACACCACTGAGAACCAATTGATGTCCGGTTGACAATGGAGTAGTCTCTGAAGCATGTTCTGGGAAATCTTGAAAGTAGGTGCTGTTTAGTGTTAGTAATTGACTCCCCTCAAATTTAAATATAATTCTGTAAATTATAATTGACTTCATAGCTTCAGATTTGTACTTGTATTTCATTATAAATTATGTAAAAGATATACAAAGAGGATGGTATTTCAAAAGCCATCACATAAAACTTACTTTTTATGAGGTGAAGAAAAAAAGCAACAATTTGTTTTCTTCTTCAGATGTGCTTTAACAAGTAAAAAGCAGACTGCCCCAGTCCCACACTCAGTTCATTAACAAAGTAGTTGAAAGTTTTATTGTAAGTTCTATATTGTATCATCTTTTGGGGTAATTCAAAAATGTCATAAAAGGTTTTTTGAATGCATTATTGGCATTTACTCTTATATATGTTTTTTGTAATTTCTGTATTCAAATTTTGTAAATATTTTTATTTTGATGTGTCCACAATCTTGTTTGGAGATTTAAAGGATGAATGAATTGAAGTGAATTTAATTGTGTTGTCTAGTAAGTTTTTGTGTACTGCTCATGTTCAGAAATGGTTGAGAATTCATTCAGAATGAAGACTTTGCAGGCTGTTACTAGAAACTTGAATATATACATTGTTTGAATAGCTTAAATTTGAATTAAAATTTTCATTTATGTTAGTTAATTGATGGAAATAAATCATTTGTTCACACTAGCTGTATGTAGGCTAAGGTCTCTGATAGATAGTCAACATGAAAAATTCAATGCCATGGCTGGGATATGAACCACAGATCTCCTAGTTTCCTTTCAGTTGCTCTAACCCATTGAGCCACCCTGGCTAATGTGCCGTCCTGACATTAAATTCTCCATTTGACTTGTATATTACCACTAGGGCCTCTTGCATTCGAGATACACTTATGATAGTAAGTCGCCACAAACGGTATATCTCGAACGTGAGAGCCCCTAGTGGTCTACTGGGGAAATATGAGTCAAATGGAGAATTTAATGTCAAGACGGTAAGTTGGCCATGGTAGGTCAATGGGTTAGAATGACTGGATGGAAACCAGGAGAGCCATGATTCAAATCCCGGCCATGGCATTGAATTTTTCATGTTGACTATCTAACTTCCATTTATCTATTATCCTAAAAAAATCGATTAGTCATATTTTAGATTACTAAGTTTGTATACAAATTTATCTGTCTTAACCTAGTTTAATTCTGCTGTAAACATCTGGGTGGGAAGAGGTGCAGAGACAGAGATATTGGGACAGAAAATGGTTAAGCTGTTGAATGGCTTAGCGAAGTTAATGGGCGTTTTCTTTTATTTGCATATGTACGATAAACCCCTCCTTTAAGTACCATACTGTTAAGTAGTTTTCTGATCACTGCTCTGTGTGAGCTAATTTTGGAGAAAGATAAGTTTTGTTGCGAACCCGTATCTATGATGGCGTGGCTTGTTTACAAAAAAGGAACTGATAGGTGGGCAGTGTGAAAACCAAGAGCTGGCAGACGAAGATAACATGCAGATAAAGTTCTGCTGAAACAAACAAACTGAGATAAATTAAAATTTCTAGTTACATCTTGACTGATGGAGACTATTTGGGTTCTGGTTTATTTTCAAATAATCTAGAAAATCAGTGAAGTATTTAAAGAGATGACGATTGGCCAAGAGGTGAGTTGCAAGTTGTATAACAAGAGTTGTTGTAAGACATGTAACAAGAGTGAGTCACAAGAGGTAAGCAGAGAACAGCTGAGAGTGTTGTTGTAAATTGAATACTGTTATTGTCATCGACCTTGGAAGATTGTGTTGCAGTATGTTATGTAATTTTGCAGCTACGGAGTGTATTTCTATGCAAATAAAAAACATTTAGAATTTTGCAAATTGGACTTTTAATTCTACGAACCCACAAAGTCACGGTATGCAAATGTTTTGATTGATTCTTGTAAATGTAATAGCTCCACATTTTATCTTTCTGCTTCACATACCACATAGATGTGTTTTATATACAGATTAGACAGAAGACAGGTGAAATTATAGACACTATTAACTTATTATGTTAAATTAAGCTGCATTTTATTTAAAGTTACTAAAGGACACTGCTATTATATAATAATTTTTGCATTCCTACACCAGGCAACTCTCTCACGATGAGGTCTGTATTGAGTTGAATGCTGATTAAGATGTTATTGTTTATAGTGTGCAGTTGCTTCTGATGTTTAACACTGCATTTACTGTACATCTTGTGTGCCTCACAAACCCAAGAACACTTATGAAAATTTTACTGATTTGAAATTGCATATACATAATGGAGAAGGGTGGTGCTTCAGCTGAAATGAAACAATTGAGGCAAACCTTTAAAAGGTGATGAAGGGCGAATGATTGTGACTGTTTTGTGTCTATAATAAATATTGAGAAAGAAACTGGTGATCTCCTTAGTGTTTTCGCAAGTAGTGTACATTGTGTTAGAGTTCTGAATGCTTGTTCCATTCTAAGAACACAGGGAAAATAGTTGTAAATGCAAACAGTGCATGGAGAAATATGATGATTTTACAAAAAGTGCTATATGCAGTAAAGTTCATTATTATTTTTTCAGGAATGAATCAACTCGTAGATTTAATAGTGTAAATCAACTCCATTTATTGTCTAGAAGTTAGTGCTGCTATATATACTGCTAGTGTTGCAAAAGTTGTGTGTGCATGTAGCATCTAACACATGGCGAGTTGAGTCAGCTTGACCTTGTTGATTATAGCAGGATTAAACTAGCGTGAGACAGAATATTACTCATTTAGTGAATGTTTACCAAATGTTGATGGGTGTATTTTATTTGCAAAAATACATAACTAGTGATTATAAAGATGAGTTACTGCTGACTTAAAATTGGGCAAAAAAAGTTTTAAAAGGAAAGCTCTGCTTCATAACTAAAAATGTTGTAAGTGACAGCTGTTTGACACAGAACTGGCAATAACTGATCTGATTCACCAGTTTAAGCCATGTGATGACTTTTGTTTGTTTTCATAGCAGTTTTTCCCTCTTATCCCTTACCCTCCTTGCTGGACACCTGTCATACATATAAAGCTACATAGTCTGATATTTAACTTTTCAAAATTCAAGGTAGTAGCTATAGACTTGCTATTATTTCAGTCTCAGTTCTAGTTAGGTGAACTTGTTTTCCAGAAAGTATTAACTACATTGATGCCTGATTTCACCAGCAGATAGATGTTAAGACTTAAGACAAGTTTATCAATAGTTACATCAAACATTGCATTTCACCAACAAGTGTTAGGTTGACACTGGTGTTAAATCTCTTGTTGAATTAACAAGCGAAATTTCTGGTGTTAAGTCCTCAACAATTGTAAATAGTCATGATGGCAGGTGTGAATGCAGCTGTTGATGTCGATTTGCTATGTTTTAAGACTGTAAATGGCATTCGTAATAGAGTACGGCCTATTAGGAGAAATTATTTTGAGGGGCTATGAGAAGAAAATTTTCTATGGAGGTAAAGACTGTCGAAACAAGTTGCTATGAAGTACAAGAAGTTTCGGAAGTACAAGAGAGCTTAGAACAAGCATTGAAAGGAATATGGCGATCTCGTCTTTGCTTCAAGTATTAATAACTTTGTGATTTTATAATTCACTGAATTATGTGGATAATACACTGTCCACCTCCCGTCTTGAAACGTTCAAGCCACTTGTAGTAGTGACACATGCATTTGAATTAAATTCATTTCCAATATTTTCCCATGTGAGAGCTTTTTCTTTGACATTCACAACATCCATCCTCTTATTTTCCTTGATATACTTTCACTTTGTCACCAATTCTAAATATGACTATGTGTACTTTAGTACAGAAAAGTCATACTGTTTGTTCTAATACCTGGTGCTTCCTTTAATGTGTGATATATTTAATTTCAGTTATCAGGTGTTAGCTGAATCAGGAGAGAGAAGAAGGGAGGACACCACGAAAGGAAGAAAGATATCACCTGATTGGACATATAACTTGGGGGAATGTGCACTGGATGTAAGGGCAATAATGTGGGGCACAACTAACTGTGATATTGTTATACTTGGAGAGCACAACTTGTTTTGTCTGAAGGACAATGGAAACCTCAAGTTTATGAAGAGATTGCAGTACAAACCTTGTTGCTTTCATCCTTACTTTGTAGGTTAGTATCATGGTGTAACTCCATCTGAGATAAATGCTTATAGTCACTAGAATTGTTGAAATAATTTTAGTTAATTGATGGAAATTGATCATTTCTTCACACTAGCTGTATACAGGCTATGGTTGTTGATAGATGGTCAACATGAAAAATTGAATGCCATGGCTGGGATTTGTACCATGGATCTCTGGGGAAATGTAAAGTCAAATGGAGAATTTAATGTCAGGATGACACGTTGGCCATGGTAGCTCAATGGGTTATAGTGACTGGATGGAAACCAGGAGATCTGTGGTTTAAATCCTGGTCATGGCATTAAATTTTTCATGTTGACTGTATCTATTGTTGAAATAATTTTATTGGAACATTTTATTAATTCATTATAGCTCTTACAGCTCTATCCTTTCACAACTCAATATCACAAGGAGCAATTAGTGATTGTGAAGGCCTATGTTTTCATTTAGTATTCTAGTTCTAATTTTTTTTAATGTTGTAGTTGTCTACTGCAAAATTGCAAGTTTTAATGATTCTGTTGTATTTCATAGTTATAAAGGATTCATGGATATTCATTTATCTCAAAAGAACTAGCTGTTTGTTTCAGTAAATAATAGTAATTGGAATATGTAAGTGCAAGCCAGAGGTAATATACTTTGTAATAAATTGTAATGCAGCCAAGTGACTGCAATTTTGTGGCATTTGGGATATCTTTTCAGTATTTATAGAAATATTTTCTTCTAATGAGATAATTAAATTTGTGAAATAGAGTAGAAATTTTAAGCTAGAGTTTTAGTGTCTTAACAGTTGTTAATAATATTACACAAATATAACTATTTGTAACGAAAAGTTCAGATATCTTAAGCAAATGTCAATTTTTCTTATTGAGATTGATTTCAGAAACAAATACCTTGCATTGTCAGTCAACACTTTGTCGTCAAGGATACCAGTTACGATGCTATTGTTTTTTTCAGTATTACCAAAATCGAAAAACAGAACAAACCTAAAAGCTGAATCAACTGTTAGTATTTCAAAATTCAATAAATATATTGGACCATTTCATTGTTTTAATAATTTAACTTAAGAAGTTATTTCATGCTTAAATGACCAAAAATGATGTGCTATGGCTGATTGATCAGTTTGTTTATACTTAATGTTATGAAAATGTTCTTTTGTTCTGGTTTCCAAATTTTTTTGTCTTTCCAATATAAACCTGATAACAATCTAAACAAATAAATTGATAAATAACAGATTTTTTACTATTAGGAATGTTATCTTTTTTAGAGAAATGTATATTTATTTTGAGGAACTAAAGTTATACAAGTCTTCAAAACCTTTTTGAAAATGTTTATTAGCCCAAGGATGGTGAGTAACTTTATACAAAAGATTATAATTTTAAAAAAAGTCTTTTTTAAAACTATTAATTAAAGTAGTATTAATATTATGTTTATATTTGTTATTAAATTCCTCTTTATTGAGGGGTATATTTATTAATCTATAAATCAAACTATTAAAAAAGCAAATTTATGTGAAAAAGAATTAAAACTTATTTTTTATGTAATTATTGTTGCGAATGCATTGTTGATTTGAGGTGGTGTGGGTGAAGAGTTCAAAGAGATGGGCAGTGCAGTGTGGAGATAAAAGCTTGCTGAAATGGTGGGGGAAAGGAGGTGAATTTCTAGGGAGTTTGTCTTTCTTCTAGTGCTGTCTTGATTGTTTGAGAACATTCTGGATAGTGAGTAATCTATGAAAAGGGAGCTGCTGCCTGCCACAGTGAGTGAGTCAGTAGGTAATTGGACGTGTGTTTGTGAACAGCTGTGTGAGCTGTGTTTGTAGTGAATGACCTTGCTAGTTGTATTGTGTATGTGACGTAATTCTGGACTGTACCACCCATCAGCCTATAACAAATTCCAAAAAATCTTCTCAAAACACAACATAACTCTTGCACCTCAAAATAGGTTTAATATCAGAAATTTGTTAAAGGGCCCTCCCAAAAATTCAATCACTACCAAAGAAAAACCAGGAATCTATGAGATCAAATGTGAAACTTGCCCTAAAATTTATATAGGAAAAACAAAAAGAAATATTAACATCAGAACTAAAGAACATATGAGAAACATTAAAAATGGTGAAACAGAAAAATCAGCAGTGGCTTTTCATTTTTTGAATACTAGACATGACATCAATTTGGAAATATCTCTAATAAAATACATTAATCACCCCATAGACCTTTCCGTATGGGAAAAAATCTTCATTAACAAAAATCGTCATAGAGTCGTGAATTTTGAAACTCCACCACCGGACATCTTTGACAAGTACATCACGCCATCTATTGACAATACGGAGAAAGAAGAAACCACTACAACTTGCACTAGTCGAGTATCAGCTGAGGATAGGAGCAAGAGCTCTTGAAACATGTCCTGTGAATAAACAGTGTGAGTGAAGCAATGTGTCAACATATTCTCGATTCAATTTTGTACTGATAAAAGTGTGTTTCTACGGAAATAAAGAGCAGTTTTTAGTGTTTGTAACCTGGACTTTTAATTTCATGAACCCACAAAGTAACATTATGGATATGAGTAGACTTCCTATAAATACCAAAATCTAATTTATTATTTATCTTCAAATGTGGAAAAGATATCCATTAATTTCCATTTCTAATGTAAATTTTATAGCTTTATCTTGTAAATTTAGTGATTTTAAAGCATCATTAATGTATCAGGAACAATAGCAAAAATTAAAGGGAATGCTTTAGTCACTTGCATTTGGAAAAAATTTGTAAAAGGATCAGCAATAAGAAAAATTGACATTTTCTGATCAGCGAAGCTTTTGTTACAAATAGTTATACTTCTGTAATATTCATTGCTTCACTGTAGTTACCTTCATTTTGTATGTAATTGGTCTTGTCTGTTGCAGAACCAGATGGAAAACTGATGATTCTGGTCGTCTCGGATACCAACACTCTGCTTGTGTACAATCACACTCGACTGCGATGGTCTGCACAGCTTCTCATGTCACCCATTGCAATTGCAAGAGGCAGTTTTGAAATTAGCACTAAGGGCACAACAAATCAGAAGACGGTTTGTATTTACATTAATTATTGTTAGTGGCCAGTTAGAATGGAAACTGGCCATGATTGTCTTGCAGAACACCTTTATAAAATACACTGCATACCTACACCCAAATGTACTATCTGTAAAGAGGATGTCATCATTAACAAACACCATTTGGACAAATGTAATGGTCTCAAAAGTGGGAACCTACAGGCTTTATATTGGGAAGCTAGGGGGAAAATGATGCAAATCAACTAATCCCCAGTGCCATTAGTCAACAACAACATAATTATTGTTAATGTGAGTGTGTTTACTGCATTCACAGATTTATAGTTTTTTCTTTTGTTTTAGATGCTAAATGGAATCATTGTTTTACTGTCGGAAACAGGCCAGCTGCAGTGTTGCTATCTTGGTACAGAACCCATGCTGTTTATTGCTCCTCCACTGGAGATTCATGCTATAGATTATAATGAGGCAGCAAAGGAACTAGGAGAGCTGCAGAAAATGATCAAGCAGTACACAAAGACGGATGGTGAGTTTGACATGCAATAAAACAACTGCTTATTGTAATAGTATTGAAATGTTTGCCAGTTAATTTGAAGTAAATAGTTTGGGACGTGCCGCTGTGCTATGTTGTGCACTACAAATCTTGCATATGGTTGCCTGCTATGGAACCTGGGCTGCTTTGATGAGAGTTGAATGGTCTTACTGCTTGGCTATAGTGTGGCTTGCTGATTTAATTCAATTTCTTTAATAGTCACTAATTGAACATTGAAATACAATTCCTAAGATGGAGTAATAAGACTGAGGTGATAATACTCTTACTGTATCAAAGGTTGTTTATTGTACTGTTTCAGCTGCATCGCTGGCCAATACTGTGGCAGAACGAGAATTGAAGGTGTCTGTTTATGTAAGCTCACAACTGGAGCCATGTCCGTTCCCACACAATGTGGAGGAGCAGGGAATAGAAGTGCCAATGTGTCGAGTGTCAGTAGAGCTGCTGCCACATGCACCACTGAGCAAGGTTCAAGTGTCTGTCATTGTGCAGGCACCCCTCAGAGTCTCCCAGGTGTCGCACACCATCACCAGTCTGTGTAAGTTGTTTGTATAGATCCATTTATAGAAAATATTGAAAGTTTCTGTTTAATTGGAGTACAGATTTCCACATTCATTTTCATCAATAGAATTAAACATACTTAATTTAATAAGGTTTAATGCAATGTGAATAAAAGGAATTATTTTTGGAAGATTAAGAAGAAGAACCTAAAAGGAGGAAGAGAAATTAGCAGTAGCTTGGTATTTTTGGAGAGATCAAATACACCAGAAATAGAACTCTTGATATCACTGAATTTGTATTTTTTCCAAAATTGAAATTGGTAAAACTTTTAGTTCTGCAAAAGTTGTATTTTGAAATCCTGTGAAGCAATGTATTTAGGCAGAGGTTCATCTAACCAATATCAGAGAATGAAACACACTAGTTGGCTGGCTGCATCATTGTGAACTGAGGGTGCAAAAATTACATATACCTGGTTTATGTAATAAAGGAGGTTGAAATGTTATTTGTGTTTATACCTCATCACTTATCTCACATACCTGTTTGGTTAGTCATTTCTGAGTTTTTCTCCAAAAGCAACAGGAAATGCTATATGCTGAATCAGAAAATAAAATTCATATGTGAGGTGGCACCTAATAGATGCACAACCAAAACTGTATATAGTGTGTAGAAGCAAATTTGGTGTTCAGTACTGGAATCACAGCTGTCAGCAGGAAGGGAAATGACGCTTCTCATGGGCTGCAGCTCTACCAAGTGGTGGCGAGATACTGAAAGCTAAAGTAATTGATTTAGTTAAAATCGGGAACCTGTCATCTCATTTCAAGGCTTGATGAGGGTAGTTACAGGATTTAAAGATTGTCATAATTTGTGTAGTTAAATTTGCTAATACTGCAGAAGGATCCAGTTGTCGGAGTTGCCCTTAGGATACTCACATCTCTCAATATTCCTGCAAGAAAATGGAAGCTATGGAATGAGAAATTGGGCATTTGCGTGAAAGAGAAATATTATGTTAGTAGCTGGATGGGCAGGACATTCTTGTTCTTTACCTTGATTGAATGTAAGAGGGCAGTTATTGTTCTTAACTGTTATGTGGGTTGAGGAACGGATTCTCTGGATGAGAGAGAGAGAGAGAGAGAGAGAGAGAGAGAGAGAGAGAGAGAGAGAAACCAGGATGGGGGATCAGTCCAATGCTTGGTACGAGAGTACAACTACAATTATGGCCATGGTGAGAAGATGGAGGGATGGTGTTCTTGAAGTTCTATTAGTAGCAATGTTACTACAAATGTAGTGATGGGGGCGGGGATGAAAATGTACTCGTAATGATGTTCTTTTTGTGGCATCCTTTGTTGTTCTGGTTTGCATGAGATCTTTTCTGGGTTGTGGTCTCGGATACTTGGATTGTGGAACTCAATGTTAAGAAATTAAAAAAAAAAATGGTTGCAAGTTTTTGTTTACTTTAAACTCACTGCAATTCACAATGTCTGTGATGATCAAACATATTCTCATACAATTCTGATTATTATAATAGTAACACAATCATGTTCTTAGATTTTATACACGTGAGATTTCTTTGCTTTGCTTTTCAGATATTAGTATTCTGAAAATAAGGTTGCATTATATTGAAATTTCATTATGTCGATGAGTACAGCCCATGGAATGGTTAGCACACATGTCTGCTTGCTCTTTGATCATGACACAAAAGATGCTATCTTGTCCTCTTCACCTATTGACTTTTTCCTTATTACCATGTTAACTAATTATTATAGTCTACATCAGTTTTTCCTGTGGCCAATACATTAATTTTGAATTATATAATTTTCTGATTTTGCAAATATAAAAGCAAATTGTTTTTATGATTTTATAATTTTAATTTTGCTATTTATCATACTGTTGTGGCAACGTGCACAAAAGGTTTGGTGTGGGGAGATAGTGGAACAGATAAATGAAAAGGAAAATTCTAGTGACATGTTGATTGTCTTACAGAACATTTGATTTCTTGTTAAGCTGTCATTTTAAACATATCAATATTAATCTTAAATAATCTTAAAATCATTTTGGCACTTGACATATTAATACCTGTATCAAGAGTGCGGGAATTGAATGATAGAGATGAAATTATAGGAAAGGTGATGGAGCAATTGATGGAATCCTGGTGGGGGAAAGTGGAGGATGCAGAGAAAACCTGCAGTGCCATGTTTTCAAATCTCATGTTGCAGTTTCCTTGGATTGAATCAGGGCCATCTTTGAGAGTCAAGTGGTCTAACTACATTTACATTGTGTGCAGTGCATTCACCTGAATAAATTCTGGAAAACGTTAGAAAGAAAACATTGTACTCTAACTACCTGATTAATGTGTCATTGTAGATGTGAATGTTTGGTTGTGGAGGATGCCAGCCATTTCCAGGTAGCTGATTTTTCTATAATAAACACTCTTATTTTGTTTAAAAACAATCACATTTACTTATAAATAATAATTATCTTTTGTGTTTCCCTTCATATAGTTAAGAAATTATGTTGAAATGTAGCTCCTGTAACAGATTTTGTTAAGTGATTAATGAAAGGGTAAAGTGATGTTGGAGTACTTGTTGACACTACATCACTCAGTATTTGAAGGATGCTCATCATTTTTGCTGTAGTTTCAGTGAAAGTATTTACTTGGCTAGGAATGAGAAAAAGTGTGCATACAATTAACTAATGTTTTGTATGCAATATTGTCTTATGAAATGTGATGCTTTCAGGTGAGAGAAGTTACATTGTCGCATATGTCTACATGGAACACAACTGTGACATTCCAAGTCTGGAGGTGAGAATAGTAACGTCATACATGGCTACGTCTGGGGGATATCCAAGGGTGGTACATAATGTTGCTCAACTGCCACTCAAATTGGTGGCGTATTACTGCCCACCAGCAAAAGAGGCTGACTACAAGATTACTCTCAATACCAACAAGCCTGTTGTGTCCATCTCTCAACTGTTTCCAGGTCAGTCCTTGTTTTGAGATGCTCAAATTCTGCAGTATAACCCGGCATTACTAAATATTGTGCTAGTTTGTGTGTATTAGGGATTGATAGAAAATAACTGTTTTAAGGCAATGTGATGTAACCATTATAATAGTTTCTGAAATAATGGAGAAAATCATTTTAGTCTTTATACAATTACTACTTGAGTTAATGGGGGAAATGATCTTTGGAGTTCTGATTCTAAATGTGCACAGCAAAAAGGTCATTACAGACTACCTGTCAGTAACGTAAATTATGTAAATTGTGAAGAATTTAATTCTTTTTTCATTGATTGGTTTGTAATAGGTATACTATTTACAATATCACTGTCAAAGAACTCAGTGTTGAAGATATTGATGTGAACCTGTTTTCTATGACAGTGTGGCTTATGTACACAAAGAGCCTGCCGGAGCAAATGAAGATAGTGTATCAAGGAGATAAAGGACTTGCCGGCCCAGATAGGGTTTCCCGTCTGGAAGGTTCTAGTGATAGAACATTCATAATTCGAGACTATTCTGTAACAATCAAGAAATTGAAAGAAGTATACAAGAGATTGTGACATGGCAGAGGACAGTTGTAAAACAAGAGTGAGTCATAAACAGAGTGGAGTAGTAAACAGCTGTAAGGACAGATGCAACAGCAGTGTTGTAAACAGATGTGATGTAATTCTGCCACTGTGAGTGTATTTCTGTGCAAATAATGATTTGAATTTCTGCAAACCCACAGTCACAATAGTTGCTCTGCTATTATGAATCTAAATAATGATACATGTATATTTGTTTATGGAATTCATTTCAACATATTAAAATCAGCTGCCCTGAACCATTATCTTGTGTTTTTAACAGCTGTCTTAATGCTGACTGTTTCCAAGATAATTTAAAATTCTCTAAAGTAATGCTAGTGTTTAAGAAAGGAGACAAAAGTTATGATGATAATTACATCCCTATTAGTATAGTGCAAGTATTTGAATCACTGTTATGTAAACAGATTGGTTATTATTTAACAAAATTTTCTTTTCAAAATAAACAATTTGGTTTCAGAAATGACATGAGTACTGTGAATGCTGTTGTAAGGTTTCAGAGACAATGTATTGATCTTTCCAGAGTCTTTGATCTCATCTCTCCAAATATTCTTTTAGAGAAACTTTCCAGGCAATGTATTTTAAACTTGAGTGGTTAATTATTGGTGTAACGTGAACAGTCAAAGCATAAATACAGGTAAAACCACTTATATTCAGTATAAATTTAACACTGGTGGTTCTGGTTCCTCTATAAAAATGTTTAGGTATTGTGACTTTGGGCATTTCTGCAACTTGGGCTTTTTATTCTACGAACCCACAATGTTCTTTATTTCTGTAGAAATACAATCACAATCTATCTAGGTCGATGACCAGAACAACAGCGTTCATTCTGATTACATCTGTTTACAACAGCAACTCTTGTTACAACATTTGCAATTGTTTAGTAATTTACGACTGACCATTGGCGAGTTGTTGCTTCCTTAAATACCTCATTGATAAATTTTAGATATTTTTGGAACAAACAAGAAATCAAATGTTCTATAAAACAATTAAGATGTCACCAGAATGTTCCAATTACCTCACTTATCTGTGTTGGTAAGTCTTTTATCGCACTTTAGTGGATATGCTGCCAGTTGTAAAAAGGGATTTGTGACAGTATTTATATGGATTTAGACCTTGGCCGGTCAACACATATCAACTATATAACATTTATATTTTAAGATGTTTTTTATTTTTTGACATATACTATATATGTGTTGTGCCCATGTTAGCATACTTGTCTATTCATATTCTTAAGAATGTGTGTGTGTGTGTGTGTGTGTGTGTGTGTGTGCGCGTGCGCGTGTCGGTGGGTGGGGGTGTGGGTGTGGGGGGGTGTACATTTTAAATAAGTTTACAACCTTGTATGGCTTTTGGTTCTCTTGGGAGTTCATTATAGAGGGTTGCTCCCATGTGTAAGGGATCTATGTGGATACAGAATACCATAGAAGATGGTTTTTAACGCATTCATTAGCTACATACCCTTAATTTACTACCTACTCTATCAATGTGTATATTGCAGGTCAAATGTTTGTTGCTAGGTATACTCTGACAGTGTTTGTTTACTTTCCTGAACAACCTGGGGGAGGGAAGGGTATATGGTAAGTTAGGATGAGAAGAGGAGTGTGAAACTTGAAAGGTATAGGTCAAGAGAGGGAGAAGATAATGCAAATCTGCATTGTATATCATATTGTATGTAGTCAAACGTAGATATGGAGAGAGCAGGCCTGGTTAAGTAAATGGGACACTTTGGGGGGGGGGATAGCAATTAGAGAACTTTTGCCAGTAAAAGTGGAAAAGAGAAGAAATATAGGGCCTCCAATACACAAAAACTGAGGGTAACTATTGTAGAATTGGATTTCTGTTTTTGTTTCCAATTGCTCTCATGAAATTGTTATACGTGGACTTAAAACAAATATTGCATTTGCATTGCTGGACAGTATGTACTAAGATCCCTGAAAGGAATGTGTGACAGAATGCATGCTACACGAGTAGAACCGCTAACAAAACTTGAACTGCTGTAATCACCAGGCATCTTGATGACTTCTGTTTCTTTAATCTTTTGTGAACGTGTAGGAAAATGTGTATTGCACTGGTGGTAACTATGCCCTCTGGAAAACTCAAAGGTGGATGCTTTCTCCCCTTGTTATGTGTTGGCTCATGCCCATGGAGTGGAAGGGTGCTTGTTACTTGAGAGATGTCTGGCAGTAACTTAAGTACTCCTTCCTATCATATTGTTTTTTTGTGTGTGTGTGTGTGTGTGTTCTTTCCCTTTCCTTACTTTAAACGTTGGTGCCATTGTTACAGAATTTGTTGGTGAAGGTGCACTGTCAACCACTAGTAGTGCTGCTGGATTTCAGTGTTTTGGAGGCAGAAGTTGTGCTGTGACCATCCTAGCTGCGAAAAGTTCTCAGAGATATCGCTTGCAGTCAGATACACTTTCATCTCTGTGTCTGCTAACCACAGAACTTGTGGAGCGCCTCAAGAGATATTTTTCCAAAGAAAGTAGTTTTGAATGTTCCTATGGTTCATCATTACCTTTGCATGAGCTGTTTGCTGAAATAGGAAGTCATTTTATGTTCAGAGAAAGAGCTCGTAAAATCCAGGTGAGATGAAATGCAATGTTACATTTGTGAACAATGAAATTGTCATGTCATTTAGACGCCTTGAAGTAATGTATTATTTTCAGGAAGTACTGGCTCAGAGATGTGCACAGTTCCGTGTTATTCAGAGACGGCTGTTGTCCAAGTTTAAAGACAAGACGCCAATGCCCCTGACAAACCTTGATGTACTGCTGAAAGAGACATATCAACAGATCCTTGCCTCAGCTGATGAGATGGAAGAAATACAACATGCTCTATACAAGTCGAGATGCCAGCTGAGGTGCATTACCTCTCTCATTCTGTTGAT
Organism: Mantis religiosa; assembly: GCA_030765055.1. Classification (NCBI taxonomy): domain Eukaryota; kingdom Metazoa; phylum Arthropoda; class Insecta; order Mantodea; family Mantidae; genus Mantis; species Mantis religiosa. The sequence continues at coordinate 190,670,960 of CM060949.1, read as the reverse complement.
GCTCAAGTTGATGCACACCACCTCTGAAAGTGATTACGCTGATCTGCAAGCTGCACTGGGATGTACAATCAATGAAACAGAGGAACAGGCGAGTAGAACTTACTGTCAGTCTTTATGTTGCAAGATTTGCATGTAGACATTGCAAAATGTAGGACAAATGGAGATCAATGTACTTGTCAATGAAGATTAGAATGAATGAAGGACATTATGCTTTGTATAAAAATGTTGTGGTTTGAGGTCTAGCACAAGCTTTTTTGATACTCCACAAATTGCCTCCAAAAGTCCCCACCTGTGTAGGGAGCACCTAAAAACTGATGCCCCTCCCCCTTAATCTGATGAAGCTCAATTAATATAAAGTGTTTGTTGTCTGCAGGGTTGGGAAGAAGTAACGGATGCAGCACTATCTTATTTGCTGCGAACATCATTGACAAAAAGTTCAAAGAGCAACCAGCGTCTGGTGCCCATCAGTCTAGACCCAATGAAAGATATTGCTCGCTTCAAGAAGCACATATCATCAGCTCTAGACAGAGCATCTAAAGGGAGTTATGAGTGGAGAGATAATGCTGTATCTCCCATACCAGAAAAACAGGAAGAGAGCAGCTTGGTCCCACTTGGTTCACAGTTTGGGGAAAGAGCAGTGTCAGCAAAACCCAGGGGAAGATCAGCAGCCTTGTTGCAGGCTCGTCAGAATCTCATTGCTCCTTCAAACAGTACAGTAGGTAAGTACTCTACCTCTCTGTGATTATTAGTGGAGCAAGGATAAATGTCAGGTAGATAACATTGTGTTTGTTGATGCAGGAGAGAGTTTGGATGGTGCTGGCACAAGTCAAGAATGGCAAGAGGATGTAGCTCCAGTGCTGCAGAGTCTACCGCAAGAGTTTTCTTCTGCAGAGGATGATATCTGGTGATGGGTAGATCAGCACTTGGATGGATGGACTGAGTGAATAAACGTTCAAGTTATGCATATTGCCCATAAAATATTCAGCATGAGTGATGTGTGTTATATGTGAGATTGTAGCACCTGTGTGGGTTTACCAGTTGCTTTGTGAACCTAAGAATGTAGCTTTAATGGACAGATCTATAAAAAACAGGCCTAGCTATGGGCAACCCATTGTCTCCCTTCTTGGCAGATTTATTTACGAATGCTTTTGAAACACATATCACAAAAACTTTTCCAAATTATTTTAAAGTGTGGTATCGCTATGTTGACGACATTTTTGCAATAGTACCTAAAAAACTCATGCAAGATAGTCTTAAACTTTTGAATATACAAAATACAGCTATAAAATTTACATTGGAAACAGAAGAGGATGGTGTGCTCCCCTTTTTGGACATCAAGATCAAAAAAATGAACAACAAACTCACCTTTGGTATTTACAGGAAACCGACACACACAGATAATTACATCAAGAACAACAGTTTCAACCCAAAGCAACACCAACATGCCATTTTCAACAGTTTAATCTTTCGGATGATCAACTTTCCACTAAACAGAGAAGATTATCAAGAAGAATACCTACACATAAAAAAAGTAGCTATATCCAACGGTTTCAACCCACATTTAGTAGACAAAACAGTTAACAGACTTAACAAAGCTAAGAAAATAAAAGAAACCACCACCCTAGAACCTACAGGAGAAAAAGAGAAAAAACTTTTTAAAAAATTCACCTTCCACCCATCATCCTATAACAAATTCCAAAAAATCTTCTCAAAACACAACATAACTCTTGCACCTCAAAATAGGTTTAATATCAGAAATTTGTTAAAAGACCCTCCCAAAAATTCAATCACTACCAAAGAAAAACCAGGAATCTATGAGATCAAATGTGAAACTTGCCCTAAAATTTATATAGGAAAAACAAAAATAAATATTAACATCAGAACTAAAGAACATCTAAGAAACATTAAAAATGGTGAAACAGAAAAATCAGCAGTGGCTTTTCATTTTTTGAATACTAGACATGACATCAACTTGGAAACATCTCTAATAAAATTTGTTAATCACCCCATAGACCTTTCCGTATCGGAAAAAATCTTCATTAACAAAAATCGTCATAGAGTCATGAATTTTGAAACTCCACTACCGGACATCTTTGACAAGTACATCACGCCATCTATTGACAAAACGGAGAAAGAGGAAATCCCTACAACTTGCACTAGTCGAGTATCAGCTGATGATAGGAGCGAGAGCTCTTGAAACATGTCCTGTGAATAAACAGTGTGAGTGAAGCAATGTGTCAATATCTTCTCGATTCACTTTTGCACTCTTTTGTGGATGTTTGATTCAGGGCTATATTAAAAAATGTTTAGGACGTGGGCATAGTCTGACACGTAAATTGGACATTAAGATCTCAGAAATGTCTTTGATTTTGTGGAGCTTAAAGAGAGTGCTCATTGTATATATTTATAGGTCAGTGAACACAGTTTCTGTTTTAACTCTAGACATTGTGTGCAACTCATGGAAATAGTCTTGTATAAATGTGCAACATGTTAATGATATATGCAGTGTGGAAGCAGGAACATTGCTAATGATGCACATGGGTAGCGTACAGAATGATGTCACTGTCAGGTAAAGATTGGTGGATCATTGCCAGTTTAGTAGCTCCAGCCACAATATCTGTGTGCATGATTACTGGAACACTTTCTTGAAAGTAAGTTGTTGATTCATGTCATTGTCATTTGTCATTTAAGTTCTAGTTGTTTTAGAATTGAGTGACTACCTTGTTTCACCCATCAGCCAGCTTGGCATAACAGCCTCATGCTTCACTGAGGGGTTACCTGTGTCCCTTACTGTTCCCTACAAAATCCTTTGTCCCGCCTTCATGGGTGATCAGCCACGTCAAGTTTATGAAGATCGAGCTGTCGGCTATTTTACACTCCATGGCCTTCATCAGGAACTGAGTGAATGCTCACTCACTCACTCACTCACTGCAGGCTGGCAGGCTGTTTGGAACAGCCCGAAGGGTGGTCAAATCGTGTACCTGCTCTGGAAAGAGCTTAACCACGTAGTGAAGACATTTATTCTGTGCAAGTTGGAGCAGTAGCAGGTTTGAGCCTGCGGCCATACCCCAGACTTGGCACGCATAGAGCATGACAGGGAGGACCAGAGCCATAAAGAGGTGCAACTTTAGGGAAACAGGTCTGCGATGCCTGAGCACAGGGTAAAGCGATGCCGCGGCACTGCACGACTGATGCGCTTGCTCCCGGATGTGTTCCCGAAAAGTTAGGCCCTTGTCCAGCTAGTGCCCAGGACGAAAGCCAAACTGGTGAGGAGGGATGGCTTAAATGTCTCCCAGCAGGGGGGAGGGGGGGGGGCAAGTAGGCTTTGAAGAGTCTCTCGAAGACTTTCGAGAAGGAGCCAGCTAAAATGTCAACGCTCCGAGCGCTAGCTCCGGCCGGCAGTTGCCAGCTCGCTTCTAGGGAAGCAACCAGCTCTGAGCTTGGGTAGAGCAGCAAAGCCATAGCCAACGGTCTCTCGGCCGGTATTTAGCCCCCCTCCCCCACGGGGGATCGGTCTTCTGCTGCTCGGGCTTCTTCGTGCCCTTAGCCATGGTGATTTAGAGCTTGCAAAGACAGGAAGGACAGCGTCGGCTGCTAAATCTTGCCTTGCCCTCCCAAGACCGCAAAGAGCACAACTCTCCCGAGAACCCTTTCGCACTCTCCCTCCCCCTCTCGCTCCAATACTCCACTACCACCTATCTCACCCCCGTCAAGTCATTCCAAAACCAAGGCACCCTCTACTTCCAGGCCCACTTTACCCAAGCCCAGCTCTTCTGGGGTACCTTACCGTAATTGTGGCTTCAGATGGAGAGGGCGCTGAGTCCAGTAATACTCTTCGGCAATCGGCAAGCCGCCGATGGTCCAAAATAGTTTGTTATTTACAACACAATTTTACATTAAATGGTTATATGGAGTAGTTGTTTGGGTCAGTTTCATCAGCGTTTTACCCATAGCATATTAGTGGATGTGATAATCTAAATATCATAAATGTTTCACCTCTTTCATCAGGATGCTTACTCCACCATAAAATCGATTTAGCATTTGCATCCATATATCCTTTTCATTCGTTGTATGTGTACATCAAACTTCATAACAACCTTATAAGTCCTGTGCTTCATTGGCTGAGTTATTGGGAAGGGTACTCAGCTGTTCTATCACATTCTATAAGAAATTGAAAATGTTTGCTAGGAGCTTTAGTGCTCTTATTGGTAGATTTGTCTTGCGATGGTTTGAATGTGATAGGAGCTTTGAGGGTTATTAAGATGGGCAAGTGATCTGGTGTGAGCTCCTGCACGACTTCAAAGTCTGTGTTGTATGGGATCACTATATCCGTGTTGTGGATGTTTAGTTTAATAGCCGTTGTTTCCGCACGACCTAAATTGGGATACTTAATTCTAAACATGCAGGTGACATAGTGATGACGACCCCAGGCTGATTTTTATAACTGCTTAACCAGGGCATTAGATGATCTAGGGCGCTTTGCAGTCGTCTTGCCGCCATCTCCGGTTTCCACGACTGCGTGGTTATTGCTGTCATCCGTGTATATTGATAGTTACGTATTCGCGGTGGTGGGAATGTCGTTTATATACACGTTGAATAACACGGGTCCCAGAATACTCCCCTGGGGAACCCCGGCTCTTATGTGTCTTGCAGTTGAGCCGGTTTCATTGATTACTACCTCAAAGGTGCGTTCGCTTAAGTAATTAGCTATAAGTTTCACGATGGTGTCAGGAAAGTTTAATCTCAACTTGTATAACAGGCCTGGATGATACACCGTGTCGAATGCACATTGGATGTCAAGAAAGACCGCGCCTGTGCATCGATTAGTATTGTAGCCATTCATAATATTTTCCACAAATCTGGTGAGCTGTAGAGTAGTGGAATGGCTTGCCCGAAAGCCACAGTAGCGGGGAAAACATCTACACTGAGACCCGTGAGAGGCGGGGTCCCCGAAGGCTCTGTACTATCCCCCACACTTTTTTAAAGCTACACCTCTTTCGAGCGCTGATAATCCCACTCATGTTGTATGCCTGTGAAATCTGGGGCATAGCTGGATAGCATACCTTCAGCGTGCACAGAATAGAGGACTCCGATCCATATATTCTGTGGGTCGTTCTTCCCCATGAGGTTGCTTCACGAAGCTTCCCTTCTCCCATACGTGGAGGACGAAATCTCGTAGATGTGCAATGTGTAGCACCGCCAAAAATCCTCACCGTACCAAATGGGCATGCCAAACCTGTGGCATTGGACTTTGCATGAGCAAATTTAAAAATTGTTTTGCTACATACCATGCAAAGTGAGAGACACCTAGTTTACCAGTGGATTCACCATGTAACCACGTCAGATATTTAAAGATGGATAATTATTATTTTCAAAAATATGTAAAAATGTAATCTTTGTATGTGTATCTTTAAGAGTTTATAAATAAAATGTTAAAATTTTTTGGGGTTCCTTGGTAAACAAAGGGTTAAGAGCTGTCCAAATTCGGAAACGCAATCGGCAGCGCACTCCCCTGCCAATGTTCCTTATAGAGGTGGCAGGGACTCCCAAAATTGTAAATCTCACTCACTTGGCGCACTTCCGAGTTAAGGTAGAGAGGTATCGTTCAGACCCCGAACCAAAGCGGTGCAGAACATGCCAGTCTGTGGCACCTGCAAAGCGAATGTAGGTCTCCTAACTGGGTCTGCGCCAAATGTACAGGGCCACACTCTTCAGGTACGTGCTCCGTTCCGCCTGTGGAACGGGTATGCGTGTTATGCGGCCAGCAGGGCCACGGTGCAACTCAGCACGGTTGCACCGTATACCGCGCAGAGTGCACAAAAAGTATGCCAAACAAGTCCGCGCGCAGCCACAGGGATTCCCCTCAAAATCGTACAACTTCTCTGATTCTACACTTGCCCTCATTAAAGATTATATAAGCGAACGTCTGTTCCATGGGTTAGCTAAATACTACCGACAGACCAGTGGCCCTTGAAGTCCCTGACAGGGGTCGTTCTGGCGACTAGTTAAATTGTCCAAGGCAATACTGATGGACAACAGACATGGGTATCTCCTGATGGAAGCACGACAAATCAGATTGACCACATACTAATTGATAAAAGGCATGCATCTAATGTATTAGATGTGAGACCCAAGAGAGGAGCACATTGTGGCACAGATCACTATTTAGTTGGTGTCAGATATAGGGCTAGAATAACGTAGTTAGAACAAGGAAAAGGTAAAAGTCAAAATAAAATAAACCCTTCCAAGAAACTAAATAGCAACGCTATTGAAGATACAGTAGATCATGTAGATGAAGCATGGAAACATTTTAAAGAACATATATTTCAATGAAATACAAAATAACAAGAACTCACTGAGGAGTTATCAGGTGCTGGAAACAAAAGCTACGAGAAAACAGGGATGATCCACGACCTCGAAGCCCGGGATCACTCTGTAGATTCTGTAGCCTGGAACAGAAAAACGTGCAAACTCAAAAAGTAGCAAAGGAGGCGCGTGAGTGATGAAGCTCTGTGTGAAACTCCGAGGAGACAACGTTACGTTTTAGGTCCTGAAGCAGTAATTCATAATTTCCAATGTGAAAGCAAATTGGACTTTTTTTCCTTGGGGATCGTGGCAGTAGAGTTTGCTGCGGGTGAACTGTTAGATGGGGCTCACCATAATTATTTGCTCGTAAGATCTTGCCGTGTAACATCAATCGGCATAGCTCAGTGGTAAACCACACGCTGTGTCAAGTAATCGGATGATCTGCGGTTCTAACCCTCAAGAAGTAATATTTTTTGTTCGCCTTGTATTTCTTGCACATTATCAAAATATTGCTGGAAGTAATGCACTGCATTTGTATCGTTCACCAAGATATCATCATAAAGAAATAGCATGCCACGTCTACGAGGTTGTATGGAGCTGCCTGCAGCTCAAAAGGGTGAAATTATAGGCCGTGCTTCTCATGGTGAAAACGCTTCACAAATTGCCAGAGAACTGAGTTGCGACCGAAGAACAGTGAAGCAGTTGAGTATGGTTGCTCATATGAAACCATACGCCAACGATTACAGGATGCCGGTATTACATCACATCGTCCTGCCACTAAGGTATTTCTTACAGAGGCACACAAAGCAAGACGATTACAATGGCGACCTCGCTCAGGTTTATTGGGACCTGGTACTCTACAGTGACGAGACAGACATTCTCGAAAACACTTCGCTATCATTCTTTATCTTTATTTATTCTAGCAAAAATTCGTTTTCTATAAAATCTCAAATGTTTCTCTTAAAAGTATAATTCCGCGTGCCTTCCGTTTTCTGACACATTTTCTTCTATTTTTCGGCCGTTCTATCTCCGGCTCTGACATTTCTCGAGAGGGGGAAGCAGGCTGTTGCCAGTTCTTTAGCGGGAATTTCAAGCAAAGGAACAATGCGTATTTTAAATATTTCATGTATTTGCGTATTTCACGAACCAGTAGCCATATTATTATAATAGCGATAATAATAGGACTTACGAACACTAAACATCGGAATTCACGCACGAAAAATATACCAAAGAAAGTTCACCAGCGCAAGCCGCTAAAAGGACACGTGGCACAAACAAATTTAACCTGGCAACACGGTGTTGGGTTCGGGAGCCACGCCTACCAGCGACAATGCTGATTGGCGCTAGCAGACAGTTTTAACTTCCTGACCACGACACCGGATGTAGAGACTCCCAGTACTACCAACAGATGCAGTTAGTGTGTGTGAAAGATGTGAACGAAATATTCGAATAGAGTGGTGTTGTAATACATATCTTGCATTATGATGAAATTGTGAATTGTATTTCAGTGTTTTAAAGCTAATATATTCGTATATTTTCATTCTAATGATAATTTTGAAGATATGTTTTCAATTGCTCATTACTGTGTGTTGGTACCTTCCCCCCCCCCCCCCCCCCAACTCTAGCAGTCGCAAAACGTCCGAGCCGGAGATACAACGGCCGGACAGTAGTCACGGAACGCCTGAGTAATACTGACCCGCGGAACGTGTACATTTACTACACCACACACTCACTCTTCCTCTTGAGAAATCACCGGGACATGACTTGATTCCCATATATCTTGTTGGCATCAGGAACACTTTCAAAACTCGGTCCGTTACTTCATAGATCTCCGTAGACTATAGGTCCCGCAAAATCTATTTATGCGCATCGCCACGGATACCCCTTGGTACGTAAGAAATAAACAACTGCTTAAAGAACCTGGTCTCCTTCCTCTTCAACAGTACATACGTCACATCGCCTCTCGCTTCTCAAGTCTCCCAGATATTCCAGCAGCTGTGATGTACGACATCGGCGCACGAACCCGCCAGCTCACACGCCTGAAGAGACGACTCCCACAGGATCTCTTCCTTAGTGACTGACTGAAAAACTGAATATTATTCTTGTTATTTCTTTGTGAAACGAGGATGAAACAAGAGAACAAAAAAGAAAACTAATCAGTGTTTAGTGGCTTTCCTTACATGTTTTTATACCGTTCATAAAGATTCTAATGATGTTTATGTGGCAGTCTAAACCCTGCAAATTTAACTAACTTGCTTTTCAAGTAGTGAGGATCTGTTTTTGTGATATACAACTGCCTGTCATACAAAAATACTGTAGATAATCCGTCACATGAGTGAGTATTAGGTATCTTGACATAATAGGTTATGCAATGATTATTTCTAGTGTCCCATGGTGTTAGTGACTTATTACAAGCAATGCAGCATTTTATGCGACCATGTTTTAACGAACATAAATGCAATAAACAAAGCATATTATATGTGTAGGTAGGTATGTACGTATAAAAGTCCAGAAACATACTTAAGTAGTAAACATTCGATTTTGATAATAGTGGGTGCAATGTTTACCTTCATCTGCTAATGCTTTAACGAGACGCAAATTAAACTGTAAAGCAAACAGTGAATAAAACAAATTGTTTAGGTTAAGCTGTTTGTATCCTTGTCCTAACCGTTATTGCAAACGCTGTTCAGACATATGTAGCGAATTACATGTACAGTACTGTCGCCAGGCCATTGTTGATTGGAGCCGGCGCGGGCAACGAGATCAAGGAGACTGATGTCTCGAGAGTTCGCCTTTGTTCTAGCCGGGTCTCAATTGTTTGTAATCTAGACTTTTCATTTCACCAACCCAAAGCAGTAATGTTTTTGTGCTACAATGTGCCTTAATGAATACCATTTGCTAATTATATTGCGATTTATGTAGTGTAAGCGCTCTCTCAATGCAAGTTTAAGGTTTACTTATCATTCTTGCCATACCAAGATGGTCCAAATGCAGTACATAAATTATATTTGCTGCGAATTGCACACGTAAAGAAATCTTAAAACCTGCCTATCTCGTAACCTGCGGTATTTAAATTAAGCCACTTATTTGATCGGTTTCTTTTTTAAATCAAGGGCACAATGCTGTGACTAAAATATGGCGTTTCATTATGAAGTGCCAAGAAGAAATGTGAGTTTCCTGTTTCCTTAAAAGAAACCTGCAGTTATTGCTTCATAACTAGCCAAAGATATTCCTATTCTTCTTCTTATTATTATGTTTAAACAAAATCAGGTACCAAAGTACTGGTCCCAGAATGCATATTTCATAATCTTGCTTTTATTCGTGGATGACTTGTATATGGAAAGAGGGAAAGTTCACAAATTACCTCTGTGAATTTATACATTCTAAACACAAGATAGCGTTGCAAACAAGGTAAAATCCTAGTGGAAAATATTGTCAACCGTTCACATTCCACCATAATGCACAGGATAACAAACCTTCATGTACATCGAGGTCGTAATACGAGGTACTGAACCTAACCAATAGTTATTGATGACTGAAAGGTAACAAACTTCGGCTAAGTAACCAGAGATCCTAATACAGGCCCTTAGTCCGCTCTTCATTTGTAAAGAAAAATGGAAGGCAGAACTTACGTATGGCACTAGCGAGGTTTATCATGTTGGGCGCTAACGCACCAGGCGTTAGCACCCAACAAACATCAATGTTTATTAAATTTGAACTCGCCTCGCAAGTATCATAAAACACTTGTCCCAAACAATTTATCACTCCGTTCAATTCCTTAAATACAGTCAATCATGCGTACTAATTTCCAAATGAGAACAGTGGAACAGACATAATTTCCAACAGGTTTACAAAATAATGGTGGCAAATGTTACACTCGCTAAAGCTCTCGAAAATGAAAATATTTTCATAAAGAACCTCAATTTATACTTCCTTATAGCCCAATATACATCAGTAGAGAAAGAAACTATACACTTGGCTACTTTTCTTCAGTAAACAATATTACCAAATTGCTTAGTCACTTGTTTTAGCTAATTCTACGACGGCATTTCTGAGCTATTAAGATAGTCACAAAATTCAATGCAATTCGACATACACAGTAACAGACAGCAAAAAAACGTAAATTGTATCGCAATTTAAGTGAATTTAGAGAATTTTTCCACATTACAACAAAGGAGAAAGCATCGCATCCTCGTGCAGAATGAGAACCAGGTTAAATGACGTCGTCCACGGGAAACCAGGGGTTGCTAACTGGGACACACACACACACACACACACACACACACACACACACACACACACACACACACACACAAACTGGACATTGCAGATCTGAATGTCAGACCTTCGGTCTAAAGCCAGATCGGGGCTAGGCCCTCTACTGGCAGTGGAGTGTTTTGTAAGGAAGGATAATATGCAGCAGGAGATGAGGTTGGAGTTGTATATAAGCCATCTGATGTGTTATTTTATGTGCCTAGAAGCAGGCTTGGGCGTTTGTAGCGCTCTCCAGGATCGATGTCGTACTCCCCTAGACCACGGATGAGGGAGTTGAAGTTGTGGGAGAGGTTTTTATAGAAGGAACGTGAAAGAGATGGATGTAGTCTGTTGCTGTGGGGATACGTAGGTCTCGTCGGATAACTAGATTGGGGATGTACCAAGGGGAGTCTGTGGCAATGCGGAGGAATCGGGATTGTGGAATTTCAAGGCGGTGTAGGTGAGACTTAGCTGCTACTCCGCATATTTCACTGGCGTATGTGATGGCTGGTCGGAGTACTTATACAGGAGCAGTTTTGTAGGCAGAGATATGACTGATAGTCGGTTATAGAGAGAGTTGAGCATACCCATTCGTTTGCTAACTTTATTAGCCACATATGTAATGTGGTCTCTCCACGTCAATTTGATGTCAAGTAGAACACCAAGATACTTAACGTAAGTTTTCCAATGGACGTCCTTACCACCTAGACGAATTGGTGGAAGATCCGCTATTCGTCGCCGAGAGAAGGTGATGGCCTGGCTCTTCTGTGGATGGACGCGTAGGCACAAATGTTTCAACCAGGTGGTAAGATCAGCATATTGTTGAATCCTGCGAGTACACAGGTTGAGCTCTGATGATGTGGAGGTGACAGCTGTATCGTCAGCAAAGAGATACAGTGAGCAGCGTGGCAGGGATGATAGGGTGTTGATGTATAGAAGGAAGAGAGTGGGTGCCAGGACACTACCTTGGGGAACGCCAGCTCTAATGGGATGGGATAAGGATAAGACTCCGTCGTGAGAGACAGCAAAGGTTCTGTCAGTGAGGTACGGGTGAATGAGATGTATTAAGTAGGAAGGGATTTGGTAGGTGATGAGACGGGAGAGTAGGCCTTCGTACCATACGCTGTCGAATGCTCTGGTGATATCTAGGAGTAGTGCTGAAACGAACTGCTTCTTGTTAAAGGCTGTGTAAACTTCATCAACCAGACGAAGTAGTTGGTGTTGAGTGGAATGTTGAGAGCGAAAGCCGAATTGCTCCGCTCTGACAATATTGTGTTGATTCAGGATAGTCCTTAGTCGACTTAGAATAAGTTTTTCCATCAGATTACTCTGTGTTGGGAGCAAACTGATGGGTCTGTAGCTCTCCGGGGACGTTCCGTCTTTCCCAGATTTGCAGATAGCGATGACCTTTGCGTGCTTCCAGGCCTTTGGTAAGTAGCAAAGTTTGAGGATTGCATTAAAGAGAAAGGTTAATGGGAATGGTAGAAACTTTAGGGCCGCGTTCGCTATGTTGTCAAAGCCGGACGATTTGAATGGAGAGGGAGCGAGGTGGTACATCATCATGGGGTTGGGAAAGGTACGCCTGAACTTCCTGAGTGACTGCGTGGATATGACCTACATCCAGGGTATCAGCGGCCGAAAAGGTCATTTCCAAGAAGGTTGCATGTAGTTCAGCTTTTTCCCTTGCAGACTAAGCGACTGCCTGTCCGTGGTGCAGCAGTGGAATTTTGCGAGGGATTTGAAGTAAGGATTTGGTCATGCTCCAAAAGGAGTTATCCTCTATACGAAGAGAAGAGATCTTATTTTCCCAGCACTCATTGCGAAATTCTTGGAGTTGAAGTTTGACCAACTCCTGAAGTCGGCGAAACTCACGATGATCTGCTGGGCAGCGACTATGTAAAAAGCGCCGTCGCATCCTGTTCTTTGGTTTAATCGCCTCATGGATAGCCTGAGGTAAAGGATCGATATTCAGTCTGCTAGGTTTTCATTTTGTGGAAGGGTTCATGATAGTAGTAGTCAGTTGGGAGGTGAAAAGATCAACCATGGTGTCTATCTCTTCTGGAGTTTGACATGGCTGCTGCGGGGGCTGGATTTGTTCCAATCGTATCGGAAACTCCTCCCAATTGGTCTTTCATGGAAGTGGGAATCCTCGAGGAGCTTTGTAGTTGGGCTTACCAGGGAAGGATAGGAGGATGGGGTAATGATCTGAAGATAGAGCAGCAACTGTGAAGAGGGTAAGGTGCTGCCACACATTGCAGACCAGGGCGAGATCAAGCCAGTCAGGTGGTCTCCTGTCTCCATAGTGAATTGTAGGTTGGTTTGGAGCCCTAGCGGAGAAAGCCCTAGACGCTACGAAGTTGTGGAGTGTGCGCCCACGGTGGTTGGTAATGGAGGAGTTCCAATTGCAGTGTTTGGCATTGAAGTCTCCCGCAGCAATCGTGGCAACTGGGGAGCTGAAGAGATGGTCCAATTCAGAAGGAAGTAGGGGGCGAGCCGGTAGCCTGTATACTGAGTATTAGTGCAGGGGACCATTGCATTAAATAGCAGGTATTTACTGGGATGCAGACCTGAATCCGCATTAAGCTTCTCGAAACTGTCGTCCGACAGATTGACCGCTGCACATCAGCTTTAAAGTCTGTCCTTAGTCAACAGATGTATCTCTTCACACAACTTTAAAATCTGTCAGTCTTAACGGTATCTAAGCGAAGCCAAATTAAACGTGATAAATGGTCATCAATTCGTAAAATTTGTAAAATTTGTAAGGCCTGCGATGGTATATGAGCAGCAAGAAGGAAGGGAATGGACTCTTACAAAGACCTATCGGTAAGTAAGATGTTAGAATATAGCTAAATATCGAAAATTAATATCATAACTTAACTTGAATTGTACCTTCATACACTTTCTTTTGTAATTAAATTCTTTAGATTATGTAGCACTTTATAATGTATCAAGGATGTTTTACATGAAAAAGCTTTAGTTTCATTAACCTTGTTACTTAATTATTAATGCAGAAGCAATGTTTTACTGGTTTTTTTTAGCTATCTCATCATCTCAGGATACCAGGAATACGATGGCAGAAATCAAAGGTGCCGCATGATTAGAAATTTTGTGTTTATTGTTTTGGTGATGTGAGGTGATCTTCAGGAACATTATTAATGTGGAACAAAACTTTCTTTCTCACCTATACAGCAATTTATTGTGGCTTACCAGATATTTCTTAAAGTTTGTGTTTCATTTCAATATCAGTGGAAAATTAACAAAAACTTTGAGGAGTGTTGTGACCAATATGTTCTAAATTTTCAGGAAATTTGAAGTTATTTTAGGCTGTTGTTTGGATATATTCGTTGGCTTTGTGTTAGAAGTTTTAAATTTAAAATATTTGAGTCATATATAACAGTCCATGTAAGGTAAGTAGTTTCCAGTTTAAATTACTGCAAAACTAGCTTTCCTAAATTACAGCTATTTTATAATTTTTATTTTATTTACATGAGTTAATATAAAACAACAGTAAGCCAAAATTAAACACCATTAATATTAATAAGTGATTTCTTCAATATTTAAGCTTTGTTCTGGAGGTGGGGTTAATTTAGTCCATATAATTAGCTGTCATCAAAGACAGAAATACTTAAACAGTTGCTTATTAGCTTTATAGAAATATCTCTTTGCATTAACTTTAAAGAGAGTCGATTAATGACACTAAACAACACTTACTTTTAAATTTTTCCGGAACATATTTCTGAGGCTTTGCCTCCATCATCAGCCAGCCCTCGACTGGTTCTCATTGGTGTAGTTGGCAATATTTTGTCACAGGTCTCCTCTGGTGGCGGTTCAAGGAACTTGCTGAACAAATCTTTCTGGGGGATGTCGAAATTGAATACTTTGTTCCTATTTTTTGTCATTAATTGACTCTCTTTAAAGTTAATTTATCATAACAACACTGTTTTCAACACTTCCAAGAAAGGAATCTCTTTGCATGTTGTTACATATCTTTAATTCTCATGCTCTTTGTACTAACATGTGTACAACAAACTTATACACGAAGATTTTCAAAAAATATTCTTCCATTTCAGACTACATTTTAGATGAAACATTTTGCATTTCAGCCCCAGTACTCTTCCTGGATTAAGTAATCTAAAATATATGAATTGTTTATAAGGATGTATTTGCAATGTTTGGTGGCAGCATCTGTTTTTGATAATGATATACTGTTTGCCCTGTGTATTACATGCTTCGCTGTGTCATTCTAACCCAAGTATGTGAATTTTCAGATATACGAAAACTGTGACTGTGGATTTGTACAGAATTCAATTCTCTTTGATTTCTGTAGAATTTCTTTGTTTATAATTGGCATTATCTGTGTTAACATATAATCTGGGTGCTTGAATTAAAATCTTCGGACAACATGCTTGGATATGAACTTTTATAAAGTTTTTCTTTAAATTGCAATGATATTTTGAAGAATTAGGTTCTCTCAACCTTACTCATCAGTGTATAGCTACATTAGTGATAGTCTCATAGTTTTCAACAGCAAATTAAAAATATGATCTGAGTTCCTTTCTTGGAAGTGTTGAAAACAGTGTTGTTATGATAAATTAACTTTAAAGAGAGCCAATTAATGACACTAAACAACACTTTTAAATTTTTCTGGAACATGTTTCTGAGGCTTTGCCTCTATCATGAGTCGAGGGCTGGCTGATGATAGAGGCAAAGTCTCAGAAACATGTTCCGGAAAAATTTAAAAGTGTTGTTTAGTGCCATTAATCGACTCTCTTTAAAGTTAATATGATCTGAGATTCCATAAATTCAGTTTGTTCTATATTGCTTAATGCAGTAATCACTATGTAATATTGTACACACTACACCAAATAATGTACCTGTATAGCCATCTTAGAAGAGATCTAGTGGGGTTAGAATTGATCTTGTATAAGCTTTGACAAGTATTAAGTGCAATTGTGCACTGCAAGAAAATATTAAAATGTCATTGTTTCATCGTCATCATTGTATGCCATTTTTACATTTATTTCCAGTATTCCCCTTATTCTTAAAATATGTACAATGTCAGTTGCAGCTAGGACATAGAGAATGGCATGTTCTAAAATTAGTAAAGCTTCATAATAAACAATAGGTAGGGGTAGTGATATTTAGCATTTTGATATTTATATTTAGCATTTTGTAGCATTTGAAGAAAGTTTGAGTTATTATTAATATTAATATTATTTATATGAAATTTAAAACACATCTATGGAGGGTTATTAACGACGGTGAGTTAAAAGTGCATAAAGTGTCAATTTATTTCACATTAATATAGGTTAAAGCAATATGTAGAAATATAGAACAATCTGATACAGACTAAAGTATATTGCCTAACACAAAAAAGATAAATCCATACTGATGTAGAACACAATAAAAAGAAAATGCACTAAATAATCGTAGTTTATGATTCAGTAATGCTGTTGAATGAAGGCAGTGAACATATTTCAACATTCTGTTCTGTCATTTGAGTCCTCCTGTCACTGACAGTCAAATTATATTTACTGAAATATCTTTCAGCATCTACACTGTTGATAGCATCCCAAATACATGGCAGAGCTACTCGGGCAAATTCTGGGTATTTGAGCATAACAGCCAACATGCGTTACATGCAGTGATGCAAAGCCACATAATTTTGAAAAGCAGATATAGCCCTGTTGATAGCATCCCAAATACATTGCAGAGCTACTTGGGCAAACTCTGGGTATTTGAGCATAACAGTCAACATGCGTTACATGCAGTGATGCAAAGCCACATAATTTTGAAAAGCAGATATAGCCACACTTATGTAATGCACTTATTGTTTCATTCCATTGAACAGATAAAGAATTATGGACTGTCAAAAGAAATAATGCTTAGATGTGTAAGCATTTTAATTAGACCTATTAACGACTCAGACAGTTCCAGCACTTTCACAGCATAATTCAGACCACAAACAGCAGTAATGCTTCTGAGTCTAACCTTTCATTGATTTACTTATGTGACACACATTCAGTTGTATGTCATAGCCTGAGAGGTTTACACTATGCAGAGAGCACCAACTGCCATCTTAGTACACATATAGCTTAAAGTCTTACCAAGTTAAAGTAAGCCATTTACCAAAACAGTTGCTGTACCAAGCAAATCATACTTCACAGTCGGATAATTACATAAAATTTTGTCCTGTTGGAAGATGCACTTTGCATTAAAATTTGTTTTTAAAACTGCTTATTTTCTTTTTCAGCATTTATTACTGTTAACTTTAAAGAGAGTCAATTAAAGACACTAAACAACACTTACTTTTAAATTTTTCCGGAACATGTTCTGAGGCTTTGCCTTTATCATCAGCCGGCTCTCGACTGGTTCTCGTTGGTGTAGTTGACGATATTTTGTCACAGGTCTCCTCTGGTGGCGGTTCAAGGAACTTGCTGAACAAATCTTTCTGGGGGATGTCGAAATTGAATACTTTGTTCCTATTTTTTGAAATGAAGATTTGTTCCCATGTGGATAGTTCTTGTTTTCCTGATGTATGTTTTAGTAGTTTTGGTTCTGGATTTATGTTGTGGTTTTTTCCCCAAAAATGTGTGGCAACTGCTGATTTTTCTAATTGTTTATATTTTATGTTTCTAAAGTGTTCCTTTGCTCTTGTTTCTAAATTTCTTTTTGTTTTTCCAATATAAATTTGACTACAGTCATTGCATTCAATTTGATATATACCAGATCTTTTGTTAGATGGAATGGCATCTTTGATGTTTGAGCAAATTAGGTTTTTTAAGTAGAAATGGTTGACTGGTGCTAGTTGAATGTTTTGTTTTTTGAAGACTTTTTTGAATTTGTCATAGGCCCATGGATGGTAAGTGAATTTTTTGAAAATCATATTAGTTTCTATAGCTGAGAGGGTTGTGGTTTCCTTTAGTAGCTTCTTTTTTGCTAAGTTCACTTTTTTGTCCACTAATGATTTGGAAAAGTTATCGGGAATATCAACGTATGTCGATCAGCAATCGTCACACACGCTAAATACAATAGTGAAATAAGTTGCGTAAACGAAAAACCGAGCATGCAAATCTTTGAAAGCGTCGTAAACCTATCTAAGCAAAATTTCTCCAAAAAAGAATTGGATCTTTTAAATAATGGATTAAAAACATGCGTCAGTTTCTCAAACAAAATTGAAGACTACATTGCAGATATCAACATTTCGACACAAATTCTACCAGTATCCATACAAAATTCAGTAAAAAGCCATTGTGAAAATATTTTGGAGGAAATAGAGAACAGATCCTTTCAGAAGAGAAAACATAATACTATCCATTCTTTGAAATAGAAAAACGTTATTTACACAAAGGCAGACAAAGGCAACAAGATTGTCATAATGGAAAAGTCAGATTATATTGAAAAAATGGAAAAACTGCTAACTGACAATGAATATGAAATCATTAACAAAAATCCTCTAAAAACTTGCATACAGTCATTTGAAAAAACAATAGCAAAATCAAGCATAATACCAAACAAATATGCAGCTAAACCAGATAACCCAACCTTACCTAGACTTTATGGCTTACCCAAAATACACAAACCATCCATAACAATGAGACCTATAGTTAGCAGTATAAATTCACCAACATACAAACTTGCAAAGTGGCTAACAAACAAATTCAACTTATTTCCAAAATTCGACAACCTAAGCATCAAAAACACCTATGAACTTACAGAACACATTAAGGATACTGAACTAAAAGAAGAGGACACACTAGTCTCATTTGATGTTAAATCACTGTTTCCCAGCATACCAGTTAATCAACTCCCACCGTTGATAGAAAAATGGCTCAAATCACTTGGAATGGCATCACCTGAAATTTCAGACTACATCGAACTAACCAAATTATGCATAGAACGAAATTTCTTACAGTTTCAAACAAAATATTTTCACCAAACTTCAGGGTTAGCAATGGGCAACCCCCTATCACCCTTCCTGTCCGATCTGTACATGAGTGCATTAGAAATAAGGATCAACAAAGGTTTCCCTTGGATGTTCAAACTCTGGCAACGATATGTATATGACATCTTTGCAATAGTACCAAAAAGAAACACATCAGTGATGCACTAAAACTTTTAAATATCCAAGAAAAAAGCATCAAATTCACTGTAGAGATAGAAAAAGATGAGCATTTACCATTTTTGGATCTAAAAATAATGAGGAATAAAAACAGACTAAACTTTGGCATTTACAGAAAACCAACACAGACAGACAACTACATAAAAGCTAATGGCTACAACCCAAGATCCCACAAACAGGCAATCTTTAATAGTTTAGCACACAGACTGGTAAACATCCCTCTCACAGCTGAAGAATACAAAACAGAATACAACAAAATAATTGAAATAGCACAAAAAAATAACTTTTCCAAATCATTAGTGGACAAAAAAGGGAACTTAGCAAAAAAGAAGAAGCTACTAAAGGAAACCACAACCCTCTCAGCTACAGAAACTTAAATGATTTTCAAAAAATTCACTTACCATCCATGGGCCTATGACAAATTCAAAAAAGTCTTCAAAAAACAAAACATTCAACTAGCACCAGTCAACCATTTCTCCTTAAAAAACCTAATTTGCTCAAACATCAAAGATGCCATTCCATCTAACAAAAAATCTGGTATATATCAAATTGAATGCAATGACTGTAGTCAAATTTATATTGGAAAAACAAAAAGAAATTTAGAAACAAGAGCAAAGGAACACTTTAGAAACATAAAATATAAACAATTAGAAAAATCAGCAGTTGCCACACATTTTTGGGGAAAAAACCACAACATAAATCCAGAACCAAAACTACTAAAACATACATCAGGAAAACAAGAACTATCCACATGGGAACAAATCTTCATTTCAAAAAATAGGAACAAAGTATTCAATTTCGACATCCCCCAGAAAGATTTGTTCAGCAAGTTCCTTGAACCGCCACCAGAGGAGACCTGTGACAAAATATCGTCAACTACACCAACGAGAACCAGTCGAGAGCCGGCTGATGATAGAGGCAAAGCCTCAGAAACATGTTCGGAAAAAATTTAAAAGTAAGTGTTGTTTAGAGTCTTTAATCGATTCTCTTTAAAGTTAATTTATCATAACAACACTGTTTTCAACACTTCCAAGAAAGGAATTTATTACTGTGCTTATACATGTCATTAAAGCATTTACAAATTTAAGGCTGTAATATTCCTGTGTTTCAAAGACAAAGTTAAGCTTAGGACAATTTTAAATGAATGATGTAGTTTTTAGATACTGAATATTCTTCTTAGATTCATTCGCGCTATCTGTCTCTTTCACTCTGCACTTCTCTCTTGGCGTTCACTTACAAGTGACCTCGTGACACTATAGACACAACATAAGATATTATGTGTTGTACAGCTTTACTAATGAGCTGTAGTTTTCATTCAAATCATAATCATATTGCATGTGTGAATGATAATCCAACCAAAGTGATTAGAAGTATATAAAATAGTGTCTTTTATTCAATGTATGTCTTTGCCTCATGTACTAATTTGTGATGTTTTACTAATATCATGAATCAATCACAAATTTCAGGTTTTTCTTTGAATATTTTTATGTACACTTGTGCCTAAAATGATGTGTATACTATAGAGCTTTTGAAATTCTTAGTAAATATAAGCTATTAACAGAGCTTCTTTGTTTTCTATTTAAAGAGATAGTGCTATTTTTTGTACATAGTTATTTGTATCTTCATTTACAATTTATATATACATTTCTTTACTAATGTTTTTCGTTTTTTGTTGTTTTTTCTTTTTGACACTTTCCTTCCAGGGAATTTTTCAACGTTTATCTTTGTACAAAGAAATTGCATTACTCGTGACCTTGTGATATCCTTTCCTGTTTTCCAGTACCCGTAGAATGCATTGATTTAGTGTCAGGTTTTCTTGTTATTATCACAGTAACAAGCTTAGGAATTCACACTTCAGGGAAAGGAA
Organism: Mantis religiosa; assembly: GCA_030765055.1. Classification (NCBI taxonomy): domain Eukaryota; kingdom Metazoa; phylum Arthropoda; class Insecta; order Mantodea; family Mantidae; genus Mantis; species Mantis religiosa. Next base: position 190,650,411 of record CM060949.1, on the reverse strand, counting down.
GTACAGGTGTTATGTATAACCTCGACAGCATCTTGAGTAATCTCACTCTCTCAAAGTTGCAATTGTTTCTTAAAGATCTACTTATTCATTTATTACATGAATATAAAAGCTATAATGCTTAGTGGCAACAGGAAAAAGATCAAGTTTGGAAGTGGCTTCTGAGACCTTTTTTTCCTAATTTAATTGGTCAACTTCTTTCTAAGTCACATCTCGCAAATTAATGAATAATTTACGCACATTTACTCAGCATATATAGCGCGTATTATGCTTAATATACGATAGATAAATTGTGCCGTTAATTATTCGTTGGTGCACGAGATTAGGCTTCGAAAGATGTTGGATTCAATCAGTCGTTGAACACGGAAACGGAAGGGGGGAGGCAGCTGGCATCGAAAGGTACAGGAGGAGCGCCCTATGCGTCTTCAGTTTTTAACACGGAGTTGAGAATCTGGTATTCATCTGTGACGGGAAACACTTCCAGAGGCTCAACGGGTTTCGACGGCGGGTCGATCTGCTTGCCGTACTTGACCAGAAGGTCCAGACACACGCCGTTTGTCCAGCCGAAGCCAATCTGGTTGATGTACTCCCCGCACCCCTGGAGCCCCGGCATTCATCGCGTCGTACTTCTCGTACATCGCCTTGGTGTCCGCGAAGCCCTTGCACATGGAGTTGACGTAGAGGCTGGCCTGTACTCGGGCCACTTCCTTAGTCCGCGCGTCGTTCAGGTTACTGAAGCCCGTGATAATCATGTCCGCGTTCTGTGCCCACACGTTCGGGAAGTCCCACTGCTCCCCGGACGGCTCCATACTCGACGGTATCCCTCCTGGAAAGTTGGGGTTGTTCTCCATCTCCAGATACGCAATTACCTGCAAAAATACATATTTAGTTTAGTGAACTGATCTTTCACCTCGAATTCAGAAAAGACTAGATTAGCATAAACCTCCAATAACAAATTTTAACCAATAACACTATTCGTAATCATTATTCAAGAACAGAGGACAACAATATAGTCAAGTGACGTGGAGAAACCTGGTAAGTAAGAAATCACTAAATATATAGCTGAAAAAGTGCATTTTCTGAGCAATTTAAAACAAACATTACACCCATCTTCAAAAAGAGGAACCCAAGTGAAATGAACAGATCATTAGCAATTTTATCAGTCTTTTCGAAGGTCCTAAAATGGTTAGTCATCTTTAGAAAAGTAACACAGCGCTTGGAGGAACAACGTAATTAATGAATCCCAAATGTGGATTCCAAAAGGCAAAATGCACTAAAACCATGACTAATGCAAATGTTCATCCTTATTTAAAAATAATTTGCACATCAGTAATCACAAAACTAAGACACTTGAAAAATGCACCAAATAAATTTAAGGAAGAGGTACATACATTTCTGCTAGAAGCTCACCTCGGTAGCGTATCTGTTCGAACTCGATACCTCTTGAACGTGAGGCAGACTACCATTGTAAAAGTGACATGCTTTTCTTCTATTTCCATAGTTAGATTGAACAGTCACAGGAAAAGCAAAACCTTTGGATTTCGGAATTTACAGGAAACCAACCCATACAAAGAACTTAATAAAACTAAACGATTTAATTCTTTAGAACATCAACATGCCGTTTTTAGAACTTGTATTCAATCCGTGTCTTGAAAATTAGCACCAAGCAACTTCCATATAAAAATCAAGCTATAAGTAAACAAATTAAATTACTAAAAAAAGTCCCCAAGTTCACTCACACTGGGAAAAAATATTCATTTATACTAATTCACATAAAACAATTACCTTTGAACTTCCACGAAATGACATCTTGATGCAATACTTTTTTTTTTTTTTTTTTTTTTTTTGTAATTTACGTCCGCCCCAACGTTAAGTTATATCGGACGGTGAATGAATTGGGTGAAATGATGCTCAAATGAGTCCAGGGTCCATGGAGCTTAGAGTTACCTGACATTCGTCTTGAAGGATAAGGGAAAACCCCGGAAAAACCTTATCCAGGTAACTCACCCTGAACGAGATTCGAACTCGGGACCTCTTGAACGTGAGGCAGACATGCTACCATCTACGCTACCGAGGCGGGCTGATGCAATACTTAAAACCTAAACAAGCTAATGCTTCCAACTGTTTGCAACAGAGGGCATTAGTTCATGTTCCAGAAGTTTCCACCAGCATTCATCAGACATCAGAAGGGTGTATAACGAAGCATACAAATAGTTGCAGGTAAGTTCCATGAAATTCTTTGACCGTGTCACATAAAGTATGTACTCCTTAGACATTATTATTAAGAACGTTTGCAGCTTAAACAACAGCATTCGATAAACGCTATCTAAAACGAAACCCTTATACGCCGAAAATCTGGAAAAACGAAAAAGCGCAACGAAGCTTCCTCCCATGTAAAATTATACTATACGATGGAAAATTGCCTAACTCGGACACGGAAATAAGTCGTACGAGTTTTGTGCACCTTTCCGGAAGGTTCTATTCCACAACGGACCCAGGTTAGAAGGGTAGAAGTAATTCCGCCTCTTAAGCATGTTAAGCATTCCCGTTAAGCATGTCCCAATCGAGCCAGGCCCGCCTCGGTAGCGTGGATGGTAGCATGTCTGCCTCACGTTCAAGAGGTCCCGAGTTCGAATCTCGGTCAGGGTGAGTTACTTGGGTAAGGTTTTTTCCGGGGTTTTCCCTTATCCTGATACACGAATGTCGGGTAACTCTAAGCTCCATGGACCCCGGACTCATTTGAACATCATTTCACCCAGTTCATTCATCGCCCGACATGACTTAACGTTGGACTTAACAATCGAGCCAGACGCCGACGTCATCGTGCCAGAGATCCTTCTCCACTGCCTCCAACATCAAGTTGGCTATTTCCTTGTAGTGTGCCGCTTTGTTCTTGTGACCCAATATCAAGCAGAACTCCGACAAAAGCCTGGCGTTCCACTCGAAGAGGCCGTTCAGGTCGGCGGGTACGATGTACCGCACCTTTGTATCGAACAAGTCGCCTTTATTCGTGCCGTTGAAGATGAACCAGCGACTGCTGAAATCTCGCCCCGATTCTGCCCTCGCCTTTATCTCCGCGTAGTAATCCTCTTTGGCCATCTCTGAAACCATCAGAGCCGAGACATTGTGGTCCTCCCTGTACGACTCCGGACGAGGACCCCAAGTCTCGTCGTTTTACCTCACCATGGTGTATTCTCGACCCCCTTTCTTAACCTTGACGGTACGGTTCGTGAGCCAGAAAGAGAACTCTTCCTCCAGGTAGTGTAGCTGTTGCTTCAAAAACGACTTGTCATTGGTGGCTTTGTAATAGTCGTCACACATCGGGATGAGCATTGGTGGCTGCGAACGTCCCGTGTAGTACACCATACCGCCGTTGGGCACCATCCCGTATAGCCTCACCATTTCCACGTAGTTCTCGATTATGCCCCTGGCCGTTGCAAACATCTCCGAGTGTATGAGACCTTTGACGATCCAATACGAATCCCAGTAATAAAACTCCCTGAATCTGCCACCCGGGACGATTACCGCGTGCGGCACGTACACTATAGAGTACAGGTCCGGATGTTTCCTCACATCATCATTGATCTTTCTCCCCAAGAACCTCCAAATGGAGTGTAGAGTCGGCCTTGATCACAGTGTACGATAATCTACTGTCCAGTATTGTTCATCTGTGGTTCACGGAACACCTGAATGTCGCAGAAGCATGCGACTAGATGGATCCACAGAACACACTCCTGTTACATTGCTTATGGTGTTATTCCTTGATGTTTTATGAGTTTGGTGCTCGGAATCTTCCAATTTTGGTGTTTTGTGCTGCCATGGAAATATGTGCAGTCAATTTAGTGTTCTGTGGACCAGTTGTACAACTTGCAACCTTTGTTAGAAGTACTTCAATTTGGAATAGAAATTACGGAAATAACTCGTGTTAATCTTTGATGTTTTATGAGTGGTGCTCGGAATCTTCCAACATGTGTTTCCAACTTTGTTGTTTTGTGCTGTCATGGAAATATGTGCAGTCAATTTAGTGTTCTGTGGACCAGTTGTACTGCGAGCTGTGACTGAGAGATAGTAGTTGCAACTTGCAACCTTTGTTAGAAGCACTTCACTTTGGAATGGAAATTATGGAAATAATTCAGCCGGAGTCAGAATCGTCCACAGATTGAATCGTCGAATAGTCGGAAGCAGGGAAGTTTAATAATGGAGTGGTTACTTCACAGTTCCAAAGAAGGAAGTATTCCTGTGGAACGACTCCAGTCACAGATTAATACCAGATGCTCAACTCCGTGTTAAAAAACTGAAGACGCATAGGGCGCTCTTTACTAAATCTTTAGACCCCGGCGACCTTGGAAACTACGGCCGGTGCGGCCGGTAATGTAGTAAGCTTCTATTGCGACCGAGCTATGGTACATTCACTTCCCCTTCCCTTCGGCTCCCATTTTCACTGACTGATGGAATCCAACTTCTTTCGAAATCGCTTCTCGTCACACATGAATAGTTTACGGCACATATCAACTATTTCATATTAGGATAATACGCGTCAAATACGTGAGGAAATGTGCGATAAACTATTCATCAGTGTGCGAAATGTGACTTCGAAAGAAGTTGTCCAATTTGTGAAAAAAATTGGAAGAATCCACTTGAACTTTTCCTGTTAAATATGAATAATTGACTTCCACAAAGCATTATATCTTTATTCCTGTTGCAAATTGATAATTTTGTCTTTAAAAACAGTTAAAATTTTAAAAACGAGAGAGTGAGATCACTTAAGATGCTGTTGAGATTATACAAGACATCTGTATACCCTTTCCCTCAAGCTGCTTAATGTAATACTTAAAATAAACATAACTTAACACTAAAATAATGATTCTGTAGATACAGGAAAGCAGGTAAGGTTACCATAATGTTATATGTAATGCAATTTCTTTGTACACAGAATGTTGAAAAATTCCCTGGAATAACTGAGAAAAAAAAAACCAAAGAAATATGTATATAAATTTGAAATGATAACAACAACTATGTACAAAAAAATAGCACTATTTCTTTAAAATGACAACAAAGCAGCTCTGTTAATGGTTATATTTAATAAGAATTTTAAAAGCTCAATAGTACATACATTATTTTCAGCACAAGTATACTAAAGTATATTCAGAGAAAAACCTGAAATTTGTAATCGATTCATATAAGATTAATAATGTCAAATTAGTACAGAAGTCAGTATTAGCAACTGGTGACATAAATTTCATAAATGTCACTATTTTATATACTTCTAATCACTTTGGTTGAATTAACATTCACAAGTGCAGAATAAATGATGAAAAATAATAATTACATTAAAGCTGTATCATTCATTTAAAATTGTCCTAAGCTTAACTCTGTCTTCACAACACAAGAATATTATAGCGTTGAATTTTTAAATGCTTCAATGACATGCATATGCACAGAAGTGAATGCTGAAGAAGAAAATGTGCAGTTTTAAAAATAAAATTTAATGCACAGTGTATCTTCCAATAAGAGATTATTTCATGTAGTTATCTGACTGTGAAATATAATTTGCTTAATGTGCACAGCAATTGTTTGGATAAATGGCTTGCTTTAACTTGATAAGACTTTAAGCAATGTACTTTATGACTAAGATGGCAAATGGAGCCCTCTGCATAGTGTAAACCTCTCAGTCCATGACATACAACTGAATGTGTGTCAAATAAATAACTCAATGAAAGATTACACTATGAACTATTAATGCTGTTTGTAGTTTTAGTTAAGAAGTGAAAGTGATGGAACTGTGTGTTTGAGTAGTTAATAGAAAATAATTTAGTAATGTAATTTATTTGCTCACACATCTAACCATTATTTCTTTTAACAGTCCATAATTCCCTTATGCGTTCACTACAAAGAAACAAGAAGTGCATTATATAGCAAAATAATGTGCAGTTTTATCTACTTTTCAAAATTATTATGTGGCTTCGCATCACTGCAGGTAACGAATGGCTCATATATTAGGTTAAACATCTTTTTCCCATGCCAAAGATTGAGATTTTCATTTCAACTTAGAACAATGAGAGGATGTTTAACAGTGTAGTTTAATGTGACATGTAACATTTCTGTGGGTCACGCTAGTAACGTTATATCACCCTTAAAATGGTTAGCATTACAGAAATTGTGTACCAATATTACTCATAAATGGTGGCAAGTACATGTTGAGAACAGATATACCACAGAATACATAAATGCTGTGCAAATATCACTTTAACTTGTTATTTTTCTGAACCCATTTGCGTGCGTGCGTGCGTGTGTGTGTGTTAACAAGGAAGAGGATTTATAACCTATTATTTATTGTGAAGTTTTACTAATTTGAGATCAAGCCACACTGTGTTTAGGTCCTAGCTAGCTGACATTGTGCATGTTTTAAGAATAACTGAAATATTAGAAATAAAATTAAAAGTGGCATATAATGATGATGACACAATGAAATTTTAATCATTTCTTGCATTGCACAATTACACCAAAAAACTTGTAAAGCTTTTTCAAATAAGTTCTAATCCCATCAGATCTCTTCAAAGGTGGTTATTCAGGTAAATAATTTAGTGTAGTGTGTACAATAATATTGCATAGTGACTACTGTGTTAAACAATATAGAACAAATTAGGTTTATGTAATCTCAGATCATACTTTTAATTGCTGTTAAAAGCTGAGACATTCTTGATCAATGATGTCGATATACACTGATGAGTAAGGTTAAGAGAACTTAATTCTTCAAAATACTTATCATTGCAATTTAAAGAAAAAGTTTATAACATTCATATAAAGCATCTCGCCCAAATATTTTAATTTAAGCCACCTAGATTATACGTAAACACAGATGATGCTAATTTTGGTATGTCTGAAAATTCACAGCTATTTTTTCAGTAATTTAAACTGCATATTACTTACCTTACATGGACTTATATATGAAATATATTTTAAATTTAAAACTACAAGTACAAACGCAAAAATTAATACACCCAATCAACTGTCTAAAACAACTTCACTTTTCACTTTTCCTTGTTGGTCACAGTATTCCTCAAAGTTTTTGTTAAATTTTGCACTGATATGAAATGAAACTACAACTTTCAGAAATATTTGATATGCCACATTAAATTGCTGTATACGCGGGAAAGAATGCTTTGTGCTACATTACTAAAGTTCCTGAAGATCACTGCACATCACCAAAACAAGAAACATACACAATATCCAATAATCCTGCACTCTTGATTTCTGCCATCGTATTCCTGGTAGCCTGAGATGATGGATGACCCCTGAAAGACAAAAAACAGAAAATGCCATTATTACAGTAATAAAGTAACAAGGTTAATGAAACTAATGCTTTTGTATGTAAAACAACACACTTTTTCCATTATAAGGTGCTACATTAATGTAGAGAATTTAACTATGCATGAATATGTATTAAGGCACATTTCAGGTTATGTCATATTAATTGTCTGTATTTAGCTACATGCTAAATCTTACTTACCAATAGGTCTTTGTGAAAATCTATTCTCGTTCTTCCTGCTGCCCATACGTCCTCGTAGTTCTTTTAAATGTTTACAATTTCACAAATCGATGAAAATTGTATTCAGAACTTAATTTTGCTTGGCCTCCTTGCCGTTAAAGCTTTAATTCAAATATTTACAGGTTAGCCAATGTAGTGTCTTATTTATATCGTACATTGAGCTGAAATAAGGTCGATAATAGGTCAATAATATTACGAAAATTACTTCATAAGTAGTAAAATAATACAGTAACTATTAAATTTTGAACTAAGCAGAAGTTATTTTATATATTAGTCAGTATGCAACACGGCAGCCAAAATAATTATATTGGCGGCATTGAATCCGGCGCCTGCAGCGCTCAAAACTGTATCTTTAGACCCCGGGTGTTTCGCGAACCTTAATGTGTCTCCTGGTCTCCTATCTGAGTTATCAGGCCCTGACTCCAGTTCTTGGACTGTGGCTTGGACTATTGGACCCCGATCATCTGAGCACATGCTTGATGGCAATTAGCGTTTAACAGGTCATCATTTATAACATGTATACGTCAGTTCGCGCTGCCGGTGTATCGTTTTAGGCAATGTCATGTCAAAATGTTAAATGCGGTAGAAAATGACCTACAAATTTATCTCACTGATCATAAAAAAATTACAAGGTAAAGTAACGTGCCTTACAAATATGCTTTTATTTCACGGATAAAATGGAAAGATATCTAGCCTCTAATCATCTATGTAATAGGAAATTACAACGTACCATTTTTCTCTGCATTCTTTATTGCATTACATTTAAATTTAGAGATGCATACGCAGATAGTTGAAACAGTTAGTAAGTATGATTTGAATTATTTATTGAGAAATGACAAAGTATATCTTTCATTTAAATAAAATGTTGATTGAGGAGTAAGTCATCATACTGCTTATTGTTACTTTTTAATTTCAGTCTTACGCTCTTCCTTTTCATTAAGTCATATTTCTGCATTTTAGCAACTTAAGAGAAGTTTATTTTTATGTTTTTTCATTTGCTGGTTCAGTTTTCTACAAAAGGCACAAGCAAGAACAGACCACTCTAACGCTCTCAATGTTGAGAAACAATTATTTGATTTTTAACTCTCAGCAACGCTTTTATGCATCACTGCCATTGAATGGTGTGGAACTATTTATTACACAGCTATGACTAGGCCCATTTATTTAAAACATCCCTTTGCAAGTTGATAATCCTATTGAAACTGGGTATTATTGTTTGGCTCTCCCTCAGAGCAGTATTATTTTGGGTAAGGGGATGACATGAAACAAGGACAAGGCAGAAAAGTTGTATTTACAAATAGATCATGTGATTGCAATGTTCAATTGGATTGATATCTGTAAATCAGAGACAAAACAAAAACTTTGTTGCATAACTTCTCAGTGGTTAAACTTATACCATACTGGGTGTAGTGCTACATAAAATGCATATTTTACTTCCTTAAAATTATGTCAGATACCTTTTCATATTTCAGATGCATATTAGATGATTGTAAAATTGATGCAACCCAATTAAAATAATTATCTTGTTTCATATTTCTCACTGAAAATAGAATTGTTCTGTATTGAATTTGATTGCACAAGCTTTTGAGGTAGTATATAAAATAAAAAAGTTTGTGAAGATGATCATTCAGTCACAAATTTAACAGCATTTCTCTTGTGTGACAGCTCACCAAATAAGTAAACATTCTATGTATTGGAGTGACAGTCAAGTTAAGAATATTAAATTATCTTGTCTTTCCTTTGAGGAGAAGTTTGAACTGTAGTTGTTCTTTTCACAAATTAAAATTTGCTCAAATAGGGGGTCTGTAAGAAAATTTAACACTAAATATATGGTAAATTTTTGAAAGCAAAATATCTTTCTTAATTTTTCTATTACCTACCAGTAGTATTATATTTTAGCCAAAAATTTATTAATGAAATACTTAAAAGTATATTAATGTGATCATCTTTCTTGAATACCTTTGGAGTTAATTTATTTTTTATTTAAAATTAATTTTTATTGCTTTTTATATGCATGAATTTCATGAAAACTAACCCAATATCAGCAGAATTTAATTTATTTAGCTAAACCCTTAAAAAAGTTTAAACTTAAATAACAAATTTAAAGATCAAGGTGAAAATATTTTTTCATGCTAAAAATACATTCACTTGTATTGATTTCACTGGACATTCATTCGTCATTCTCTGAATTAAACAACAATTTGAAGAGTGGGTATATGAGAGAGAGAATAGCTAACTCATAAATAACAAAATTGGTTAAATACCAAACTTGATATTTAAATTCAATATTAGTGCAGCATAAAGATTTTAGGAAAATCCCTCTCCCCTGCTCTTCACGTGGACAATTTTGACTTTCTAAAAACCAGTTCTAACAAATCTTACATTGATACTTTCATGACATATATTTAATTTTCTTTGAAGTCTTGTTCCCCTTCCCCCAGCCCCTTCCCATAATATTCCTTATTAGTTGAATTTTCAAATACTTATATTTTGCTCAATAGGAAGACGGCATTTTTTTTTCTTGTGGTTATGCAAAGAACATGGAATTTCAATTCCATTATGTAGGTATATGCTGTTTAAGAATATGTCACTTTATCTGCTATACAATACAGCGAAATGTATACAATTTGAGTGGAAATGTTATATGGATAAAAAGAATAATAAGCTTTTGTGTAAGAATCAGTAAAAAAGTCACATGAATGTACACAACAAGATTGTTTTCCTAACTCGTTTACTTTTAGTAGGCAACATTTTTTTAAGGAGATTTCAACCTTTTTTAAATCAAAATTTTAATATAGTAAAATATGCAGTAACATTCAGTTTATCGAGTCATGTGCTTCCCCTGGGGATTGGTATTGTATTTCATTTCTTTTACAGTGATAGGGTGCAAAGACTTACTCCGCACCAGTGACATTTTGAGTAAATTTTCAAGTTCATTGGATTGTGAATAGTTCCATCTTGTCACCGTTTTATTTCAGAACCGCTAAAAAGTTGTCAATATTTTAATCTTGTTATTTTAAATTTATTAAGAAAAGAGTTTATTTAAAATTATTAAAAATTGTGGTAGAAAGGGAACAAGAGTAAAAAGAACAATTGAAGGTAAAATAGTGATTGAAAAGGTGGAAACAAAGGAAATTGAATATTACTAATGTGTTTAACAATGATAATATTAGTTTAAATTTTTAAGAAATATTGTTTGAAGGTTAAATTATTTAAAAAGTGATTTAAAGAAAAGATGATGAAGATTACCAAATATGGTCATGAAAAGTGTGCAACTAAAAGATGACGTGAACCAATGAGAAATTGAATTGCCATAGCAGCGGCCCAATCAGTAATTTCAGATAAGTTGGAATTAATTTCATTTTGTACATGAATGCTGTCAAGTAGGGAAGCAAAAAGCTTTGTAGAATTGTCGAGGAGTAAAACATTATTATTGTAAAGGAATAGTGACACTTTTGAAATCATGTATTAATTGCTTCCGAAACTGTTCCTCAAAAACTAAAAAATGAGTGACAGAATATTAAAAACTGAGTACAAATAACTCTTTCTATTAAACTAGACCTATCTATTTAAATGAAGCTTATACAAAAGAACTAAATCTAGTTAAAGGAGTATCACAACTACTTATATTTCTTTAAAAGAACTTTTGCGCTTTTTTCTGTTGGCACCAATGCACTTAACTATTTAACAAAACATAACTCTTCCATCTCACTTTAACTACATTTTTACAAATGTTTCTACTTTAATGATCCCATGCTGGATTAAGAAATTCAATGAATTGCATTTTGACACTGGATACATAGTTTGCACAACATATGCACAACTTTCTCACAGTTGCACTATACCAGGTAGGCCCGCCTCGGTAGCGTAGATGGCAGCGTGTCTGCCTCACGTTCAAGAGGTCCCGAGTTCGAATCTTGGTTAGGGTGAGTTACCTGGATAAGGTTTTTCCAGGGTTTTCCCTTATCCTGGAAGACGAATGTTAGGTACCTCTAAGCTCCATGGACCCTGGACTCATTTGAGCATCATTTCACCAATTTCATTCATCGTCCAATATGACTTAACGTTGGAGGATGTAAATTACAAAGCAACAAACAATATACCAGGTACAATGTAATACACAAGAAGCAGTGAAGATTATGATCATCTTAGCAGGTTTTAGAACCTGTGATTAGATTGGTGGTGAAGATGAATGGTATATGTTGATATTACCTATACATCATGATTTTCCTATGAAACAAATAGTTAAAAATGTGATCTGGGAGTATTACCAACATTAGAAGTACTGAAATGTTATCCAGTATGCTCTATGAAAGTACTGTAATGATATTTTCATTATTTTCCTAAGTTCATATCATATATTTAAGTTTGAATTTATGAGTCACTATGTTTACACTCAGTCTTCACTTACTTGTTGTTGTATAATTGAAACGTTTTCAAGATCATTCGATCTCATCATCAGCTGTTTGGTGACTAAATGAACCTCCCTCTTCTTCCACTACTACGGAGCTCCGATCACTCTGCCATCTGGTGTTAGGGGCACTAAGTTTTAATACTTCATTTAATGCCGGGATTTCAAAATTTATAACTTTATCACGGTTTTTGTTTATGAATATTTTTTCCCAAATATCCAATTCTATGGGTGTACTTAAAGATTTTAACAGTTTAATGTTGTGGCCAATGTTGTGGTTTTCTGTCCAAAAATGGTGTGAAACTGCAGATTTTTCTGTTTGTTTCAACTTAATGTTCCTCTGGTGTTCTTTTTGCCTGGTTAACAAGTTAACAAGTTTATCATATAATTCATTGCTTCAATTATTCAACTTCAGAAGTCTATCACATATGAGAAATTGTCAGTTATTGCTTTTCCTTTACAAATTACTTCATAATATGATTGATGACCCTAACCTAAGATAGTTAATACGTTTTTACGTTCCAAATGTTGCACCTAATAAATTTCGTAATATTTTTCTTCCTCAGAAGGTTAATACTGATTCTTATAAATATTCCTCTATGCATAGAATGCAGTCATTATACAATAAATTACATCCCTTAAACATTGATATATTTAGTATGAAAATCAGAAACTTTGCTTTATCCTGTGATTATTTATTGCCAAAAGTAGAATGATTGTCTTACTGTACATGTGAACCAATGTTACCAACTTGCTTCTGTTTGTTTTTGTTTTGTTATCATTTATTATGTAATTAATTTTGTGTTGTATTTGATACATTTTGTTCTTATTGTAGCTTTATAGTGAACATTGTAATTGGGGAAACCTGTAATGTTCACATTCAATAAATAAATAAATAAATATTATTTACTTTTTAGTTATTCCATCAGATTTGAAAACAAAAAATGTTTGAAAATTTTGTTACTGCTACATATTCCCCAAATTTTAATATGTTGAGATAATCTCGCTATGTTTAGCTCCAAGCAATAAGTATCAAATTTGAAGACATTTGGGCATTTCCAGATAACACTGCTTAACTACTTAAAAGAAAGGGAGGTTTCAAGATAGCAAACAAAAACAATCAATATAACTCCTTAATTAGCTGGAGATTTGCACATAGAAGTCTTGCAGAATTTGAAAACCATCTTTGCAAAATTGACAGAAAAAAGTTAGTTCATGATTTGCCAAGGAATAGTACATCTGAAAACCCTGAAAAAAGTCATGAAAAGAGGAAATCAGCAGCACTTGATAAAAGAAAAGAGGCATTTCATTACTGCAAGACTTTTTTTGCATAAATTTGAGTTGTACCTGTTGTTAAGCATTTGCATTATTAAAATAGGACCAGAATATTGAAGTATGAATAATCTTTCATAGTTAAAGAAATAAATAATGCTTTTATTTCATGTTTTCTAGTTAGATAAGAAAAAAAAGCTTTTTATTTCGCCAATGTTTTCCTGTTAGAGTGGAAAAGTGTAGTTTCTTAGTTTAGTTTTATATGTTGATTCTTGATTTGTTTCAGGCCTGGGGCAAGCCCAGGAATATGGATGACCTTTCTGCTCCCTCTAGCACTTTTTGTTAGTGCTGCTACAACAGAGGGCTCAAATGCATATCAATTGGCGGCAGTTCTGTGCCTGGGTTTCATAGGAAGCTCTGCGTTATTTTTGGTACACATACAAAAAAAGAAGTTCAGACAGCTTCTCTATCTTCCTATGGTATATGTAGGCTGCTTACTGCTGGCATTTAATCAAAGAGGTAACACAACAATAGTTGAAAATTTAAGATAAGAACAACTCATTAGGTTCTATGAAGCAAAATAAAGTTGGTTTATGAAGTACTAAGTACATATTTTACATTTTTGGTCACCCATGAACTTGGATCCCTGTCCTTATTGTCAATGGGCAGCCGAGTACTTATCATTTACCACACATTCACTAGGCAAGTGCTAATTGTTTATTTCTCTAATGTGCTCAGTATTTACTCTCATAATAATTTTTACAAATTTTTTCTCTTCTCCTCCTCTGCTAACTTTCCCTCTCCCCCTTTTCAATTTATCTCATCATTTTTTATTTATATCTTCTTTATTGACTTCCACTTTTTAACTTCTGCCTTTTTAGAAATTTATTTTCTATCCTCATCTAATCTCACTAATCTCACATTTACTACTGTCCGGCCGCTGTATTTCCGGCTCTGACATTTAGTGGCTGCAGGAGGTGGAGGGGGAAGGTTAATAGTACCAACATATAATAATGAGTAATTGAAAACATATCGTCAGAATTATCTTTATAATGAGAGTAGAGGAATCTATTAGCTTCAAAACATTGAAATACAACTTGTAATTTCATTATCATGCAAGATATTCTTTACAGCATCACTCTGTTCAAATATTTCGTTCACACCTTTCACGCACAGCAACTGCTTCTGTTGGTGATACTGGGAGTCTGTACATCCGGTGTCGTGGTCAGGAAGTTAAAACTGTCTGCTAGCGCCAATCAGCGTTGTCGCTGCTGGGCGTGGCTTGCAAATCCAGCACCGTGTTGCCGCTGCAATTTTGTGTGGACCACGTGTCTTTTAGTTGCTTTTGGATCCCGCGCTGGTGGTTTGTTTAAGTTTTTGTGTGTGCGTGAATTCCGATTTCTAGCATCTGTAAGTCTTATTATTATTGCTATTATAGTAATATGGCTACTGGTTCGTCAGAATTCAAGAAAAGAATCGGCTCTTATAAGAGCCAAAGCCGTGAATTTATATTCAGGCTACGTGAGTACTTCGAGAAGGAGCGGGACAATGGTGGACCTCTACTACCTGTTACCAAGGTGCTGGACAGAGTTTGTGATGCCTTGAAGGTGGGAAAAACCACTGGGAAGAATGTGACCAAGGAAAAGTGCCCAGCCGATTTAAGTTCGCCGTCTGCAGTTCTGCGTACACCGGGAAAGCAAAGGCAACAAGGCAGCCTTAAAACTTCACTTGATGCTTTTCAAAAGGATGCTATAAGGCGACATGTATATCAATATTATATGAGAAAGGAATTTCCCACTCGTGCGAAGTTGCTGTGTTCTTTAAAGGAAGCTGGCTTATTCTATGGCGGAAAAACCAGCCTAAGTAAAGTACTGAAAGAACTAGGTTTTCAGTTTAAAACTTTTTCTGGGAGGAAAGCTGTAATGGAAAGAAGTGACATAGTTGCATGGAGAGGCAGATTTTTGCGGGAAATTCTAAAAAGCAATCCCGAAAAGGTGCTATGGCTTGATGAAACGTGGGTAAATGCAGGACACACTAAGACAAAGGCATGGACAGATGACACTATTGCAGGCACAATGAAAGTGCCA
This sequence comes from Mantis religiosa, assembly GCA_030765055.1. Lineage (NCBI taxonomy): Eukaryota > Metazoa > Arthropoda > Insecta > Mantodea > Mantidae > Mantis > Mantis religiosa. The sequence goes on along the minus strand of CM060949.1, from coordinate 190,635,095 downwards.
GTTGGAAAAGGAAGCAGATTGATTTTGTTCCATGATGGTGTTGTCCGTGGTTTTATTCCAGGAGCAATGCTCTTATTTAGATCAAAGAGCACGCGTGATTATCACGAAGAAATGAATGGAGATACATTCAAGAACTGGTTCCAAGAATCTCTTCTGCCAAAGATCAGTGCCAATTCAATTATTGTTATGGACAATGCGCCATACCATTCAGTTCAATTAAACAAAGCACCTACAATGTGCGACAGGAAAAGCGTCATTTTACAGTGGTTGGAGAACAAAAAGATACCTGGAGCATCCGCAGAAATGACGAAAGCAGAACTCCTGCAAATTGTAAAACTTTACAAGCCACGTTTCTGCACTCATGAAATAGACAGTATTGCTGTTGCTCACGGTCACATTGTTATCAGGCTCCCTCCCTCTCACTGTCATTTCAGTGCCATTGAACTGATTTGGGCACAAGTGAAAGGTTATGTTGCAGAACATAACACAACATTCCGCACTTCTGATGTTCAGCTATTAGTGCAAAATGGTGTTAAACAAGTGACCCAGGATAACTGGATAAGTGCCGTGGATCATACTTGGAAACTTTTAAGACAAGCCAAGGAAGACGACGGCAAAGTGGAAACACGTGTGGAGGAGCTGATAATTTCATTCAGTGAAGATGACGTCAGCAGCGACTCCAGTGATGAAGCCGCGATGAGTGAGTGAAGATGATGAAGATATGGATATTTACGAGGATTGCGGCGTCTTCCCACTGGACTGAATGTAAGTTGTTTAATAGCCAATTTCAGTAAACGTAGCTTTTTGTTATTTCTTTTCCAGTAAATGGTATGGTATATTGTCTCCATATGCAACTATTCTGGGATCATGTATATACACATTGTCCACGTTCATTTACGAAGTTACGATCTGCAAATGCGTGAAATATTTAAAATACACATGTTCCTCTGCTTGAAATTCCCGCTAAAGAACTGGCAACAGCGCGCTTCCCCCTCTCGAGAACTGTCAGAGCCGGAGATAGAGCGGCCCGACAGTATACATATATATTCCCTCAACTCTTTCAATTACTAAATTAATTGATGGAAATTGATCGTTCCTCCATACTAACCATGTATAGGCTAAGATTTTGGTTAAAATCCGGCCATGGCATTTAATTTTTCAGATTGACTTTATCCTTCAGTTACTATTTATTCAAAGAACAGAGCAAATAAGTTTAATCCCCCATTACACCAGTTTGTTAGTTAAAAGCTTTATATATATTGGACTCTGTCTTTATAACGACCTACCTGAACACCTAAAAAGCATATCTGCACTTCCTAAATTTAAATGCTCCGTGAAAAAGTTCCTGTTAGAACATTGTTTTTATAGTATAGGTGAATTTTTTTAATGTCAACTACAAATAAATAATAATAATAATAGTAATAATAATAATAATAATTATTATTATTATTATTATTATTATTATTATTATTATTATTATTATTATTATTATTATTATTATTATTATTATTATTATATTGTACATACAGTTTCTGAATTTTCATTTCTAAACTTGTGTATATGTTTATTGTATAATTTTTAGTTATAAGTACTTATCGTGTACTATGATCAAAAGGATGAATAAATACTACTACTAAACCTTGTCAAGGCTCAGCAAAATAACCATGTCTTTCTTTATCTTACATTAATATTTTTTTCTTAATTATTTAATTTATCTTACCTAACTATATTTTATTGCATGATAACCCTTATCTCTTTTCTTATTATCTTTCCTTCCTCACAGTTTACCCTTATTGAGTGCACTCACTATCTTTTTCCACTTACCACATCTTCTTGCCGCACTTGATTGGTTCTTCCCTTAACCATATTTAACTAATAAATTTATTTTGCTAATTTCAGTCAGTTCTAATGAGTATAAGCTGTAGATGTTTGGCTTTTACTGAATGTTTTACTAACATTTCAGGTGTCATTGAATACTTGCTGGATGTTTACACATTTATTTAAAGGTTTATTTATTTAAAGTCTAAAGTATATTTTAAATATGCACTTTCAAACTTTGGAAACTATTGAATTTATTTAGTAACCATTTGGTCAAATCATTTATGCTACTAGTAAGGTCTCATGGCTTTTCCTATTTTATGAATTTTTGGTAGCCCATATAATTGGCCATGAGACTATCACTATAACATAAATGCCCCCACATATAATTCAGCCAAATTGTTACTAAATAAATTCAATAGCTTCCCAGTAAACCTGGTAAGAAAAACCAAAGACATAAATCTATACAAAAATGACAGACTGGTTTCATTTAATGTCACAAAAATATTTCCAAGTATATCAACAGAGAAATTATAGACACTATTAAAAAAATGGCTAACTACAATAGAAATGGAAACTGAAGCAGAAGAATACTGTCACCCAATTATCGGAAGGCATGACAAACTGGCAGCTGGGTGGGGGACAGGAGGCATTTAGGCCACCCCTACCCATTTATCTTGGGCGCTCACTGAGGGGATGGTTACAAAAGTATCACGAGCCACTGTACCATCTCTTTCCCCTCCCCCTGACGTCTGAAACAATCGGGATCATTGTTCCAAGCCGCAAAGCTTTGAGATTCAGCAATCTGCCTATATAAGTGGCGCATTAGATGACTCGGGCAGTTCTTAGTTCTCAGTCCTGAGTTCTTAGTCGGATCAAGAGAGCGAGTTGTCGCTGAGTAGCGAGTGCTGCGTAATTGTGTATGCTATGTAACTGTGTGTGATACGTGTACCAACTGTAATTCGGTGGAAATAAAGAACATTTTAGTTTGTGCAACTGGACTTTTAATTTCACGAACCCACAAAGTCACAATACATTACATCAACAAAATTATGCATTAAACAAAACTTCTTCAGCTTTAATGAGAAATACTACAAAAATCTCACAAGAAAAGGAAGTCAATAGACAACTCTGTCTTGGACCTAAATATCATCATGAATGACACAAAAATCAACTTTGGAATTTACATGGAGCCAACACAGTCTGAAAATTACATAAATCATAGCTATAACCCAATTATACATAAACATGCAATAATAAACAGTCTTACAGACAGACTATAATCTTCGCAAAAGTTAAAAGCATATGGAGGCGGGCCATGCTGCAGACTCCGGCAAATCCTAAGCTTGTCCCTCCTAAACATGAAATCCCACACAAAAGATGAAATCTCACCAGTTAACAGATCTGGAATATACCAAATAAGTTGTAAGAAATGTGAAAAATACTACTTAGGTCAAACTAAAAGAAACCTAAAAACCAGTATCAAAGAGCACTTTAGAAACATCCAGATAAGAAGAAGATAAATGAAACAAGAAGATAAATCAGCAGTAGCATATCATTTTTGGAATGAAAACTATGACATTGATCCAAATCCAAAGTTACTAAAAGGAGTGTTAAGCTCATATAAACTGATGTGGGAGAACATATTCATATGGAAAAATAAGGACGAAATAAAGAACTTTGAAGTCCCACCAGTAGATGATTTAACAAAGAAGTTCATAGTTCCACCACCGAGAGAAGAGAGCAGATGACAACTGACTATAGCTGGATAGAGATTGACCCGAAACTAGTCCCTCAATAATATAAAAATGTAAGTGATAAAGTGTCAAAAAAAAAAAAACTGTCTACAAATAATTTTTTCAATTAATTTTGACGTCACTGTTACTAAATTCCTCCAAGCACATATAATCCACTGACGTCTGGTCTCATGACTTTGGAGGCCACAAATCTTTAGAGATAAGATGATCTTCAAACAAGCTGTGGATGTGAGTCATGGATTACTTTCTGGTTGTGTGTAGCTCCATCATGTTGAAAATATTCTTGCATAAGTTCATTATTATCTAATTTCTCAATGAAATCCATAAAAATGGTCTTGTAAAGCTTAGTGTCTAGATTTGAAAGTACTGAGTCGGTAATCCAAACACAAACATCACTGAAAATATACTTACTTAGACATGTTTCGGAGAATGGTTTGTCCCCATCATCAGCAGTTATCCGACTGGTTGGATCCGTGTTTTCCTGGAGTAAGCTGGTTGTCTGTGGTGGCATCTGATGTACTGAAATGAACTTCCAAAGCAAGTTTTCAGGTTGATATATGGACATATTAGGTAAACATGGCCATCTGTAATTCAACTTAAGTTAATAACCAAGCAGGCCATATAGATGATGCAACAATTGCTTAGGTTTATTGAAATACCAAATTGTGATGTAGGACCAATCAGAATTAAGTATTATGGTAACTAAAAGAACCAATGATTTTATTCTTAAATTTTTTCTTCTGGTTTGAACTCTCAAAGAGGGTAGACGCGTTTTCGGTAAAAGACTTCTTGAAACTATTAGAAGTTATTGAAGTTCATCATTTATGAACGTTTAGTAAATGTTTAAAATATATCGTGATTTAACTGTATTGGAACACCACAGTGAAGCGAAATAATTACTAATTTTTTTTAATTAATAAAGTTTAAAATATACATCGAAGACTCGACGCTGTGATAAATAATTTAAGTAAAAAACCATTGCATCATTTATAAATAAAAGGAGAAAACTAATATATAGTAAAGGGCTATATACATCAGTGGAAAAAGTCGTATGTAAAGAAAAAAATGATGTCGAGAAATATAATTCCAAGTAAAGTAAAACGGTATTAATTATTTTATTCCATATTTGCCCAAAAGTGAAATCCCTTTTGTATCGATACCACGCCTGAGAAGTTTCACATCTCATCGTTCGCCGCAGCTGCCGGAGAAAGGATATATAGAAATCTTTGAGAACATCTTCACGGCTTTTAGACGAAAGGTTCATCGCTTCTACATCAAGGTAAGGTTTGGCTTCTATGCAAAACTTTTGCGTGTGTGGAGCGTAGACCTCACAAAGGGGTGAATCCAACTTCATGTCACCGCATCGTGTGATATAAATATAACTCACAAGGAGGGGAACCACTCCAAGGTGGCAATTCGAAATTTAACGTATGCTGTTTGTTTTTTATAATTAGTAACTTCTCCCAAACATCGAGTTCGGCTGCTTAACTGGCTGGCTTTAATAGTTTTATATTTGGTACAATTTCATGATTGGTAGACCAGAAATGATGGGCTATTGCTGATTTTTCTATTTGTTTGTATTTCACGCATCACATATGTTCCTGTAACCTAATTTATAAACTTCTTTCGGTTTTTCCTATGTAGAACTTATTGCAGTCTGAATAGTTGATTTTGTACAAAATTGAATCGAGAATATATTGACACATTGCTTCACTCACACTGTTTATTCACAGGACATGTTTCAAGAGCTCTTGCTCCTATCCTCAGCTGATACTCGACTAGTGCAAGTTGTAGTGGTTTCTTCTTTCTCCGTATTGTCAATAGATGGCGTGATGTACTTGTCAAAGATGTCCGGTGGTGGAGTTTCAAAATTCATGACTATGACGATTTTTGTTAATGAAGATTTTTTCCCATACGGAAAGGTCTATGGGGTGATTAACGTATTTTATTAGAGATGTTTCCAAATTGATGTCATGTCTAGCATTCAAAAAATGAAAAGCCACTGCTGATTTTTCTGTTTCACCATTTTTAATGTTTCTCATATGTTCTTTAGTTCTGATGTTAATATTTCTTTTTGTTTTTCCTATATAAATTTTAGGGCAAGTTTCACATTTGATCTCATAGATTCCTGGTTTTTCTTTGGTAGTGATTGAATTTTTGGGAGGGCCTTTTAACAAATTTCTGATATTAAACCTATTTTGAGGTGCAAGAGTTATGTTGTGTTTTGAGAAGAGTTTTTGGAATTTGTTATAGGCTGATGGGTGGAAGGTGAATTTTTTAAAAATTTTTTTTCTCTTTCTCCTGTAGGTTCTAGGGTGGTGGTTTCTTTTATTTTCTTAGCTTTGTAGAGTCTGTTAACTGTTTTGTCTACTAAATTTGGGTTGAAACCGTTGGATATAGCTACTTTTTTTATGTGTAGGTATTCTTCTTGATAATCTTCTCTGTTTAGTGGAAAGTTGATCATCCGAAAGATTAAACTGTTGAAAATGGCATGTTGGTGTTGTTTTGGGTTGAAACTGTTGTTCTTAATGTAATTATCTGTATGTGTCGGTTTCCTGTAAATACCAAAAGTGAGTTTGTTGTTCATTTTTTTGATCTTGATGTCCAAAAAGGGGAGCACACCATCCTCTTCTGTTTCCAATGTAAATTTTATAGCTGGATTTTGTATATTCAAAAGTTTAAGACCATCTTGTATGAGTTTTTTAGGTACTATTGCAAAAATGTCGTCAACATAGCGATATCACACTTTGAAATAATTTGGAAAAGCTTTTGTGATGTGTGTTTCAAAAGCACTCATGAATAAATCTGCCAAGAAGGGAGACAATGGGTTGCCCATAGCTAGGCCCGTTTTTTGTTTATAGATCTGTCCATTAAAGCTGAAAAAATTTTGATTGATACAAATTTCTGTAAGTTGTGAAAGTTCTTCTATTTCTTCAGGTGTTATTTGTATTGATTCCAGCCATTTTTTGAGAAGTGGAATAAGCTCATTGGTAGGTATAGTAGACAAAACAGTTAACAGACTCAACAAAGCTAAGAAAATAAAAGAAACCACCACCCTAGAACCTACAGGAGAAAAAGAGAAATTTTTTTTTAAAAAATTCACCTTCCATCCATCAGCCTATAACAAATTCCAAAAAATCTTCTCAAAACACAACATAACTCTTGCACCTCAAAATAGGTTTAATATCAGAAATTTGTTAAAAGGCCCTCCCAAAAATTCAATCACTACCAAAGAAAAACCAGGAATCTATGAGATCAAATGTGAAACTTGCCCTAAAATTTATATAGGAAAAACAAAAAGAAATATTAACATCAGAACTAAAGAACATATGAGAAACATTAAAAATGGTGAAACAGAAAAATCAGCAGTGGCTTTTCATTTTTTGAATACTAGACATGACATCAATTTGGAAACATCTCTAATAAAATACGTTAATCACCCCATAGACCTTTCCGTATGGGAAAAAATCTTCATTAACAAAAATCGTCATAGAGTCATGAATTTTGAAACTCCACCACCAGACATCTTTGACAAGTACATCACGCCATCTATTGACAATACGGAGAAGGAAGAAACCACTACAACTTGCACTAGTCGAGTATCAGCTGAGGATAGGAGCAAGAGCTCTTGAAACATGTCCTGTGAATAAACAGTGTGAGTGAAGCAATGTGTCAATATATTCTCGATTCAATTTTGTATTAATTTGTGCTTCACTGTCCCTACGCTTCTTTCAAGTTTATACTTTGAGTTGATTTTGTATTCACCTGATTTTCTATTTTCAGGTTGTTGCATAGTAAGTTTTTTAAACTGAATTTATTTATTGGGGCTAGGGTGATGTTCAGTTTAAAAAACTTATTATGCAACAACCGGAAGGACCCAATACCTGAAAACAGAAAATCAGGTATATACAAAATCAACTGTTCAGACTGCAATAAGTTCTATATAGGAAAAACCACAAGAAGTTTACAAATTAGGTTACAGGAACATATGAGATGTGTGAAATACAAACAAGTAGAAAAATCAGCAATAGCCCATCATTTCTGCTCTACCAATCATGAAATTGTACCAAATATAAAACTATTAAAGCCAGCCAATTATGCAGCCAAACTCAATGTTTGGGAGAAGTTACTAATTATAAAAAAACAAACAGTGTACGTTAAATTTCGAATTGCCACCTGAAAACTCACTTTGGAAGTTCATTTCACTGTCAACAGATGCCACCACAGATAACCAGCTTACTCCAGGAAACCACGGATCCAACCAGTCGGATAACTGCTGATGATGGGGACAAACTGTTCTCCGAAACATGTCCAAGTAAGGATATTTTGAGTGATGTTTGTGTTTGAATTACCAACTCATTACTTTCAAATGTTAAATACATCACTGTTTCTAACCTTTTGCTTCATAATAATATTAGTGTGTAGAGTTTCTTCAAAGAAAGTTGATTCAATAATATGCTATGCAAACCAAATGCCAACTTTTTCCGAATAAAGTGGATTCTCATGATTCACAAGTATTTATATCACCCTTAATTTTTGGGTTTCTTTCTGAGTCATTAAGATCCAATTATATTGCTGCTGTTCTTTCTTATCTAGTTCTTTCAGCTCATGAACATATGTAATTCTGTATGGTATTGAGTTTTGCATGCTTTGCCTTTAGCACACTGCCATAACTACCTGGCTTCTTCTAAAAGTCTTTGTAAAGATGTATACAGAGAGCCAAACAAACATTTATGAATGTCACTGTGGGACCAATGATAGGAAATTGACTTTCCTTTTTGGGACTAACGAATAGCTTGTTTCCACCTTTTTCATTGAATTTACAATTATCTAGCAGGATGGATTAGTCAGTAATTCTTCACATAAACATGCTGTTAAATTGTGTGCTCCATTTCAAAGTTTAAGTCAGAACAATGACAAATGCTTAAGACAGAAGCTGTATATAGACTCAATACTTCTGACGTAGTGGTGAATTTCCATGTGTATACAGTTTACTTGCTACTAGGGTTGTGGAGCTATAATGATTAAAACTGGAATAACCTATAATTGTGAAATTGTGTAACATTAACTACGATTTATTGTATCAAACATTTGTGTTCCTTTACTGTCAACAGCTTCAATGTTTATATATTAATATATAGTTTAGAAACATGCTAACATTGGCAGCTGATTGCTCTAAGTGTAAATTTGCTTCTGGTGCTTGTAAGAAATACAGTTGAATACTGTTTCATGCCGAGTGAATTGAATCTGTTGCCAACTGATTGCAATTTATAGAGCCTGTCTGATTTGCAAGTTGGAATGGGACGATTGATTCATTTTTATTTTTGTTTGTTTTTCCAGGCATTGTAATTAGTATTGTTGGAGCTCTTATATCTACAGTAGTGTTTGAAAACCTGGTTTTGGGAATCCTTGGAGCTAGTCCCAAAACCCTTACGTATGGTGAAGCAAGTGTAATTGTGCAGGCACTTTTACTTTTTATGTTTACATCTGCATTACATATTTATGATGCTCAGTTAGAAGTAAAAGATGGATGCATGCAAATCAGCACCATCATACTTCAGGTGAGAATACTTAGAACTTGCTTATTATATTCAGTACAGGGTATTTATTTATTTATCAATTTTTTTTATTCCTATTTTACCCAAAAGGTATATTAGGAATATAGTTTACAAATTTATGAATGTACAGGATAGTGCTACTCCAATATCACTGGCTAGGGCTTTGACAAAGTGCAAAATAGTTATACTAACATAACTCTGCTCACATTATTGTGTTAACTGTGGAATTTCTGTGTGTACATGTGTGTGCGTATGTCCCAGAGAGAGAGTGATAAACATTTAAGCTTTAGGCAATTCTTCTGGAAATATTTATAATAGAGTAAATAAGTTATGAATTATAGTTATCACACACACTAATATTAGTGTCTCAAATGGTTCTTTACACTGAGATGTTTGCGCTAGCATGCTTGCTTACAACAGTTACATTGACAAAACACTTAGTGTACGAGAAAATGAAGCTAGCTACAGTGAAGCAATAAATATTACACAAATATAAATATTTGTTATAAAGGCTTCACTTATCTTAAGAAATTGGTGTTAATACTTCTGTCTAATGGAGATCGATTTCACGAACATTTGCTCGCATCGTCAGTCAACACACTTCGCCAAATCAGTTGGACGAAGTGTGTTGACTGACAATGCGAGCAAATGTTCATGAAATCGATCTCCATTAGAAAGAAATATTAACACCAATTTCTGAAGATAAGTGAAGCCTTTATAACAAATATTTATATTTGTGTAATACTTAGTGTACGGTTTCCTTTTTGATGGGCCGTATGTAATTTGTGATTTCTAAGTTTAATTCATCAATGGTTTTGGGGTTATTCTTGTATATTGAGGATTTCACGGCACTCCACGAGAAATAAACCGTAAGTAAGGTCCGGGGAACAGGACGTTCTCGGTTTAACAGTTGACAGTAAACTGTCATTCAATTACTTTCTTGGAAGTGTTGAAAACAGTGTTGTTATGATAAATTAACTTTAAAGAGAGTCGATTAAAGACACTAGACAACACTTACTTTTAAATTTTTCCGGAACTAGTTTCAGAGGCTTTGCCTCTATCATCGGCCGGCTCTCGACAGTCGAGAGCCGGCCGATGATAGAGGCAAAGCCTCTGAAACTAGTTCCGGAAAAATTTAAAAGTAAGTGTTGTCTAGTGTCTTTAATCGACTCTCTTTAAAGTTAATTTGTCATTCAATTATTACATATGGCATAGAGCTGTGGGGATCACATCTAAAGCCAATCTCAAAAAAATCTTTACATTACAAAAACGAGCTATCAGATACACAGCCAATCTGCCAATGTATAGTCCTTGTAAGGAAGCATTCAAAACTCTTTCAATATTAACGCTTTCCAGTATCTTTATATTAAAATCCATATTGTATATACGAAATAGGTCTTTGCCTCAATATTCAGCTATTCATAACTACAACACTAGAGGAAAACAGAACTTGATAACTCAATCACATAGATTCAAATTATATGAAAGAAAGATTGATTATATTGGCAGTAAATTATTCAATAAATTACCAATAAATTTTAGAAATATTACTCCATTACCTAAGTTTAAACATATATTAACTATATCGAGATTAAACATATACTAACTATATATGTGTTTGGAGGAATTTAGTAACAGTGACGTCAAAATTAATCTCAGAAACTATTTGTAGTTGTTAACTTTTAGATGAGTCGTATTTATTACACATCTAAAAGTTAATAATTATTTCGCTTCACTGTGGTGTTCCAATACAGTTAAATCTCGATATTTGTAGTTGGTTTATTAATACTCGTCACTTACTTGTTTATATTTATGAGAGACTAGTTTCAAAGGCATTCGCCTCCATTTTCAATCTCTTTCCAACTAGTCTCTCATAAATATAAACAAGTGACGAGTATTACTAAACCAACTACAAATAGTTTCTGAGATATACTAACTATATCGAGAGCTGCAATGCAAACGATGGTTTGCAAAACATGTTCTCAAAATAAGTATGTAAGTATGTAAGTGAAGCCGATGTGTAATAAATATGACTCATCTATAAATTAATATATTAACTAACTTTCTTAAATCAAAACCTTACTATGACGTGGAAAAATTTCTGAATGATGTATTAGTATTATTAGTATTAGTTTATTTCAGTCATACAATATACACAGTTGGTGTTATTGAAGATCATATCAGAAGCAATTATAATGGATAACATACAAATAATTACAATGATACATTAGTGGTACTAGACACATCAATATTAATAAATGGTAATTAATAATTATGATAAAATAATAATAATAATAATAATAATAATAATAATAATAATAATAAGAATTTAAAATGATGCACACAGCTGTAATTGACCTACAGTAACTTTTTATCAATGTATTTGTATTACAATCATCTTTATGTATTATTTTAGCACTTTAACTCTTATTACTTTTAATTGTATTGATTGTCTTTATATTTAACTGGACTATGATCTTAAATAAGTTTTCAATTGTGTATACTATTGTACTTGTTATAAAGAGCAATAAAATTGAATTGAATTGAAGGCCATAGTCCTTTGCTGATCTGTTCCCCTAAGGATTTCATTTAATAGCCTTACATTTGATTGATGTGTGGCAGGGTCACATTGTCTTGTTGAAAAAAAATTGTCCAATTTCATCTTCATTCAAAAGGGATGGACAAATGCCTGGAGTGATTGTTGTGTTAAAAAAATTTCTTCCTCTAATTCGTTCTCTGGAAATGACAGTCCAAACTTCAATTTTTGTGCATGTAGTGGCTTCTCTTCCAACCCATAGCAGCTGGTTGTCTAACCAACATGAATTTTGACGGTTAATAAATGCAGAGGGGCTAAACTATGCTTCATCACTAAATAAAGTTCCATTCACAACTTCAAGTCCGTGTTGATTGATAAACAACTGGAACCACTGACAATATCATATTCTCTTCTTTTGATCCGTTTTAGTTTGTGAACGACTGTTAACTTACAGGGCTGCTGTTTCAATTTTGTATAGCTCTTATGTGTTGACTGTACAGAATAATTTGTTTTCTATGCTAATTTTCACATTGATTTGGTAGAGCTCCTTAACATTACATCTGAAATTTTGTCCAGTTTAGCCTCTTTTAAAAGTTCAATCTCTCATAGTATGGCGATGAGGACATACCCAATGTGAAAGACATTCACAAAACTTTTGCTGTACACCTTCCAAAAACTTACCGCTGTCAAGAATCTTCACTTCACAAAAGCATGCTTCTCACTGTATTCAAACGATAGGAGGAAGAATAGTCTCTACGTGCTTGAAGATCAGTGTTCCTTCTTCATACTTCTGCTACCACCTTAATCACAGCATACATCTGAGTTCACTGCAGTGACTCATTTGAGACTCTTGTTACCATAGCTTGCAGTCTTAAGAGATGAAGAGTAATTGTGTAGAGGTATTGCCTCAACTGTCAAATCGATGCATATTGTCAAGATATTAAACTTTTTTTGAACTGTTTTATACTAAATTGTGGCTAAACTGACCCTAAGAATTAATGTACTATAAATGGCCATTCACAGTGAAAACACATACGTTAATGGAAGGATGCAAACATATGTTGTAATCATAAAAGTAGAAAAGCATTCATAATGGCAAAACGGAAATGTAATTATAACCAACCAGAAAGTAGGTAATTTAAAATGGTTCCTAATCAAGAAGTAACATTTATGCATGTTCAAACAACAGTAGCCAATTTACTCGGTGTACTATATTTAAAAAGAAAACAGTCATCTCGACGTAGATGGTGGGTTCATCCTCTGAATCAAAGAAGAATTTATCAAGGAGACTTATAATATACTTTGTGAAATAAGAGGTCCAGTGCAATTCCAAAGATACATGAGAATGACTCCTGCACAATTTGATATTGTATTAAACCTAGTTGGCCCACTGTTGAAAAAGAATAGCAATCAAAATCCTTTACCTGAAGCCCTTCACCTCAGTGTAACATTACAGACAAGCATGGCTCTTATACAATGCAATAAGCTTTTGTCAAAGGCAGCCATTTCTCACTGTTTTCTGATTGGAGGATTTATTCGTTCTATATAAATAAAAATGTAGAAGCTTGGAGTTTGCAAGAATTTGTGTTTGTGTCTGTAAAAGAGTTTCTGTTAACGTTTGCGTTTTCATTATGAATAGCCCTCATTAAATTAGCTGGTTGCAAGCTTTTGTGTTTACCTTTCATTGTGAATCACCTTTAACTCCATTTAAACAAGAATCCCTATGCAGTATAAAGATGAAATAATTCTCATTTTTAATGGCAAAGCCCATTTATAATGCTCACAAAAGTTAAAGGCATATGAACGCTGACCAATACTCAAGCAGAGCGCTGTTGCCAAGCGTAGTACATGCACCTGCAGAGGTTCCGTGTATATAAGAGCAGTTTTACCTGCCAGCAAAGGTTTTGGCTATTCTTCCCATAATTAAACAACACATTAAATATTCCTAAAACATTAAGATCTTACCTTGACACACGTTACAGCAATGGAACAGCAAGCACAGTTTCCAATCCAATAACTCGCTTTCCGACTTTATGGATCTTTCGTGGAGACAAACACAGGCACACTCCCTTTTTCATGACTTAACGAAGCCATTCACTTTAACAAAACAACACCTCTACTCTGAAAACAAACTGAAAATTAATTCTGTTTCGAACTTCGTGACTTCTGTTTTAATAGTAGATGCATTATTTATTTGTGCTTGAGATAAATGTTATAAGGAAAGAATGGTGTTGTTTTTCAGGCTTATCTGTGTTGAATGGATGGATGTTGGGTGTAACCATAACCATGTGAAGATAAAAAGTGCATTGCTCGTGTTGTAAGTACTGTAGAGACAGGATTTTTGTATGGTCATGATCAGATAGTAAAATTGTTTCTTGTTATAAGATTGGCATCTGTAATATTCAAATATTTATCTGTAACATTTAACCATAACCACGTAAAAGATAAAACATGCATTGCTCGTGTTCTAAGTATGGTAAAGACAGGCTTTTTGTATGGTCATGATCAGAAAATAACCTTCTTTCTTATTGTAAGATTGGCATCTGTAATATTCAAATATTTACCCATAATATTTAACCATAACCATGTGAAAGATAAAACGTAAATTGCTTGTGTTCTAAGTATCGTAGAGACTGATTTTGATATGGTCCTGATCAGAAAGTAACATTCATTCTTATTATAAGATTAGCATCTGTCATTTTTGAAACATTTATCTGAGCGTAATTAATATAATGTTCTCAGTTCAGGCACACAAGATGCGTGTGCCACATTCGGCAGCACTGCTAGGTGGTGCAAGCTTAGGATTGGCTGGAATCTACAGTATGGCCCGCCTCTACATGTCTTTAACTTTTGCGAATATTATAATCATATAATAATGTTTTATATTGTGTGCATAAGTTCTAAATAGGTTGTAATTAATTACTCTTTCTTTTCAGGTTGGGTTGTTAGGTATTTTCTCAGTTTGTGCATTGGTGTATATGTGCTCAGGCTTGAGGAAAACAGCATTGTTCTATGCCCTTGTTGGTGTGATTGCTGTTGGTGGTGTAGTACCAATGTTGTATGTGTTACTCCAATATAATCCTGTTCTTTGGATTATAGAATTTCTAACAGAGGACAAATCAAGGGTAAATAAACCATAAGTTTCATACCAGTAATCATAACAAAAGCAAAGTAAGAAGTTAATGCACTTATCATCTCAGGTGTAGACAAATGATAAGAGTTTTAAATATGTATTTTCTCTGTAGTGAATAGTATAACTTTCAATTTTTTTCTTCATTTCTTAAAATAGGTGTTTACATATAAGGGCAATCACTGATAATTACTTACAAGCAATTGTCTGTAGACAATTAGTTTTTTTCTACAAACTGTGTGTAGGTAAACTTTGAAAGGTAGAATCAGAACTAAAAAACTTAAGCACTTATGAATTGTAAATCACCAGGGTTATGTTATCTCAAATTTGAGATTTCTTATGGTTTACAGGCAAAATGCGAGTCAGTTGGGGAATTTAATGTCATGCCGGCATATTGTCATGGTAGCTCAGTTGTATAGCAGCTGTACATGGAGCAGAAAATAAGTGGTTAAATGGTATTGAGTCTGCCAGTTCTGATTCTATGTTTCAAAGTTTGGCTACACATGGTTTGTTGTATTTCTTAAAACAATCAATTATCATGATTGTCTTCATTAATGAAAACTCAGCATTTGTATGGAATTAATCATATTGCCACTGATATGTAAATTTATGAATAATAATTCATAATAGTGAACCAGCTTTGTCAAGTGTAGATCAGTCAGGTTCCCAGTGTTATTTATTTTTATATAAGCAATTGTTGCAGCTGATATCCTATTTAAAAAAATAATGTTCTACCTAACACCTATAATTAAATTTACTGTGGCTTAGCACAGTTTATTCCCAGTCACTCTTCACTTTCTCCTTGCACATAATGTTGCAATAAGCAGCTACATGTATTATCAGAATGTTATTAACAAGAGTCAAACTCTCTCTTTTTATGGCTCACAAAGTAAACCAGACACTCAACTTTACAACTACAGCTTGGTGTTGAAGCATACTCCCTCTTTACACCTGCAAGAATTTTGAGAAATGTTTTAGACTGCCAAGCTAACGTCTGACTGGAATTATTGCCATTGTTCTTGGTTAGCCTTCCACATGCTTCCTGAGGCAGGTGTACCTACTTCCTCTCTCCAACCTCTCATATGACGCTAGCACTGAAGGATATGCCCGCTATCTCGAAGCAAAAGTGTGTTTAGTCACAGTATTGACATTTTACCTATTGTCAAAACAACATTGAAAAAAAATTTAGTATCCTAATTAAAAAGGGCAAAATACTTTTAGGCAAACTGATTAAGCTACAGATTCAAGCAGTAGAATGTAGGGAAAGTTATTGACAGCTTATTGAAAAATGACAAAATAGTTATTAAATATCTTGGTAATAAAATGAGACCTATTGTTAATTGTATAAACTCACCAAATTACAATTTAGCAAAATGGTTACACAAAACATTTAGTAATTTTGATAAATTTGAAAGTTTAAAATATTAAAAATTATTTTGAACTAATAAAAAAGATTGATAGTGTTGTATTATCTAAAACTGATAAACGTATTTCTTTTGATGTAACTGCCTTATTTCCTAGTATTCCTAGAAAAAAAAACTTTTAATTTATTTAAAAAAGAGGTTGAATTCAATAAATTTACATAAGGACGTAATAGTTGATTTTTTTAAACTTACCACTTTGTAAGTGGAGAAAAGTATATACAAGGTTGACTCATTTGCCTGATTTTTGTTTGGATCAAAATTTTTTCACTTTTAATGGTGAATTTTTTCAACAAACTTCTGGCTTAGCAATGGGTAATCCTCTTTCACCTTTTCTTGCTGATCTTTTTATGAGTTTTTTCGAAATTCAAGTCACAAAGCTTTTCCTTTGATTTTTAAAACATGTTATAGATATAAAAATTATTTGTGGTTGGTTTATTGACACTCGTCACTTACTTTTTCATATATTTATGAGAGACAAGTTTCAAAGGCCCTGGCCTCCATTTTCAATCTCTTCCCAACTGTTGGGAAGAGATTGAAAATGGAGGCCAGGGCCTTTGAAACTAGTCTCTCATAAATATATGAAAAAGTAAGTGACGAGTGTCAATAAACCAACCACAAATAATTTTTATATTAATTTTGACGTCACTGTTACTAAATTCCTCCAAACACACATCATGTTATAGATATGTTGATATTTTTGCTATTGTTCCTGAAAAACAAATTAATGATGCTTTAAAATTACTAAATTTACAAGATAAAGCTATAAAATTCACATTAGAAACTGAAATTAATGGATTTCTTCCTTTTCTAGATTTGAAAAGAATAAGAAATAATAACAAATTAGATTTTGGTATTGATAGGAAATCTACTCATATTGATAATTACATAAAAAATAAAAGTTTTAATCCTTTTTCACATAAATTTGCTGTTTTTAATAGTTTGATTTATAGATTAATAAATATACCCCTGAATAAAGAAGAATTTAATAAAGAATATAAACATATTATTAATACTGCTTTAATTAATGGTTTTAATAAAGATTTTATACAAAAGAAGATTGAAAAATTTAAATATCAAAAAACCGTTAATGATATATTTCTACTCTTAAAAAAATAAAAGATGATTATAAATTTACTTACCATCCTTGGTTTAATAAACATTTTCAAATTTTTTTTAAAGAAGTTGGTATAACTTTAGTTCCTCAAAATAAATATAGTATTAAAAATGTATTACAATTTTCTAAAAAAGATAAAATTCCTAATAATAAAAAAATCTGGTATTTATCAATTTAATTGTTTGGATTGTGATCAGGTTTATATTGGAAAGACGAAACGTAGTTTGGAAACCAGAAAGAAAGAACATTTTCGTAGCATTAAATATAAACAAATTGATAAATCGGCCGTAGCAGATCATTTTTGGTCATTTAACCATGAAATAAATCTCAAAGTTAAATTATTAAAACAATTAAATGGTCCCATATAGTTAATAGTGTGGGAAAAAATATTTATTTTAAAAAATAAACATCACGTAACGAATTTTGACATATCGGCAATTGATTCTGTTTTTAGGTTTGTTTCGTCTTCAGATGTTGGTAATGCGTAACATAACAAAAGAAAAAAAGACATTGTAACCGAGATTTCCTTAACAACTGAGTTTGGAAGTAACTGACGATGGAAGCAATGCTTTAGAAATCAATTTTATAAAGGAGAAGGAAGTATTATCATCAACTTCTTAAGTTAAGTGGAGATTCTTTTACAAATATTTTTATTTGTGTAATAGCTATTATGTATTACACAAATATAAATATTTGCTACTAAATCTCCACTTATCTTAAGAAATTTATGTTAATACTTCTTTCTTCTTTCTAATGGAAATCCTCAGTCCATTAAAACAAACACTGTTGTCAAGGAAATCTTGACAACTATCAAAATCTTGACTAAATATCAAATAGCAAATAAATTTAATTATACTTCATTATTAAAAAACACCATGCAAGCTAAACATTATAGTAAAATAAATATGAAGTATTTTAATTTTGCAAATTAAAGGTTTTTGCCAAAAATAAGTTGTGATATTTTAGTATCTGATTATCAAAGTTATTTTCTGTTACACAGGTATTTCTTGTCATTTACTGGGTTATATGCAGCATGTTTGCAGTTCTGGCAGTAGCCCAACAAATCAAGAAAGGAAATCAGGCTAGCACCTCTGTCAGGAAATACTTCCACATTTTGGCTGTTGCTGTCTACATTCCAGGGATAATAAGAGATTGTGCCTTCTTATATCTTGCTAGTGGCATTGTGCTAGCACTTTTCATAATCCTTGAGGTAAGGATGGTATAGTTAATGCACAATTTTATTTGTTTAGATTACTCAGATTAAGGTGCTCTTTTACCATAGCTTATTTCCTACAAAGGAAGAGCAATTTTAGTACTATTTTTTTTCTCTATTGGTTATGAAACAAATGAATTTTTGAACAGCAGCTGTAACCTTACCGGTTGAATATGCTGGTAAAAGTTTTCGCCAGCTGGTCATAGGGATTTCCACCCTGTGCGAGGGATTTCTAAGTTTCTAAGTGGGCTGACCTTGCATCCCCGAGAGTCAGGTAGACGGAAGGAACATACAATGCGGTAAATTTTCTCATGCACTTTTTAACACATGCGTAAATATTAACAGAAACTAAGATAAAATTGTACTCACATGTTTCTGAGACAAATGGTGCTCGGTGATATCCTTTGAAAATTCAGAATTGTTCGTCACTGCACTGTAATGTTTAACTTATTTATGTCCATATCTAAAACCATATAAATTGCACGTTTGTAAATGTATGAAAACATACAAAACAATCCTTGAAGAACCAAAGTTTCTGTATGTCTCTGCACTGTAATGTTTGGTCGATTTTAATGCATGCATATTTACACTTATACAAACGGTTCACTTTTTTTAATGTACGTGAACACTAAATATGGGATATAAATACTGTAAAGGAGCTGAGGAAATGACAAACTTCCTTGTTGTCCTCACAGGCACTGGACACGCTACTTGAAGCAGAACTCACAATTTCAGCTTCTCCCACAAAATCCAAATCGTCATCACTGTTATCATTTAGCACTTCCTGTAGAACATGCCCCAAAGCTTCATCATCTTCAGGATTTGATACTCTATAAACACGTTTAACGCGCACAGGTGTAATACTTGTTGAAGCCATGATGAAGTTCAAAAACAACTATTTTCATTTTCCTCTAGAAACACTTTGAATTGAAATTTATTGACTAGAGGGCATATCAAGACAGACATACTAGTCTGTACTACTAGTTCGTGCCGCCCTCGGGAAAAAATCTTCGCAGCTCATTGAAAAAAAACCCTTGTAAGTACCCTCCCAATGTTGTCGACTATATGTTGACATATGACCGCAGCAGCCGGCCTATCCTGTCGACATCCAACCGGGAAGGGTTAAAGCATATGATAGTGACAAACATAAATTGAAGAGAGTTGCATGGCAATTTTGAACACAATGCAATATTTGCATGTAAACTTCTTTACTGTTATTTGAAGCAAAAGGTTAGAAACAGTGATATATTTATCATTTGAAAGTAATTGAGTCAGTAATTCCGACTCATTTCTTTCAAATTCTTTACTGTTGCTCCACTACCAGCTGATTCCTCACCACAGACACACATTTACTAAATTGTGAACAGCTGTCTGCACCGCTCTACAACTTGCTGACTCCTCACCATGGAGTTTGGAGCATACCACACTAATATGTATTGCTTAATCAACTCGCACAATTTGACTGACCTGATTTGTGAACTGCTTTACTGTGTCGACCCCTCACCACAGAGCTGCACTTGTCAACTTGACTGGAAACACACACAAGCTCTGAACGCCGAACATCACTACCCTCCACCAGGCCTCGTAATGATTCTTTATATCCCTTTCATGTGCAGGAGATGCTTCGGAAACTGGAAATCTCTCAAATTATGATCTCAAAAGATCTTACGCATAGTAATAAATGACCCGTTACGTGACGTCAGATGGCTGTCCTTGGAAGCTGTATTAATTCCCACAGTCAGCTTGTGTGATCACTGTGACAATATGAAGCAGACTATTCAACATCTTTGATACATCTGATTGCATTTTTTAGCCATTCAAATACTTGTACTACTCTTGGGTTTTCCCAGAGAAGAGTACAATATTGTACAGATGAATTTTTATATCTTGATAGCTTGAGAGTGATGTTCTGTGACATCTTGACGAGTCCACTTCAGAGAGTTTGCAACTGGAGGGAAGGGCAGGTCAGTTGTGTATCCGTTGCGAGCAAGTAAACAAGTTGAGAGCTACTGACTAATACTACAGCTTGTTTCAAAATGTGCTTGTCTCCTGGTTCCAAGGGAGCATTTAGAAATGGCGCCTCCTAGCAGCACATTAGGAAATAAGGTGCTACATTTAAAAACACAAGAAGTAATAATCGTCTGTAAATTTATCAAAAAGGAACAGTGGTCTGGGTCTGCTGTGAAAATCTGGGAAACGGTATCAGAGTCAACAGTTGTGTCTGAAAGCAGTTTAGGAGAGTATTAAGGAAAGAAAACCATTGGTGCTAGTGCAACAACGTCCTTCCCTATGCCGAGAAATCAAAGATTAAGGACATGCACAGAATCTAATTTGGATGGTTTTAATTCAGAAGTACTTAGGCGAACTGTGAATAATTTTTACAACACAGAAAAACAAAGACTAACTCTAAAGAAAGTGCTTATGAAGCTTCAAAATTCTATCGACTTTCAAGGCAGTGTCTGAATATTAAGAAGAGTTCTTTTGAAGCTAGGATTTATATGGAAGAAAACCAAGCGCAACAGACCAATTTTAATGGAACGTCGTACCATACGGGCATAAAGGCTTAAGTATTTATGAAATATTCAGAGATATCGCAGTAAAGTTTATATAGTTTATAAGGATGAAACTTATATCAATGCAGCACATACTAGACCATATGCCTGCAGTGAAACTCGTTACAGGGACTCTGCAGCAATGTCGAATACCGACAGTTGGTTATCTTAGGGCTGCCACATCGGGGCAGGAAGGTGCAGATATATAGAATAGGAAGGGTCAGGTTACAGCAGTAAGGGTTAAAGGTCACTGATGCTGCATGGTAGTGTCCAAATGGCTATACAGGTGCCAGTGTATGGTATTGCAGTTGTACTCTATCATGTTTCACACCTGTTGGCCATAGAATTTTCATGGCATTGTCAAATACTGCACTTATAGTAGAATAATTTGCAACACTGACTATGTCAAAGTATAAACTTGAAAGAAGCGTAGGGACAGTGAAGCACAAATTAGTACAAAATTGAATCGAGAATATATTGACACATTGCTTCACTCACACTGTTTATTCACAGGACATGTTTCAAGAGCTCTTGCTCCTATCATCAGCTGATACTCGACTAGTGCAAGTTGTAGTGGTTTCCTCCTTCTCCGCATTGTCAATAGATGGCGTGATGTACTTGTCAAAGATGTTCGGTGGTGGAGTTTCAAAATTCATGACTCTATGACGATTTTTGTTAATGAAGATTTTTTCCCATACGGAAAGGTCTATGGGGTGATTAACGTATTTTATTAGAGATGTTTCCAAATTGATGTCATGTCTAGTATTCAAAAAATGAAAAGCCAATGCTGATTTTTCTGTTTCACCATTTTTAATGTTTCTCATATGTTCTTTAGTTCTGATGTTAATATTTCTTTTTGTTTTTCCTATATAAATTTTAGGGCAAGTTTCACATTTGATCTCATAGATTCCTGGTTTTTCTTTGGTAGTGAAGAGGATGGTGTGCTCCCCTTTTTGGACATCAAGATCAAAAAAATGAACAACAAACTCACTTTTGGTATCTACAGGAAACCGACACACACAGATAATTACATTAAGAACAACAGTTTCAACCCAAAACAACACCAACATGCCGTTTTCAACAGTTTAATCTTTCGGATGATCAACTTTCCACTAAACAGAGAAGATTATCAAGAAGAATACCTACACATAAAAAAAGTAGCTATATCCAACGGTTTCAACCCAAATTTAGTAGACAAAACAGTTAACAGACTCAACAAAGCTAAGAAAATAAAAGAAACCACCACCCTAGAACCTACAGGAGAAAAAGAGAAAAAACTTTTTAAAAAATTCACCTTCCACCCATCAGCCTATAACAAATTCCAAAAAATCTTCTCAAAACACAACATAACTCTTGCACCTCAAAATAGGTTTAATATCAGAAATTTGTTAAAAGGCCCTCCCAAAAATTCAATCACTACCAAAGAAAAACCAGGAATCTATGAGATCAAATGTGAAACTTGCCCTAAAATTTATATAGGAAAAACAAAAAGAAATATTAACATCAGAACTAAAGAACATATGAGAAACATTAAAAATGGTGAAACAGAAAAATCAGCAGTGGCTTTTCATTTTTTGAATACTAGACATGACATCAATTTGGAAACATCTCTAATAAAATACGTTAATCACCCCATAGACCTTTCCGTATGGGAAAAAATCTTCATTAACAAAAATCGTCATAGAGTCATGAATTTTGAAACTCCACCACCGGACATCTTTGACAAGTACATCACGCCATCTATTGACAATGCGGAGAAGGAGGAAACCACTACAACTTGCACTAGTCGAGTATCAGCTGAGGATAGGGGCAAGAGCTCTTGAAACATGTCCTGTGTATAAACAGTGTGAGTGAAGCAATGTGTCAATATATTCTCAATTCAATTTTGTACTGACTATGTCACTTGCTAGAGGATATGGTCTAATGGGGCCTTCTGCATCCAGTGCTCTAACAACCACATTTACCACAAATCACTCGACATTCGTTGTTTCATCCACTGAAACCCATATATTGCAGTTATTTAGGTTCATTCTTATACCATCAATGCACTTATCATAATTTTTTTTTACATTAATACTTAACGTGGAGTCATAGGATATGGAATTGGTTTGTCAGTGTACTTTTCTAAAAATGCATGCAACTTTGTATCCTGTAGTTTATGTAAAGGAATATCGGCAGAAATAAATGCTGCGCATAGCTCTTTATTAAATGTTTGATTTAGTGGAAGTACGTCTTGTTGTAGCGATGAATTCTCACATTTTGCAACACAACACATATGTGTTACTGTACGACATGTCATAGCACTCGGTTTACTATGAGCAATTGTTTTATTGCAAAGTTTACAATAAAGTTTTTCATGAAAAACAGAGAAAACATGTTCCCCATACTTAAATATATTCTTTTGTAAACCTGTGGACATTCGTAACCTTTCCTTTGGCATTGTGTTTGCGTGAACTCTGTGTGTCGATTACTGTGACTCAATGTACGGTGTACCCAACTCTCCCATTGAAATCAGTCCACTACCAGGTGCCTCCCAACACACGCAACCGCTCCAATGTTGCTGCCCTAGTTATCATACATGCTGGAGGAGAACAGGATTTTGTTTTAAACGCCTCTGTACTATTTAAAATCCAACAAAAGTGTGTAGATTACTACAGTAGTAAGAATTACAACTTAATTTATAACAGCTGCATTACTGGCTTCGAGAGTGAGATTTGTTTTTAGACAGCTTGTGCAGCACATTCCCCACTTGTAATCTTAATGCGTGTGATGCATTGTTGCTACTCATCCTTACCGCGTAGGATATCTGTCAAGATAAAATAATACATCTGTACTTGAGTGTGATTAAAGCATAATAATATAACTTCTGTACTGATTATTTTAGTTAATTGATGGAAATTAATCATTTCTTCACACTAGCCATATATAGGCTAAGCTTTTTGATCGATAGAGTCAACATGAAAAATTCTATCATAAGTCGCCACAAACTGTATCTCGAATGTGAGAGCCCCTAGTGGTTTACCGGGGAAATATACGAGTCAAATGGAGAATTTAATGGCAGGACGGCACGTTGGCCATGGTAGCTCAATGGGTTAGAGCGACTGGATGGAAACCAGGAGATCTGTGGTTCAAATCCCAGCCATGGCATTGAATTTTTCATGTTGATTCTGTACTGATATTAATTAGATTTCAATTATTTCAACTTACAGAATGCTTGACAATTTGGTAGATATTTCCAAAGTGACTTTAAAACAAATCAGTTTTCCGTCAATATATATTACTAACAATTTTACAGACTTACTCCCTTCATCTAATTTAGATATATTTTTTAAAGTAAAATATATTAGCTGAGTTTTATTTTCATTTACTACTAGTTAACTAATATAAAATCATGTATACATTATGTATACATTACAAGACCATTAAGTGTTTGGTATTGTTTATCTCCATAGATGATGCGAACACTTCAAATTTATCCACTGGCCGATGCTCTGCAAGAGGGCTTCAATGTGTTCGCAGATGAGAAAGATGCAGGTGCATTGGCTTTAACACCTATATACCTTTTGGTGGGCTGCTCTTTGCCGCTTTGGATTCACCCATCACCTTGCATAGACTGCAATTCTTCAGGAGAAAACACACTTCTGTTACTAAGTGGTATTTTATGTATAGGGATTGGTGATACAGCTGCAAGCGTTTTTGGAAGCTGGCTTGGAAAACACAGATGGAAAGGTAAAAGTACAAACATTAAAACCCTAACTTGCTAAATTGGGATCTCATTCAAGACAAAGAATATGAGTGTGATAGGTATTGTGACTTTGTAGGTTTGTGAAATTAAAAGTCCAGGTTACAAACACTAAAAATTGCTCTTTATTTCCGTATAAATCAATCTGACACGTCACATACACAATACAACGTGCAAGGTCATCGACCACAAACACACAGCTGTTTACGCATGCGAGTTCAACTGACTCTTTTGGCAGGCAGGCTCTCTTTTTTTTATAGATTACTCACATTTCGGAATGTTCTCCAACAATCGAGATGGCTAGAATAAAGCCGAACTCTAAAGAAATCCATCTCCTTCCCCCCACCGTTTCGGCAAGCTTTTATCTACACACTATACTGCTTGTCTTTTTGAACTAGTCACCTGCACCGCCTCGATCAACAATGGGCTCGATCAACAATTGTGGGGAAGAGAAGACGAAATATAGTGAATAGTACTAAATTTATGGCAAAATTGAGTTGGAATTGAAACACATACTTTTTTTTTAACCTTGTTCAGTTTCTAAAGGTAATGGCTCCCATTGTCGAAGCAGCTGACTGATTTCTGATGGTATTGTCCAGTTTGTGCTGACATCTAATGTAGAGCAATGAACTTACATAGTGGATTTGATGGCGGTGATTCAAATTTTGTTGGTGTTTGTGTTTTGATTAAAGTCTTTTCTCTAATATTCAAATCTGTTGTGGTTTTTACTTTTCAGGAGTGTTATGTTCAATGTGATGAGGTGATTGGCTGTTCAAATGTGGTTTGATACTGAAGATATATAATTCTCTATTTCAGTATCTCATATATTCTTTTAAGGTGGTTTCCAAATTTCCCTTAGTTTTATCAATTACTCAATTTTTCCATAAATGTAAATTCACATCACTGTTACTATTCAAATATTATAAAACATGCATTGCATTCACATGACTTTCTCTACTCACTCTGGTAAAAACTATTCTTATACAAGCTTATTCTATCATCTACTTCATATTAAACATTTATGAAAATGGTTTAATTGCATATTTTGTTATAGATACATTTGGAATAGGGGAATATGGTAGTTAAGTAGTAGGCTTTGAAATTACATTTACTTTATATGACAAAAAAATATAATGCTTCCCATTTTAGAAAAGAATGAATATTGAAAAATTCAAACAATAACACGGAATACTCCAGAAATGGTTAACCCTGCCAAAAAATTTATTTGAAACAAGATCTATATTTTTTTATATAGAAAGATTTTGTGCTTCTCTTACGGTTTACCAGTCACACAAAACTCATTCAGAATGAAGAGGACTTCATAGGTTATTCTCAAAAATGAAAATATCTTAATCAAAATCATTAGAGCCATTTTTGAGAAAATACAAATTTTGAACAATGTTCCATAAAAATTACATCAGGATGTTAAAGAATCTAAATTAAAACATTGTTTTGTAATAGATTCCAGAGCATTATGGTATGGAAGGGAATGAGAAGGTGCAAATTAAGAAAAATTGTTTATCATATAAATCAGTACAACTCTACAGCAAATTGGAAATAAAAACCCGTATAGCTGATTAAAACAAAATCCAATGTGACATGTAGATATGGAAGGCATTACTAGATCCAAATATAATACCAAACAGTCTGCAGTTGAATTAGTTTGTCTTGAAACTTGCCACGATTGCTTGGCAGCACATCTTCATAAACTTAAGCTGTTAGATTCTCCACACTGCATAGTATACAAAAGTACAAATTCAGTAATGAACAAGGACCACCTTATGTCTTCAGAAAATAGATCACTTCAGATTGCTGAATATTATTGGGAAGCCCAAAAGCTCCAGAACATTTGAATACTAACTACTATATCCCAAAAAAAGATTGGTTTAAGGAGAGATTTTTTAGAAATCTTTGTGTTGGAAGAAGCTGAACTTAAGTACCAAGTTTGGTGTATAGCTAAGCTTTTGTTTTTAAGATATGATGTTCATGACAGAGGTATGTGTACACTCATACACAGACCTTCTTTTAAAACAGAGGTATATATTTTTTCATCCAGGAAATCTCAAAACATCTATTTCCGGTAAAACCTCGGTATCAAATTTGTGGGTAGAATAGAAACTTCCTCTACTTATTGTAACTAAGCAGTAGAGAATTAAAAATGCTAAATATGTTCTTATACTTACATAATCTTTCTTTGCATTATAAAAGAATCCATTCTGGAATTTTCCAATAAGTTTTTGGAAAGGCTCATACAGTTAACATTTTCATGAATTATAATTCATTATAATTATCAGCACCTAACATCATTTGCCCTACCTATTATCTCTGATATAAAGTAAGAACAGAAAGTATTCGTACACCACTAAAACTTTAAGGAAAATTAATATTATAGTGAGTATTTAAATGATAAATTGAACTTTACTGGCTCAAAAGAAGGCATTTTCAAAATAATTTACATTTTATACGAAAATAGCAACAATGTACAAACAAAATGTCACTTACATAAAAAATAAAATTAACTTGCAAATTTTTCGGGCACAAAAGGTGTTTGTACACTCAAAAAAAAAAAAAAAAAAAAATTCACACACACACACACACACACACACACACACACACGGACACGGACACGGAGACGGAGACGGACACGGAGACAGACAGAGACAGACACACACAGAGACAGACACACACAGACACAGAGACAGAGACAGACAGACAGAATACAACGAAAATGCTGCTATACAGCACTTTGTTGGGTACCCCTTAACTTTAATTATACCTCTAGTCTTCTTGTAAGGAATGGACAGTTTTTTAACCTTCACCTTTGGTATTTGGGTCCATTCTTCTGAAAGAGCAGTTTTCAGTGCTTCTTTGTTGGAAATTGCCCTTTTTCTTATGCGTTTTCCGAGGATACTTCACACTTGTTCAATAGGATTAATATCTGGAGATTGGGGGGGTGGGGGGGTTATGAGGCTGTTTTGGAATACTGTATAATATCCATAATCGTGTATTAAGCTCAGTATGTTTTGGATCATTATCCTGCATAAACATCCAGTCTTCTTGCAGGCCCATTTATTCCACACTGGTATGCAATTCCTGCTTAAGAATGTCCATGTACTTCCTGTGATCCATTATTCCCTCAACAACATGCACATTGCCAACATCTGATGCACTTATACAACCCCAAGGACGGATCCTCCGCCATGCTTTACTGTGGAAACAAGACTTTTTTGGCTGCAGCTCCATATTTTTTTCCTTCATACTTTGCAACTGCGATCCGCACCGAATACCTCGAATAAGCTCTCATCTGTCCATACAACTTTTTACCAGAAGTCCACACCCTTATCTCGGTTCTTACGAGTGAATTCTAGGCATTTTTTACTGTTCTGTGGGTTAACATAGAACTTCTTACGCACTACTCTGCCGTTGTAACCTTTCTTATTGTAAACAGCTCTCACAGTGCTCGCTAAAACATTAATTCCTGCCTTCTGCAACTCAACAATCTGGAGATCAGTCATTCGTGGATCTTTTTTAATGTACCGAAGAATATGCTTTCACCTCTAACCTTGAGGACTTTAGGTCGACTACTCCTGGGTGTACTTAGCAGAAATTTTCTGGTCCTACTCTGTCAATAATGTATTGAATTGTTGACGGTCTTCCCACTATTTGAGATATCTCTGAAAGTGTTCTGAATTCACTGTGTAGTGTAATTACTATTTTTCTCTCTTCTGGTGTAATTTATTCCCTCTTTGGCCCATGTTACGATACTTCAGCAACTTACTGTGTTCGATGTCCAAGTGGTGCTTTCAGACAACTTGCTGTAAAACAGCTGAATGTAGAAAGGAGAGCTAGCTTGTAATGTATCCACAGTATTCAATCTAGATACCTTTGGTGTACGAATACTTTCTGTGCCAAATTTATGGTATTATCCAATATTATCTTAAAAAAACTACTAATTCTAGAGAACGTCCAACAAAATTATGGTAGGAATAGGTAAATACACAAACCACATAATTTTACAAGTTTACTAAGTTTCATAAATAATTATGTTGCAACAACACATATTGTTTCTTCGTTTAGGTGGTGTGCAAATACTTTCTGGGCTGACTGTACTTTAAAATAAGTGCACATTACTGATCCATACAGCTTAGAAGCACTGAAGATAGACAACTGTCAAGAAATAAATTTTTCCAAGGAAATTAGAAGAGTAATGAATAAGTTTAACTAATTCCAGAATTGTCAAGAAAATAAAGGAAAAATAGTTCCAACAACTCCATGCAAAACAAAGGTGGGTGCATACTTTTAACTGATTCCTCTTTCATATTAACCAGTGCTGCAAACTTGTATAATATTTGAATAAGCTAGTGTAACAGTGATGTGAATTTAAAATTTATGGAAAAGATTAAGTCAGAATTTGGTTCACTTACATTTTTTATGTCTTGACCAGTTTCACGAGCTAATTGCTCCAATCAGAAAGTGCACCGTCCAGTATGTGGTGGTTATTTGCGATGACATCTAACTTCAGAGTGATGAACTTGTTCACTAACGCCACTGGGGATTAGTTTATCTACATAATTTTGCCCCGGCTTTCCAATATAAAGTCTGTAGGTTGTCGTTTTAAGTCCTTCACATTTCAAAGTATAAAATTGAAAGAAGCGTAGAGACAGTGAAGCACAAATTAGCACAAAAGTGAATCGAGAAGATATTGACACACTGCTTCACTCACTCTCACACTGTGGTTGAGTCAACCACAGAACTGAAGATAGGGAAGAAGTTCCCAGAAACTAGTCTTCATTAAAAAAAAAAAAAAAAAAAAAAAAAAAAAACTTGTAAGTGGAGAAAAGTATATACAAGATTGGCTCATTTGCCTAATTTTAGTAACAATGGCACTCCACTTTCTGAAATACTACTTTTTATTCTATATAGCAAATCAATCATTTCACACACAACAGATTCATTGCTGAACATGATTCATAATCATCATATTTCACTTAAATATAACATAATTATCAAGCAAAGTATCCTTCAATTGAATAAATTTTTTCCACTTGTTAGAACTTACTTCACTTGTTCAAATTAGGAAGAAGTCTTTTCGGCTGCCACTGTGTCTCACCAAACAACTGAGGAGTGGTGCCCGAAAAGATGTCTTCCTAATTCTAACATCTGAAGAGCAAAGTGAAGTAAGTTTTCACAAGTGAAAAAAATTTATTCAATTTAATATTATGCTTCACTTTAAAAAAAATTCATCTCATTATGAGTAGTGTATATAGTCAGAGAAGGTCAAAGTGACACATAAGCCTTTTTACATTGCAGGCACCAAGAAAACTATAGAAGGAACAGCAGCATCTATTGTAACTCAGATGATAACCATTTCGCTGCTGATGTACTTTGGTAAGTGAATTCAAAAGATAATTTTATTTATCTTATGCATATGGATACTATCATTAGCAGAGCCTGGATGTATGGAGAAGTACTTTTGTTTATTAGTAATTGTCAGAAAAGATACAAATATACAGTTTTAACATTTGTGATAGTACAAAGTGCATTCTTAAAGTAAGTTTCCTTGGGCTATTTACAGCCAAGTTATTCACTATCAGAATTCAGACATCATAGTGTAGGATCAACTTTTGTATCCCTTTATCATAGAAGTCTGCAGCCTGGGATTGGAACCACTGTGTGACAAGTCCGTCCCTCTCTGACAGTCAAAAACACCCAAAATTATGACACTGTTTTTCAGATTCCTGCTATGAGTTGAAACAGCCATACCAAGCCTTCTTGCCATTTCTGTCATTTTTAGTTTTGGATGCTATTCAAATTATTGAATGATAGGAACTATTTTGGAAAAAGATAACATTTTTCTTTTTACCGCTGACATTTTAGTGCAAACCACACCTTTGCCAACATATGCAAAACCACTTTCTGTATGTAAATGAACACACAGAGATCCCATTTGTAAGCTTCAGCGATGCTGACAAAACCTACAAGCCTTAATAAGCTAAAGTGGCTAATGCTACATCCATGATAGTTTAAAACAGCTTGAAACTCTGCAATGGCTATTTTAACATTATATTCAAGGTTCACAAGGCAAATATACATATTACAGTAGAGTCTTGATTATCTGACCCAAACTGGCCCTGGACAAAGTCGGATAACCGAAAATGTTGAATAATACAAAATAAGTTGGAAAATGGTGTAAAATGTGGTACGTATACTGTATTGTTAAAACAATTTTTGGTTTTTGCAGTATTTACTGAATAATCAAACCAATTCTACATGCAATATTGAACAAAAAAGAGCTCCAAATATCTTAAGAAAAGAAACTTTTCAATGAAGTGTGCTTGCCTGTGAAATGACGTTTCTGTGCTGCAAGATTTCACATCAACGAAACATCAATACCTCAGTTGCTCTTGCCTGTGGCTGTTGCTCCACATATCTTAATGCCATCTCTAAAGCACCTAAAGCTTCAGTGTTACTCATCTTCTTCTCATTTTGTTCTTCAATTTCTCGTTCTACTTCATCCTCTGTCATTACCAATCTCAAAATCAATATCAGAGCCAGTGCATTCAAAATGTTAATCTTCTGCACACCAACTACTCACGTCTTGAGTCGCAACGTCCTCACAGCCAGAAATGTGGTTCAATAAGGGAACAAAGTCACCTATGTCTTCTTGTACTATCTCCTCTTTATTTTTATCACCACCTAACAGTGTGTTCCAAGACTTTGCTAATGTCATTCTGATTTCTTCCGAAGCCTGAGCCCCCAGTATGCAACATCTTTCATGTTGATAGATCTTAACATTCCCATCATGTCCTTGCCATTGTCCATTTCCTCTATGAGGCACAAGAGGATTGTTGCCAATATTTTCTTTTCAATGTTTCTAGCACATCTTGGACCATTGGCTGGTACAGTGACGTCACCTTGGGTGAGAGAAATAAGACCTTGATATCATTACTTCTAAGTTCTTCTACATTTAGGTGTGATGGGGCATTGTCTTGTAGAAGGAGACCATTTCTTGGGATATTGTTGGAAACTAGAAACTTCTCTATAGATGGCAAAAACTGTGTAAACAACCAGTCTTTAAAGATAGCAGCAGACATCCAGGCAGAATTCTGGTTAGTGTAATGCACTGTTAGAGCATTAACAGAAATGTTTTTAAATGTTCTAGGCCTTTTAGATTTACCAATCATTAGCAATTTTGCTTTGAAGTTTCCCGTAACATTACTGCAGGGCAGAGTAGCAGCCCTTTCCTTACTACGCTTGTACTAGAGGCAGACTCTCTGCTTGGGCTGCAAGAGTTTTAGATGGCAGCATCTTGAAATTTAAGTTTTGTCACAATTAAAAATCTGACCACCAGTTAATCCTTCAGCAAGAATTAACTCTTGGAATTCCTTTTTAAATTTTAAAACGTCATCAGATTTAGTAGACAGTTTTTCACCACAGATACTAAGCTGCTTAGTACCGTACCTTTTCTCATGAAATTAGAATCCCCTTCATTAAACGCTTGCCGGAAATACAGTGCCTTCGTTGCAGGATGGCGCCAGATATTGGCAGAACCTTTTCTCGTTTTTGAGTGAACCAAAAGAAACAGTGCTTCGCTAACATTTTCATATTCACATTGTTTCATTGTTTTCCTTTGTTTTAGTGCATCACTTGTTGCTCTGGTAGCACACCACTTTTCAATTTCTTTTCTCTTTTTCTTTCCAACACGCCCAACACCATAATCTGAAGCCATTTTTTGAAGTTTCGCTCTTGTCCAGTCTCTTTAATGCTGTCAACTTGTCTTCCATGGAAACAACCACTTTCTTCGTTTTACTTGCCATATTATACTCACAGGAATGGAACATTTTAGTAAGAGATTGTTATTTCAGAAATATGCTTTTTATTAATATGTGTTGGATAATATGGAATGTCAGATTACCAAAGGTCAGATAACCGAGACTCCACTGTACATGAAATTAAAAGCTGCTTTAATAAAAGTCAGGAATAAAACCTTTTTAAACCACTTGCCAAACTATAAAAATACTTTCGCTCCACTTACATTTAAAAGTAGGACATGTTTTGAAGATGTGTGTTCCTCGAAACATGTCCTAATTTTAAATGTAAGTGGAGCTAAAGTGTTTTTATAGTTTGACAAGTAGTTTAAAAAGGTTTTATTGATGAAGCTCCACTGTTTCTAAATACTTCTATTTTATAATTTTATTAAAAGTCAGGACTTCATAAAATTCTGTCACTATATGTAGTTTAACATTTAAAGGGAAAAGTTATAAAGAGAATTCACTGTATGGAAAATATGGCAGACTTGGAACTTAGAAAGCTGCTGAAAGTGTTAAAGTTAAGGGGGACATGATAAAGTACAAGTTGTAAAGGAAAGTAGAAATAAAACATGTGTAGTTAGTATAGTGTTGTTTTTATTATCTTCTGCCTGTAATATCAAAATTTCCATTGTTGTGACATCCTATGTAGCCATTTAAATTAAATGTATATGTTTCTAGCCTGTGTAATACCTTTAGCATTTAATAGCTGTAACTTCTGTTCTATAATGTTAGAATACAGTTCATCTTTATTTTGCAGGTTATGTTAACTGCACGACAATGGTATTGATGAAGACATTGATTGCAGTAGTAATTACATCAGTGATAGAAGCAAAAACAGATCAAGTAGACAACTTAGCTCTTCCACTTATTATGTACATTCTGTTACTTTCCATGACATAACATTATATGATTTGTATGTATTTTATAAATATACTTTTTATAAGATGTTCTATTGATATTTACAATAAAAGTTATGAATTTGTTACTTCTAGATATTATTTATAACCTCCACAAATAATATTCTGTTACATCATTTAACGTTGGTCTGGTGGGTTCACTTGGTTAGGCATTGGCCTACTGATTCTGAGGTTGCAAGATCAAACCTGCCCAAACTGAGGGTTTTTAAGTGTGCTTGAAAACAGTGACACCAATGTCAGATTTCGTCCGATATGACTTAACATTGGAGGACGTAAATTACACAACACGCACGTACACACACACACTCACACTCACACACACACTCACACACTCTCTCACACTCACTCTCTCACACACACACTCTCACACACACTCACACACTCTCACACTCACACTCTCTCACACTCACTCACACACACACTCACACACACACACTCACTCACACTCACTCTCACACACACTCACTCACACTCACACACACTCACTCACACACACTCACTCACACTCACACACTCTCACTCACGCTCTCTCACACACTCACTCTTTCACACTCACTCTCTTTCACACTCACTCTCTCACACTCACACTCTCTCACACTCTCTCACACTCACACTCTCACATTCACACTCTCACACTCACACTCTCTCACACTCACACACACTCTCTCACACTCACACACTCACACACACTCTCACACACACTCACTCTCTCACACACACTCTCTCACACACTCACACTCTCTCACACACTCACACTCTCACACACTCACACTCTCACTCTCTCACACACTCACACTCTCACACACTCACACTCTCACACACTCACTCTCTCTCACACTCACACTCTCACACACTCACTC
Organism: Mantis religiosa; assembly: GCA_030765055.1. NCBI lineage: Eukaryota > Metazoa > Arthropoda > Insecta > Mantodea > Mantidae > Mantis > Mantis religiosa. Next base: position 190,600,663 of record CM060949.1, on the reverse strand, counting down.
TCTCACACACTCACACTCTCTCACACACTCACACTCTCTCACTCACACTCTCTCACTCACACTCTCTCACTCACACTCTCTCTCTCACACTCTCACACACACACTCAGATTTATTAATGTGCAAAAGAAATCCCGCAAGATAAATTTCCAGCATATCAGCAATTTTTCTGGCAAATAACATTGTTAAGTATAACCCATTCTGCTTGGATTTCATTTTTTTTTTAAACAAATGAGCATTTCTTAGTCCATTTTCACACTGATTGCAAAACTGAAATCTGTTTTCGTGTACCACATCAGAACTGTTTGCAATTCAAAATGTTAGTGAAGTACTTAGGAATGACCCTAGACTGTAAGTTAAATTGGAGAAAGCATATAGAAACTAATTCTGAACTTGACATGCATAATAAGCTGTTAATATATAAGCAGGGGTTAAAGCCAGTCTGGACTTATGGGATACAGCTATGGGGCTGTTCCAAATTAACATAAAGCATATACAGACATTCCAAAATAAAGCTTTAAGATCAATAGTCAATGCACCATGGTACGTGCGAAATGATCACATACATAGAGATCTCAAGATTGACACTGTCAGAGAAGAAATAAGAAAGTTTGTAGTGAAACATCGTTTACGACTGCAAACTATGAAAATTAAAAAATGCAGGATGTGTTTAGCAAGAGTGTAATTCAACGACTGAAAAGGATTAAGCCAGTAGATTTAACGTGTGATCGCAAGACTTAGGTGTAAGCTCTGGGGGGTCTTCAGTGGAAGACTCACCTACACAAAGTTACAACATTTAAGAAAGAAATATTACTAGATAGGCTGTAAAAAAGCTTAGTTGTAGTTTGAGTTTTAAAAAAAATTAAAAATGTTATATATTAATATTTTCCATAATGTACATATAGTAATATAACCATGTGCTCAATATATAGAATAAAAAGAAGTATTTCAGAAAGTGGAATGCCATTGCTACTAAAATTAGGCAAATGAGTCAACTTTGTATATACTTTTCTCCACTTACAAGTTTTTTGATGAAGACTAGTTTCTGGGAACCTCTTCCCTATCGTCAGTTCTGTGGTCAACCCATAAAAGTCTAGTGGAGAAAAGTATATACAAGGTTGACTCATTTGCCTAATTTAAGTAACATGTGCTCAATGTTTGTTAGAAAGGTTCAGTAGCTTATAATTTCAACTTATTACTTAAAAAGTGAAGTAATATAAGTATTATGTTTACATTTCATATTTATATATTTTTATATTTATTAATATTTACTAACTATAACCACCCTACGGGGTGTACAAAAATGTTCTTGCCCTTAAAATTAATAAGTCCAGAGAGTTGAGGTTCTTTAGATTCTTCTCAAAAGTCTTTAAGGTGTTTTGTTTCATAATGGAAACATTCATCCCTCCATTCCTGTGACCACTCTTTTGTTTCAAAACAGACATGAAAATTAAGTTTTTGTTACAAAAACTACAGTACAAAAGCCATCTATGGCTAGTCTATGGAGATTTCAAGATTATTGGGCTATTTACTTGGTGAACAAGTTGGTGGATGGCACCATAGCTCAGTCAGTAGAGCAACTGCCTGCCGTGCTAGGGGTGCCTGGTTTGATTCCCAGCGGTGGGGATGGGGATTTTTCTCTGACCAAGGTAATTCTTTATCTTCCAAGTATGAATGAGAGTGCGAATGTGTGTGTGATCTACTGATTAAAACAACGAATACGAGTTAACACCTTTTATATGTAACAAAGGTGAACAGCCGCCGATATGAACATTGGAGTTAAAGGCGAGGTATAAATGGAACAAAAAAAATGTTGGCTTCACAAAAACATCCTTGTTCCTATGTGAATGGGATAGCATAGCTTGGTCAGAACACTGGCAAAGAGAACGGTGGCCATATAGGATTAATTTAACACTGGGAAAAAAGAAATATAAAAATTGAACCTCCTGTTGATCCCTCAAAAAATATGGTTGTCACCTGTCCATGTAAAATTAGTTTTAATGAAACAATTTTTGAAAACTCTAGATAAAGATATTGAGTGCTTTAAGAAACTTTGTGTTAAATGTCCTTCATTATCCTATGAAAAAATTAAAGCTGTTATATTTGTTGGTTCACAAAGTCTAAAACTAATTATGGACAGTCTGTTTGAGAATACTACGAATCGAGAAGTGAAGGATGCCTGGAAGACTTTCAGAGATGTTGTGTTTAATTTCCTTGGAAATAATAAAGACTCAAATTATGTTAACATAGTGAAATTATGTAACATAGTGACATTACAAAGTTTCAAACAGATTGGTTGCAACATGAATGTCAAAAGTACATTTCTTCATTCCCATATAAATTATTTCCCTGATAATTTAGGAGATTTTAGTAAGGAAAGGGGTGAAATATTTCAGCAGGGTGTAAAAAATATTAAAATGAGGTATGAATGGAAATGGAGTGTTCACACAATGGTGGACTAGTGTTGCATGTTAAAAAGGGGCTTGCTCTGGACAACATGCAAGAAGGTCAAAGAGGAGAATAGTGCTATATTGAGGTAAGATTAAGGATGTGCTTATAATTATTATTAATTAACTATTAATTAGTGGCAAATTAATTACAGCTATGACCTAATTTTTCATAAAAAATTCTGTTGAAAGTAATTTTTATTACATTTCACAAAGCTTTAATTTAATTTCTATTATTTATGAACAATTTGGGAACCTGACATAATGGAAGAAAATGGAGATTATTTTCGAATTCAGCAAAAAAAAAAAAAATGTGTTTACTATCATCTTGCTTTTTAAATTTAAATTTCACTGTTTTCAATATCTACAACAAGTTGATCTGTATATTAAAAAAAAAAAAAAAAAAAAAAAAAAAAAAAAAAAAAAAATCTGTAAAGAATTCACAGTTTCAAGTGGATATCTCTAATGATCAGTTTTTGTTTGAAATGAGTTTGGTTTTCTGATCTGAGTATTGGTGGGCCATGTAAGGACAATATAAAAAAATGATGAATTTTTGCTAAGAAAAGAAAATAATCTTACTTGAAGTGAAAAGATGAAAAGTTTTGGATAGAAGAAGAAAATCAATAATCTTCATAGAGATATGTTCTGTAATCTTGTTTCATGACGATGGAAAAATGTTGCGGTGAATATAAAAGTTTTGTAACGGAAAATCAATAATCTTAATAAGGAGATATTCTGTAATCTTGATAGTGATGAGTGGACGTGCAGGAGTGAGGAATTTATGTAATTAACAGAAGCTATCCATTAAGTAAGTAAGGTTTTATCCATATGCTGGAGGTAACCTGCAATGATTGACTAGGAAAGGAAGTTCGAGTAAAATGTAATCCAGCTTATATAATTAAAATATATATATTATGAAATTGAACTTATACAGAATGTTATTTATTTCACTTGAAACCACACCTGAAAATGAGAGATCTCATGACTCTTATTTAATCAAACACAATCATCAAGAAACAACTCAAAATACAACGAAGTAATCTTGTTATATCTGGCTTCCTGACTTGGGTTTTCGAAACAGCCAACGTGCATCCCATCTCCAACATAGAAATCACGTTTCATATGGTGCCCGAACGTGTGGCCAAATAAAGTGTAGCTTGATAGGAAATTTTGCTTCAGGTTTTGGTAAAATCATGAGAGGTTGTGAATGAAGTCAGTTATGGTAGGGATTCCTAGATCTCTGGATCACTAAGTTTGGCATCTACCATGGGGAGTCTGTGGCAATGGGCAGGAAACAATATCCAAGAACTTCAAGGTGGTGTAGGCGAGTGTTGGCTGCTACTTCGTAAATTTCACTCGTATATATGATGGCTGGTCTATTTGTTTATACAGGAACAGTTTTGTTGCTCATGTTGATACTGACGTGACTAATCTTCTGTTGTAAAGCGGATAGAGTTTACCCATCCTCTTGCTAGCTTTGTTAGCAACATAGGTGATATGGTTACTCCATGTCAGCTTTATGTTAAGCACAACTCCAAGGTATTTAACATATGTTTGCCATTGTATGTCTTCACCATCTACAGAATAGGGAGAGCATTGGTTAATCTTCTTCTTCTGAAGGTTATTGCTTGGCTGTTTTGTGGGTGAATGCGTAGGCGCCAACGTTTAAACCAGGTGGTGAGGAGTTCTGCAAACTGCTGAATCCTGCGAGCAGATATGTAGTGTTGAGTGGACGTTGAGGTAACAGCTGTGCCGTCTGCGAAGAGTTATAATCAGCAGCATGGTGGCTAGGGTAGGGAGTTGATCGTACAGAAGTAAGAGAGTGGGTTAAAGACACTCTTGTGGAATACCAGCCTGTTAATGAGATAGGAGTGGATGAGATGGATCAAATAATGAGGGGGGGGGGGGGTGGTTGGTGAGGCCAGAGAGTAATCCTTCGTGCTACACTGTGTCAAATGTTCTTGTAATGTCAAGTAGTAATGTTGAGACAAATTGTTTCCTTTTGAAGATGATCTGCTGGGCAGCAACTATATAGAAAGCATCTTCTCATCCTAATTTTTTGTTTAATCACCTTACGGATGGCCTGTTATGGGGGGGGGGGGGGGGGGCGTGTCCATTGTTAGGTCTGAATACTTTAAGATTTGGGGAAGAACTGAGGATAGCAGATGTTAAACTGGAGGTGATGTGGTCAACCATAGCTTCTATCTCACCTGTAATTTGGATTTGGCTGCATAGGCTGGATTGCAGCCAAGGTGTGGAGAACTCTTCCCAATTTGTCTTATGAGGTACTGGGAAACACTGTGGAGAGTTGTAAGAGGGCTTTCCAGGAAAGGATGTCTGGATAATGATCTGAGGAAAGAGCAGGAACGGTGAAGAGAATAAGATGTGGCCTCACATTGTGGATCAGGCCAAGATTAAGCTAGTCTTCAGGTCTACACTCGCCACTGCTCTTAAGACTGCAAAATTGTGGACAGTACACTCTTGGTGAGTAATGATGGAGGAGTACAAGTTGGAATGCTTTTTTATTAAAGTCCCCCACAGCAATAGTGGCAACTGGAGTGTTGAATAGAAATTCCAGTTCAGCATTGAGAAGGGGCAGATTGGAGGTGCATATACAGAGTACAAATAAAGTGGGCCATTGCTGGTGTTGTCTTGTACACCAGTGATTTCCAGATTTGTTGATGGAACAAAGATTTGGTGGTGTTGCACAGAGTGGTTGATAAAGATTGCAGTGCTACCCCTGCCATTGTCTCGGTCGGTTCTATAGGAGGAAATTACGTGTATGCTGTATTTTTGGTGAGGGGACAAATGTGTTTCCTACACCGGTAGAATATTCACCTTCTACAAGCACAAGAAGTTGAAAACTTCCGCTCATTGTCTATGAAGGCCATTGGCGTTCTGGAAGCAGATCTTGAGATCTGGAAACATTGCTTGTCTAGTAGCCATTGGAAGTGCAGAAGGTGAATATGGTATGTACGAGAACCATTTGGGGTGAGGTTTGCGCGACCTGGTGTGTAGGGCCTCTATTAGTGCAGCTGCAAATTTAATTTGCGGGTGCGCAGGGATACGGTCAGTGACCTCACTAAAGGCAGCGATGTCAGCTGTCCTCTGTCGACTACGGCCATCATTGGGTGAATGGGTATGTTCTGGGGTAGTAGGTTTTGTGGATGCAAATTCCCTGGGTAGGAGTAGTTCAGTGAAATGAAATATCTAGTGTTAACACCCGCTTTGTTTTACCCACCTCGGTAGCGTAGATGGAAACGTGTCTGCCTCTCGTTGAAGAGATGCCGAGTACGAATCTCGGTCAGGGTGAGTTACCTGGATCATGTTTTCCTCGGGGTTTTCCCTTATCCTGAAAGATGAATGTCAGGTAACTCAAAGCTCTATGGACCCTGGGCTAATTTGAACATCATGTCACCCATTCCATTCATCGTTCGATATGACTAAACGCTGGAGGACGTAAATTACCACAAAAAACCGCCTGCTTTTACTACATACGTCACCGCAGGTGGTGACACTGATGATACATGAGATGAAGATGGAACACCGGTGTAATGAAATGGTGGGGAAAAGCGGAGATCTCGGAGAAAACCCGCCCCAGCGCCGTGTTGTGCACGACAAATCTCACTTTGCGGAAGTAGTTCAGGCATGGACTGCTTGAGGCGCTGTAGAATAGTTTGTGACGATTGAGTTGGCTGCGTTTTGGAAGGATGTTCTTGGGGTAATGGGATGGAGTGGGTTACGTTAGTACAGGATGGGTAGGGGATGACAGACGGTTTGCGACTCCTGGCGACTCATAGGAAGGAAATTGTACTGGTGTTCTTGCTGGGAGACTCGGGAATCTGGCTTCATAGAAAGCCTGCCTTGGTAACCCATGGGGTTGGGTACATGAGGGGGTGCGTGGACTTTGTTTCTTCTGGCGCCCTTCTTATTGCTTTTCAGCTCGTATTACGCCTCCTGCAGGCAGGGTAGGGCAGGGCACGATTGGTCAGCTCCACAGTTTGCACAAGATGGTGTCGTAATGGTGAGCTTGCCACAGGAGTTTCTGGGATGACCTGTTTGCCTACATTCTGAACAAACTGACGGCAGCTTGCAAGCGTTTTTCCCATGGATTTTCTGGCAATTTAAGCTCTGATGCGCGCGGAAAGGCGGTTTGTATACTTCCACCGTAACTGCAGCTGATAACATTCTCATGATATTGCAAGTCTCGTTGGCTAATCCAGATTTATCCAGAGACACTCTGAAGTGAGAGAGGGGGCATGAAGTGGTGCCGCGGAGAGTGCGGAGCCGTTTAATGCTGATAACCGGAAGACCTCGGAATAATAGTTCCTTCTTGACTTCGTCTTCAGTAATATACTGGAGGAGGTCTTTGATTGTAGCCTGAAGCCGGTTTGCTTTAGGCAGGAGGGTGGCGACAAACCAAATGTTTTTGTCCTCTAGCCAACGACGAACTTCTCTGTGAGCATTGAGATCTCCAGGTAGTAAAGCCACTGTATCGCGCATGTTTCTGAGAGTCAATATTTTATCATATCCCGGAAACGCTTGTAGTTTTCTTGCATCCGACGGGTGACGTAGAAATATGGGAGGAGGTTTAGCAACTTTGAGAATATGAACTGCGATATATGAGAGGCAGTTGCAGTGTAGGTAAGTGGGATGTAGCACTGCAGTCTTTCGGAAGGTGAGTTATCAGTATGTTGTGCTGTAACTAACGAAGTTTCCCCAGTGGCTAGTGCAGAGGATTTCTTGGAGACTGCTGTTTGCTCCATTAAGTGGGGGTGTTGTGATTGGTGTCTCCTTTTGGGGTGCACTTGTCGGCATTCAGATGAAACCGAGTCGTGCTTGGAGAGGTAGACATTAATGAAGGGCCGTATTCCTAACAAAAAAGTGAGGGGACACATGTCTAAAAAAATTTCCAGATGCTGGAGAACTAATGAGAATTATGCACTTGTATATTCGCCTTCCTGCTTTGGTTGTCCTCAGCATGCGCACGACTTTATATCCATTCTTTTATGTACTCCTCTTGGTTCCACATGTGTACTGTGCGTTAATAGTCATAAACATTATTTGAATTTGTTTAATGTAAGTATATATGTTGTATTTTTACAGTATTTTGAATGTTAAATTAAGGAAGGTAATGAATTTAAAAATGTATAAATAATATTATTAGTAAGGGGACTATATCCCCTTCGGAAAGATAGTGGGGGGACCATGTACATCCGCGTTCCCCCTCAACTATGGCCCTGCCTTAATGGTTTCCACTCGAGCACGGTGTCAGACCATTTTCTTAAATTCCTCCGAGGCAGCTTGAATATTATTGCCATCAGAGCCTGCTGCGAGTAGTTGAGGGATGTTTTCCTCGGCATATTGTATGTACTGGACCATGGCAACTTTCTCCAATTGAAGAATGGTGACGTGGTTGGGTCAGCTATGAGAGCCTGATCCACGAAGCAGCTGATATTACCACCATTAACGTGATAATACGTGCAGCTGTGCGAACATTCTCAGTGTGGATGTAAGAAGAGAAGGTGACTGAAGTGCCTTCTTTAGGATCTGAGTCTTCAGATTTGCAGTCGCAAATTTTCTATCCACTTTATTTCTGTGCACTTTTCGTACGTTAACCTCGTAGTTGTGTGTGGATAAGCACAGAATATTCTTCATAAATATTGAAGACTGTCTGTGTGCTCTAAAATTCTTTTTGTCAGAAGTTCCCATATAAGTTGCAGTCCGTACGTTATTATTGGTGCTATTTTAGTTCGAACAAAATCATCGCCGTTTTTAGTGACATCTAGTTTAGGTATTCGACATCATGCATGGCTTTCATTAAAATTATTGTATTCCTCTCAAAAACTTGATGTGATTTTATCAAAAATATGTGTAATTTTTTGGTTACTGAAACATATCTGGATTGTTAGAGGAGTAATGTCCTCTTTATCCTAAATAAGTTTTGCGTTATTGATAAGCCTTAAGAGATAGATAAAATCCTATTATACAAAAAAGGTGCCGATCTTGTAACCCACCTATTTTTAAGCTAATATTTCTGAGAAATTCGTAGTTATTGATTTAGAGCTTCATATACTTAAATCCCTGAATACATCACTCTCTGAACTATATGCTGCTTTCCTGTAAATTTCTTTACTCTTGTAGAAATAATTCTTACAATTGCTTATTCCTCTATCTACCCTCTGTCTGCTTATATTAATCAAGATAAACATTTGCAGAATGTTTACCTCTTATGCTAATTTCATAAGTGCAATGGAAACAATGCATTAAGCAATAGTAAAATCATTTAAATCTGCATCCTGGACGAGCTTTCCCACCACAAATTTCACACAACTTGAACAACCAGTTAAACTTCTCAACCGTCACCTTCGTCTAGTCTCCTTGAAGATTGTACAACAGAATATCATAAGTACTCCATTTACACAAAGGTTCTCGGATGGTTGAAGGACCAAATAAAAATGCTAAAGTAGAATAAGACCTGATCTATACAGCTTGATTGTCAAGTTAAGTAGTTACGTTTCTTTGACCTAATTAGTTTTCTACACTCACACCATCTTCTGACATGGCATTTAATTTACTGCAGTCTTTTGTTCACTGATGCTTGTATTGATAGTTTTGTTTTTGTTGATATTTGTATTATATCTATTTTGTGGTTATAACATTTCTTTAAAATATCCTGATGATGGGAGCGATGTACGCTCCCGAAACGTAGATTTTAATCGTCTTTTCACCTGACTTGTTTCCCGAACAAACTAAGTTAGGACATCCGTTCGTTGTTTTTTCCACATTCCACAGAATGTTTTTCTTCTATATTCAAGCTTGCTCAGGAGTGTTCAATCTTCAAGCTGAATTATAAGCAATTCGTGAAGCAGTGAAACGGTGCACAGCTTTCAGTTACAGCTGTCAGTCAGCTTTCAGACTCACTGTGAGTCTTTACAGTGACTCACAGGCAGCAATTGCGGCTTTGAAAGATACAAAACTAGTAATCCTATTGTTCTTTAAATAAAAAAATAGAATATTAAGTGGCTTTCTTATTGGCATTTCATGGGTCAAAGAACATTAAGTATAGCCGGAAATGAAGAGGCTTGCAAAGAGAGCTGGTATTTCAAGTCTTCAGTTGTTTTATACTATATGCCCTATATCTTATGTGAGACAAACACTGAACAAGCAATATGTTAGAATTGGTTCGCCCCAAAAAAGTAAAGTATTTTATATAAACTTTGTATTTTAACAAGGTTTACGTTTTTGATGTGGTAAATTTTTGTCTATTCATTGTGAGTTACCAAAATGAATGGGACTTCTGGCTGCATTCAATGTATACCGTCTACATGGGACTATCTTAACCATATGGATTTTAATAAAAATTATCAAAGCTATTTTCAAGACAAATAAAAGTTTTCTAAAAATGTACCATGTAAAGAGTAATCTGGGATTGAGGGATTTTGTTTTGAATTTTTGTATTGCATTATAGGACGATGGAGAAATTTAATTTAAGTTTGGTATTTGTCTAATACTACATTTTAGAGTTATGCTGTTCACATCCATGCACGCAAAATTCTGTTTTTGTTCTCTCTCTCTCAATAAGGGACTCCCAAAATGTTTTTTCGGGGAAATCTCTATATGAAATTTTGGGTGGAATGCAATACTTTCCCTTTACAAGCGTACGTGTCGCTGGAAAGTTGTTCCGCCTTTTAGGCGGTGCTTTCCTGACTATTACCGTGACAGGACTAGGTCCTTCGCTGGTAGAATGATGGCGAAGGAGAGATTGTGAGCTAGCGGTGGGATTGTTTTAGTGATTAAATATAAATGTATATATACACACAATGTCGGGGTCTATGTCATACTCCCCGAGACCTCCGATAAGAGTACTTAAACTGTGAGGGAGAGATTCGAAAAATTTATGAGAGAGAGAGAGAGAGAGAGAGAGAGAGAGAGAGAGAGAGAGAGAGAGAGAGAGAGAGAGAGAGAGAGAGAGAGAGAGAGAGAGAGAGGATGTATTCATGCAGTGTAGGGATGGATGTATCACCAGTATGTTAGCATTAGGAATGTACCAGCCAGCATTGACTGATATGCGGAGGAACTGATTTTGAAGGACTTGGAGTCTATATAGCTGGGAACTTGCAGCAATGCCCCATACTTGGCAAGCATATGTAATGACAGGACGGAGGACTTGTTTATAGAGCAATAATTTGTTTGGAATTGACATACAGGAATTATGATGATAGAGGGTATAGAAGAGAGCCTCCTACGGGAGATCTTACTACACACGTTTTCTATGTGTGGTTTCCAGTGAGTTTGCTGTCTAGGACGACGCTGAAGTAGTTGAACCTGGTTGGTCCAGTGAACAGAACCCTCGCAATGCGCAGTTTTGGGATGTTATTTTCTCTTGACTTGGACAGAGAGACAGACAGCAGATTGGCAGGCTGAAGAACAGCCCGAAGGAGGTCAAGTTGTGTAACTGCTCTGGAAAGAGCTTAATCACGTAGTGACGGGATGTGGATGTTGCAGGATGTTGGGTGAAAATTATATAGGTGGAAAGAAAGGAGGTAGCATGTTGCTCCTTGACGACTGAAGAATCGTGTGCTGTGGCCATCGTGCACCGCTGGTGGATAAGTTAATCAACTAGGAAAAGGGTAAGCAGAAGTTTAAGTATCCATACCAGAATCTTGGATGATTGTAATTTTGTTTACGCAGGATTGGGTGCCTTATGGTTACCGGTAATGTCCACAAGCCATGCGGGGTAGCCAGTATCGCTTTAAGAAACGCTCGCATGGTACAGTCCCCAAGGGATCTGACTAGGGCACTCTGGTGTTGAGGTAACTCTCGTAAAATTTGGAGGCCCGGCGCCTAATTTCATCCTCCACATAACGGAGGGATAAAGCCTCGTGAAGTAATCTCACGGGGAACCTTCTGCAAAGAGAATAAATAATCTGAAGACATTTATTCTATGCAGACTGGAGCAGTATCAGATTTGTGCCTGTTGCCATGCCCCAGACTTCACACGCGTAGAGCATGACAGGGAGGACCAGAGCCACAAAGAGACGCAACTTTAGGGAAACACACCTCACAGACCGCCACACAAAGTATAGCGATGCCAAGGCACCGCACGACCGATGCGCTAGCTCCCGGATGTGCTCCCGAAAAGTTAGGCCCTTATCCAGCTTGACTCCTAAATATTTGAATTCTCCCACCGAATTCTTTGCCCAAAATAAGTGAATGTGGGGAAGTTGGCAGTAAAGTGGCGCTTGGTGAACTGGATCGCTTGGCTTTTCTCTGTATTGATGGACAATCACCAAAGCCTGCGCCATTCTTGGAGGAGGCTGAGGTGTCGTATGAGGTTGAAGGCCCTGCGTGAATTTCTGTTTGTAGAATATAACAGCACGTCGTCAGCATACTGTGCTATATTGACGTGCTGTTCAGAGGGAAGGTCAGCCATATAAACGCTATAGAGCGTCGGGGATAACACAGAAACTTCGGGGACTCCGCCGCGGATAGACCTTCGTGTAGATGTTTTTCCCGCCACTGAGACTGTAAAGAACCTGTGTTTCAGAAATGAGTGAAGAAGATGTGTAATGTGTAGTACCAGGTGGATGAGCTTGTAAAGGAGACTCGCATGCCAGGTCGTTGAGAAGGCATTTTCCACGTCCAGAGAGACCACTGCGGTTAGTCCTGGAAACCCAGGACTGCAGTCTCGACCTCGCACAGAAACTACTGTGACGTAGAATGCCCAGGATGAAAACCTAACTGGTGAGGAGGGATGGCTAGAATGTCTCCCATTAGGGGGGACAAGCGGGCTAAGACTAGTTTCTCGAAAACTTTCGAGAGAACAAAAAGGAGACTGGTGGAGTAGTAGTTGGCAGGATCGACCGGATCTTTCCCTGGCTTCAAAATGCATATCACCCGAGCCTCTCTCCAATTACGCGTAAAGTGACACAGAGCGAGACACATATTGAAGACTCGTGTGAGAAATAACACGGCCCTGAAGGGAAGGTGAAGGAGCATGATTGGCGTTATGCCATCAGGTCCCACCGCCTATTTTGGGGTGAGAAGCCGGAGTAGGCCCTGGAGCTCGCTAGGTCTGATAACTGGAAGTCTGTCCGCCTCAGCCGAGGGACGCTGAAAATATCGACGAAGCTCCTGCCTAACGCGGTCGGAGAAGGCAGGGTCCTGGGGCTCTTCTCTAGGCCTCATGGTCCTCTCGAGGTAGTTGGCAAACACAGTTACTTTGGCCTGTGGTTCGTAGGTTAGGCCTTGGGTACTTTGGAGAGAGGAATTTGGCGGTCTTTGGCGGTTCCGAAGACGTTTAATGACCTTCCACACGTCTCCGTTCTCAAGGTTCATGCGAGACATCGTGTCCTCCCACGTGCACAACCTGTGCTCGCGTGGTTGGACACGAACCTCTCAACGTAAACGCCGATGAAGCACCTGATTATGAGGCATGCTGTGCCCATGAGCGGAGGATGAGAAGTAGGATGACTAGAGGAAAAACATCAGGATGGAGAGGGGCTGGAGTGAGAACAGTGAGGTTGCGGAAAGTTCGCTTCACGACAGAGGTGAAGGATGAGACCGCGGCCTCGAGGATGGGTATGTCTGTTATGTTGGGGTTGGGGGAATGGAGTCATTCAGGCAGACTTAGACGCAATTCCAGTACACGTCCTGGTGTTGAACCGGGACGTCATGATTGACAATCCAGGTGTTAACCTCAGCAAGTACTGAGTTGCGGTCAGAATTGAGTGCATTTAGCGAAGTAAGTGAAGGATGAAATGGTAAGCTTTTGATGATAGCGAAGTCAATATGAATCGGGCGAAATGAGTGGCTTGCCATGGGCCCTCAACTGGAAGGCGAGGGTTCGCATGCACCATGCGGATGTCACTGCCTCTTCTATCCGCTTGAAGTCCATCATGCCAACGCTGATATTTAGCATTGAAGTTTCCAGCCAAAATGACATTTAGATGTAAGGAAAAATTGATAGGGTGTGCGGGGTGGGTGGTAGGCAGAGACTACCAGTACTTCTGAACCGCCAAAATTCACACAGGCTGCCGTGGCTTCAAGGGTCTGGAGTGGTGAAAGCTTGACAGATCTATGGACCATACTTCTCCTCACCAGGATCGTAGTGCCTCCTCCTCGGTGCCCTACACGATTGTTCGGAGACAGTGGTAGCCCGTGAGGTGGAAGGGTATGTTGGGACGGAGATGTGTTTCCGACACCAAGATGAGGTCCAGAACATAGGATCCTGCAAAATGTGGGGGCTCCTCCCGTTGAACTGACAATCCCGCCGCGTTCCAAAACACGAACTTGAACGAGGTACTGCACCTAGTTCGTTGCACCATTCTGAACCGGCTGGATGAAGGAGGTCAGAAGAGCGAGCCCCTCCATGGCTGTCACCATGCGGGCTGCGGGATCAGATGAGGTGAACTGCACCAACAGTTCACATAGACGCTCACCGTGTGCATGTAACAATTGGTACCGCCACGTCAGCAAATCCGACTGTGATAAGTTGAAGGGTGTTGCATGAGAAGTCGGGGTAGGGTCCTTGGACTTGGATGGTGAGGAGCGCCGGGGAGCTGGTCCAACATTGGCCCTCTCGTCCCTTAGCCGACAAGCAGGCTTGGGATCACCAGACCCGCTCTCGGCCTCGGAGTCCGAGACCGCCCTTCTGGTAGCCCTACGTTTCTCCTCCCTTCGGGAAGTCGTGCTGGGTTGGGCTGGAGCTATGCGTGGTTACATGTCACTTTATTTTCGTATTTTACCCCGCGAAGAAGTAAAGACACTGGCTGGTTTGCGTGCCACCTCGGCAAAGGATAGAGCACGGAATAGGTTTCCCTCTCCACTTGAGGCTCAGAAAGGATCTTCTGTGTCATTCGCTCTGGAGCTGGTCTCCTAAAAGCAATATCGGCCTTCCTGGAAGGGCAGCCTCTATAGCACACTATATGCTCCCCTTTGCAATTGGCGCAGGTCGGAACTTCCGTGATGGCACGGGGGCAATCCTCTCTATTGTGGGTGTCACCGCACCTCAGGCAGCGAGGATTACGGTGGCAGAAGAGGCTGCAGTGATTAATCCCTAGATGTCTGTGGCATTGGGGATGCCCACCAGAGTCTTTGGCAGGTTCCATCGTAACCCGGATGTAGCAGATGGTGCGAACATCATCTAACCTAGGCTCGGGGTCGTTTGCCCGCTTCACCACTACTAGGAACAGGGGTAGGGGGCTTTAGTTCCCTGACGATCAGAAGCAGCCGGGTGAGCTGTTTCACCACCCTAGGGGTGATACCCTGGTGGGTGAGATCTGCCCTTATGTCATCCACGGATGTGTCCGCAGGTAACCCTCGGATGACTCGTCGTACTTCGCGGGCGTTATTCAGGCCAAAGGTGAAGTGGGGAATTATCCTCTACTTGAGCTACAGGAGTGTTTTCGTGTAGTTCCCCTCGTTCTTCGCGTGCAAGACAACCGGGCTCTCGCTCCTCCGCACCGTGCGAGAGAGTTTACATGACTTCCTTAAGGAAGCCGACCGCCCCCGAGAAATTGTCCACTATGACCGGCGGAATTTGCCGACTGTCTACCAGTCTGGCTTTGACCGGATGAGGAAACTGGTCGGCGAGGAGACTGGTCAGAGGGCACACCCCCTCTGCAGCCAATCTTGCAGCTCTCTTGGTTCTCCGTGACTTTACCTCACGGAACTCCTCACCCTCCTCGCCGCCAGATGAGAGGACCGAGGAGCTGGACTACTGACCACCCTCGGCCGCCGTGGAGTAAGAAAAGTTGCAGGAGTACACGGGTGTTCTCCCACTCTTATGTGAATTGCAGCTGCGCATGCTTGCGCGCTAATCTTCGGAGTCAGACTCCTGAATCTGTCTACACGAGAAATGGCTTCCCGTGGGACACCCTGGTCAGATGGATTATTCTGTAAGAGGACAACCTTGCCCTCTCCGTCGTAGCGTTGTTGGCGAGGCTTCCTCTTCCTACCCCAGTGGAGGTGCCTGGGATGGCCGTAACAACCGGTTCGTCAGACCCGTTTTGGGCCGTTGCCGGTACATCAGGTCCGATTTGGGCCGAGCTGGTGGATGAAATGGGTATGCCTTGTGCTATGGTAGACTTGTTTAAAACAGGTACACTAAAAGCCCTGCACTCGGAGGTGCAGTGCAGATCAACCCGCCTACGGGTGTCCTCAGCTTGCAACTCAGAGGACCGGACATCTGAATGCTCAGAGTGCGCTTTACCCAGTCACTAGGGACTGGATGGCTTTGGTCTTGAGAAGCGCCCGCTACCTATAATGGCTTCTGCTGGCTCACAGGAGGGTCGGCTGGAAGTTGTGCCTCAGATGAAGGCCTGGAGTAAAGATGCTTTCTTTGCGGTCCGTCTTCTTCTCACGCAAACAATCAAGCGCATTTATCGGGATCTGCCCTGAGGTCGCTCCCGATGATGACAATTTGCTGCTGCTCTTGAAGTTCTTGAAGGGACGTCCGTTCTCGTTGGCTCCTAGAAGTCGAGTAAGCCAACACAACCACCCTCTTGGCCTGGTGCGATTTGACACTTGAAAGTCCGGAAGCCAAACTTTCAGTCTCTAGCCAGATCAGGGCTGAGCCCTCTGCTGGCAGCAGAATACTTTATAAGTTAATTCAAATGACGGTAGAAGTTTGTTTTGGGTTTTTCTTTTAATTTTATATATAAATTGTGTACTGATAGTGCAGTGTTTTCATGTGCCTAAAATAAGTCTTGGTCTTTTGTATTTCTTGCCGGGGTCGGCGTATTGTTCGATTATACGTGCAGCCATATGATGTTTAGTTGACATGGAGGTTACAGCTGTGTCGTCTGCAAGAAGTACAGTGAGCAGCGGAGCAAAGAAGGTAGGGTGTTGATATAGAGAAGGAAGTGTGTGGGTCCCAGAACACTACCTTGAGGAACACCAGCTCTAATAGGACGAGGTGAGGATAATATGCCATCATGGGAGACAGTGAAGCATCTTTTGAGGATATAGGAGTGTTTAAGATGGATCAAGTATGAAGGAATGTTGTGGATGAGGTAGGAAAGTAAACCTTCATGCAAGACACTGTCAAAAGCATTGGCGATGTCCAATAATAGAGCAGCAACATACTGCTCGGTTGAAGGCAGTGTACGGCTGTATTATTTTATCTTGACAGGAATCCTGCGTGGTACGGATGAGTAACAAATGTGGTGGGGATATGCACCTCTCGCCACAATGCGTCACACGCGTAAGATTATAAGAGGGGAGTACGCTGCACAGGTTGACTAAAAACTAGGCTTACCTTTTACAAGTCAAGGCTCATTCTCGAAGATCTGCGTAGCCAATTTTGCAGCTCTTCTAAATTAAGGCAGCAACTCCGCTGATACCAAATGGCGATTCGTCGTTTTCATCCTCTGCCTGTTTGTTGGTGGTCTTCTGGCCCATATTCATCCTCTTCATACTGATGTTCAGCTTCACCATCATTTTCTGCCTGTTCACTGTCACTATCACCACTGTCATCACTTAAGTGAATAACTAACTCATCTCCTGCATCTAGAAGTCCCTCGGTTCTCATATATTTCACTTCGACTTTCCTTACATGTCTGCATGTTTTTGCCATTCTTCTACTGTTATTGATTTCATTTTTTTATCTGTAAGTTTAATTATATTATCCATTTTAAAAGAAACATGTTTGGAAACCCAGTTTCTTAGTGTAGCCCATATTAGTTCTAGGGGCACAATTCCGGATGGTAGAAAGGTAGTGTGAGGACAGTATGATTGTGCCCCTCAAGTATTTTATCTATTTTATAAGAAGGTGCAGGTTTTAGGGGTAGAATAAGCTGATAAATTTCAGGGTTTCTTAGGTTTGAAAAATTAGTGTTTTTGAACTCATCTTCAGTCATGTGTCTCTGTAGATAGGATATCATTTGATCTCTTCTAGAGCGTGAATTTGGATGTTTTTCAATTTGCACGTTGTGATATGGGGCGTTATCTATAGCTAGCACAGATATCTAGGAGCCAGGTTAGGAATAAGCTTTTCTTTAATCCATTTTTGGTAATTGTTATAATTCATATTATCGTGGTAATCTCCGCGCTTTTGTTGGGCCTTAAATCGTACATAGGCATTTGGAACAAACCCCAATTCTCCTCCAGCATGCACGATTACCAACTGCTGGCCTTTCGACATTGGTGCAAAGAGTCCTTGTAGTGAGTTATCACTCCAGGCATATGGCGTTGTGTGTGCTGTATTGATGTAAGTCTCATCCATATAAACTATACTGCGACCTTCATTGCGGTATCTTTGAATATCTCGCAGATATTTAAGTATTTTTGTTGTGTTTGGTTTTATTCCATCCAAATCCTAGCTTCAAAAGAACTTTTCTTAATGTTGAGACACTGCCTTGGAAGTCAATGGCATTTTTGAATCTTCATAAGTACTTTATTTAGAGTATGTCGTTCTTTTTCTGTGATGTAAAAGTTATTGACAGTTCGCCTAACTGCTTCTTCATTAAAGCCATCCAAATTAGATTTTGTGCATGTTCTAGATTTTTGTTTACCTGGGGTAGAAAATGACGCCGTTGCACCAAAATCAATGGTTTTCGTTTCCCTAACAATTCTTCTAACACTGCTTACAGACACACCTGTTGCCTCTGATACCCTTTTCTAGATTTTTAGAGCAGACTCAGACCCTTATTCCTTTTTCATAAATGTATACACATTGCCTATTACTTCTCGTGTTTGAGAATGAAGCACTTTATATCCTAATTTTCTGCTAGGAGGCACAATTTCTAAATGCTCTCTTGGAACCAGGAAAGACGCACTTTTTGAAACAAGGTGTAGTATCACTCAGTAGCTCTGCACGTGTTCATTTGCTCGCAACTGATACGGAACTGACCTACCCTCCCCTCCAGTTGCAACCGTTATGAAGTGGACTCTTCTAGATACCACTGCGCATCGCTCTGCACTTTTCAAGATAAAGAAATACATCTGTACACTTCTTCGACCAACCGAAGTAGCTGATGCTGGGTGGAGTGTTGAGACCTGAAGCCAAATTGCTCCCTCCTAAGGATGTTATGACGATACATGGTTTTCCTAAGCCTGCCTAAGATGAGCTTTTCCATCAATTTGCGTATATGAAAAAGCAGACTGATAGGACGATAGTATGCAGGAGAGGTGCCTTCCTTCCCTGGTTTGAAGACTTTGACATGCCTCCATGCCGCTGGGAAGTAGCCAAGTTGAAGTATTGCATTAAACAGCAAGGCAAGAGTTTTCACTCAAGGGGCTCGTAGGGCCTTGAGTGCTGCATTGGCGATATAATCAAACCCGGGATATTTGTAAGGTTGGAGATTGCAGAGAAGGCCTTGAACTTCCGATGGGGTAATGGGAGGTGGTGGTACCGCATCTGTCGGTCGATTTAGATAGATGTTGACCTCTGAGTAACACAGTGGATGTGGGCTGCATCAGGAGAATCAGGCCGCGCTGTGGCTCAGTGGTTAGACCGCTTGGCTCTCACCAAGGCGGCCCGGATTCGATCCCAGGTGACCGCAGAGTGAGATTTGTAGTGGACAACACGGCGCTGGGGCGGGTTTTCTCCGGGACCTCCGTTTTCCCCCGCCATTTCATTCCACCGGTCCTCCATCTTCATGTCATGTATCATCAGGGTCACCGCCTGCGGTGCCGCATGTAGTAAAAGCGAGCGTTTAAAAAAACTACACATTCACATTATCAGGAGAATCAGCAGGTACAAATGTCGATTCAAGATAAGTGACATGTAATTCTAAGTTTTCCTTGGCTGACTGAGCGAGGACCTGGACGTGTTTTAAAGGTGGATCTTTATGAGGAAAGTGGAGCAATGCTTTGGACATGTACCAAAAAGGAATTGTCTTCTATTTGTAAAGAATTTATTTTTTTGCCCAGTAAAGTAGTCCTGAAGTTCCAGTTTTATCAGTTCCTGTAGCCGTCGATATTCCTGGCAATCTGCTGGGCTACGTGTAAACAGAAAACGCCTTCTGGTCCTGTTCTTCTGTTGTATAACGGCAGAAAGGTATTGAGGCAGGGAGTCATTGTTGATCCTGATAGGTTCGTGTTTTCGAGACGATTTTATGATAGTTTCTAACAACCGGGAAGTTTTGATATGTACCAGTGCATCTACATCACATAGAGGTGGTGCAAAGTTGCTACGTTGGAGGTGAAGCATTTAAGCGTCGAGCATACTCTTCCCAGTTTATTTTCGTGGGTGTAGGGAAGCCTCCAGGAGACTTGTAGGAAGGCTTGCAAGGAAAGGTGATAAGGATAGGATAATGGTACGGAGAAATGGCTGGAAGGGTGAAGATGGTGAGATGAGGTCTAACGTTGCGGATTGTTGCAAGGTCGAGCCAGTATGGGGGTCTTCTACCGCCATAATGGATAGTTGGTTGATTAAGTGGCCTGGCTGAGATGGCCCTGTAGTCAGCGAACTGAAGTAGAAGGTGACCATGGTGATTTGTGCTAGATGAATTCAAATTTTAGTGTTTGGCATTTAAGTCCCCCACTGCAATAACAGCAACGGGGGAGGAGAACAGTTGTTCCAGTTCAACAGGTAGTAAGGGGCAACTAGGAGGTGCATACACAGAGTAGTGTATAAAAGGACCTCTGTTGGTGATGACTTGTATATCCGTGGACTCCAAGTGGTTTGAGGGTGCGATACGCAGTTGATGGTGGTGAATGAAGTTATCTATGAAGATCGCAGTACCTCCTCAGCCATCGGTTCTTTCTGTTCCGTATGAACTCATGCCTGGAAGACCACACTATTGATGCGGGGACAGGTGTGTTTCCTAGACCAAGAGGATGTTGAACTTCTGTATTGATAGAAAGTTGGCAACTTCTGCTGGTTGTCTGCCTAAGCCATTATTCTTCTGGTTCCCAATATCCATTGTTGATACAGAAGGTAAACACGGTCTGGATTAAGACCATTTCTGGTAAAGTTTGTAGGGAGCGATGAAGAAGAATTTCTAAAAGCGCTGCTGCAGATTTAATTTGTAGATGAGGAGGTATCCGTTCAGTTATTTCACTAAATGCAGCAATATCTGTTACACGCTGCCGATTTGTGTTGGCGTTTGACGCAGCTTTATGTTGTGGAGCTGTTGGTTTGTTTGAGGGCAAGGTCCGCTGAGGGAGTGGGAGTGGTTTGGCTTGATTGAGAAGTTGATGAAAGGTTGGAGGGTGTTGAGTTTGGGATTGAGGGGGCAAATCTTGAGAAGGTTGTAATGAAGGTTGAGGTAAGGCAGGAAAATCAGGATGAGATTCTGCTTCTTGGGATGTAGTGGGAGTCGGAGTATTGGCCACTTATGCTGCATATGAAGGAAACTGAACTGGAGTCCTAGCCGTTAGACCAGAAAACCTGGCGCCATAGAAGGCTTCTCTGGGAAGTCCATGAGGATTAGGCACCCTGGGAGGAACATGCACCTGAGACCTTTTAGCTCCTCTCCTGTTACTCTCTAACTCATAACGTGCTTCCCCCCAAACAGGACATTTGGCATAACGGCACCAATGCTCCTTGCCACAATTAGCACATGTGGGTTTAGTTGAAGTCAGCTGCTGCACGCTGATCGTAAATGGCCACTTTGCCCACAGTGGGAGCAAACAGATGGAAGTTTACAAGCCTCAGAGCTATAAGGGAATTTCTGGCAATTGACGCATTGCTGTGGACGGAAGGGAGGACGGTAAAGCTCTACGGTGACTGTAGCTAAAAACATTCTGGACCCTTTTTAGATATCTTCCTTCCTGCCCGTTCTCTCTATGACTAACCGAAAATGAGGTTGTGGTCCTGGATTTGGGCCTCTGATGGTGCGAAGACGGTTAACACTAAATACTGATAGGCCTCTGCTTAAGAGGTCCTCCTTGACCTCTTCTTCAGTAATGTACTGTTGGAGGTCCTTAAGAGTGACATGGAGTCGTTTTTTCTCAGATAAAAGAGTTGCCACGTAAGGAATGGACTGATCTTCCAGCCATTGACGAATCTCACGATGATCATTCCGATCGATCGGAAGTATGGCCACGGTATTCCGCATGTTTTTGAGTGTGTAGGATGAATCTGACCCAGGAAACGTTCGTAACTTTCTTCCATCATATGGATTACTCAGGAAGATGGGAGGTTGTTTGGCAATCCTAGGAGTTTCTGTAGAAGGGACAGCGGAAGCTGTTTCCGTGGACCCTTGAGATAAGACAGGTCACTCCTCTGCCGTTTTGGTGGGATTGGTTTGATGGAGGGTGAGTTTGAGGAAGTCGCTAAAGTATCAAAGCGATTTGAGGTCCTGGGGGTACGGTCACTGGCCCGTTTAATCTGCTGATTGTGTTTCCATTTGGGGGTGACGTGTTGCCATTCAGTATCTGTAATTGACTGCTCATTTTTACTTAAATATGTTTAAAGTGTTTTAAATCATGTTTACTTAGAGAGTCAAGACGGGAGCGATGACTAACTAATTTCTTGAATTCAGAGGAGGCTATTTTGGCATTATTCCCTTCAGCAGCCTTCTCGAGTAGTTCCGGGAGTTGGTCTTCTACTGCCTGGATGTATCGGAGACTAGCTGTTTTCTCCATTGGTATCCATGCCAGTAGATTGGGTTCTATTGGTGTGGAGGGATGCCCGAGTAGAGGAGAATCTAGGAACAGACTAATGTCGCCACCATCAAGTAATAGGACAACGCCTTCTTCCGAAAATCTTCTAGATGTAAGTTTGTAGAAGCTGTGGAAGAAGTATCTAGGCAGTATTAGTATCCATGTTGAGAGATGACAGATAACAGCCAATGGAGAGCCTCAATGCAACAGCATATCAGAGCGCAAGGAAAGCCAATCAAAACGAAGCACTTTTGTGCATGCAAAAAGGGCACACATGCCATTTTGCTGTACGCTGTATTTTTGTTTTTAATATTTTAAAACAACCAATAAAATACTTGCGCTGCCATCTGTTGCTTATATACTTTCAAATAGTTCAGTGCTCAGTGCTGTTTATGCATGTGGTACAATACATAACCGCTGCCCGCCTCGGTAGCGTAGATGGTAGCATGTCTGCCTCACGTTCAAGAGGTCGTGATGATGTTATGATGATATATATAAGGGCACTCATACTACGGGGGTCATCAGCGCCCTTTAAAAAACTAGTCATGGCAAAAGCCAAATATAAAACTTTCTAAAAACTATACAAGTGTAACAAAACCTATTAAAGATACACGTACATAAAAAACATCAATCAAAACCTACTAAAAATTTCCTTCACTAAATCCTAAACGCTAAACTAGACAAGAATCTAAAACTTTCCCCACGGATCTCCATGCACGGCCTACACGTGGGTGGGCCTGTTGACCGTCTCCCTCAACCACGAAGAGGAGCCCACACGAGGGAGACTGTTGGCTCGGGACCCCGGGTGCACCAAACCCGTACCTACCGAAGTAGGCCCCTGGGGGGAAATTCAAGAGGTCCCGAGTTCGAATCTCGGTCAGGGTGAGTTACCTGGATTAGGTTTTTTCCGAAGTCTTCCGTTATCCTTCAAGACGAATGTCGGGTAACTCTAAGCTCCATGGACCCTGGACTCATTTGAGCATCTTTTCATCCAATTCCGATATAACTTAACGTTGGGGTGGACGTAAATTACAAAGAAAAAAATACATATATGCTGTGACTTTCAATGTGATGATTTTAGTCCTTGAACGCTACTAGGCTAACAACCAATCTGTGTCTTGCGGTGTTGTCACATAGCATTCCCTCTTAATTGAGTACCTAGTGAATCCATTTCTACTAAGTATTATTTCTGCTACGACCAAAATTACAAAAGTAGTCCACTAGGAAGTTATGCAGTAATATTTCTAACAAAACCGTAAAAACCCATATGTTTAGCTTCAATAGTGTTTACAATACAAGTAATACAACGACAATCAAATCAATTTATTTCATCCCTAATAACACTTACATGTTTTGGGATACGTCAAGATAAACAATTGTAGACATTTAATTACAATTCGTCCAGTTTATACAAACATTTTTGTATTAGAAACTTCTTTAGTTCATTTTTAAATAATTTACCTTTTTTGTTTTTACTGAATTTGGTAGTTTATTAAATAACATATTTGTCATTATTAATGGATCTTTATCTGTTGACTTCTTATTTAAAGTTATTCTATGGTAATTATTGTGTGTTTTTGTTTCATGTTTGTGAGAATTTTTAAGTTACCCATTTCCTTCTTGCTAACTACAAACATGAGTACTTTAAAAACATATTAAGATAATACTGTTAGGATTTTGTTTTCTATAAAGACATTTCCACATGATTCTCTTCTATTTACCGTATATATACATCTTGTACATTCTGCAAAACCAGTAATTTGTTCATGTTAGTCATACAAGTGCTGCCCCACATCTCAACTGCATATTGTAGATGTGAATGTATTATTCCATAACACTGGGCAGCAATGCAAATGTTTCGAGCTTAAAAATATTGAATTTACATTTATTTCCATTTTCTGCATTCACAAATCGCCATAAATGATAGATTTGCTCAAGTTTTGAAGATAAAGTGACATATCATTTGTCAGAGTGAAGATTTTAAATTTGGGGGAATCTTTTTTGGGCTTGGCATACCTGTCAAATAACAAAACACAGTCAGAGAGAAATTTTGGAAATTAAGTGATGCAAAAGTTAAGGAATGCATTTTTGTCGGACAACAAATAAGGGAATTTGTAAAGGATCCTGTATTTGGCCAAATTTTGGAGTGGAAAGAAAAGCAACTTTGGGAAGCCACAAAAGAGATGACAACTACAAGCATTTGGTGACAGTGCTCCTGCAAAAATACCGTAACCTTGGCTGTAACATGTTCCTTAAGATCCATTTTCTCCACTCCCACCTAGACTTTTTCCCTCCTAGTTGTGAAGCTGTTAGAGGTGAACATGGGGAGAGATTCCATCAGGACATTTGTGTTTTGGAACAAAGACATCAGGGCCGTTGGAATGAAGTAATGCTTGCGGATTGCTGTTGGTCTTTGTATACGGATTCTGCAGAACTATCACAAGAGGCAAGCTAAAAGGCGACGAAGTCAATAGGCCTCCACATGATTCTCTTCAGACAGGACTATCTGCGAAGTATTTTTCCAGCAATTTAGAACTCTTAGCATGTAATTACCAGTTAAAAAATCAAATGCACTTTCATTGTTGTTAGCATGTATGTAATTAAAATTTATCCTTTTCTCTCAATAGGTTATTATGTAATATTTCCACCTTATGTGTATCATAGAAACCAGAGGTTTTTCTCAACCCAAAATTAGTAGGAATAGCCTCATTAAGTGCTCGAAACATTAAAAAATTGTTTTGTTTCCCAGTGTAATAGGTTAATTTCGGATGTTCAGAATTTAGATATTTTGCTAGGTTCCTTAATAAGTAAATATTTGTACTTATCTTTTACATATGTTGTCAATATGGCGTCTGGAAGTTAGGTTTTCATCAATAACCACCCCTAAGAATTTTATCTTATCTAGTTGCTCGATTTGTTCACTGATTATATTTGCATTAATGGGATTACTACTATACCTGTTATTGCGGTGTTGTTTTTTGAATATTTACTTTCAGGCGACTGTTTAGTAAGATAATTGTAAATAATTTGCGTTTCTGTAGTTATCATTTTCTCCATTCCATTTATTTCCTTAGTACCAAATTTCAATGAGGTGTCATAGGCATAGGTCACTGTTTTTGAGTGACAATGTTGCCTCGTATAATGATGCTTTGCGCCTTAAGCACTGTAATGACAGAATTACTTTGATTAAGCTAAGATGTTTGTTAAATTCAACACAGAACAAACAGTTGACGTCGGGCGCTCGGGCGATTACGGTTTTAAAATTGCTGACGTGGAACGACTTATTTACGAAGAAATTGACAATGTAACACATCAAGACTGAGAAAACTGAGACATGCAGATAAACTACAGGAAGAGACTTTTGGAAAGAAATAGCACGTGACGAGATTTTGGAGCCTACCATAAATTCGCACTGTTCAGACAATGAAGATAGTGACAGTAAAAAATTGTCTCTTGACGAAAGTGACATTCACAGCTATTTGGTTGAACCATTAACCGCTCCATTGGATTATAAAAACGCTAAACTAATATTATAGCAAAATCATTTATATTATATACATAAATGCGCTAGCTCTAATTTTGATTTTAACATCTGCGTAGTTATAACAATTGTAAAATTCCGTTTGAGGTTTCCTTACGTCTAGCACCAAGTGCATTTGCATCTTTTAGCAGAGTGTACGAGAGAGGGAAATATGAAAAGAGCAGGATAACGACGTGGCAACACTGAGCACACAAATGCTTTCCATTCGCTACAGAGCAGAACTGTTCCCATTTTAAAAATATAATAATTTAAATTTTCCACTTCCTTATTTAATTCAAGATCGCCAGATTGTGATAGTGTTGCAATGGAATAGGAGTGGCACATAATGAATATTGCTGATGCTGTGAACAGCAAAAATAAATGTATTACTTCAACTTACGTTTAAATACCTCTTAGAGAGGAAGTTATCACTTAAAAATAAAGGAATAATCATTAACATCGATAGTTTGATTTAAAAAAAAAACCTGCTCTGAATTCATTATTTCTGAACATTCTACTTCTATGCGTGACATTCGGACCTAATTTCGTGTTTTGACGCGATTCAGATTTTTGTGAAGTAACATGCCGATTCTTACAGTAACCAGATATGAAAAATCATCCCGAATAAACATAACTTCTGAGAACGTTCCTAATAAATCCAAGATACAGAATTCGTTTGCCATTTAAATATCCTATAGGTAGGATATTTTAATGAAAATCGTTAGAACTGGTTTTGAGAAAATCCATTGTTTTTCTGTATACGTGGAAGAGAAGATAAAATAAACGACAATCTCCCAATTAAGACAAGTATATATATAAAAATTCAAATGACAAATAATATACCAGAAATGGTGACCCAGGAAAATAGTATTTGACATCTATTGTGTATTTTAACCACTGAGCAAAAATTATAGTTAAAAAAGCTTCCAGATCAAAAAGTTAATATCTGACTATCCAAGACATGATGTTATAGATTACTGACAGGCCATGACCGATTTGGCTGCAACCCTTCATAAAATTGGTATCCTCAACTTTCCAATTTTCTTTATGATTATTGAGTATTTTCTTTGGAAGATACTGAAGATAAATAACATTTTAGTATTTATGCACTTTTCTGCCTATACAATTGAACGGAAAATTTAGCATCAAAATACGTGCTCTTTCTGGAGGTAAGGCTGTTCATAGACAAACTGTAATTGTGAACTATGGGCCACAATCACTTCCAATCGCTTTGTCCAAAATGCCGTGAACATTAGGGAATTTGTGAATGTACACGGAAGTCAATTATGAGCGGAATTAGGAATGCCACTCCTTTTTTTTTTTAAAAAAGTAGATGGAGGTGAAAAGAGTTGTTCTCGACAACTGTTGTCTAGAGGAAGTGGTTCTATGTTTATTTTATTTCACTGTTTGAAAAGACAAGTTTGTGTCAAACAGCTATTGTTCAACTTCAGTGCGGCTCAGTTTTAGCTATTAATGGCTATCCAGTGTTACCTGGTATGCCTGCAGGACATGTGTTGCTTGAAGGAACGAAATCTGTGTTTATAAGTCCCAAAAGACCCAGCTCATACTTTCTGGTGTTGAGGCAATGCATCGCATAATTTTATAAAACTAGTGCCCAATTTTATCTTCCACGTATCGAAGGAACAAAGCTTAGTGAAGTTGTCTCTTTTAAAGAATACATGGACCAGGAAGTTGCCCACGTAAATCACCACGCTACCTATCGGATTAGTACGAATTTACCCGTACAATGTTATCTGTTGTCTACTGTAGCGACATTGGCTTGAATTTCTGCTACTGGCGTGAGCAAGTGTGCAGCCATGATGTACCCCATCCTAACGGTGAGCTTACCCAATGCAACTGGACAGCCACTTGCGAGACCTTAAGTAGAGCAATGCTAGATGCTCAAAGAAGTTAGGATTATGGGATGGAGGATGACCAGATACTGCAGTCAAGAGGCTTACTGCTGTGTGGTCACCCATCTAGGCGTTGTCAGTCACGTTGCTTCTTATCTTGGTGAAGACGAGGTGGAGGCTGTCTGTAATCCAAGACAGCTGGTAATTTTCCGTTTGGAAGACCGGTGGTGATATTGGCCCAGTAAATCACTCAAACGGTTGTAGTATGATGAGATTTTAGTCTGCGGATACCTGTACAAGTCCTGAACCCCAGGCCTCGCAATCTGTAGTATCAGAGGTGACATGATGACACCATAAAGGCGTGCGTGGAGTATTTGGGCATATTTGAGTTGCAAATTAGGTACAATGAGTGTAGTGTGATCTAGGCTGACCTTTGGTCTGACAAGCGGAATCAATTGTAAGATATTTGGGGGAATTAACCAATGGGAGCGGTCTTTGGCGTAGCCTTAGAGACTTCTCTGGCATCCGATTGTAAACTTTAATCAGCAGGAGTCCACCTCGGTAGCGTAGATGGTAGCATGTCTGCCTCTCGTTCAAGAGGTCTCGAGTTCGAATCTCGGTCAGGGTTAGTTACCTGGATAAGGTTTTTTCCAGGGTTTTCCCTTATCCTTAAAGGCGAATGTCGAGTAGCTCTAAGCTCCATGGACCCCGGACTCATTTGAGCATCATTTCACCAATTTCATTCACCGTCCGATATGACTTAACGTTGGAGGACGTAAAACTAAGAAAAATAATTAGTCAGCAGGAGAATAGTGCTCTTCTGCGAGTTGATAACCATTCTTCACTTTTCACTCCATCCGCCAATGGTGTGTAGCTGTCGTTGCAGTGGAGGGAAGCAGTAATGCATTTTCTTCTATCCTGTACCAATCGGCATACTAGCATTTCACAGTACGGGATTCCATTATGAAGTCAAACACGTAGGCGACCGTACACTGCCTTTCGGCATTCCAACTGCTATTGGGCTGATGACATCTTCCCCTCCATGTGCACCCCGGAATTAATTGCCTGTCAGAACGAGGTGGGGGAACAGACCTCTGCCTCCATGAACTTGTACAACATACCTTGGTACAACATGGTAGCAAAGGCCTTTTCTAATGCAAGATACTTGGAAAAGGTGTGAAAGATTTATGAATTTGTAAAAAATGTGTAAAAATATGTGTTATTTTGTGATTGGTCGTAGAAATAATTGTATTACGTAATATGGTGCCGTTGCAGTAAATCGGCTAATCATAAATGTAATATAGGAGTAGCGATAGTAATGGAAAGTAAATAATCTTCAGAAAGAGCTATTCTGTAATCTTGATAGTGATGAGCGAACGTGCAGAAGTGAGTAATTGTGTTTAATTAACGGAAATGATTTATTAAGGAAATAAGGATTTATCGATGTGTTGGAGGTAAACTGCAGTGATTGACTAGGAAAGAAAGTTCGAGTAAAACGTAATCCAGATTATACAATCAAATTATATATTACGAAATCGGACTTATCTAAAATTTTATTTGTGTCACTAGAAACCACACCAGGAATCAAGAGATCTCATGACTCTTATTTAATCAAAATCAGTCATCAAGAAACAATTCAAACTACAACAAAGTACCCGTGTAACATTTATAACAACCCTGTAACCCTGTTACATCTAGCTTCCCGACCTGGGTCTTCGAAACAGTCAACGTGCATCCTATCTGCTGCGAATGGAAAATCGGGTTACAATAGGTACAAAAGTATCGCGAAAGTTTTGAACTTTTTCTGAAAATTCAGGACAGCCTTATTGATCAGTGGCAACAGCTACACGACATAACCAAATTGATTATTCGAGAGGCTTACCGCTCTTCAAAGAGCACAGCACAGGAGAGGAACAGGAGTAGTTGAGACTTTTGAGACTCTTGGGGGCAGCTGATGGAAACATAGGTACATGAGCTGACTCATTCTTTGTTTGGGATTCAAAATGAAGGCAACTCTCACCTGCTTTTAATAAATTGAAAAGTGGCGAAGAATCTATCTGGAGCATGGACATCATGGCCACATTTCTATCGGAATATGAATTGCCTCGTG
Organism: Mantis religiosa; assembly: GCA_030765055.1. Classification (NCBI taxonomy): domain Eukaryota; kingdom Metazoa; phylum Arthropoda; class Insecta; order Mantodea; family Mantidae; genus Mantis; species Mantis religiosa. The sequence goes on along the minus strand of CM060949.1, from coordinate 190,571,178 downwards.
TGGTGAGAGAAGTTCATCTTAGAGGTAATCTTGGAGCTCAAATGTGAGGCTCCCTCAGATGGTCCGTAGGCGATGCTGATATGGTTTCTTTCCTTTGTAAGGGATCTGATTAACTACTTAAGTTATTTTTCTACAGTTTTGTGTTTTGCACAGTGTCTCTCGGGCCTATTTGATGTGTGTGCAGAGCATTGGTGGAGCCAGGGTCTTGAAATGCTGGTAAACTGCTTGTAACCTTGGATGTCTTTAGTGGCAGCCAGAGTTGATTTGGAATGGTTACCTTGTTTAGCTCGTCATACGTTAAGATAAGTATGCTCACGTACCACATTCAGCGCATAATAGGGAAAGTCGTGGCCGCCACTTCCAGCTACTTTATAAGTTTCCTGTCATATAGAAATACATATCAGTTCCATTAAAACCTGTAGTGCTTTCTGGCTGCTAGGCACAGACGGGCAATTGAAAGGGATTTCATGACAGTGAACACTTCTGCCAATCAGCAGTCCACTGTTATACTATGCCCCTCACATTATTTCACCACAAAGCTGTTTTGAAGTCTTCCTTAGATGTCATATTGATTTTTTATTTTATGTCCTGTAATGTAAGTCATATTAGATGATGAATAAAATGCGTGAAATAATGCTGAAATGAGTTCAGAGTCCACAGAGCTTAGGGTTTTCGAGAATAAGGGAAGATTCTGGAAAAAGAACCATTTCCAGATAACTCACTCTAAGATTCGAACCCGTTATCTCTTGAATGTGAGGCAGACAAGCTACCTCCACACCAAGGAGGCGGAGCTGCTTCACTGTTCTATCAATGCATATGCGTTTCTCGAATGTTCGCGAGTGCTGTAATAGTTTCTTTTACAGTCTTCAATATCAGTAGGTGAAGTGTAAAATATGTCACAACCTGCTATAAAACGATTAATGGTACGGTTTTCGTACATCCAGTTCCTTCAGAAGGCAGGGAAAGTGCGGAAATATAACTGTATACCTTAGCGAAGCTCGCGAAATATGCATTTCGCGTGAATATTTTGAAATGCAGAGGTAAATACGTGGTCGCTAGTGTCAGTGAGGTTGTAGGCTAAACCGCCTCTGGGTTAAAAAGGAACCAAGTTATAATTTACAACTTAATTAATATACCAAGATTAATATACACCTTTTTAAATTGTGTTTCTTCCCTAGTGTTTTCAGTAGCAGTTATTTAAGACCTGTATTTAAAAAGGATTACAATATTTGTAGACATACAGATAATATATACATAATGTCATGCTATATGTATATGATCCGTGGTTTTGACGTGCATTAATCTTTTGTTAAACACTTGAGCAGACAAAAATGCCGAAGTTTATGCATTCACTATATATTAGTACAATATGCATGCAATTTGTGCGGTATGATCCTAATGTAGAATTTCTTCAATTACGAAAAAAAAATGCTTTTCATTTATCAACAATAAATCGACAGGATTTGTCTACAAGAAATCGGCAGGACTTAAACGTTTCCAAATAAACATTTTGTAGCGGGCTGTGCAAAGTGTTTATACGTGTTTATTTGCGCGGCACACAGTTCAGCTGAGGGAAGAGCTGGCAACCTAGCGCACGTGCGTTTCAGACAGGTGGTAGCTGTCAACAAAGAAAAGCAAACCTCTCATCAGAATGAGGTCGTTTGAAATTGGTTTTCGAAGGAGCTGTAATTCTTGTTTCTTGTTTCTTGTAAATTTTATACTATTTCGTAGACGATACTTTTTTTTATTATTTTGTTTCTGTTGATTTTGTGCATCAGAACGACCTGTCCAATATTGACTGTAATTTTATTACTTGTAGAATTAATTGGATTCACATATTATTGCTTTTGAAGCAAATTTGTGGCAATACTGTGTGCCACATGTTTATTTGAAGTGATTTGAACATTGGTAGCATTGATGTTATGATTCAAATGATAGCAGACGGCGGGCGGGTACTGGAGCGATAAAGAAATGTACATGTTATGACAGGTTTGGTGTTCTATATAAAGTCTTGAATTGTGAGCTTAACGTTTACAATGGCTACTGAAATGCAGAATTACTTAACAGTTTTAAATAATTGTATTAAACCTAATTACTATAACAGCAGCGAAGCTCAGAGTGCTGTGCAAAATATTTTAAAGGTTTTTGAGGAAGATTTTACCATACAAGAGCTGGGTACGTATAGACTATATTTTTAATTTATCCATTTTTATTAAATACAGATATAGTTTACGTTAATTTTAATATTCTTCTACGTGCTCACTCATAGTGTACAGCAATAGGTAAATCTTTGGTTGAAAATTAATTGTTCTTTCACACAGGCCGTGTGTAGGCTTAAGTATAGAAAGGTAGAGTCAGACCGAAAAATTGAATGCTATAGCCGGGATTTGAACCATGGATTGAACAAGATCCGTGGTTCAAATCCCGTCTATGGCATTACATTTTTCAGTCTGACTCTACCTTTCCAAATCTTTGGTTGTGTGATTCTTGAAAGAGAAGTAGATAGTGCTAAATTCTGCTACAGTGAGTACTTTTTCAGATTACTGAACACCTCAAGTGTCAACTAAAACCATCACATTTGAAATAAAAGCTTAACTTACCTATATTACATAAAAGTATCAGGCAATCCTAATCAACAATCTTTATGAAAGATATAAAGTCAGTTATACTCACTCCTTATATATTGTAAAAGTATTCTTTAATATTTGTTCAACAGGTAAATATTCAGTGCATAGGGCAGATTGCAATTTCATGGGAATATATACTCATTTGTTATTGTTGACCTGCAGTAATGCATGTTGTGAAGTTTATGCTTGAAATGGTAATGGTTTACAAATTTTCATTTTGTCTTATATAATTTAAAATGAAGGAAAAAATAGAGCATACTTAATGGTGGTCATGCAGTATGTTCCATAATTATATGTTTAATGTCCCTGTGTTTTACTTTAGATGGAACCAAATGAACAAATATGCACATGATAGCGATGCATGTCAGGCTTTTTTGTCTGAAAAGGAAGGATTGATAATTATCCTTAATAAAGCATACAGCGGTATCTTTGTATCGAGTTGAAGGCTTGGAATATGTATTTGTCTTTGCAGAACAGTAACACATTGTCTGCATAATGGGCCATTTAACGTGCAGCTGTGCTGGAAAGTCTGCCATAAACATGCTGAAGAGCATGGGGAATAACAAAGAGCCTTCAGGGACTCTACATCTTAGGGGTCTTATTAAAGATATTCTTTTGCACAACTTTGAAGGTGCAGTGACTGAGGAAACTGTATGATGTGTTGTTAGAGCCCATTGGATTAGCTTGTAGAGGAGTCCAGACCGACGGCACAGTGAATTTAAAAATCATTATATAGGGACCAGCTGTACTCTTGTATTTGAATATCACTTAAAGCATAATTTACTGTCATATTTCCCTGGCATGTATAAAAAAATTGGCAATAAAATCATGGTTAGCTTGGATAATGTGAAATATATAAAAGAATAAACAGTTTTAAGAATAGTTTGTACAAAAGTAGAGAGTCACATCAGTACAAGACTCTAATTTTCTACGTAGTTATCAATGTGATTAAATTATATATAATTATTATAAAGAAACTTGAAGCATACAGTATTAAAGGAATAGCAGGTAACTGGGTAATATCTTATTTGTTAGGAATCAAAGTACTGAAATTAGGTCGACTGATAGTAAAGATTACATTAAACAACATTTATCATTGTTACAAACTAATGAATATGGAGTCCCTCAGGGTTCAATTCTAGGTCCCATACTGTTCTTATTATACATAAATGACTTGCCTGAACATCTACCAACTAAAGGCACTGATATCACATGGGCAGCCAGCCAGGTGAAAAGATGATCAGATTCAACGTTTCGGGGGTGTACATCTCTCCCATGATCAGGATATTTATAAAATGTTATAACCACAAATGAAATACTGGATATAACACAAATATAAACAAAGACAAAACACTATCAAAATTCGCATTACTGAACAAAAGACTGTTTTCAGTAAATTAAATGCCAGGTCAGGAGAATTTTTAATTTTTCATTTGTGGTTATAACATTTTATAAATATCCTGATGCTGGGAGAGATGTACACTCCCGAAACGTTGATATCTAATCTTTTCACCTGGCTGGCTGCCCGAGAAGAAAGTGAGTGAAGAGCAGTTAAATAGCAAATGTATGGAGGTGTTACTAAGTCTGGAAAAATACTTTTATACTCACAATCTTACCCCAAATATTAATAAAACAAATTACTTACTATTTTCACTGGGCAGGAGCTATATTTATAATGGACTAAATTTGACATACAAAGAGGAAAATATATCTAGAGTGCAGCCCGCCTTGGTAGCGTAGATGGTAGCATGTCTGCCTCACGTTCAAGAGGTCCCGAGTTCGAATCTCTTTCAAGGTGAGTTACCTAGATAAGGTTTTTTCCGGGGTTTTCCCTTATCCTTCAAGATGAATGTCGGGTAACTCTAAGCTCCATGGACCCTGTACTCATTTGAGCTTCATTTCACTCAATTCATTCACCATCCGATATAACTTAACGTTGGGGCGGACGTAAATTAAAAAAAAAATCTAGAGTGCAAAACACAAAATTCTTAGGCATCAACATTGATGATAATCTCACCTGGCAAAATCACATTTCGACTGTTTACTCTAAACTTAAGACTGTGTTTTTGTTACGTCAGCTACTTAAGATTTTACCTCCTCAAGCAATTCATAACGTACATTTTTCTTTATTTCATTAACTTCTGGAATATGGGGCTATGTTATGGGGTTCTGCTGGTAAGACTCTTTTTGCACACCTATTTTCAGTCCAAAAGAGGGCTATTAGAGTTTTAACTGCCACAATCTGAGTCATGTAGACCATACTTTTAAGATATTCAAAATCTTAATCCTCTTTTGCATATATGTAAATTATGTTATTTTGTATGTAAAAAATAAAAACACTCAACAGCATCCCCTTGCCTAAATAAAGATATACACAAACACCTCACTTCCAGACAAAATGACTTTTTTCTTCAGTCATATAGAGGCCAGTTTGGAAATAAAAATATTATTTATTCTGGATCAAAATACTTCAACATATTATCAAACAGACTGAAGTCAGCGATAGAAATACTTTTAAAAAAGAGCTCAAAATGTATTGGTTAACCCATTGTTTTTATAATGAAGATGAGTTTCTTACCCATAATGGAAATTAATCACATTTTAAGCATAGTTGAGTTTTTGGCATAATAGTATGCACAGATTTACATTATCAATATTTAGGCTAATTTTATAAACTAGTATTTTTTATCACATGACTGATGTGGTCTTAACAACAATTGTCTATGTGTATAATGTTATTTTATATTGTAATTATTTTGTATTGTAAACTGACGTGGTCTTTGTAACACTGTTTTTGTGTATACTATAGGACTGAAAATAAAAATCATGAGTACTTAAGAATTTAAGTGTGGTTATCCCATATTCCTGTACCTACAAGATTAATATAAACATACTATATTTCTTCTTATTGCTTCATTTAAATTTGATTATATTAGTTTTTCAGAGCTATTAGTGAGGCTTGAAGATTTGAAATAATTGTCTATTTTTAGCGATTTCTTGCCGCCTGACTGATGTTTAATGAATCAAATTTCTAGGGCTCCAAGTAGATGAAGAGCTCAATCGGAGAAAACAAATAAGTCATGCTACTAAAGGTTAACTCTGCTTGCTCTGCATTAAGAAACTTAAAAGCTTAATCAAATTGCCATAAGAGCAGCACATTTTGAATATTTTCACTTCCTATTATGACATGGAATTATTTTCCATAGTAATTCAGCACCCAGCAGGCAAGTTTTCATATTACAAAAAAGGACTATACATACTATTTGTGGTATTGGCCATAAATTATTTAAAACCCCCAAAAATTCTTATGTTGCTGGTAAACACATACTCCCTGTTAAGCTATCTTACAGATAATTATAATAACTTCACAACTTGCTGCGCACAACCACAGTATAAGAATTGCAGGTTATCTGTATAGACCAGCAAATAGCTTAAAATTGTTCCAGAAAGAATGTATACTATTCTACAGTAAAAATATACAATAACCTCCATACTACTTGAATGAATGAATAAATGTATTATTCTTAATTATATATACAAATTCTTATACATTTACAATTTCATAATATTTATCTTATATATATCACTACATATCTCAAGTTACATATAAAATTACAACTTTTTATTGAGTTGCTGAATTTCCTTGGGCCCATAGACTCTTAACACCATGGCTTTTGAGCTATAGGACCCTATTTACCACTTTTGGTCCTCAGTCTACATTATCCTGATTATCATTATTTCTAATTTTTCTTAACCATTTATTTCTCACTAAACCTGAGTACTTTCCTATTTCCAATACATTGTTTCTTGAATTAACACTCGGTAACCTTTTAACTAAAATTTCACTATACCTTGTTTCACGTAAGCTTGCCCAGGATCTCTTAATGGTCACGTGACCTAATCACCTCTCATTGGTTGCTGTTGTGGTAATGACTGTCGTGCGGTAAAAATTAGTTCGTTATTTAACATGGAAGAGAATTGTCAAATTTATATTTTCGTAACTGTTTTAATTAAATATATTACGCAACAGAGTTGATTTATCTGAAATGCATGTTAATTCTTAAACAAAGTAAAGAGGAGGCTCCTTTGCTCTCAAGCACATGGCACGATAGCATGTGATTTAGCGGTAGTGGTGACATTTGTTTATAAGACATCACTGACCTTGTTTTGAACTGGATTAGTCATGCATCGCCATTCGAAAGTGCGGGAGCTAAATTATTTTATTGATCGTTTATTGCGCATGTATTATATGTATAATGGCAGAGTCTAACGCCAGTTTTTCGCTTAAGTATCGCAAGGATAATTATTTACAAACAGGCGAAAAAAGAATTGTGTTGCATGTGTTTAATGCACTCACAGAGAAGAATCCGTCTTTGTCAGTGAGAGAAGTCGAACAGCTGGGCTCTGAAGTTATAGGTTACATAGTCCACTTTTGTTTGACCGCTTTTCCTCTCCAATTCTTCGTTTCCTCACATTCTGTCAACAAATGGCAAACTATTTGTTTTCATATTACACATTATACACTTTCCTTGTTCTTCTCCCTCCCCTAAGCCTTTTAACTTTGTCACTCCTGTTCTGGTTCATGCGAAGCCTTCTCTTGTCATTTTGTCACAAATATCCACATTTTTTTCTCTTTCCCAATTCATTTTATCTCTCAATAAGTACATAGTGAGGTTTTGGAATTTAAACTTCCTATTATATACTGCCTTTCTATGTCTTCTATCCTCATTTTGACTCTTTCCCAGAAACCTTTCTATACTCTATTACTATCCCTCCAAATATCCCCATATCCTATTTCACTCAGTATTTCCTGTATACCCTTCAGAAAGATCTTCTTTAGTACAGTTTTGCTGCATTTCTAAACACTGCTTCAAAATATTATTAGTTTCCAATTCTTTTTTTCTGAACCAGTACTTCTATGCTCGTTTCCTAATTTTAGCTTTGTTATCATATCTTCCTAACTCCATTTGTGCAACCCTATTTGGTGAAGCTCTTGGTATGCCCAAAATTAGTTTGCAGAAACTCCAATGTACCTTGTTTACATTATCCCATCCTTTCTCTATGCCCCAAATTTCAGCTCCATACAACATTTTTGCCTCGACTACTGCCCCATATATTCTCTCCAATCATTTTATTTGTATCCCTGGTATTTTATCTATACATGTTCTAATGGCTTTCATTGCCAGTTTCCCTTTAGCTATCGGCTTTTTCAAAAATGATTGAAAGAGTAATGTTTAATAGAATAACACAATTTCTAGAATCTAACAAAATACTATATAACGCCCACTTTGGGTTTCGAAAGAAAAAAATGTATAAATGATGCACTGTATTCACTTGTAGAAGCAATTATGAAACAAAAAGATGAACGAAATCAGACATATGGCTTATTTTTGGATCTTAGTAAGGCATTTGATATGGTGGACCACGACATTCTACTAAGAAAATCCCATCACTATGGGATAAGAGGGCAAGCAGAAAACTGGTTTGAATCCTTCTTAAAGGAAAGGAGCAACCGGTGGAAATAGGAAATATAAAATCCACATGGAGAAAGATAAACAGAGAAGTTCCTCAAGGTTCTATTCTGGGCCCAGTGTTGTTTTTAGTTTATATAAATGAATCTTCCCTTGAATTTAAGACATGCAAACACAGTATTATTCGCAGACATCAATATGGTAATTGGTAATAAAAGTTCTGTTGATCTGCAAGCCATGGTAAACAAGACAATGATAGAAATTCAACAGTGGCTTATAAATAATAAATTAGTAGCTAATACAGATAAAACTGTCTCCATTAACTTTAGTCAAAAAACTTGTTATGGCTCCATCCAGTTTCTCATAAACAGCTCCTTTGTAACAGAAATTCAGGTTACAAAATATTTGGGAATATGGATTGATTCCAGTCTAAATTGGGAGCATCATATAAAGCAATTAAGTGAAAAGCTAAGTCGACTGTGCTACACGTTCCGAATTCTAACAAAGGTACTAAACATTGAGGTATTAAAAACAATATATTTTGGATATGTACAACCTATAATTACATATGGAATTATTCTGTGGGGGTCTACATCCAAGTCCTCGTGTATATATAAGATGCCAAAAAGAATATTAAAAGTAATTGAAAAGGTTCCCTTAAGAACAGAAAGTAAGCCAATAGTTCAGGAGTTTTACATCTTACCTGTTCAGTGTATTTATATTTATGAAGTAGTTTCTTTTATACATATGAATAGATCACAATTTACAAGTAATACAGATTGTCACACATACAATACAAGGAACAGTAAAAATATACATTTAAATCATCATCGCCTCACTGAGTCTAGATTTCATCTCTCAGAAAGGAATCATTCTATATAATAAACTCACAGCTAAGCTAAAAAATTTAAATAATAAATATTTCAGAAAAGTTGTAAAAAATATCCTAATAAAATTAATGCCGCAGTCAACAGATGAGTTTCTAAGAAGTAAAATTGATTTTTTTGGTAAAAGTTATAATGTCTCTTACAGACTAGTTCTTAAAAATGTAATGCATTAAAAATTATGTGACCTAAGTTGCATTTTTAATTACTATTTGTATTATTATTGTTCTGTTAATTACTACCGCATTACTTTAATCAGTATTGTATTATATAATTACTATTGTATTATTCATAATTGTATTACTCATAAGAAATGTATTCTTATGGGTACAAATATGAATATTGTATTTCCTAAGGTGAATAAAACTTACTTACTGTTTTGCTGTGATCAAACCATCTACCATTACTGTTTAGCCTTACTCTGAGATAATTAAATTTCTTTACCACCTCAATTTCATTCCATATTACTTAAAATTATTAGGTAATTGTAATCAACATAAAATCTTCAAGAAACATTTACTCGTTTTTATACACTCACTCCCTATATAATACAAGTAATTTTTTAAACTCCCAGTCAACAGGGAAATTTGTAAAACATGGAGCCAATTGAAGTTGATTTGATGATTTACATTATTGTTAACCAGTTGTGATTGATGTTCTGATGTTGATGCTTGAATGGTGAAGGCTTTCAAATTTTGATATGTTATTCATAGCGTAAGATAAATAAAGGAGCACGTGTACTATGGTGATGGGTGTATTACTGGTAGTGATGCATTTGCCATAAACGAATGATGTGTTCAGTGTCCCTGAGCTTTGCTCTTAGTAGAGACCCAACAAACAAACAAAGCTTCGCCTGCTAGTGCACTTCAAATTTGCAGTGACTATATGTATTTGATTCCATAAGTTAATCACTTTCTACCAGTTGCACATGTACAAAAGCTCCTTAAAATGTTCATAAGTCAAAATGTGCTAGAACAGGACTATGCTGTGGAGGATTGGACACGGAGGTCCAAATTTGGTCTAATGTAATTTTGACCCCAAGTGGGGCACCCCTGGGAGAAATGATGACACAAGAGGGGACAGAGGGCAGGCGTCCCAAGGATCTACGGCAGTGCAGAGGGCAGAGTCCTTACAATTGACCAATTGGAAACTCCATGGCAGTCCAGAACAACTGGCATCTCAGCTATTGTGGTCTTGAAATGGTCCACTAGGCCGCCCCAGAGACTGCCCTACTGGAGGAGGAAGTGTGGAACATATCCTGCCATGCAACGCCGAGACACTCGCCGACACTTCTGCCCTAAAAGAGACCACCAGATCAGAGATCATATGAAATTGTAATGGAGATGAAATGGAGGAACAGGAAATTCAGGGGATGTAATTAACCCACACAGCATTCGCCTGGCGACTCGGTAAACCCCCTGAAAAACCCGTGGTCAGGTAGGCTGGCCATGAGAGTCGAACCCGGACCTCCCAAATGTGGACCACAGATGAAACTGCCTGAGCATCCCACTCGGCATGTTTCATCAAATTTAGAGGAATAGCACAGTGAATTTGAATGTCATACACTTTAAATTGCTACATAATCTTATGTTTAATTGATTGATTAATTATAATATGCAAGTTGAGTGTAGGGATTAGCACAAACTAAACAGTTCATATCATTTGTAGTGCTGTAAAATTGGTAGTGACTTTGGTGAGCTATTCAGTCATCAGTTATCTATTGCATGCATTCTACGTTTCTCATTTTAAATCTTACAGGTATTTTCATGACTTGAAAAGCATTGTTAACAGTGAAGTGCAACAGTCTCAAAAACATTCCTGATTTCTTAAAAGAACATGAGTGAAGTTACAAGTTTTAAAAGGTATGACTCAATTTTAGTCTTTATACATTTTCATGGCTATTAAAAATTCACAACCACAAATTTGGAGGAGGATATCTATGGGGCTAGGAGAAGTTGTTTTATACTTTTTAGTCTGTTAAACATGGTATACGAAAAACTTAATTCTTTAAATGTAAATTTCATATCATACTTATGATTATGATATATGATTTCTGTCATATATTTCAGAATCACATTTTCTTATGAACTGTTGTGTGTGCAAGAATGTATCTCATTCACTTCTTTACACATGAAGTAGTCTCATATATAAACATGCTCTTTTATATTAGAAGACTTAATAAGTTATATGTTATTAAAACTTAAAACTTCACTCACGTCAATTATTAAAAACAGGAATGTTTTTGGAACCATCATAGTCCTATCTTCAGCTGATTGGCCACCATCTTCACAGTCATCTATCATGTGAACCTCTTGTAATTGGCTCATCTTGGAATATTTCCTACATAAGTATATTAGATAACTCCCGACGGCACATCAAAATTTAAAATATGTGAAGTTATTTTACAATAAGCATCTTCTGCCATGTTTTGTTCTTTTGTTAATAGTTTCAGTATTTTAATCTCCTCTCTGATGTGGTGGTTCCTGTTCCATAAATGTAAAGCAACTGCTGATTTTGCTGTTTGTTTATATTTTATGTTTTTTCAGTGTTCTGTTAATCTATGCTCACTTTCTTCTCGGGCAGCAAGCCCAATCCAATATAAAATTTATCACAATCCTCACAATCTATCCTACATATGCCTGTCCTGGTGCTATTGTGTTTTAAGGGATTATTTTAAGAGATTGTTATGCTAGTTTGCTGTCGTAATCTTTAAATACTCATTCAAACTTAGGAAATGTGCATAGGTGGAATGTAAATTTTTTGTACATCCAGTTCGTATCTAGGTTTTGTCTATAATTCCAATTGATTATTTTTTCTGATTGAATTTGCATTAAAACGATTTTTCTGTGCTGTACTTAAAATATATTTAAATTCCTCATTATATTGTTTTGGATCTAGAGGTATGCTGTTAAGTCTTTAATCAAGCTTCTAAGTACTGCTAATTTATATGAAAGAGGATCGAAACTATTGGTTTTATGTAATTATCCTGTGAGTAGATTTTCTGTAGATCCCAAATTTTAAATCACCAATTTGTCATATAATCATTAACCAAGCAGGATGGCTCAGGCGGTTTCGTCTGTGGCCTGTATTTGGGAGGTCCAGGTTCGATTCCCGTGGCTGGCCTATCTGACCCATGTTTTCTTTTGGGGGGTTTTCCTGTGTTGCCAGGTGAATGTTCGGTAGGTAGGTTAATGTCTTTCCCTACATTTAACCTACATTATCATTTCACATTATCTCTCATCCAGTGGTAGGGTAGAAGTGTCGGCAGGTGTCATGGTCGAATGGCAGGATGATATGCTCTTGGTAAAACTTCCTCCTTTAGTAGGACTATCTCCGGTCTCCGCACCCTGTCTGATTGGGTGTTTCCAAACCACAGTAGGGTGGGATGCTGGTGTTCTTGCCTGCCAGGGAGTTTCCAAGGGGTAAAGTGTAGGAACCCTGCCCTCTGCACTCTCGTGGCTCCTTATGATGGCCACCCTCTATCTCCTCTTGCCTCATCCTTCTTCCTGGGGTGCCCCACTTGGATAGGTACATTGGGATTGGGATTTCATTACAGAGGGGATTCAGTATGTAGGCCACCATGTTGGGCCCATTGTTCCTATGCCCCCAAGATGGGCACCCCTGGGAGGAAGGATGAGGTGAAGGAGACAGAGGGCGGCCACCCAAGGAGCCAGGACAGTACAGAGGACAGGGTCCCTACACTTCACTTGGATAGAGACTTCCCCCGACAGACCAGGACAACGAACCCACTCCCCTGCAGTGGGACGGCAATGAGCCCAGCAGCCGAGCCCTAATGGCTCGAGGCAAGCGATCCGAGCCCTAAAGGTCCTTGGCTGGCAGTCTTGAAATGTTCCCAGTAGAGGAGCTGAGGCCGGCAATTGACCTACCGGAGGAGGAAGTAGTGTTCTTCAGAGCATATCATCCTGCCATGCACCGCTGAGACTCTCGCCAACACTTCTATCCTGGAAGAGACCAGTAGATGAGAGATGATATGAAATGATAATGCAGATGAAATGGAGGGACAGGAACTTCGGGAGATGTAATTAACCCACACAGCATTCGCCTAGCGACTCGGGAAAACCCCCATGGGTCAGATAGGTCGGCCATGGAAATTGAACCCGGGCCTCCTGAATGTGGGCCACAGACAGAACCGCCTGAGCCATCCCACTCGGTGATAGGTTCACTAGACCAAGTTTGGACCTCTGTGCCAAATCCCCTGCGTAGCGTAGTTTGGTCCATATAATCATTAAATCTAAGAAAGGTAAGTTTGAGTCTATTGGGCCCAAGGGTAATCAGCAACTCAGTGTAGTAATAAGTATGTAAATTTATAATAATTTGTAATTGAAATGGAAATAAAAGATTACATTATGACATTAACTTTTCCAATGTGTAAGGACTATGATACAATGAAGCACAAAATTAATATAATTTTGAGTCAAACTAGTACTCAATGCTCCACTTATTGCTGGTATTTGCCTGGGACACGTTTCGTTGGGATCTTCCTAGCATCATCAGCTGTTGTCGACTAATGGACAACAACTGATGATGTTAGGAGGATCCTAACGAGGTGCATTGTGGGTGGATGCTAGCAATGGGTGGAGCATTGAGTGTTGGTTTGACTCAAAATTATACTAACTTTTATTTGTGCATTTTGTAATTTGATTTCCATACTGAACAGAGTGGTGTCATCCGCAAACAAAATTGTATTTTGAACTATAATTTGGGAGATCATTAATAAAAACTGTGAAGAAAAGGGGGCCCAAGATGGAACCCTGGGGCACACCTATCTTTAAGAAAGGTAAAATGATTGTCTTCCTCTTTTAAGTCTATAATTTCAAAATACCGAATGATTTATTCTAATATTTGAGTTTAATCCATGACCTATAAGTTATTGAAAATAACTAAAGCAAATACACTTCTGTGCATTTACAAATTCTGCATTTTGTTACCACAGGTGCAGTGGTTTCAGAGCTCTTTGATGAACAGAATGGACTGCTACAGTTTGTTCAAAAGGCTTTAAAAGTCAAAGATTTCAAAGATGCTTTAAGAGAGTCATTCTTTTTATTGAAACTACTGCTTCAAGATTACAAGGAAAAGATGTATCCCTATGTGCTCCAGATCAAGGTATGTAACTTTTGACATTGTATTTGATGATAATTATTCATTTTAACTGTAATGACCAATTTGTTTCAAATCTTACCTTATCTGCTACATACAATAATTCCACTAAAAAATGCAATGTTGATATTTCATCAGAAATATTCGTTTAAGGCCCCTGAACCTAAAAAAAGCATTTTAGAAAAGTGTGTGTACTGCATAACTAAAAAATGAGAAGTAAGTTAAATACAAGACTTGAATTTCAAATTCAGCATGTTGGCCTGGGTGGCTGAGTTAGGCTAGCTTACTGATTCCAAGGTCACCAGTTCAAATCCAGCTCAGACTCGTGGATTTTAAGTGTGCTTAAAGATGATGGCTGCATTTAAGGAGCTGCTATGAGATGAAATTCTGCCACACTCTGGCACTTGACAGTGTTATAAATACAGTTTTTCTTTTTTTAACATAGAAGTTCAGCATCTTTTAAGGAAGTGACATCAAGATTTTCAAGAAAGTTGACCCACCCCAAACTACCCTTTACAGGAACATTTTTCAAAAATGGCTTTTAATGATTTGATTAAAATTCTGTATGTTTAAGACTTTTCATGACAAATGATGGCAGTGCTTTGTGCTGCAGTACTTTGTGGGTTCGTAGAATTAAAAGTCCAATGTGCAGAAATTCAAATTGTTCTTTCTTTCCATAGAAATACACTTTGGTCAACCCTTACAGTAGCAGAATTACGTAACATACATAAATACGATGCTCAAGTCCGTTGACCACAAACAAAAGAGTTCACTCAACTTCCAATTCAATTACCACTCTCTCATTACGACTCTGTTTACAACAACTCTCGTTACAACTTTGTTTACGACTACTATGCTGGCATGTTGTGATCTCTTATATATACCTCCATTGATAATTCTAGGCTGTTCTAGAATGTTCTCTATCAAGATGTCACTAGAATTTTCCATTTATCTAACTTTATTTGTTTCGGCAGACCTTTTATCTCTGCACTCTCTTTATCAGTTCCTTTGTGTGCACAAGCCGCGCTGTCATGATAACGGGTTCGTGACAATATTGCACTTTGTGGGTATAGCCTCTGAAGTCCTCTTCATGCTAGAATACTGTGCATAGTTGATAAACTGTAAGGATAGACAAAATCTTACTACACAAAAAGTGCAGATCTTGTTAAAACAATTTTTGTTAAATACTTATTTATGGGGTTAATCATTACCAAGGTATTTCTTGTTGTTGGTTTGAATTTTTAAATACTTACACTTTTCTTAAATGGGAAGTATTAAATTTTTTCTCTTGGTTGTGCAAAGGAAGTGCAGTTTGAAAGTTATCACAGCCACCAGTTCTTAAATGGTTTAACTTAAGCCTACTGCATCTCTGTTTCCATTACGAGGTACACTATATTTTGAGCCTAATAATTAGAACAAACTAATTGTTGATTGAAAACTGCTTTATTGTTTTTCAAAATATTCTGCTTTATGGCCAGTACACTTTTGCATCCATTTGAACCATTTGTCAAAGCATTTATTCCAGTCTTCTTGAGACACCTCCAAAATATGGTTTCTGAAGGCATCAACGGCTTCTTCTGTCGACGAAAATCGTTCATGCAATTTATTCTTGATATTTGGGAGCAAAAAAAGTCGTTGGGTGCCAAATCAGGACTGTATGGTGGATGACCCATCAATTTGAGCCTTCAAATACTCTGTTGTTAGACGAGATGTGTGTGCGCTCGCATTGTCTTGATGAAGAACGATCCTACAGTTCTTGTTGGTTTTCCTTACTTCACAAAAGATTTCTGGCAAACAAATAGTTGTGTACCATTCAGCGTTGACCATTTTAAGTTTCTCTAAAGACACTGTTGCCACATGGCCAGCCATTTGCTTCAAAGTGCTTCAAGTGGGAACAACTTTTGTTGGATTTGCTTCATCTTGAAACACCCATACAGTTGACCACTGTTTACATTCCAGCTCATATGCATAGATCTATGATTCGTCATTTGTTACATATCATTTGAGGCATCACCATTGTATTTCTTGAGCATTTTTGTACACCATTCGACACGAGCAATCTTTTTGAGATTGTATCAAATTATGTGGATTCTGAGAGAAAACCTTTTTCATGGCTAAATAACCATGCAATATTTTATATATGTTGGTGGAACTAATGCCTAGGGTTGCCTTAATCTCACAATATGTCGCATGATGATTTTGCATTATTAGTTTTTGCACAGCGTCAATGTTTTCTGGCACAACTAATTTTGGACAACCTTCACAAACTTCATCATTGAGTGAATGATGGCCACAATTTAATTTGTTATACCAGCATTTCACAGTGGCAAAGGATGAAGCTTTGTCGCCAAATGTGGAAGTAAGTTGATCGATGCATTCTTGTGTTGATAATCCAAATTGAAAATTTTAATAACTAATCGCGCAATCATGCTGACGACTTAATTCAATGTTTTTGTTGAGACAATTTTCAAGTCAATGTAAACAAAACAAATTACGCTTTATTGACAAAATGAATTTGAACCCATGACCTCTGGAAATGTAGGTCACATGTTACCCCAAGACCCCTTAACTTCTCTTCAACAATCTTCCAAGTTTCTTTGCTGCATAGCACATAAGTACTCTATGTTGTTGGAAGAATCCTAGGTCAGAATGGGTGAATAATTTTTAGATAATTATAGTAGGTTAAATTTTGTATCTTTATGCCTTCTTTTTGGGTTATAATTATTTTTTTTTTCTGCTCACTTACATCACTGATCTCGGTATTAGGAGTTGTTTGGGTTACACTAGCCCGGAAAGGCGGGGAGAGGAAGCTTAAGCATTGACCTGATAGATAAAACCAGGGTTGAGGGGTCAGCCTGGGATGAGAGCGAGAGAAGGGGTGATAGTATGAGGATGAAATGAATGATAGGAACGATGGAACAATTGGTGGAATGATGGCTGGGGAAACCAGAGGACCCAGAGGAAACTTGCCCCAGCCAAGACTACATCCCAAGATCTCACAAACAGGCAATCTTCAATAGTTTAACACACGGACTGATCAACATCCCTCTCACCGCAGAAGAATACAAAACAGAATACAAAAAAATAATTGAAATAGCACAAAAAATGCCCCCCAAATCATTAGTAGACAAAAAGTGAACTTAGCATAAAAGAAGCTACTAAAGGAAAGCACAAACCCTCTCAGCTACAGAAACTAAAATTACTTTAAAAAAATTCACGTACCATCTGTGGGCCTTTGATAAATTCAAAAAAGTCTTAAAAAACAGAACATTCAACTAGCACCAGTCAACCATTACTCCTTATAAAACCTAATATGCTCAAACATAAAAAACCCATTCCATCTAATAAAAGATCTGGTATATACCAAATTGAATGCTGTGACTGTAGTCAAATTTATATAGGAAAAACTAAAAAATTTAGAAACAAGGGCAAAGGAACACTTTAGGAACATAAAATACAAATAATTAGAAAAAACAGCAGTTGTCACACCTTAATGGGGAAAAAAGCACAACATAAATGAACCAAAACTGCTTAAACATACAACAATACAACAGGAAAACAAGAACTGTTCTCATGGGAACAAATTTTTATGTTTGGATAGAGTCAACTTGAAAAATTCAATACCATGACCGGGATTTGAACTTCAGATCTCCTGGTTTCTGTCCAGTCAGTCACTCTTACACATTGAGCTACCACAGTGGTTAGACCGCTTGGCTCTCACCAAGGCGGCCCGGGTTCGATCCCAGGTGACTGCAAAGTGAGATTTGTAGTGGACAACACGGCGCTGGGGCGGGTTTTCTCCGGGACCTCCGGTTTCCCCCGCCATCTCATTCCACCGGTGCTCCATCTTCATCTCATGTATCATCAGTGTCACTGCCTGCAGTGCCGTATGTAGTAAAAGCGGGCGTTAAAACACTACACACACACATTGAGCTGCCATGGCCAACATGCCGTCCTGACATTAAATTCTCCAACTGACTCATATCTATTTTTCCAGTAAACCGCTAGGGGCTCTCATATCCGAGATACACTGTTTGTGGCGACTTACTATCGTAAGTACTTAAATCCCTGGCTCACCATTAAACTCTTATTATTTAAGTTAATTGGTGGAAATTAATTATTTCTTCATACTAGCCGTATATAGGCTAAGGTTTTGGCTGGATAGTCAACTTGAAAAATTCAATGCCATGGTTTAATGGTGAAGCCTGGATTTAAGTACTTACAATAGTAAGTCGCCACAAACAGTGTATCTCAGATATGAGAGCCCCTAGTGGTTTACTGGGAAAATAGATATGAGTCAGTTGGAGAAATTAATGTGAGGACAGCACGTTGGCCATGGTAGCTCAATGGTTAAAAGCAACTGGACGGAAACCAGGAGATCTGTGGTTCAAATCCTGCTCATGGCATTGAATTTTTCAAGTTGACTCTCTATCCATCCAAAACCTTAGCCTATATACGGCAAGTATGAAAAAATGATTAATTTCCACCAGTTAACTTAAATTTTAATTTCAAAAAATAGAAACAGAGTATTCAGTTTTGATATCCCCAGAAAGATTTGTTCAGCAAGTTCCTCAAACCGCCACCAGAGGAGACCGCCGACAAAATATTGCCAGCTACACCACAGAGGCCTAGTCAATGTCCGGTTTATAATGGAAGAAAGTAGCTGCCTAAACATGTTTACATTGGCACCAAAAAGCAATTACAACATTAAAAACGTACTTAACAGTAATAATACTAATAAGATAAAACCAGAAGAAAAGTCAGGCATTTACAAGATTAAGTTTAAAGACTGTGAAAAAATTTACATAGGGAGGACAAAAAGAAATATAGGCACTAGAAAGAAAGAACATTTTAGGCACTTAATATACAAAAATATTGATAAGTCCGCAATAGCAGCTCATTTCTGGTCTGAAAATCATTAAATTGAAGATAGCACCAAATTACTAAAATACGTACAAAAACATAGTGAACTCATCATATGGGAGAGAATATACATAGAAAAACATAAAAACCAACTAATGAACTTCAAAATCCCGCCAGAAGACAACCTCACATTTAAATTCATTACAAAATCAACAGATGACAGCAGCAACTCCAGAACTACCCACACCACTGGATCAAGCTTCAGTCGCATTAGAGCCAATGATGCGAACGATGTTTTGCGTTACATGTTTTCAATATAGGTACGTAAGTGAAGCCGATGTCTAATAAATATGACTCAATTATGATTTAATAATTATTTTGCATCACTGTGGTGTTCCAATACAGTTACATTTCAATATGTTTACAGCTGTTTAGTGTCGTTAATAGACTCACCTTTAAATTTAATGTATTACAATACTGTTTTCAACACTTCCATGAAAGGAAATTATGTATTACTGTATTTAAAAAATGAAAAATTTATGTATTGTATGCTCAATGCATGGACAAATGATGTATAATGCAGTAACACCAAAAATACATTTATATGCGCTATCAAACTTTACTTGAAACTTAGATATTAATTCCAATCACAGCTCAAAGCAAATTAATTATGTATTTGCATACAAATCCAATGTCTGTTAATGAATATACAATAGGAAAGTTTAGGGGACTAGAGCAATACAGTTTTATCACCTAAGTCTTTAATCTGTGTGGTCTTTGGCTTCTTTTACAGAAAGTGTGTCAGTCCTGCATATTTGGACCAACTGCAACATCTGATGTTAAAGAAAAGGCTTTGGAAGCTCTTCAAATGCTTCTTCAAAATGCATCTGGAGTTGAAAATCTTCAGGTTCTAAATCTTTTTGACAGTTTATTGCGAGAGTACATACAAAATACAACAAAGAAACCTGCTAAAGGTAAGAGACTAGGCTTTCGAGTTGAAATTATGAGAGAAATAGCTGGGTAATGCAAAGTTTACCTTCCTTTAACTTCATTTAAGTTATACATTAAATGGCTAATGGTTAAACTAGCTGGTTAGTCATTGTTACCAAAGTATCAGCAGAGCATTTTTTTTGCATCTGTTCGACCTTGGTCAATCCTCTTCAGAGAGTACTGCTTAAAATATATTGTTTTGCACTGTCTCAACAGGGAAAATTGTGGATCAAATGAATTGAATATAATTGCAAGGGGCATTTGGAAATGATTTACAATGGTTCTTTTGTACTTTATTTATTAATGAACATGAAAAAGTGTAGTGTTTAATGACTGATTTTACTACATACGGCACCACAGGCAGTGACACTGATAATACATGAGATGAAGATGGAGCACCGGTGGAAATAAATGGGGGGGGGGGGGGGGAACTGGAGATTCTGAAGATAACCTGCCTCACACCATGTTGTCCACTACAAATCTCACTTTGCAGTTGCCTGGGATCGAACCTGGGCCACCTTGGTGAGAGCCAAGCAGTCTAACCACTCAGTCGTAGCCTGGCCATTAATGAACATTATCTACATTGGATCTCTCAATGCATTCTCCATGGACATCAGTACTTGTTAGCACCTTCCTGGTAATCTCATTATTACAACATGGAATCATTGTTTGGTGGATGGCTGCCTGCAATTCATTGTTGCTGCTAAACCTTTTACCTTTCAGCACTTCAATGTAGCATTCCTTTTTACCACTTTCTCTGTTGCCATAGCTGAATCTTGCATCTAAGTCAGAACAGATCTTGCTGTTGACTTATTCCTTGTGGAAGCCAGTCTATTAGTATGCCACAAATGCCTCAAAGGTGGAAATCATCTACTTACATGCAGATGGAACAACATGAAATTCTGGAACTCCCAGGATGTTTCAATTATAAGGATTGGACTTTTTTCAGTGTACGATGGTGACACCTGATATGCCCTAGTCACAGTTTCTCCAAAAGTTCTGGAACTTCATTATTCATTTCCAATAATTTATAACTTCAACTATGTTCTCTTTTTGGGCCTTCGTAAAATCTGTGGATCTCATTGTGTACACATCTTTTCATTTCCAAGTCATCATGTACAGTGGTCTGTCTGCCATTCTATTTCATCAAAGTTTATGCACCTTTTAGCTAAACATTAATATCTGCTCTTTTGACTCATTCCTTTCACAAAACTATGTAGTCCATGATTGATAATTGTTCAAAATTGCCTTCCATCTTCCCTGCCTTTCTTTGCTTAATGGCAAACAAATGTTCTCCTTTCACTATAACTGCCATCTAGTATGTTCTTAGTGTGCTAGTATCAGTTTAATGTCCTATGAGAGAACATGCCCATACATAAGGGATATTTTTAAAGCAACACAATTGAAACAGTTGTTGATATATCAAGTTCCAGAGCAATGTTAAATTTATTCATTTAAGTTTCATGTTAATATACACAAGAAATGAAAGTGTTAAATTCAGTGGGTCATGAGATGATGCAATATGTATACATGATGATGTAATGTTTTATTAGTGGTAGTTGCAAAAATGATATTACATAAGATGTTGACATGGACCATTGAAAAGAAGCTTATTTGGTAGTTATAGAAACGGGAGGTAAAAATCAATAGTTGGATAAGAAATAATAGCGTTTTTTGCATCGTGATCTCAACATGAGTAAATGCGTGTGGAAGTGCTGCATGTTTGCAGAAGTCTGATTGCAAACCACAGAAGTTGAACTGTGTTTTAATAATTCATCAACGAGAAAAAAATAATTTTAAATTGTGTAATTATATTGATTTAAAATAAAAATGATATTGAAATTGAGTTTTGGATTTGAATTAAATTTTTTTTTTTGAACTTTTTGATTTGCTTCACATTAAGTACCCATACTCCAACTATCTGATACCACAACAAAGATAAGATCTCATGTGAACCGGAGCTACAATAGAAGAAACGTTTGCTGCGAGAACACATCGCTGGCGGAGAACATAGAGAAACAACCACTACAAATAGCTCCCCAACGAGGTGCAAAGATAATCCATCATCCCAGCATCGTGCGTAAGAGGTATTGCTACAAATAACTCCTCAACGTGGTGCAGAATCACATCTCTCCATCACCATCATACTGCTACACAGTTTCAAATACCCCTTATATAAGATTTGTGTAGTCTGTGCAAAAATCAGTGAGTTCTCAGAAAAACTAGTAATTCTGAACATATTTGAAAGGAAATTCTTGAAAAAGGCAGTTTTAAACTATTTTTTACTTTTTAAGATCTTTGTACTTGTAGGTTCACAGGATTTGTCCATTAACACCTACCAAGCCTGAAGCATTGAAAAATGTCAGTATTTTTTTATGCATTTGCAAGAGATAAAGAACATTTTAAAACTTAGGAAGTATGGCATATATTTCTGTTGTTATTCTTTATTTCTTTTGCAGTTCTTGGTAAAGCATATACTGTTCTTGGTGTCATTGCACGCAGATATCCAGAGCAAGTGGAAAAACACAAATCTTACTTGTTTAGAGTTTATTGCAGTGAGTTGGATAAACAGGTGAGTTAAGGAATATTTTGATCAGTGTTACCATTATGAATGAAAGTAATTAATCTCATTGCATAACCTAAATAGATGTTTGTGGATGTATGCTGGGACTCAAAGATGTTTACGAAGTGATTTAGGTACCTTGATGATTTTACAGATCAAGACGGGAAATGAAGTTCAGTATCCAGTAATTTGCGGTTGTTTCCTTGGACTGACAGAGTACTTCTACAAGTTTGAGTGCATGGATAAACAAAAAATATATGAGTATGTGAAATCTGTGGCTTCAAAAACTGACCAACATTTCAGAGTTGCTCAGAGAGGTATGACTTCCTGACAAGAATTATTAAATGTTAGCGGTTTATATTAAGGATTCAATAACTTGGTTGTTATTTTGTGGAACTTAATTTTCAATTAGCCACCTAAAGGCTGATTTCATTATAATCGAGAGCAGAAACCAGAATAAAAACGACAAAGTTAAAAGTACATGCCAGTCCAGTCCAGACTTTTCACAAAGATAGAGGGACTCTGTTGCTGTTTATTGCAACCATTTGGAGTATGCATTAGGAATAGGTGCACAACTAAAATGTAGAATGGGTATTATCTATGTATGCAAAGACAGTAGTAAAATTTGAATCTATAGAACATGAAAAGTATACATCAGTGTAAATATTTATTGAATTATAGATGAGTCGTATTTATTACACACCAGCTTCACTTACATACCTATATTGAGGACATGTTCCGCAAACTATCGTTTGCATTATCGGCTCTAATGCGATGATGTGAATGATAGTTTGCGAAACATGTCCTCAATATAGGTACGTAAGTGAAGCTGATGTGTAATAAATACAACTCATCTATAATTTAATAATTATTTCACTTCACTGGGGTGTTCCAATACAGTTAAATTTCGATATATCAGTGTAAATGTTTACACTAAGAAAAGAGACAAATCTTGAAGTATATAAGCTTCTTGTATTAGGAAAGCGCCATTGATATCCAAATTGCTTGTATTGCTGTTGTTGCTAGTATTCCTTATTTAAATGAAAAGCTGTTTCTCCTTTCTGCCAAAACTTTGTTTTTTTTTATGATGCATGTTCTACACCCTTTTTATGGATAACCTCTTTTTACCAGTTTTCAGCTTTTACTGCTGTTGGTGTCTCATCTGTCAACTTTATTACTGACGACACGGTGAAATCAGGGGCAGCTCGTCCTTACGTGCTGCAGTGCTACAGCACGCTCTTTTCTGTTTTATAAATGACATTTTAGAAATGTTAAAAGACCATGCAAATTACAATACAGTATTGTAAGTATAAGAAATCGAGTACAACTAATACTGAACTCTTGATGCATGGAAAACGCCTGCATAACTAATGGAATGCATCCGTGACGTCAACATGCTGAGAGCCAGCAAACTTGGTAACAGTATTGCATATGCATACAACCTCCCCCTCTTGCCTCCCTGATGTCCTAAGTTCCCTAGATTTTTGCACAAATGCGTGCTGCATCTGATTGTTGTGTGGTTATCATTCGCTGCATGGTGAAGCAGGGCCACCAACACTCATAGTTACAGCTGTAGAACTTGAATATGCATTGAAAATCATTTAACAATCTATCATTGCTTTATATTTTAGTCCTAGAAAGTAATTCCACCCTAGAAATTAATTGTTCTTTCACATTGGCCATGTGTAGGCTAAATTGTGGAAACGTAGAGTCAGACTGAAAAATTCAATGCCATAGCTGGGATTTGAACCACGGATCTTCTGGTTGCCTTAAAGTACTTACATGGTGTAAGTCGCCATTAAGGTAGTTGTCTCATGTGTTTATGAGAACTCCTAAGTGGTCTACCGGGAAAATACAAGTTAGTTGGAGAATTTAATGTCATATCGGCACGTTGGCCATAGTAGCTCAATTGTAGAGCGGCTGGACAGAAACCAGAAGATCCGTGGTTCAAATCCCAGCTATGGCATTGAATTTTTCAGTCTGACTCTTATGTTTCCATGATTCCAGCCTACTTACGTAAACAGACCCAATACCTAATGGCTATTAAATCGGAGGAGAGATTGTTTGTGATGCACCTATCATGTTGGCATGACACTCCATTCCCGCAACCATAACAAGAATCCCCTATAACAAGTGAATGTGGTTCGCATGCTCGCATTGTATCCAAGTACTTCTTTGTGTAACGTTATTTAGTGGCTGATATCAGTTTCTTTATTTTGTGTGTGAGTATGAAACATGTTATAAATTCATTTTATTCAATGTATGAGTAGCGAAAACATTAATCAATAAATAATGAACATGGTTAATGAATATATCAAAATTTAACTGTATTGGAACACCACAGTGAAGCGAAATAATTATTAAATTATAGATGAGTTGTATTTATTACACATCAGCTTCACTTACGTACCTAATTTGAGGATATGTTTCACGAACCATCGTTCGCATCGTCGGCGCTTATGCTCTTGGCTCTATGGTCCATATGAAAGCAATGCTCTGCCAGTCCATACTTCTCATGTTGCATTAAACAAATGCTCTGTTCAAGATTGTTTATTCTAGTAGTGTTAGTCCTTCCGGTTTGTCCTATATACGGTGTCCCACATTCACAGGGAATGCGGTACACTCCCGGAACTTGGAAGTTTAGTTTGTCTTTCACTGGTCTCAACAGGTGGGAGGTGGCTTGTGGATGGTCCTGATGTTGCATTTGGCAAGAATTCTGCTGATTCTACCGGATAGGTTGCCGGTGAACGGGATGCAGGCTGTAGCGGTAGGTTTATCTGATGCTGTGTTACAGGTTTCTTTTTCTTAGCTCTGGTGATCGAGGCCTGAAAGTCAAATTCAGAGTAGCCATTTTCACGGAAAGTAAGTCTCAAGAGCTGTAATTCCTGTTTTAAGTGGTTGGGATCAGAAATAGACAAAACTCTATGGGCCAGAGTATTGAGAACTCCCAGTCGTTGAGACTTATGATGGAAACTATAAGGGTTTAGATAGAGATTGGTATTTTTAGGCTTGCGGTAAACAGCATGCCCCAGTGAACCATTGTTGTTTCTTGAAAAAAGAATGTCCAAGAATTTAATTTAACCTGGTATTTAATTTACTGCAGTCTTTTGTTCAATCATATGAGTATTGGTAGTGTTTTGTCACTGTTGATAGTGTTTTGTTGTTGATTTTTTGTTATCTCAATTCAGTGTTCATTAACATTTCTTATTTGTTCATATCCAGATGATGGGAATGATGTACGCTCCCAAAATGTTGGTTTCTAATCATCTTTTCCCCTGGCTGGTATCCCGAGAATGTCTTGAATATATTCGTTGCCAGGAAAGTTTCAGGTCATATTTAACTGTTGCATTGTAAACTGCTTCTAAAAGAAGGCATTGTTTATACTCCAGCGACAGAGAAGATAAGACATGCATTTTATTTTATTACTTCTCAGTTGCTCCCCAGGCACAATATTAAAATATCGGCAACAAGGTTTTGCATCTAACTTTATGAAAATGTCTTAGATCTAATTAGTCCTTTTCTTTGCTATGACAATCACTTATCAGTTCCTTCCCATTCATTTAAAGTTTTCCACCAAGTGTTAGCAACTGCCAATCCCTTTTCAATTGGCACTAAGTATATAAGTGGTTACAGTTAATGGGAAACTATTCTGGGAATGGGAAAGATGACTTGATCAAATTTTAATTCTCTTGGTTTTGTTCCTGTGCATGCGTATTAGACTCTTCACGTTAGAAATTATTCCAGGTGGCCACTAGAACTCCCTAGTCACATGCTGAGAAAATGAAAGTGGAAGAATTTCCAACAAATATGCATCCTGCTTCCCTCATGTCCATTGAGCTTTGATTCAATTCGGTTGTTTTATTCACTATACCAATTCCTACATAGAAATAATCAGCTTTGTAAAGTTTAAACACTAATACACTAATTAATATGTAAATGTTAGCTCTAACAATTTTGATTAAATTATATGTTAGGATATTTTAAGAACAAATGCGCTTATGTATGTATAATGTAAGAACAAATTTTCTGTGAATGTACTCAAGAGTCCTCTTCATTCTTTGCATAACTGTTTAATTGAAGTAGGTCATTTGGTAAGTCTGGTAAAAAACACAAGATTAATTTTTTTTTCGTGAACATCTCATCTTATTTCTTGACATAGTCTCCATTGATGGCTCTACACTTGGTCCAGCAATATTCCAGCTTTTTCATCCCATTGGAAAAGTAGGTTCCGTTAAGGTCTGCAAAATACTTGTACAGTGGACGCAATGGAAATCTTTGCATGGTAATAAAAACAACAAACACTGGCTTTACATGGTTTTATTTTGAACTTCTCCGTACTATTACCACTTGGTCATATTTCCCTTAACTTGTATCACCTTCATGAGTCTCCTGGGCATCGAATCTGCTAGATTTTCAAAATATTTTTTCTCCATTTCCACCCATAACTTCAACGCCTCCTGCAGCTGCTTAATATTTGATGGTTGCAGCTCTTCAATTTTATTTTTCATTTGATCCCAAGCATTTTTTATTGGATTTAGGTCAGGAGAATTACCAGGCCAGTCAAGTACAGGTATATTATTGTCTTTTAGGAATTTCTGAACCATCTTTGTTCTGTGAGCAGGGGCACCATCATGCATAAAGAACTGATAATGATGAATTGGCCAAAATGTGACCAAATGCTGTTGCAACACTTCTAAACAT
The DNA here is from genome assembly GCA_030765055.1 of Mantis religiosa. Taxonomy (NCBI): domain Eukaryota; kingdom Metazoa; phylum Arthropoda; class Insecta; order Mantodea; family Mantidae; genus Mantis; species Mantis religiosa. Next base: position 190,543,961 of record CM060949.1, on the reverse strand, counting down.
TTACTTCCCTTGTTGCATTTTTAGGGAGAAAGTACAAGCTACCTCTACCACAATTACCACTAAAGGCACGCCATACCATCACACTTTCTAGATGTTTAACAGTTTTTACCGTAAACTTTGGATTTGTGACATTTTTTTGGCCTTCTCATCTTTCTGGAGTAGTTTCCTCTGACCAATTTGAAAGTGCTTTCATCAGAAAACATTACTTTGTGCCAGTCCTCTGATGTCCAGTGCTGATATGTTTTGCAGAAATGTACTCTTTTCTTCATCATAGCTTCAGTTAGAAGAGGCTTCTTGGCAGCACACCGAATTGGTAAACCTAAGTCTTTTTGAAGCCGATGCTGAATATCCGGATTGCAAAACTTTTGAGCAGTTCTGGATGATTCTTTTTTAAAGCTGCAGCTGTAATCCATGGATTAGCTATCACTTCACGTTTTAGAAGGTCATCGGTCCTTGTAGAAGAACTTCTTTTACCACCTGAGCCTGTTTTCAAAGTTACTGTGGTGCCACATGGCAAAGGTGCTGCTTTTTTTTTAGATTGTAAATGGCTTGTCTTGAAACCTTTAGATCAGCAGCTATACGAATTACAGAGGTACACCTACCTCTAACAGAGTTAAAGCACGAGTCTTCTCACAAGTGAGCTTCTTGCATCCCATTTTGTGTATTGGATGCAGAAATACACGCCTTCAAAAACAGCACTGAGATGAAAAATCGGACGACAACGCACAAAAAACAACTTGCTGTATGCAAATACCAGAGGCAGACTGAGACCTGGGCTGCTAATGAAAGGAAGTTGTTGCTGTGCACTCGAGAATCACGTGATTTGCAGCTCCGCCCGCCTTTGTAGTGGTGGGAGGACAAACAGAGCGCATCATGTATGTAAAGATTTTCCTTGCATTTAAAATGTAAAGATTTCCATTGAGGTGACTGTAGATGGTGACCATCACTTCTTCAGTTGATGAAAATTTCTTACCACAAAGCCAAATTTTCAAGTTTGGGAAAGGAAAAAGTCACTTGGGGCTAAGTCTGGTGAATAAGGAACCAATTCAAAGCCCAACTCGTGCACTTTTGCCATTGCGATTGCTGATGTATGCGATGATGCATTATCCTGGTGAAAGCACTATTTTGCATTTCAATCTCGGCATCTTTTCAGTCAACTCATGTTACAAAAGATCCAACAAAGAAGCATAATAGGCACCAGTTATGGTTCTGCCTCTTTCCAAGTAGTCTATGAGGATTATTCCTTGAGAATCCCAAAAAACAGTGGCCATCACCTTACCAGCTGACAAAATGGTCCTTGTCTTCCTTCTTTGGTGCACTTTCACCAGCCTTTGTCCATTCTTTTGACTGCTATTTTGACTCTGGTGTGTAATGATGGATCCAAGTTTCATCCACTATCACAAATCGGCGTAAAATGTTTTGCGCATTGCAATTAAACATTGCCAAACACTCGGTAGAGGTGTTCTTCAGTATGCACTTTTGGTCAACTGTGAGCAATCATGGCACACATTTTGCACACAGCTTTTTCTTTGCTAATTTTTCATGCAGAATATTGTGCACTCTTGAGATGCCTACAGCCTCAACAATCTCACAAATTTTGATTCAGCAGTCTTGCATAACCAGATCATGGATTTTTTCAATGGTGTCTTGTGTGGTGACCTCAATTAGGTGACCAGAGCGCGATTCATCTTTGGTACTTCTATGACCACATTTAAATTCATTGATCCAAAAGTAAATGGTCTTCAATGTTGGTGCAGAGTCTGCGTGAACTTCATATAATTCAGTTTTGATGTGCAGTAGGCACATCTCGTCGGCATTAAACACTTGAGACAAATCTAACTTTTCTTCTTGAAAGATAGATTTTAATTTTTTTCTAAATGGGTCAAGAGCTGACATATCAGCACTTAAGCTCTCTCTACACATTTTTTGTTCACTTTATTATCACACTTGTGGAATTTATATAACTAGCCCGAACTAGCCAAAGATTATTGATGCCAAGTTGTTTCACAAGACATTCGACAGTAGCTTGAATTTCAGCATCTCTCATTGCAATTCAGCTTGCACGAAATTGTTTGTAGCACTTGTATGTTGCGTCTTCTAATTTTTCTTCAACTGGCTGCTGCATTTGTTTGATCTGACAATGTTCCTCATTTACATCACATTTAATCAAAAATGATAAGAGTTTACTCTTATTTTTTATGTTTGAAACTGTTTTGCGATTCCATAATCTGCACATCACAAGCCTTTCAATAATTTTTAGTTTCTTGTATAAGTGATTTATACTTACGTTTCCCTGATAATATTGTAGGTTTACTAAACATTATGCATTCGATTTGTTTTTTTTTTTAGTTTAATGACTGAGAAGGCAAATGTTAAAATAACTCTTCTGACAAGAGTTGCAAGCCCTATTGCATATCAGCAAGGGTGTGGGAAAGAGGGCAGCTTTGTACATTGTCACTAATATATTCCTGGTATTCGTAAGAAATTCCTATTGTACAGTATGTGCAAAAATAAAATGAACAATTTTCTTAAGTTTATCTTAGTACAGTACAATAATAATTTAAGTTAGCAATTCAGATTCTTTTAAGGATGCTTGTCCAGATTAAGCGAAATCCGGTTTAAAGGGGTTTGGTTTAACAATGTTTTACTGCATATAAATGCATAGAAACCCATGTGTGAAAAGAATGAAGCTGACACATTTGAATTTAAGGGAACTGACGTAGAGAAAAGTGTTTATTGTTCAGAAATGGTTTGGGATGGCTAAGAAAAGAGCCTTAATTGCAAAACTTTCAAAAGATAGTTGCAACTTAGGAAAGTTCCTTAAATGGAGCTGGACAGCAAAATGAAATGCTTGAAATTTAAGGTAGAGAGTAGATCTGAAAGTAATTTTTAGTGAATATGACAAAGAGCCTGCGCTAAATGTCTTTCCATATTCCCATATAAGTAGTTTAGAATGAATAAATAAAATAAAAACATTATAATTATAATGCAGTATTAGAATTACATATGCTCTTTGTTCACATTTCCTGTTTTTTTTCTCTAAAATTGTAGAAGTACCTTCTTTTATATAATGTCTAATTCATTGCATAATTTTTGTGTCAAAATAGCTGCATTGGGAATTGTTGAAAAACACGGAAAATTTATATCTGAGAAGCTGTTTGATGACTACATATGGTGGCATAACATTTTGTTGACATGGATGTCAAAAAGCAGAGAGGACCATAAAGCTGGTTTTGCTGCTTTAGAAGCATTTTACAACTGTATGGCAGAAACTATCAAGCTGAAGTCTAATGAATCTGCAAAAGCAGCATTTGTGGTTAGTGGAACTTATTTCTAATTATTTTATGTTCTAAAGCCAAATTATTAATTTGCCTATTTTGTCTTTAGATTGTTGTTTACTTGTTGCAATAGAAAGTAAGCTTTATTTTCATTTCAATTACAAATTATTATACATTTACATACTTATTACTACACTGAGTTGCTGGTTACCCTTGGGCCCAATAGACTCAAACTCAATAAGTACAATAACAATAAGTACATCTGTTAAGATAGTATGGGGATTACAGTTAATCCCTAGCAATCTTTACATGTATATATAGACCAGGTAGTGAGATGCTTGGAAGGCAATAATGACATTTTGAGATAATTTCTAAATAACAGTGTAAGTACTAACAATGGAACTATCACTATGCTCATACCTATGTGTGCTTGAGAGTTTGATGTCATCATCTCTGCTCTATGTGGGGCCTATGTGCGGAGTATAGCTGGAAGTACTTGAAAATGAGTCCAAAATACGTAGGAACACATAGGCATAATAACAGAGCATTGTTTACCCCTGACGGGCAGTGGTCTAAACAGGGCATATGTAAGGAGTGCTGTCCCCCACACACAGAGCTGATGAGGGATGTCCGGCAGCTACTTGCAAGCGGTTGCATGTGGCACTTTTCAGGCTTCAGTTTTGGGTGTTATGGTTCTACTCTGCAGCAGATTTTTGATGCACTTCAGATACAGCAGGCATTATACCATTAAATTTTCAAGTGCATAGCAGTTTAATTACAGTGATAGTTCCCTTGTAAGTTTCGTGTACATATTTATATTCATAATACTGACTATATAAGCATTGGGAGAGAAATGTTTTGGGACTGTATTAGGATTACTGTGGAAGCTATTTGGCACCAAAACCTGTGGTTTATTGTACCTAAGCCCCAAGTGGGGCATCTCGGGAGGAAGAATGAGGCGAGAGAGACAGTGCAGCTGATCCAAGAAGTCACTGCAGTGCCGGGACACCTGCCGACACTTCTACCTTGAAAGAGACCACCAGATGAGAGATGATGTGAAATGATAATGGAGATGAAATGGAGGGACAGGAAATTTGGGCATACCCAGCATTTGTCTGGCGACCTGGGACCCCCCCCCCCCCCGAAAATATCATGGGTCAGGTAGGTAGGTCCCGGGTATGCAACCCGGGCCTCCCGAATGCGAGCCACAGATGAAACTGTCTGAGTTTGAGATTGTATAATATATTTCCTCAAAATCTCAAAAGTGAATCATCTGCTAGTTTTACTTGATCTTTTTATTGCAAGAAGATGCACTCGAGTTCATTTGATGTGATGTGAGCCAGATGTAAATACTTCTACAGTTCATGTACTTTGTTGCTCCTAGGTGGTCTGTTTCCCATCAACATATCCTTGTTTGCATAATTTGGCATATTCATGATTTTTATGTTGAATTGCAACAGGCCACTGTCATATTGTAAACAACATTGTGCTACTTTTAGAATACAGCTAACTGGAAGTCATCTGTTCTGTACTATCTTGATTCAAAGTTTTGTTGCTAGCCGTAACTAATGTTTATGATTATGTAGAAAATGAAGCTAGCCACACTGAAGCAATAAATATTACACAGATATAAATATTTGTAACAATGGTTTCACTTATCTTAAGAAATTGGTGTTAATTCTTCTTTGTAATGGAGATCGATTTCACAAACAGATTTTATCATTTAACGGAGCATTTTTATCTTCCTATTTTATCATTTGAAGATTGTTTGTATCTTCAGTCCATAAATAAACTCCGTTGTCAAGGTTTCTGGTTACCATGTTATTATGTTTATTCAGTATTACCAACATCTGAAAATGAAACAAACCTTAAAACAGATTCAACCGCTGGTATTTCAAAATTCATTACGCGATGTTTATTTTTTACAATAAATATCTGTTTCCAAACCATTAAATCTATTTATAGATTAATAAATATACCCCTGAATAAAGAAGAATTTAATAAAGAATATTGTTACCCTGGCGGCAGACTCGCGATGCCGATAAATAAATGATGGCCGGTGGAGATTCGGGAAACTTCGGGGCCAATCGTTACCGGAAGCGACAGACAGTTGAGCGAAGTGTTTTTAAAAATAAACAGTTTTAGGTGATCTAGCAATTTGTAATGGTGAACGGTGTATTGCTACGAGAATAAAGTGTAGTTTTTGTGTTTGTAACCTCGACTTGTTATTTCACGAACCCACAAAGTCACAACTGGCGTCAGAAGTGGGATAACGGCCATGGAATCGGCATTGGAAAAGATTTTGGAGAAGATGATGGAAATGAAGGCCGAACTGACCTCGGAAATGAAGACGGCAAATGAAAACCTCGCTGCAAAAACAGAAGCGGCAAATAACAGCCTGACCGCGAAGCTGGAGACTACAAATGACAACCTGGCCGCAAAGCTGGAAGAAATGAAGGTTGCGAACGAGGCCCTCGCCGCCAAATTTGAAGAACAGTTGGCCGGCGTGAGGGATAACGTGACGGAGCTGGGCAAGTGGATGGGCCAAGTGGACGAGCGCGTCGAGGACCTGGCGAGCCGCGTTGACGACCTGGAGGGAAAGGCCGACAGCAGCGTCAAGTCTCTGAACGCCATAGTAGAGGACGTCGTCGGCAGGAAACTGAAGGATTTGAAGGCCGACGCGCCGGGACGCGACACAACTTCTGCGCGAGTCAAACCGCCGAAATATGACGGCGCGTCAACATTTGAGGTCTTCCGCCTCCAGTTCGACACAGTGGCCAAGCACAACAGATGGTCACCGGAGGAGGAGGAGGCCACACAGCTAATAGCCAGCCTCCAGGGACGGGCCGCGGAAGTCCTAAACGCGGTGCAGACAACGGCGGCGCCCAAGGACATCTGGGAGGCCCTGGAGAATCGCTTCGGGAACCACCGCTTAGCCGCAGCGTACCGCAGCCATCTAAAGGCAAGGTCACAGCAGCCGGGGGAGACGCTGCAGGAGTTAGCCATAGCGATTGAGCAGCTGGCTAGCAAGGCCTTGGTTGACCTGCCACTGGAGTTCGTATCCCGGGAAGCCGCCTACAACTTTGTCGACGGGGTACGGGACACGGAGATTCGTCAGCGCCTAATGCTCGGCGATTATAAAACCATCCACGAGGCGCTGACAGCGGCATTAAGGATGGAGGCGGCCAAGGTAGCATCTATCCCGACGTCGAGAACGAGGAGTGTCCGCTACGCCGGAGACAGAAGACCAGCTGAGGGACGCCGGCGAACACCTAGTGGCCTGTGTTGGGGGTGTGGACAGCCCGGACACCTGCAGAGAGACTGCCCACACCAGGAAGAACAGCCGGAAAACGAGTAAGGGCCCGGAGAGGGGCACGTCGGCGCCATCACCACCATCCCCTCGAGTGACGCTGCGCGCCGTCAGCCGGCGTATGGATGACAGCCTCATCGCGGACGGCTGGGTAGGAGGAAAGCCGTGCCGCGTGCTGGTGGACACCGGGGCGGCCGTGACCATCATCAGACCTGACGTGGCGAAGGGTTTGCCGACGAGGAAGCCGAGCCGACCATACGAGCTTGTGACGGCATCGGGCGACACCATGCCTGTGGAGAAGGAGGCCCTGCTGGAGCTGACCTTGGGACGGAGTGCCGTGCGTCTGTGGGTGTTCGTCGCGAAGGTGGCTGAGGAGGTGATTCTGGGACTGGATGCCCTCAGGAGCCACGAGGCGACGGTCGACGTCGGCAGGAAGGTCCTACGGCTCAACGGAGAAGAGGTTATACTCCGTCAAACTGAAGAGCGCCTTGGAATCGGTAGGGTCATCTTGAACGAAGACGTGGTTGTCCCCGCGAGGAGCGAGGTGATGGTGACGGCGCGACCGGAAGGCGGACAGCAGGTTTGATTCAGAGGCCGCAGGAGTACGACTTCACCTCGTAACATCGCAGAGGGAAGAGTCACGGTAACGCGGACGCTATGTCCCGAAGAACCTGTCCAGAAGAGTGCGGCCAATGCACAAAGTGGAGGAGAAGGAGCGTGCCGCAGCAGTTCGAGTAGTCACGGCAATGCCTGCGGATGGCTGGGATAGCGCAGGCCTGAGGAGGGAGCAGCTGGCGGACGCAGACTTGGGGCCAATCTTGAGGGATGTGGAGAACCTGGTGGACCACCTCCACGACATGCACGAGATGGCTCGCCAGAACATCCAGAAGGCGAGCGACCGCATGAAAACCCGATACGACAGGCAAGCCAACAGCCAAGGGTTCCAGCAAGGTGACCTTGTCTGGTTGTACCGCCCTACCCGGACCAAGGGACACTGCCCGAAGCTTCAGCAGCCATGGCAAGGACCGTACCGTGTGGTGAAGAGGATTAACGACGTGGTCTACCGCATCCAGAAGGTGCCCCGAGGAAAGATGTTGGTGGTACACCTGGATCGCCTGGCCCGCTATGAAGGCGCTGTTCGGGACGACCAGCCTTGAGGAAGGAGCAGTGTTACCCTGGCGGCAGACTCGCGAAGCCGATAAATAAATGATGGCCGGTGGAGATTCGGGTAACTTCGGGGCCGATCGTTACCGGAAGCGACAGACAGTTGAGCGAAGTGTTTTTAAAAATAAACAGTTTTAGGTGATCTAGCAATTTGTAATGGTGAACAGTGTATTGCTACAAGAATAAAGTGTAGTTTTTGTGTTTGTAACCTCGACTTGTTATTTCACGAACCCACAAAGTCACAATATAAACATATTATTAATACTGCTTTAATTAATGGTTTTAATATAGACTTTATACAAAAGAAGATTGAAACATTTAAATATCAAAAAACTGTTAATGATTTTTCTACCCTTAAAAAAATGAAAGGCGATTATAGTTTTTTAAAAAAATTTACTTAGCATCCTTGGTTTAATAAACATTTTCAAAATTTTTGTAAAGAAGTTCGTATAACTTTAGTTCGTCAAAATAAATATAGTATTAAAAATTTACTACATTTTTCTAAAAAAGATAAAATTCCTAATATAAAAAGTCTGGTATTTATCAATTTAATTGTTTAGATTGTGATCAGGTTTATATTGAAAAGACGAAACATAATTCCAAAACCAGAACGAAAGAACATTTTCGTAACATTAAGTATAAACAAACTGATAAATCAGCCATAGCAGATCATTTTTGGTCATTTAACCATGGAAATAAATCCTGAAGTTAAATTATTAAAACAATTAAATGGTCCGATAGATTTAATGGTTTGGGAAAAGATATCTATTTTAAAAAATAAACATCACGTAATGAATTTTGAAATACCTGCAGTTGATTCTGTTTTTAGGTTTCGTTTTCAGATTTTGGTAATACTGAAAAAACATAATAACATGGTAACCGGAAACCTTGACAATGGAGTTTATTTATGGACTGATGATACAAACAATCTGTTTGTGAAATTGATCTCTATTAGAAAGAAGAATTAATACCATTTCTTAAGATAAGTGAAGCCTATGTTACAAATATTTATATTTGTGTAATGTTTATGAGTACAGCTCATCATATGATGTGAATGGATTAAGTAATGTATTGTGTAGTTAATACGATTAATTTTTTATTAATTGATGAAACTCATCTTATAGAGCTGCTTTTTTTGATATATCATAATGCTAAATAGTATATTCTCATTTTTCCCCACTTATTGCTTGTCTTATCTCTAATGAGAAGGAAGTGATGAAAAGGGAATTAGGAAATCCCCTAGAAATTTTAGGATATAACTTCGTTGTGTGACATCATAGACCACTGGATTCCTTTCTGAAATTGGTTTTTTAGGAATCAATTAGTGGTAAAATTTATACAGTATTACTCATCTGCACTTCATATACAATAATTTGAGTTATGTTTAAAGCTTAATACATCAACATATGATACAACTGCATCACTTTACTTTCTCTGCCATATATATAGTAATTAGAGAAGATACAGAAGATATTTAACAGAAAAGTCATAGGTATGATGCAGTGCAGCTAATTTATTACCATAACTTAATGGTTACAAATTTTTGTATGTGTGCAAAAGTGGAATTAATATTTTCCTGTTACATTTTCAGTACTTCCTAAAATACTTTAATAACCAAGTGGAAGGCCAGTTTACACCAAATGCAAATTTGAAACTCTCCATAAAAGGATTTGGAATATTTGCTGGTGCTTGCAGCACACTTTTACAACAAAAGGATGTGAATCACATGTTTGATTTGGTAATGCAGCGTGCAGAGCAAATGTTCATAAAGTAAGAAACTTTATTAACATAAATTTATTGCAAGGTTTTATATTTTCCGTTTGTAATTGTTAGATCATATGCCTCAGTCTAATTCAATTCTGATATCCCTCCTGTTTTGATATTAAATGCAATGTTAATTATCCAATATAGTAGTTAATTTTTTACTTCAGCAGTAGTAATTTAATTTTTTAGCACAGCAGCATGTGATGTATACATTTTGCATTCACATGAACCAGTTTCATCAGACTGACCAACATTGACCTTATGCAGATCAAGTTTATAGGCCTAGATATGTTACGGTGATGATACCACTATTATCTGTAATGCAAATGAAAAGGTGTGTCTAAATATCACAACAATGTTTAGAGTATCGACGTCGAGCAGTAATGCAGGCAGATGATTGTACAGATGACATCCTGCATAAACTGACTGAAGCATCCTGTACTTATCACAATTTGGCAATATCATGGCCAGCCTTGGAGACCAGTCAGTTCTTTCCTTGCATTGCTTTGCAGCAGCCATTTGGGGATGCATGTTATTGTAGTGAAACAACACATCGCCTTGTGCTGAAAAAATGGCAATAACATGTGACTGATAACCTGCTAGATGTAGCTGGCATGTTTCCTTTCAAACACCAAAGGGAACACAAGTTGTAACTGAAGGCACTCTATCATGAAGTCAAATAATGAAAACTGAAATCCCACCAGTCAATAATTTGATAAAGCAAGTTAATGATTACACCACCAGAGAGAAGACCGCGGACAACAAGAACAGATAGGCTACTAAAATTAGGCAAATGAGTCAACCTTGTATATACTTTTCTCCACTTACAAGTTTTTTGATGAAAACTAGTTTCTGGAAACGTCTTCACTATCGTCAGTTCTGTGGTTGACTGATGATGCATCCGGTGTCTGCATCTGGCTGGTGTCGTGCTGCCATCTAATGTCCTGGTAAGTTTGATGACGTCATCTACGGCGGGAATTTCAAAATTCATCAAGAGGTCCTGTTTCTTTGTAATAAATCAAACTTACCAGGACATTAGATGGCAGCACGACACCAAGCCAGATGCAGACACCGGATGCATCATCAGTCAACCACAGAACTGACTATAGGGAAGAGGTTCCCAGAAACTAGTCTTCATCAAAAAACTTGTAAGTGGAGAAAAGTATATACAAGGTTGACTCATTTGCCTAATTTTAGTAACAATGGCACTCCACTTTCTGAAATACTTCTTTTTATTCTATATAAGATAGTTAGGCATTTGAGGTTGAAAATGGAAGCAGCAGCTCCCAAAACTAGTCCCTCAAAAAACAAAAATGTGACTAGTGTCAAAAACCAACTACCAATATTTTATCAATTAATTATAACTTTGTTTAGGAATACTGAGTAGAAAATACATAGCATTTCAACAAATCATAGCAGAGTAAAACTGCCAGTAGAAAAACTTTAAAAGAAGTAGATCAGGGGAAAGGGTATTAGTTTGATTATTTACATTCATTTGTAAATAAAAATGATAACAAATTTTGTATTTGCAGCAGTGTCAGTTCCGGATAACTCATATAATCATGAGTGTGTTGTTGTTATAATTTTATGGTGCTTCAAAGAATACACTTTACGTATATCATAAAATTTTGAAGACATCTTGGGTTAGGCGATGAATCTACCAACTTGGAACACAAAGCCATCATGCAGTCAACAACATTGTGAATGCTGATAGTAGAAACAAATGATTTTTTTGTTTGTTCTGTTTTGTTTTTTGTTTTGTAATTTACGTCCTCCAACGTTAAGTCATATCGGACAGTGAATGAATTGCGTGAAATGATGCTCAAATGAGTCCAGGGTCCATGGAGCCTAGAGTTATCTGACATTCGTCTTGAAGGACAAGGGAAAACCCCAGAAAAACCTTATCCAGGTAACTCACCCTGAAACAAATGATTGCTCACCTTATTTCTGTTTTTATTTATACTTACAGAAACCAGGAGATTTAAAATAATAAAAATATTTACATAGAGAATGAAGCTAGCTGCAGTGAAGCAATGAATATTACACAAATATAAATATTTGTAGCAAAAAGCTTCACTTATTTTAAGAAAATGATGTTAATTCTTCTAATGAAGATCGATTTCACAGATTGCTTGCATCGTCAGTCTATCAATAAACTTCGTAGTCAAGGATTCCGGTTACAATGTTATTATGTTTTTTCAGTATTAACAAAATCTGAAATGAAACAAACCGAAAAACAGAATCAACTGCCGGTATTTCAAAATTCATTATGTGATTATACAAATAAAAATATTTAGTAATTATCTTTCACTTATCTTAAGAAGTTGATGACAATACTTCTATCTTCTTTATACGAGATTAATTTCATGAGCATTTGCCCACATCTTCAGTCAACACACTTCGTTGTCAAGGAAGTGTGTTGACTGAAGATGTGGGCAAATGCTCATTAAATTAATCTCGTTTAAAGAAGATAGAAGTATTGTCATCAACTTCTTAAGATAAGTGGAAGATAATTACTAAATATTTTTATAAAATTAAATAATTAAATAAAACAGAATGGATGCAAATTGGAGTAAATAATAAAATGCAGACAAACAAACTTTAGTAATCCAAAATGAGCAAATTCAACAAGTAATGCAAACAAACTTTTTAGAACTAGTTATTGATAGCAATTTAAAATGGAATAAACATATTGAAAAAATTTGCAACAAAATAAATAAGGGCATATATGTGTTAAAGCAAGTAATACAAATCATGGATGAGAGTAGTGCCCTGAAAGTATATTATGCTTTTATACACTCTCATCTAAATTATGGGATTATCTTATGGGGAGCAGCAGGAAAGAAACGGTTAAGAATATTTAGGTTACAGAAACAAGCCATAAGATTAATTAAAAAAATTCCAAGAAGAAACTCATGCAAAAGTAGTTTTAAAAATCTTGGAATACTTGCACTACCCTGAATCTCTTAAGTATATAGTAAGAATGCACAAAGAGGAAAAGAATACTAATATATTCACAGGCATAACACAAGAACAAAACTGAACTATTTTAGAAACAGACTAAGAGGCACGCTAGGTAACAAGTGTATTGAAAACAATGCATAAGATTTATACAATCATTTACCTCACCTCATCAAGGAAATAAATTCAGAGGTGAAGAAAATTGAGGCAATTAAGACATACCTGTTAAAAAATGCCTTCTATTCAATTGAAGAGTATAAAATATCACATGTCAATAGTAGTTAGTCATGCAATATAAAGATTTATAGTACTAATGTATCTAAATTATTGTACAGTTCTTATTTATGTTTAATGTATTTCTGACGAAGCCTTGTAAAAATTGTTTGCAAATGGTGAATAAAATCTGAATCTGAATTTGTATAATATTTATTACTCTACTGTAACTAGCTTCATTTTCTATGTAATCATTATGCGATGTTTATTTTTTTAAATAAATATCTTTTCCTAAACCATTAAATCTATGGGACCATTTATTTGTTTTAATAATTTAACTTCAGGATTTACTTCATTTTATTTATTTATTTTATTTGGGAAAATATATTTATTTTAAAAAATAAACATCGCATAATGAATTTTGAAATACCAGCAGTTGATTCTGTTTTTAGGTTTTTTTGTTTTCAGATTTTGGTAATACCGAAAAAGCATAACATGGTAACTGTTGGACTGACGATGCAAGCAATCTGTTTGTGAAATCGATCTCCATTAGAAAGAAGAATTAACACCATTTTCGTAACATAAGTGAAGTCTTTTGTTACAAATATTTATATTTGTGTAATAAAAATGTTGCTTATACACATATCTTAGCCAGAGGAAAAGAGTGTTAAAAAAATAATTAAGAAAGCTTTTTACTCTAGTTAAGTCTGTCATATGAAATTAGCAATTGCTTTTAAATAGTATATTTTCCTTTCAGGGAACAAGAACTTGATAACAAAGAAATACTCCATCTTCCAGAATATGTGGAAGCTTTGTCATCCATAATGGTTCATATAGAGACAATGAGTGGGGCACAGTTAACTGTTTTGGAACGAGTTATTGTGCTTCTTATTGAGCATTATCCTAAAGTTCCTCAACCACTGCAGTGGGTTGCCGTTCGTGCTATTACTGTTTCTCTTTGCAACTTGGCTTTGATGGAAGGTACCCTCATGACAAGCTGTCTTTCCACTATTGGTAAGTATTAAAATGAAATATTAAGAAAAAATTGCGCAGTATTTAATAAAAGAAAGATCCATAAACATGATGTATTTATTAAATTTTAGATGAGTCGTATTTTTTACACATCTGCTTCACTTTTGTACCTATTTTGAGGACATGTTTCGCAAATCATCGTTTGCATCTACGGCTCTTATGCGACTAAAGCTTGATCCAGCGGTGTGGTTAACTCTGGAGTTGCTGCTGCCATCTGTTGATTTAGTGATGAACTTAAATGTGGGATTCTCTTCTAGCGGGATTTCAAAGTTCATTAGTTGGTTCCTATGTTTTTCTATGTATATCCTCTCCCATATGACGAGTTCACTATGTTTTTGTACGTATTTTAGTAATTCTGTGCTATCTTCAATTTCATGATTTTCAGACCAGAAATGAGCTGCTATTGTGGACTTATCAATATTTTTGTATCTTAAGTGCCTGAAGTGTTCTTTCTTTCTAGTGCCTATGTTTCTTTTTGTCCTCCCTATGTAAATTTTTTCACAGTCTTTACACTTAATCTTGTAAATGCCTGACTTTTCCTCTGGTTTTATCTTATCAGTATTATTACTGTGAAGTAGGTTTTTAATGTTGTAATTGTTTTTTGGTGCCAATGTTATATTGTATTTCTTGAATATTTTTTGGAACTTTTTTGTGGCCCAGGGGTGGTAAGTAAATTTAGCAAATCTAATTTCTTGTTTTATTGGTGTGAGAGCTGTGATCTGTTTTAATTTCTTTTGAAGTTTGAATAATTTTAGTTTTTTATCTACAAGGTTTTTTCCATATCCATTTTTAATTGCAGTTTTTAAGATTTGATGGTATTCGTTTTGATATTCTTGCTGGCTGAGAGGTAGATTTACTAATCTGTGTGTCAGACTGTTGATGGTTGCATGTTTGTGTGGAATTGGGTTGAAACTATTTGCTTTGATGTAATTATCTGTGTGTGTTGCTTTTCTATGAATGCCAAATTCTAGTTTTTCATTGCTTTTTTTGATTTTAAGGTCTAAAAAAGGTAGAGTACAGTCCTCTTCAGTTTCTACTGTGAATTGTATGCTGGGTTCTTGCAGGTTGAGTAGTTTCAAAGCATCATCTATTAGTTTGTAGGGCACTATTGCAAAGATGTCATCTACGTATCTGTACCATGTTTTAAACATATGAGGAAAGGCTTTAGTTATATGTGTTTCGAAAAAGCTCATGTATAGATTGGCCAAAAATGGTGATAGCGGGCTTCCTATAGCTAGTCCTGAAATTTGTTTATAATATTTTCCATCGAAGACAAAATAATTTTGATGTATACATAATTCAGTCATTGCCAAATATTCTTCTATTGCATTGGCATCCAGGTTTATAGAATTTAGCCATTTTTTCAGTTGAATCAAAAGTTTGTCTAATGGAATGCTAGGGAAGAGGGAGCGGACATCAAAGGATACTAAAGTGTCATGAGTTTAAGATTTTGAATTTTTTCTACCAGGTCTAAAGAGTTTTTTATACTCAGAGTATGGAATTGTGGAAAGGACTGAAATTTTTTGGATAGCCATTTTGCCAGAAGGTAAGTAGGAGTGTTTATATTATTTACAATGGGTCTCATGGGTATGTTGGGTTTGTGTATTTTAGGCAAACCATATAGTCTTGCAAGGGTAGGGTTGTCCGGTTTGATAGTTTTTTGTTCTGTAGTTGTTAAAATTTTACTATTAATGATGGTTTTTTGTACATCTTTTATGCATCGGTTGAGTGGATTAGAATCTATTTCCTGGAATTCTTTTTGTTGTAGTAACTCTAACATTTTTTCTTTGTATGTAGCTGTATCTAAGATTATTATTTTGTTCCCTTTATCAGCCCTTGAGAAGATTACATCCTTTTTCCTTAAAGATTTAATTATCTGAATTTGTTTCAAATGTGTTTTTGGTTTTTTATTTATTTTATTTATTATATATTGCCGTAGATGCAAACGATGATTTGCGAAACATGTCCTCAAAATAGGTACGAAAGTGAAGCAGATGTGTAAAAAATACGACTCATCTAAAATTTAATAATTTTTCGCTTCACTGTGGTGTTCCAATACAGTTAAATCTCGATATGATGTATTTACTTAAGTACCATATGCAAGTGCATAAGGCATACACCAGATGGTTTAAGGCTCACCTGTCAAAATAAGTTGTGGTGAAATATATGCAAACTGATACATACAAGATTTATATTTATTACTTAGAAACTATATTAAAGTAAAATACAAGGATCTGAGGTGGCCTTTATTTAATGTAATATTAAATATTACAAATAGAAGCATTATTAACAGTGAAGTTTTCTTCATGTTGAAGTTTTGTTGAGTCACACTTGTTTACGCTCACCTTCACTTATTATTTTTAAAAAATGCTGGAACATTTTCCAGTACATTCGCCCTCTTCCTCAGCAGTATAGTGACTGACTCTCCCCTTTCCTTTTCTCTTCCTTCTCCTGTATCTGATCCTGTTGCCATCTGGTGTTAGGAGTGCAAAGTTTTAACACTTCATTAAGTGGTGGGATTTCAAAATTTATAACATGTTCACTGTTTTTAATTATGTGGATTTTTTCCCAGATGTCTAATTGTATTGGTGATTCTAATGGTTTCAACAGTTTTATATTTTGCCCAATGTTGTGGTTTTCTTTCCAAAAATGATGTGAAACAGCGGATTTGTCTATTTGTTTTAGTTTTATGTTTCTCTGGTGTTCCTTTAGCCTGATCTCCAAGTTTCTCTTCGTTTTGCCTATGTAGTACTTTTCACAATCCTCACAATTGATCTGATAGATTCCGGATTTCAGTGTGTTTTGAATTGTATTCTTAAGAGGTCTGTTTAGAACGCTCTTCAGGTTGAATTTATTCTGTGGGGCCAGTTTTATATTGAATTTTTTGAAGATTCTTTCAAATTTTTTAAAAGCCCAGGAGTGGTAACTAAATTTTTTATATTTCCAATTTTGGTTTGAAAGGGGTGTTAGTGTTGTATTTGATGAGATTTCCTTTTGCCTTTCTTTCTTTTTGAGCATGTTCCTAATGAGATCAGGGTTGAATCCATTTTCCTTTGCTACTCCTAATATATACTCTTGTTCTTTTTGAAAATCCTCCTTGCTCAATGGGACACTGTATAAACGTTGGATCAAGCTTCTGAAGACTGCCAGTTGATGTGAAATTGGGTTGCAACCATTCCTCTTAATGTAATTGTCCACATGTGTGGGTTTTCTATGTATTCCGAATTTTAAGCTATTTCGGTCTCTCATGATTTTTAGGTCTAGGAAAGGTAGGATGTTGTTTTCTTCTATTTCCATTGTGAATTTTATGTTGCTATCCTGTATGTTCAAAAGTTTTAGGGAGTCTTCTGTTTGTTTTTTAGGAATGATAGCAAAAATGTCGTCTACATATCTTCACCAGAATTTGTAAATTTAGGGGAAGGCTTTTACTATATGGACTTTGAGGTGACTCATATATAAATCTGCTAGCAAGGGTGACAGTGGGCTGCCCATTGTGAGGCCTTTTGACTTGGTAGAATTTTTTGTCGAATGTGAAGAAATTGTGTCGAATGCATAGTTCTGTCAAATTTATGATGTTGTCTATTTCTGTAGGGTCTAATGTGATTCGATTCAGCCATTTTCTGAGAAGGTTTGGTATTTTTTCAATCGGGATACTTGTGAACAGTGATTTGACATCGAAAGAGACCATTATGTGGTTTGAAGGAATATTGTAGTCCTGTAGTTGATTTATGAGTTCTAAGGAGTTCTCTATTCCCAAACTCTCGAACTCCTTAGAACTCATAAATCAACTACTATATATTAGGAGTAGCAAAGGAAAATGGATTCAACCCTGATCTCATTAGGAACATGCTCAAAAAGAAAGAAAGGCAAAAAGAAATCTCATCAAATACAACACTAACACCCCTTTCAAACCAAAATTGGAAATATAAAAAATTTAGTTACCACTCCTGGGCTTTTAAAAAATTTGAAAGAATCTTCAAAAAATTCAATATAAAACTGGCCCCACAGAATAAATTCAACCTGAAGAGCGCTCTAAACAAACCTCTTAAGAATACAATTCAAAACACACTGAAATCCGGAATCTATCAGATCAATTGTGAGGATTGTGAAAAGTACTACATAGGCAAAACGAAGAGAAACTTGGAGATCAGGCTAAAGGAATACCAGAGAAACATGAAACTAAAACAAATAGACAAATTCGCTGTTTCACATCATTTTTGGAAAGAAAACCACAACATTGGGCAAAATATAAAACTGTTGAAACCATTAGAATCACCAATACAATTAAACATCTGGGAAAAAATCCACATAATTAAAAACAGTGAACATGTTATAAATTTTGAAATCCCACCACTTAATGAAGTGTTAAAACTTTGCGCTCCTAACACCAGATCACAACAGGATCAGATACAGGAGAAGGAAGAGAAAAGGAAAGGGGAGAGTCAGTCACTATACTGCTGAGGAAGAGGGCGAATGTACTGGAAAACGTTCCAGCGTTTTTTAAAAATAATAAGTGAAGGTGAGTGTAAACAAGTGTGACTCAACAAAACTTCAACATAACGTAATATTAATGAAGTAAAGGAGCAGATAAGTGGTAAGAGAGGAATTAAAGTGATGGAAATTAATTGTTCTTTTTACTGGCCATGTGTAGGCAATGATTTGGATAGGTAGAAACAGATTGAAAAATTCAATGCCATAGCTAGGATTTGAGCCACAGCCCTGTCCAGTTACTTTTAACCATTGTTGTTGTTGTTGTTTTTTTTTAAGTGAAGGTATCTGCATTGAATAGTCCTTTTTTTACATTCAATGATAAATTTTTCAAACAAAAATCAGAGATAGGCAACCCATTGACGCCATTCTGGGCAGACCTTTTCATAGCATTTTGGAAACCCATGTCACAAAGGCATTCCCACCAATTTTCAAACTTTGGTATAGATATGTGGATGACATCTGGCCGATAGTAAATGAGAAACAGGTGGATGATGCATTAAGACTACTTAATTTACAGAATCCTTAAATAAAATTTTCCATAGAAAAAGAGACAATGAAATCCCTTTCTTGTACTTGAAACTAACCAAAAAACATACAAAACTGGAATTTGGCATATATAAGAAAAAAAATGCATACAGAAAATTTTATAAAATCAGATGGATATAACTCAAGACAACATAAGCATGTTGTTATCAACAGCTTAACTTACAGGCTGGTTAATGTTCCCTTAAACAGGATGAAATATATCAAAGAGTACAATCATATAATTCACATTGCAGAACACATGCATTCAGTGCTGAATTGCTCAAAAAGAAAACTGATAAATTCAAAAGACAACAGAAATGCCGACAAATAACTACTCATTCCCTGATGAGTAATAAAACTTCATACAGAAAATTTACATACCCTCCCAGAGCTACATACCATTTCCAAAAGGTCTTTAAAGAACACAACATTATTTTTGCCCCACAGAACAAATTCAGTATACATCTTTTGAAATCACATAATACAAAGGAGAAACCCGCAGACAAAAAGAATTAGGTGTGTACCGGATAAACTCAAAGGCTGTTACAACTTTTACATAGGAAAAACTAAAAGAAATTTGAACATTAGGCTTAAAGAGCATTTTATGAACATCAAGAACAAAGAAATAGATAAATTGGCGGTAGCGTACCAGTTTTGGAAGGAGAATCATGATATAGAACAAGAAATCCACTTATTAAAATGTGTTCAGGGTCCAACTGCATTAACCACATGAGAAAAGTATTCATAAAGAAATATGAAGGAAAGCCGTTCAATTTTGACACACCTTTGAAGAGAACCAAACTTCAAGTTCAACAAGATATCAACAGAGATGCCCCTATTGCCTCCAAGGAGTTCACCAAATCAAAATTCAACATTCAACATTAGCTGAGAATGTTAGGAAGGTCCTAATGAAATGCATTCTAGGTAAATACTAGCAATATGTGGATCATTGAGTACTAGTTTGACTCAAAATTGCATTAAATTTGTGCTTCATACTCCTTACTCATAGGTATTCTGGATTGTGTCTGTTGTATTCCATACAACAAGAAGAATTTTCTATGCAAGACAGTGCTCCAAAATAAATATACACCCAACTGAGTGGGATAGCTCGGATGGTTTCATCTGTGTCCCTCATTTGGAAGGCCCAGATTCAATTCTTTTGGCTGACCTACCTGACCCATGGGCTTTTTTGGGAGGTTTTCCAAGGTCGCTAGGTGAATGCTGGGTAGGTTAATTACATCCCCCAAATTTCCTGTCTGTCCATTTCATCTCCATTATCATTTCACATCATCTCTCATCTGGTGGTCTCTTTCAGGATAGAGGTCTTGGCTGTGCATGTAGGGATGATATGCTCTGAGGTAAACTACTTCCTCCTCCGGTCTCCGTGCTTCTGCTGGGACCATGTCAGGACCGCCAGCCAGGGACCTTTGGGGCTTACCTGCTGGGCTCTTTGCCATTCCGCAGTAGGGGAACGTGTCCATTGTTGTGGCCTATCGGGGGATGTTTTTATCCAAGTAAACTGTGGGGACCCTACCCTCTGCACAGTCGTGGCTCCTTGGGTTGGCCACCCTCTGTCTCCTCTCGCCTCATCCTTCCTTCTGGGGGTGCCCCACTTGGGGGCATAGGCACAATGGGCCCAGCATGGTGACCTATGTACTGAATCTCTTCTGTTGTGAAATCCTAAGTATACACCCATTAAAATGGTTCATAATGATTAATGTAACTAATATCTAAGTAATTTACTCACTGGTTTGTTGTATCATATATGTATTGGTAACTAGCACTGATTATCACTGTTGGACTCTCTTGCAAAACTTTCATCTTCATATATACTTCAGATTGTATTGTCTTTTGTACCATCAGTTTTACTGTATATGTAGAACTTCTTAAATAGCCCTCAATGAAACTGGCTAGAATTTGTTCATATTAACTTTTATCTTGTTTCACACGAAATTCTTTGAATTTTCCAAGTGGGTGTTATTTGTGTTTGTATTTATTTTATGTAACCTTCCCAATACTAATATGTTATGATAAAAGTTCTCCAGGACCTCACTCCCATGTGGTTTTAACACATTCAACAACTAGTGCAAAGTCCATTCACCCTTTGTCCTGGGCTCTCATCAGGACTTTAGCAGGAAGATCTGGATACCTGGGGAATAGAGCCAGACCAAATCAGTAGTCAGGTGTTTCAAAATGGGTGACTACATGCTGCCCTAAGAAAAACTTGAATAGCAAAGGCACTTTATAATTTGAATTTATTGAAATAATTTGTGTTCTAAAGAGATCCCATTTTTGTATATTTTTTTAATGTTTACACAGAATTCTTTCTGTTTGCGAGGACTTCAAGCTATTCCAGAAAATTAAAGATATAAGTTTGAAAGATCTACCATTAAAGATAAGTTTTAGGTGGTGGGGGGAGGAGATTTCTTCAAAATCTTCATCTTGTATTTTCAAAAGATATTGAATCTAAATATAAAGTTTGATTACAACATTAAAAACCTACTTAACAGTAATAATACTGATAAGATAAAACCAGAAGAAAAGTCAGGCATTTACAAGATTAAGTGTAAAAGACTGTGAAAAAGTTTACATAGGGAGGACTAAAAGAAACATAGGCACTAGAAAGAAAGAACATTTTAGGCACTTAAGATACAAAAATATAGATAAGTCCGCAATAGCAGCTCATTTCTGATCTGAAAATCATGAAATTGAAGATAGCACAGAATTACTAAAATACGTACAAAAACATAGTGAACTCGTCATATGGGAGAGAATATACATAGAAAAACATAAAAACCAACTAATGAACTTTGAAATCCTGCCAGATGAGAACCCCACATTTAAATTCATCACAAAATCAACAGATGGCAGCAGCAACTCCAGATATACCCACACCACTGGATCAAGCTTCAGTCGCATTAGAGCCAATGATGCGAACGATGGTTTGCGAAATATGTCCTCAATATAGGTATGCAAGTGAAGCTGATGTGTAATAAATATGACTCAATTGTAATTTAATAATTATGTCGCTTTACTGTGGTGTTCCAATACAGTTAAATTTTGATATAAAGTTTGATATTTTTTCAGACATACACTTGGATGTTTTTCTAAAAATCCTTGTTTGTTTTATTATAATGGCCAGGTGTTCATTTATGTTTTTCTTGTGTTTTATTTGAGTATATATATTACTATATGTAAACCCCTATATATGATAAACATTGTAAATGGGCTTACAAGCCTGTTATGTTCATAAGAATAAATAAATAAAAAAATTTCCATTATGAACTTTTGAATGGAAAACTTTCTTCCTATAGTCCCTTGATAATATAAAAATGTAAATGACGAATTGTCAGTAAACCGACTACAAATAGTTTCTCCATTAATTTTGACGTTACTGCTGCTTAATTCCTCCAATCACGCATAGCTTTGTTTGTATGTAGCAATACCAGGAACTAACATGTTTGTGATGGCTGGCTATAGGCTGCGTATTAAGTTTGTTAATCTAGTTGTTATCTCTGGTGTGACACATGATTACCACAGTACAGTGTAGTGTCAGTACAAAGTAGGTGTCTTAATAGTAATTTTCAAGCATGGAAATTTTAATAAAAGTCATCTCGGATGGTTGTAAACTCACAAAGCAGAAAGATTATCCAGAATGTTTTCCAGTTCTGTATGGAGTAAAAGCAAAGGGTCTCTTGTAGTTCTTCCTTTGCAGAGGTAGTGGCTAGAACGGCTACAGCAGTAGAAAAAAGTGAAGCCATAAAAAAATCATTAAAGAAATTGTAAAAGTTAGTATTTCAGTTAAACGAGTTACTTCTCCAGGAAAGCAACTCAATTGGAAAAAGAAGCTTTAAATGATGATTTTGGTATGTGTGTTGTTTGCAGAACTTTTTAAAGAGTATTATGAAGTGCATAAAGATATTTCAACAGTGAAGAAGTTATTCTGTGCAGTAAATGAGAAAATTAATTCCAATTATGGACAGAAAATATTGTGACGAATATTAAAGCAGGTAGGATTTAGTTTCAAAAAATGTAAAAATATGCTACACATTCTAGTGGAATGCCAGGATATAGATTGCCTCCTTATCACTGCAATTTAAACCCCATTGAACTGATATGGAATATCATGAAGCAAAAAATAGCAGAAATATGTGTGTTCTATGACTTTAAACACACTTAAAGGACTAACCAGACAATGTTAAAGGACAGCACTGAAGAAGATTGGAAAAATGCATGCATCAAAATTATGTCCATAGAATAAGAATATTGTCATCGAGATGCCTTGATGGAAGAAGAAATAGAAAGGATACTTATCAATATGGGTTTGGATAGCAGTGATGAAGAGGAAGCAAATACTTAAGTCAGTTTTATAGATTCCAGAGATGACGGCAGTTCTACAGATATAACAGTTGATATCCATCCTTTATATGACCTTGTCACAGATAGAAGCTCGTCAGATACAATTGAAACATATGCAGGAATCGGAATTTTTTTGTCAGAATTAAATAAGTCAGTTTTGTTCTGCCCCTTAGTGCAGCACATTTTGTGCCTCAATAATGTACAAGGTATCGTAGGTATTTCTTGTAGGTATTTTTGTGACATGCTTGTCATCTCTCCTGCCGTCCGATAAACAACTGGGCAGTGTAAACTGATAACAATGCCTCCACTCGAGGTATCTTCCTAAATGTCCCAGGTAATATGTACTGTAATTGCCTATGTATTTGTATGGTGCACAGTATAGCTGCAAACTAGTTGGTGGTAAAAAAGACAGCTTCTTATGTCTCAGTTTTGTGTATTGCTTATGAGCAGCATAATCTTACTTTCACTTTAACATTAGAAGTTCATTTGGCGATGCTTTAGCTTGACTCTCAAAATAAAGCATCAATTTCTCTTGTATTGTATTCCATCTTCATTTTCATTTTCAGTAACCTGCTTGGTGCAAAAATGCCTTCCTCTGTAATTAGTTTACAACCCCCGTCATAGTCAGTTTGCAACCAGTTTTCCTCATCAACATCAGAACAACCATCAATATTTGTAAATATCTATAAAATCTTCTTCCACACTTATTTTGGATTCAGAGGACTTTAAAATGTATATTTCCAGTGAAACCTCATTATCAAATTTTTGGGTGAAATGCAATATCTTCTCCACTGTACATGGTAGAGAAAGTAAAAATGAGTGTTAAAGGCTTTGCTCTAATCCGCTCCATTCCACAAAAAGGGGTTGTTTTTAGTAAACATTGTATTTTACTGCTGACTGTGAAAGTATGTTTTGAATGTGCTGAATTTTTAAGTGAGAAATGAAGTAAACTATTTGGTTTCTTTTGTTTTTAGTTTATCAAGGGATCATTCGCTCCTGCTCACATCGAGTGGTAATTGATGTTGAATTGCAGAAAGGTACATTCACTACCGAAGTTACTTACAGAGACTATGTGCATTTATGGAAATCTGTTTTGAATGTCAGCAGCTACGAAAAGAAAGGTACATACTATTATTAGTGGTGAATTTCAGTATGTCTACGGATAGTATTACCAAAGAGTTTTAAGAGCCATAAAGTATTTGCTAAAATATACAAACTTTTCAGGGAGAAATTCATTCATTCATTCATTCATTCTTTATTTTCTGTCAATATACTTGTAACAAGTTTCCGACAATGTCAGGAATATACAATTAATTTACATAATAAAATATTAACAAATGAAAAGGTACATAAGTTGCATAAAATACTCATAAATTAATCATAGATTGTAATTATAAGTCTGTAACTTTATTTAAACATCTATCAATTAAAGTGTTTAAATTTGTTTTGAAATTGTTTAGTACCATTAAAAACTTAATGACATTGGTAATTTATTATAAAATATTTGACACATTAAAAAAATCAACTGATAAGGATGTTTTTATAGAGTCCTTGTCCTGTAATAGTCATTATTATTCCTTGTATAATAGCTATGTACATCTTTTGTTTTTGCATTGTTCTTATCAATTGTGAAAAGAATAGCCTTGTAAACATAGAGTGAGTAAATCGTTAAGTATATTATTTTGTTTAAATATATTCACACAAGAATCAGTGTTCTTAAGATTAAACATAAGTCAATACATTTTTTCTGCAGGGAAAAGACTCTGTCGAGCTAGACACTTGGATAACACCCCCAAATTTCAATACCGTATGACAAGTATGGAAAAATAATGCTATAATAAATCATTCTTAATAAATTAAAATCACCTATTGGCTTAAAATGACTCATTATAAAAATAGATTTACTAATTCTTTTATATATATATGATCAATATGCGTAGACCTGCTCAAATTATTAGCAGTATACATACCTAGAAATTGATGAACACTAATATATTCTATAATGGAATTATCTGAAGATTATTATTGTTACTGTAAGGATTAAGCTAAATCCGTATAATGGACAGGGACGTTGGCAATTACAAATCAGAGCGGATGACAGGTAATGGAATGGAAGTGTGATATAAAGAGAGAAAGGTTAAAAAAGGAGAATGCAAATGAAAAAATTAAACTGAATTGGTTGTATGTGGAGGTAGTGACATAATTAGGGAGAGAATATAAATGAAGGAGAAAAGAGGGTACACATTTGCAGAAAATGACAATTATTTCCAGCAAAATTGCATGTTTAACCCTTTCACCGATATGGACGTCATATGACGTCCAAGTTAAAATGTCCCAAACCGATATGGACGTGTATAGACGTCCTGCGCATACATGCATTTAATGCTCATGTAACGCCAATTATTTTAATCTTGCTGTTTTACAATAAATTTAAATTAGTTCTATAAGGAATGTAAACGTATCTTAAAGGTTTCTTTTTGAATTGTACACCTCCAAACCTGGATAAATACCCAAGGGCACATCTGCAGATTCACCCCAATAATATTGGTTTCCTTGCGAACTTTTTTTTCGCAACACACTACACATTTTCGAAATGGTTACAAGTTTTTTGGGTGTGGGTGGTATACTTTTAGAAAAGTGTTTTCTCTCAAGTATGAGGGATGATGTGGTGAATTTTGCTACCCCCTAGTATAAAGAGGCCTCTGAGTATTATAATACTCAATTAGGTTACGAGCTCTTTATACGCGCAAGTACAGGTAGATGAATGTCTTTTACAGCTCTGAAAATTACTAAACAACTGTGCATAGTTACATCCAGTGGTATAAAAATACTTTTTTTTTACCATTTAACTCTTTTCCGTAAAGAGGGATAGCTGGTAATAGCTGATCCGTATCACGCATATTTGACCCGCCATTTCCCCAAACAATGGAGTAGCTAACATGCCAGCTGTAGACCAGCACACGTCACTGCTACGTATGTCCTAAAGATCTCCTTCATAATCGTACAACAAATCTTCCAGATTTTCTACAGTAATATCAGAAGCCTGTACACATCATACCCAAGCTAATTTATTTGCTACATTACCGGGATAAGCCATGGTTAACATTGAAATTTAACAATTTCAAATGTGCCATACATTTAGCTCTTGATAGCTACAAGAAATCACTCTGAACAAAGAGAGAGTATAAATAACTGAAATACAGAGCGAAAACTGCTGCATAAGGCTACTAGAAACCTTGGTTGAGAAACACTGTAATAACAGATGCTGACAGAGTTTTCATTCCAGTGTGTCAGTGTGTGACGCAACATATTCTCGTCATATTATCGCTTGGCATAGCATAAATAAACTAAACTTGAACCTGAGAAGTCGCTTACGTAGCTATACATACATACTATGGCTCGTATACACACAAAACAAAATGATTCACATATTAGGCGCGTTCGGCACAAAGAATGGCTTTTGCTACAGTGAAACAAAGTAGTGAAATTTCAACAATTTATTAATGTAGTCTCTATTTTATTGTTACTGTAGATTTATACTGCCTTTAATGAGTTTTAAACCAGTTTTTGTTTCGTTTAAATAACTTAATAAATACGGAAGATACGGAATTGTATTTATGATGCATTTTTACAGCATTTAACAATTTAAATGTCCTGTTCTGTTTATTGGGTATCCGTTGCCGGCCCCTGAAGGATTTAAATGGCCATCGGCGAAGCGGTTAAAGCACAGTCAGTCACTCTGCCACATGTTACACCATTATAAAACTCGGTATTTGTTGAATAAACATTCCTTAAGAAATATATTCCCACTTTAAGGTTCTCTACCTGCTGCACAACTTGCAAGATGTGTTCTCACAGTTATTTCATGTTATGAGGTTTATGCATCTTAAAATAACTTTATCTTTGTCTCATAAAAATACAAGGGTTGGCTGATAAGTCTTGGGCCTCACTATAAAAAAAAATTAATCTTTTTTATCCAACATAATCTCCAGAAAGGCTAATATATGAGTGTTCTAATTTAATTAAACCATCTCTGGAGTGTGATTTATCATGGTTCTTAAAATAACTGTTTACCTCCTCGTTGCTGTGAAATCTTCGTCCTCCAAGAAATTTTTTGAGGTTTGGGAACAGGTGGTAGTCACTGGGTGCTAGATCTGGTGAATAGGGTGGATAATCAAGCAATTAAAACTTTAATTCACACATTTTTCCCATTGCAATGACTGAACGATGCACTGGAGCATTGTCGTGGAAACAAGATTTTGATTAATTAACTTTAAAGAGAGTCGATTAAAGACACTAGACAACACTTACTTTTAAATTTTTCCGGAACATGTTTCTGAGGCTTTGCCTCTATCATCAGCCGGCTCTCGACTGGTTCTCGTTGGTGTAGCTGACGATATTTTGTCACAGGTCTCCTCTGGTGGCGGTTCAAGGAACTTGCTGAACAAATCTTTCTGGGGGATGTCGAAATTGAATACTTTGTTCCTATTTTTTGAAATGAAGATTTGTTCCCATGTGGATAGTTCTTGTTTTCCTGATGTATGTTTTAGTAGTTTTGGTTCTGGATTTATGTTGTGGTTTTTTTCCCAAAAATGTGTGGCAACTGCTGATTTTTCTAATTGTTTATATTTTATGTTTCTAAAGTGTTCCTTTGCGCTTGTTTCTAAATTTCTTTTGGTTTTTCCAATATAAATTTGACTACAGTCATTGCATTCAATTTGATATATACCAGAGTTTTTGTTAGATGGAATGGCATCTTTGATATTTGAGCAAATTAGGTTTTTTAAGGAGAAATGGTTGACTGGTGCTAGGTGAATGTTTTGTTTTTTGAAGACTTTTTTGAATTTATCATAGGCCCATGGATGGTAAGTGAATTTTTTGAAAATCATATTAGTTTCTGTAGCTGAGAGGGTTGTGGTTTCCTTTAGTAGCTTCTTCTTTTTTTGTTAAGTTCACTTTTTTTTTCCACTAATGATTTGGGAAAGTTATTTTTTTGTGCTATTTCAATTATTCTGTTGTATTCTGTTTTGTATTCTTCTGCTGTGAGAGGGATGTTTACCAGTCTGTGCGCTAAACTATTGAAGATTGCCTGTTTGTGGGATCTTGGGTTGTAGCCATTAGCTTTTATGTAGTTGTCTGTCTGTGTTGGTTTTCTGTAAATGCCAAAGTTTAGTCTGTTTTTATTCCTCATTATTTTTAGATCCAAAAATGGTAAATGCTCATCTTTTTCTATTTCTACAGTGAAACATGTTCCGGAAAAATTTAAAAGTAAGTGTTGTCTAGTGTCTTTAATCGACTCACTTTAAAGTTAATTTATCATAACAACACTGTTTTCAACACTTCCAAGAAAGGAATTGCAAGATTTTGATTCTTTGCCAAATGAGGTCTTTTTCTTTTCACCTCATCACTCAAACGTTGCAGTAAGCTTGCGTAGTAGTCACCAGTGATACTTTTACCCTTTTACAAGTAATCAATAAAAATAATTCTCTGTGCATCCCAGAAAACATTCACCATAACCTTGTTAGCTGACAAAATTGACTTTTCCTTATTTGGAGTTGGTTCACCTGGCACACTCCACTGTTTTGACTGTGATTTACTTTTTGGAGTGTATATCCAAGTTTCATCCATGGTAATAAGCTGTCTCAAAAATTCACCAGGATTTTTACAGTAGAGCTCCATATCCTTAACAGAAACAGTTTTTTGTTGTTGTAACTTTTGATCAGGTCACACAGAAAATGAAGCTAGTCACAGTGAAGCAACAAATATTACACAAATAAAAATATTTGTAAAAGAATCTCCACTTAACTTAAGAAGTTGTTAATACTTCCTCCTTCTTTATAAAATCGATTTCAAAAGCATATTGCTTTCAGCATCAGTTAATTCCAAATTCTGTTGTTAAGGAAATCTCGCTTACCATGTTTTTTTCTTTTGTTACGTTATGTTTTCAGCATTACCAACATCTGAAGACGAAACAAACCTAAAAACAGAATCAATTGCCGGTATGTCAAAATTCATTACACAATGTTTATTTTTTAAAATAAATATTTTTTCCCACACTATTAACTCGATGGGACCATTTAATTGTTTTAATAATTTAACTTCGAGATTTATTTCATGGTTAAATGACCAAAAATGATCTGCTATGGCCAATTTATCAATTTGTTTATATTTAATGTTACGAAAATGTCCTTTCTTTCTGGTTTCCAAAGTACGTTTCATCTTTCCAATAGAAACCTGATCACAATCCAAACAATTAAATTGATAAATACCAGATTTTTTATTATTAGGAATTTTATCTTTTTTTTGATCAGGTGTCAACAAATGTGGCACCCATCTTACATAATCCTTGTGAAAGCCCAAAACATTACTTCAGATATTACTTGCATGTTCCTTTGATATGTTTATGGCCTGTGCTATCTCAAACAACTTTAATCTACGGTCTTTCATTACTAATAATGCATTTTTTCAGTGATCTCTGGAGTTGGGACTTCCATAGGGCATCCAGAGTGAGGCTGATCAGTAGTGCTTGTATGTCCCATTTTAAACTCTGCAAACCACCTTGTAATCATTGTATATGAAGAGGCAGAGTCTTTGTCCATTTCTTCCTTGGTTTCTTTAGGCTTTAAGCCTTTCAAATGGAAGTATTTAATCACTGCTCGTTTTTCCAAATCCTCCGTTATTGTGAAACCTCTACAATTGTCTTGTTTAAAATGCTCTCCTTAAAAAGCTAAACAAGCTATTGACCTGTAACTATGGATACAAGCTGGTCTAGATATGATGCTATCCGTCAAACCGGCCCAGAGGCACCATCTCGGTGTGAGGTCTGGGACTTTTCAACCAACCCTTGTATATTAGGATATATTCTTGTTTTCAGATACAGAAATGCCCAAGATTATGATTTCATAGTTATTTCATGATATATTTCAAGCATTTAATTTTACTGAAAATAATTTTTGCAATTTCTGATAATTACATTATTTTATAAGAGGATTTGCATTGATACTTAACAGCTAAAGCAAATGAGAGAAAATGAAATTTTAATTCTGTAAGACTTTATTAAAATTTTGCAGCCTCCCTTCTCCTTTATTTACATTTTCTGTTAAATTATGTGACTCAGAAAAATCAAATAGATTTCATTGGTTCATTAATAAAATCTTGAAATAACTGTCTTTCTAACATTCTTTTTCTCTAGAGACTCCATTGACAATTAGAAAGATGATAGTTGATAAAGCCTATGATGAATTTGTGAATACAATCATCATTTTAATGAAGAAACTTGATTTATCCACAAAGAAGAAAACCGGTGATGCTTGTAGCGTAAGTATTTAATTTCAGCAGTTTCTTTACATTTTTGCTAAGCTGTTGGTTACAATAACTTCCCTTTTGGAAGCATAAAGTGGAATAATTTGTTAATGGCACTTCAATAACATTTTACAATCTGCAGTTTAATTGGATAATAGGTTATTAGATTTCTAATCTCTCTTCTTCTTATAATGCTAGTGCTTATCAATATGGGAACATGTGTTCCATCTTAAAATTATCAAAAGTATTAAATAAGTTTATAATATTAATTATACCAGTCATCCCATTTATAACAAATGTCCAAATAACATTTATGTATTTCTGCTGTACCTTCAATTGTATTGTTATTGCAATAAAGTTAAAAGAAAAATCATTAATAATAATAATTTATTCACCATTTGGTAATTACAATAATTACAATAGGCTTCGTCAGTAACTTATTACTAGTGGAACAAACATATTTATATATACACTGAGGGATGGTAATATTTACATGTTTTACAAGTCATGTTTATTAATATCTAGGTATTCTTGTATGCTGTAGCATGGAGTTTTTGTTAGCCATTTGTATATTTTTTCTTTAAATCTTTGAATGTTTGTATTGCGTATTTCCAAAGGAAGTGCATTAAATATTTTTATACCATTTAACTTGTAGTACCTAGAAGACTTCTGCAGCCTAAGATATGGTATATCCACTCTGTTTCGGTTTCTTGTCTTGTATGTGTCACTTCACTTATGGTGTTATAATTTAGTTCGTTTTCTTTGATATATACAAGAACATCATACAGGTATAGGTTAACGACAGTCGGGATTTCTAGCATTTTAAAAAGTGGTTTACAATGATCAGTTTTATTAGAATTTGCCAGTATTCTAATGACCTTTTTTTGAATCCTTAGCACCTCTGTTATTCTTGGACTACAACCCCACAGTATCAAACCATACCTAAAAATGCTTTGAAAGAATGAAAAATAAGCCATACGAACAAATTCGTTTGGGACTGCCCTCTTTAAGTTTGCTAATAAAAACACTGTTCTCGACAGCCTACTGCATACGGAGTCAATGTGAGATTTCCAAGATAGACGATTATCAATTAACATTCCAAGAAATTTTACGGTCTCACTTGTGTTCTTGCATAAATTATTACTCTTTTTTAATGTAAAAAGAATATTTTGTGATTTACTTTCATTCATGAAAAAACCATTGCTTCTAAACCATATTTGGGCTTTTTTTATGTTCTCTTGGACCTACTGTGACATAAGATCAAATGAGTTATTTATATTAAGAAATGATGTGTCATCTGCATAGACAACAGTATGACATGGAGAACAATTTGTCACATCATTAATCATTATTAAAAAGAGCAGAGGTCCTAGCACTGAGCCCTGTGGAACACCTATTTTTACATCACTGATCTGTGAATATTTTCCTCCAATTGCAACTAGCTGTTTACGATTTATTAAATATGTTTTAAAAATATTTAAGTTAGGACACTGAACACCATACATTTCAAGTTTCTTTATCAGTATGTCGTGATCAACGCAACATGGATTATGACTATATAATTTTGAGTTGAAGTATGAAGGTGATCTTAAAGGTTTCTGACCTAGTAAAGATACAAGACATTTTTTCAGAATTATTTATTTTTTTTCAACATAGTTTCCTTGTAACTCTACACACTTCTCCCAGCGATGCTCCCATCTCTGTAACCTGTCCAAATAGTACTGTGTTTTTCTCTGCAAAATAATTGTTCACAAAGGTGATTTGCCTCTTCATTTGACGAAAATCTCGTCCTCTGAGCACAGTTTTCAGACGAGGGAACAAAAGGAAGTCGTTTGGGGCTAAATCTGGTGAGTAAAAGGTGGATGGTGAAGCAGTTCAAACCGTAATTCATGGATTTTTGCCATTGCAACCGCTGAGGTGTTGTCTTGGTGAAACAGGATTATCTTTTTCTGCAAATGTCTTTTTCCGCAAGTTATGCCTTCAGCTTGTCTAGTAATGATGCATAGAATGCTCCTGTAATGGTTTTTCCTTTTTGAAGATAATTGATTAAAATAACTCTATGACTATCCCAAGAAACTGTCGCCATCACTTTTCCAGCCAAAAAAACTGTTTTTGCTTTTTCTGGAGCTGGTTCCCCCTTTGCAGTCCACTGTTTGGACTGTAATTTTGTATCTACATTAATTAATTAATCGGCTCTAAAACTCAATTTATTGCGTCTAAACTGCGCCAACAGAGTGTTGGAAATGTTCATTTGAACATGTTTTTGGTCTAACGTGAGCAAATGGGGCACCCAACGCACGGACAGATTTCTCCTGTCTAAATGTTGATTTAATATGTGACAAACACGTTCTTTTGACATGTTCATAGACTCCACTATCTCTCTCACTTTAATTTGGCGGTCGTCTAGCACCATTTGGTGAATTTTGGCGATGTTTTTGTCGGTAGTTGCAGTTTTTGGACATCACAAGCATTCGTCTCCCAAGCTCTGACGGCCACATTTAAATTCAGCTGGCCAAAATGTCACTGTGATAAATAATGGTGCAGAGTCCCTATACACAGAATACAACTCATCTTTGATTTGCGTAGGCGTATTGCCTTTCAAAAACAAACATTTAATGCTAGCTTGATACTTGATTTTGTCCATTTTCATAAAAACACTCGCATCAAGTCACTCAAATGACTGTTACATAACAATTGAGTGTCCAAAATGGCTGAAACTTTGGTGAGTAACTGTCAACAGATGAACAAGGAAATTCACTAGCTTTTATTTAAGAGTGCTGCCATCTGCATGTTGAGGTTGAAAACTTTACAGACCACTCTCGTAGTTCTCCATGCTCCAATGTTCACCTAGAATGCATTTTGTTAGGACCTTCCTAACATCCTCAGTTAATGTTGACTGTTGAATTTTAATTGAGTGAACTCCTTGGTGGCGATTGTGGTGTCTCCGTTGGTGTCCTTATGAACTTGAGAACCCGAGTTTTAAGTTAGAGTGTTCCAGCTGAGACAGGAGCCATAGATTTAGTATATCAAAGTATTCATCTGTGCTGATTCATCATTTGGTCTATGGTTTCCTTACCTATTGATGGATTTCTGTTACAGAATGTACCCTCTTGTCATAAAATCAGATGGTGCTTAAGAACTGAAGATTCACTGGATATATGTGCGCCAAATCTAACAATTTTGATTGATTAACATGGTAATCGACAACAATATCCTGTAGACTAGTCACTTTGACTTTCAAGAATGCACAATGTTGTTTATGATTATGCATAATTTTTGACAACTGTGATACTGTAACCAAAATGTTTTGAATTCCTCTTTCCATTGGTACTAGTTTTGTGTTTCTAAGTTTTATTAAATACGAATTGCATGTATTCAAAACCCAAAAGGTCATTTGTGGAAAGTTGCCTAATGAAGTTGAAGTGCTGAATATATTCTCCACTCCCAGGGCACCAAATTAACTACTTTGGAAAAGATGTAAAATCCTCAACAACCAAGAAAGATAATCTTCTCAATTGTTAATTATAAAATGTTGATTCATTTCTAATGTTAGCTGGACACACTTTTCTCTCTTTATACAGCATAATGTATTCTGCTAATGATTTCCATGAGGAGGTACATTCTCTTTTGTTTAGCTGTGGCAGTATATACATATTGCTTGGAATGAAATATTCAAGGCAGTTGTATCTTATTTTCATACATATTCTGTGCGGTAAAACATCTTTACTCCATGGCATTCTGAACTAAAAGTTCTTTATAAGCATGCTCTTTATAACTACAATGTGTTCATATTTAAGTAAAAACTTTTAGTAATTTATGAAATTAAATTAAATTAGTTGTTTTTTATAGATGATAACATCGGAAAAAATTGGGATTTTCAATGGTGAATGTATTATCAAAATGTCTCACACATATACGAGAGGCACTATATTTTGTCCCTAATAATTAAAACAAATTAATTTCTGATTGAAAACTGCAGAATTAATTGTTCTTTCACACTAGCCATGTGTAGGACGCACTATGAAAGGTTAGAGCCAGACAATTAATTTCCATTAATTGTACCTAATAGTGGTCTGAACTATAAAGCCCGGGCCTTAAAGCACTTACAGCATAGTAAGTCGCCATTAAGGTAGTTGTCTCATGTGTTTATGAGAACTCCTAAGTGGTTTACCGGGAGAAACATGAGTCAGTTGGAGAATTTAATGTCATGTTGGCACGTTGGCCATAGTAGCTCAATGGTTTAGTGGTGCTGGATGGAGACCAAAAGATCAGTGGTTCAAATCCCGGCTATGGCATTGAATTTTTCAGTCTGTATCTACCCTTTCATCCTTAGGATGGCTTCATTTGGAAGGGAAGTAAAAATAGTGGTCCTGGTCCTAGAATTTTGGCATGTAAAACAACCTCATATCTGATAGAGTCCTCTGAGGAAAATAATGTGGTCATTCATGCCCAGTGTAGAATAGGAAGCTGAGAACCACAGCAGTTAGAGCATCCTAAATTAAAATAATCTTATATAGAATAAAAAGAAGTATTTCAGAAAGTGGAGTGCCATTTTATTAAAATTAGGCAAATGAGTCAACCTTGCGGAAGAAGTTCCCAGAAACTAGTCTTCATATAAAAC
This sequence comes from Mantis religiosa, assembly GCA_030765055.1. NCBI lineage: Eukaryota > Metazoa > Arthropoda > Insecta > Mantodea > Mantidae > Mantis > Mantis religiosa. The sequence goes on along the minus strand of CM060949.1, from coordinate 190,508,941 downwards.
TTGTAAGTGGAGAAAAGTGTATACAAGGTTGATTCATTTGCCTAATTTTAATAAAATAAATTTGTCACAAATGTAAACATACACAATTTCTCTTTATTACATTAATATATATTTTATCATATGTAGATATTAATTTTAATATTGATATGTACTAAATTATGTTTTCTATAGAATTTAACTTTAACACTGAAGCTTGTTTTATATGGATCAAAAATCATATTAATCTTTGCATTGTTTTCTAACTTACAGCCAAATAAAATTGATGCTGATGATATCCCAGTTTTGGATCCAGAAAAAGGCCTACAAGCATGTAAACCTAAGGATTTTCAAGTATTTATCAATCTGGTGGATCTCTCCAGAGATATTCTATTGAGTACTGATCCATCAAATTTTGAGAAATGGATTTTTATTTTCAGTGAGCAAGTAATTTCAGAGTCGTCCAGTAAACCTTTAGTGAGTGGCTTTTACAAGTTGCTTGCATTAGATTTGGAGCTGTGTGATAAACTAAACTATTTAGTTTTGGATTTGCACAACATTGAGGAGCACCAGGTAAATAGTATAGAAAATATTTTGAGGTATATTGTCTTTATTGTTAATAGAAGTTCTTTGTGCACAGTAGTTAGAAGTTATTATTTTTCAGGGAACCATAATCCACTGTATTGTTTTCCATGACAAGAGGTGTTACCCAAACTTACTGGAATACACATTAAATAAAATTACACTTTACCTGGAACTTATTCAGCACTTATTATCTTCAAAGTAGTTCCTTGGGAGTGTGTACATTATGAAGTAAAAGCTTTCTGTTATACGAGGGCTGTTCAATAAAGAATGATTTTTTGATTAAAGAATGATTGCACTAAATAATTTTTTGCACTAAAATTCAATCTTATTATATTCTGTTAGCTTAATGTGAAACAAACACGCCGTAGTAGTTTCATTGTTGATACTCCTGGTTCCCTCCTGTGAGAACCAGGCAGGTTCAGACATGTTCAGTATCGCCTACCGTTGCAATGGAGGTAACACACAAGGAACAATATGCGGCTTTGAAATTGTGCTTTAGTTTCAACAAACCTTCAGTTGAGGCCTATACAATGTTACAGGAGGCTATGGAGAGTCTGTTCTTCCCTACAGCACAGCCCGAAGGTGGTTTAAAATGTTTAAAGAGGGAAGACAGTCAATTTCAAAGGAAGGTAAACCTGGTGCTCCAATTACTGCTCTTACGGAAGAAAACATCAAGACTGCTGCTGCCATTGTGAGAGAGGATCGACAGATTATCTTAAGATCACTTTCTGAAATACTGAACATTTCATTGGGTGCCACCCACACATTTGTGACAGAAACATTACACATGAGACGTGTTTGTGCGCGATGGGTTCCAAGACTGTTGATTCCCAAACCATAGCCTGCCCACATCCCTTAAAACCTCGGCACTCAGTAGGATTCTTACGCATTTAAGTGACCGAGCGGTGTTTGCCTTTTTTGCCGCTTGGAGCTCTCAAAGCTGACCCCTAAAGTATCCCCTTGTAGCTGTCAGTGGCCTTTCCGACATTTAGTTTTGTGGTGACAGTTGAACCAATTGTATGGCCTCAATTAGTATTGAAAGTGAATTTTACATGAAATGCTTTTGACAACAGTCTAAATTAAGCAAACAAGAAAACTGGGCATAAATAAGAGAATATAAGTAATCATAAGTATGAGCACAACATGTCATTGTTTAATTAACTTTAAAGAGAGTCGATTAAAGACACTAGACAACACTTACTTTTAAATTTTTCCGGAACTAGTTTCAGAGGCTTTGCCTCTATCATCGGCCGGCTCTCGACTGATTCTCGTTGGTGTAGCTGACGATACCTTGTCACAGGTCTCCTCTGGTGGCGGCTCAAGGAACTTGCTGAACAAATCCTTCTGGGGGATGTCGAAATTGAATACTTTGTTCCTATTTTTTGAAATGAAGATTTGTTCCCATGTGGATAGTTCTTGTTTTCCTGATGTATGTTTCAGTAGTTTTGGTTCTGGATTTATGTTGTGGTTTTTTTCCCAAAAATGTGTGGCAACTGCTGATTTTTCTAATTGTTTATATTTTATGTTTCTAAAGTGTTCCTTTGCTCTTGTTTCTAAATTTCTTTTTGTTTTTCCAATATAAATTTGACTACAGTCATTGCATTCAATTTGATATATACCAGATTTTTTGTTTGATGGAATAGCATCTTTGATGTTTGAGCAAATTAGGTTTTTTAAGGAGAAATGGTTGACTGGTGCTAGTTGAATATTTTGTTTTTTGAAGACTTTTTTGAATTTATCATAGGCCCATGGATGGTAAGTGAATTTTTTGAAAATCATATTAGTTTCTGTAGATGAGAGAGTTGTGGTTTCCTTTAGTAGCTTCTTCTTTTTTGCTAAGCTCACTTTTTTGTCCACTAATGATTTGGGAAAGTTATTTTTCTGTGCTATTTCAATTATTTTGTTATATTCTGTTTTGTATTCTTCTGCTGTGAGAGGGATGTTTACCAGTCTGTGTGCTAAACTACCTAATTTGCTCAAACATCAAAGATGCTATTCCATCAAACAAAAAATCTGGTATATATCAAATTGAATGCAATGACTGTAGTCAAATTTATATTGGAAAAACAAAAAGAAATTTAGAAACAAGAGCAAAGGAACACTTTAGAAACATAAAATATAAACAATTAGAAAAATCAGCAGTTGCCACACATTTTTGGGAAAAAAACCACAACATAAATCCAGAACCAAAACTACTGAAACATACATCAGGAAAACAAGAACTATCCACATGGGAACAAATCTTCATTTCAAAAAATAGGAACAAAGTATTCAATTTCGACATCCCCCAGAAGGATTTGTTCAGCAAGTTCCTTGAGCCGCCACCAGAGGAGACCTGTGACAAGGTATCGTCAGCTACACCAACGAGAATCAGTCGAGAGCCGGCCGATGATAGAGGCAAAGCCTCTGAAACTAGTTCCGGAAAAATTTAAAAGTAAGTGTTGTCTAGTGTCTTTAATCGACTCTCTTTAAAGTTAATTTATCATAACAACACTTCCAAGAAAGTAAATGTCATTGTTTATTATTATTACTTTTACTTGTGTGCCGTAAATGGTGGCAGTTCATTATCTAGAAGGCAGATTTTCTATGACAGCTCTATAGTAAAAACATTTACAATAGACAGCACTATATTTCAAAGCTCTCCGTTTTTCCAAGGTCCAGGTCTACGAACCATACATAGCAGTGCTCCAAATGTAAGAATTACGTATTATGTTATATTATTTTATTTTATTTTTATTATTATTTTTATTATTTTTAACATTTTTATCATCATCATCATCATCATCATCATTATAACAGCAGTAGTAGCAATAATTACAAAAAACAGCATAGCAGCAATTATGAGCCCAATACTTAGTATTTCAGATGGCGTATTGTTGCTTACCCTTCGGTGAAATTAAGAAAGGAAAATCAAAAGGGATCAGTTTCCATGAGTTTCCAGTAGAAGAACTACGTAAACAATGGCTAAAAGCTATATCGCGCTCTAATTTCGTGGTAAATGATAAATCTAATTCAACAGTCGTGTGCCGTTTGCATTTTACTGAGGACGGCTATAAGCCAGGCTGTAAAATTAAACTGCTGAAAACAGGAAGTATTCCAGGCATTTTTCCGAACTACCAGGTTATAAATTAGTGAAACAAGCAACTCCAAGGCAACAAATTTAAAAAATACGCTTATACACAGAAAGCAGGAAATGGAGACGCAGTTCTAGCAGAGAAAGTGTTAACAGTGCTGCTGATGTTAATGCGCTGGATCATGTCACAGATGCACGTACTTATACCTGCGCTTCAATTCAGACTGAGGAAGACATAATTTCTAAATTAAAGAGATTGGAAAGGGAGAATAACACCTTGAGATGTAAATTATGGGGAGCAAATAAAAGGCACAAAGAATTTGTAAACAAGCAGCAAGCAAATGAAGAAAGATTACTTTATTATGAAACCAATAATTTTCATAAATCATTTCAATTATTGATAAAAGACACCATTGTACACTCCAACACAGCTTCCAGACACAATAATCGCAATATTGGGCAAATTGAACAACATTAAAGGTAATGTGAATTTCTGTCTTATAAGACCTACTAACGTATATTGTTAAACTGCTTTTAACTGTTTACTTACTTAGTTTTTTTCTTTTCTTCCTAGACAGCCTCGTTTCATACAACAATCCACTTATCACTGGCATATATAGGAGGTTTTATAGTTAAAAAAATAGCGGCCGAATTCTCTTGTGCCACCTGTATTACTAAAGTGTCTACCGCCAAGTGTACAGCATCCCTTGTAAGTCTGATATTCAAGAGGGACGAAAACTCCACGTTCTATTACCCATATCCAGAGTTTGTTTCTCTTTTGGCAGTTATAGAGAAATTTATAAGAACTGCTGTACCTAAGCTACCTAAAGTATGTGTGACAAAAAGCCTAGAGGAATACATAATGCCAGCAAAGCAACATTGTTCTTAACACGTGTGTGCAGAGAACTGAGAGCATTCAGAACTGCTAAGTGAACTGATATGCAAAAATTATATTCCTGTGACATTAAGGTGCGTTGCTTCTGCGACAACCGAATTCTTTGAAAAAAAGGTAAATTCCTAAACTGTAAACCACTGCATCGGAAAGTTCTGCATCTGTAATGTCAACAAATTGAAGCTGTATGCTGGAACAGGGTTGCAGAGGGGTCATCAGCCAGCGCCATACGGTGGGTAGTGGAGAAATCTGTAAGTTTTACTCATAACACACCAGTTGGTGAGTGCCGAGGCTTAAAGGGATGTGAGCAGGCTATGCCCGAACAAAAGGACATTCGCATGCAGGTCTGCATGCAGTTAAAGTTGATGTTAGAGGAAGATCCGGAGTTCCTTTCAAACGTAATCACTGGTGATGAAATTTGGCTACATCATTTTGATCCTGAGAGCAAACAGCAAAGCTCAGTGTGGAAATCTCCTTCATCTCCAACCCCCGAAGAAGCAAAAGTGGTTGCTTCTGCTAGGAAAATTATGGTCATCTCATTCTTTGATATTCATGGAATTATTTATCAGCATGTTGTACCTGCACACACTTCAGTAACTGGACAATACTACAGGGTTGTGCTGAAAACATTACAAGTCCATATCAGGCACAAAGGACCACATTTCCGTGAAGCAGGCTGGATGGTGCACCACGATAATGCGCGGCCGCATATTGCCAATGTTGCTGAATATCTTGCAAAAATCAACGTGAAATGCATCTCTCTCCTTCCCTATAGTCCAGATTTAGCCCCATGTGACTTTTTTCTATTCCCTAACTTGAAGAAACGCCTTCGTGGGAGGCATTATCCATCATCAGAAGCAGTGGTGAAGGCTGTGGAGGCAATTTTGAAGGATCTCTCAAAAAATGGTTTCCAGCATGTCTTTGAAGACTGGCAGAAATGCTGGGACAAGTGCATCGCATTCAGGGGAGACTATTTTAAGAAGGACTATCAAAATGATGAGAATGAGCAAAGGTACGTTGTCAAAAAAAAAAAAAAAAAAAAAGAAAAAAAAAAAAGTGATGATTCTTTATGTGTGTTTGGAGGAATTTAGTAACAGTGACGTCAAAATTAATATAAAATTATTTGTGGTTGGTTTATTGACACTCGTCACTTACTTTTTCATATATTTATGAGAGACTAGTTTCAAAGGCCCTGGCCTCCATTTTCAATCTCTTCCCAACTGGCAACTGTTATCTGCTCTCTCTGGTGGTGGAACTATGAACTTTTTTGTCAAATTATCTGCTGGCGGGATTTCAAAGTTCATTACGCGATCCTTATTTTTCCAGATGAATATGTTCTCCCATGTTGTCAATCTATTTTGGTTTATCACTCCTTTTAATAATTTTGGATTTGGATCAATGTCATGGTTTTCATTCCAAAAATGAAATGCTACTGCTGACTTGTCTTCTTGTTTCAATCTGATGTTTCTAAAGTGTTCTTTGACTCTGGTTTTTAAATTTCTTTTTGTTTGACCTATGTAGCATTTTTCACAATTCTTGCAATTTATTTGGTATATTCCAGATTTGTTACCTGAAGGAATTTCATCTTTTGTTTTTGAATTTAGTAATTTTAAAATTGAGTATCTATTAGTAGGTGTCAAGATGATATTTTGTTCCTTGAATATCTTTTTAAATTTATTAAATGTTTTTGGATGATATGTGAATGAACTGAATATGCTGTTGCTTTCTTTTTCTTTAATAAATGTGGTTGTTTCCTTAATGGTTTTCTTTAGTTTAGATTTTCTAATTTTCTTCAACACCAAACTTTTGTTGTATCCGTTTTCTTCTGCTATGTGTATTATTGCTTTTTGTTCCTTGAAATATTCTTCTTTTTCCATGGGTATGTTGACTAGTCTGTGTGTAAGGCTGTTTATTATTGCATGTTTATGTGTAATTGGGTTGTGGCTATTATTTTTTATATAATTTTCTGAATGTGTTGGCTTCCTGTAAATTCCAAATTTTATTTTTGTATCATTCCTGATGATATTTAGATCCAAGAAAGGTAGTTGTCCATTGATTTCCTTTTCTATTGTGAATTTGATAGTCCTTTCTTGCAGATTGAGTAATTTTAATGCATCATCTAAATGTTTACTTGGTACAATTGCAAAGATGTCGTCAACATATCTATACCAAATCTTGAAGATCAATGGGAAGGACTTTTTAATTTGTGTTTCAAATGCACTCATAAATAAGTTAGCCAAAAAAGGTGAAAGTGGATTGCCCATTGATAGTCCTGATTTCTGCTTGTAGTGTTTTCCATTAAAGCTAAAGAAGTTTTGTTCAATGCATATTTTTGTTAGAGAAATATATTCTTCTGCTTCTATTGCTTCCATATCAATTGTAGCTAGCCATTTTTTTAACACCGTCTGCAATTTTTCTGTTGGTATGCTTGGAAATAAAGATGTGACATCAAATGAAACCAGTCTGTCATTTTTGTCCAAATTTATATCTTTGATTTTTTCTACTAAATCTAAAGAGTTTCTTAAATTTGCACTTTCAAATTTTGGAAAACTATTAAATTTACTTAGTAACCATTTGGCCAAATTATATGTGGGGGCATTTATGCTACTAGTAATAGGTCTCATGCCTTTCCCTGTTTTATGAATTTTTGGCAGCCCATATACTCTTGGTAATGTTGGATTATCTACTTTAATTTTGTGCAATTCTTTTTTGTTGATTATTTTGCTCTCTTTTAGCGTTTTATTTGTGGTTTCAATGCAGTACTTTAATGGATTAGTTTCTACTTTTTGGTAATTACTGTCTTCTAACAAATCTTCCATCCTCTTTGTGTATTCTTCTTTTTCCAGAATTACTAGTTTATTTCCCTTGTCTGCTTTAGTATAAATAACCGGTTTCTTTTTAAGAGCTTTTATGATTTGGTTACTAAAATTCTTTTTCTTTTCATTTTTAATCTCTTCTACTATTTTGGAGCATTTGTTTTTTACTGTGTTTTTACTTTCTTCATTAAGTGTTTGTGTAGCAATTTGGATGTCAGCAATGTAATCTTCAATTTGGTTGGAATAATCTACACATGTCTTTAAACCTAGATTCAGCATATTCAGTTCTGTTTTTGTAAAATTTTACAACCAAAATTTTACAAAAACAGAACTGAATATGCTGAATCTAGGTTTAAAGACATGTGTAGATTATTCCAACCAAATTGAAGATTACATTGCTGACATCCAAATTGCTACACAAACACTTAATGAAGAAAGTAAAAACACAGTAAAAAACAAATGCTCCAAAATAGTAGAAGAGATTAAAAATGAAAAGAAAAAGAATTTTAGTAACCAAATCATAAAAGCTCTTAAAAAGAAACCGGTTATTTATACTAAAGCAGACAAGGGAAATAAACTAGTAATTCTGGAAAAAGAAGAATACACAAAGAGGATGGAAGATTTGTTAGAAGACAGTAATTACCAAAAAGTAGAAACTAATCCATTAAAGTACTGCATTGAAACCACAAATAAAACGCTAAAAGAGAGCAAAATAATCAACAAAAAAGAATTGCACAAAATTAAAGTAGATAATCCAACATTACCAAGAGTATATGGGCTGCCAAAAATTCATAAAACAGGGAAAGGCATGAGACCTATTACTAGTAGCATAAATGCCCCCACATATAATTTGGCCAAATGGTTACTAAGTAAATTTAATAGTTTTCCAAAATTTGAAAGTGCAAATTTAAGAAACTCTTTAGATTTAGTAGAAAAAATCAAAGATATAAATTTGGACAAAAATGACAGACTGGTTTCATTTGATGTCACATCTTTATTTCCAAGCATACCAACAGAAAAATTGCAGACGGTGTTAAAAAAATGGCTAGCTACAATTGATATGGAAGCAATAGAAGCAGAAGAATATATTTCTCTAACAAAAATATGCATTGAACAAAACTTCTTTAGCTTTAATGGAAAACACTACAAGCAGAAATCAGGACTATCAATGGGCAATCCACTTTCACCTTTTTTGGCTAACTTATTTATGAGTGCATTTGAAACACAAATTAAAAAGTCCTTCCCATTGATCTTCAAGATTTGGTATAGATATGTTGACGACATCTTTGCAATTGTACCAAGTAAACATTTAGATGATGCATTAAAATTACTCAATCTGCAAGAAAGGACTATCAAATTCACAATAGAAAAGGAAATCAATGGACAACTACCTTTCTTGGATCTAAATATCATCAGGAATGATACAAAAATAAAATTTGGAATTTACAGGAAGCCAACACATTCAGAAAATTATATAAAAAATAATAGCCACAACCCAATTACACATAAACATGCAATAATAAACAGCCTTACACACAGACTAGTCAACATACCCATGGAAAAAGAAGAATATTTCAAGGAACAAAAAGCAATAATACACATAGCAGAAGAAAACGGATACAACAAAAGTTTGGTGTTGAAGAAAATTAGAAAATCTAAACTAAAGAAAACCATTAAGGAAACAACCACATTTATTAAAGAAAAAGAAAGCAACAGCATATTCAGTTCATTCACATATCATCCAAAAACATTTAATAAATTTAAAAAGATATTCAAGGAACAAAATATCATCTTGACACCTACTAATAGATACTCAATTTTAAAATTACTAAATTCAAAAACAAAAGATGAAATTCCTTCAGGTAACAAATCTGGAATATACCAAATAAATTGCAAGAATTGTGAAAAATGCTACATAGGTCAAACAAAAAGAAATTTAAAAACCAGAGTCAAAGAACACTTTAGAAACATCAGATTGAAACAAGAAGACAAGTCAGCAGTAGCATTTCATTTTTGGAATGAAAACCATGACATTGATCCAAATCCAAAATTATTAAAAGGAGTGATAAACCAAAATAGATTGACAACATGGGAGAACATATTCATCTGGAAAAATAAGGATCGCGTAATGAACTTTGAAATCCCGCCAGCAGATAATTTGACAAAAAAGTTCATAGTTCCACCACCAGAGAGAGCAGATAACAGTTGCCAGTTGGGAAGAGATTGAAAATGGAGGCCAGGGCCTTTGAAACTAGTCTCTCATAAATATATGAAAAAGTAAGTGACGAGTGTCAATAAACCAACCACAAATAATTTTATATGATGATTCTTTATTAAATTTTAGATGAGTCGCATTTTTTACACATCTGCTTCACTTTCGTACCTATTTTGAGTTTTTTTTTTTTTTTTTAAAAAAATAGACATGTTTCGCAAATCTTCGTTTGCATCTACGGCTCTTGTGCGACTGACGCTAGATCCAGCGGTGTGGGTAATTCTGGGGTTGTTGCTGCCATCTGTTGATTTAGTGATGAACTGAAATGTGGGATTCTCTTCTAGCGGGATTTCAAAATTTTTTTATTTTTTTAAAAAAAAAAAAAACTCAAAATAGGTACGAAAGTGAAGCAGATGTGTAAAAAATGCGACTCATCTAAAATTTAATAATTTTTCGCTTCACTATGGTGTTCCAATACAGTTGAATCTTGATGATTCTTTATTGAACAGCCCTCGTATGTTTTTCATAAGCATATTTAGTACCAATTGTGATTCCACTTGACTCTCCTCAACTGTCTGAAATTTTCAGCCCTATAATTTGAGTTTTATCTGAAGAATAAAAGCAAGTCACTCAGGTGAATATGATGGATGAGAAACAATGTATATTTTTTAAGTAAAATTTTGAATTGTTTATTTCTTTAGCTTCACATTCTACACCAGAACTTTGGAGTCTGTTGTGTTGTCATTAGCCTTGATTTACTGCCATACTGCCTTGTGTGACTTATCATTTTGTTTTTTACTTGAAACACCTTGATGATCAATGTAGCATTGCATTGTTATGATGCAGGAACCAATTACCCATGTGTCACTTTTTGGGATGTTTCCTTCTTATATTCTCCCTCAACTGCCACAGCACTACACAATAGACAAGGAAGGATGAACCCCTTATGGACAATTTCTTCTATGCTCCCCCTCCCCAAATAAAAAAATGAATTTCACATTACTCTTACTTGCCAGGCTCTTGTTTTGGAATGGATGATGAGCTCTTCCGTTGTGAAGACTGTTTCAATATCGTCCGCCTCGGTAGCGCAGATGCTAGCGTGTCTGCCTCACGTTCAAGAGGTCCTGAGTTCGAATCTCGGTCAGGGTGAGCTACCTGGATAAGGTTTTTCTGGGGTTTTCCGTTATCCTAAAAGACGAATGTTTGGTAGCTCTAAGCTCCATGGATTCTGGACACATTTGAGCATCATTTCACCCATCTCATTCACTGTCCGATATGAGTTAATGTTGGAGGACATTAAAAAAAAGTCAACAGTATACCAATCACCAATCTTTGTAAGAAAGTATATTAACTTTCAAGTATTTCTTGAAGTGTTTCTTGAAGTTCTCTGCATACTTACATGTGTTTCTGCTCGTTGCTTAGAATTTTTGCACCAACATTGCAGCAATCTGTTGTGCAGTTCATTGGACAAAATACTCAAACATATCTCATATCCGACTCCACAATATTGTATATGCCCTGGATGGTCTGCTTAGATCTCTAGCATCGTATTCCATACAGTAACAATACTTTCAGGTATAACTCTGGTACAACTTTTCTAAACAGGAATTATTGTTGTGGTGTTTTACCATCTTTAAGATGTTTAAGCCATTCATAGGTTTGTGACATAAAGTGTCTTTCCCAAATTCTTGCTACAACAGTTATGTTTTTCTGCAGTGTTATTTTATTTTTTATTTTTGAAGTTATTTATGCACATACATTGCTCTAGTTCAGCTGTCATCAGTTTCATAAGCTATACAGATCACAACAATAGGAAAATGTGCATATAAACCAAATGTGACCATGAGGTACCACCTGAGTTTGTTTTGGTGTGCTAGACTTCATGTGCTACACAGACATTTTGGGAACATTTGGGTAGCACCTCATATTGACTGAAACAAAAGTTGCATATTAACAGAATTAGTTTGGACCACATTTAACCAAAATAGTCACAATTCACTATTATTTTTGAAGGTTCAATACTGTGACTTTATGGGTTCGTGAAATGACAAGTCCAATTACACCAACTCAACAATGTTCTTTATTTCCACCGACTTACAGTTGAACACTTGCCAATTACACAAAATTACGTAATGCACACAATTACGATTCACCAGTTCGTCCGTTACAATTTCACTTGCACTAGTAATTACGGACAATACTCCGATGCACGTACACAATTACGTAAATTCTTCCGTCGCACAGTCTTCTCTTCCACTAACACGGCGCTACTTCACTAGCACGTCAAGCACTGACTGACTGTCTGACTTGCTGCAGCCCTTTTTATAGGCATCTCGCCGTCTTCTCGGCTTCTCTAGTTTCCAGGCGAAGATTCCAGATGATAGGAGAAGGGGAGAGAAACGTCCAGGGACGAGTGACATTCCCTCTAATCTTCCCCCTCAGTTAGTGACAGAGACTGATGAGAGGCGTGGCTCGGCCGCCTCTGGTTTCCTCACAGCTGTTGCCCTCATGCCTACCGCTAATTGGGTGACAATACTATATAGAAACTAAATAGCAGATAAATACTTTAATTATGAAGCTATTGACAGTGAAGCAACAAATATATACAAATATAATAATTTGTAACATAAAACTTCACTTATCTTATAAGAAATGATGAAAGTTTTCTTATTAATTGAAGAGGATTGCGATTTCGTGAAATAATTCTTCACATCATCAGCTCAAGCCTCATCAGCCTTCAAAAACATAGTAATCTCTAGTGAACGTGACCTTGATAACGAGGCTGTTTGAGGCTTGAGCTGACGATGTGAAGAACTGTTTCATGAAATCGCGATCCTCTTCAATTAATAAGAAAACTTCCATCATTTCTTATAAGTGAAATTTTATGTTAAAAATTATTATATTTGTATAAATAGCAGATACTACTTCTATGATATCCTTTTCAATGTGGATTTTTGAGACCATAGATTGGTAAACTGATCTTTCACCAACAGAAATTTCTAATGCAAGGTTTTTACTGAGGAATATAAATATCCACAATAACAAATTTCTGCTCTCTATATAAGGTCATGATTTGATTTTGGACATTTGCAAATTATTTTCAAATTCAGAATTTAACAGTCATTTTACTGTAAAAATGTACTTGATTCTAATAATTTTCACAGCTCTGTAAAATGGAAAATGCGGGCATGGAAATCTTGAAAGTGGGGAATCTGCACTTTTGGCAACTGATTTAAATTGCATACATTCCATAGAAGTATACATGAACCAGTAATGAACCATAAAAGGCATATACATATACTTTGATAAAAATACTTTTAAACCATTGTGACTTTATGGGTTCATAAGATTAAAAGTCGAAGTTGCAGAAATTCAAAACGTTAGTTATTTCCGTAGAAATACACTTTGTACACCTCTGATAACAGCAGAATTACGTAACACACACGTATGCTTTCTGTCTATCGCAGGTCCACACTGCAACTCACTCACTTGGCTCCTTGCCGAAAACTGAAACTGTCTAGTCCGGTCCATCCTTTTTATACAATCATTTGCTGTATCACGAAGGTTGGTGAAACTTCCCGAAGCTTCACACCCTTTCGAGGCGGCAGACAAAGGGAAAAGAACAGTCCAGTAACTTCCCTGGTTTCCGTCTCTCCTCCGCATGTGATTAACGCTGTGCACACGCGCTGGGCGGTGTGTGGGTGTGGGTTAACGCTATCTGTCTCTTTCACTCCCTGCTTCTCTCTCTCTTTCTCGCCACATAATAAGTGCCTTGCGACACTATTTAGGTTACAGTTTTTATACAACTTACAGCCATATTTGTATTTCTTTATTTCTGTTGACGGACTGATGACTAAACTTTGTCAGTCTTTTGATTATCTAATGTAGGACATATTCTTCCAGATTGTGAATATACAGAATTCATAATACACTTTTTCAGTCCAACTTTTAACAAATCTGCAAACTCTTGGATATAGTTGTAAGTATTGCCTTTATCTGCCAATGTAGTCAGGTTCCAAAAAACAAAAATTTGTGTGTGTTTGAAACAAGCAAACTTGCTCTGTTCCGTAGGATGTTTTGGGAGTCCAGAGTCAGGAAAAGGACCATCGAGCGTGCTACATTCTACTGTGCAGATTTCTGCAGGAAATGATAATGCGGTTACAACAGTACAAAAATGACTTACAGGTGGCTTGTTTGCAAACCATTCTTGCTGCTCCAGTTGCATTAGTAGTACCTTTGATACCACATGCAGCACCAGCTTTTGAGGTAAGAAATTTCGTTAGTAGCTTTCTTTAGATGAACAACTAATAATAGTAAAGCACATATGTTCATTTTCATATGATGTAATATCTTTTATTAGTAAATAAAATAAGTACGAGGTGTTTCAGAAATAGAAAGTGTAGTTTTGGTATGCATTCCTCATATGTAGACAATAACAAAAGTCCATTACAATATGAGTCTGGAAATGCTTGCTTTATGGCCTTTTGAGTTATGAGCTTCGAAACAGTGATATATACCAGAATATATTTCTTACCTTACGTTTTTTAACAGAAGATTTTCTTGTTTCAACACAAGCCTCACATTGACATCTCTGATTGCATAAGCATAACCTCAAATTCCAGGAGTACTGTGTATTTCCTCACGGTCTACCAGAATTTGATTCTGAAGGGATTTCATGTCAGGCACCAGAAACAAATGCACTTATACTTTTTTAATGATCCCACAAGGAGAAATCAAAAGGGTGCAAATCAGGTGAATGGTGGTCAAGCCATTGTAGCACTTTTATCCGTTGATCAGCAAACCTCCAATCCAAGTAAAGGCGAGGGATATGACTGAAATGTCAGGACAGTATATTGCAATTCAATACAGTGGATTCATAATTGAATCATGTCAATTTTATGTACATAGGATTGCTTTATAGGTTAATATATAAACAGCTAATAACAAGAAAACTGTCTTCATACACATGAAGTATGGTGTTTTCCAGGATGCTTGTGTAGGCCTGCCTCGTAAGTGTGTTACAAGAACATGGATTCCAATTTACCGATCATAAGTGATACTGGCATACATGTTTAAGTGAGCTGTACTTGGTGATAAGATGAACAAATTGCATATATTCCTGTACATGCTGATTGTTAAAATTTGTGATGCTATCTCGTCTGAACTGTTGTTTCATCTGCAAATAACACTAAGGCAAGAAAGCTTAGATTTGTAGCACACTGCTGTATGAGCCATGGTGGAACAGATTTGATCAGGCTAATTTGCTGATGATAGGGCCTGTTGCAAATGAAGATACAACTGTTGCTTTCACAACAGTCTCCAGAGGACTAAGTCTCTTATGAGGACTAAGCTTCATGTACTTGTAGAAGGAGTCTATGTACAGAATCCAGAATCTATTCCTCCTCATGTGGAGTTGCAGATTTTGGTCATTCCCTTCCCAAACCAGAATATGCAAACTTCCCATGAAACCCAGATGGTAAAGAAAACATGCAAATGTCTTCCGATCTGGACATCTTTGCCATGGATATCTCTCTAATACCCCATATAGGGGAAAAAATTTCTAATAATGAGAACAACACTTGTTGACATTGTTTTAAACACTTATTGCTTATTACTAAAATCAAGCAGAACTAGTTTCGGAGAATTGCTTAATTGATTTCCCCATCAGCTAAGTGCCTTCCACTTCTCTCATTGCCTGGTTTGCTGCTCTTCCCCTGTATCAGTTCTACTTCTGTTACCGGTATTTCAAAGTTCATTTCTCAATTTGTATTCTTAATGATGTAAATATTGTCCCACATTGTTAATTCCCAACGATTTCTTGATTTCTTAGCTAATATTATGGTTGCATGACCAAAAATAATGAGCTATTGTTGTTTGTGTCATATATTTCTGATATGTTCCTTCAATCTGTTTCTAACTTTCTCTTTGTTTTGTCAACATATATTTTATGTCAAACTTCACAGTTGTTATAGTGGATTCCTGATAATTCATTACATGGAGTGGTATTTTTTAAAGGAAGGTTAAACAAATGTCGCACATTATGTTGGATTACAGGAGTCAGTTTTCTGTTAAAATGTATAATAATTATAACCCTCATTATATTTGATCATGCAACATGCATTTATGTATGTATTTCCAACCAGTTTATACAAAAGGATTTTACAATTTAATTTACTTACACATTACTTGAGTTGCTATTTTATCCCTTAGTCTGCCATACATTTCAATGCCATGGTTATTTATGTATGATGGACTTTAACTTAATTCATATTACTTTTCTTTATTTTTCGATACCATTTTTGCTTTTTTTTTTTAATGTAATTTTACATCCTCAACGTTAAGTCATATCGAACGATGAATGGAATGGGTGAAATGATGCTCAAATGATCCCAGGGTCTATAGAGCTTAGAGTTACCTGGCATTCGTCTTTTAGGATAAGGGAAACCCCTGGAAAACCTTATCCAGGTAACTCACCCTGACCGAGATTCGAATTCGGGACCTCTTGAACATGAAGCAGAAACGCTACCACCACGCCACTGAGGCGGGCATTTTTGCCTTGCTCTTCTGATAAATTCCCCTATCATTTTTGTATCTTCACAATATTATTATAACTTTCTACCTTCTTTGTTAGCACTTTTATCACTACTTTGTCGCTTGTCTATTTCTTCCATTACAGAATTATGTTCCTCAGCTCTTGTTTGAGGTTATTCACACCCTGTCCTGGCGTAAAAGTCCCCAACTAAAACTATTTTATATCAGGATGCTTATTATATTGTGACTTTGTGGGTTCGTGAAATAAAAAGTCCAATTACACCACTCAACAATGTTCTTTATTTCCACCGACTTACAGTTTAACACTTGCCAATTACACAGAATTACTTGCTGCACACAGTTACAATTCACCAGTCCGTCCGTTACAATTTCACTTGCACTAGTAATTACGGACAATACTCCGATGCACGCACAGTCTTCTCGTTCATTAACACGTCACTGACTAACTCCTACACCAAGAACTGCGACTGTCTCCTCACTCACTGACCAAACCAACTCACTGACTGACTAAACCAAAACCAACTCAACTCTGTCTGTCTGTAACCCTCTTTAAATAGGAATATCGCCAACTTCTGGTGTTTACAGGATTGTTCTAGTAACAGAAAGATCGAGAACCAGGTGTAAGGAAACATACGGCACAGTCATGTTTTTCCCCCAACCACAGCCTGTCACCACTATAGGACAAACGAGGCGAGGGCGTGGCTAACCGAACCTTCCCTGTCTCCCGCTGCCAGCTGCTTTCACAGGGTGTTCCAGCGCTCCCGTTACACTGCTCCCTCCTCAAAGCTGTTCGCCTCGAACAGCCTCATCGTAGCGTGCGAGGCGGTCCAGGTGTACCACCAGCATCTGCTCGGAGTCTCAGCCAGAAGTAGTGCTGCCGTAGTTTGTGAATCATTCGGTTCGCTCCCAGGTGTCCTCCTGAAGTACCGGCGTGCACTTCCTCCAAGACTTCCGGGACCTTGCTCCGGGGAAGTACCAACTGTTCTCTCTGCGCCTTCCCATCGGGTGACTCCCATACCCGGAACAGCACGCCCTCTCTGGTCTTCAACGAGTCCCATCGGGCCCAGTGCGACTTGTAGGTGGCGCTCCTCGGTGCGATGTCCTCCCAGGTTGGTCTCGTCCCTGCATCCACTTCCCTCAAGAGTGGCCCCAAGTCTGCGTCCGCCAGCTGCTCCCTCCTCAGGCCTGCGCTATCCCAGCCTTCAGCAGGCACTGCCACAACTACTCGTACTGCTGCGGCACGCTCCTTCTCTTCCACTCTTGTGCGCTCATGGCCGTCCTGGATCTGCGGTAGGACACCTCCAATGTAATGGTCGCTAGCGTCGGTGTCCACAATGAAGGCACCACCCGGTTGTGGGAAACCCAAAATAGGAGCACTGCACAGGGTCCCCTTCGGGTGCTGGAAAGCGTCTTCGGCGTCCTCCGTCCACACATAAGGCCGGTTTTCCTCCGTCAGGCGGGTGAGGGGTTTTGCGATGTCGGCCTTTTCCTCTGAATCATTAAGGCGGTCGTCTACTTGACCCTTCCGCTTGCCCAGGTTCGTGACGTCATCCCCCACGCCGGCCAACCGTTCCTCAAACTTGGCGGCGAGAGCCTCGTTCGCCACCTTCATTTCGGTAGCCAGACCGTCGTTCGCTGCTCTCATTTCCGTGGTTAACTCGGCCTTCATTTGTTCCATCTTCTCGGCGATGTTGTCCCTAGCCGTCCTGATTAGTTTCAGTTCCGCGGCCAGGTTATTTCTAGTCTCCAGCGTCTCTGTTAATTCGGCCTGCATTTCTTCCATCTTCCTGGTGATGTTGTCTTTAGCCGTCTTCATTTCCGAGATTAGTTCGGCCTTCATTTCCATCATCTTCTCCAAAAATTTTTCCAATGCCGCGTCCATGGTTGTAATGTTCGGTGATGTTGTTTTCCCGCTTCCTGACACCAGTGTGACTTTGTGGGTTCGTGAAATAAAAAGTCCAATTACACCACTCAACAATGTTCTTTATTTCCACCGACTTACAGTTTAACACTTGCCAATTACACAGAATTACTTGCTGCACACAGTTACAATTCACCAGTCCGTCCGTTACAATTTCACTTGCACTAGTAATTACGGACAATACTCCGATGCACGCACAGTCTTCTCGTTCATTAACACGTCACTGACTAACTCCTACACCAAGAACTGCGACTGTCTCCTCACTCACTGACCAAACCAACTCACTGACTGACTAAACCAAAACCAACTCAACTCTGTCTGTCTGTAACCCTCTTTAAATAGGAATATCGCCAACTTCTGGTGTTTACAGGATTGTTCTAGTAACAGAAAGATCGAGAACCAGGTGTAAGGAAACATACGGCACAGTCATGTTTTTCCCCCAACCACAGCCTGTCACCACTATAGGACAAACGAGGCGAGGGCGTGGCTAACCGAACCTTCCCTGTCTCCCGCTGCCAGCTGCTTTCACAGGGTGTTCCAGCGCTCCCGTTACAATATAGTATCTCTATGACCTGATTCAATTTACAGAGTAATTTGGGACCATAAAATTCAGATGAACTTGGTGGGTTATATGCAATGCCTAATGCTATCTAATCATCTTTCCTTAGTATACCTGTAGCTAATATCCACAGCACCTTAACATCACACAGCTCCTTCACTACCTTAACCTAAAAACTTCTATCTTTCTTTATAAAAACTCCCAGATCCCCTAATGCTCTCCCCCTCTGACAGCTTCTTTTTTCTACTTGACTGTAATACTCATATCCCTCTATGACAATGTTCACACTTTTCCACAACCAAGTCTCCACATCAGCAGTATATCAGCCACATTTAATAACTGCTTAATTTCACCACTACTCAACTTGACCCACAAACCCTCACCATTCCAGAATAACACCACCAAAGATTTGCCCTATACTGGACCTTTCCTTTCAAAACAGAACCTGTCCAACTTAGCCCTTCTATGCGTCATTCTGATTTCTTCTTCATCCTAAACAGCAGGTACTTGCATTATACTGCCACTTGGAGTTGACACTACACTGATGTTGCCCTGGTGCCAAACATCCAGTCCGGCCATTGCACACAAGGCCAACCTCCTCGATTCATTGCTCATCTGTTTCAATGGCATAACACACTTCTCCAGCAATTCCTTCAGATGATTTCCAAGCTCATTTTCCCTCCTTCTGATGTCATATCTTGCATCGTCATCCGTTCTTGTCCCACTAGTCTTCTCTCTTACATCACCTCGCGTGTTTTGGTCATTTGAGTCTCTTCTCTCTCCAGTTCTAACATTTGTTGTCTCTCTCATTTCCTGCATATGTGATTCTCGAGTCAAATTTTGCTGACGCATATCCTGCTGGACACCGTCAATATACAAAGAAAGTCCTCTAACAAATGCCTTCCTTCCTTGTTCTTTCACTATCTTCATCTCACATATTAAAACTTTTCTAAATTCCCTTTCTTTTTTGACATAGTCATGTTCGATAAAAATTTTTGTTCCTTTTAACTTGAATGTATTATTTAAAATTTTAAAGTTAATTGTTGCGAGTTTCACAATTATAGGCCTTGGGTTTGCTCCTCTTCTTCCCACTCTAAATGAGTCAGTTATTTCCCACTCTGCTAGTTTGATCTTCTGTTAATTCTTCACAGGATCCTCGACCTGTTGCCAATACATTTTGTCTCTCTCCTCACATCCCAAAATTATTACATTCCTCTTTCTGTTATTGTCTTCTATTTTTTTTCTAAATAAGCCAATCTTTGATTTATTTCTGATATCTTTTCTCCAACTCTTCTGAAGATTCCCATTTCCTTTTTTATTTCTTCCACATTTGCAACCAGTCTTGCATCAAATCTTTTTTCCATTTGCTTTATTTGTGCTGTGTCCTCTGCAATATTCTTTAGCATCGTCATTGCATCTCCTTTCTCTGGCCCGGGGTTTAACTCCACTCCACCGATGATCAATAGGACCGTCAGAACTACCGCCTTCCATAATCATGCCGATAATGTCCCTTTATTCTTATTCCCGTTTTTCTGCATTCTCACTCGGTTAAACTGATTCGCGCACGATAACTTTTGAGCATAACACCCATCGTGGAGCTAGTGTAAAGCACGTCCTCTCTACCACTTCTTGCCAGCAACTCCTGATCATGCAACATATTAGCCAGGAAATCAAGCTTTCAAAACCACAAAACATCGTGGAGAATTAAAAGTGTGCGAAAATACAACTTTGAAATATTGGTAACAGATATCTTAAGCTGACCACTGGAAGGAGCAGCAGCAGATCAGGTAATACTACTGTTTGATTTTAAGTGGAGAAATAGGTGTTTCTAAATGTTGACAAGTATTTAAAAAAAAATTAACGTGCTCCACTATTTTAAATACTTCATGTTCATCAATTTTGTAATGATAAAATGGTTCTGTTTCAATTTTCTACTTTTGGGATTATTTACTACAAAGTTTTTGATTATATTTTAAGCAATCAACAGAGTTTCAAAGACATTTTAAAATATTGCGGAGTGTTATTTAAAACAAAGAATTTGAACAAATCTTTTCAATTTTATCAAAACTGGAAATCTTAAAAAGTGCTTTTTGTCTGCAGATTTATTTATGTTTTAATAATTTTTATCTATAGTAGTTGCACCATTCCTTGTACTTCCTCATTTTTTTTCATCCTCCTCTATCATGACTTATCTCAAGTGTGTACTAAGGTTGTTTTATGTAGAAATCATGCTGAGAACAAAATTCTGAAAGCAAATTTATCAGGCATTATAATGATGATGGTGGTGATGATTTATAATAGTTTATTAAATACACTATAACAGAATTAAAGGAGATTAAATAAAACTGTAGAAATTCTTTCAGCCAAGTGTTCTTATTCTTTGTAGGCAGTGTTTCGAGTAGGACAGAGCCTGTTATCCTTAGCCCAACTAGGAGTTTCAGCCTTGGAAAAATGGAATAAAACATTGCCAAAGCAGATTATGAAACCACTACTTATGGAAGTTTTGCCTTTCCTTGATCCATATTTACAAAGCAAAGGTAAGTACTCTTTTCTTGGATGGGAGCTTTTGAAGAATAATGTCCTTCAACTAGGTAGGTCGTATTGTATAATGATGGAATAGGTGATATGCTCAAATGAGACCAAGATCCATAGAGCTTAAAGTTAACTACATTTATCTTATTCATATAACGGAAACTCCAGAAATAAGTATAGCTTCCCTAAGAAGATTCAAACTTGAATCTCTTAAGCATGAGACAGAAATGCTAACCCCATAATACAGAGGCAGATCTGTATTTTTTGTCTTAAGTAATTATCATGTACAAAGTAATATCCAGATAGTTATATCTTTCAAACCTGTTTTACTGTTGTAGCAAGGGACTATAAATGCTAAAAAAATAATAAAAAGGAAAAAACGTGCAAAAATAATGATCATGATCATAAAAGATGAAAAACGGAATAGATTCACATGTGTCATGAGGGAATATTTTCAGATAATTCTCTCCATCTCAACTTGTTATACAGAAGGCGCCAGGGTAGCACAGTGGTTTTGTTCATGACTCTAATGCTGAGGGTCCGAGTTTGATTTCTGGCTCTGGGGTGTCAATTTTAAGTTGGCCGTATCCGCGTCTTCACCTCTGTCTAGCACATGTGAAGTGTCCCCTATGCACAACATGGTTCGGAGTCCACAGTAAAAACTGTAGGTCCACTCTTCTCACCATCATCTTCGCTATCACCCTTCATTGAAGGTTGGGTGCCTCCACTTGAGAAATGGGTTCGGTCATCATGTGGTGGGGTGAGGTTACCCCGAAGGCCATAGTTGCCTTATGGGGAGTGGAGTGTTGGTATACTTACACTTACTATACAGACATTTTTTATTAAGTTTTGCCATTTTTTTCCATTTCATTTCAAATACTGTTACATCTGAAACAGTATAATGTTTGCAACAGGAATTCTGGAATGGGAAGCTGCAGCATCCTGTCCTTGGGGCTGGTTCTGATGCTCTGGGACACGATGTCCTCTCATTATCACGGCTACTACAGTTGTTGCATGAAAACTTCTTTATCTGGAGTGTAGTATCAGATGGGGGTAGAATGAAAGTAGTTTACTAAATATGTTGAAGAATTGTGTAACTTCTTTTCAAATATTGCAATTTTAATTCTTTCAGATGTGAACATGAATACGTCATAACATAAAATTTATACAAAATTTTACAAGCATCACTATTCCTTTTTATAGTCGCGCTGGTGGAATGGTTACCGTGGATTTATCTTTGTTAACAGAAACCTCTCCGATAAGGCACTGATTATTTTTGTAAGAGTAAGAGGGTTACTGACGGGCCTCACGGTCATGTGCTAAGCACCAATGAACGCATCACTTCAGCCAATGGAATCTGCAGAAATCACAAATGACAGATATATGTTCACTTCATGTGGAGTAATCAGTGCATTATCTGAGAGGTATCTATTACCAAAGATAAATCCATGGTAACTGTTCAAACAGTGCGACTGTACAATTACAATGTTTTACTCCTCAAAGATGATTCTACACAGAATCACAATTTTGCATCTTTACACCTCAAAGTCTAAATGTAGAATTACCTTTTGCATCTTTACTCAATGGAGTCTCAGCGTAGAATGCATTTAACGCTAGCTGATTTGAAATTAATGAATTTGCCGTTGCTAGGCAATTCAATAATTTCTCATTGGCTTTACATCAACTTTAGTTACCCTATTTTCATTACCATATTTTGTAATCTTCAAAATCTTTTCTTTTTAATTACATTTAAATAAACACATAAAATATGATGCTATTAACAGTGAAGTACAAATAAATACAAATATAATAATTTGTTACATAAAACTTCAATTATCTGATAAATACCGGATTTTTTATTATTAGAAATTTTATCTTTAAAATTTTATCTTGTTTTTTAATTGTTTCGATTGTGATAAAGTTTATATTGGAAAGACAAAACGTAATTTAGAAACCAGAACGAAAGAACATTTTTGTAACATTAAGTATAAACGAACTGATAAATTGGCCGTAGCAGATCATTTTTGGTCATTTAACCATGAAGTAAATCCAGAAGTTAAATTATTAAAACATTTAAATGGTACGATAGATTTAATGGTTTGAGAAAAGATATTTATTTTAAGAAACAAACATCGCATAATGAATTTTGAAATACCAGCAGTCGATTCTGTTTTTAAGTTTGTTTTATTTTCTGATTTTGGTAGTACTAACAAGAACATATCAACATCTAGTGTTTAGTAACGATGGCGACAGCTTTGTTTCCAGCTGAAGATGTGTATAAATATACATGAAATTGCGATCCTGGAGAATTTATAAGAATTATAATTTCTTGTAAGATAAATTAAGTTTTAAGTTAAAAATTATATTTGTATATATTTGTTTGCTTCACTGTTAATAGCTTCATATTTTATGCATTCATCAGATTAGTTTTTGTTTGTTTCTCTTAACAGGCACAAGTATTGAATCTGAAGTGATTACTGAAATGGAGCTGAAGTCATTGGCGCGAAAAACTTGGGCAGTGAGGCGAAGAAGAAAGAGAAAGCTAAATGCCATAAAACCAGATTCTGAACTATTGAAGCTACAGCAGGAGATTCTCAGATTTCTTGGTCAGCTCGACAGTCAGACATGTTTAGCATTGCTGGAGAAGCAGCATGAAGAGGAGCTTACTTGGGCACATGCCCTTCATCCATTGAAGTTCCCATTACCGTTTCCTGATGTGAAAGTCTCGTTGGATATAGGTATCTTATTTCTTTGCCTTAATGATTTGTTAAAAATTTGACATTATGTTAAAACTTGAGCTTTTCATGAAGCTTTTACAGACAGTTGTTAGCTAACATCTTATCAATTTTAGAAAATTGCGAAAGGTAGCTTTTGAGAAGGCAGTGACTTGCTACATGGCTTCTGAATAGACTCTGATGCACTTTTGTCTACATAACACAGTGCTCTCTGGATCAGTAACAGACAACTCCTTACATTAATGGGCAATAACATTTGAAAACTATTAATTATAAAACTTGGGGTATTCTAACCTCTGTATTTTCCAATAAACCTATGTATTTCACAATGCTTGTGATCTCTTTGGACTATCTGTATCTCTTTAAAAATTTCTCCTTTTGCAGTTTTTCAAATTTATTATGATGCATGGCTACTTTTTCATTAGGAATGGCATTTAAAATGCAGCAAACTTGCATCAAAAGTTTCATTTGTGGTAGTTATACGTCATATGGTTTTAGAAGGATGTGAGCTGAACCAGTATGTGCACAGGGTGGCTGTCCTGTTGCCATTTGATTCGCCAGAGAGCGGAAGCTTGGGAGAGGGAATGAGGAAATCGTCTGACAAATTGTCAGAATGTAAACTTATGCAGCAAAGGATAATTATAACATTATAAACTGTAATATTCAATATTAACATGCTTATTTATGGAAAATAACGTACCTGAATTTCTGAAAACGATGAGTTCTGCTTTGTTTCACAATACATGACACAGTATGCACACTCACACTGCATGCTCTGGTTGTGAGTTCCTGGCTTTGTGGAAAATTGATCCAGTCACGCACTTTCTCAGATGAAGTTTCTTATAAAAACTGTACACTTTAAAAACAATATTTTTGGCTGGGAGCTGAGTACTTTACCCTTATTACCTCCGCCACTGGTACCAGGCGTTGAATGTGACATTGTTTAACAGTTCACAAAATGCAATGTAAATATGTGAATTATCTGGTTATTGTCACAGTTACATAAAGCACCTTACACTCAAAATTTGTGTTACACACTGGTCTTGAACCGAACTTCAAAGAAGCACTATTCCTGGACTGCAGTGATCTGTGTTCAGTTAATTTATGAACTAAATATATGCATTATTAATTTATAGATGAGTCGTATTTATTACACATCGGCTTCATTTATGTACCTATTTTTAGTACATGTTTCGCAAACCATCGTTTGCATCATCTGCTCTTATGCGACTAAAGCTTGATCCATTGGTGTGGGAATTCTGGAGTTGCTGCTGCCATCTGTTGATTTAGTGATGAACTTAAATGTGGGATTCTCTTCTGGCGGGATTTCAAAGTTAATTAGTTGGTTTTTATGTTTTTCTATGTATATTCTCTCCCATATGACGAGCTCACTATGTTTTTGTATGTATGTACAAAATGTTTTTGTTCCAATACAGTTAAATCTTGATAAATATATGCAGTTTCTAACAAGACTTCATTATGTCTTAGTCAGTACTGCATAATGAAAAGGAATAATGCAGGGCAAGATTGAAGGTTGAAGCATATTGTAAGCATAAACATGGTAGTCAGGTTTAAGTTAATTGATGGAAATTATTCATTTCTTCACACTAGCCATATATAAGCTAAGGTTTTTGATAGAGTCAACATGAGAAATTCAATGCCTTGGCCGGGATTTGAACCATGAGATCCATGGTTCAAATCCCGGCCGTGGCTTTGAATTCTTCATGTTGACTATCTATAGTAGTCGGGTATTTATTCTCAAAGTGAATAGAACCATACATACTGCAAAAATGGCCTTTGTACAGACTGCATCAAAAATTCTTGCTGCATATACCAAGGAATTTGCAGTAGTCATTTTGGGCACATGAAACAGCTATTTCTGGAAATTGTTCTTTTACACTGGCCGTGTGTAGGCTAAAGTATGGAAAGATAGAGTCAGACTGAAAAATTCAATACCATAGCTGGGATTTGAACCACGGATCTTCTGGTTGCCGTCCAGCCACTCTAACCCTTGAGCTACTATGGCCAAAGTGCCGACATGACATTAATTTTTCAGTCTGACACTATCTTTCCAGAGCTATTTCTGTTGGTCATGTTTGTGCTGTGCGTATCCAAACTAGGCAATGCGGCGCGCCTTTGATAGAACAGTCACTCTAGGTGAGCCCTCCCTAGCTCCGCCTCATATGCCTTCTAATACAGTATGCCTTATACTTTCCTATATTGAGGATGTGTACCACTATTGACTCGCAAAATGAGCTGAAGATGCGAACAATAGTTCGCGAAACATGTCCTCAAAATAGGTACGTAAGTGAAGCTGATATGTGAAAAATACGACTCATCTACTATTTAATAATTATTTCGCTTCCCTGTGGTGTTCCAATACATTAAATTTTGATATTTGTAGTCAGTTTATTGACACATTTCACTTTGTTACATTATTGAGAGACTAGTTTCAAAGGCCATTGCCTCCATTTTCAATCTCTCTCCAACTAGCATCTGTTGTCATCTGTTATTCTCTCTCTGGGAGCGGAACTATGAACTACTTTGTCAAATTATCTACTGATGGATTTCAAAGTTTATTACGTGGTCCTTATTTTTCCAAATGAAAATGTTCTCCAATGTTGTCAGTAAATAAAATGCTACTGCTGATTTATCTTCTTGTTTCAATCTGATGTTTCTAAAGTGCTCTTTGACTCTGATTTTTAGATTTCTTTTAGTTTGACCTGTGTAGCATTTTTCACAATGTTTACAACTTATTTGGTATATTCCGAATCTTTTAACTGATGGGATCTCACCTTGTTTTGAATTTGGTAATTTTCAAAGTGAGTGTCCATTAGTAGGTGCCAAGATGATATTTTGTCTCTTAAAGATCATTTTAAATTTATTAAATGTTTTTGGGTGGTATGTGAATGAACTGAATATGCTGTTGCTTTCTTTTTCTTTTGTAAATGTGGTTGCTTCCATAATGATTTTCTTTAGTTTAGCTTTTCTAATTTTCTTAAGCACTAGACTTTTGTTGTATCCATTTTCTTCTGATATGTGTAGTATGGCTTTTCGTTCTTTGACATATTCTTTTTAATCCATGGGTATGTTGACTAGTCTGTGTGTAAGGCTGTTTATTATTGCATGCTTATGTATAATTGGGTTGTAGTTATTATTTTTTATGTAATTTTTTTAATGTTTTGGTTTCCAAATTTTATTTTTGTGTTATTCCTGATGATATTTAGATCCAAGAAAGAGAGTTGTCCATTGATTTCCTTTTCTGTTGTGAATTTGATAGTCTTTTCTTGCAGACTGAGTAATTTTAATGCATCATCTAAATGTTTATTCGGCACTATAGCAAAGATGTCGTCAACATATCTATACCAAACTTTGAAGATCCACTGGAAGGCCTTTTTAATTTGTGTTGCAAATGCACTCATAAATAAGTTTGCCAAAAAAGGTAAAAGTGGGTTGTCCATCGACAACCCTGATTTCTACTTGTAATGTCCAAAAATTTAAAATTGATATTTCTTCAGAAATACTTGTTTTGAAGATCCCAGCATCCAAAAGAATCATTACTGTGACTTTCAAATGGGATAATGTTTGTCCTTGAATACTCCCAAGCCAGCAACCAATTGGAGCCTTGCAGTGTTGTCATATTGCATTCCCTGTAAGTAGGGTGTGAAGAGCACCAAGTGAATCCATCTCTAATAAGTGCTATTTGCACTAAGACAGAAATTCAAATTTTGCAAAAAGTGATCCATGAGGAAGGTAGGGAGAAATGTTTCTACACAATTGTAAAAGTCCTATATTTTTAGCTCCTATAGTTCTCCTGATACAAATAAATAAAATACCAGTATCACAGCATGCATCGTTCATGCTGTGTTATTTTGTATTAATACATGAATAATACCAACATGTGTCACTATTACTGTATTGACATTATGATGAATAAATTTTTATGCAAATCTGAAATCTACGCTATAGCCATAAATAGAAGTAGCCAAAACTTCTCACAAATATTTTTGTATAAGTAAATAAACAATTGTGATAATTTGATCTATGTTTCAGCAAAATTATTCCCACGTGTAGTGGAATTGGCTTCATCATCAAGTAACCGTCATATCAGAACAGCTGCTTGTGAACTGCTACATGCATTCATAATGTTCTTGTTGGGAACAGGTGAGTGACCTGCATTTTATCAAGGACACAAAAACAAAGAAAACTATAAATAGAAAAATAAATTACACAAATAAAAATATTTGTAACAGACTCTCCACTTAAGAGATTGATGTTAATCATTCCTTCTTAACATCAACTTCTTAAGTTAAATGGAGATTCTGTTACAAATATTTTTATTTGTGTAATATTTGTTGCTTCACTGTGACTAGCTTCATTTTCTGTGTGATCAGAAAAATATATACTTTAAAATACAATGAAAAGCATGGTTTATTTAGGTAGTGCTGTCTCTTTTGTCTTTAACACTTTGTCTCATGTTACTTATTAAAATATGATTTGGAGGCCTCTTTTGCTTAGTAAGTTGCTCAAAATTTTGGGTAATATTTTTGTAAGGTTTTGTTATTTTAATATTGTACTGTGAGTTCATATCGAACATCTATTCTCATACTGTTGTATACAATTGAAACTGCCAATATGTTTTTCACATCCTTTTACTAAAATTTGGCCATACAGTGGAAAACCACTATTTACACTTCTGTTGGCAATGCTTAGAAATGGAGTAAATGTAAGAAAGGTGTAAAATTAAGAAAAATTAATGTGATTGCATATAGAAAATTCTGAGGTGCTTGCAACAACAAAAATAATGAAAAATATTTTTAGTAACTAGTTTTTTCCAGTCTGCACTTACATATGTGTTAATGTCCTGAAAATGTTTATATTAATGGATTTTAAGAAATATGTGTTACACAAACCCATTTTCAGTTGATAAAAAACTGAATTTCTATAAGCTAAAGTTGTATTTTATGAATATATGTAGTTTTGTGTACAACAAACACTTACAGGGAAGAAAAAAAGAAAAAAATGCAACAATTATGTAATAGGTGATAACATTACTTTTCAGCAACCATTATTTAAAAAATTATCAAATTGCATAATGAATTCTGACCTTATACTACAGTTCAAATGCCTACATTAAATGTCCAATAGTCTATACAAATATAACAATTTGTAACTTAAAACTTCACTTATCTTATAAGAAATGGTGATTATTTTCTTATAAATTACTTAATGAAGCGAAAATTATATCAAATAAAGAAAAACATTTAGTAAAAGCTAGTAACCCTATTTTACCTAGAATTTATGCTCTTCCTAAAATTCATAAACCTGGAAATAAAATGAGACCTATTGTAAATTGTATAAATTTAGCTAAATAG
This sequence comes from Mantis religiosa, assembly GCA_030765055.1. Classification (NCBI taxonomy): domain Eukaryota; kingdom Metazoa; phylum Arthropoda; class Insecta; order Mantodea; family Mantidae; genus Mantis; species Mantis religiosa. Next base: position 190,479,713 of record CM060949.1, on the reverse strand, counting down.
TTACATAAAAAATTTTGTAATTTTGATAAAGTATTAAAAATTCTTTTGAATTAGTTAAAAAGATTGACAATGTTATATTATCTAAAACTGATAAACTTGTTTCTTTTGATGTAACTGCCTTATTTCCTAGTATTCCTAGAGAAAAACTTTTAATTTATTTAAAAAATGGGTTGAATTCAATAAATTTACATGAGGACTTAATAGTTGATTTTGTTAAACTTACTGAATTTTCGAGATTTAACTGTATTGGAACACCACAGTGAAGCGAAATAATTATTAATTTATAGATGAGTCATATTTATTACACATCTGCTTCACTTTCGTACCTATTTTGAGGACATGTTTCGCAAATCATCGTTTGCATCTTTGGCTCTTATGCAACTAAAGCTTGATCCAGTGGTGTGGTTAATTCTGGAGTTGCTGCTGCCATCTGTTGATTTAGTGATGAACTTAAATGTGGGATTCTCTTCTGGCGGGATTTCAAAGTTAATTAGTTGGTTTTTATGTTTTTCTATGTATATTCTCTCCCATATGACGAGTTCACTATGTTTTTGTACGTATTTTAGTAATTCAGTGCTATCTTCAATTTCATGATTTTCAGACCAGAAATGAGCTGCTATTGCGGACTTATCAATATTTTTGTATCTTAAGTGCTTGAAGTGTTCTTTCTTTCTAGTGCCTATGTTTCTTCAAAAGAGATTAAAACAGATCACAGCTCTCACACCAATAAAATAAGAAATTAGATTTGCTAAATTTACTTACCACCCCTGGGCCACAAAAAAGTTCCAAAAAATATTGAAGAAATACAATATAACATTAAAAACCAACTTAACAGTAATAATACTGATAAGATAAAACCAGAGGAAAAGTCAGGCATTTCCAAGATTAAGTGTAAAGACTGAAAAAATTGACATAGGGAGGACAAAAATAAACATAGACACTAGAAAGAAAGAACACTTCAGGCACTTAAGATACAAAAATATTGATAAGTCCGCACTAGCAGCTCATTTCTGGTCTGAAAATCATGAAATTGAAGATAGCCCCAAATTACTAAAATATGTACAAAAACATAGTGAACTCGTCATATGGGAGAGAATATACATAGAAAAACATAAAAACCAACTAATTAACTTTGAAATCCCGCCAGAAGAGAATCCCACATTTAAGTTCATCACTAAATCAACAGATGGCAGCAGCAACTCCAGAATTACCCACATCACTGGATCAAGCTTTAGTCGCATAAGAGCCGAAGATGCAAACGATGATTTGCGAAACATGTCCTCAAAATAGGTACCTAAGTGAAGCAGATGTGTAATAAATACGACTCATCTATAAATTAATAATTACTAAATTTTGTTTAGATCAAAATTTTTTCTCTTTTAATGGTGAATTTTTTCAACAAACTTCTGGCTTAGCAATGGGTAATCCTCTTTCACCTTTTGTTGCTGATGTTTTTATGAGTTTTTTCGAAATGCAAGTCACTAATTTTTAAAGTTTGGTGTAGATATTTTGATATTTTTGCAATTGTTCCTGATAAAGTCATAAACGATGCTTTAAAATTACTAAATTTGCAATAAAAAGCTATAAAATTTACATTAGAGACTGAAATTAATGGATTTCTTCCTGTTCTAGATCTCAAGATAATACAAAATAATAATAAATTAAACTTTGGTATTTATAGGAAGTCTACTCATATTGATAATTACATAAAAAATAAAAGTTTTAACCCTTTTTCACATAAATTTGCTGTTTTCAATCATTTGATTTATAGATTAATAAATATACCTCTGAATAAGGAAGAATTTAATAAAGAATATAATCATATTAATACTGCTTTAATTAATGGTTTTAATAAAGACTTTATAAATAAAAAAATGAAAAATTCAAATATCAAAAAACTGTTAGTGATATTTGTACCCTTTAAAAAAATAAAAGACAATTATAATTTTTAAAATATTTACTTACCATCCTTGGGTTAATAAACATTTTCAAATTTTTGTTAAAGAATTTGGTGTAACTTTAGTTCCTCAAAATAAATATAGTATTAAAAATTTATTGCATTTCTCTAAGAAGGATAAAATTCCTAATAACAAAAAATATGGTATTTATCAGTTAAATTGTTTTGATTGTGATAAAGTTTATATTGGAAGGACAAAATGTAATTTGGAAACCAGAACAAAAGAACATTTTCATAACATTAAGTATAAGCAGACTGATAAATTGGCCATAGCGGATAATTTTTGGTTATTTAACCATGAAATAAATCCAGAAGTTAAATTATTAAAATAATTAAATGGTCCGATAGATTTAATAGTTTGCGAAAAGATATTTATTTTGAAAGACAAACATTGCGTAATGAATTTTGAAATACCGGCAGTCGATTCTGTTTTTAAATTTGTTTTATTTTCAGATTTTGGTAGTACTAACACGAACATATTAACATCTAGCATTCGTAACGATGACAACAGCTTTGTTTCGGGCTGAAGATATGTGAAAGTTCACATAAAATCGTGATCCCGGACAATTTATAAGAAAATAATCATCATTTCTTATAAGATAAGTGAAGTTTTAAGTTACAAATTATTATATTTGTATATATTTGTTTGCTTCACTGGTAATAGCTTCATATTTTATGTGTCCAATAGTCTGTTCTAATGTTACAATGTTCACATATTCAACTTCACTTTTTAAGCCATTCCAACAAAGGTGTTTTTGGTATGTTCGTGTTTTTTAATCAGTAAAGTTCATATTTCTTTTCTGGGCTTTGGGTACATATAAGCAGTTCATCAACAACATTGAACTTTTGAAAATATGCTCCTGTATTTTGCAAATCTTGTAGAGCATCAATGAATTTAATATTCTCTTTATTTACCTTATAACGTATAGCTTAATCTATTTCTTACTCTTCTCCCATTACTGACATAAAGTAATCATTAAAAACTTCATCAGTTCTTTGCACTTCACAAACATTCACTTGATCACCACAAAGTCATCATAACCTACACCAGTAGGTTATATGGTTGCAATTCATACTTCTCTTGATCTGTAAGAATGACATCATTGCATCCTTCTGGGATAGGAAATCTTTGTTGAAGCAATTCTTTTGCCAGGTCTCTGAAATGTAATATATAGAAAAAAGGATGCTCAGACTTACATTGGAAGCATCTAGTAAAAGTACCTTAAAGCACCTGCTTTTCTAACCATCTGCTTTCTATAATGGCACTTGAAAGCTCTGATCACTCCCAGGTCCAATGGTTGTAGGTTGTTGGTGCAGTTTGGAGGAATTATCTACATTACACACATATTCCTTAAACTAGTTCTATAAATTACACAGAAAATGAAGCTAGTTACAGTGGAGCAATAAATATTATACAAATAAAAATATTTAGTAATTATCTTCCACTTAACTTAAGAAGTTGATGACAATACCTCTATCTTCGTTTTGCGAGATTAATTTCATGAGCATTTGCCCACATCTTCAGTCAACACACACTTCGTTGTCCTGGATACCATGTATTGACATATTTACGTATTACCAACATCTGAAGACGAAACAAACCTAAAAACAGAATCAATTGCCGGTATGTCAAAATTCATTACGCGATTTTTATTTTTTAAAATATTTTTTCCCAAACTATTAAATCTATGGGAACATTTAATTGTTTTAATTTAACTTTGGAATTTATTTCATGGTTAAATGACCAAAAATGATCTGCTACGGCTGATTTATCTATTTGTTTATATCTAATGTTACGAAAATGTTCTTTCTTTCTGGTTTCCAAACTACGTTTCGTCTTTCCAATATAAATCTGATCACAATCTAAGCAATTAAATTGATAAATACGAGATTTTTTATTATAAGGAATTTTATCTGTTTTAGAAAATTGTAATAAATTTTTAATACTATATTTATTTTGAGGAACTAAAGTTATAATAACTTCTTAAAAATATTTTTGAAAATGTTTATTAACCCATTATGTTTATTAACCATTAATACCATTAATGATATTTCTACTCTTAAAAAAATAAAAGATGATTATAAATTTAAAAATTTTACTTACCATCCTTGGGTTAATAAACATTTTCAAAAATTTTTAAATTTTTTTTTTTTCATTGCTTCAGTTTGTTTTACTGCTTATTTTCTGTAGTTTCACACGTGTACACTATACACATAAATACCCATGCCTAAGGCGGGAATCAAACCTGTGACCTACGCAGCAGAGTGCAAGAGACATATGCTGACAACCACGGCTATGAGGGCCGGCATGTTAAAAACCGACTACAAATAATTTTTTCTATGAATTTGGATCTCACCCGAAAATGCATAACCTTTAGTTGATGTCAAATAAAAGTTTTTGTGGCATTAGCTATTTTCATTCTTTGTTATTTAATTCTGAAATGCTTATACTTCTCTCCAAAAGTCAATCTTTGTTTTTTCTCATAGCTATGCAAAGATCATATAGTTCCAAAGCCATCTCATAGCGACACCCTGTTTAAAAATCTTATCAGTTTAGTCTAGTGCATGTTTCTTATGTCTACAACAGTGTGTTTCAGTGAGAAGCAGATAGAGGAATAAACTTTTGTAAGGAGTGGCAGTAAGGAAGTCATTTCATATGAGTGCAACACATCTGATTTTTAATTTCAGCTCGAGCATCAGCAAAGACGAGCAAGGAAGGATATGCTGTGCTGTTTAAGAAATTGTCATTACCTTTATTGAAGCTTGGCTGTGATCCAGATCAGGTTGTTCATGAATTGTATGAACCTCTGATGCTACAACTTATTCATTGGTACTCCAGTCAGTATCAGTGTCAGAGTGTTGAGACTGCACATTTGATAGAAACACTAATGGTAAGTTTGTCTTTGAATGTATGGGAAACAGCCAGATACTCCCCTTGTACCAAATAATGACATATACACATATATATATATATTCAATGTTGTGTCACTGGTTTTGTGTCTTAGTGTTTTCAACTGCCGTGTAAGTTGTGGATTTAGATGAAGATTTGTACTTGAGTAACGAGATCTGTGATTAAATTAATTTAATTGGGAGTCGATTAATAACACAAAACAACATTCACTTTTAAATTTTCCCGGAACCGGTTTCTGAGGCCTTCCCTCTATCTTCAGCCGGACATCGACTTGTTCTCATTGGTGTAGCTGGCAATATTTTGTCATCGGTCTCCTCTGGTGGCGGTTCGAGGAACTTGCTGAACAAATCTTTCTGGGGGATGTCGAAATTGAATACTTTGTTCCTATTTTTTGAAATAAAGATTTGTTCCCATGTGGACAGTTCTTCTTTTCCTGTTGTATGTTTTAGTAATTTTGGTTCTGGATTTATGTTGTGGTTTTTTTCCCAAAAATGCATGGCAACTGCTGTGATATTTCTTCAGGGTGTGCCAGTGAGATGAAATAAATTACTTCATGTGAATTTTATTATTTTATTAAATCATTAAAAATATAGATTTAAAATTAACATCGTGGTCACAAGTATTTTAACAAGAACACCATCTAATTAAATAATATTAAATTTTTTATAATATACCTGCAGGCTGTGTTGAAATGACATTGAATAAGTATAGCAGTTTTGTAGTTTATACTTGAACTAGTGCAAATTTTGATGTTGTAACTTCAAAATTCTTTTAGATATGTTTTTATGTAATATTGAAAATTGCATTATTTTGAGATCAGGCAACACATAAAGACTATGTCTGATGCCCACATACATCTCATTGCATTGTTGGCAAGCATGTGTCATGAAAACAAAAGGCGTTTTCCATGTTCCTAATTAGTAAACCTGTTCTACCTTTCAGGAAAATGGGTAAAGTGCAAGAGACTATTTCTTGAACAGTTGAGATTGCTCTTGACGGGAAAATATGTATTTTACCCTGAGCTTATGTCTTTGTTTCTACTGAAGGTTGACAGTTGGAATATTTACTGTGTTATTAATAGAAATATGAAGAGAAATGTGAGGTACATCCAGAAAGAAGTACTAATGACCAATAAAGAGAATAAAAGCATCATTAAGTAAGAAATATTTATTGGAATAATTACATAGACTCGCTGGCTACTGTTCCACATAGTCACCACCATTGTTGAGGCATTTATCATAACGGTGCACCATTCACTGTGTGCCCAAATCATAGGATTCTGCTGCCAATGTCTGCAGCCACGAAGTCACTTCATTCTGCACCTCAGCGTCATTGTGAAAATGTTTTCCAGCCAGAAAACGCTTCATGAGACAGAAGAGATGATAGTCACTTGAAGCGAGGTCGGGGCTGTAGGGTGGATCTTCAAAGACCTCCCATCCAAACTTATTCAACACATTTCTTGTGGCGCTGGCTGTATGGGATCTTGCATTGTCATGCACAAGCGTAATGCCTCTTCTCAACATTCCACATCTCTAGTTCTGGATTGCCCGCCTGAGTTTATGCAACATCTGGCAATATCAATCAGCATTTACGGTTTCCCATTGCAGTAAAAATTTGCACAGGAGGACACCATGTCAATCCCAGAAGACAGTGCACATGATTTTTTTTTTGACAGAGATTGTCGGCTTGAATTTGATCTTCACAGGGGAACCACTATGCCGCCAAGGCATTGATGTGGTTTTGTCTCTGGTGTAGAATGCGCACTCATATTGTCACACATAATGTCCTGTCCATACATGTGACACAACTGACGATGGATCTCTGCTGGGGATTGCTTTTGAGCATGCAAAAATCGGATGACTGCACGAACGTCGTATTTGGCTAGAGACAATATCAGAGCAGCCATTGTCTCCTAGCACAGAGCAGTAATCACTGCCGTCACAAAGCTGAAACTTTACTGCGATGTTACCATATACTTCCTCTCTTCTCCTGCACATGTGCATTCCTATCTGACTGGTGGTGCCATCTCTGGACGTGATCGGGACTTACTTTCTGGATGCACCTCGTATGTAAAAATAGAAGCTAGTAACAGTGAAGCAACACAAATATTATAATAACATTTAATTATTTATATGTGCTTGGAGGAATTTAGTAACAGTGAAGTCAAGATTAATCTCAAAAACTATTTGTAGTTGGTTTATTGATACTCGTCACTTACTTGTTTATATTAATGAGAGACTAGTTTCAAAGGCATTCGCCTCCATTTTCAATCTCTTTCCAACTGGCATTTATTGTTGTCTGATCTCTCTCTGCTGGTGGAACTATGAACTTTTTTGTCAATTTATCTACTGGTGGGATTTCAAAGTTCATTACGCGATATCCATATGAAAAAATAAGGATCGTGTAATGAACTTTGAAATCCCACCAGTAGATAATTTGACAAAAAAATTCATAGTTCCACCACCAGAGAGAGAGCAGACAACAGATGCCAGTTGGAAAGATATTGAAAATGGAGGCGAATGCCTTTGAAACTAGTCTCTCATTAATAAAAACAAGTAAAGAGTATCAATAAACCAACTACAAATAGTTTTTGAGATATAATTATTTGTCACAAACTTCACTTATCTTATATAGAATAAAAAGAAGTATTTCAGAAAGTGGAGTGCCATTGTTACTAAAATTAGGCAAGTGAGTCAACCTTGTATATACTTTTCTCCACTTTCAAGTTTTTTATGAAGACTAGTTTCTGGGGACTTCTCCCCTATGGTCAGCTCTGTGGTAGACTGATGATGCATCCGGTGTCTGCATCTGGCTTGGTGTTGTGCTGCCATCTAACGTCCTGGTAAGTTTGATGACGTCATCTACCGCGGGAATTTCAAAATTCATCAAGAGGTCCTGTTTTTTCGTAATAAATATGTTTTCCCAAATCTGTAGTTCCAGAGGTTTCTTTGCCTGTTTGATCAGTTCTATTTCTTGTTTTATGTTGTGATTCTCAGACCAAAAGTGATGTGATACGGCCGACTTGTCCATTTGTTTGAATTTAATATTTCTGAAGTGTTCTTTCATTCTTGTTCCTAGATTCCTTTTGGTCTTACCAATGTATATCTTGTCACAATCCTGGCAACTCATTTGGTAAATGCCTGATAATTGAGTTTTCGGTGTGCTATTTTTTATCACTTATCTTTTTAAGAAAATTGAAACTCCATAGAATTAAGAAATAATTATTGGTAGTGTAGATGGTTGTGTGTCTGCCTCATGTTCAAGAGGTTTCGAGTGGAATCTTGGTCAGGGTGAGTTATCTGGATAAGGCTTTTTTCTGTTGTTTTCCCTTATCCTGAAAGATGAATGTCTGGTAACTCTAAATTTCACGGACCCTGTACTCATTTGAGCATCATTTCACCCATTTCATTCATCATCCGATATGACACCGTTGAAGGTTGTAAATTAAAAAAAAAAAAAGACAGTGAATGTGTGTGATGGAGTATGTATTATAAACAAGGAGAAAAGCATTAAAAGAACATGCACCTTACTGGTGTATGGTATTTTAAGTGCGGACAAACTAAATAATTATTATATAATGTGAATAAGTACAAGGGTTAAGCAAGTTCAGAATGAGAAGTCTTCTTCAGGTTCACTGACATTGCTGGTGGAAGAAATGTTATCATTTGGTTTCTTGATGATAATGGTAGTGATCAAATTTGACACAATCCAATCTTGTCCTAGTACTCCTGTTGGGTTTTCTCAATGTGGCTACAGAAACCCTCCCATCTTGTGTGGTGAACTGCTGCAGTTCCATGCATTGCCAATTTCTTTAAGTTGTGTCAGTGACGTGTTGCCTGACACATTATGTTCCTGAGCATAATGTTTTACTTTAGATCAAGTATAATCATAATACATGTAATGTGAAATCTGACAACGGTATGCACCAATAGAATTCACTGCATATACTAAAACTGAGAAGGCATTCTTCAAAACATTGGGTGTCAAATGTTGGTCAGATGCTTTTGAATGGTCCATAACTGAATTGTCATAAACAACTGCTAGGGAGGGTATTGGAACCGAGTCTAATCAGCAATTTTCCCCCTGTGCCTCATTCCCCTGGGACTTTCTTTGCTGTGGCAAACTGCAGTAAACTCTCAGTAGCTTACTGTGAATATCAACATGAATATCAACAAGAACTTGCTTTTAAATCTACTAATGTTTCATGTAGTAATTTACATATAATTCTAATTAGAATTTGGCATATATAGGAAACCAACACATGTGGATAACTACATTAAAAACAATAATGCTAACCCTAAGGAACACCAACATGCCGTATTTCACAGTTTAATCCATAGGTTAGTGTACATTCCATTGACAATAGAAGAATATAACAAGGAAGTAGACCACATAAAATATGTTGCAAATGTGAATGGTTTTGATTCAAAATTTATTACTAAAATGATAAAAAAACACAAAAGACAAAAAACCATATGGATATTATCACGTTAAAAACTGAGAACTTAAAGAAAAGATATTGAAAATTTACATATCATCCAAAGACTTTTAATAAATTTAAAAAACATTTTTCAATCAAAGTATAAACTTGAAAGAAGCGTAGGGACAGTGAAGCACAAATTAGTACAAAAGTGAATCGAGAAGATATTGACACATTGCTTCACTCACACTGTTTATTCACAGTATTTTTCAATCATTTTCATATACAACTAGTGCCACATAAGTACAGCATAAGAAATATAAAAAAAATCACCTGCTCAAGGACACAATTCCAGCTAACAAATTATCAGGAATATATAGCGTCAAATGTGAGGATTGCCATAAAATATACATTGGGAAAACAAAAAGAAATTTAGAAACAAGAATGAAAGAAAACTTATGAGATGCATAAAATACAAACAGATGGATAAATCAGCCATAGCTCATCACTTTTGGTCAAACAATCATAATATTTCCAAAGACATCAAACTTTTGAGACCTGTAAAAAATAAATTGGGAACTAACAGTTTGGGAAAATACATACATTTTTAAGAATGAAAGGAGAGCCATGAACTTTGAAATACCACAGTGGATGACGTCATTCAACTTGTTAAACAACACCAAGAGAGCAAGGAGGTACCTGAAGAGAGCTAGTCAAACAGCTGATAATGAGGAAGCTTGTTCCTCGAAACATTTCCTAATCTTAAAATGTAAGTGGAGCTGAAGTGTTTTTAAAGTTTGACAAGTGTGTTTTTTAATATTTCTGAGGTGTTCTTCAAAAAATTGGTTGTCAAATGTTGGCCAGATGTTTTTGAATGGTCCATAACTGAATTGTCATAACAACTGCTAGGGAGAGTATTGGAACCTAGTCTAATCAGCAATTTTCCCCCTGTGCCTCATTCCCCTGGGACTTTCTTTGCTCTGGCAAACTGCAGGAAATTCTCAGTAGCTTACTGTGAATATCAATATGAATATCAACAAGAAACTGCCATTAAATGTACTAATATTTCATTTAGTACAACTTAAAGACAGTAAAATGAATTGCAAAGTACTTTTTTGTTTAAATCCTTTCATGGAAGTGTTGAAAACAGTGTTGTTGTATAAATTAAATTAATTGGGAGTCGATTAATAACACAAAACAACACTCACTTTTAAATTTTCCCGGAACCGGTTTCTGAGGCCTTCCCTCTATCTTCAGCCGGACATCGACTTGTTCTCATTGGTGTAGCTGGCAATATTTTGTCATCGGTCTCCTCTGGTGGCGGTTCGAGGAACTTGCTGAACAAATCTTTCTGGGGGATGTCGAAATTGAATACTTTGTTCCTATTTTTTGAAATAAAGATTTGTTCCCATGTGGACAGTTCTTCTTTTCCTGTTGTATGTTTTAGTAATTTTGGTTCTGGATTTATGTTGTGGTTTTTTTCCCAAAAATGCGTGGCAACTGCTGATTTTTCTAATTGTTTGTATTTTATGTTCCTAAAGTGTTCCTTTGCTCTTGTTTCTAAATTTCTTTTGGTTTTTCCAATATAAATTTGACTACAGTCACAGCATTCAATTTGATATATACCAGATTTTTTGTTAGATGGAATGGCATCTTTGATGTTTGAGCAAATTAGGTTTTTTAAGCAGTAATGGTTCACTGGAGCTAGTTGAATGTTTTGTTTTTTGAAGACCTTTTTGAATTTATCAAAGGCCCATGGATGTTAAGTGAATTTTTTGAAGATCATTTTAGTTCCTGTAGCTGAGAGGGTTGTGGTTTCCTTTAGTAGTTTCTTCTTTTTTGCTAAGTTCACTTTTTTGTCTACTAGTGATTTGGGAAAGTCATTTTTCTGTGCTATTTCAATAATTTTGTTGTATTCTATTTTGTATTCTTCTGCTGTGAGAGGGATGTTGACCAGTCTGTGTGCTAAACTATTAAAGATTGCCTGTTTGTGGGATCTTGGATTGTAGCCATTAGCTTTTATGTAGTTGTCTGTCTGTGTTGGTTTTCTGTAAATGTCAAAGTTTATTGTATTTTTATTTCTGATTATTTTTAGATCTAAAAATGGTAAATACTCGTCTTTTTCAAATTCTACAGTGAACTTGATGCTTTTTTCTTGAATATTTAAAAGTTTTAGTGCATCACTGATGTGTTTTTTTGGCACTATGGCAAATATGTCATCTACATATCTTTGCCAGAGTTTGAACATCCATGGGAAACCTTTAGTGATCCATTGTGCACTCATGTACAGATCGGCCAGGAAGGGTGATAAGGGGTTGCCCATTGCTAAACCAGAAGTTTGATGGAAATATTTTGTTTGAAACTGGAAGAAATTCTGTTCTATGCATAATTTGGTAAGTTCGATGTAATCTGAAATTTCAAGTGATGACATTTCAAGTGATTTGATCTTCAAAAAATTCACTTACCATCCATGGGCCTTTGATAAATTCAAAAAAGTCTTCAAAAAACAAAACATGCAACTAGCTCCAGTGAACCATTACTCCTTAAAAAACCTAATTTGCTCAAACATCAAAGATGCCATTCCATCTAACATATATCAAATTGAATGCTGTGACTGTAGTCAAATTTATATTGGAAAAACCAAAAGAATTTTAGAAACAAGAGCAAAGGAACACTTTAGGAACATAAAATACAAACAATTAGAAAAATCAGCAGTTGCCACGCATTTTTGGGAAAAAAACCACAACATAAATCCAGAACCAAAACTACTAAAACATACAACAGGAAAAGAAGAACTGTCCACATGGGAACAAATCTTTATTTCAAAAAATAGGAACAAAGTATTCAATTTCGACATCCCCCAGAAAGATTTGTTCAGCAAGTTCCTCAAACCGCCACCAGAGGAGACCGATGACAAAATATTGCCAGCTACACCAATGAGAACAAGTCAATGTCCGGCTGAAGATAGAGGGAAGGCCTCAGAAACCGGTTCCGGGAAAATTAAAAAGTGAGTGTTGTTTTGTGTTATTAATCGACTCCCAATTAATTTAACTTTTTTGTTTGTTTAACTTTATCTATAATCTTGATGATATTCTGATAATATTCTTGCCTCCATCCTAGAGATTACTAACAGTAAATTACCTCTAAGAGATACTATTAGTGGCATGTGTAAACCAATAAAATATATACACAAATTATTATATTTGTATATATTTGTTTACTTCACTGTTAATAGTTTCATATTTTACGTATCAATAAAATATAATTATTCACAGACTTCACTTACCTTTCTAAGAAAATGGAGGAACTTTCCTTGGAACTCAACAGTATATACTCAAATCCTTATTTACATAAGTGAAGTTCATGACAAATGTATTTTATTGTAATATTTGTTACTTCACTATTGTTAACTTCTGTGTGTTTTTTTTTTTTTTTTTTTTTTTTTATAAACATATTAATGTGTATCCAGCTTATTTTACCAGTCATTTCTTTTCATTTCTTTATGGTGAAATATGTTGACTAAATAAACCTTGAACTTCTGCTATTTTTATATTTTTACTTATTATTCTAGACATAGACAAATTAATCTAAATACATATATTCAATGATAAATGACAAAATAACCACATAACTGTACAACATAAATGAACAACATACATGTTTATTCACAGTATATCAAGTAAGTTCCTCATTATATTATAAAATGGCTTAATTACATGTTTCATACAGATTGGTATTACCCATCCTACTGATGCAGCACTTAGAGACTTCTCTTCAAAATGTGTCAACGAATTTGTGTCATGGTCAATAAGGCAATTAAGCAAAAAGCAATTAGAAGACTCACCTATCAACATCAAGGCTGTGTTAAAACAAATTTATTCTTTCTGTCTTCATCCATGTCCTTCAAAGCGTTTAGGTAAGTTTAATTTAAAATAAATAGGCAAACATTATGTGCATTAAAATATATGATAGTAGTTTTGGTTCTGGATTTATTTTGTGGTTTTTTTTCCCAAAAATGTGTGGCAACTGCTGATTTTTCTAATTGTTTATATTTTATGTTTCTAAAGTGTTCCTTTGCTCTTGTTTCTAAATTTCTTTTGGTTTTTCCAATATAAATTTGACTACAGTCATTGCATTCAATTTGATATATACCAGATTTTTTGTTAGATTGAATGGCATCTTTGATGTTTGAGCAAATTAGGTATTTTAAGGAGTAATGGCATTGGCATTGAATTTTTTAGTCTGACTCTACCCTTTCATAGTGCATCCTACACATGGCTAGTGTGAAAGAGCAATTAAGTTCCCTAACCATTTCCATTTTATTCTAGCATTCCAAAAAAATTCTTCTAATTGCCTTAACTGAGACTGATCTTTGAACGTTTTCTTACTTGTTACTGCTTAAGTAATTTCTGCTTAATACGCACTGATTCCCATATATTCCATGACAATGTGCACTCCATCTTCATTACCTTTTATTACATTGGCTGTTTATCCTCTTAGTTTCCACACCGGTAGAGCAAACCACATAATGGCTTCCCTCTGTTCTTTATTACACATATCTAAATATTTTTCTTTGTTTGGTTCTGTGTTCATCATTTTATATGAGATTAATGACTTCTTTTTGTACATCTCAGCATATATTTTGAACATCCATATTTTCAAACTTGGATTGGAAGTATTTCTAAAAATCCTGTACTATTCCACGTCTTTGTTTCCATACATATATGTGTAATATTTATTGCTTCATTGTAGCTAGCTTCATTTTCTACATAATGCTAAAATATATTTACTAAATTTGAGTATTTATAGAATTTAAGCTGTATTTTTTAAAATACCGTACCAGTTCTCAACACTATTCAGCAGTGAGGAAGTAAATAATATAAGTGTCTAGAATTGTACAAAATCTATGACTGTAAGCTTCTTAGAAGAAATTTAAACTACCATCTAGTTTAGATTGCTGTATTCAGAAGATGAATAAAAATAGCTACGTATTTGAAATATATTGTACATATAAATATCATAATTTCTCAAATTTGGCTTTCCAAACAGAAATTTGATATTAATGAGGTTTCACTGGAAATACATTTTGAAGTTCCTGAATACAAAAGTATCACTTTTAGGAAAAGCTCCATTTATGTGGTGTATGTCAGTATAACATTTAAATACTGAAGTTGAAGTCTAGGACTTAAGTACTTATGGCATAGTAAGTCACCACAGATAGTATGTCACCACAGATAGTATGTATCTTATATATGAGATCTCCTAGTTGTTCACTGGGAGAAATACGAGTCATTTGAAGAATTTAATACTAGGGTCAATATGAAAATTCTGAGATACAGGAAACTAAACTGAATAAAATCAAAATAAAAGTGAATCGAGAAGATATTGTGACGTAGACGGCGAACTCGCGTTGCCGATCGATAATGTGGACAGGCAGTGGTGGCGGGGGGGGGATGCAAGGGGTGGCACCTCCTCCTACCGCGCGAAGGTGCTCGAAGGCTCCAGAATGATTTCCCCCTCCATAATGGAAGAATCGGGAGGTTTCGGGGCGATCGATACAAGCGAGGCAACGGTTAGTGGAGTGAAGAACGTCGCAGCGGGTGGACGTGTAGCAGAGTTGAGTGAGTGACCGTGAGCCGGGCGGACGTGTAGTTGAGTTGAGCGGACGGGTAAAGACGAACTGGCAAGGTTGAATGGTGTAAATTAAATTGTAATTGTGTACGTGCATCGGAATGGTAACGGACGATCTGGTGAATCGTAACTGTGTACATTAAACTGTAATTGGAATAAGGTGAAAATAAAGAACATTGTTGAGTTTGTGTAATTGGACTTTTCATTTCACGAGCCCACAAAGTCACAATATTGACACATTGCTTCACTCACACTGTTTTTCACAGGACATGTTTCAAGAGCTGTTGCTCCCATCATCACCTGAGTCTTAACTAATGCACTGAAGCAATGTATCAATCATCTTCTTGATTCACTTTTATTTTAATTTATGCTTCACTGTCTCTACGCTTCTTTCACTTTTTATAAATAAATAAATAGCCCATAACATCCCTTAAGAGCAAGGGCCTCTCACGTACTGGTGGGTTCAGCTCGGCCATTTCTTAAGGGTGAGCAAATCCCTGAAAGATACCAGTTCTTTGTCTATCCTTAATACTGTACCATTATATCTAGAAATGACTGTTAATTTTCACTTTAGAGCTGCTACCACTTGCTTCCATTGAGGTCTGTCTTTTACCATTCCAACCCACTTTGCATCTAGTCTATCCTTGAACTCTTGGGACTATCATAGCATAGGACATCCTCTGCTTCTCCCTTGTCGCACATTGCATACTGTTATGGCGTGTGCCCATCTGTCTTGACGCATTCTCGCCACTTGTCCTGCCCATTGCCATTTGATCCTCTTTGCTCTGGTGGCTACATCTTCTAGGCCACTTTTTCTTCGCAACACTGCATTCTTCACTTTATCTTTTAGGCTGATGTTCAGGATCTTCCTTTCCATCTTCCGCTGTCATGTTTGTAACATCAGAACCTGTTTCTTCGTTAGTGTCCAAGTTTGGCAACTGTATAGTAAGACTGGAATGATGCAGGTTTGAAGGGTTTCTTTTCTAATACCTGATCTTAAATGTTTGTTTTGAAGAAAGAATTTCAGGCTCCAGAACTTATGCCATGCTAATTTTACTCTTCTCCTTATTTCTGCATCCCTTGTCTCTGAGAGACTCAACATTTGGCCTAGGTAAATGTAATAGTAATAGTAATTTATTTCCTTTTACATCAACAAATGGAAATACAAAATCAAGATTACAATTATAAAATCCATACTGAAAAATGCCATATATTCTTAAATCCTGGAAATCCTATCATGTTGCCCACCATTGACTAATAATTCGGTCCCCATACACCTAACCCAAGGTTTTTGTGTATTGGAGACCCTTTGCTCCTTTTTACACTTTTTGTCATTTCACCTATCCCACTCTACATTTTTCTCTTAATTGTTCTTAGCCATCTCTCTTTAACTTTCCCTAAATAATTCCCTATATTTCTCCTGTTCTTTTCTCCTTTTACTGGCAACATTTTTCTAATTACTACTTCACCCCCCAAATTGTCCCATTTACGTAGCCAAGCCTGCTCTCTCCATATCTTTGTTTGACTACAATTTAATATACAATGGAAATCTGCATTCTCTTCCCCACACAATGGACATTTATCTAGCTCCCTCTCTTGACCTATACCTTTCAAGTTTCTCACTCCTGTTCTCGCCCAAGCAAAACCTTCTCACCCTAACTTACTACATATATCTCTATATCCTTCCCTCCCCCAGGTTGTTTTTATTTCTCTATATAATCTCAGTGAGCTTTTGTCCCTTGTATTGGCAAAAATGTCTTGTCTGTCAATATCTTCTAATCTTAGCTTAACTTCTTTCCAGAAGCCTCTATACCCATACTCTGCATTTATCCAAGAATGACCCATACCTATCTGCTTCAACAAGTCATACATTTTATGTGCCCAAGACCCACCCCGGTTACTTCTCTTTTGAATATGAAAACATTCTTTAATAATATTGCCATCTTCCAAGTTAGTGATTCTGTATAAGTATTTCATTGCCCTTGACAAGATTTTAATTTTAGTAGAATGCCTGCCTAGTTCTAATTGTGCTGCCCCATTAGGTGATGCTATTGGTAATCCCAATATGTATTTACAAAAGGATCTATGCACTCTATCAGTCTCTCTCCAAGCCTCATCTATTCCCCATACCTCTGATCCATGTAACATTCTATTTTCTACTACTGCCGTATAAATCCTCTCCAACCATTTGACATTTATATCTGGCAGTTTACTGTAGCATGATCTTATCACTCTCATGGCCATTTTACCTTTTGCCACAGACATCTTTTGTTGTTCCTTCCAGCTGCCATCTGAACTCAACCTTGTACCCAAATAATCAAATCTCCGTACTACCTCTATTTCTCTTCTATTAACCTCCCATTTCTCATCCTTACACAACCTGAATCCTTTTTTGAAGACCATAATCTTTGTTTCGTTTTCATTCACTTTCAAACCCCATTTATTGCAATAAGAATTGGCTGCCTCGATCGCTCTTCTCAGCCCTTCACTTGATATGGACCCAACTATTAGGTCATCTGCAAACAGTAGCCCCGGTATTTCTTTATTATTAATAACTGGTGAATGTACCCTACAACTTGATATCTCCTCTAAAATTCCATCGATATAGGTAAATGTAGTTGTTGCAGTATTCTATTTGTTATTCATCTACTTGAATAATGCTTTCTGTGGAGTTGGTCATGATTTTTGTTTTTGTAAAGTTCGTTCACAATGCCACATTTTTGCTCTTGTCATTGACACTCTTCAACATCTCTTGTAGTTTTGTTGCTGAGTTTGCAAATAATGTCATCTGCAAATCTTAGGTTGGTTAACTTCTTCCAGTTTTGAAAATTTTTATACCTAGAATAAAATTCATTTTGACAGCTTTTCAAAGTATTTGCACTACACTGTAAGTACTTTCTCATTCCCTCAAACCACTTTTGAAAGCAGTCCTGCCACTCATTTTCATGTAGGTGTAAAAGCTCACTTTCATATGCTGCAACAGCCTCTTCAGGCTCGAAAACCTAGTTCCACACACACAATTTTTTACTGTGGAGAACAAGAAGTCACATGGAGCCAAATCTGGACTGTAGGGGGAATGAATCATTAACTTCACCTCTGTAGACTCCAGAAACTAGATTGTTGGGTGTGTGTGCAGAGTCATTGTCATGGTGGAGCAGGATTCCTTGTAGTCTTGTTCTTGGACAGTTCTTGAAGATTTTAAAAAACTTTTTGTAAACAAAGTGTTATGTCCAGTGCACAGTAACTGTCCTTTGTTCCACAAGAGGAATGGTAGCTACATGATGAGATTTAGAGAAGAAAGTGGCCATCATTTTGTTCCCAAAGCTGCGTGGTTGCTTCACTTTTACTGGAAGATCGTCATCTGGAAAGATCCAAACAGCCAACTGAACTTTTATGGGTTAAACTGTTAAATCCAAGTTTTATCATCAGTGACAATGTCAGAAATCCATTGAGAATTGCCTCAATCGAATCTTCCAGCATTTCTTCACACCATTCAACATGGGTGCACTTTTGGAGATCAGTTAAATTGTGCGGCACCCATGCAATGGCACCTTCCTCACTCAAAGATAGTCATGCAATATTTTAGAAATTGCTAGCAATCCAATCTGCTCAGTTTCCTTAAATGTCATTCAGTTATTTTTGCTGACCACCATTCTTTCCACAGCAGCTACGTTTTCTTCAGTCACTGCTGTAGATGGACAACCACTCCTAACCTCATCCTTTACTGAAGTTCAGCTTTTAAAATCTTGAAACCATTGAAAAACTGTGGCATGGGACAAAGCAGTGTTTCCAAAAGCCTGTTGTAAGTGCTCAAGACTTAGGGTCTCATTTAAACCCATTTTAAAATCATACAAAATCATTGCACGAAAGTGTTCTGTTTCTACCTCCATGCTGGCAAGCAAATGACACTGCACTAGAGGTTGTTAACCTTGCACTGTATACTGCAAAGGTGGAGGGAAGATGCCAACTGATACATGTTTACAGTCGCAAAGAATGTGGCTATCCAATAGTGCAATCCGTTTAAATGTTCAACCTCATAAGGGAACTATCACTATGCTCATATCTGTATTTGCTTGAGAGTTTGATAGCATTATCTCTGTTCTATGTGGGGCATGTGTGCCAAAAATCTGCTGCGGAGTAGAACTGCAACACCCAAAACTGAAGCTTGAAAGGTGCGCATGCGACCACTTGCAAGTAGCTGCATATTAAATGCTTCTACCAGCTAAGAAAGAGAATTTATATAATTTAGAAAATGCATGACATAATCCCCAGTTAAGATATGGTCATCCAATTGTAGTTGTGAATTTTAACATATTTATGAGTACCCCTCAACAGTAGGTACATGTGACAATACTATTAGTTGTTTACTGTATTAGACATCAGCATACAATAAAATATGCACTTTGCTGTTATCTCATACATAATTAAAACTATCTCTATACAAGTGTTTATCATACGCTCTCTCATGAATTAAAATGATGTATTGCATGAACTATTTGTAGATTTACTGAAAAAGTTGTGGTTAAAGAAAGTTGGGCTACTATTAGATCTCAGATTTTTTAGAATGTTTTAAAATATTTTTGCATTATTAGTCTGTTGATGCTGTTAATCTGTTCAGTGATATTTTTCTTTGTTTTAATAGGTGCAGCTTTGTTATTTAACAGCATATATAAAACTCTGAGAGAAGAAGAATCCATTGTAGACATGTTCTGGCTGGAACTATTGTATTACATGGTAGAAAATCTTTCACTGGCAGAGGAAATAGATTCTATTCCTGGAAGTCAAGACCAAATGGTACAAGCACTTGATCATATTGAAAGAGTTCTCAAGACTAAAAAGGATCTCTTTAACAAGGTAAATGATAACCAGGGCAAGAACTTTAGTCACCGAACCTAATAAGTTTGATACACAGAGAACATAGAATTAGGCTTGTTTGCAAAGAACTGAATGTGGGAGAAGGACGCCTGTAGAGCATGCGATACCTGATTCCGACCTTGGGTACGCAGTCAGTCGACGACAACAAATATAGGCTGTTGCACATGTATATGAATAATAGGAAGAAGTCCCTAATCTCTTTTGTGAACAGATATACAGGCCTATTGGAATAACGTTGTTTAAATTTTAATTATAGTCATTAGTTTTATTGCAATTTACAACTATGTACGTTTGTAAATTCTCAAATTTGAAACTTGTTCTATTGTCTGACAAAATATTTTTGTATTGAGAGAATGTTCTCTCTACATTGCATGATGTGATTGGAGCATACTTAAAACACTTAATATTTGAATCTCTGTTGCTATTTAAACAGTTTCGCACTTCACACAGTTTCGAATATGATGGATTGTTTTTAAGAACGCGATGAAGTTTTTGTTTAACACAATTACTATTATTATCATCAGGGACTTCGTTTATTTTTTCACAAACTTTTTCATCACCCCTAGAGCAGCACACATTTCAATATTCAAAGTCTCACCTCAGACCCTCCCTCGGAATGTGACTGTACATCAGGACAGCAGTGGATCGCAAGGTTCCATAGGTCAGTGTCTCGCAACCTGCACCCGCCTTGTTTCAATGTTTTGGTGTCCTAGGTTCCTGCCCTAATGATAACAAATGCCTTTGTTGCCTTTTATTACTCCATTATTTTAGATAACACATCTTCATCATTGGGATTTTTCAATTGAGCATTTAACAAAAACATTAAAATGAAACTTGGTATTTGGAGCTGCATTTTATTCTGTTTTTCAAGCAAAATTTGTTACAAACATGTAAAACTTTGCCAAGCACTTGAAAACATGTATAACCTTTTCAACTGTCAACAATAAATTAAACATCCAAAGCTGTTGAAAATGTAAACATATGTAAGAAACATGTATACCAACAAGTTAAAAAAAGTTTTGAAAATTGTATGAATGAAGCTCAAAAAATTAAAAAAAATATCCATTGTATTGTGACTTTGTGGGTTCATAGAATTAAAAGTCCAATTTGCAGAAATTAAAATCGTTCTTTATTTCCTTAGAAATACACTGATTAATTCTCACATAACAACATTACGTCACATACGCACCACAATCTACCAACATCAACGACAATAACAAACAACGTTCTGATCAGCTCTCCTTACAACAACACTCTTGTTACACCTTTACAACTGACTGCTGGCGTGTCACAATCGCTTATATATCTCATTCATAAATTCGAGAGCTTTCGAGTACAAACAAGAAACCAACTTTTCTCTGTCAATCACGATATCACTAAAACCTTTCAAACGTGAAATCCTATCTGTGCCGGTAAGTCTTCCACCTCTGTGATACACTATCCGTCTCTTGTTTATCGGCGCTATCGTTAATTGTCGGCTCTTTGTGAACGCTAGCCACCTATCAGTTCCTTTGTCTGAACAAGCCAAGCAATCATAAATAACGGCTCGTGACACTGCTCCCTCCTCAAAGCTGGTCATCCCAAACAGCACCATCGTAGCGGGCCAGAAGATCCAGGTGTACCACCATGTTCCCTCGGGGCACCTTCTGGATGTGGTAGACCTCGTCGTTAATCCTCTTCACCACCCGGTATGGTCCTTGCCATGGTTACTGGAGCTTTGGGCAGCGCCCCTTGTTCCGGGTAGGGTGGTACAACCAGACCAGGTCACCTTGCTGGAACCCATGGCTATTGGCTTGCCTGTCGTATCGGGTCTTCATGCGGTCGCCAGCCTTCTGGATGTTCTGACAAGCCATCTCATGCATGTCATGGAGACGGTCCACCAGGTTCTCCACATAATTGGTTGCTGGCTGTTTTGCATCCGGGGGCCTTCCAAAAGCCAGATCACAGGGGAGGCGTAACTCTCGGCCGAACATTAAACTGCCTGGCATCATTCCGGTGGTGTCGTGTGTTGACGAGATATAGACCAGCAAGAACAGTGGCACCTTGACGTCCCAGTCTCACTGATGGCTGGCCACAACCTTCCACAAATGTTCTTCTAAGCTCTTAATGTATCTCTCCACCATGCCGTCCGACTGTGGATTTAGGGGTGTGGTGCGGGTCTTGTTCACCCCAAGTTTTCTAGTGCCTTCTTCATCAGGTTGGATTCAAAATTGGTGCCCTGGTCGCTGTGGAGCTCTAACGGCACCCCAAATTGGCAGAACACTTGCTCCACAAGGCAGTCTGTGATTGTCTTCGCCTCCTGGTTTGGAATGGCATACACTTCCGGCCACTTGGTGAAGTAGTCCACGACCACCATCAGGTACTTTTTGCCTCGGACGGACACTTGGAATGGTCCAACTTTGTCGATGGCGATCCTTTCGAATGGCGCACGTTGTACTGCTGCATGCGATCCCGGCTCCTAGTCTGTGGGCTGTGACTCCCCGCGCACACATGACATTGACGGCACCATCTCTCAGCGTCTGCTCAGAGCCTCAGCCAGTAGTAGTGCTGTCGGAGTTTGTCTATCGCTCGGTTTGCTCCCAGGTGTCCTCCTGAAGTACCGGTGCGTACTTCCTCCAAGACTTCTGGGACCTTGCTTCAGGGAAGTACCAACTGTTCTCTCTGCGTCTTCCCATCAGGCGATTCCAATACCCGCAACAGCACGCCCTCTCTTGTTTTCAGTGAGTCCCATTGGGCCCAGTACGACTTGTATGTGGCGCTCCTTGGTGCGATGACCTCCCAAGTTGGTCATGTTCTGCCTCCACTTCTCTCAAGAGTGGTCCCAAGTCTGTGTTCGCCAGCTGCTCCCTTCCCAGGCCTGCGCTATACCAGCCTTCCGCAGGCATGGCCGTAACCACTCTGACAGCTGCGGCACGCTCCTTCTCTTCCACTCTTGTGCACTGGCCGCACTCCTTTGGACAGGGTCTTCGGGACATGGCGTCTGCGTTGCCGTGGCTCTTCCCTCTACGATGTTCAGAGGTGAAGTCATACTCCTGCAGCCTCTGGACTCAACGTGATGTCTGGCCTTCCAGATTTCTAAAGCTTACTAGCCAGGTTAGGGCGGAGTGGTCAGTCCTGAGGTGTAATGGCTGACCATACAGGTACTTGTGGAAGTGCTCCAATGTCTTTACTATGGCCAGTAACTCTCAGCAGGTGACGCAGTAGTTCTTCTCTGCCTTAGATAGTATCTTGCTGTAGTAGGCTATCACCCGCTCATGGCCGTCCTGGACTTAATCTCTGTTTCATATAACCTTGCCCGGCTGAAATGTATCACTCCGCGTTCAACAACCCTCCCCCTCGCCCTAATTGGCTAATGCTTTCGCGTCATATGCCATAGGCGGTGCCTTCCCGTCACATTTCGTAATAATTGCCGGGAAGATAAATAAAATCATACAAAAATCATACAAATAAGGATATAAAGGCATGCAAAAATACAAGTTTATAATGAACTGAGCAAATTGAAACAGAATGGCTGAGCAATGAAACTGAAAGAGTTTATAATGAAAGACCTTCGGCCTTTTCCACTGGAATTTTTTAAACCAGCACACATACCTTTAAAAAATGCTTGTCTTTCAGTCTTAAAAGTCGTGTCACACCATACTTTACTTTTCGTGTGTTCTTTGTGTATATTTAGCGATTTGTATCTCGGTGCAGTGTGGTTGTCAAATAGCGTCTTCGCCACACAGCAATATCACCTCTGTCTTTTAGCACATTTTTCTTGCCTCATTTTTCATTCACAAATCCCAGCTGTATAAGCAATCTGCTGAAATTTGGTAAATTTGCATCCTCATTTACAGCAGACGAAATGTTACTTATGTTAGGGAGTTCGTTTCTAAAGAAAAACTACACACATGAAGACGCACAACACTTTTCACGTATTTTCTCCGAGCACGCACTTTTGTTTATTCCTGCTTTTGCCTGGAGTGGTAAGTTTTCCTGTTTCCTCAATTTCATGTCGCGATGTTCCTACGGATCTAACACTCACACCTGTAACTTCAGAGCCCAGCTGTTCGACTTCTCTCACTGACAAAGACGGATTCTTCTCTGTGAGTGCATTAAACACATGCAACACAATTCTTTTTTCGCCTGTTTGTAAATAATTATCCTTGCGATACTTAAGCGAAAAACTGGCGGTATACTCTGCCATTATACGTATAATACATGCGCAATAAACGATCAATAAAATAATTTAGCTCCCGCACTTTCGAATGGCGATGCATGACTAATCCAGTTCAAAACAAGGTCAGTGATAAAAGTCTTATAAACAAATGTCACCACTACCGCTAAATCACATGCTATCGTGCCATGTGCTTGAGAGCAAAGGAACCTCCTCTTTACTTTGTTTAAGAATTAACATGCATTTCAGATAAATCAACTCTGTTGCGTAATATATTTAATTAAAACAGTTACGAAAATATAAATTTGACAATTCTCTTCCAACATATAATGATATATCACCATGTTAAATAACGAACTAATTTTTACCGCACGGCAGTCATTACCACAACAGCAACCAATGAGAGGTGATTAGGTCACGTGACCGTTAAGAGATACTGGGCAAGCTTACGTGAAACAAGGTATAGATAGGGCGCCTCCAATGCAATGGTCGCTGGCATCAGTGTCCACAATGAAGTTGCCGCCTGGTGTGGAAATCCCAAAATTGGAGCACTGCACAGGGTTTTCTTCAGGTGCTGGAAAGCGCCTTCGGCGTCATCCGTCCACACATAAAGTCGGTGTTCCTCTGTCAGGTGGGTGAGGGGTTAGGCAATGTTGGAGAACCCCTTTATGAAGTGGCGATAATAACTGCACAGCTCCAGGAAACTGTGCAACTCTCGCTTATCCTTTGGACAAGGCCAATCTCTCACAGCCTGGGTCTTCTCCGGGTCTGTGGGCACTCCGGTTGGTGAGAATCTGTGGCCCAAGTAGTTAATTTCCTTGCCAGAAAGCTGGCACTTCTTCGCGTTCAGCTTCAGGTTGATCGCCTGCAGTCTCTGTAGTAGCTTGCTCAGGTTTTCCAGATGGTCTTCGAAGGTCTTACCGACGATGATGATGTCCAGGTATAGCAGGCAGGCGTCATAAGTCAACCCTCTCATTACTGACTCCATTAGGCATTGGATCGTAGCTGGTACATTGCAGAGGTCAAAGGGCATAACTGTGAATTGCCAAAGCCCTTGGCCTGTCAAGAATGCAGTCTTCTCCTTGTCTCTCGGGTCTAGAGCCACCTGCCAGTAACCCGACTTAAGGTCCAGGGTCGAGAACCACTGCGCACCAGCAAGCGTGTCCAGAGTGTCGTCAGTCCGGGGTAGGGGGAAGCAATCCTTTCGGGTGACAGCGTTCAACTTCCTATAGTCCACGCAGAATCGTAGCTCGCCGTTCTTCTTTGTCACCAGAACTACAGGGGAACACCAAGGGCTGTCACTCTTCAATCACTCCCCTGGATTGCATGTCATCTACCATATCCCGTACTGCCACTTGTTTAGCCAGCGGAACACGTCTAGATGGTTGCCAAATAGACCGGGCATCTCCGGTGTCGATGCGGTGGAGCACGCGGTCCGTGCGGCCGTAGTCGCTGTCGCCTTGACTGCTGTGGTGCGGGTGCTGCGGACTCTTAGCACTCATGGTACCTCTGACGTTACTAGAGGAACCTCGGGCCGAGCATCTGAGCCCCTCCTTCGGGAGTTGTTCGGATTGGGATGGTCTCGAGGGGGCAGTGGTCCCGATACCCGTGGGAATCGGGTACGTCTCCGGACGGGGTTGAGGGAAGCCATTTATTCTCCCGGGTACTAGCCTGCAAAGCTCGTAGGTGTGCTAGACCACCAGGCAGCCCCACCGAGGTTTTCGGTAGTCTTCACCTTTGGTGTTGGCGCGCGTAAGTGGCGTATCCACTTCCATCCCGTCTTGAGTCCATAGGACCAGATGGGGGGGGGGGCTTGTTAAGTATCCAGGTCTTGCCCTATGGAAAGCCCCACGGAGGACGCCGGGCGCCCTTTGGGACAGCTCGGATAACTCCCTGTTGAAAGAGGCCCGGGTCTTGTTCCTACGGGTTCAAGACTAATGGGAGTGAAACCTCTGGGCTCACTTGTCGCCCTGGCTATCACCAGGTGGCCCCGCCGAGGTCATATCGGTAGCCTTCCCATTTTGGAGTTGGTGCGCGTAAGTGGCATATCCACTTCCACCCCGTCCTGAGTCCACAGGACCAGATGGGGGGGCTTGTTAGTCTCTAGGTCTTGCCCTATGGAAAGTCCCACGGAGGCGTCGGGTGCCCTTTTGGGACAGCTCGGTAACTCCCTGGTCGAAGGAGGCCCGGGTCCTTGGTCCTACGGGTCCAGGACTAATGGGAGTAGAACCTCTGGCATTAACTAACTGTCGCCTTGGCTGAAGACGCGATGGTATCGCCTCAGCAGTTGCCGAACTCTTTTCAGCTGTTCTGCGGTCAGGTGGTCGGCCGCCCTCTCCAGTAAGCCTTCCAGTCGGGTCCCCCAGTTGGAAGGGGGACCCTTGTTGTTTGCATTGGCACCGGCTTCTGTGTCTTGTCGATTGCGGTTACGCTGACCACGGGCTTGCACGTCCCCAGCTCCGTTCCTGCCTGGATGTCGTGATCGGTGTCTGCCAGGTTGAGCAGCCTCACTGGCACCTCCTCTTGGCATGGCAATGTCCTGGCTACACAGAGTCCGTGCACAGGCGTCATCTGGTCCAGCATCATGTTCTTCGTCCGCTGGTCTTCCAGTCGCGCCGTCACCACCACCTCGCCTCTCGCGGGGACCACCACGCCTTCCTTCAAGATGACCCTGCAGATTCCAAGGAGCTCGTCGGATTGCCGGAATATCACCTCTTCTCCATTGAGCCGCAGGACCTTCCTGCCGACGTCGACCGTCGCCTCGTGGCTCCTGAGGATATCTAATCCTAGTATCACCTCCTTAGCCACCTTTGCGACGAACACCCACAGACGTACGGCACTCCTTCCCAAGGTCAACTTCAGCAGGGCCTCCTCCACAGGCAAGGTGTCACCCGATGCCGTCACAAGCTGGTATGGTCGGCTCGTCTTCTTCGTCGGCAAACCCTTGGCCACATCAGGTCTGATGATGGTCACGGTGTCCACCAGCACGCGGATCGGCTTCCCTCACCCAACCGTCCGCGATGAGGCTGTCATCCATACGCCGGCTAACGGCGCGCAGTGTCACTCGAGGGGATGGTGGTAATGGCGCCGACGTGCCCCTCTCCACGACGGCCCTTACTCGTTTTCCGGCTGCTCTTCCTGATGTGGGAAGTCTCTCTCCAGGTGTCCCGGCTGTCCACAACCCCAACACAGGCCACTAGATCTTCGCTGGCGTCCCTCGGCTTGTCTTCTGTCACCGTTGTAGCGGACACTCCTCGTTCTTGACGTCGGGATAGCTGTCACCTTGGCCGCCTCCATCCTTAATGCTGCCGTTAGCGC
Organism: Mantis religiosa; assembly: GCA_030765055.1. NCBI lineage: Eukaryota > Metazoa > Arthropoda > Insecta > Mantodea > Mantidae > Mantis > Mantis religiosa. The sequence goes on along the minus strand of CM060949.1, from coordinate 190,452,445 downwards.
CTTGTGGATTGTTTTGTAGTCGTCGAGCATCAGGCGCTGACGAATCTCCGTGTCTCGTACCCTGTCAACGAATGTGTAGGCGACTTCCCGGGATACGAACTCTGGTGGGAGGTCGACTAAGGCTTTGCTAGCCAGTTGCTCAATTGCCAAGGCGAACTCCTGCAGCGTCTCCCCTGTCTGCTGTGACCTTGCCTGTAGCTGACTGCGGTACGCTGCGGCTAAGCGGTGATTTCCAAAACGATTCTCCAGGACCTTCCATATGTCCTCGGGCGTTGCCGTTGTCTGTACCGCGTTCAGGACTTCCGTGGCCCGTCCCTGGAGGCTGGTTATTAACTGTGTGGCCTCCTCCTCTGGTGACCATTTGTTGTGCTTGGCCACTGCGTCGAACTGGCGGCGGAAGACTTCGAAAGTTGTCGCGCCGTCGTATTTAGGAACTTTGATGCGCGCCGATGTTTTGTCGCGTTCCGGCGCGTCGGCCTTCAAGTCCTTCAACCTCCTGCCGACGATGTCCTCTTCCATGGTGTTCAGGGACTTTGTGTTGCTGTCGGCCTTTCCCCCCAGGTTGTTGTACGCGGTTCGCAAAGTGTTCGACGTCTTCCACCATGGCGTTCAGGGACTTGGCGTTATTGTCGGCCTTTTCCTCTAAATCGTTAAGGCGCTCGTTCACTTGACCGATCCGCTTGTCCAGCTCCGCGACGTCATCCCTTACGCCGGTCAAGTGCTCTTCAAACTTTGGGGCGAGGGCTTCATTTGGCGCTTTCATTTCCGTGGTCAATTCGGTCATCTTCGCGGTCAGGCTCTTGTTTGCAGCTTCCGTCTTCGTTGTTAATTCGGCCTTCATTGGTCCATCTTCTCGGTGATGTTGTCGTTAGCCGCCTTCATTTCTTTCATTTCTGCTGCCAAGTTGTTATTTGTGGTCTCCATCTTCGCGGCCAGGCTGTTATTTGCAGCGAGGTTGTCATTAGCCATCTTCATTTCTTCCATTTTCTGTAAAATCTTTTCCAGTGCCGTGTCCATGCTGAATGTCCCACTTCCTGACACCAGTTGTGACTTTGTGGGTTCGTAGAATTAAAAGTACAGTTTGCAGAAATTAAAATCGTTCTTTATTTCTGTAGAAATACACTGATCAATTCTCACGTAACAACATTACGTCAGATACACACCACAATCTGCCAAGGTCGATGACAATAACAAACAACGTTCTGATCAGCTCTCGTTACAGCAACACTCTTGTTACACCTTTACAACTGACTGCTGGCATGTCACAATCGCTTATATATCTCATTCATAAATTCGAGAGCTTTTGAGTACAAACAAGAAACCAACTTTTCTCTGTCAATCACGATATCACTAGAACCTTCCAAACGTGAAATTCTATCTGTGCCGGCAAGTCTTTCACCTCTGTGATAACACTATCCATCTCTTGTTTATCGGCGCTATCGTTAATTGTCAGCTCTTTGTGAATGCTAGCCACCTATCAGTTCCTGCGTCACAATAAGCCGCGTGATCGTAAATAACGGCTCGCGACAATATGTTTGTTCTACACATGTTAGTACAAAAAACATGAGAAAGATTTGTGACAGCATGCAAAGAAATATGTCTATGAAGCTAATAGCAATTGTTTAAGTATTTCTGTCTTTGATGACAGCTAATTATATGGACTAAATTAACCCCACCCCCAAAACAAAGCTTAAATACTGAAGAAATCACAATGATATTCATGGTGTTTAATTTTGGTTTAATGTTGTTTTATATGAACTCATGGAAATAAAATGACAATTACAAAATAGCTGTAATTTACAAAAGCTATTTTTGCAGTAATTTAAACTGGAAACTGCTTACCTTACATGAACTGTTATATATGACTCAAACATTTTAAATTTAAAACTTCTAACACAAAACCAATGACTATATCCAATCAGCTGTCTAAAATAACTTCATTTTTCCTGAAAATTTAGAACTTACTAGTCACAACATTCCTCAAAGATTTTCTTAATTGTCCACTGATATTGAAATGAAACTCAAACTTTAAGAAATATCTGATGATATGCCACAGTAAATTGCTGTATAGGTGAGAAAGAAAGCTTCGTTCTACATTAATAATGTTCCTGAAGATTGCTGCACATCACCAAAACAAGCATACAAAGTTTCCATTCATTCCGCACCTGTGTTCTGCACTTTTGATTTCTGCCATCGTATTCCTGGTAGCCTGAGATGATGAGGTAGCTTAAAAAAAATAAAAGCAGAAAAACATTGTTTTTGCATTAATAATTAAGTAACAAGGTTAATGAAACTAATGTTTTTTTCATTTAAAACATCATTGATGCATTATAAAGTGCTATATAATCTAAAGAATGTAATTATAAATGAGTATGTATGAAGGTACAATTCAGGTTAAGTGATGATATTAATTTTCGGTATTTAGCTAGATGCTAACGGTCTTTGTGAAAGTCCATTCACTTCCTTCTTGCTGCTCATATGCCATCGCAGGCCTTACAAGTCTTGCAAATTTTACAAATTGATGACCATTTTTTATGCTTAATTTTGTTTCCCTTCGATACTGTTGACACTGACAAATTTTAAATGTTGTGTAAAGAGAAACATCTGATCACATTGACAGATTTTAAAAGTTGATGTGCAGCGCTCAGTCTGTCACACGTCCGTTTCAAGAAGCTTAATGTGGAATCAGAATCTCTGTCCCACTCAACACTCCCTGTCTGGAAGTAACAGCTGATGAAGTACTATTGAACTTTGGTGACTTCACTGGTATCCATTAGCCAATGTCGTAATTGTGACATTGATGTACCTTTGGCATAGACTTTGGCTTTGAGGTTGCAGTGTAGCCCCTCCATTGTGCCGTACATCATTCACCAGCTCCAGACACTCATTCATTGCACCTCTATCATTCTTTTGTTTACCTTTGCTGGTTCAGATGTTCGTCCATTGTAGCCTCTTCACTTGCTGATCCAGACATTATTGCAGCCGCTGTCATCCTGTTGCTTGCCTTCACTTGCTGGTCTAAAAGCTGGTCCACTGCTGTCTCCATCATGCTCTTGTTTTCCTTCACCTGCTTGTGCAATCTCTGTCATTTTGGTTTGATTTCCTTTCTTCATTTGCCCATCTAGCCATTTTTGTTACTGAAAGCTCTTTAGCCACAATTTTATGTTCTAGGTCAGATTTAATTTCTTCTAATTCTTTGCGACGTCTTTCAGGGTTTTCTCCATTTCATGTAACACAGATTTTGCATGTCAATGACAGAACTAAGTCAGGATTTTATCTTTTAGATTCTTCATTTCTTTATACTCCTTAATTTCTGTGCCCCATTTCTCCATTCTGGAAATTATTTTTTCTATTCTGAATTTCATGATTTTCATTTTAAGTATTTCCTCCACTTTGGTGTTCATATCTCACTTCTTGATACCAGCGTCCAGTTTTCAGTGCTAATTCTCTAATCTGATTAATTTAACTTTTTACTGTCCTTTCACTTAGTTTTCAGTATCTTTACTTTCCTGATGACGTAACAAAATGCGTTATTTAACAAAATATGTATGACAGCCTCATCTTCTGGCTGATTCAATGGGCAGTAAGACCTCTCTCGTTTCTGTAGCAGCAGCATTCATTGCATTCACAGCAGTTGTCACAAACTCAGAGAACAGCATGTTTTGCCACACCAGAAAGCAGTCACTTACTCATTTGTGAGCAAACTCTAGCTTATATAGCCATTATAAATTCCTAGAACCTTCTAGAAAGTTCTGAAGCTGGGGAGAGGGGAAACTTACATAACATTATGCTTATCTCTTGATACAGCTTCTGTATGTATGCTGTACAAAAGTGCTACTGTGCCTATACTTATCTCTATTTATCTCGTCAGATGCCCAGTGCTTACCTTCCAGTAATCTTGCTCCATAGTTGTTGGATCACAGTATGCACATCATGAGCTTTCATTTCTTTGCTGTGGTTCAGTATGTAGATTTGGTGTAACACTGTTCTAAATATTAATATTGTTTGTGTATTTTAGTAATTTGTGTTTTATTAACTGTATTTATATTTAGTATATTATAGCACTCATATACATATAATGTTCACAGGCAAGTAGGAACAGAAGAAAACCACCTGAATTTGAAGGCATTCAACTGCACCATGCAGTTTCTTGGTTGCTTATTAAATGTGGTAACATTCAAATGGAGTGTAGACGCAAATGCATGAAACTTGTTTGTGCTCTTGCACCATTACTACCAGGTATGTCATTTTTTTACCTTTTTAAATTTAATTTATTCATATTTTGAAATTTTACATCTTCAATAATATGCTATGAATGCCTTTTATTTGGTTCCAAAAGAGGTACTTGCATATGTTACTGTTTTAGGGTGTTCATCACCAATGGAATTTATCAGTAAAGTGAACCATAAATCCTTATTGGAGGTGTGTGAAGGTGGATCAGAAAGAGACGGAATATCCAAGAGACCTACTTTGGCAGACATGAATGGTGAACCAAATATAAAAGCAGTAATCTTATGGTTACGGATGCTTTTAACAAGTTTAGATTGCTACATTTGGCTTTTTGAGCAAAAACTAGCAAAACCACTTCAGCTCTTAAAACAAGATGGTAGCTTCTCAGCAAGGTAAATATAATGTTACTAAATAAAATATAGCCTTTGCTTATGTGTGATTGGAGGAATTTAGTAACAGTTATGTTAAAATTAATTAGAAAAACTATTTGTAGCCAATGGCTTCCAAAACTAGTGCCTCAATAGTATAAAAATGTGACAACTGTCAATAAACTGACTACAAATAGTTTTTCCAATTATAACCTTTGGTATATACAGAAACCTTCACAATCAGATAATTGCATAAAGAACAACAGCTTCAATTCCGTAACACACACACATGCAGTAGTAAATAGCTTAACACACAGACTGGTGTACATTCCCCTGAACAAACAAGAATATCATCTAGAATATGAACATATGCAGTTTGGTTATACATACACATTCTCCAGCTCTGATGTTTCTCAAGAGGGGGAAGCATGCTGTTGCCAGTTCTTTAGCGGGAATTTCAAGCAGAGGAACATGCATATTTTAAATATTTCATGCAGTAGCCAAATTATTATAATACGATAATAATAGGACTTACATACACTAAAAATCGGAATTCTTGCAGGCACAAAATAGCACACAAACTTCACTAGAGCAATCACCAAAAGCAACTGAAGTCATGTGTTCCATACAAAAATAAACTGGCAGCACAGTGTTAGATTCGGAAGCCACGCCTAGCAGTGACAATGCTGACTGGTGCCAGCAGACAGTTTTATCTTTCTGACCACGACATCGGATGTAGATACTCCCAGTACTACCAACAGAAGCAGTTAGTGCATGTAAAAGGTGTAAAAGAAATATAATAGAGTGGTGTTGTAATGAATATCTTGCATGATAATGAAATTGCAAGTTGGATTTCAATGTTTTAAAGTTAATATAGTTCTATATTTTCATTCTAAAGATAATTTTGAGGATATATTTTCAATTACTCGTTACTGTATGTTGGTACTATAAACCTTCTCCCTCCACCTCCTGCAACCGCAAAACGTCAGAGCCGGAAATCCAATGGCCATACTCTATAAACAGCCAAAAACAACATTTTCAATCCCTGTACACACAAACATGCAGTACTAAACAGCTTAACACGAACTGGTGTACACTCCCCTTAATGGTAAAGAGCAGCCAGACAAAGACCAGGGAGCCTGCCTCGGTAGCATGGTGGTAGCATGTCTACCTCACGTTCAAGAGGTCCCGAGTTCCAATTTCGGTCAGGGTGAGTTACCTGGATAAAGTTTTTTCCGGGTTTTTCCCTTATCCCTAAAGACGAATGTCAGGTAACTCTAAGCTCTATGGACCCCGGGTTCATTTGAGTTATCCTACCAGAACAGTAGGTTCTGTCAAGGTCTGCAGAATACTCATTAACCTTATAATCACTTCTTCATTTGATGTAAAGTTATCACCAAGCCAAATTTTCAAGTTTGGGAACTGGAAGAAGTGACTTGGGGCTAAGTTTGGTGAATAAGATGGATGAGGAACCAATTCAAAGTGCAACTCATACACTTTCGCCATTGTGATTACTGATGTGTGTGATGATGCATTATCCTGGTTAAAGAGCACTATTTTGCATTTCAATCTGTCTTTTTTCAGTCAACTCATTCAGTGAACTCATATTGCAAACGATCCAACAATGAAGTATAATAGTGAAGCATTTAGCCTTTTTCTAAGTAGTCTAAGAGGATTATTCCTTGAAAATCCCAAAAAAACAGTGGCCACCGCTTTACCAGCTGACAAAATGGTCTTTGCCTTCCTTGGTGCACTTTTCACCAGCCTTTGTCCATTGTTTTGACTGATGTTTTGTCTCTCGTGTGTAATGATGGATCCAAGTTTCATCCACGGTCACAAATCATTGCAAAAAGTCTTGTGGATTCCAATTAAACATTGCCAGTCATTCAGTAGAAGTGTTCTTCCAGATGCAATTTTGCTCAACTGTGAGCAGTCGCAGTACCCATCTTGTGCATAACTTTTTCATTGCCAATTTTTCATGCAGGATATTGTGCATTCACTCATTTGAGATGCCTACAGCCTCAGCAATCTCACAAATTTTGATAGCGGTCTTGCATAACCAGATCGTGAATTTTTTCAATGGTGTTCTGTATGGTGACCTCAATTGGGCGACCAGAGTGCGGTTTGTCTTCGGTGCTTCTACGACCACGTTTAAATTCATTGATTCAAAAGTTAATGGTCTTCAATGCTGGTGCATAGTCTGCATGAACTTCATCCAATTCAGCTTTGACTTGTGCGGCAGTCTACCCCTTCAAATGAAAATGTTTAATAACAGCACAAAATCTTTTTTTTTTTTTAGCTTTAATCACAGCTATCACACTGACCAGTTCAGATGGCTGTCAGCAATGAACTGTAAATTGTAGCACATTCAAATTTTCTGTACAATCTTTTGAATAATTAAGCTTACCACCCACAAAGTGGCAACAAAAAATTTCCATCCCTTCATGGAAATTTACCATACTTATCAAACAACCCTTGTAAATAGGAAAAACAAAAAGAAATCTAGAAACTAGAGTGAAGGTACATATGAGATGCTTAAAATATAAACAAATCAATAAATGTGCAGTTTCACACCATTTCTGGCTGACCAACCATAACATTAAACTGAACATTACACTAATCAAACCGATCAGTCATGCAGCAAAATTGGACACATGGGAAAAGATCTTCATTTTGAAATGCAAATGACAGTTAATTAATTTTGGTTTACTGCCACCAAGTATCCTCTGGAAGTACATTTCACCACCATATTGGAAGTACATTTCACCACCATATTGGAAGTACATTCACCACCATATTGGAAGTACATTTCACTACCATATGATGCCACCATTATAAACGACAACCACAACACAAACAAAACTGGTCAGTCAGACTGTTCTGAAGATGAGAACACATATTCCCGAAACATGTGTACAGAAATATTACACAAATATAAATATTTGTTACAAAGGCTTAGTTTATCTTGAGAAATTGGTGTTAATACTTCTTTCTAATGGATTAGAAAGAATTTTTTTTTAATTGCATTAGAAAGAAATATTAACACCAATTTCTTAAATAAGTGGTCTTTGTAACAAATATTTATTGCTTCACTGTAGCTAGCTTCATTTTCTACGTAATGTTAACAGAAATTTTAAAAAGTGATGTTAGTGTTACTAGTATTGACTCATCTTAAGTAAATACATAGTGTTACTAAATTTAATATAATTGGAACTCTGACATAGAGAAGCAAATCACTATGGGCAACTAAATAGCATTAAGCATTCATGTTGTTCCAGTTACAAATTAGTAGTAGGTAACGTTTTGAGGATCTATTGTCTATTCTTGGTTGTTGTGGATAGTCTGTAATTGTTGCCCGGGCATCTATAGGATCATCTGGTGTGGTTTTATGAATTTAGAAATTGAACAACAGGTTGTCCAAAGGAAGGTATCCATAATCAACAAACTATAACTTGCAAACTATTTGTTATGCACATTTATAGCTTATAATGTTGCAAAAGGAAACCTAAAGTGTTTTCCTGATTGTACCATCCTCAATAGATTTTAGTATGGCAGCTCTTGGTGGCACGAACAAAATGTAGACAAAATTCCAGCTCATTCCATGTATGATACAGCTATTGTCATAACATAGCTTAAGCTGTCTTTTAGGTCCTGAAGACTATTGATCTTAACCTGGTAGACTGTTTTTCACATAACCTCATAAGAAGAACTTTAATGGGATCAAGTCTGGAGGCCACCCTTGCCAATCCACTTCCCAGGTATTTCTCTATTAAAACAATTCCCTAACAATAGGCTGAAATGTAGGGAATTTTCATTCTGCTGGAAAATGGTTTCATGAGGTAGTTGCGACAGGGCATTCTGTTCCAGCATATCCAGGTACAATAATCCAGTTACTGTCGGTTCTAAGGACAGTTGATCATTATGTCACACATTAAGCTGGCCCACACATTGATTTTCAAGGTGTTCCTCTGTAATTTGTATATGGCATATGAATTTGCATACACATATTATACATTTGTATCTGTCAACTCCACTGACATGAAAGCTGCTTCATTGGAGAAAGACATATTGGAGAGAGCTAGATGACTCATCAGTCCTTTGTAGCATTTTTAATGTAAAGTTCATATTGTGACTGCGAGGGTTACGTAGATTCAGAAATCTGCTTACAGAAATCTAAAACAATTTTTGCTGCAGTAAAAAGTCGTGAAATTGACTATCAGCTGTCTTCAGGGTTGACTCGGTGCTCCGCCACACGAAAACAAAAGAAAAAAATCACTGCGGTACACTTAAAACATCAAGTGTCGCAGTAACCATCATACAACTGCCACTTTTAACACCTTGTGGGGCATTTATACCCCCCAGCCATTGTTTCTAGAATGCTGCAGACTTTCCTAGAAATTTCTCGGCAACAACAATGGATGAACAGTCTGGAGCCTCTCTCTCTCTCTTTCTCTCCTGCCCATGTACCCGGCTCGGCTTATCGCGGCAGCTCAATAATGCCACACGGTGACAATATGTACAACTTTGTTATAAGATTTTATTGTGTGATGCACTTGAATCTTGTATGTTCATGGAATCTGTAACTGCAAACTGGCAGCATGAACAGATTTACAGTGGCTTCAAGTGCTTCTAAAATGCGATCAACATTTTCTCAGTAGGTTTGTGGCTTTCCAAAAGATTTTACATATATCAGACTACTGGTTCTAGTTTGTTGTCCCAGAATCAAATATTTTCCCTTGTGGTAGTTGACATCCATATTGAGTTCTAAAACGTTGTACAAGCATTACATATTACAACTCTACCAGCCACAAAATACATTGAACCTGCTCTTGCACTATCACTATTTTAATTGTGCATAAGAAAACAAAACAAAATTGTGTAATCTTGCCAACCATGCAAAACAAAACTTCCAGAGATTCTCTTTGTAGTGATGTAACTTGGTTACATGTATATAAATTAGTTCGAGAGAGATTAAATTTTTATTTTGGGTACCTTTCAACTAGATGCCTGGTACCATTTGTAGAATTTCAGTTTTTGTGCCAATGCTCAGAACTTTTGTTATATGTTCTTTTCCATAAGCTCTGTCCTAAGAAAATATGCACCGAATTTAGCATCTTGACTTTTTGTTCTACTCAACATAGTGGGTTCAAAACTGCACTAGTCGAGAAGAAAACCAAAAAGTTCAAGAAACTAAAGCAGTTTAATGAAACTAATCTCTGTATAGGATGAACGTAAATGAATATAAGAAGTTCAAAATACAACTGCTAAATATTTTGCAGATTCCAAAAATTCTGTTAAGCTCTCTCCATTTGGAAATAATTATTTATACACAAAAATAAACATACTTTGTTAAACTTTGTGTCCCATATGAAAATGTCTCATTGAGAGTACCAGTCAAATCAGCTTGTAGAAGTCACAGAAGGAAGCATGACAGTGTCTCTAGGCTGCTGATGGAGACAGCAGTCTCTGAAACATGTCCTGTAAGTTCTCACGTATAAAGTGGAGTTGAAGTAATACACTGTCCAATTTTTGTTTTTGCCAAAATAAGGAATTTAATTTGCTCTAAAATAAAAATATCAAAGCAATTACTATAAAAATATTGCAATTTAAGCTTTCATTGCTTTGGATGAGAAGCCAGACTGAAAAATTCAATGCCATAGCATGGATTTGAACCATATATCTCCCGGTCTCCGTCTGGTTGCTCTAAACCACTGAGCTACTATGGCCAATATACCGACATAACATTAAATTCTCTAACTGACTATTATATTTCCCGGTAAAGCACTAGGGGTTCTTATATGCTATGAGACACGCGCCTTTTTTTGGCACTTACTATGCTGTAAGTACTTAAGTCTCAGGCTTTATAGTTAAACCACTATGTTTCTAGATAAATTGATGGAAAATAATCATTGCTTTGATTTGCAAAGGAAAACTCTGTTCATTTTAATTAAGAATTTGTTGATTATATCACGTAAGTACTTGAGTCCCAGGCTTCATCATTTAACTCTTATTATATTAGTTAATTGATGGAAATTAATCATTTCTTCACACTAGTCGTATATAGGCTAGATCCTTGACAGAGTCAACATGAAAAATTCAATGCCATGGCCGGGATTTGAACCATGGATCTCCTGGTTTCCGTCCAGTCGCTCTAACCCATTGAGCTACCATGGCCGACGTGCCGTCCTGACATTAAATTCTCCATTTGACTCCTATATTTTCCCGGTAGACCACTAGGAGCTCTCGCATCCGAGATACACCGTTTGTGGCAACTTACTATCGTAAGTACTTGAGTCCCAGGCTTCATCATTTAACTCTTATTATTTTAGTTAATTGATGGAAATTAATCATTTCTTCACACTAGCCATATATAGGCTAAGATCCTTGATAGATAGTCAACATGAAAAATTCAATGCCATGGCCGGGATTTGAACCACGGATCTCCTGGTTTCCGTCCAGTCGCTCTAACCCATTGAACTACCATGGCCAACTTGCCGTCCTGACATATTATATATTCTCACAAATCTAAAAATCGTTTTTGCTCTGTATAATAATATTCTGTTTTTTATATTTCAGGATAGTTGATGCTATAATGTACTTTATTGAGCATGTAAGTAACCAAAATGCAAAGTGTGCAGCACATTTAATGCCAAGAGAACTGCAGGAAGATGATAGTCATATATTTATAGTCTCACCTTGGGAAATAGAGAATTATAATAGAAGCAAATGCCTGGTGGTTGAACGCATTTTGAATGTCCTAGTCTGTATTTTGGATACTCAAGAAGCACATTGCCTTCCAAAAGATCTGCTGAGCCGTCCCCTGTGGAAGATGATTTTTGAGGTCCTATTTCATCCTGCCAGATTGGGATTTGAGCTACAGAGTGCTGAGATTGTGGAAGAACTTCCAAAGAAATTACAAAAGTACTTGACAGTATTGAGCACAAATTTACTCCCAGAAAATTTGCTTGAATTTCAGTTGATGCTGTCTAAGGATATAAGAAGTGGCTGTGAAAATTCATTAATTAATATACAGAAAGTTTTAAAATCAGATACAGCAATTTTAGAAAACAAACAGTTTGTTCAAGGTCTGGAGATTCTGCAGAAATCTTCTGTGCTTCACAAAATTTCTCAGGTACTGTCACTCTTATAGTAGTCGTACACTTAGAGGTAGAAGTAAGTCTGTTTATTGTTTAAGATCTCAATGTGTAATACTAGAAAATAAGAATGCTATTTTCTTCACCTTTTTAATTCCATTATTTGAGTTGTATTTTATTGATCCATTGATGTTAAGGTGGGCATTTCAAAGTGAAGCTGTTGGTACTAGGACATATTTTATCCCTAAGATGTGGCTTAGCTGCTTACTAACACAAAACAAAATCTGATGTGTTGTGCTTACATGACTTTCTCTGCTTACTCTTGTACAAACTATTTTTACAAATGCTTATTCTTCTAATTTATGTTAATCAAGATAAACATTTGCAGAAATTATCCTATTGCATATTTTCTTGTAGGTAAAATGGGATTAGTGAAATATTTTAATTTTTAAATGTTATGTTAAAACTTTTAAGATGGGTTGCTATTGTGACTTTGTGGGTTCGTAGACTTAAAAGTCCAGGTTACAAACACCAAAAATTGCTGTTTATTTCCGTAGAAATCAATCTGACAGTCAAGAATTACGTCACATACACAATACAACTTGCAATATCATTGACAACAAACACAGCTCACAATGCTGTTCACGTGCACGCGTCCAATTACCGATTGACTCACTCTGGTGGGCGGCAGCTCCCTTTTTATAGATTACTCACTATCCAGAATGTTCTCAAACAATCAAGACAGCACTAGAAGATAGACGAACTCTTGAGAAATCCATCTCCTTCCCCCCACCGTTTCGGCGAGCTGCTATCTCTGCACAGCACTGCCCATCTCTTTGAATGCCTCGCTGCGCCGCCTCGTTGCAACAATGCATTTGCGACACTCTGTATCGCTTTGAAATTTTGTTCTCTTTGCATGGCCAAGAGAAAAAAAATTGATGCATTTGAGAAAAATATGAGTAATTTGGAATGCAAACCACTAACTAGAAATATCTTGGAAATGATTAAACTCACAAAAACAATTATTTGATATAAATGGTATACTCTAACAAAATCTACATTTTTTTGTGTACTTTTATGGTTTACCAGTTATGAAAAGTCATTCCAAATGAGGAGATCCTCAGAAGGTATTCCGAGTAAATTCAAATTATATATTTTATTTGTTATGAAAATATCCTAAACATGTGGTATTTTATTTAAAATTGCTAGAGCCATTTTTGAGAAAATCAAAATTTAAAAAAAGTTTTCTATGTAAAGGGTAGTTGGTATGGGAAGAATTTCTTGAAAATCTTCATATCACAACTTCAACAGATGCTCAACTTAAGTACAAAGTTTGGTTGAAAAAACTATTTGTAGTCTGTTTTTAACACTTTGTCACTTTGAGGTTGAAAATGAAAGCAACGGCTTCTGAAACTAATCCCTCAGCAACATAAAAATATAAATGACATACTGTCAAAAATTGATACAAATAGTTCTTTCAATTAATTTTTATGTCACTAAATTCCTCCAGTCACGCATAAACAATTTTGAATTTAACTTTTGCTTTTGAGTATGCAGTTCATAAATAGACATGTGCACATACATTTACATAAGCTTTTTCTAAAAGTGCTTCTTTGGGACCCTACAAGAAATACTTCCAATAAATAGATAGAGTCATCATGGAAAATTCAATGCCATGGCTGGAATTTGAACCACGGATCTCCTGGTTTGTGTCCAGTCACTCTTAACCTTTGAGCTACCATGGCCAAAGTATAAACTAGGAAGAAGCGTAGGGACAGTGAAGCACAAATTAGTACAAAAGTGAATCGAGAAGATATTGACACATTGTTTCACTCACACTGTTTATTCACAGGACATGTTTCAAGAGCTCTTGCTCCTATCATCAGCTGATACTCAACTGGAACAACAGTTTCAACCCAAAACAACACCAACATGCCATTTTCAACAGTTTAATCTTTCGGATGATCAACTTTCCACTAAACAGAGAAGATTATCAAGAAGAATACCTACACATAAAAAAAGTAGCTATATCCAACGGTTTCAACCCAAATTTAGTAGACAAAACTGTTAACAGACTCAACAAAGCTAAGAAAATAAAAGAAACCACCACCCTAGAACCTACAGGAGAAAAAGAGAAAAAACTTTTTAAAAAAATTCACCTTCCACCCATCAGCCTATAACAAATTCCAAAAAATCTTCTCAAAACACAACATAACTCTTGCACCTCAAAATAGGTTTAATATCAGAAATTTGTTAAAAGGCCCTCCCAAAAATGCAATCACTACCAAAGAAAAACCAGGAATCTATGAGATCAAATGTGAAACTTGCCCTAAAATTTATATAGGAAAAACAAAAAGAAATATTAACATCAGAACTAAAGAACATCTAAGAAACATTAAAAATGGTGAAACAGAAAAATCAGCAGTGGCTTTTCATTTTTTGAATACTAGACATGACATCAACTTGGAAAAATCTCTAATATAATATGTTAATCACCCCATAGACCTTTCCGTATGGGAAAAAATCATCAACAAAAATCGTCATAGAGTCATGAATTTTGAAACTCCACCACCGGACATCTTTGACAAGTACATCAAGCCATCTATTGTCAAAACGGAGAAAGAGGAAACCACTACAACTTGCACTAGTCGAGTATCAGCTGATGATAGGAGCAAGAGCTCTTGAAACATGTCCTGTGAATAAACAGTGTGAGTGAAGCAATGTGTCAATATCTTCTCGATTCACTTTTGTACTACCATGGCCAACCCGCCGTCCTGACATTAAATTCTCCATTTGACTCATATATTTCCCCGGTAGACCACTAGGAGCACTCGCATCCGAGATACACCGTTTGTGGCGACTTACTATCGTAAGTACTTGAGTCCCAGGCTTCATCATTTAACTCGTATTATTTTAATTAATTGATGGAAATTAATCATTTCTCCACACTAGCCATATATAGGCTAAGGTTTGTAATAGATAGTCAACATGAAAAATTCAATGCCACAGATCTCCTGGTTTCCGTCCAGTCATTCCGTCCACTCTCTTAACCTTTAACCTACCATGGCCAACGTGCCATCCTGACATTAAATTCTCCATTTGACTCATATATTTTCCCGGTAGACCACTAGGGGCTCTCGCATCCGAGATACACCGTTTGTGGCAACTTACTATCATAAGTACTTGAGTCCCAGGCTTCATCATTTAACTCTTATTATTTTAGTTAATTGATGGAAATTAATCATTTCTTCACACTAGCCATATATAGGCTAAGATCCTTAATAGATAGTCAACATGAAAAATTCAATGCCATGGCCGGGATTTGAACCATGGATCTTCTGGTTTCCATCCAGTCGGTCTTATCTATTGTCGCTCTATCAGTCGCTCTATCTCGCATCCGAGATACATCATCCTGGTCATGACATTGAATTTTTCATGTTGACTCTATCTATTAAAAACCTTAGCCTATATATGGCTAGTGTGGAGAAATGATTAATTTCCATCAATTAACTAAAATAATAAGAGTTAAATAATGAAGCCTGGGACTCAAGTTCTTACGATAGTAAGTCGCCACAAACGGTGTATCTCGGATGCGAGATCCCCTAGTGGTCTACCAGGGAAATATAGAGTCAAATGGAGAATTTAATGTCAAGACGGCACGTTGGCTATGGTAGCTCAAAGGTTAAGAGCGACTGGTCGGAAACCAGGAGATCCGTGGTTCAAATCCCGGCCATGGCATTGAATTTTTCATGTTGACTCTATCTATTAAAAACCTTAGCCTATATATGGCTAGTATGGAGAAATGATTAATTTCCATCAATTAACTTAAATAATAAGAGTTAAATGATGAAGCCTGGGACTCAAGTACTTACGATAGTAAGTTGCCACAAACGGTGTATCTCGGATGCAAGAGCCCCTAGTGGTCTACTGGGGAAATATATGAGTCAAATGGAGAATTTAATGTCAGGACGGCAGGTTGGCCATGGTAGCTCAAAGGTTAAGAGTGACTGGACGGAAACCAGGAGATCCGTGGTTCAAATCCCGGCCATGGCATTGAATTTTTCATGTTGACTCTATCTATTAAAAACCTTAGCCTATATACGGCTAGTGTGGAGAAATGATTAATTTCCATCAATTAACTAAAATAACTTCCAATAAAATTTGACATCAAATTATTGGGTGGAATACAACACTTCCCCTAGTTGCTATACATAACAAGGAAAGTAAAAAGAGGCAATGTGACAGGTGATATGTGATGAAAAGTTTGAGCAAAATAGGTATCATGAATAAAGTAAGGTGAACTTAAAGTAAATGTCATTACTATTCAAGCATTTTATATTAAATAAGGATTTGTGCTGATATTATACTATTTGCCAAATCACCAAATGAAATCCAAGAAATGCTGAAGGAACTGAACACAAAGAGTAAAGAAGCAGGCCTAGCAATGAACTGTCCAAAACTAAAATAATGACAAATCATACAGAGACACCAATCCAGTTGGAGGGTACACTGATAGAATACAGTGAAGAGTTCATCTACTTAGGACAAGCAATTAGCATGTCAGGGATCGGGGAAAGGGAGCTTCAAAGAAGGATGAAAGTTGCCTGGCGCAAATTTTGGAGCCAGAAATTTGTACTTCTCGAAAAATCTCTCAACACCAAAATAAGATTTGAAATATTGCAGACCTGCATCATTACATCTTTTACCTATGGAAATCAAACATGGACACGAACAAAGGGATAGTGAACAAAATAAAAGTGTGCCAACATAAAATGGAGAGAAGAGTATTGGGCATCAAAATTAGCTACAAGGTAAGGAACAATGAAGTGAGAATGAAGAGCAGAATGGAAGATGCAGAAAGCAGAATAAGACAACCCAAATGGCATCGGGGAGGACACGTAGCAAGGATTAACCAGATCAGATGGGCCTACACTGCATCAATGTGCGACACAGATGGGAGAGCAGAGGATGCCCGCACCACAGATGGTCACAATACTTCCAGAAGGTAGCTGGTGTCCAATGGACCAGGACCACAAGAGACAGAGAAAATTGGAAAGACATACACGCGGCATTATTTATATTTTGAGACTTGGCAACCCTGAATGTTGTAGGTGCCATCTGACAATTTCAGTGGAAAGTTTGAGATTGTTGACATTAATCTACTTCAGACATTTTGTCAATAGAGCATCATTTGTTTTATTTACATTAACTTGAAAATTATATTTCAACAAAAATATGGAATTAACTCGTGAAAATCTTCATGCAATGATTTATTATGTTTTACGATATGGATTATCAAGACAAGAATGATGATCAACTTCCACCTTTGACAACAAAGCTCCATTCTTTGCCACTGTGAAATGCTGGTATAACAAATTTAATTGTGGCCACCATTTGCTCAATGATGAAGTTCATGAAGGTCATCCAAAATCAGTTGTTGTGCCAGAAAACATTGATGCTGTGCAAAAACTAATAATGCAACATCGTCATACGACATATTGTGAGATTGAGGCAACTCTAGGCATTAGTTCCACCACATATATAATATATTGTATGATTAGTTAGGCGTGAAAAAGGTTTACTCTCGTTGGATGACACATAATATGACATAATCTTAAAAAGATGCTTTTATCAATTGGTATACAAAAATGCTCAAGAAATATAATGGCGGTGCCTCAAAAGACATATATAAGATTGTAACAGTTGATGAATCATGGACCTATGTGTATGAGCTGGAGCCTAAACAGCAGTCGACTGTATGGGTGTTCCAAGATGCAGCAAATCCAACAAAAGTTGTTTGCATTCGAAGCACTTTGAAGCAAATGGTTGCCTGCTTATTCAGCAAAACTGGCCATGTGGCAACAGTGTTTTTAGAGGAATGTAAAATGATCAATGCCGAACAGCTGTACAGCTACCATCCCATTGTGCAGTGTGTCCAGGATGCCCTCCACGTTTTACACACCTCTGGTGTTAGCGTGGTGTGTGCATGGGTTCCTGGACACGTTGGCTTACCAGGGAATGAACTGGCGGATTCGCCAGCTAAGTCAGCAACCATTCAGCCCAAGGTCACTATACCGTTTGTCTCTTTGGAGGACTTCCGTCTTGTGATGCATAGAGTTGTGTTGTCCTAGCATGCAGAGTGGTCCTCTCTATGTGGAAATAAGCTCCGCTCTGTGAAGAACGATCCAGTTTGTTGGGTAACCTCCTGCCGTCCATCCCGTTGAGAAGTGCAATTGGCTCGGTTGCGCATTGGCCACTGCTTTTTTACGCATAGCTATTGTTTTAAGAAGGACCCTGCTCCAGTTTGTCCACTTTGCGGGGATGCCTTCTTGGTCCGGCATGTTTTGATAAACTGTTTTAACCTGGCGTGTCTTCGCCGGTCTCTCCAGCTGCCAGCCAGCTTGGCAGAGGTGTTGGCAGACGACCAAAAAGCAGTGGCCAAAGTTTTTAAGTTCTTTTTAACTCTCAATTTTAGAATTTAGCTTGTAACTTTTTATTCGTTTTAGCTGTTTTATGTTTTTAAGTTTGTTTTAGTTTTGATGCATGAGATGTGTTTGTTTTATTTAGGATGGATGTAACTTAGTTCTTTTTAATCTAGTTTTAGCATAATTAGTTTTTTAGGGGCGCCGATGACGGCGCTGTTGAGCACTCTAAACCACAATCATTCATTCATTCATTCATTCATTCATTCAATGCCAAATGGTACACTGCCCTTTGTTTGCTGGAAGTCTTCAGTGAAGTAAGGAAAACGAACAAGAGCCGTAGGATTGTTCATCAACAATGCAGGCATACACATCTCGTTTAATAACAGAATATTTGAAGGCTCAAAAAATCGAATTGATGGGTCATCCACCATACAGTCCTGATTTGGTATTCAATGACTTCTTTTTGCTCCCGAAAATCAAGAATAAATTGCAAGGACGACTTTCAACGGCAAAATAATGTTTTGGAGGTGTCTCAAGAAGACTGGAATAAATCCTTTGACAAATGGTTCAAACGGATGCAAAAGTGTATTGATCATAAAGCAGAATATTTTGGAAAACAATAAAGCAGTTTTCAATCAGAAATTTTTTGTTTTAATTATTAGGCTCAAAATATAAATAGTGCCCCTCGTATAACCAGACATAAACTAAAAAGATTCAAGCATCAAGTTCAAGAGGAAGTTCAAATCAAGACAAGAGGAAGTAGTTTCAAGTCAAACAAACATACTAAGACCATAACAAAGTGCAAAAGTTGATGTGGAAAGAAGTGATTAGTTATTGATATAATACAGACCATAATCAAATACAAACATTACATGATAGGGAATAGACAATATAGAAGCAAATAAATATGTAAAATATGAGCTATTAACAGTGAAGCAAACAAATATATACAAATATAATAATTTGTAACTTAAAACTTCACTTATCTTATAAGAAATGATGATTCTTATAAATTCTCTAGGATCGCGATGTCATGTATATTTATACACATCTTCAGCTGGAAAACAAAGCTGTCGCCATAGTTACTAAACATTAGATGTTGATATGTTCTTGTTAGTGCTACCAAAATCTGAAAATAAAACAAATTTAAAAAGAGAATCGACTGCCGGTATTTCAAAATATATTATGCGATGTTTGTTTTTTAAAATAAATACCTTTTCCCAAACCATTAAATCTATCGGACCATTTAATTGTTTTAATAATTTCACTTCTGGATTTATTTCATGGTTAAATGACCAAAAATGATCTGCTACGTCCGATTTATCAGTTTGTTTATACTTAATGTTACGAAAAAGTTCTTTCATTTTGGTTTCTAAATTATGTTTTTTCTTTCCAATATAAACTTTATCACAATCAAAACAAACTGATAAATACCAGATTTTTTATTATTAGGAATTTTATCTTTTATAGAGAAATGCAATAAATTTTTAATACTATATTTATTTTGAGGAACTAAAGTTATACCAAGCTCTTTAAACAGTTTTTGAAAATGTTTATTAACCCAAGGATGGTAAGCAAATTTTTTAAAATTATAATCGCCGTTTATTTTTCTAAGGTTAGAAATATCATTAACAGTTTTTTTATATTTTAATTTTTCAATTTTTTTAATTTATAAAGTCCTTATTAAAACCATTAATTAAAGCAGTATTAATCATATGTTTATATCATTTATTAAATTCATCTTTATTCTGGGGTATATTTATTACTCTATAAATCAAACTATTGAAAACAGCAAATTTATGTGAAAAAGGGTTAAAACTTTTATTTTTTATGTAATTATCAGTATGAGTAGACTTCCTATAAATACCAGTTTAATTTATTATTATTTCTTATTTTCTTTAGATCTAGAAAAGGAAGAAATCCTTTAATTTCAGTTTCTAATGTAAATTTTATAGCTTCATCTTGCAAATTTAATAATTTTAAAGCATCGTTTATGAGTTTTTCAGGAACAAATGCAAAAATATCATCAACATATCTTGTTAATTTACAAGTATAGTTAATTGCACTGTAAATCCACAATTTGACGTGTCTTATATCATAGTACTCGTACAATGTATGATTTACAAGATGAATAAATTATCTATCTACCAAACTTTAAAAATTAAAGAGAATGCTTTAGTGACTTGCATTTCGAAAAAACTCATAAAAAGATCAGCAAGAAAAGGTGAAAGAGGATTACCCATTGCTAAGCCAGAAGTTTGTTAAAACATTTCACCATCAAAGTGGAAAACTTTTTTAAGTCCTCAGGTAAATTTATTGAACTCAACCAATTTTTTAAATAAATTAAGTATTATATAAATAAGTAAAATAAATAAATAAATAATTTTTTTCTCTAGGAATACTAGGAAATAAGGCAGTTACATAAAAAAAAAAAAACAAGTTTATCAGTTTTAGATAATATAACATTGCCAATCTTTTTAACTAATTCAAAAGAATTTTTAATACTTAAACTCTCAAATTTATCAAAATTACTACAATTTTTATGTAGCCATTTAGCTAAATTATAAGTTGGTGAATTTATACAATTTACAATAGGTTTCATTTTATTTCCAGGTTTATGAATTTTAGGAAGATAAATTCTAGGTAAAATATTATTATTATCATAATTTCTTATAAGTGAAGTTTTAAGCTACAGATTATATTTGTGTATATTTCAAAGGTTGTTAAACCTATCATCAGCTGTGTGTCCATTGTGTTTGTTTCTATATAATTAAATTGGATTTATAAAATGAATTTATTTACAGGACCTTCCGAGTGAGATTAAATTTGAAGGCAGTTCAATAATCAGGTCACTGTTCTCTGCCTTGATTGAAATTCGGGGAGGAAAATATTATACTGTAATTTTGGAACCTGATTCTCTCACATATTGTGAAGCGCTGCTGAAGTTTTCATTTGCTTTAGGCAACCAGGTGAGTAAAAAGTCAACTTTTTCTAATTTCCCTCTCACACATGCATGCACTCTGGTTCTCTCTCTCTCTCTCTCTCTCTCTCTCTCTCTCTCTCTCTCTCTCTCTCTCTCTCTCTCTCATACACATATATTTATTCTTTAGGAATTAATTACCTTTGTGTGGAGGAAGGAACAGTTTAAAAGTTGTCACCTGACCAAGAAAACAAGATTAAGGGCTTTTATTAATTGCCTTTTTTTGTCACTATATAAAGCATCATATTTATCATGATAGTGATGCCTTCATGTATATCTGGGATTGTTGCAATAGAACTGAGTGACTGTCACCTACAAGTTCTTCCGCATTCATCAAATTCACTAGATTTGACTTCCACACAAATACTTTGTGTTTCAGAACAAGAAGGAATGTATTTATGGCTGAAGTTTCACATCAAATTATTGAACATAAGGGAATTTTAGGCAGTAAAAAAGCAGAGGTCTTGGCAAGAAATGGATACACTAAAATATAAATTAAATCCTAATCAGTTTTTGGCATATCCTTAAACTTTGTTCAAAGAACCATTGCTGAGTGGATTAATCATAACCACCAATTACTTCGGTTCATATAGATGCAAGTGCAGTAAGAGAATGTATATTCTTCTCACTCACTGACATACTAAATTAAACTCTTTATTTTAGTTAATTGATGGAAATTAATCATTTCTTCACACTAGCAGTATATAGGCTAAGGTTTTTGATAAATAAAGGTTTTTGGTTAGTTGCCACAAACGATGAATCTTGAATGCAAGAGCTCCTAGTGGTTTACTGGGGAAATATATGAGTCAAATGAAGGTTTTAATGTCATGGCGGCAAGTTGGCCATGGTAGCTCAATCGGTAAGAGTGACTGGAAGGAAACCAGGCAATCTGTGGTTCAGATCCCGGTCATGAATTGAATTTTTCATGTTGACTCTATCTATAAATTAAACTCTACTGCATAACATCCTATGCATGCTGCCTATCTCTGCCCGCTATGGGTGTCTGTCAGGAGAGGAGGTTGGGACATGGAAACAGAATTGTGAGCCGAGAACCAGCAGCATGGGGCCATCCCTAGCCTGGTATGAGAGAGAGGAAGAAGGTGATATACCTACTTACATTAGGAATCTTTAGAGAGGAAGCAATATGCAGGGTGTATGTAGTTTAACTTAACATTTGGTTAATTCCTAAAGAAACTGACGTAAATAATACAACTTACTCTGAGTGTTATGATGGCACATTGCTGGTTCTACTTCGTTTCATTTGTGGTTATTAAGGAATGTATATATTGTAGTCAAATGTGCATGAAAAAGGGTTTTAAGTAAAATAAGTAAAACTGTACACGTTATGTAACAAAGAAAATGAAACTCTTCTCATATAATCTTCAAATGTGAACACCGGGTAGTAAAGGTACAGTCAGACTGAACAATTCAGTGCCAGAGTAACCGGATGGAGTTGCGTAACGTTATAGTCACTACCGCAACATTGATGTGTATCAAACTGGGCAGTGCGAAGAAATTTCATGCTGTCAGTTTGCCGCTTGCCAGCCCGTCTGACCCCACTTCATCGTGCAGGCACTATATAAACCCCTCTCATTTGAGCAAACAGGAAGTCTGTCCAACTCGAGCAGTGTGTCGTCAGGACAGGGAGTCTCTGGAGCAGTATGGCGGTAGTGCTAAAAGAGGTCAGTCACAGAAGTGACAGTTGACAGTATGGTGGTAGTGCCAAAAGAGGTCAGTCACAGAAGTGACAGTCAACAGTACGGTGGAATATGTACAGAAAAGGTCAGTTACAGAAGTGACAGTCGACAGCACGGCGGTAGTGCTGAAAGAGGTCAGTCACAGAAGTGACAGTCGACAGTACGGTAGTAGTGCCAAAAGAGGGCAGTTATAACACAATCAATCGACGAAGCAGTATGGTCTAGCACTAGGAACTCAACCCTGTCACAGCTACGGAGGGAAACGACAGTCTACAAGGGAAAGGACTATTACAGAGTCAAAGCTATGTGGCATCCTACATTTGGTCATTCGAGAGAATTTCGCCAGGGCATTATGGTAAAATGCGTAACATTGCATCTAGTCACCAGTGGATCAGCATGAGGGAGGCATTTGCAGATGGAAGGTTCCAGACAGCAGGATGTCTACTGCTTCAACTCGTATTAGCCAGGTTCAGGGTGAGAGTTTCAAACTGTTTTTTTCAGACATTTGCTTGAGTTTTAATCATGCTTATTTGAGAGAAATTTTTGGACTAAGTTAAAAGACAATTGCAGAATGATTTTCCTGGGTCATTTATAAAGAATGACTAAAACCCCTTTGTGATTTTCATAATAGTTGAATGTGTCTTGTGGGAGAACAGCTTTGTTGAATGCCAGGGTTTTAGGCAAGCTGTTTCCTCCAGACCAAGGTTAAATAGGAGAGGCATGAAGTCAAAAGGGGGATTTTTGATTAATTAGAGCCAACTGAAAAGTTCAATGCCATGGCCGGGATTTGAACCACAGATCTACTGGTTTCCGTCCAGTTGCTCTACCCTTGAGCTACCATGGTCAACGTGCCTTCCTGACATTAAATTCTCCAATTGACTCATCATATTTCCCGGTAGACCACTTTAGGGTTCTCAAATTTGAGACAACCACTTGTGGCGACTTACTATTGTAAGTACTTAATTACCAGGATTTTTGTCGTAAATTATTTTTAATGTAAATTTATATTGAGGAATTAATCCTTAAAGAATTAATCCTTTTTAAATACATTACTCCGGTATATGGGTGATTTTTGATTAATTAGAGCCAACTGAAAAATTCAATGCCATGGCCGGGATTTGAACCACGGATCTACTGGTTTCCGTCCAGTTGCTCTACCCTTGAGCTACCATGGTCAACGTGCCTTCCTGACATTAAATTCTCCAATTGACTCATCATATTTCCCGGTAGACCACTTTAGGGTTCTCAAATTTGAGACAACCACTTGTGGCGACTTACTATTGTAAGTACTTAATTACCAGGATTTTTGTTGTAAATTATTTTTAATGTAAATTTATATTGAGGAATTAATCCTTAAAGAATTAATCCTTTTTAAATACATTACTCCGGTATATGGGTGATTTTTGATTAATTAGAGCCAACTGAAAAATTCAATGCCATGGCCGGGATTTGAACCACGGAGATTTTCTCTGAATTTATATATTTGAAGGGTTATTTTATGTTAGATAAAATTTTTGAAATTTTAAATCAAGTGTGGTTTTATTCAATTTTGAATGTAATTTTGGGAATTTATGAATGTGGGTGGGCGTGATGGCATGATGAATTATTACTATTATCACATTAGGGTCAATCAATAGCACCCTTTCTTAGTTGTCTTTTATGTTTAAATCTTTTGTCCTTTTATATGTTATACAATTCTATATTTTCCAAATATATCAAGAAAGCTTAACATGTGTAAAGCTTAACTGCAAGTTCAATTCTTCCACCGACCCTTGATCCAGTACATTTTGCTCAATATTATGTTGCCAGGTTGCTCATCTGTGCAAGTAGTGGGGGTAGAAAAAAGAATTGAATGAATTGAATAGTGAGCTATTATTAAGATAGACAGTGAAAGTGGAAAGGATAATAAGACTAGGCAATAACTGGGAGAACTATGGATCAAATCCCGGCTATGGCATTGAATATTTCAGTCTGATTCATCTTTCCAAACCTTGCCCTACACAGGGGTGGTGTGAGAGAGCAATTCATTCCCATTATTTGGCCTAATAGCTATACTGGGTAGTAATTTATATTTCCTGAGCAAACTTGAATTTATATGTATCTTTTATGTATACATCAAATATCTGTAACTTAAATTTTGCATATGTCCAAGCTTAAATTATATCCCTGGTACATAAAATTGTTCTTTATCTGTAAGATTACATATTTTACAATGTAATATATGGGGCAGCTTATCTTATTTGAAGATTTTAGTTTGAATTTTCCATCAATTACTGTAGTTGTGTGCTTTAATTGTTATGGCTTTATGCTCTAACCACTTACTTTATTACAGAGTAGATTATTGTATTTAAATTTCACGTCATTTCAGTTAATAGATAGCATATTGTAACTAGCCATGTATAGTCTAAGATAATCATCAATTAACCTAATAATAGTGGCTTAACTATGAAGCTTGGAACTTATGTACTATATGTGCACGATAATTCGGTAAGTGTTGTCTAACTCCGTAAACACAGATGACAACTTTGAAACTTGAAATGCGCTATACACTGACATCTAATGGCTAATATGCTAAGCTTTATCATGTCCGCCATATTTTGTTTTCATTAATTTCGAGTTTAATAAGCTAACCAGTTTACAAAAAAATTATGTTGTGGATGTTATGGCTCTCAAAAGGGGACACATTATTATTCATCTACCTCCGTATAGCTGTGATCTGAATGCAATTGAGCTGGCGTGGGCAAAACTAAGGAATGTTTTCAGAGGTTGCAACATTACTGGCAATATGTCGGCTCCAAATCTGCGGAAACTTGCTATAGAAGCATTATCTTCCATAACCGTAACACATTGCAAGAAGGTCCAAGAGCTGGAAGTGAAATATTGGACAAACGATGGTATAATAGAAAATGCAACTGATGAAATTATCGTCAATGCATCAGAGGATACTAGCGATGAAAGTGATGCACCAGACTCGAAGAATCACAAAGTGAATGAGTATTTATAACTGTCATAATATTTATGTTCTATTATAAATAGTAAGATATAAATATACAGCTTATCGGATCAAGTTCAATTTACTATTTGTCTACATATCTCATACTTGTGGCACATATCTTCTCTTATCTTATACGCTATTTTGCTGAACTGTGTTTTTCAAGGTTGACCACACTGCAGAAACAAAAGAGCGTTAGCTCATGCTTCTTCCCCTCTGCCCGAACCACACTGAAATCCAGCGCTCAACTTATCATGTGCATATAGTACTTAACAATAGTAAGTTGCCACAAAAGGTGTGTATCTCATTGTATATGAGAGGCCCTAGTGGTTTACCGGAAAAAATATGAGTCAGTTGGAGAATTTAATGTAATGCTGGCATGTTGACCATAGTAGCTCAATGGTTAAGAGCAACTGGATGAAGACGGACAGATCTGTGATTCAAATTCCGGCTATGGCATTGAAGTATTCGGTCTGACCCTATCTATCCAAACCTTAGCATACAGATGGCTAGTATGGAAGAACAATTAATTTCCCTTAATTAGCCTAATCTCTGGGAGGTTGGAGAAATTTAAAGTGTGTAGTTGTATTGTTCAGAAGGTGCTATTTGAAAGAGTGCCATTGTTTGTGAAATTGCTTGCAATGAGTAACGAATGTTCCCCCTACTCTTCTAAGGACTTGAACCAGACATTTTAGTTGCAGAAGAAACTGGACCTTTCTTTAAATGCCTGCCAGATAAACTCTGGCTTTTAAAGCGAGAAGTTCCAAGGTGGAAAAAGGAGTAAAGGAAGAATTTCAGTAATGGTAGCAGCAAGTATGACAGGAAGTTAAAAACCTAAATTGTTAGTTATTTGTAAATCTGCTGAACCACACTGTTTTTCAGGTGTCAAATCTTTGTCTCATTTGTATGAAAACAACATAAGGTCCAGGATGACAAGTTCCATTTTTGAATCTGGTTTGAAAAATTTGATAGAAAGCTTAATCAGGAAAATAGGAAAGTATTGCCTTTCACTGACAATTCCTCTACTCATCCAAAAGTCCTTATCCACAGACTAAAAGTAGTGAAAATTATGTACCTTGCTTCCAATGCATCAAAACTGCAACTAATAGATCAGGGTGTATTTACTAACTTAAAACTTCACTATCTTAAATGAGCAATAAAAATGATCATAAGGAACATTGAAATGACATAACCTGTCAGGATGTTAATCTCATGATCACCATCTATATTCTGCAAATGTCTTGGGAAGATACAAAGTTTGCAACAATTGCAAATTGCCCCAGGAAAGCTGGTTTCACTACTAATGAATGTGTAGATGGAGAAATTGAAATTTCTACAGATACACTGGTTCCCAAAAAATGGTTTACCTTTCAAGAGCATAATGAGTGCTAGGTTATATAGAGTGTTTGAAAAGTCACCGGACTCAAACTTTGAAAAATTATCTCCAGGGTATTTGACTGCATTATTTGGCAAGCTTTGTATGACGGATAGCTATAACCTTGAAGAACAGCTCTGTGCTATTTTTAGATCAATGTAGCTCTTGCTTCGCTCGGAGTGATAAATGAATCGTAGTCGGGGACAATGAGTTTTACGCGTGCACATGTTGTTATGCTGGAAGCATACTTTAAGTCCAGGTCCTATGAAAGATTTTAGAGAGATGGAGAAGGCTGTTTCCAAATGATCTGACATCAGGTAAAAGTGCGCCGATTTCCTGATACAGGCTTCGTGGATGATAGATGACCAAGTGGTAGTCTTCTGTGACTACCACAGAACATTTCGTTCATGATATCGAGCAGCAGCTTGGTACCTCGCCACAAAAATCGGTAAGATGTTTGGCACAACAAATTGGATCATCAATTGGCTCCACACATAAAGCTCTTAAGGTTGTCAAACTGCACTCGTATCATGTTAATACCGCCCAGGAACTGCGGCCGCCTGATCTAGGGATACATCACCATTATTGCCAGTGGTTTCATTCTTTTACATGCAGCAATGTAGCCATTCTAGATAGGACCTTTTTTACGGATGAGGCGTGATTCCTCTTAAATGGCTTAACTCCCAGAACACCTGAATTTGGGCAACTGACAATCTGCATGTCTTTCACGAAGAGCTTCTTCATTCAGAAAAAGTTGGCTTGCAGTATCGCAAAAAAGGATGGTTGGGTTCTTCTTTGAGGAAACAGTCGATGGTGTCATCTGCAGGGATATTGTACAGCGGTTCGTCGCTATGCTGGAAGAGGATGAAAGTGACAGTTGGTTTCAGCAGTATGGTGCCACTTGTCATACTGCAAACGAGACCATGGAGATGTTAAGGGAATTTTTCAGCAAACAAATCATCTCCAAATTTATGGCCTCACTTTCCCCAGATCTTGCCTCCAGATTTCTATCTGTTGGGTTATTTAAAGGGAGAAGTGTACAGTGGCAATCCACACTCACTAGAAGAACTCAGAAATGTGTAGTGTTTAACGCCCGCTTTTATTACATACGGCACCGCAGGCGGTGACACTGATGATACATGAGATGAAGATGGAGCACCGGTGGAATGAGATGGCGGGGGAAACCGGAGGTCCCAGAGAAAACCCGCCCCAGCGCCGTGTTGTCCACCACAAATCTCACTTTGCGGTCGCCTGGGATCGAACCCGGGCTGCCTTGGTGAGAGCCGAGCGGTCTAACCACTGAGCCATGGTGCGGTCGAAGAACTCAAAGATGTAACTTCTAATTGTATTGCCGAAATAACACCAGCAACATTAAATAAAGTGTCACGGAACATGTATCATCAAGTGGAATTGTGTTTGGAAGAAAATTGTGGTCATTTTCAGTATTTGCTTTAAAAATTAATGTGGAAAGTGTTGTGCAATATGTGTAATGTGTTTGAAAGAAAAATAGTGGTTGTTTTCAGCAGTTGCTTTGAATTGGGACGTCATGAAAGTAATGCGTGCAAAATGGTTTGCTGACATATTAGTATACTTATTATTCTCAGAGAGTGCAGAATTCTAAAAAATGGGATTCAAAATTGATTTCAGCTATGTAAAGGTATGTGCAACAAATGCGCATATGGGATGCAAGGGATAGTGATGTGCATTCCATAACCTCTGCTATCCAAATCCCAACCTCAACCTGCCTGTGGTGCAACCTGCTCTTACCAATTAGGCTCTGGGGACCGAGCGTTAGCGGTATAACTACATCAGAAATAGAGGAAATGCTACTTCACCTCTTACGCTGACCTGTCACGGCGTACAAATGTTCCACAATTGGTGCTTGTGAGAAAAGCCGATGGACTTTTAAAACTCCTCTCAGCCAGGTCCGATGGACCCATTAACCAAAGACAGGTGTGGCCCTCCAGACATACTGGGGATTAAAGTGAGTGGATGATGTAACCACCATTACAAGCAAAAAATTGGTGTCCACTTAAAAAACGGTTACATTTATGCTACTTAAAACATGACAAGTCCTACAAGCTTAATCAAAAGCAAATATAAAAACAAACAAAACCAATCAATATCTAACAAAGCCAAAGATAAAAAATAGAACATTTTAATTAAAAATCCAGAAATTATTCCAGAAATCCCACGTAAAGCTGCAGTAGAAAAGTTTGGATTACTTACAGAACATGATTATTTGGCCAAACACTTGCACAGAATAGGAATTTATACAAGTCCAAATTCTCCTCTGTGCAACAAAGAAGAGGAAATGACTGAAGAACATCTTTTAACCTGTGAAGCCCTACCTGCTGGATCCTCTACACAGAAATATTGGAGAGCAAGAGAGCTAATGGCTTCATTGCCAAAGCCTAGCATTTGAAAACAACAACAAATGTGCATACCCATTCAGTTTGTATGTCAAATAAAACTGGATCAAAAATATAATAAAGTCTGAGTGCTGGAACTTCACGAACATCTGTATATCAAGGCTTATATAAAGGTAAATTCTGACATCGTTCCAGGGTTATACTGATGAAAGTGACTTTAACGCATTATAAATATTATAAGCTGGACAATTTGTTGGTGTGTAATGGTTCTTGATCCTGGACTTAAAATCTGATTACTGGCAGGATACTGGATGCAGACTCACTCACTCACTCACTCACTCACTCACTCACTCACTCACTCACTCACTCACTCACTCACTCACTCACTCACTCACTCACTCACTCACTCACTCACTCACTCACTCACTCACTCACTCACTCACTCACTCACTCACTCACTCACTCACTCACTCTCTCACACACACACACACACACACACACACTCTCTCTCTCTCTCTCTCTCTCTCTCTCTCTGATAGAGGTAAGACTTAGTGGATGCTGAGAGATGTAATGTGTGTATGGCAAGTTGCAAATGGAAGCACCGTTTGAGCCATTACCATCAACATTGCTGGAACTTTTCCCTATGTCCAACAGGGGCATCAAAGCTACTAGTGATCATGGATTACTTCACTAAGTGGCCAGAGGTGTATGCTATACCTAAGCAGGTGTTCAAGACAAACTGCCTCATAGAAGTATGATTCTCTCACTTTGGTGTGCCACTGGAACTATAGGGCACAAGCTTTGAGTCAAGCATGATGAAAGAAGCACTATAGCAA
This sequence comes from Mantis religiosa, assembly GCA_030765055.1. NCBI lineage: Eukaryota > Metazoa > Arthropoda > Insecta > Mantodea > Mantidae > Mantis > Mantis religiosa. Next base: position 190,422,076 of record CM060949.1, on the reverse strand, counting down.
ATAGGAGTCCACAAGATACACACGTCTCTCCGCCTGTATATGAATGGCATGGTTAAGCTTTACATTAAGACCCTGGAACATCTGAGGAAGGTTGTGGCCAACCAACAGAGATGTGAGAATGGCAGGACATCAATTTCCTTGTTGTTCTACCGCTTATCTACCTGTGACACCACTAGGATGATGCCAGCTAATTTAATCGTCGACAGAGAGTTACATCTGCTATGGAACCTAATATCTGAGGTAGAACAGCCAGCATTTGACTATGTGGAGAACCTTCTGGATTGTGTTCATAATGTATATGAGATGGCCTTTCAACCCATCCAGATGGAAGCCCAGTGGAACTTGCAAGCCAAGAGTCATGGTTTTCAACTTGGTGATCTGATATGGTTTTTACACCATATTTGGATTAAAGGGCATTGCCCCAAGCTTCTGCGACTATGAAAAGGACCATACAATTTAGTCTGCTGCAACCTGAGGTTGCCCTGATGGAAGTTATTGGTGGTGCCCTCTGATTGCCTGATCTGCTACGACAGTGCTGGTCGGAATAACCAGTTAGTGAGAGCCATATAGTTATGGAGACTTCAGTAGACAGTGCAAATTGTGTGTATAACAGAGAGCAGTGAAGATTAGCACTACAATATTCTGTATGGAACATTTGTATTAGTTCTGGGCATGGGCAACATTGAGATTAGGTTAGTGCTTTTCTGATTCCTAAGTGACAAAATGTTTAATACAACTGTTGGTTTCATTTTGTGACAATTACTTTAATGGTAATATCAAAAACAATTACTTTTCTATAAGAAAATTCACTTTTACGTTTTCTTATTTATATATTTATTCATCTCCCTTTGAAAATGTATAACTGCAATAATATACTTCAGGTCTTACGTTTTATTCCTAAAGATTACATAAAATAGCCTCAGCTTGTATAAATTAATAACTATTCATTTTTGGTTAGTTGTGGTGAAGTAAAGACCTTCTACCCCTACATCATTTTTAACATTGCAAATATTTGGCATTCACTAGGAAGGTCATTGCTTTCCAGCAATCAAAGAATTATGAAATGTCTAGTGTGAAGAAATGATTAATTTCCATCTATTAAGTAAAATGTTTTATTTTACCAATTTATTCTTTATAGGTACCAGTGCTGATAGAGTGCATCAAAAACAGAACTATAATTTGTGATTCTGCTTCTCAAGGAGAAATATTGCATGGAAAGCATTTTATGCAAGTATTTAAAACATCCATTTTTGACCACTTACTTCTTCATGCTGAAGATTCAGTTAAGTATCTGTTGAATGGTATATCAGAAGAAAATATATTGAGTCAAGTAGATTTGCTTGTGAAGTTGTTGCAGTATTCTTTGAAAAACAAGCATATTGAAAGTAAAAGGTAAGGCCATATAAAGCTTATAATTGCTATAATTGTGTATTATAAATTAAGCTTATATTATAAGACCTGAAGCTTTCCTGGTGACGAATATATTCAAAATTTTCTCGGGAAACAAACCAGGTGAAAAGACGATTAGAAATTGACGTTTCGGGAGCGTACATCGCTCCCATCATCAGGATATTTTAAACAAATATTACAACCACTAAGTAGATATAACTCAAAAATCAACAAAGACAAAACACTACCAAAATTTGAATCACTAAACAAGACTGTCTTCGGTAAATTAAATGCCAGGCCAGGAGATGGCGTGAGTGTAGAAAACTAATTAGGTCAGAGAAACGTAACTACTTAATTTGATGACCAAGCTGTGTATATGTGTGCTTCTTCAGCCGACGATTTCCATTTTTAAGGCTGGTTTCCAAGAGGAGCTGAATTGAAATCCAGCATCACGATTAAGCATGCTCCTCTCGGAGAAAATGGCCAAAGACTCCTTAAAATGCAGTAGTTACTGGCAGCAGAGATGAATGGAAGGGCCTTACGTTTCCCTTGGCTTCATTGTCGTAGTTTTTCAAGGCATGTTTTACAAATTATATTGGGAGTCCATACCTTGTCCAGAGGTTCCCGTAATTTTATTTTAAAATATGCATTATGAAAATTTCACCACATTATTGGTTGCCTCTAACCCTTCATTATGTAGCACCCACATATGCAACAGAATGTGTCTGAATATTAAGTTAGTTCACCAGACAGTTGAGAATGAGATTGAATGATCTTGAAAACTTTTCAATGATACAACTACATAGTAAGTGAAGTTGAGTGTAAACATAGTAACTCATAAATGAAACTCAAAAATGAAGAATGTGTCTGGCTTATTCACGTATCTTTTTCTAAGAAGACACACTCACCATTTTCACAGCAGAACAAAATATAAACAATAGGTCAGACTTTCACCACACTCACGATGTTACTGACAGTGTTGCTGGACTAGGTAGAATTATAATTTTGCCACTACCACAAACTACAAAAATGCAACAACTGCATTTCAGCAATGCAGTTCCTTGGTACAGTTCTAAATTAGAGTTCAGTGGAGTGATGTTGGATTGACAAACACATATATTAAAGCAAAGCATGGCCATATTAACAATAGTCAAGTTGCTGTTATTGCAAAGTAGCATCAAGCCACAATGATGTAAATTGAGACAGAAATCACAATTTGTGTGAAAACTAACCAGATATAGGAAATCCAGTGATATTTCTGAAATCCAGAGACCTTATATTACAGATATAATAATTTGTAACTTAAAACTTCACTTATCTTATAAGAAATGATGAAACTTTTCTTACAAATTGAACAGGACTGCGATTTTGTGATTTATTATTATTTGTATATATTTGTTTGCTTCACTGTTAATAGCTTCATATTTTATGTATTCAAGAGATCTTATTTAGACAATAATCACATATCAGATGTTTTGCTGCAAAAAAAAAAAAAAAGTAAATGAAACATTTTTATGATGATAATATTTGCTTTATTGTCAATAAACTTGTGGATTACAAGTATTGACAGATTTACGTAACAGTTTACAGTGTAATTAAAACTACTATATACATAGATAGAAATTAACATTTAACATTAACATTAACATTAACATCGAAACCATACCGAAAATAAGTTCAAGAATAAGAGACACATCGGAAATAGAAACTTGAGTCCTGCAGCAATTAGTCCACACGCTAAATGCAAAACAGCAACAAGTAGCGTAAACGAAAAAACAAACACGCAAAACTTTGAAAACGTTGTAAATCTTTCAAATCAAAATTTCTCCACAAAAGAATTAGGTCTTCTAAACAAAGGATTAAAAACTTGCGTAAGTTTTTCAAACGAAATTGAGGACTACATTGCAGATATAAACATTTCGGCACAGTGTCTACCAGTATCAAAACAAAACCCACTTAAAAGCCAATGTGAAAATATTTTGGAAGAAATAAAAACCAGATCCGTTCACAAGAACAAACAAAATATTATCCGTTCATTGAAACAAAAAAACGTCATATACACCAAGGCAGACAAAGGTAACAAAATAGTCATAATGGAAAAATCTGATTACCTTGAAAAAATGGAAGAAATGCTAACTAACATTGAATATGAAACCATTAACAAAAATCCATTAACAGCTTGCATAAAATCATTTGAAAAAACAATAGCAAAATCAAGTATAATATCAAACAAATATGCAGTTAAACCAGATAACCCAACCTTACCTAGACTTTATGGCTTACCCAAAATACACAAACCATCCATAACAATGAGACCTATAGTTAGCAGTATAAATTCACCAACATACAAACTTGCAAAATGGCTAACAAACAAATTCAACTCATTTCCAAAATTCGATAGCCTAAGCATCAAAAACACCTATGAACTTATAGAACACATTAAGGATACTGAACTAAATGAAGAAGACACACTAGTCTCATTTGACGTTAAATCACTGTTTCCCAGCATACCAGTTAAACAACTCCCAACATTGATAGAAAAATGGCTCAAATCACTTGGAATGTCATCACTTGAAATTTCAGATTACATCGAACTTACCAAATTATGCATAGAACAGAATTTCTTCCAGTTTCAAACAAAATATTTCCATCAAACTTCTGGTTTAGCAATGGGAAACCCCTTATCACCCTTCCTGGCCGATCTGTACATGAGTGCACTAGAAATAAGGATCACTAAAGGTTTCCCATGGATGTTCAAACTCTGGCAAAGATATGTAGATGACATATTTGCCATAGTGCCAAAAAAACACATCAGTGATGCACTAAAACTTTTAAATATTCAAGAAGAAAGCATCAAGTTCACTGTAGAAGTTGAAAAAGACGAGTATTTACCATTTTTAGATCTAAAAATAATCAGAAATAAAAATAGAATAAACTTTGGCATTTACAGAAAACCAACACAGACAGACAACTACATAAAAGCTAATGGCTACAATCCAAGATCCCACAAACAGGCAATCTTTAATAGTTTAGCACACAGACTGGTCAACATCCCTCTCACAGCAGAAGAATACAAAATAGAATACAACAAAATTATTGAAATAGCACAGAAAAATGACTTTCCCAAATCACTAGTAGACAAAAAAGTGAACTTAGCAAAAAAGAAGAAACTACTAAAGGAAACCACAACCCTCTCAGCTACAGAAACTAAAATGATCTTCAAAAAATTCACTTACCATCCATGGGCCTTTGATAAATTCAAAAAAGTCTTCAAAAAACAAAACATTCAACTAACTCCAGTGAACCATTACTCCTTAAAAAACCTAATTTGCTCAAACATCAAAGATGCCATTCCATCTAACAAAAAATCTGGTATATATCAAATTGAATGCTGTGACTGTAGTCAAATTTATATTGGAAAAACGAAAAGAAATTTAGAAACAAGAGCAAAGGAACACTTTAGGAACATAAAATACAAACAATTAGAAAAATCAGCAGTTGCCACGCATTTTTGGGAAAAAAACCACAACATAAATCCAGAACCAAAATTACTAAAACATACAACAGGAAAAGAAGAACTGTCCACATGGGAACAAATCTTTATTTCAAAAAATAGGAACAAAGTATTCAATTTCGACATCCCCCAGAAAGATTTGTTCAGCAAGTTCCTCGAACCGCCACCAGAGGAGACCGAAGACAAAATATTGCCAGCTACACCAATGAGAACTAGTCGATGTCCGGCTGAAGATAGAGGGAAGACCTCAGAAACCGGTTCCGGGAAAATTTAAAAGTGAGTGTTGTTTTGTGTTATTAATCGACTCCTAATTAACTTAATTTACTGTATTATTAATTTTTAGATGAGTCGTATTTATTACACATCTGTTTCACTTTCGTACCTATTTTGAGGTACAGTCTCACACACAGATTAGTAAATCTACCTCTCAGCCAGCAAGAATATCAAAACGAATACCATCAAATCTTAAAAACTGCAATTAAAAATGGATATGGAAAAAATCTTGTAGATAAAAAACTAAAATCATTCAAACTTCAAAAGAGATTAAAACAGATCACAGCTCTCGCACCAATAAAACAAGAAATTAGATTTGCTAAATTTACTTACCACCCCTGGGCCACAAAAAAGTTCCAAAAAATATTCAAGAAATACAATATAACATTGGCACCAAAAAAACAATTACAACATTAAAAACCTACTTCACAGTAATAATACTGATAAGATAAAACCAGAGGAAAAGTCAGGCATTTACAAGATTAAGTGTAAAGACTGTGAAAAAATTTACATAGGGAGAACAAAAAGAAACATAGGCACTAGAAAGAGAGAACACTTCAGGCACTTAAGATACAAAAATATTGATAAGTCCGCAATAGCAGCTCATTTCTGGTCTGAAAATCATGAAATTGAAGATAGCACAGAATTACTAAAATACGTACAAAAACATAGTGAACTCGTCATATGGGAGAGGATATACATAGAAAAACATAAAAACCAACTTATGAACTTTCAAATCCCGCCAGAAGAGAATCCCACATTTAAGTTCATCACTAAATCCACAGATGGCAGCAGCAACCCCAGAATTACCCATACCGCTGGATCAAGCTTTAGTTGCATAAGAGCCGTAGATGCAAATGATGATTTGCGAAACATGTCCTCAAAATAGGTACGAAAGTGAAGCAGATGTGTAATAAATACGACTCATCTAAAAATTAATAATTTTTCGCTTCACTGTGGTGTTCCAATACAGTTAAATCTCGATATATTTACTGTATTGTTTGCATATTAAGGTTGTATAAATAAAATGTTTTAGATATTAAGATAAACTTGTATAAATATTGCAAGATAACAGCCTGGGCTGATGAATAGGATGTCTTTCATACACTATTGTATGTAATACAGAAAGTAATAAAGCATGCCAATACTCGAGTGATATTTACTAAAGGAGAATTAAATGGAAAAATGAGGCAGAAGAGGAGAAGGTAAAGAGTGATCTAGAAATGTGTCCAGAATTTCATGCTTTCTTTCAGGTATGTAACATTGCTTTTCATAATTGCAGATGTGGAGCTGCCTTTGAGAAGGGTATTTTGTTACATTGGAGCCATATTAGTAACTTAGCCACAAGTCCAGTTGTTATTACCGAGATAAACAACTTACTGCTCACCCTGGCAGTGGTAACCAAAAGTATTGTTGGGTCTTATGCGAAACATGATGTGTTTCGACACTGGATATTGTCTCAGATAACATCAGACAAGATACTCCTTCACAACAAGAACAGAGCTTTGGATTTGCTTCCATGTATTGTAGGACTTAATGATGATGTTGATGAAGAGCTTGTGTAAGTTATATAAAGCATTTTTATACTTTATATGCACTAACTTAACTATGATCTAATGAATGTGAGCACTAAGATGTAAATAAACTTGGACTAATTGTAAAAACTGTTTGTAGTCAGTTTATTGGTTTGTAAGTTTATTTACTTGTAAGTAAGTGACGAGTGTCAATAAACCGACTAAAAATAGCTTTTACGATTAATTTTGACGTTACTAATGCTAAATTCCTCCAAACACATGTAAAACTTGGACTACGTTTAGCACCTAGCTTAACTATTTTTCTCTGCTATTGATACTTTCCTGCCTCCCCTCCTTGCCTACATGAATTTCTTATCATGTTTATTTCTCCTTGTCACTATCATTAGTTATTTAAATCAGTCGTGTTTCTAGTAATATTTGTAAAACTCATCCTTACACATATCCCCCTTTGCCCTCTTTACTTTCCCTTCTCTCCTGCTGCTAGACCTCGATCCCCTCCTTTCCTCTCCCTCTAATGTTTCTTTTTCCAATCACATCACTTTTTTGTTCCATTCTTCCCCTGCCTCTTCCTTCTTTGGTCAGGCTTCTCTTGTTCATGTCACATTTCCATCTCTTTCTTGTGACCTGCTCCCTTCATTGTACTGCTCTTTGCTCCCCCTTCCTTCACTTCTGCTTTTTCCAGCTACTTAGCAAGTCTTGTCATATGTAGTAATTGGCTTGTTCTCTTACTTCTTACATCACTTTTTATTTCCCCAAACCTTACCACTGTTCTACAACTTCCTCTTTCACTGATAACATTTTTTTTGCCTATTCTTTTTGCTATTGTGTTAATGTAAAACATTTTCATACTGTTCCTTTTTCTCTCCCCACTAGCTCATATTTCCTCTCCTTCTGGAACTGCTGTTTGTCATTTTTTCCTTAACTATAGTTAAAAAATGATAGATAACATAAATAATTAAACTTTTAATTCCAATACTATGGAACATACATTCTTTTGAAAGTAATGAGTCGGTAATTCAAACACAAACATCACTTAAATTATCCTCACTTGGACATGTTTCAGAGAAACATGTTTGTGTTTGAATTACCGACTCATTACTTTCAAATGTTAAATACATCACTGTTTCTAACCTTTTGCTTCAAATAATACATTCTTTTGTTTGGATATGTGGCCATGTTATAGGGAATTGTTTGAGCTGTAATTCATTGCTTCTAATCAGTTCTGCTTTCCTCAACTTTATGCTGGCTAATCATTTGATATGTGTGATTAACAAAAGTTGATATGCTGTGAAACCAGTGTTGTAATGTTAATGTTAATATGTGTGTGTGCGTGCTCTCCATATTGTAACTATGGGCTTCAGGGTAACCTTGTTCCCAACACGTGATGACCGGACCCATTTCTCAGGTGGATGCACCCAGAGGGCAGTGTCCATTACCTCCAATAACAGGGTGATAGTGAAGATGACGGTGAGGCGAGTGGACCTACAGCTTATACCGTGGACTTCTTACCACATTGGGCATAGCTGACACTTCACATGAGCTATACAGAGGTGAAGGCATGGATAGGGCTGACTTAAAATCGACACCCCAAAGCTAGGAATTGAACTTTGACCCTTAGTACGAGAGTCACAGAAACTTCATCTATAATTTGATATGACAAACTCTTGTAGAAAAAGTAATGTGGCAATTTAGAGGCAATTTTTCCTTACTATTCACGTACTTCAGAGAGAAAGGATATATAATTTTATGAATAGACCTAAAGTAGTAGTATCTAATTCATGACACAGCAACAAATGAAAGAAAACAAATTGCTGTATTCTTACAGAAAAAATACTCAATGACATCTGAGAAGATTAGAACAAAGCCCAAAAAATCTCTGAGAGAGCTTGCACTTTGTGAAAGTTGGCTTGAAATGCCACCAAACTTTTAAAATTACAACCATTAAGATAACTGCAGTTTTGGAATTGCAAGCATGCAAAAATATGTGTAGACTTAATTTAAGCAATTGGGTATTGTTTCACTGTATTGACCAGCATTTAATTTCTTTTATGGACACAGAATGATTTTATTTACATGTCCCTGAAGATTTAATGAGAGTTAATGCAGATTTTCTTGAAAGTTACAAGAAAAGTGTGGTAGCACAGTGTATGATTTCTAATATGTCCTATAATGAAGGTATGTGGTTATTGTACTTGTAATATTCATCAGAAATCTATGTCTTTGAATTTAAGAGGCTAAAAAATATCTGACTGCTGATAAATAGCATTCTTCCTCATGCCACAAAAATTTTTGTTAGGCTGGCCACATGTTCAAACAAAGTTCCACAGTAACTTGAACTTTGTAGGGTTAATTGCTTCTGTACTGTGTTATCTAGATTGACTGTTTGTGATTTCTTAATATTATAAATGTTTTTAGAGGAGCTCAGTTGCTGGTAGCTTACAAGAACCAGAATTATTTATTTGGTGTAACCCAGAATGAAATTAACTACTTACACAATTCTTTGCTTATATATTTAATACTTTGCTTGTTAAAAATACATATAGGAACCACAGACTATGAATCATAATAGGCAAAGAGTTGAACCTAGTAAGTTACAGTTTAGATAATCTATTAATTTTATTTCATTTTGTCCATAATTTGTTTCCCAGATACAGTATGATAATGTACCGTGCATCCGTAAAGTCATGGTGGACGTATGATCGCTCACAGGAAATGAAACATGTTAGAAATGTGAAATTTTCATCAAATACAAGGAAAACTCTCTGTTTCCATAGTATGATGTGCAAACATGGGTGCATGTAGTTGATGCAACATTATGAACTGCGCAGCAGTGGATCTGCCCACCACTAGTCGAGATGTGAACCATACAGAGGATAATTCAGTGTGTTCTGTGGCTTGCTAAATTTGAATTTGTGACGAAAGTGCAATGTGAATATCATCGCTTGCACAAGAACTGCCACCACATAGGAATAACATTAATTGGTGGGGTAAGCAGTTGAAGGATATTGGCAGTTTATTGGACAAACTCCACTCTGGCAGGCCATTGATCAGTTACGAGTCTGTAGAGGCTATACAGGAGTTACCTAAAGAGCTTTGAGGCTCCAGGAGCATGTGTGTGCTTGAAATTATACCTAAGGAAAATGACAGTTCATAAGGTGTTAAAGAAACGTCTATGTTTAATGGCTTACAAACTGCAGCTGTTGCATGCTATCAAACAAACGGGTAGACCCAGATATATTTCATGAGATCGACAATGATAACCAATTTCTGCAGAAGATTGTGTTTAGCGATGAGGCGACACACCATGTTAGTGGAGATATTCATCACCATAATGTTAGAATATGGACTGCTGAAAATTCTCATGCCTACGTAGAGTACGAACATTATAGCCCTAGGTGAATGTGTGGTGTGTTCTAAGCAGGATAAAGTGACCATTTTTCTTTGTTGAACAGACTATGATGGCAGTTAACTACCTTGACATGTTGGAATTGTATGAATGCTGCAGTTTCCAGAAGGTGTCATCTTTCAATATGATGACACTCCTCCACACTAGTCCAACATTGTTCATGAGTTTTGGAACACAACATTCTCCCAGGGGTGGATAGAAAGGGGAGGCGACATTCCATGTTAGTGGACATATTCATCACCATAATGTTCGAAATCCATTCAAGACCTGGACCTCTTCCATTTTCAGATACTGAAGGAGTTAGGCAGGGAAACTGGTTTATATTTATATTGGTCACATAGACCTTGTAGAAAATATGACATTCTTGCGAGTTGGCAGTCCAGACCTTGAAGAAAACATCTCTACTCTGTATCGAGATTTAACTGTATTGGAACACCACAGTGAAGCGAAAAATTATTAAATTTTAGATGAGTCGTATTTTTTACACATCTGCTTCACTTTCGTACCTATTTTGAGGACATGTTTCGCAAATCATCGTTTGAGATGCAAACGATGATTTGCGAAACATGTCCTCAAAATAGGTACGAAAGTGAAGCAGATGTGTAAAAAATACGACTCATCTAAAATTTAATAATCTCTACTCTGGCTGAAATTGTTGGTGTGTGTTTTGTTTCTTTTTCAGCTTCTCTTTTCTCGTTTTTTCCCCTCCCAGCAGCCGTTTTTTAATTCAAGTAAACTTTATTGTATGATAAATACATTACAGTTTTGAAAATACAAAGCACAAAAACAATAATTTGAAACATGTACTCAGGAAGCCATCCAGCGATGGTCCTGAAGTTCCGACTTTCAAAGTCTTAGGTCGATGTGTCTTTTTTTTTTCTATTTTCTCATTGCAGGATTTGAGAGGGTAATTAGCTGGAATTCATTGAATTAGATGATTTGGATGTTTGTTGAAGGTCCTCTGTAGTCTACTATAGCTTTTGTGGAGGACTTCACTGACCTCCCAGAATTCCTAAGTCATCATGCACCATGCTGTTTTGCACATACCAAGTTGCACCAGTCATCTGTCTGAGATATCTGTTTTGGATAACCTGTATTTTTTGTACTTGAGAATATGCAGCAGAACCCCACATAGAACACCCAAACTACCATTTAGGTCTAATCAATGACGTGTAGATCATTCTCTTATATTGCATAGCTACTGGAGGTTTTTGTGAAATGAGATGTTTTAATTGTAATGCGATGTTTGCAGCTCTTGGTAATTTCAGATAGGTGTTTGTTCCACGTTAATTTTGAATCGAAAGTTAAGCCAAGATATCTGACTGCTTTATAGGAATTGGAACTCCATTGATATGGGTTGAAACATTGTATCTCTCTTGAGGGTGTACACAAACAATTTTGATTTTAAAGGATTCATCAGGACTCTCCATTTTCTGCACCAATTATGAATTTCATCACAGAAGTCGGCTAGTAGGTCAGCTGTTTTTTCATTGTTATCTTTGCTGAGTACTGCTATGTCATCCGCAAACTGAGCTATTGTTAGTTGTTCTTGCACAGTCAGTGTATGCTATATCAGAAGTGGTCCTTATATACTCCCTTGTGGTACCCCGAAGTTATACTGTAAGTTTTTGACACAGTTTCTTCATATTTTACAGAAAAAATCTGATAGCATAAGTATGATTGAATGATTGCAACACAGCAGCTGCGCCCGCCTTGGTAGCGTAGATGGTAGCATGTCTGCCTCACATTCAAGAGGTCCCGAGTTCAAATCTCGGTCAGGGTGAGTTACCTGGATAAGGTTTTTTCCCGGGTTTTCCCTTATCCTTAAAGATTAATGTCGGGTAACTCTAAGCTCTATGGACCCCGGACCTATGTGAGCATCATTTCACCCATTTCATTCATCGTCTGATATGACTTGACGTTGGAGGACCTAAATTAAAAATAGGGGAAAAAAAAAAAAAAAGAGGAGCTGTTGTGTTCAAATTATGTTGGCTTAGTGTCATTTTTTTGGCTGCAACAGTTTTTTGTCATGTTCCAAGGAAATTTAAGAGCATGTAAAAGAACTTCAAACTTTATAAAGAGCAAAATTAAAGGGGTATTTCACGGCCATTGTAGGATGCTGAGAACTAAAGTAGATAGTGTGTGTCCATAAATAAGGAAAAAACAAAAATGAAACAGAAGATACCTCTTCCATTGCTGCAAGTGTTAATTACTTGAAGATTTTATGCTATTAGCACTTTCTGTTTAATTACAGGTGATAAGTTGGTATTTCCAAAGTTGGTATTGGTGGAATTATCTAAGGGGTTTCAGAAGTGAACAGTATATTTATGTGTGTTTGGAGAAATTTAATAATAGTGATGTCCAAATTAACTGAAAAAACTATTGTAGTTGGTTTTTAACACTCCATCACTTACATTTTAATTTTTTGAGGGACTAGTTTCGGTAGCTGTTGCTTCCATTTTCAACCCCTAAAGTCCAACCATCATCTGTTGTTATTGTTACTGCTGCTGCTTTTGTATGTCTTCTCTCAGGTGGTAGAATTATGAACTTCTTTATCAAATTATCAACTGGTGGGATATTACAAGGAACAAAAAGCCATACTTCACATAGCAGAAGATGTGTGTAATGTGTTTAACGCCCGCTTTTACTACATACGGCACCGCAGGCGATGACACTGATGATACATGAGATGAAGATGGAGCACCGGTGGAATGAGATGGCGGGGGAAACGGAGATCCCGGAGAAAACCCACCCCAACGCCGTGTTGTCCACCACAAATCTCACTTTGCGGTCGCCTGGGATCGAACCCGGGCCGCCTTGGTGAGAGCCAAGAGGTCTAACCACTGAGCCACGGCGTGGCCACATAGCAGAAGAAAATGTGTGCAACAAAATCTGATATTTAAGAAAATTAAGTTAAGCTAACAAAACCATTAAGACCACATTCACTAAAAAAAAACTGAAAGCGACAGCATATTCTGTGGACCACCTAGAAACATTTAATAAATTAAAAAAATACCTCTAAAAGTTAGGTGTATAATTTCACTTTTGGAATGACAGCCATGACCTTGACCCAAATCCAAAATTATTAAAAGGGATGATAAACCCTAGCAAACAGACAACATGGGAGAACATCTTAATGTGGAAAAATAAGGACAGAGTAATGAGCTTTGAAATCCCATCAGTTGATAATTTGATAAAGAAGTTCATAGTTCCACCACCAGAATGAAGATAACAGTTGACAACAACAATAGTCAGATCTTCGAGGTTGAAAATGGAAGCAGCAGCAGCTCCCAAAACTAGTCCCTCAAAAAATAAAAATGAAAATGGCAGAATGTTAAACTGACAAAAAATAATTTTTCGTGTACTTTAGTTTCAATTCACTGTCCACAGCCAGTTTAAAACCTGTCCAAATTCTCTTTGTACCTGACTTTTTGGTACTGAACTTTAGTATAAAATTGCCATAGTTGCTACTGGACCTGAAAGAAATGTGTACATTTCAGTTAAATTACGTAATTTTCTGTCAACAGCATTGTCATACTTTAAGTCCATGGGACTTTTTTTTTTTTTTTTTTGCATTTGATAATTCGTAGGTATTTAATTATCAGTTTATAATTAGTACTTTTGAATAGTGTAACATTTAGTTCTTCTGCAGTTAGAATGTTCATTTGACATTTTAACCTCAAATGACCAGAAAATAACAAGGCAATTAATTATCCCAATGAATATTACACAAATATAACTATTTGTAGCAAAAACTTCATTTATCTTAAGAAAAATGATGTCAAATTTTTCTTATTAATGGAGATCGATTTCACAAATAAATCGCTTGTATCATCAGTCCAAAACACTTCGTCGTCAAGGATACAGGTTACCATGTTATTAAGTTTTTTCAGTATCGCCAAAATCTGAAAACGAAACAAACCTAAAAACAGAATCAACTGCTGTTATTTCAAAATTCATTATGCGATGTTTATTTTTTAAAATAAATATCTGTTCCCAAACCATTAAATCTATTGGACAATTTAATTGTTTTAATAATTTAACTTCAGGATTTATTTCATTGTTAAATGATAAAAAATGATCTGCTACGGCTGATTTATCAGTTTGTTTATACTTAATGTTACGAAAATGTTCTTTCGTTCTGGTTTCCAAATTACGTTTTGTCTTTCCAATATAAACTTGATCACAATCTAAGCAATTAAATTGATAAATACCAGATTTTTTATTATTAGGAATATTATTTATTTTAGAGAAATGTAGTAAATTTTGAATACTATATTTATTTTGAGGAACTAAAGTTATACCAAATTCTTTAAAAAAAAATTTGAAAATGTTTATTAACCCAAGGATGGTAAGTAAATGTTTTAAAATTATGATCGTTTTTTATTTTTCTAAGAGTAGAAATATCATTAACAGTTTTTTGATATTTAAATTTTTGAATTTTTTTATGTATAAAGTCTTTATTAAAACCATTAATTAAAGCAGTATTAAGAATATCTTTATATTCCGTATTAAATTCCTCTTTATTCATTGGTTTATTTATTACTCTATTAATCAAACTATTGAAAACAGCAAATTTATGTGAAAAGGGTTAAAACTTTTATTTTTTATGTAATTATCGATATGAATAGACTTCCTATAAATACCAAAGTTTAATTTCTATTTCTTATTATCTTTAGACCTAGAAAAGGAAGAAATCCATTAATTTCAGTTTCTAATGTGAATTTTATAGCTCTATCTTGTAAATTTAGTAATTTTAAAGCATCATTAATTTGTTTATCAGGAACAGTAGCAAAAATGTCATCAACATATCTATACCAGGTTTTAAAAATCAAAGGGAATATTTTAGTGACTTGCATTTCGAAAAAACTCATAAAAAGATCAGCAAGAAAAGGTGAAAGAGGATTACCCATTGCTAAGCCAGAAGTTTGTTGAAAAAAAATTAACCATTTAAAGTGAAAAAATTTTGATCCAAACAAATTATTATTAATTACGTAGCTATCCCAATGAATCTAGTTAGTTATCTACTACTGATACAGAATATGCTGCTGTACACAGACAAAAGTACGGCAGAGCTCATTCAAAAGCTATGTAGTTCAGTCACAGCCTTCTTGAAAGCTATCCTTTGTACTTGTCTTTGAAGTTAACAAGGTATTAACTAACAATTTGCTGTAAAATCTTGATGAAACTTAAGAATTTTAAGATTTTGTTAAATAATTAAACGTTAACAAAGAAAATGTTTAAGTATTTTTAGCATTGGCTGGTGAAATGATAATTTCTTTATTTCTTTATGGTTTTCATGTGTAGATTACTGTTTATTTTTTAACTGTAATTTTGAAAACAATCTGAAATGTACCAGCAGCAGCACCACTACCACTATTGTCAGCAGTATCACCACAATCATTAGATAATGATATCGACAGCATCTTTTTAAGCACCTTGCCATCATTATATCAGCAGGATCAGTATCTATGAGCACCACTATTATCAGCATCATTAACATCTTCATTATGCTGGTGGGTAATGTAAACATGAAATCAATTAATTATCTGACATAATCGTGTAATTGGTGTTAAATTTCAGAGCAGCGCTGCAGTATCTAAGAAGGAATCACTTTCCCCAGACATCGTCAGAACTGCGTGAAGGTAGTCCAGAATTTGGTATCTTTAAAACCGCATTCCAAAAGATTCTGCAGTGCTTGATACTTTCTGGTAGCTGCACAGTATTAAAGGAAGTGATATCAATGACCACAAGCGAAGAACAACATATTTGTGAGGACAAGCTGCAGCATGGTTTATCTTCTTTCATGAAGAGGTAAATATATACAGTGATGTACTTTCTGGAGTGTAGTGATATATCCAGTTTTCATTCATGGTAATAAGCCGTCTCAAAAATTCACTGGGATTTTTACAGTAGAGCTCCAAATTCTTAACAGAAATAATTTTTCTTTGCAACTTATTATGAGGTGTCAAAAAACATGGCACCCATCTTGCACAGACCGTGTGAAAGCCCAAAGCATTACTTAAAATATTACCTGCACATTCTTTTGATATGTTTACAGCCTCTTTAATCTGCAGTTTTCCAGTACTAAATGATGAATTTGTTCAATGATCTCTGGTGTTGTGACTTCCAGAGGGCGTCCAGAGTGAGATTCATCACTAGTGCTTGTATGTACCATTTTAAACTCTGCAGCCCACCTTTTAATCATTGTATATGAAGAGGCAGAATGTTTCAATGTACTCTCCATTTCCTCCTCGATTTCTTTAGGCGTTATGCCTTTCAAATGAAAATATTTAATCACTGCTCGTTTTTCCAAATCCTGAATTTTCGTGAAAGCTCTTCACTTGTCTTGTTTAAAATGCTGTCATTCAAAAACTCAACAAGCTGTTGACCTATAACTATGGATACAAGCTAGTCTATAATTAAACTATATGATACTATGCATCAAACTGGCCCAGTAGTACCATCTCTATGTGAGGCCCTGACTTATCAGCTGACCCTCATATTACAAAAAGCAGTAATAAGTCATATAAAGAAGTCAGACTGTCTTTCTGGAAAACTTCCAGCCACCGCCACCACCACCACCGCCACCACCGCCACCGCCACCGCCACCGCCGCCGCCGCCACCGCCACCGCCACCACCGCCACTGCCACTGCCACTGCCACCGCCATCGCCACCGCCATCGCCACCGCCACCAAATATCATAATCCTTTGAGTTCAAGAGATTTTTGAAGTAGTGATAGTGATGCATGCTAACAATTTAGTTAATTATTGAGTCAAGTTTGATACATCACTCACATATTTAATAAGGAAATATGTTTCAGCACCTAACTGCTCTTATCCTCGGTTCGTAGTAGACTGCTTGTGTCATTCATCATGGTGGTGGTTGGCCTTGACTCTGGTTGTAGTTGATGAATGTCTGCATAAGTATGTCATTTGGTGGTATTCTAAAATTCATAATGTGAAATTTTTAAATTAGATTTAAAGGGAGTCGATTAATGACACTAAACAACAATTACTTTTATATTTTTCTGGAACATGTTTCAGAGACTTTGCCTCTATCCTCAACCAGCCATCGACTGGTTCTCATTGGTGTAGTTGATGATATTTTGTCATAGGTCTCCTACATAGGTCTCGTCAACTACACATATTCATATTCATTTATTACATCCGTAAATCATACAACTCATGATGTGGAATTGTCAAATTACTAACTACACAAAAAATAGTAACAAGAAACAAGAATTACAATAAGTTGTTAAGCATAATAAATTAATAATTAAAATTTACATTCCTTTATTCCTACCCTTTGTCATTTAAATACTCTTCTACTAAGTAGTAACACTTTTGTAACAAATACCTCTTTGATGTGCTTTTAAACTTTGTGAAGGACTCAATGTTTTTTATTTCAATTGGTAGTTTATTGTAGATATGAATTCCGTTGAATTTAAAACTGTGCTCATAATGAGAACCAGTCGATGGCCGGTTGAGGATAGAGGCAAAGTCTCTGAAACATGTTGCGGAAAAATTTAAAAGTAAGTGTTGTTTAGTGTCATTAATCGACTCCCTTTAAAAGGAATTCAAAATGTTATTTCAATTTTTTCTAATGTGTTCGCCAAACTTGGAATTTTTGGATTATTGGGAAAAACAGAACTTACTGATTTCAATGAGTACTTTTATCAACGTTTTTGCTTATTTTTATTTTATAATGTTAACTGTAGTATTGCAATTAATATTTCACACTCTGAGCCAATAAGCCATTATTGATGTGTCTGAGGAAGTTTGTAATTTTCCAAATGTCACCAGTGCATTGTTTAATGTAATAATAAAATGTGTCTATTTAGCACAATAAAACATAGGTAAATGGCCAACTACAAAAGACTGAGTATTTTAGTGGGACATCGGTCATTAACTCATCTGTTCAGTAATACAAAATTTTGTTCTCTGCAAAAAACACAGTATTGATCTAAAATGTCTAGACTTATTTCATTGGCAGCTGAACAGTAGCTGTTTAAGAATAATTATTCTGGAAATTAAATTGTTCTTTCATACTAGATGTCTGTAGGATAAGGTTGGGAAAGGCAGTCAGTCTGAAAAATGCAATGCCAGCCAGGAGATTCATAGTTAAAATCTTAGCTGTGACACTGAATTTTTCAGTCTGACTCTACCTTTTCAAATATTAGTTTTGTTTAGGAATTTTCTACCATACAATAGTTTTCCTACGACTCATTCATAAATGTTAATCTTCATCTCTTATTCCTGTAGATGCAGTTTTTCTTCAGACTCCAGTCATTCATTTTTCTCTTACTCTTCCCTGTTCCCTTTCTTCTTCATGAAGTAATGTAATTTGTACTGTTGAATTATAAATAAGCATTTTAGTCCTACTTAAAATATTTCTACTCCATAATATCCTAATCAAAATTCCAATCAATTTTCTCCCATCATAATAGATGACTCAGTAATAACTAAAAACCAGTATAAGATTATAAAACTTAATTCAAGAGAAAAGTTACATAATAATTGATAAATAGAGTTTCCATCAGAAGTACATAAGAATTGAAGAGTGCAAATTAGGAAATATTAGTTGTGGCTTCATTAAGAGAATAGTACAGTGTGATTTATATAAAACTGACATTTCTTTCATTAATTGTTTCAAAATGAATTGTGCTAGTGACAACTTATTATAATTAAACTGTAGAGGAATTTTGGGAGATTATTTACCTCTATAGCAAATGTTGAAAATGTCCTCTATCCTGCATAAGACATAACTCAACACATTATTCCATGTTACTGGCCACTTGTTGGAGTACTCTGTTGCCAATAGCTTGAATCTCCTGTGTGGTGTTGTGCTTCAGATCATCTAATGTGTGGGGACATGTGGCGTAAACTCTGTCTTTTAAGTAACCCTATAGAAAGAAGTCTGGCAATATCAGATCCGGAGATCTCGGTGGCCACAGGTTCCTGGAAATTATGCGGTCGTCAAAGAAACTTGCAATTAGTTCCATGGATTCATTTGAAGTATGTCATGTAGTGCCATCTTGCTGAAAATATCCTTGACTCACCTCTACATAGTCCAGTTGCTTAACAAACTCCATGAAAATCAGTCAGTACTCTGCAGTGTTCACAGTCTGGTTGGGGGGGGGGGGGAATGGCCCCCTGTTCTCTGTGCAGATATTGTGCACCAAACTCCGATTTTAACCGGGTGCATAGGTGCTTCATGGATGACATGTGGATTTTCGATAGTCCAATGGAGTGAGTTCTGTGAGTTCACATAACTGAATAAATGATATCATGCTTCATCTGTGAACCATGTGATGGACAATATGGCAGGATTTTGCTCAATGAACGTCTGAAACCAACATCAATAATTCAATCTTTTATCCTTATCTGGTTCCTGTAGCTGATGAACAACCATAACCTTATATGGCTTTAGGCCTGCACTTTTTGCAGCTCTCTGATACATTAAGTAGGTGTACTCTGTCTCCTGCGACAAATGTCTTAATGATTTTTTGGTTGACTGCTCAAGTCGTGTTCTTACGTCAACAACAACCGTGGGAAGCATAGATGAACGATGCTTACCTTTTTCACTCACTAGAGATCCAGTTGTTTCCAATTTGTTTACCAGTTCCAGTATTGTGTTTCTTTTGGGAGGATTGTTAACATCAAATTCTCTCTGGTATGCCCTTTGAGTAGCTGTAATTGAATTCGTAATCCGGTATTGCTTCACAAGGAAGAGTCATTGATTTAATGTGTACTGCATTTTCACGTTGACTAGAACAAAAAGTCGAAAACAGCTGCCAACAATAGCATTAGGAATAAAACATAAATATCTGTGCGTCTAGTGACAAGGAATCAAAACTCCAGTACATTCTGCTTAAATTGGTGCTAAAATTGGGTTATTGAATGAATTTCCTGTGGAATAATTAAAGAAAGAAATGTGTCAGTTCTATATAAATCACTCTGTAAAATATAGTAAACTTAATATATGATTAATATAATTTTTAGTCGAATTATGTGTTTCAAATGGGATGATTGTTTCGCCTTGAATGCTACTAGGTGAGCAACCTATCAGTCCTGCAGTGTTGCCGTATTGCATTCCCCCAAAGTGGTGTGTGATGAGTGCTCACTCAATCCATTTCTAATAAATACTGTTTGCGGTAACAGAACAATTTAGATTTTGCAAAAAGTGATGCATGAGGAAGGTAAAGGATAATTTTCTAACATAGCTGTGAAAACCCCATATTTTACATCAGATAGTTTTCCTAATACAAATACATAAAGTACTAATATATTATAATAATGCATTGCAACATAAGTACTGGAATGAACATCATTATTGGCTGGCATGCATGCATATACATATATTTGTAATTACTCAGAACTGAATGTAAACGTCTGTCGTGACACAATAAAAGAATTACTTTGAATAAGCCAAGGTCTTTGTTAAATTGGAGAGAGAACAAACAGTAAACTTCCTGCTGGTCTGTATGTAGAATGCTGCCCGGCATTATGTTTGTTTATGAATGGTTCATAACCTCTATTTACTCTAGAGAGTTCAAATTAATATTATTCATTATTAAATTTTAGATGAGTCGCATTTTTTACACATCTGTTTCACTTTCGCGAAAGTGAAACAGATGTGTAAAAAATGCGACTCATCTAAAATTTAATAATTTTTCGCTTCACTGTGGTGTTCCAATACAGTTGAATCTCGTAATATTATTCAGTTGTTCTTCTGTTTAAAAACCAGGAAAACTTGTATCAGCTGGATCAACTTGCAATTGAAATGAGATATGAGGTAATCTGTTTCTCCCTTAGCACTGCCAGAATCATCCAATTGAGTTAATGTGGGCTCAAGTTATGTTGCAAACAGAAATAATACTTTTAAACTGACTGACATTGAATGACTTATTCACGAAGAAATTGACAAGGTAACTCAAGACTTGGAATACTGCGTGAGATGTGGAAATAAATTACAAGAAGGTGACTTTTGGACAAAAATAGCACATGACAAGATTTCGAAGCCTATTATCTTAAATTTGCAATACTCAGACGATGAAGACAGTGGCAATGACGAATTGCCGAATCTTGACGTAAGTGACCTTCACAGCTATATGAATATGCCAGTGGCAGTTCTGTTGGATTAGAAAAATAGGCAATTTATAAATCATAATTACAATTATATCATTTATAACATGTGCATAATATTGCAGGTTTTGTAATTTACATCCTCCAACGTTAAGTCATATCGGACGATGGATGGAATGGGTGAAATGATGCTCAAATGAGCCCAGGGACCATAGAGCTTAGAGTTACCCTACATTCCTCTTTCAGGATAAGGGAAAACCCCGAAAAATACCTTATCCAGGTAACTCACGCTGACCAAGATTCGAACTCGGGACCTCTTGAACGTGAGGCAGACATGCTACCACCACGCTACCAAGGCAGACATTGCAGTTGTGATTTCAACTACTGCATTACTATAAAAGTTTTGACAATTCAAATTTGGATTCCCTTGTGTTTAGTACCAAGCAGACTAGGATAGTGTGTGAGAGAGAGAAATATGAAAGGAGTGGGAGTAATGACGTGGCAATACTAAGCACGTTAACACATCTGATTCACCAATGTCCAGAACTCTTCCCATTTGAAACACATAATAGTATAGTTGATACATGGTGTATGACAATTTGAAATTTCTAGATTGTCTTATGTCAAAAAGTGTTTTTAGTGGTAAATAAATAAATAAAAAAGTGATTGTGTTCTACTTTACTGCTTATATTTTTGCCAAGTCTGTAAGTGATTAATAACTACATTTTCTTTCTTCCTTTTATTTTTTTAAATATAGGTTGAGTGAAACAAACCAAATGAAGGCCATTCAAACAGTGTATAAAATATTTACAGAGTCTGGTCAGTATAGCCCGCATGTTCGTTATCACTGTGTGCGGAAGTTCCTTCAACCTCTTATTCAAAAGAGCAAGATGTCAGCTGCTTACACGTTTTTCAAAGAAAATGTTCTAAGTTTGATAGTTACACTGGATGGTACTTTAGACAGACTTGAAGGAATCTTGGCAATGCATCATTTAGTGGGGAAGATTGGAGCCTGGAATTTGATTGAACTAATGTTTGCAAAATTTGACAGCAAACAGCTTGAAGGTGAAGACAATGAGATAGTTAAAGCAGCTTTTCCAAATCAAGTAAAAACTGGGAAAGAACTTCTACAAAATATTTCACGCATGTAAGTTGGATATATTAACTATATAAATAACTGAATAAATTATAAACAGGAGGAAAAGAATGTCAAATATAATAAAACCTTAATTATCGTCATTCAGTTAACTGTTAAGCTCATTAACTGTCACCATAATTTTAGTTTTGTGTGTATTAAATGAAAATACCCAATAAATGGCAAAAATTAACTTGTTTTGTGAATGAATTCAGCATATAGAATTGGCATACAAGGGTAGACCGAAAAGTTTCCAACCTAATAAAGATGCAAGACATTTTTTCAGAAATTTATTTTATTATTATTTTTCAACATAGTCTACTTGTAACTGTAATTTTTCCTATCTTGGAAGCACTTTTTAAACTCACTTTTTCATGGTGTTCAGCTCCTTCAGTGATTCTGTTTTTATCTCTCCAATGGTGGCAAAATTGTGTCCTTTCGTGGTACTCTTTAGCCTCAGAAATAGAAAGAAGTCACAGGGGGCCATGTCTGGTGAATACAGTAGCTGAGGCAACACAACAGTATTGTTTTTTTTCCAGAAAATCAAAGGCAAGTATTGAAGTGTAGGCGGGAGCATTAGTGGGATTCAATTTCCACTAGTGGTTTTGCCACAGTTCTGGTCGATTTTTTGGATTACTTCACAAAACGGTGCATAGCTTCCATGTAGTATTCCTTATTGACCATATGACCATATGGCAGGAACTCACAATGTGAGTCCATTGTAATCAAAGAAAACGGAAGAACCTTCACATGTGATCAAACTTATTGAACATTTTTCAGTCATGGGTAGGGATCCCAGATGTCCTGGTTTTACCAGTGTCGAATTGTAGCCTTTTTTATTCAGTTGTCCTGATGTCCCGAAAAGTTTTACCTGGGATGTTAAATGTCCCGGTTTTTTAGAGGTTTATTAGTACTGTGACTTTGTGGGTTCATAGAATTAAGTTCAAGTTGTAGAAATACAAATCGTTCTTTATTTCCGTAGAAATACACTGTTCAACATTACATCACATATATAACACAATCTTCCAAGGTCGATGACAATAACAAACAGCGTTCTGATTACAACATCAGCTCTCATTACAACAACACTTCACAGCTGTTTACTGCTTACGAACACTCTTAGCGAGTCGTCGCTGTCTTAAATACCTTACTGATAATTTCTAGACTATTCTAAAATAAACCAGAAAAGGAATAATCACTATCAGTCAAGAATGCACCAGAAATTTACATTTATCTCAGTTTTTTTTGGCAGACCTTTATCTGTGTGCTATCTTTATCTGCCGGCTCTTTGTTTCCACACTGCCCGCCTACCAGTTCCTTTGTGTCAACAAGCCGAGCGATCATAGACAATGGGTTCGCGACACTGCTCCCTCCTCAAGGCTGGTAGTCCCGAACAGCACCATCGTAGTGGGCCAGACGATCCAGGTGTACCACCAACATCTTCCCTCGGGGCACCTTCTGGATGCGGTAGACCACGTCATTAATCTTCTTCACCACCAAGTACGGTCCTTGCCATGGTTTGCAAAGCTTCGGGCATCGTCCCTTGGTCCGGGTAGGGTGGTACAACCAGACTAGGTCACCTAGCTGGAACCCTTGGCTGTTGGCTTGCCTGTCGTATCGGGTCTTCATGTGGTCGCTCGCCTTCTGGATGTTCTGACGAGCCATCTCATGCACGTCGTGGAGATGGTGCACCAGGTTCTCCACATACTCGGTAGCTGGTTGTTTTGCATCCGGGGGGGGGGGGGGGGGGGGCTTCCAAAAGCCAGATCACAGGGGAGGCGTAACTCTCGGCCGAACATTAAGCTGACTGGCGTCATCCCAGTGGTGTCGTGTGTTGACGAGCGGTAGGCCAGTAAGAACAGTGGCACCTTGACGTCCCAGTCTTGCTGATGGCTGGCCACGACCTTCCTCAACTGTTCTTCTAAGGTCTTGATGTATCTTTCGACTGGGGATATAGAGGTGTTGTACGGGTCTTGTTAACCCCAAGTCTTTCTAGTGCCTCCTTCATTAGGTTGGATTCAAAATTGATGCCCTGGTCGCTGTGGAGCTCTAACTGCACCCCAAATCGGCGGAACACTTGCTCCACGAGGCAGTCTGTGATTGTCTTTGCCTCCTGGTTCGGGATGGCATATACCTCCGGCCACTTGGTGAAGTAGTCCACGACCACCATCAGGTACTTGTTGCCTTGGTCGGACACTGGGAATGGCCCAGCTATGTCGACAGCGATCCTTTCGAATGGCGCTCCGACGTACTGCTGCATGTGACCCCGGCTCCTAGTCTGGGGGCCACGACTCGCCGCACACATGTGACGTTGATGGCACCATCTCTCAGCATCTGCTCGGAGCCTCAGCCAGTAATAGCGCTGCCGCAGTTTGTCGATCGTCCGGTTTGCTCCCAGGTGTCCTCCTGAAGTACCGGCGTGCACTTTCTCCAAGACTTCTGGGACCTTACTTCGGGGAAGTACCAACTGCTCCCTCTGCGTCTTCCCATCAGGCGATTCCCATACCCGGAACAGCACGCCCTCTCTTGTCTTCAGTGAGTCCCATTTGGACCCAATAGGACTTGCAGGTGGCGCTCCTCGGAGCGATGTCCTCCCAGGTTGGTCTTGTCCCTGCCTCCACTTGCCTCAAGAGTGGCCCCAAGTCTGCATCCACCAGCTGCTCCCTCCTCAGGCCTGCATTATCCCAGCCATCCGCAGGCACAGCCGTGGCCACTCTGACAGCTGCGGCACGCTCCTCCTCCACTCTTGTGCATTGGCCGCACTCCTCTCTACAGGGTCTTCGGGACATGGCGTCTGCATTACCGTGGCTCTTCCCTCTACGATGTGCAGAGGTGAAGTCGTACTCCTGCAGCCTCTGTACCCAGCGTGCTGTCTGGCCTTCCATGGTATCTAAAGCTCATTAGGCAGGTTAGGGCGGAGTGGTCAGTCCTTAGGTGGAATGGCTTACCATACAGGTACTTGTGGAAGTGCTCTAATATCTTTACTACCGCCAATAACTCTTCCCGGGTGACACAATAGTTCTTCTCTGCCTTGGATAGCGTCTTGCTGTAGTAGGCTATCAGCCGCTCATGGCTGTCCTGGATTTGCGATAGGACGCCTCCAATGCAATGGTCGCTAGCATCGGTGTCCACAGTGAAGGTGACGCCTGGTTGTGGAAACCCCAAAATTGGAGCACTGCACAGGGTCTTCTTCAGGTGCTGGAAAGCGCCTTTGGTGTCATCTGTCCACACAAGGTCGATGTTCCTCTGTCAGGCGGGTGAGGGGTTTGGCAATGTTGGGGACCCCTTTATGAAGCGGTGGTAATAACTGCACAGCCCCAGGAAAGTGCGCAACTCTAGCTTATCCTTTGGTCGAGGCCAATCTCTCACAGCCTGTGTCTTCTCCAGGTCTGTGGCCACTCCGTTTGGTGAGACTATGTGGCCCAAGTAGTTATCTTCCTTGCGGAAGGGCTGGCACTTCTTCGCGTTCAGCTTCAAGTTGGCTGATGGTCTTCGAACGTCTTGCCGACGATAATGATGTCGTCCAAGTATAGCAGGCATGTGTCATATGTCAATCCTCTCATTACTGATTCCATGAGGCGTTGAAAAGTGGCTGGTGCATTGCAGAGGCCAAAGGGCATAACTGTGAACTGCCAAAGCCCTTGGCCTGTCGAGAATACAGTCTTCTCCTTGTCTCTGGGGTCTAGAGCCACCTGCCAGTAACCTGACTTCAGGTCCAGGGTCGAGAACCACTGTGTACCAGCTAGCGTGTCCAGAGTGTCTACAATCCGGGGTAAGGATAAACAGTTCTTCTGGGTGACAGCGTTCAGCTTCCTGTAGTTCACCCTAGTGTAGTGTCACCCTAGGGGATGGTGATGATGACGCCGACATGCCCCTCTCCGCTACGGCCCTTACTCGTTTTCCGATTGCTCTCCCTGGTGTGGGCAGTCTCTCTCTTGGTGTCCCGGCTATCCACATCCCCAACACAGGCCACTAGGTCTTCGCCGGCGTCCCTCGATTGGTCTTCGTCTCCCGTGTAGCGGATACTCCTGGTTCGCGATGTTGGGATAGCCGTCACCTTGGCCGCCTCCGTCCTTAATGCTGCCGTTAGCGCCTCGTGGATGGTTTTATAGTCGCCAAGCATTAGGCGCTGGCGAATCTCCATGTCTCGTACCCCGTCAACAAATGTGTAGGCGACTTCCCGGGATACGAACTCTGGTGGGAGGTCGATTAAGGCTTTACTAGCAAGCTGCTTGATTGCCTGGGCGAACTCCTGCAGTGTGTCCCCTGGCTGCTGCGACCCAGATTTCAGCTGGCTGCCGTAGGCTGTGGCTAAGGGGTGGTTTCCTAAGTGGTTTTCCAGGGCCTCCCAGATGTCCTTGGGCGCCGCTGCTGTTTGGACCACATTCAGGATCTCTGCGGACCGTTCCTGGAGGCTGGCTATTAGCTGTGTGGCCTCTTCCTCTGGTGACCACATGTTGTGCTTGGCCACTGTGTCGAACTGGCGGCAGAAGACTTCAAACGTTGACGTGCTGTCGTACTTAGACGGTTTGACGCTCGCAGATATGTCGCGTCCTGGCGCGTCGGCCTTCAATTGCTTTAATTTTTTTGCCGACGATGTCCTCCAACCCGGCGTTCAGGGACTTGGTGTTGCTGCCGGCCTTTCCCTCTAGGTCATTAACAGGGTTCGCTAGGTCTTCGATGCGCTCGTCCTCTTAACCCATCCGATTGCCCAGCTGCGTGACGTTCTCCTTCACGCCGGCCAACTGCTCTTCAAATTTAGCGGCCAGGGCCTCGTTCGCAGCCTTCATTTCGGTTAATTCGGCCTTCATTTCTGTAGCCAGGCTGTCGTTCGCCGCTTTCATTTCCGTAATTAATTCGGTCATCTTCGCGGACATCTTCGCGGCCAAGTTTATATTTGCCGCCTCCGCCTTCGCAGCGAGGGTGTCATTCGCTGTTCTGGTTTCTTTCAGCTCTTCTAAAATTTTTGCAAATGTAGCCTCCATTGTTGTATGTTCCACTCCTTACACCAATTGTGATTTGTGGGTTCGTAAAATTAAAAGTCAAGTTTGCAGAAATTCAAAATGTTCTTTATTCCCATAGAAAGATACTTTTTGTACACCCCTCATAGGTTCTAAAAGTGACGTGTCATACACACAGTAGACTCTGGCTGCTTCACCACACATAAACAACCGAACAAAATCACTCCCGCTACACTTCAAAGGTTCACAGTTCTTCACCTTCAGCTCACTACACAAGTCCATTGACAGCAGTGGCACTTTTATATCTCCACTCATTGTTCTAGAAATTAGTGAAACGTTTTGTAACCATCAAGAAAGCGAACCTTCCAGTCATCTATCTGTCTCTGTCTTTCTCTGTTTCGACACGCTTTTATCTCTGCACTGCACTATCTGTCTCTTTGTGTGCGCCGGCTGTGCCCGTCGCAACAATGGCTCACGACAATATAATTGAACTGTTAGTAAATGAATCATATATTGTAAAATTCAGAATAACTTGGTAGTCAAGGAATACAAATGGCACACAAAGCAGACCAGAACATCTAATATTACTAATGTTATGGATAATTGGGTGAATAAAGGATTAAGAAAAAAACACCCATACATATTTATTCATGGATCTCAAAATTTGTAGTTCCAATTAAATCTCATCAAATTTTTGGGTGGAATGCAATACCTTCTCTACTTAACAATGTACATGGTAGTGAAAGTAAATTGGTCAGTTACAAAAAAAAAATGACCCAGTGCGTGCTCAGAATTCACTTTGCACTTTGCTATGGTTATGCATTCTTGTTTTCGTTTCAGGTTGTAGTGAACCAAAATGCAGTGTGCTGTTTTGCTTCTTGTTTTCACTCTGGTTTCCTTTTTTGGTTTCCTGAACTAGTCTCCACTTTTAAATAATTCATCTGCATTTAAACCTAGGCAAGACTAAATCAAACTTATAATCTAGAATTACTCACTATTTGAATAAGATAGAAGCAAAAGGCTTTCTTCAGGTAGATTTAACTGAATACAAAGTTTTAATAAAACTTTGACCATGGAATGTGATTGTGACTTTGTTTTAGGAATTCATTATGTACGTCAATTACCTTTATGTTCTATGACAGGGCCTATAAATATCGTGAGCGTGACCTGCCCAGCAACCTGTGTGATAATACAGAGGTGGTGAAATTTTTCCGAAAATCCCAGTGTGCAGCATACAATGCTTTAGTCAGCATTGTTAGCAATACCAAACGTGAAAGTGCACATGGAACATTCTATGTTAAATTACTGTTTAATGAGAGCAACACTCAGGTAAGTAACTTCTTTATTAAAGTGTGAATGTATTAGTAAAAAGGAATCTAGGTGTTAAAGGGTAAAATGTTTTTCATGTTATTTACAAGGGGCATTTGGAAATGATTTACAACTGCAAATATTCTAGAACAAACATACATTGTTCTTCATTTAAAACCTAAAGGAGCACAACGTTTTGCCTCTCCCTTGACCTTGCTGGATTCCTCCACTACCGGCTGCTGTTGTGTGTATGGGCTAGCGGTGTGCGCTCCACTCAGCAGTATTGTACCAACCACCAACATGAACAGGGGCTTGACTCTAGAGCAACACATTATATGTGTAAAAGTTATTATAAATGGGAATATCAAGCCGAGTTCACAGGGAGTATATTAAAATGTTGCCTGGTGAAGTGCCTCCTTCCTGATTTGCAGTTCACGACATTGTGAAGAAATTTGAAACCACTGGTTCTGTGACAAACAAAAAATGAAGGCTTAAACATGCAGTGATAACAGAGGAAAAGTTGGACAATATAGGTGCAGTTTTGAACGTTCACCAATTAATCAAAACCATTCCAAAATTAGCACAACAGGTGGGAATTTCAGAGTCTTCTGTACTTAGAACAACTAAATTACTTAAACGAAAACTCGCTTGCCGCGGTGCATGTGTTGGGCTACAAGCACCTTGCTGCCTCAGTGCGTGCTTCGCACGGTTTGTCTTCTGTAGCAGTGGCGATCCGTACTTCAGTGTCAGTTTGATATGGAAGGGCACTCATTAAAGCGAAGGGCACCCACCCCGACACATTATTTTAGTCCCGAATGGGAAACTGAGTACTTCTTCATGGAATGTAGCAGTGGTGCTATTTGTTTAATTTGCCAGAAAAATATTGCAAGTGCTGAAACGATTTAATCTTCAGCGACATTTCAGTACATTTCATGCTAATGATTATTCGGCCCTATAAAAAGGATGCACTGCAGAGATACAAAAACTCAGAGAAAAGATCACATTGCCGGAAGAGGAACAGGAAGAAGGGGATGGTGAAGTGGCAGAAACCTCAGTTTATGTGAGTTACGAAATAGCACTAGAAATTGCCTGATCTTCTAGTAGTTTTTCTGATGGTCCATTTATTAAATGACGCATGCTTATAGCTTCAGGTAAATTCACCCCTGTTAGTGTTCACCAGTTCGGGAGTGTCAATCTGTCACCTTATACTATTTCATGCAGAATTCAAGATCTGGCGGACAACATTTACGCTAAACTTATTGAAAGAGATAGAGAATTTGTTGCACTCTCTATTGCACTGACTTATCAAGTATGGCTCAGTTACGTAGTTTTATTCCTGGAGTAAATGAACATTTGGAAGTTGTGGAAGAAATGCTAGATCTGGTGCCAGTAAAAAGCACAACAGGAATCACCTTGAAATGTGACACTGAGTTAGCTGACAGCTACAGATAGAGGAAGTTTGCTACTTTTCTACAGGAAATTTTCTAAATCAAGATTCCATTGATTACACAGACATGCCGCATCTATGATAGCAATGTTTGGTTCGACCTATGTATGTGAATACTTATTTTCAGCTATGAAACACATTAAAACCCCTCAGTGAGCCAACATCAATGATCATAACTTGAAATGTGCATTAAGGGTCCAGAGTTGTGTTCCATTGTCTCCAAATGTGGCAAATATTGTGAAAACTAAAGGATGTCAGAAGGCAAGAGTTTCTACTGAAAACTGTATGTATCAAAATTCTTAATTGAAATGTGAATATTCATTTAATATGATGTGTAATATCACTATATAGTAAATATTACTCTGTTATTTGGTATTTTTCAATTGTCTGAGGATCAAAATTGTACTAATTTCGATAAAGTATTGTTTCGTTCTTATAATTAAAAATATTGCTTTTTTATGCCATCATTTGGTTCTATAAAATTGAAGGCTATAATAATCTTACTGGTATTGGGTTGTTTTATATATAATTTAATAGCAAGTGCCACAGAGATATTAAACCACGTATTATACAGTTTCTGGATTGTTCCTTAACTACTAACATGTCCTTAATTATTTAATGGTAATGCAAGTGCAAATTGTGGAATGCCACTGCGCGAGGTACTGTCTGGCACATCTACCTAGCACTTGCCAGCAACGACCAGGCACACTGGCACCGTGCGAGCTGTGTAGGCACACCGTGCATGTCAGTTGGTGGAGCCTGATCCAGATGGAACTTCCAGAGAGCGGAGATCCAGGGAGAATCGGCAATGTGTGTGAATGATGATAGTGCTAATGGAGGAGGAGAG
The DNA here is from genome assembly GCA_030765055.1 of Mantis religiosa. NCBI lineage: Eukaryota > Metazoa > Arthropoda > Insecta > Mantodea > Mantidae > Mantis > Mantis religiosa. The sequence continues at coordinate 190,391,172 of CM060949.1, read as the reverse complement.
GAGGAAATTCAGAATTGTCGGTCAGTGGTATGAGAAGGAAAAAAAAAAAAACACACACACATACATATAGTGAAATAAGTGTAGGAATACGAGGGATTTGAAAGGAAATAATTAGGTGGGGGAAAATTCCAAGAAGGGATGTATCGCCAAGGGTTGACCAGACTGAAATGGCTAGGTAAATTGCAGGAAGGGAAGTGAAAATAGAGAGGGGTCATGAGAGGTAGAGGAGAGGATTCGAGAAAGGGAGATGAAGTAAAATGTAAAAGGAGGATTGTTAAAAAAGAAGCAAGTGAAGTTTAATAACTGTAATAAGGAAAGGTGAGAAGTAACAGTGAGAAATCTCAGAAAAGTTAGATCAAGGACATGGCTGAGTGAAGTGATCATTGTAAAAAGTTGAAATAAGAGTTAAGTAATAGATAAAAAAAGAAACTGTGCAAATAGGAAAGGTGGAAGTCAAAATTCATAATAGAAATAATAATAATCTATTAATCTATTAAAGGGCTGTCCTAATGGCAAAACGGCCAGTTCCTAGCTCTGGATAGCTCATGATATATTCTCTTTAGTATAGGTACTCAATAAATTATTTATCTATATATCTAATTGTCCTCATTTTTTCTATAAACCTATAAAAATGTTGAAACAATTGCTTTATTCAAAAACACTAAAACTATGTATATTAAATGATTGCAATTCAAACAAATATGCTCATAACTTGTCATAAAAAAGTTAAGGGGAAAAAAATAGTGTGTGATAGAAACTTTATGGTTTTGAAACTGATTTTAGCATGCTATAAATACTTTAAAAACAAGCAAACATCTGAGGCAGTAATTCCATTGCAGGCTAGTGTTTATATTTATTTACTTTATATTGTGACTTTGTGGGTTCGTAGAATTAAAAGTCCAATTTGCAGAAATTCTAAATATTCTTTATTTCCGTAGAAATACCCTTTGGTCAACCCTTACAGTAGCAGAATTACGTAACATATACAAATATAGCCTTCAAGGTCATCTGCCACACCCACAAACAAAGAGTTCACTTTCAAAACACAGCTGCACTCACACGAATCCAATTGCGACTCTCCCTCACTGGCGATCCGCGACTTCTTTTATAGCTCCACTCACTGTTCGAGAAATTACTGGTATTTTCTGTAACAGATAAGACGACACTAGAACATTCCAGTTATCTATCTTTATCTGTTTCGGCAAGCTTTTTATCTCCGCGTCGCACTATCTGTCTCTTTGTGTGCGCCAGCTGCAACAATGCTCTTGACAATATTCTTTGAGTAGAAATATTTGTTTATCAGTTAAGTCCTTATTGTCTTAATTGTCTTCAACATTTATTTCCTTAAATAAAACAAAAGTAAAAACTTGCATGTATTGAAATAATGTAATGCTGGTTGTTAGTTTGATTTTTTTGTATTATGTATTCTATGTCCCTGAGCCTGGCTCGAAGATGGGACCAAGTGAACAAAACAAACAAACAAACAAACTTAAATTGGTGAAGTAAATAATTGTATAAAACTTTGATATTGCTTTCATTATAATATGGTACCTAGTGAACCTCTTTAGTCTGTTTCTAAAATAGTTCACTTTTGTTCTTGTGTTGTTTGTGAATACATGTTTATATTTGTTTCTTCTTCATGTGTCCATACTATACGTTTTATATCTTTATGTATATAAGGGTAGTGTGTCTTTTTTTAGTTGTGAGTGAGTGTATGGAAGTATAATATACTTTTGATATACTATCTTCATCCATGATTTGTATTATTTATTGTGAACTATTGAAAGCAAATAAAGAGTCAGGTCTTTTGGAAAAAATGGTAACTGGTGATGAATAATATTGTCGCTACAATACACTGAGTAAAATATAATATAATAAATAAGGTAACAAAAAAATATTGTAAATCATTTCTGAACACCCAGTATAATATGAGTTCTGTATCTAGTAAAATAATTCTTTAAATTCTCTTTGCTTTTGCAGTACATTAAATCACTTAAGGAAAATAAACTTTCTCAATGTATATTGTTCTTACCTTTGTAAAAACACCAGATGGCCATTTCACAGTCATTCATGTATCATCAGCTGTTGGTTGATTGAGATTGATTTTTCTTAAGTGATAAAATGAAGTTGTTGCTTACTATACATTTGCTAATAAACTAAAGATAAACAATTTATTAAATAGACCTGTTTGTTTGAAGCGTTTTACTGTAAAATGAAGTTAACAATCAACAAAGGCCCCTCTGTCAGGGTGAATCCAGGATGTTTATGTAACTGGGAGTTTACCAGATGATTTGGGATCTATCTCCTGAAGCCACACATCTACAATTTTGAATATAGCTCTAAACACACACACTTTTTTACAACCATTATTTTAGTCAATCTTTTTTATTTCAAATCAGCATAAAAGTCAAGTGAAATCATTTACATTTAAACTATATAATGTTTATCGAGATTCAACTGTATTGGAACACCACAGTGAAGCGAAAAATTATTAAATTTTAGATGAGTCGCATTTTTTACACATCTGCTTCACTTTCGAAAGTGAAGCAGATGTGTAAAAAATGCGACTCATCTAAAATTTAATAATATATAATGTTTATTCAATTGACACTTGAATAAGAGTAAATAGCATAATATTTTTAGTTTTACAGTAAGTTTTAAACAATGTTATCTCTGGCCCAAATTAATTCTTATTAGGGAAAGTTAAAATGTAGGTAAATGCCTTTTCATTACAAGAAAATACTTCAATTGGTTTTACAAAAATTATTTAAGTATTAGTGAAACTATAATGCGAGTGGACAGTATTGAGCTATGACATCCAGTGTGATAATCTGTCTGCAAATGTGGAATTGGAGGAAATATTTTCATTGGAAATATTTTCATTTATGATCGGAGAACTCGTTTCACTCTCACTTATTTGTCTTCATATTATAGTGATGTATGTTGAGAATAATATCAGGACTTGACAACTTACAAGCATATAATGAAGTAAAAGTAAAAAAGATTGAAGCTATTAACAGTGAACCAAATATAATTAATTAAACTATTTTGGCATTTTACACTTGACTATATTTTAATTTTTTGAGGGACTAGTTTCGGTAGCTGTTGCTTCCATTTTCAACCTTGAAGGCCTTTGAGGTTGAAAATCGAAGCAACAGCTCCCGAAACTAGTCCCTCAAAAAATGAAAATGTAAGTGACGTAGTCTAAAGAACTGACTAGATAGTTTTATTGATTAATTTGGGCATCACTGCTACTAAATTCCTCCAAACACATGTCATTATACATAATAATGGTAAGTAAACTTCATTTATCTTTGTATATGTTATAACAGGACTAGTATTGCAAAAACTTCAGTTGAGTTATTTATAAATGTATCTGCAAAACTAGTCCCGCTATAACATATAATATCAAAGATAAGCAAAGTTTAGTCACTGTTATAGTTAATGGAATGTGATGAAGTGTTTTTCATTAAGTCATTCAGAGCTACAAAATGTTAGACCTACTTGCATATTCAAGGTTGTTAAGGCAGTTCAAATCTGCTAGGACTGTCCTTCCTTAGCAACTGTTTTTCAGGTTTTCCTCAGTTCTTATAACTAGTAAATGCTGAGGAGGTGCCCTAAAATTAGACTTGGGATCTTTCCTTCTCAAATTTCCTTTCCTATTATGATTTCATTTAATATATCACGTAGTCACCATGTGTGCAACTGTCTAAAGGAGAGTGAGCATTAAACATTCGCAGTGCTAGCAGCAAAGACCTAGAAAAAATAGCTATAGTTATTGATTGCATCATTTCCATGGTACACACAAGCAGTCAAAGTGAATAGAATGATAAAAAACATATACAAAGTGGGTCAGTGTTTGGTATAGTATTTGATTTACATCTATGTCCTTGCAGTGAGTTCTGGGTTGATGTAACTTGCAATTTATATTGTGACTTCATTCAGTTTATAAACTGACGTCATACAGTTTTCACTTTTACTTAATAAACTAATTAACCTTTCAATGAGTATTTTCTAACACACACTATTACTTCAGAATGGGAACTAGTCCCAATAGTCACTGTCACTTTACTTTCCTTATGATGTGATGAAATATGTAGCATGATATAGCCTCTTCTTTCAGGTAGTTCACGTCAAACACAAGACGTCTCTAATCCCTTGCAGTACGGTACTCATTGTACATTGCAGCTTAAATCACTAATAGCAATACACATTTTCTTTCACATTAGAAATGCACTTGCTAACTTACTAACTCCACTTGCTGAAGCACTTGATAATGTAGCATTGGGTATTTTCACAAAGTTCCAGAATGTTTGAGATGGAGAAACTTCCAGAAGATTCTGGCTATCTGTTTATAGGGCTTCCAATGTTTATACTGCACAAGCACGCTGCTTATCTGTTTACCATTCAGACTGCCTAATGCTTACCTCCCAATAATTTTGAGACATAGCCACTGCATTACAATATTATTTGCTTGGATAACTATTAGGACTTTTTAAATCACTGGATGACATAATTCTGTTTTACAGTAAATTTAAAGACTATTTTTAATAGCTTTCAATCTATATCAAGCAAAGAGCTATAAATAAATTAGGAGCAATTTGACTATGATTTGAAAACACTAAAGACATAGCAAGAAATAGGCTCAGTGAGAAGTGTAGGGATTCAAAAGTTTGTATTAATTGCCTACACTAGCCATTTCACAATTTGTGTAAGGAAAAAGAAAAAAAAAAAATTAATCCTAAGCAACCACAGTATCTGGTGCAGCAGCTATGATGATAAATCCACATAGTTAAACATACTGCTCCCAATTTAATGTTTATCAAATTTCAGTTTGGTTTGGTTTAATAAACATTGCCATGCTTTATTTTGAAGTAAGCTGTCTTAATTATCTCAAAGACGTTGAGTAATTAATAACTTTTTTGAAAGCAGTTTTTCTGTATCTAGATTTGGGAAAAGCTGATTGACTGCAAAAAAACACATAGGTATTTTCTGGAGTGGGAGGAAATTCCAAAAAGACGGAAGCAGCTTGTGAGCATCAGGAGAGAAGTTCATGCTGAACGATTTGCTCAGGGGTTGGAGTCGCAGGCACCAAGATATATCCCAACTACGTCTCAGTACCTCTTTGATAGCACTCTAAGTGAAGATGTTATACTGTATGACTACACTACTTCAATACTTCAAACCCCGTCATTACTAACTCCGGATGTACAGCACATTGTATCACAGGTAAAGAAGGGATTCAAATAGAATATGATTAAGGGAATCAGCTCAATTTGTTTAGTTAAAAGTGTAATCTATTTTTTCTTATTTAACATTGAGTGATTTTAAGTTTTATTTTCATTAGTACAAAATTGAATCGAGAATATATTGACACATTGCTTCACTCCAACGGTTTCAACCCAAATTTAGTAGACAAAACTGTTAACAGACTCAACAAAGCTAAGAAAATAAAAGAAACCACCACCCTAGAACCTACAGGAGAAAAAGAGAAAAAACTTTTTAAAAAATTCACCTTCCACCCATCAGCCTATAACAAATTCCAAAAAATCTTCTCAAAACACAACATAACTCTTGCACCTCAAAATAGGTTTAATATCAGAAATTTGTTAAAAGGCCCTCCCAAAAATTCAATCACTACCAAAGAAAAACCAGGAATCTATGAGATCAAATGTGAAACTTGCCCTAAAATTTATATAGGAAAAACAAAAAGAAATATTAACATCAGAACTAAAGAACATATGAGAAACATTAAAAATGGTGAAACAGAAAAATCAGCAGTGGCTTTTCATTTTTTGAATACTAGACATGACATCAATTTGGAAACATCTCTAATAAAATACGTTAATCACCCCATAGACCTTTCCGTATGGGAAAAAATCTTCATTAACAAAAATCGTCATAGAGTCATGAATTTTGAAACTCCACCACCGGACATCTTTGACAAGTACATCACGCCATCTATTGACAATACGGAGAAGGAAGAAACCACTACAACTTGCACTAGTCGAGTATCAGCTGAGGATAGGAGCAAGAGCTCTTGAAACATGTCCTGTGAATAAACAGTGTGAGTGAAGCAATGTGTCAATATATTCTCGATTCAATTTTGTACTAATTTGTGCTTCACTGTCCCTACGCTTCTTTCAAGTTTATACTCTTTATTTTCATATTCTTTTTAGTTTTCAAGTTATGAATTTCAGAAATAAATGTTGTTCCACTATACCAAATGTTTCATATCAAACTTTTAAAATAATATTATTTGTCATTTAGCTGATCATAGCTTACAAAATTGTCATGTAATTATTTTGTGTTAATTTTATTCTAAAAGAAACATTTTTTACATTTTATATTACATTCACATTAATTTCTTAAGCCTTAAAATTCCATACTCTTTCCATGACATCATGAGAAATAATTGAAAATTTACGGAAGTTTAAAAGAAACACAAGGTATTGAATAATTTGAGCCATTAATAATGGTTATCTTGGAGAGGCTTATCCCACAAGAAAAGCTATTTGAATAAACTGTGTTTTAAAGAGATCTTCAATTTTTGTGCAGTTTTTTTTGTTTGTATATTTGTGTCAGCTTGTATAAGCAGAATAAAAGATATTTAAAATGTTTGAAATGCAGTCCATGTTAGAATGTTGACCTGAGCAGAAAGATTTTGATGCAGGAAATGTGCTAACAGGACAAGAATATGGGTTTATGACAGCCAAGGACGAGAGAAGTCTATTTTCAGGCACCAAAGGGGGAGATTTTATTGCTGTATTGTGTTAAAATTCGGCAGGAAGTAAGAGAAAGCAGCTTTTTCTATATTTTTAAGGAAAGTCATGCGTCACATATTTTTGTAGGTGGAGTAAACTTAAGCCAATAAGAAGACAGAACATCGTGGTATTCAGTGATAAAACAGTCAACATGGTGAGTAAGCTTAGAGGAGTTGCTATCGAACATCCGACAGGTGAAGATGCTGTCAAATTGATCAAGTTACACATCAAAAAGCTTGTGTAGTAAATGGTGGAGTTCTGTGAAGTAATATTTATTTATTTTTATTGATACAGGTGAATGTGATACAGGTGAAACAGCTCTTTTCCAGCCATACTCATATGTTTACAATATTTAAGTTTCTTAAACCTACTTCTCTATTTCTATTTTCTAGCATGTCTCTATTTATTAATCACATTATATATTTTTCACTTTATTTAAGAATTATGTTATAGTATTAGTGTTTCTAAAACATTTGTATTACAGTTATATTTCTATCTATCTTCAACCATTTCCTAATGACATACTCTTTTCTCCACATTTCTATTCCTTCACATTTAAAAATTGTGTGTTGCATGTCTTTGTTTCCAACACATTGATTTTGTGGAATACCTTTACTTAAACCTTTTAATCTCCATACTCCTGCTCTCATCCATTCAGTATCTTCTCTCTCTTCTTTATTTGTTATGTCTATGTATGTTTCCATTCCCTATGAACTCATCAATCTATAGAAAACTAGAGATCCCTTTTCAGCAGTCTCACTAAATATATTTGTTGTATATCTATGTCCTCAAATCTTTTCCTTGCCAGTTTCCAGAACCTGTTCACATTATTCCCTTCTCCATATCTATCCTAACCCATTATTTTCCAAATTACTTTTAAAACAGTATAACCACCTGTTATTCTTTAGGCTTTTCTCTTGTTATTCTAGACACTGTTTCAGTAGGTTCCCTTTTTCCAGGTTCAGAATTCTATATCAAAATTTCTAGGCTCTTTCCATGATCTTTCCCTTATTTGCCACCCTGTCCGGTTCTATTTGTGCTACGTGCTAAAACTTGCATGGGTAACCCAAACATTTCTCTACAAAACATCCTAGGCACCTCATCTGTCGCTTCCCATTTTCCTTCACGTTCCCACACTTACACTCCATACAACATATTTGCCTTAACTACTAGTATACACTCTTTATTACCATTTTATATTTATATTGGGTACTCTATATTTGCAGCTTCTGATAACTGATGATATAATTTTTAATGGGTGGTGCACAGTTCCACGTTGACGCTACATTTTGAAGCAAATAGTGTTTAGCTCAGGGTAAAGCAATGAGGTTTCTCCCAGGGTATGCGTGAGTATGTATGAGAAGGATAGCTTTAATGACACTGGAATGCCCGTTTCAAACTGGTTTAATGACTGCTTTTTTTTATCAGAACATCAAACTTGAAGTTGCTGACCAAAGGTTAACAAAATCACTGTTTTAAGTTACTATATGTGAAATGCTTATTACTCGATAAAACTTATTTCGTTCTTCACGTATATATGAACTGACAAATATCTTCTCTCATCGCTTCTGGTCTGCTCTCGACCAAGACAGAAGAAGAGGACTGCCCTAATCGGCTCCAAGCCACGAACTGAATGTCCACAGCTGCGCGTGGGTGTGCATGACTTGCTTTTTCTCGAAGCCCTTTATTCAACCAAAGATTCCCTTTGTGACTATTTTGTCATGCCATTATGAAGGGTCCGAAGAATACCCTATTCAAACCAAGTCAAGTGCTACCCTTTAGAACTCTAAGGATACTGTTTCTTACGTTTCTTTTGTTAAAACAACTATTCACCCCAAATGCTATTCGACTCAATTGCCCCTGCATGTATTGTGACAAAGAACCAACATTCCTTTGAAATCCATCATGATTCTTTACTCATTTCAATCCTTTAATTTTGGCATCACTGATAAGGCTCCTTTTCCTTTCATCAAAGAATAGGTAGAGTCAGACTGAAAAATTACATGCACCACATAAAGCAGTAGTGAATGCGCATAGTAGTTCACACATATTAGGCAGTGGATTAATACTTGCGAAGTGTTGCAAGAAGACAGTGTCAGGATAAAATTCAAACTGTGATATCAAATACAGCTCCAGTGTACATGTGTGATTGGTGAACTCCAACCTCTGAATAAATAAACAGTTGCATTTATTCATGGGAATAGGATAGATAACTTTCTTTGACCTTGTGACCATGACCTTAGAGTAATGGTCTTTTTAGCAGAAGACAGAGCCTCATGTAGTACCTACGCCCAGTCTTTCCATTTTTTTTTTTTTATTTATTTGTGTACTAAGCTATTACAATTGTTGAGCTGATCACCAGTATTTAGCCCAGGCCATTAATTGGTGGGCAGCCCTTTGAATTACAAAATGTGTAGTACACTACTTACATTTCTATTACTACTAACATTACTACCATTACTACTATTGCTTACACACTATTGTTCATTTCCTTTTTTCACAGTCCACTTCCATTTATTTTTCACTTTATCTAAGAACTGTCCTACATTCTTGAGATTTTTATCCATAATTTTACATACATCAGGACTTCGCTTAATTTTTCTCCAGATGTACTCTTTTCGCCAAATCTCTGTTTCCCTGCATTCTAAAAGGATATGTTCCACATCTTCCTTACCGCCACACAATGGGCACTTGTCTTGCACAAACCCATTCCGCTGCCCTTTTAGCCTCCACACTCCTGCTCTCAGCCATGCTATCCCCTTCCTTTCTTCATTAATAGTTTTATCTATATACTGCTCCCTTCTCCAGCCACTTTTTAACTCAACATAATATACCAATGACCTCTTTTCACCTAACTGGCTGAACAGTTTTTGAATCTCTATATCTTCAAATCTTTTTCTAACACCCCTCCAGAAACCTTTATAATTTCTATCTCTTTTTCTCCAAATATCCCCTAAGCCATTATTTTCTAAATTGTTTCGTAGAGTGCTTGCCCAGCCCGAGCTTTGCAGACTTGCTTCTTGATATTTTAAACATTGTTGCAATAAGCTGCCTTCATCTAAATTCAAGATCCTATGCCAGTATTTCAAGGCTCTTTCCATTATTAACTCTTTCCTTATTACTCTTCCCATTTCAATTTGAGCAATTTCGTTTGCTGTTGCCATTGGCAGCCCCAAAACTTCCTTACAGAACATCCTGTGTATCTGATCCACAACTTCCCACCCATTCTCAAGCCCCCATATTTCAATGCCATATAGCATTCTGGCCTCGATTACAGAACTATATACTCTTTCCAACCATTTGATCTCATCTCCGGCATTTTATATAGACACCCTCTCACAGCCATCATTGCTGCTTTCCCTTTTGCCAGTGCTGATTTCTTTTGTTTTTCCCATTTGCCTCCTGCATCTAATTTTAATCCTAAATAAGTACAGTCACGCACTACTTTGTATTCAGCTTCTCCCTTCTTCCACTTTTCATATTTACTCAATTTAGTTCCTTTTTTAAATACTACAATTTGAGTTTTTTCGCTGTTTACCTTTAAGCCCCACTCTGAACAGTATTTCTCCACCTCTTGTAAAGATATTTTTAACCCATTAACGGTAATGGACATTATTACCAAATCGTCTGCAAAAAGTAAACCTGGGACTTTTAAGTTGTTTATTACTGGTATGAGACTATTATTCTTACTTATATTTTGTAGTACATCATCAATAAATAAATTGAATAAAATTGGACTTAGCTTGCACCCTTGCCTTAGTCCTTTTCCCTCCAGTTGTATTTCTTTATTTAGTGCCCCTTCTTCATATTTTATGCAAAATGTATTTTCATTATACAATTCTTTTAGTATAGTTACCATTTGATTACTCACTCCTTTCATTAACAGCTTATACCACAACAGTTTCAACTCTACCCGGTCGAAAGCTTTTTCCAAATCGGTAAAAGCCATATATAATTTACCTTTCTTATTTTTTAGGTATTTATCTACTAGTGTTTTTATGATGAATACATTATCAACTGTCCGCCTCCCCTTTCTGAAGCCCATCTTTCCATATAGCCAAGGCAATCCATTGAATTCAGGAAGGATGATGCTCAAGAGGAGCAGATGGACTGCTGCAAGCAGTGTTGTAAAATGTAATGTTAGTACTGTGCTAATCACTTAACAGATATAAAATGCAGTTAGCAAAACTGTTATTCTCATTACTTATAATAAAATGATATTTTAATCAAAAATTTCAGAGCCAGTTTTGATGAAATATAAAATTTAGAAATCTTTTATGAAAAGGATAGTTTGGGGTGCATGGGTTTTCTTGAAAATCTTTGTTGCAGCTCTGGAAGAAAACATAGATACCAGATTTGGTATTTAATTAACTTTGTTTTTGAGTAATGCTATTTGTATGCATGCACGCACGCACATGGATGCATGCATACATACCATACAGACATCTTTTACTAAAAATACCTTTTGGCTTTTTGATTTAGAGGTTTCAAAACATGTATTTATGGCAAAATGATGGAATCCAAGTTTTGGGTGGAATGCAATAATTATTGTATTACAGCGCTGCTGAAACGCTTTCCATGGATTTATCTTTGTTGATAGAAACCTCTAAGATAACGCACTGATTATTCTTCGAAAGGTGAGATGGTTACTGATGCATTTCTCGGACATCTGCTAAGCACCAATGAATGCAGCGCTTCAGCCAATGAATGTGCAGGAATCACAAATGACAGATACATGTTATGTCCACGTGGAGTAAAACACAGAGCTGCAATATCTTCACTGTTTTCTCTCTAATTCATCCTTCATTTCATTCTGTTAGTTTTCTTGTGAACTTCATTGGTGCAAGTGGTGTTTCCTGGCTATTCTTAAATATGTGGAGACCTTGGGACGTATCTAGCTTTGATGGTGGAAATAGTGTCAGTAATCCAGCCAGTTTATCTCATAGTGATAATATTAGCGGTGCTAGTAATAATGTTGTTTCTACTTCTAGTGTCGCTGGTGGGACAGCAAATGAAGCAAGAGTAAAAGGAAGCAAGCTACCTTTAGGAACCCTCAGTAAACAGTCCCAGCAATTAATATGTAATGTTTTTAAGTATATGGAAGCCAATAAAATAGGAAAGGGACCTATTACTGAAACTGCTAAAGCAGTAGGCTTAAGCAGACATACAGTTAGTAAAGTTGCGAAGAGACTTCCTATTACGCCAAAAAAGAAGGGCAACAGGCAACTAAAGTTAGGTAAGGTTGATAATTTCACCTGCAACATAGTTTGTAGGGAGGTGTACAGATTTTATAAAGAAGGGCAATCACCAACAGTTTTGGAATTGCTGCATAAACTTCAAACCGTCAGCGATTTTCCTTACAAAAAGGATTCACGTAGGCATTTGTTAGTGAAGTTAGGTTTCTGCTTTCGCACGTTAAATAAGAGGCGTGTGATTATGGAATCAGCAAGGATTGTGGCATGGAGATACAAGTACTTGAGCAGGCAGGTACTTGCCTATTTAAGGCAGGAAGGGTATCGTATAATTTATTTAGACGAGTCTTGTTACGATACTCATGATGTCGTAAGAAAAGGTTGGGATGACGGCAGTTGCTCTTGCTGCCTTCCAGCCCCTGTGTCACGTGGAAAAATAATAATGATTCTGCATGCAGGTGGTAGCCAGGGTTGGATTGAGGGCTGCTTATATTTGTCCTCCAAAAGTATTTGGGAATCCTTGGCCGATTCTCATCACGAGATGAATGCCGAAATATTTGAAGCTTGGTTTAGGAACAAACTTTTGGAAAACATTCCTCCTAAGTGTGTGATTGTCTTAGATAATGCTAGTTATCATTCATGGCTAAAGATAAAAATTCCCACCATGTCTAGCAAAAAGGACGAAATGATTAATTTCATGTTAGAACATAATTTAGAAATACCCAGTCCAGTCCCTGTAAAAGCCATGCTTTTGGAGAAAATTCGAGAAGCTAATATACAAAAAGTGTATGTAATAGACGAAATAGCAAAAGATAGTGGTCATGAACTTCTCAGGCTACCGCCATATCACTGTTGTCTCAATCCGATTGAGTTGATATGGGCACGCCTTAAACATGCCGTAAGAAAGCGGAATGTAACTCCTTCTATAAGTGACAGTGTGTGCAAAGTGTTGAGAGAATGTGTACCAGATATAGATTCGAGTGTATGGGAAAGATGTGTTCAGCACACCATGCAGCAAGAACGAAAATTTCAACTGCGGGATGTTTCACACGACAATGCTTCGTTCGTTATACACGTGAGTGAAAGTGGCAGTGACAGCGAGGAAGGCGAAAACAGACCGTAATGTGAGTGGAATGTATACTTTGATATTATTAGCATAGTGCAGTTGCACTTAAGAACCTTGCTAATCTTATTGTTACTTGGTAAATATTCTAAGAAATAAATGTCAATGTTTGCAATGCTGACAACTTAAAGAAAACGCGACAAAGTTGTTTTCTCCACAGTGAGCGGGTCGACACATCTTATCTCTGCTGCATCTCTTTGCTGATGGAGGGGATGCATTTTTTTAAATTGATTATCTCCGGTTATGAGTCATGGCTGCATCATTATGATCCTGAAGGAAAATAAGCCAGCACAGTGTGGAAATTGCCTGGTTCCCCAACACCAAAAAAGGCAAAAGTTGTTCTATCTGCAGGGAAAGTGATGGTGATCACAATTTTAGACTGTAATGGAATGATTTACCAGAATGCAGTTCCCCCTCACACTACTGTTACAGCAGCATACTACACGTCATTATTGGCTACATTAAGGAAGCACATTGCAAAGAAATGACCAGAGCTTTCTTGGACTGGATGGCGACTTCATCATGACAATGCACAGCCTCACGTCACAAATCAAGTCATGCAGTTTTGGGCTCGATTCAACATTACCTGTATACCACATCCACCTTATAGCCCCAATCTTGCAGCCTATGACTTGTTTTACTCCCATCACTAAAGGCAAAGCTTAGGGGTATTTGATTTGAGAACTCTGAAGCAGTGCTCAAGAAAAGTGAGGCAATTCTCAAGGACCTGACAAAGAATGGTCTGCAGCATGCGTTCAAGGACTGGCAGAGATGCTATAAAAAGTGCATTGATGTAGGAGGGGACTACTTTGAAAAAGATCATGAAAACATTGAATTGCAGTAATAAACATCTGTGAAAAAAAGTCAGTCTCAGTCTTTGTTGATCAGTCCTTGTACTTTCTCTTTCTCCACATAATTCGCAAATTCATATCCTGCTACCTCTTAGTCTCCTTAAGAACATTGATCCATTCTAATCCAAGCTGTACTAACTATAGGTAAGCATGGAGAAAATAAAAAAAAGTGTGTGATATGTTCGCACAGTTTCTTTATCAACAGCAAATTCATATACATCTGCTATGTATGTTGGTATTCATATTAAAAGTCACAGATTCAAAGCTGAATTTATTGGCATTGCTACAAATTTATGATGCATTTTTACTTAGGAATGATTTCAAATTAAACAAGCAACTAGATAATAAGGAGGACTTCTTTCAGATGTCAGTAATAACAGAATCATCATTCTGAGTTGATTTGTGATACTTGTAACACTGGCCCAGATGGACCAGTTCATATGTTTTTTTAAAGCTAGTCACCCTAAAAGCATAAATCAGCTAACGGCTAGGATTTGTCACAACATTGTGTCAATCACCATTGAGATGTTGTAGAAAGATATGTCAAATTTGTTTACAACTTCAGGAATGTGTTTGCAGACAAGGTCATTAACAGTCTTAAAGAAATGACTGCTATTGTGAATAATAAATGAAAAATGTGAGCTTCCAGATGACCATTTATATATATAATTTCAAGTTCCACTACTGCCATATGAAAATTGCCTGTTCCTGCACGTCACCCCATCACACTATGTGATCTTATGTAAGTGGTCTATATTTATAGATCTCTTTAAAGCACATTATTTTTCAAATAACTTCTTTTTTTTTTGGTGGAATAAGATATTTCTGATAATACGCTATTAATGGTTGAAATTGTTCAATGCTTTGTCGTTCTTTTAAACCCCTTTTGATTTTTAGTTGCTCTTTGCAATTGCATCAAAAGAGTATGGAAATTTAAGATCAGTGTATAGCATTCAGTTTCTAAACATTTGCTCATTGCTGTTACTTTTTTATCTGTAATGGAATGTGTACTTTAGCTGAATATTGATTTTTTTTAATGGAAAACATTATTTTATTTACATAAATAGTGGAGAAAATAGTTAAAATGACAAAATAAGAAAATTGGTTATGGAAAGTTAATAGAGGGAATGAATTGATAGATTTAAAAAGTGTTCTACGTACAGAGCCAGTACGTTTATATAAATATGTTTATATGCACCAGTATTGCTTTTTGTTTCTCAGGAAGTAGGAGCTGCTTCGGTTACTGAGGTGAGCCTTGATGAAGATGATGAAATGAATGCACATGAATGTATGGCTACTCTTTGCGGATTGATACAGTATATGGAGGAACAAAAGATCTTTCCAGATGTTAAGGAAGGTGAAAACATTGCTCCTCCTCCATGGATGAAGTGCTTAGAAAAATGCCTTGGGAATTCACAAAGACCTCGTAATGTCCGTCTTTTTATACTGAAGCTATTACTAAATGTGGACAAAATGGCAGAAAGTACTGGCAAAGAAAAATTGAGACTGAAACCATTTGCCCGGTTTTGGTTGCATTCATTCTTAAAGGTAAGGTGTTACACAGTTAAAGATTAGTCCAATATTTATTCTAATGAACTATGATTATTTGGAAGAACTTATTTTCCGATTGTTTCTTATTATAAAATGGAATTTCTGTTTATTTTACTTGTAAACTTTGTACATTTGACAACATTTTAAGCATTGTGAATTTCACATTAATGTAAAACTATTATACTTAACTCTTGAGAAAAGTTTTGGTTTGGGAAAATGGCAGTTTTGAAGGTATATTCAAACTAAACAGAGTTCAACAATCAACTGAATAGGGCAAATG
The DNA here is from genome assembly GCA_030765055.1 of Mantis religiosa. NCBI lineage: Eukaryota > Metazoa > Arthropoda > Insecta > Mantodea > Mantidae > Mantis > Mantis religiosa. Next base: position 190,375,411 of record CM060949.1, on the reverse strand, counting down.
AGCACATGAGAAAAGAAATATGTTAAACTTAAATTGAACGATGAGTGCAAGACCCAAGTTTCATCCATGGTAATAAATCATCTCAAAAATCCACCGGGATTTTTATGATAGAGCTCCAAATTCTTAACAGAAACAATTTTTCTTTGCAACTTTTGATCAGATGCTTACAAATGCGGTATCCATCTTGCACAGACCTTGTGAAAGCCCAAAACATTGCTTAAAATATTACCTCCACATTCTTTTGATATGTTTACAGCCTCAGCTATCTCAAAGAAGTTTAATCTGCGGTCTTCCAATACTAAACAATGCATTTTTTTTCAATGATCTCTGGAGTTGTAACTTCCACAGGGCGTCCGGAGCAAGGCTCATCACTAATGCTCATATGCCCAGTTTTCACCTCCCCCATTCATGGCACCCAAGGCCTGGCCTATGAACCCCAATGCTTTGGCTGACTGTCTAGAACGTACCCTGCATCCAAGAGAAGACCCCCAGGCCATCTTTTCTGAATGTGTCCAACGGGAGGTGCGTTGTTTCTTATGTCGCCCTCCTGAGGATATGGAAAGACTCCTTACCATCTGACCAAGTGAATTCCAAGGCATACTCCAACGTCTAAAACCCAAAAAGGCAGTGGGGCCAGATGGGGTGACACCCCTCTTGCTCCGCCATCTATCCTTCAATGCGGTTCTTTTCCTAACTAGGATTTTCAATATGTGTCTCACCCTAGGGTACTTTCCACACAATTGGAGGGAGGCCCAGGTGCTATGCATATTGAAACCTGGAAAGAATCTGGTACATCCTTCCAGCTACCGCTCCATTAGTCTCCTTTCCACCCTGTCGAAAGTCCTCAAGAGGTTCATCCTTACCTGCTTGTTCCCAGTTCGTGAGAACATTGAAGCCATTCCTGACCACCAGTTTGGATTTCGTCCTGGGCACTCGACAGGCCAGCAGTTGCTGCGGGTGGTGGAGACCGCTGCCCTGAGCTTCCAGGAAGGTGCCTTCACGGCTGCAGTGTTGTTGAACGCCGAGAAGGCCTTCTCAACGACATGGCATGCCGGACTCCTGTATAAATTGATCCATCTGGGGCTCCCAATACAGATAATCAACATCATACACAGCTTCCTATGACACTGCACCTTCCAAGTCACAGTCCCAGGGAAAACATCAACACTAAGACATGTGAGAGGCAGAGTCCTCAAAGGCTCGGTACTATCCCCCACCTTATTCAGTGTCTGTATGGCAGATTTCCCCACTGAGCCATGAGTCAAAATGGCATAATACGCTGACAACGTGCTTCTATTGTGCAAAGACAAACACATCATCAGAGCCTTACAAAGACACCTCTCTCTCACCCAACAGTAGTGTCAGCATTGGCGGAAGTCTGTTAACCCAGACAAAAGCCATGCCATACTTTTTACTAAGCGCCACACTCCCACAGACTGCCCCAACTTCAGCTTCCGAGGCCAAAAGATAGAGTGGACTAACTCTGTCAAGTACTTGGGAGTCCAACTGGACAGAGGTTTAACTTTCTGCCAACACATCAGGAACCTCTCGGCAAAGGAGCAGGGAGCAATTGCTTCCCTGTATCCAATGCTGGGGTCGGTTTCAATGCTGGTTGGCCTAAAGTTGCACCTCTTCTGAGTGCTGGTAATTCCCATGATGCTGTATGCCCATGAGATCTGGGGCATGGCTGCAGACAGCTGGCTGGCATTGCTTCAATGTGCACGGAATAGAGGACTACAGTCCATCTATTCTGTGGGTCGCTATTTTCCTGCCAGGTTGCTTCACAAAGCCTCGGGTCTTCCTTACGTGGAGGATGAAATTAGGCGTCTGCATCAAAATTTTAGAAAACCTTACCTAGACATAGAGGCGCCCTTGTTAGATCATAGGGAGATTATGACCCCACTAGATGCTGTTTCAGTCTGTTCTGGGTACCCCACATGGTTTGCGGGCACCTGAGATAACCCAGGAGCTAATCCTAACAGCAGCTAAAGCTGAGCTCCACTTAATTCTTCTAAGCTGTTTGGCATCAAAATTTTCAATCTAAAACAAATATAAAAATAGATCACCAGGGTGAATAAAGTTTTGCATCCATTCCTATAACCTGAGATACATAAAATATTTGTTACCTTGAAACAGATGTTTCCTAGAAACCCACAACCCAACCTACAATATCGTGAAAAGAAAAACCCTTAACAGGTGGGCACGCAGCAAAAATCTGACTTTACACAGCCAGCTAGCACTACAGACAGACGGATGTGCCCCGTTTTAAACCTGCAACCCAGCTTTTAATCATTGTATATGAAGGGGAAGATTCTTTCTATGTACTGTCCATTTCCTCCTTGATTTTTTTGGGCTTTAAGCTTTTCAAATGGAAGTATTTAATCAGTGATCATTTTTCGAAATCCTCCATTTTTGTGAAACCTCTACACTTGTCTTGTTTAAAATGCTGTCATTCAACGTGCTATTGACCTGTAACTATGAATACAAACTAGTCTAGAGTTAAACTACATGATGCTATCCATCAAACTAACTCAGTGGGGCATGTGAGGCCCAGGATTTATGAGTCAACCCTCGTATTTCTGTCAGCTAGCAAACCTAGCTTTCAGCCTCAGTTTGAAAACTGTGGCTGCCACCTTAATTTTAAAGTTTTTGACTATGTAATTTATCAATTATTGCTTTTTTTTGAGACTCTTTAACTACCGTTAATTATGTACTGATTTCAGCCATATTTGAAATTGCTGACACATTTTGTCAAACTTTTGTATATAAAATAACATTCTGTAGATGATAGATAATTTATTCAATTTGTAAATCATACATTGTATATGAGTACTATGATATAAGACACATCAAATTGTGAATTTACAGTGCAATTAACTATACTTGTAAATTAATAAGTCACATCCAATAAGGACAAGTCAGTGTTTGTACAAAATAATGTTTTATAAAGATATCTCAAGAATTTTTGCAGTAGTTCACCTGAAATAAGAAAATTGGATAATGTTCTTTGGGTAAACTTGTTGGATTAACCCTTTCTCTGCTGAGATATTTTCTGTTTAGTGGCCCCTTCTAGAAGATATATTTTTTCAATTATAAATGCTCTATATTCATACCTAAAATAACAAAAACTTATGAAATACTCACCAAAGTGGTTACAGATTGATGTAGATTATCCACATTGCCAAAAAAATGTTATTCTCAAAAAGCTTAAGTTAACCCATACACATCACAGAAGTTACAATTGTACATAGGGGCCAGTTATTTATACATTTATTGTAATAGGAAAAATTATGAATAACTGATTACATTAAGCATTGTTTATACTATACTTCACAATGAAAACAAAAATAATTATAATAGATTATCCAAATTAGAAGATTTATTGAGTCATAAAACTTCACTCACATCAACTATTAAAAACAGGAACATTTTCGGGACTGTCCCAATCCCATCCTCAGCTGGAACAGTTCCGAAAATGTTCCTGTTTTTAATAGTTGATGTGAACTTATAAGTTTTAATTAAATATGACTTAATAAGTCTTTTAATATGAAATTAGCTCCTATTTTAACAATGTGATATGTTAGCCAGCTATTTTAATGGAGGTTTTTCTTTTTTACCAATAGGCAATATCAGATGGAGTTGCTGGTACTCCACCAAACTTTTTGCTGACTGATGCTATTGCTATGCTTATGGAATGGAATGTGATACCAGAATCAAATGCAGATATTGAAATGGCAAACAAAATTGTTACTGAACTGATTTCCAATGTGGAGAGCTCTCGTGTAGATGTTTTTAAATATAATCTGGAAGTGATTGGAACTGTTGTTGAAGTTTGGAAATCATGTCTGGAAGCACCTGCTACACAGTTATACAGAATGATACTGGTAAGCGTTTTGTGTGATGGCACGTTATTGTAAGATTCATGTAGTTGATTTAGAACAGTTAACTTAGTTTCATACAATTCCTTTCTTGGAAGTGTTGAAAACAGTGTTGTTATAATAAATTAGATTTAAAGGGAGTCGATTAATGACACTAAAAAGTAAGTGTTGTTTAGTGTCATTAATTGACTCCAAATTTAATTTAGTTTCATACATCGAGATTTAACTGTATTGGAACACCACAGTGAAGCGAAATAATTATTAATTTATAGATGAGTTGTATTTAAAAACAATTACAACATTAAAAACCTACTTAACAGTAATAATACTGATAAGATAAAACCAGAGGAAAAGTCAGGCATTTACAAGATTAAGTGTAAAGACCGAAAAAATTTACATAGGGAGGACAAAAAGAAACACAGGCACTAGAAAGAAATAACACTTCAGGCACTTAAGATACAAACATATTGATAAGTCTGCAATAGCAGCTCATTTCTGGTCTGAAAATCATGAAATTGAAGATAGCACTGAATTACTAAAATACGTACAAACATAGTGAACTCGTCATATGGGAGAGGATATACATAGAAAAACATAAAAACCAACTAATGAACTTTGAAATCCCGCCAGAAGAGAATCCCACATTTAAGTTCATCACTAAATCAACAGATGGCAGCAGCAACTCCAGAATTACCCACACCACTGGATCAAGCTTTAGTCGCATAGGAGCCGAAGATGCAAACGATGATTTGCAAAACATGTCCTCAAAATAGGTATGAAAGTGAAACAGATGTTTAATAAATACGACTCATCTATAAATTAATAATTAGTTTCATACATTTGATAAAAGTATTGATGGTAATAATTACACAATTTAAGGAGTGGATAAGTACACTTGTAATAATAAATTAAATTCATTAATGAAGATTTTGGTACTCCAGTATTTAATTCTTTACTAAGGTATACTTATGTGGAGGAATTCAGCAACAGTGATGTCCAAATTAATTGAAAAAACTATTTACAGTCAGTTTTTAACACTTCAAACAGCAAAGCTTCCAAAGATAGTCTCTCAAAAAATAAAAATGTGAAGAAATGTTAAAAATCAACAAGCAATAGTTTGAAAGTAATGAGTCGGTAATTCAAACACAAACATCACTTAAATTATCCTTACTTGGACATGTTTCGGAGAACGGTTTGTCCCTATCGTCAGCAGTTATCCGACTGGTTAGATTCATGGTTTCCTGAAGTGAGCTGGTTTTCTGTGGTGGCATCTGTTGTCTGTGAGATGAACTTCCAAAGAGAGTTTTCAGGCAGCAATTCGAAATTTAAAGTATACTGTTTGTTCAAAGTATAAACTTGGAAGAAGCGTAGGGACAGTGAAGCACAAATTAGTACAAAAGTGAATCGAGAAGATATTGACACATTGCTTCACTCACACTGTTTATTCACAGGACATGTTTCAAGAGCTTTTGCTCCTATCATCAGCTGATACTCGACTCAGTCAACTCAGTCGACTGAGTCGAGTATCAGCTGATGATAGGAGCAAAAGCTCTTGAAACATGTCCTGTGAATAAACAGTGTGAGTGAAGCAATGTGTCAATATCTTCTCGATTCACTTTTGTAATACTGTTTGTTTTTTATAATTAGCAACTTTTCCCAAACATCGAGTTCGGCTGCTTTACTGGCTGGCTTTATAGTTTTATATTTGGTACCATTTCATAATTGGTAGACCAAAAATGGTGGGCTATTGCTGATTTTTCTATTTGTTTGTATTTCACACATCTCATATGTTCCTGTAATCTAATATGTAAACTTCTTTTGGTTTTTCCTATGTAGAACTTATTGCAGTCTGAGCAGTTGATTTTATATATACCTGATTTCTTGTTTTCAGGTACTGGGTCTTTCAGGTTGTTGCATAATTAAACTGAATTTATTTATTGGGGCTAGGGTGATGTTGTACTTCTTGAATATCTTGTTGAATTTATGATGCACTCTGGGATGATATGTGAATTTCCTGAACTGTGTCTTGTTTTTGATTCTGTTAATTTTGTGGTATCCAATATGTGTTTCTATTTCTTGAATTTCCAAATTTTCTTTTCTATTAATTGTTTACTGTATCCATTAATTTGCAGCTATGTTAATCATGTGGTTATATTCTTGGCGTATTCATTCTGTTTCAATGGGGTGTTGACTAGTTTATGTGCTAAGCTGTTCAAAACTGCACGTTTGTGGGGTGTAGGGTTGTAGCTGTCGTTCTTGATGTAATTATCTGTTTGTGTTGGCGTCCTGTAGATGCCAAAAGATATGTTATTTAATTCATGGATTATCTTCAGATCTAAGAAAGGTAGGATTGTTAAATACATCACTATTTCTAACCTTTTGCTTCAAATAATAAAGAAATAGTTTTTTCAACTTTACTAAGGTATTTGATTTCAGCATTTCATTTATTTCATTGATAGTTCTTTTATGCCTTTATTAATTTTTCTGTTTACACATTAATTACTCCACCAGCTGTTGTAGGTTTATTATTTATTTAATTGTAAACCGAAGTAGAAGTTAGAAAATAGCTTAAGTTGGCAAAATGAACACTACAAGCAAGAATCTTATTTTTGCTCAAGTCCTTAAGAAACATGTCGTTTTTATAATTATATTGCATAAGAATTCTTCTAAATATTTGATCATTGTTACTTCACATATTTTTCATTTATTATTATAAGAGAGCAGCTATTTTGTTTTTCTATTTGTTCCATTTATACCCCGCCTTTGACTCCAATGTTCTCCTTTGGAACATATCGGTGTTAACTCGTATTCATTGGGTTTTTTTAATCATTAGATCACACACACATTCTCACTCTGATTCATACTTCCAGACTCTGGGGAAGATGGGGAACTATCTTGGTCAGAGAAAAATCCCCACCCCCACCACAGGACTCAAGCCTGGGACCCCTAGCACGGCAGGAGGTCTCTACCTACTGAGCTGCAGGACCATCAGCAGCTATTGTGTAAGGTTATTGGGAAGTTAGTGCCAGATGGTGAAACCTTAAGTAGATAAGCAGCACAATGTAAACATGATAAACTCTGATAAAACAATTTGTAGTCATTTTTTCATGCTGCATCACTTATATTTTGATTTTTTGAGGGACTAGTTTCGAGAGTTGTTGCTTCCATTTGAAATCACCTATGAATATTTTTATCAATTATTTTGTACATACTAAATTTCTCTAAACACACATAATAAACTCTATTGCCAGATAACCAGAATCTCCTAGAAGTTTCACTATCTTGAATGTTCTGGAACTGTGTGAAACCTTCAATAGCTATGTAAGTAAAGCATTCTCTCATAATGAGTCAGTCTAGCAGGGTTAGTGAGTCTTAAAAAGTTAGTCTAACGTGAATGAGCATACAAATAAGCTATTTTTGCATTTCTGATATGGCAAAAAGGGTTGTCCTCCACATGAGTTTGTGACGTGCAGTGAGTGTTGTTACTGCAAGGAATTAGAAATATAAATATTAAAAGCAGAAGCATTATTAACAGTGAAGTATTCTTCATATTTAAGTTTGAATTTATGAGTCACTATGTTTACACTCAGTCTTCACTTACTTGTTGTTGTATAATTGAAACGTTTTCAAGATCATTCGATCTCATCCTCAGCTGTTTGGTAACTAAATGAACCTCCCTCTTCTTCCACTACTACGGAGCTCCGATCACTCTGCCATCTGGTGTTAGGGGCACTAAGTTTTAATACTTCATTTAATGCCGGGATTTCAAAATTTATAACTTTATCACGGTTTTTGTTTATGAATATTTTTTCCCAAATATCCAATTCTATGGTTAACCAAAGCCAAAATTGAATGTCTGGATACAATAAAGCAGTTATCCCCAATATACAATAAAACTTACAACAAAACAATAAGAAATTTAAATAAGAAGCCTGTGGTATACCTAAAAGCTGACAAAGGTAATTCTCTAGTAATTATGGAGACAGAAGACTATATTCAGAGAGTAAACCTTATGTTAGACAGTCCAGAATATGAAAAAATTCCAAAAAATCCATTATCCAAAAGTATCACCTCTGTTAATAAAGCTTTATCAATTACAAAAACATTAAGTACTTCTGAAAAATACAACTTAAAATCTTCCAATCCCACACTACCAAGGTTGTACTGTCTGTCAAAAATCCACAAACAAGACAACAGCATGAGACCCATCATCAATGGCATCAATTCACCTACATACCACATAGCAAAATGGTTAGTAAGAAAATTAAAATCATATGACAAATTTCAAAGTTTGGGAATAAAAAACTCCTTAGAATTGATAAATCACCTACAGAAATACAACATCCCGGAAAATCACATACTTGTTTCTTTTGACATTAAGGCACTTTTTACAAGCATTCCAGTAGAAAAAATACCTACATTCCTCAAAAAATGGCTAACCCAGACTACAACGGACCCCAGAGAAATAGATGACATTATCAATCTTACAGATTTATGCATAAGGAATAATTACTTCATGTTTAACCAAAAATTCTACAGACAATCAAAAGGATTAGCAATGGGGAGCCCACTTTCGCCTATTTTAGCAGACCTATACATGAGCTATTTTGAAACACACATAGTAAAGGCATTCCCACAGATTTATAAATTTTGGCAGAGATATGTTGATGATGTTTTTGCTATCATTCCGGAAAAACTTAGAGAAGATTCTCTAAAATTACTAAACCTGCAAGATAATCACATCCAATTTACTATGGAAGTAGAAAGAGACAACACCCTACCCTTTTTGGACCTCAAGATAACTAGAAATCGTCATGGTGTAGATTTTGGAATATACAGGAAGCCCACACACATAGATAATTACATAAAGAAAAATGAATACAACCCAGTTTCACATCAACTAGCTGCCTTTAGAAGTCTAATTCACCGGCTATACAACGTCCCACTGAGTAAGGATGAATTTTTGAAAGAACAACACATAAAAGACATAGCGGTATTAAATGGATTCAACCCAGCCATCATAAGGAACATGATGAAGAGGAAAGAAAAACTGAAGATAAGATAAAAAAATACCACTCTGACACCACTTAATAACACAAATTGGCAATATAGAAAATTCACCTACCATCCATGGGCTTTTAGAAAATTTGAACGAATCTTCAAAAGACTAAACATAAAACTAGCACCCCAAAACAAATTCAGTCTGAGGAACCTGCTAAATAAACCACTGAAAAATACAATCCCCAACAATTTGAAATCAGGAATTTATCAGATTAATTGTGAAACCTGTGAAAAAAGCTACATAGGAAAAACTAAGAGAAACTTGTTAACCAGGCAAAAAGAACACCAGAGGAACATTAAGTTGAAACAAACAGAAAAATCTGCAGTTTCACACCATTTTTGGACAGAAAACCACAACATTGGCCACAACATTAAACTGTTAAAATCTTTAAGTACACCCATAGAATTGGATATTTGGGAAAAAATATTCATAAACAAAAACCGTGATAAAGTTATAAATTTTGAAATCCCGGCATTAAATGAAGTATTAAAACTTAGTGCCCCTAACACCAGATGGCAGAGTGATCGGAGCTCCGTAATAGTGGAAGAAGAGGGAGGTTCATTTAGTTACCAAACAGCTGAGGATGAGATCGAATGATCTTGAAAACGTTTCAATTATACAACAACAAGTAAGTGAAGACTGAGTGTAAACATAGTGACTCATAAATTCAAACTTAAATTAGAAATATCTTCAGGTCCCCAGCTTTGAGAAGGAACAGGACAAAATCAGGCTGGTATCAGGATGGATGTAAGTGTCAAGATGGAAGAAATGCTACAAAAATTATTAACTGAAATGAAGTTGGAAGACAAACATGGAATATAATATGGAGGGGATGTTTTCTGCAGTTAAGACACTGAATTCTGAAATGAGAAAATGCTGACTTTCATCTTTCATTTATTATCTGCTGTAAAAAGTACAAAGTAATTCATAGCATCATCAAAAAAAACAGAAATACAAAAGAAAAATTGCACAGTTGACGTTGGACAAGTTATATACTTAATACATAATACATACATATACTTAATACACTGGCTATAATTCATCTCAATTATACAAACATCTATTAATTAAATACTCTTAACTTATATTTAAAATATGTTTTTGAGGTGTTAACCAAATTTTTTAAAGCTACTGGTAATCTATTAAATAAGATTGCCCCTCTTGTATTGACATCCTTTTCCATGAAACTCGTATTTGATCTGAAGAGGTTAAAGTTATTTCTTGTGTTATGGTTGTGTACTTGACTATTTCTTATTAATGGTCGTTTTGTTATATATAGTATGGTTCTATAAACATACAGAGAACAAATGGTTAAAAGCTTATTATTGATAAAAGCAGTTCTGCATGATTCTCGCATTGTCATCTTATATGTAAATCTGATGCTTTTGTTTTGCAAAATAAAAAGTTTATTCATCTTGGTTTTAGCAGCATCCCCCCCCCCCCCATATTTCTATTACCATATGTTAGATGAGGATATATACATACAAATTATATCAATGTCAACATTTGAACATCACCATCATTTTGGAAATATCTCAGTAAATATATTGATCTATTGATAACATTACATTCACAATCTATGTGTTCTGTCCATTTTAAACAGTTGTCTACCTGAAGACCTAGAAATTTGTGTGTTAGCATTTTGAACTAGTGTATTCTCAACTTGTATACTAAGATTGTTTGAATTTTTAATTGAGCTACTGAATCCCATTATTGTTGTCTTTTGGACATTCCATTTCAAATTTAAAGATTCAAAATAATTAAGAAGTATGGAGGTAGATTTCTTCATATTTCTAAGTAATTCTTCGTCTGTTTTTTACCCGCTGTAGTATCATCAGCATAAGTAACAATGGCACTATTTTTAAGAGGCATTATATCATTGACATAAAGTATAAACAATAATGGACCTAGCACTGTGCCTTGGGGTACCCCATATTTAACTGTTTCTATTTTGGATTCTATATTTTGAATGAACTTGCCATTCTTATAGGCAATTTTAGTATTTCGTTTTCTGCCAATTAAGTAACTTCTAATTAACTCTTTGGGGAGGCCTCTAACTTCATATTTGTCTAACTTATTTAAAAGAATATTGTGATCCACACAGTCAAAGGCTTTGGATAAATAAAAAAATAGTGTACTAACCTAGTTACTTTGTATCTTTTCTACAATTACTTGAATGAAGTGACTGATAGCAATAATGGTAGATCTTACTAATTTTATTCTGTATAATGGTAGATCTGTTTATACAAAAGCCATGCTGGAAGTTTTCCATTATATAGCATTTTTCAAGATATGCTATTAGTCTTGAAAATATGACTCTTTCAAAAAATTTTGCGATTTCGGAGCTTAGAGTGATCGGCCTGTAGTTATTGATATCATTTGTATCACCTTTTTTGAAAAGTGGCTTAATCATTCCCAATTTTAATACGTTTGGAAATTTTCCTTCTTCTATAGAGAAGTTTATTAAATAAGTTAACGGCTTGATGAGAACTGCTTTACATTGTTTCAGAATAAGTGGACTGATCTCATCCCACCTGCTACTTCGTTTATTCTGTAATGAAGAATGCAAAACAAGATATAGATAAAATGAAATAAGATTGTATTAAGAATAACTAAATACTATTATCAACACAACTTCACTATTACTTATCTGTATTTATTATTAAATCAGTATTAAATACAGATAAGTAATAGTGAAGTTATGTTGCTATAGAGTTTAGTTATCCTTAATACTTAGTTTGCTTCAGTGTCAACAGCTTCAGCTTTTTACATAACAAATAAGATTGTTTACTTCTGATTACCAGAAAAGCTATTCTACATGTGAGTTTGTGATCTTTTTTACATCACGTAAGTGCTGCTATTGCAAGAGGTTAGAGAGGTCTTATATTTGATTCCCTAGCAAGTTAAACAGGCTATATAAGAGGCTATTTTGAACTATTTTTTATGCTACATCTCATCCAAATGTGAAGTGAAGGGAAAATCAAACTACTGGGAGGGCCAATGTAGTAAGAACCAGCTGTCCAGTGTTTTTCCTCTTTGCATTATTGGTGCTTGTTGCTGTCTGTGATTATCATAAAATGGTGCAGAATACAACCATAAAACATTTTTAAGGCTATTTTTAAATGTTTTAGTTATCTACTTATGAAATAAAAGTGCTGAAATTTGCCACTTATGTCCCCATGTGTTTAGTACCTCTTTAGAAAACTGTCCATTACTCACATAGATCACTCTGAGGTGTGCTGGCAATTTCTCTGCAGATCTTTTTTTATAATTCTTCATGGGTGTGTGGGTTTGTCTTGCATACTTTGTATTAATTTACCCCAGAGATAGAAATTGCAGGGGTTAGATCGAGTGACCAAGGTTAATCTTTAATAATGGAACTTTGTTGGTTCGTAGAATTAAAAGGCCGAGTTGCAGAAATTAAAAATCTCCTTTATTTTTGCAGAAATACTCTTATAGATTACAGCAGCATTACGTTACGTACACCATCAGTCTACCAAGGTCGATGACAATAACAGTGACAGCAGATTACATCATTTGCTCTCGTTACAATAACACTTCCAGCTGTCTGGTTTCACAACAACTGTTTCACAACTCCCACCCCTCTTGGCCAATCGTCGCCTCTTGATTCGCAAATAAACCAGAACGCAAACAATCTCTATCAGTCCAGAAGTAACTAGAAATTTCCATTTATCTCAGTTTGTTTGTTTCGGTAGACCCTTATCTGCCTGTTATCTGTGTCCGCAGGCTCTCGGTTTTCACACTGCCCTCCTATCGGTTTCTTTTGTGTATACAAGCCACGCGATCGTAGATATGGATTCTGTCTTCATATACACTCTCAGTTGTTCTCATTAAAATATTGTCCTATGAACTGTAGTAGAGTCTTGTTGAAAAAGGACAAAATCATGCCCCCATCTTCTCTAAAAAAGAGTGCAACATTGCATTTACTCATGTACAGGCATTAACTATTGACTAGAAAAATTTTAGTCCTATAGCTCTTTTACCACTCGTGGTGCACTATACGCCCATTTTTTGTTTTTGGAGGGTTACTTTATAAATAATATTAGGTTTATCAGAGCTTCACTAATGATTATTTTATATGCACACACATCCTACATACGTCTGAGAAAAATATTAAATATGGATCAATTTTGCCTTTGTGTACACCAGTAAGAGTCCACTCACAAAATGTGTGCCTAATTGCCGGATCTCTTGGTTGAAGAGCATGTGTCACATTTATTTTATATAGTTTTAACTTCAATAATTTAATAGCTCTTTGTACAGAGCCATAAGAAATATCTCAATCCACTGAATATGTTTCATTTTTGTTTAGTGAATCACATACTACCCAAAAACATTTAATAAATTCAAAAAGATCTTTGAAGAACAAAATATCATCTTGTCACCTACAAATAGATACTCAGTATTAAAATTGTTAAATTCTAAAGTAGATGAAGTCCCACCAATGAATAGATCCAGAATATAAAAAATAAGTTGTAATGATTATGAAAAATACTATAGGTCAAACTAAAAGAAACCTAAAACAAGAGTCAAAAAGCATTTTATAAGCATCAAATTGAAAGACAAGTCAGCATTAGCATCTCAAATGAAAACCATAACCTTAATCCCAATCCAAAATTATTAAAAGGTGTGATAAACCATAAAAAACTTATGTGGGAGAACATCTTAATATCAAAATATAAAGACCAAGCAATAAACTTTGAAATCCCATTGATGGATAATTTGATATTAAAATAATTTCATATTTCCACCAACAGAAAGAAGACTGCAGGCAACTACAGATGACATTCAGGCATCCGAGGTTGAAAATGGAAGCAACTGCTCCTGAAACTAATCCTTCAAAAAATCAAAATATGAGTGATGTGGTGTGAAAAACCAACTACAAATAGTTTTATTAATTAATTTGGACATCACTGTTACTAAATTCCTCCCAACATGCATAACCTAATACTTTCCCAGATCTACAAGGTATGTCTAAAAAGTATTCAACTTATGACTGGGAAAAATAGATTATTTACCTGATGGGATTGGGACCCTAATCCCTTTCAAAGTAGTCCTCTTGCAAGTTCACACACTTAGCCTGCCACTCCTTCCACTTCTGAAAACAAGTCTGGAAAGCTTCCTTTGGGATGGCATTCAACTCCACCATTGCATTCATCACTACTTTCAAAATGGGATCCTTTCAAAGGTGTTTTCAACCAGAAGTTCATGTTTTGCCAAACAGTCTGGATCAGTTACAATGAATGTGCTGGACCATTTTCATGATGCAACTGCCAGGATTTTCGTTTAGATCTTGCATGAGTCCCTGGTTATGTCGGTATTCCAGGGAATGAAGCAGCGGATGCCGCTGCGAAGTCTGCCATTTTAACATCCAGGTATTTTACCCTTCTGTCCCTGCGGAGGATTGTAAACATTATCTCCGGCAGTGTTCTTTCCCATTGGACTGCATGTTGGTCTGCTATTTCAGGGATCAAATTGCGCACCATAAAACCACTTTCCTCTATCTGGAAGATGTCCCCCCATCTCTGCTGTATGGAGGAGGTCGTTTTATGCAGACTACGTATTGGGCACTGCTCTTTTAGCCACCGGTATTTGTTGCGCAGAGAACCGGCTCCACTTTGTTCTCATTGTGGTGCACCGTTGACTGTCCGGCATGTTCTGGAACACTGTCCCATTTTAGTTCCAGTTCGTGTTTCCTTGCACATGGCCGCTGACTTGCCCGGCATCTTAGCGGAATATCAGGAGCTGTCGAATTCCAGGTGGCCTTGACTTTGTGTAATTTGCGTGTTACCGAGTCTCTTGACATTTTTATAATTTATCAGTGATTGTGAACTTATTTAGAAAGCTGAAACGCCATTGTTTAACATAAACTAATAGTGTTACCAGTGGCTAAGTATAATCCAGAATTGTGGTGGTGTCAGTGCGTCAAAGAACGAAGTTCATTTATAACCTCAACTAATCTTTGCTTCGTTCTCCATGCGTTCCGTTTACAGTCAAATAGTGCTGTTTTGCGAGTGACTATCCTACATTCTACTAGTTTTTATTAGTAATTTCACCAGCTGTCATGGCCTACGCGGCACATGATACTGGCCAGTTAGTTCGCACATCTCTAAATGTGGTTAACAATATGGATATTACCTCCGAATCATCAACATTACAGTCTTCATCGTCAGAACAGATGGAGAGCAGGTCCACACTAGAAATTGTCATCTTATCCTCCACAAAATCCACAGACTTCGTTTCATCAAGTTTCATCACCTTCTACGAGCTCTGGTGTAACTACTGTTCACAGTGTAAGTAAATCAGTTCTTCGGCCACCTCAGCTTCAGCTGACACAGCCAACTCACTCACTCGATTCTAGTGTACCGCATGATGCTAACATGGACATTGACATAGTCAAATTGGGCAATCGCAACAGTCGAGAGCAGCGCTCGCCGCCTTCTCACTGCGAAACTCAAAGTAAACGCCTTTGCATGGCATCATCTTCTGAACAGTCTAATACCTCCCGTTATGCTTACGCTATCCCAACATCCAACCGATTCCATGCTTTATCTGAAAGCTCTGACCAGACAGACTCAGCTCCTAACACCACATCCAAGGAGAAAGTTCCACCAATTTGTGTGCGCAATGTTCAGAATTACCAGCTGTTCCTTCAGGATATTAAAAAGTATGTACTCTCAGATTTTCATACTGAGCTCCGAGGTGCTCTTATCAAAGTGTTTGCCTCTACTTCAACCGATTTCCGCCGTCTGACATCCTACTTTACTTCAATAAATCAAGAGTTTTACACTTTCAGGAACCCAGCTGACAAACTTTTCTCAGTGATTATCCGCAATCTGCCTTGTTCCCTCAGCGATAAGGAAATTTATGATGAACTCATCGCCCTTAACTTTCCTGTCAAAAAGGTTACACGTCTGCTAGGAAGAAACAAACAACCTATTCCGATATGTGCCATTGAGCTAGAAAATACCGATGGAGGTAGGGAAATACTTAACCTCACACGTCTGATGTACAGTGTTGTGTCAGTTGAACACAGACGTCGTAACACCGCAGTGCACTCGATGTCAGCAATATGGCCACACCAGAAATTACTGTCAGCTGACTCCTCGCTGTGTACGATGTACTGGTGATCACCATTTCTCTAAGTGCAGTAAGTTACCTACTACGCCTGCTCAATGTGTCAACTGTGGTCAGGACCACCCAGCCAATTATCGGGGTTGCCCCCATTATCTGGAACTGAAACAACGCATCTCCCAGCGACCTCAAGCACAAGGTGCTCTCCGTCTAGCAGCAGCTTCACAGATGCGACCAGGTCAGCAACCCCAACCAATACACCCGCAGCAGTCATCACAACACTCCCAATCCAGGCAACCTCGCCCGCATCAGTCTCCGCAACAAGAATCACCTCCTACCTCGGAACAGCGTTCCTATTCTCAGGCAGTAAGGTCCTCTGCTGCTGCTGCTTCTTCTTCTACTACTTCCTCTCCTCATCATCAACCTTGTTCTTCGTCTTCTCCCCCTTCACTAAATCAGGAATCTAGCGCATCGTCTTCCTTCTGGTCGTTTCTCACTGACCTCATTAGCAAATTTTGTTCGCTATTCCGCGTCTTTGTTACCCCGTTTCTGCCACAATTAACCGAATATGCTCGCTCACTCTTCTTCTCTCAAGTACCTCATGATGGCAACCCGTAATCTGCTAACTCTTAGACGGCTCACTCTTCTAAATTGGAATTCTAATGGACTACGCGCTAAACGCGCTTCTTTCACCCATTGTCTTATGATGCATAATATTGACATCGCCTGTATCAGCGAGACTCACTTACTCCCTAACGAAACCTTTACTGTTCCTGGATACACAGTCCATCGACAGGATCGGATTGCTCCAAGAGCATCTGGAGGTGTAGCTATTGTGATCCGACGTAACATTACTCACCACTCTATATTTTTACCTGGCGTTCCCGACGTTGAAGTGGTAGGAATTAAACTCCCTACAACCGATGGTAATGATCTCA
Organism: Mantis religiosa; assembly: GCA_030765055.1. Classification (NCBI taxonomy): domain Eukaryota; kingdom Metazoa; phylum Arthropoda; class Insecta; order Mantodea; family Mantidae; genus Mantis; species Mantis religiosa. Next base: position 190,358,438 of record CM060949.1, on the reverse strand, counting down.
CTGTTATCAGCGCCTATAAGTCTCCTAACCAGAAACTAAATACTACTTATTTCTCCCTGCTTTTTCCTGCCAACAGCAGCACCCTTGTTCTCGGAGATCTAAACTGCAAACACTCGTCATGGGGCTGCCACTCTACTAATCCCAATGGCCGACGCCTTTACCACATATTGAACACCTGCGGCTTATCCGTCTTGGCGCCTACAGATCCCACGTATTATCCTACCAATCCTCTTAATACTCCTGACATTCTCGACATTGGCAATTTCAAGAATCTCCCTCTTCCAGCGTATATGTCTACACTAGCGGAACTTGACTCTGACCACTGCCCGGTCTTAATTACCTTTCAACTCACTCCGAACATATTTCCCTCAGCACCACGACTTATTAATGGCTATGTTCAATGGGATAAGTTCCATGCTCAGTTGGATTCAGCGCTCCACACTTACTCACTTAGCTCTGAAGCTGACATAGAGGCTGCCATTAACACTTTACAGACACTATATGCCACTGTGTGCGAAATTCAACTACCTGCTTCAAGCGGACTCCTATTGCTTCTTCCTTACCTGCGCCCATTCTTCAGCTTATACATGAAAAACACAGGATCCGACGTCAGTGGCAAAGGGAACGCCGACCTTGGCTGCGTAGGAAGCTTAATGGATTGAACCGGCTAGTAAAAGTCGAATTGGACCGTCATCGCCTTGAGACCTACAAACGACAACTGGCGAGCATCTCCCCGCATGACCACACGCTCTGGGATGCCACTCAACGACTTCTGCGAGAGCCAACTATTATACCAGCTCTGCGTACCACTGACACTCTTGTTAAGGAGGTCAAAGCTAAATGTGAAGTTCTTGCAGACCACTTTGAAGGCACGTTCACACCAAACGCACCTCATGCCACCACCCCGAGTATAGAACAGCGGCTTGACGCTTTTCGACACCAACCAACTGTTCCCTGCAGAATCTCCTTCACTAGTCCTGCTGAACTTAGGCATTTAATTTGCTCTCTTCCTCTTAAGAAATCACCGGGACATGACTTGATTCCCAATATTGTGTTAAAAAACCTGACAAAGAAGGCCCTGGCACATTTGTCTTCAATCCTGAACGCTTGTCTTCGACTTGGCTTTTTTCCTCACACCTGGAAATTGGCTCAAATCATTGTGTTTCACAAACCTCATAAACCTAAAAGTCTCCCCGACAGCTATCGCCCGATAAGTTTGCTGCCTACCTTGTCCAAACTCTTTGAAAAGGTTCTCCTTCGCCGTCTCCTTAAATATACCTCTGAAAACCATATCATTCCACCCTTCCAATTTGGATTTCGTTCTAGACATTCTACCTCTCACCAACTACTACGTTTAACACAAACGTAGCAACGAAAGTACACAACCGCCCTGTTCCTCGACGTAGCACATGCCTTTGATAAAGTTTGGCATGAGGGGTTAATCTTCAAACTGTATAGCATTGGACTTCCACAGTATCTGCTCATTACCATTTGTAGTTTTCTATCAGATCGCACATTTACTGTTCGCATTGGTGGCATGGAGTCATCTCAGTGCCATATTACAGCAGAAGTTCCTCAGGGATCCATATTGGCGCCAATCTTATTTAGTATCTATACCTATGATCTTCCTGACTTGGCCCCTACCTCCATACCCTTATACGCTGATGATACTGTTTTATATCATTCCGTCATAGATCTCCCTACAACTATTCACACGCTACAAACCTCTCTTGACTGCCTCGTTGAATGGTTCGATACTTGGCGCATACGTCTAAACACTCAAAAGACCGCAGCTAAGATTTTTAGCTTACGTCGCATCTCCAACTCTCCCGAATTGCATATTAAGCATGAATCAATTCCCTGGCTACCTTCTACCACCTCCGTCAAATACCTTGGAGTAATGCTGGACACTAGACTTACTTGGCGAGCCCATATTGATCGACTCATCTCGTTGGCATCAGGACGACTTTCAAAACTTGGCCCGCTACTTCACAGACACACTCCTCTTGGGATTGAATGCTCTCTGCTACTCTACAAATCTCTTGTCCGGCCACTTATCACATATGCTTCCCAGGTATGGGGTTCGGCTAGCAACACTCATCTCCGAAGGCTATAGGTCCTGCAAAATCGATTTATGCACATCGCCACGGATGCCCCTTGGTATGTAAGAAATCAACAATTGCATAAAGAACTTGGTCTCCTTCCTCTTCACCAGTACATACGTCAGATCGCCTCCCGCTTCTTTTCAAACCTGCCAGATGTTCCAGGAGCTGTGATGTACGACATCGGCGTACGAACCCGCCAGCCCACGCGCCTGAAGAGACGACTCCCACAGGATCTCCTCCTTAGTGACTCTGATTGAAAAAAAATTATGAATATTGTTTCACAATAACTGTTGTTCTTATCTCTTTGATTACTTGTTTGTTTTAATTAACTTATTTTTCTGTTTTCTTTTTTTTTTTTTTTCTCGTTTTTCACAGTGTTAAATAAATAATAGGAGCCAACTTGGTTTTCCTTACATGTTATTATATAGTTCATAGAGATTCAATTAGCCAACAAGGATCTGTAAAGCATGTACTGCTGATCGATCATTGAATAAAATAAAAAAAAAATAAAATAAAAAAGGAGCTGTCGAACATGTTTTAGCTTTTACCCGATGAGTTGGTGTAATCTCCCAGATATAACCTAGTTCTGCTATTGGATTTTATTGTTTTTAACACCTGTTTTTTTAATGTTTGTCCTCTTCTCTGGCCCCGTGTATTGTCTCAGCCTTTTTCTAATCATTTTTCCTCATAGCAGTGTTTTAGTGTATCCACACCCTTCTTTTTTACTACATTTTAACGTCTTAGTTTTCATCTTTTGATTTTCCCTGTTCCTGTACCAGGAGCTAATGACCTTAGTGGTTTGGCACCCTTAAACCTCACTTCCTTCTTTTGCCAGGATTTTGCCCACCAGAGTTCTGGTCTTTTCCGCCAAACTGCTTCACCGAGACAGCGGACAATATTTTGATATTACTCCTTTGTCACTGTTTGTCCTTCTAGTGTGTGTTCATAATGCAAAACTCTGCAGATCATCACTCCGAGCATCATCCCAAATGCCCACTGAATTTTAAAAATTGTTCCTTTTTGAGAATCACCTGGTTTTTGGCAAAATTTGATGCAGTATCTTTTCTCAGTTCGTTCAGTAATCTTGTGAGAAAACTAAATCCAACCAACACTTATAACAGCACCTTACTGGGCAACCTGCAGCCAGCTACTGACACATGAACACGGTGAAAAAATTGGAGCATGCACATTAAGGTTCCTCTTGCTATCATGCACAGTGGTATCACCATAACATCACTACTTTGCATGGAAAAAAAATAAGGTGGATACTTTTTAGACAGGCCTCATAGAGCAGCAGTCCAGGAAGGGAAGCCCAAACTCATTCTTGAAATTACCACCCAAAGTGAGTAAAGTAGGCATGAAGGAAAAACTCGATGCAGCAAGGTACCAGGCAAATTATGCTCTGAAAGAATTTTGTGTTAGAACAAAATGGCACACAGCAGTCAAATTTGCTTGAATTTGAAGAAATTCATTTTAGTTTGGATGCTTATGGTACTTAGGTTTCTTATTTTGATGTAAAAGTTGGAACCTTTTCTCTGAAAAGGTTATGCTAGCTGTAAGGAAAAGTTTAAAGGTATTGGCAAATCAACTAGCTATTTTGTTATATTTAAATATTAATATTTTTCTTTTTTCAAGGATTCTTCTAAAACTGGAACAAATTTAGTGGCAGGCATTCATGCCACAGGCATCATGTTGGCAAACAAATTACAGCCTTGGACCACTGGAAAATTAAGATTTCTATCAGCCATAATGGAGAATTTAAATTCTCGTGAAAGAAATGTGTATTATCCTTGTGCTGAAGTACTTGGAATGACTCTGAAGTTTTTGGATCGTGAAGACAAAGGCATGTTTGAAGGAGAAGATGAGACATTCATTCTACACCTCAAGGAAAAGTTAGATGCATTTTATGCCCATAAACCAGATTTTGATAAGTTTGTTTATTGCCTGTTTGGAATTGTGAATTATTATCAACCATTTGCAGATGATTATATGAATAAAGTTCTCTTCATTTTTCCACAAGCTATAGGAGGATTCAGGTAATAATTTCATTTTATATCAAGTACAACATTTGTGTATAAATTGTGCTTCTTATAAGAAAATAAGTGGAGTTTATTTATATAGAATAAGAGTGGAGTATAGAATAGTGGAGTTTATTTATTTATTTAAAATCATCTTGTTTCTTGCTCAGTATATTTGGAAAAAGTAACTTTGATTGGCTGCTTTGCTTTTACAAAATGAATTCCTTAAGCTGTGCACAAAACATATTTGTATTGTTGATAAGAAGATGTATGACACTTTCTTGTCAGAAAGTATAATAAAAACAATTGTAAAGTCCTAGAAACTTGAGTATTAACACAACCAAACTAAAATTGATATATGATATGATTTGTTAAATACTAAAACCTACATCTTGGGCTGCGCCTGAGCTGGGCTCTGGCTCCTTTGCTAACAGGACAGTCCTTTAATACATTTACATACTTGATACATGTTTGAACCTTATTGCATTCTATTTATTACTCTATCGTGCACTAGTTTTTACTGTTAGTCAAATTATTGTCTATCCCTGTTAATTATCACTTGTTTTAATTTCTTATTACTTTTGTTTCACTGGGTCTGGATTTACTTAATCTCACTTATTTCTCATCTGCACATCTTCTTTTACTTGTGTCCCCTTTCCCTATTACAAATTATGTAACTTCACTAGCCTCTTTTCCAATCTTTGCAATTTCCTATAGGTTCTTCACATTCTATGAAATTTTTTCTTTACTTCTCACAACACCCTTCTAATCTGTTTTCCCTTTCTGAAATTCATACAGCCATATTCATTTTTCGCTGTTTGCAAAAGGTTGAACTTTTCCCTGACCATTATTTACTTTGTGCTTCAACTTCTTATTACTAAAATAAAAGTGAATTGAGAAGATATTGACATATTGCTTCACTCACACTGTTTTTCACAGGACATGTTTCAGGAGCTGTTGCTCCCATCATCAGCAGAGTTTCAAATCAACTTCTTGTAACTATCACTTCTCTCAGTCTAGATTTACTTAACCTTACATTTTTTTATGTTGTCTCACTTCTCTCCTTTTTTCTTATTACAACTATTAAGACCTTTCCCCTTCGCTGATTATTCAATTCAATTCCTCATATCCTTTCCTCTACCTCTCACAGCCTCATTCTTATCTTTTCTTTCTGCAATTCACACATAATAGCCATTACTGCCTAGCTGATATGCCCCTACATCTGAACCTCCCCTGCCTAATTCTCATCCCCTTTTTAATTCCTTGAATCCTCACACTTTAAGCTAAATTTAGAAAGTGAAATATTTTGTATTTTTGCTGCTGAACTATACCTTTTATTAAATGAATGTTAAAAACTTCCAATTATTAGTGAATACTTTGCTACTGTTTAACTGCCAGCCCTAAGTTAGCTGAAACAAAACGTATTACACAAGGTTTTCCACTCTCAGTTTTAAAGCTGTTGAGTTGAATTTTTTGTATTAGTTTTTTATATATTGCTTCACGTTTCCACATACTAAATTACTTGAGTCTTTATTTATTAAAAAAATATAATGTGTTGCATTCAAATGACTTCCTCTACTGTTATACAAACTGTTCTTACAAGTGCTTATTCCCTCTTTACTTCATTCTAAATGAGATAAACATCTAATTGTTAATTTTCTTGTAAGATGAATATTGGAATAGAGAGGCTTTAAGCAATAGTCAAATCTTTTAAGAGCTGATTGTTAAGTGATGGCTTTAAAATTCCATTCTCTTTGCATGTTCAGGACATAAAATAAATGAATAATACTTTAATTCATAACCATTTCAACAGCTGTCCATTTGAGAAAAGTATAAGCATTGGGAACTTCAAATAAATACAAAAAATATCTTGGAAATTTTTCATTTCAAAAAAGAGCGTAAATGTTGTATTAACAAGATCTAAATTTTTTCTAAAAGGAATCCAGAGACTGTATTCCCAGAAGGTTCAAGATATAAATTTCATTTGTTATGTAAATAACTTAAATATCTGTCATTTTAATCAATGTTAATTTAGTTTGACAAATAAAAATTTTGAACATTTTACTTGCTAAACTTTGGTTTGGTGTTGCGGAAAGTTTTGGAAAATCTTTGCATCGCTTATGCATGTCTACACATGCGCGCGTGCATACTTGCATCCATTTTTACTTACAAATCTAATGCGTGCAGTCACATGACCTTCTCTACTCACTTTTGTAGAAAATATTCATACTTTTATAAAATGGGAAGTCACTTTTTTATGTCCTGGACATACAAAGAGAATGGAATTTGAAAGCCATTAGATAGTAACCAGCTTTTTGATTTTATTAGTGCTTAAGTGTACTGAATTACCCTATTCCTATTGTACTTATATGGAAATATATAATAAAATCACTGCAAATGATTGTCTCAATTAACATGAAGTGCACAGTGATCCATGTAAACTTGAACCACTTCATTAGGCCATAATTTCTCTCTAAAAGCTTGTAAAAATGTGACAGTTCTTTTAATGATCTATATGGCTCATGGAGAATCAGCAACAGTGCCATCTATTGACTATAATGCTGATTTCAATTGAAATTACGAGCATTGTCATGCCATTTTTTACAGTCTTTAGTTTGCACTCGTAACAGAAACATGTAATCTCTCAAAAACACTTTTTAAACCAATTCTCGAACTGTATAAACACTTAAGCTCCACTTACTTTTTAAATTAGGACAAGTTTCAAGGACACCGCGTCCCCATCCTCAGCTGATGTTCTACTGGTTCTTCAGGTGACCGCCTCCCTCTCCTGGCGCTGTTCAATGAGTTGAATGACGTCATCTACTACTGGAATTTCGAAGTTCATTGCTCTCTTTTTGTTCTTCAAAATGTGTATATTTTCCCAAACTGTTAATTCCCAATACTTTTTTGCCGGTACCAAAAGTTTTATGTCTTTGGAAATGTTGTGATTTTTTGACCAGAAGTGATGGGCTATGGCCGATTTATCTGTCTGTTTGTATTTAATACATCGCATGTGTTCTTTCATCCTTGTTTCTAGGTTTCTCTTTGTTTTTCCGATATAAATTTCGTGGCAATCCTCACATCTTACGCTATAAATTCCAGATAGATGGATGGTTACCGTTTTTGGATTTAAAAATTATTAAAAAAGGAGACAAATTAGAGTTTGGCATATATAGAAAATCAACACATGTGGATAACTACATTAAAAACAACAACTCCAACCCAAAAGAACACCAATATGCAGTATTTCACAGTTTAATCCATAGGCTAGTAAACATCCCATTGACTATAGAAGAATATACCAAAGAAGTAGATCACATTAATTATGTTGCAATTGTGAATGGCTTTGATCCAAAATTTATTAAAAAAAAAAAAATGATAAACAAGCATAAAAGACGGAAAACCATCAAGGACGTTAGCACTTTAAAAGCTGACGATCCAAAGAAAGTATATTGCAAATTTACGTATCACCCTAAGGCATTTAATAAATTCAAAAACATTTTCCGTCAATTTCAGATACAACTAGTACCACACAACAAATATAACATGAGAAACATGCTGAATCACCCGCTAAAAAACACAAGTCCAACCAACAAACTATCCGGAATTTATAGCGTAAGATGTGAGGATTGCCACGACACTTATATCAGAAAAACAAAGAGAAACCTAGAAACAAGGATGAAAGAACACATGCAATGTATTAAATACAAACAGACAGATAAATCGGCCATAGCCCATCACTTCTGGTCAAAAAATCACAACATTTCCAAAGACATAAAACTTTTGGTACCGGCAAAAAAGAATTGGGAATTAACAGTTTGGGAAAATATACACATTTTGAAGAACAAAAAGAGAGCAATGAACTTCGAAATTCCAGTAGTAGATGACGTCATTCAACTCATTGAACAGCGCCAGGAGAGGGAGGCGGTCACCTGAAGAACCAGTAGAACATCAGCTGAGGATGGGGACGCGGTGTCCTTGAAACTTGTCCTAATTTAAAAAGTAAGTGGAGCTTAAGTGTTTATACAGTTCGAGAATTGGTTTAAAAAGTGTTTTTGATTGATGAAGCTCCACTGTTTATAAATACTTCTATTATAGTTTTATGTAATCTCTGTTTCATATAACCTTGCCCGGCTGAAATGTATCACTCCGCATTCAACAACCCTCCCCCTCGCCCTAATTGGCTAATGCTTTCGCATCATACGCCATAGGCGGTGCCTTCCCGTCACATTTCGTAATAATTGCGGGAAGATAAATAAAATCATACAAAAATCATACAAATAAGGATATGAAGGCATGCAAAAATACAAGTTTATAATGAACTGAGCAAATTGAAACAGAATGGCTGAGCAATGAAACTGAAAGAGTTTATAATGAAAGGCCTTCGGCCTTTTCCACTGGAATTTTTTAAACCAGCACACATACCTTTCAAAAATGCTTGTCTTTCAGTCTTAAAAGTCGTGTCACACCATACTTTATTTTTCGTGTGTTCTTCGTGTATATTTAGCGATTTGTATCTCGGTGCAGTGTGGTTGTCAAATAGCGTCTTCGCCACACAGCAATATCACCTCTGTCTTTTAGCACATTTTTCTTGCCTCTTTTTTCATTCACAAATCCCAGCTGTATAAGCAATCTGCTGAAATTTGGTAAATCTGCATCCTCATTTACAGCAGACGAAATGTTACTTATGTTAGGGAGTTCGTTTCTAAAGAAAAACTACACACATGAAGACGCACAACACTTTTCACGTATTTTCTCCAAGCATGCACTTTTGTTTATTCCTGCTTTTGCCTGGAGTGGTAAGTTTTCCTGTTTCCTCAATTTCATGTCGCGATGTTCCTACGGATCTAACACTCACACCTGTAGCTTCAGAGCCCAGCTGTTCGACTTCTCTCACTGACAAAGACGGATTCTTCTCTGTGAGTGCATTAAACACATGCAACACAATTCTTTTTTCGCCTGTTAGTAAATAATTATCCTTGCGATACTTAAGCGAAAAACTGGCGGTAGACTCTGCCATTATACATATAATACATGCGCAATAAACGATCAATAAAATAATTTAGCTCCCGCACTTTCGAATGGCGATGCATGACTAATCCAGTTCAAAACAAGGTCAGTGATAAAAGTCTTATAAACAAATGTCACCACTACCGCTAAATCACATGCTATCGTGCCATGTGCTTGAGAGCAAAGGAACCTCCTCTTTACTTTGTTTATGAATTAACATGCATTTCAGATAAATCAACTCTGTTGCGTAATATATTTAATTAAAACAGTTACGGAAATATAAATTTGACAATTCTCTTCCAACATATAATGATATATCACCATGTTAAATAACGAACTAATTTTTACCGCACGACAGTCATTACCACAACAGCAACCAATGAGAGGTGATTAGGTCACGTGACCGTTAAGAGATACTGGGCAAGCTTACGTGAAACAAGGTATAGTACTCATTAAATTATAGATGAGTCATATTTATTACACATCAGCTTCACTTACATACCTATATTGAGGACATGTTTCGCGAACCATCATGTGCATCGTCGGCTCTAATGTGACTAAAGCTTGATCCAGTGGTGTGGGTAGTTCTGGAGTTGCTGCTGCCATCTGTTGATTTTGTGATGAATTTAAATGTGGGGTTGTCTTCTTGCAGGATTTCAAAGTTCATTAGTTGGTTTTTATGTTTTTGTATATATATTCTCTCCCATATGACAAGTTCACTATGTTTTTGTACGTATTTTAGTAATTTGGTGCTATCTTCAGTTTCATGATTTTCAGACCCGAAATGAGCTGCTGTTGCAGACTTATCAATATTTTTGTATCTTAAGTGCCTAAAATGTTCTTTCTTTCTAGTGCCTATGTTTCTCTTTGTCCTCCCTATAGAATAGCAAATAGCAAATGGCATGCATTGTTTCATTTTACAATTTCTCTTTATTATACCCATTATCCTTCTGCATTCTTCTAATTTTTAGTGCAGTTCTTCTTTTAGCATTTTCAGTTCACTTTTTAGTTGCTCTGCATTATAGCCCATTTCCCTACCTGATTTTCCATTGCCTTTAAACAGGATTATTGGTGATGAGATGAGAAGATGTGGGACGGGATGATTCTCACCTGCACTCGTCCCGCTTTGCGGCTGGGTTGCGGTTGTATTCGGCTCTCTGGGAAGATGATGAAGCTGCAAGATGCAAATTCTTCTCGATCTGAATTTTTGGTTCAGATCTGGCACTCAGATGTATCAATGTATGCAAAATCTCCTGTGCTGTTTCAGTCGTTACATGAGAACCCTTTTCCCAAGCATGATCGCAAGCGAAGGAATTATTTAGTTAAATAAACTCAGAAATAAGTAAATTTTGTTTAATTTATAAAAATCCAAACTTGTAATTTAATTGCGATACTTTATGCCATATTTTTATACAACACTTCACATAAGAATTATACTTCTGAGATATAATTTTCTGAAAATCTGTGTTAACTATTTTTAGTATTCTACAATCCAAAAACATGTCTGTTCTCGACTTTATGCAATCGAAAGATGCTTTCTTTCCTAGCTGTTTTACCAAAATTATTGATTTTTCATCCTCCCGTTGCCATCACTACCAATCAAACTTAATTTTTACTGTTCAGTGCCACGCATTACATAATCACATTTTTAATGTTACTAATCATAAAACATTCACATCCTTTTATTTACATGTTGCATCATCTCATGATCTACCAAATTTTAACAATTTCTTTTCTTACTTATTCTAACATGTCCATATTGATTCTTAAACCACATATTTAAATATTTTTCAACTATCTGGGCCTAAACCAAAACTACCATTACAGCCCTTAGCTCAGATAACTATTTGTCATAATTTTCAGCTTCTACAATACTTGATTCAGTTTTGTCAGTCTCAGATTCAGCTCCATTGCTCCAATAAATATGATGCCTACCACCATATTAGCCAAATCTCCATAGTTACCATTAGTGCATCTCTTTTATTCAGCATTTTTATCCTCCTAAAGCTTTCTGTTTTTACGTGGTAAACTTGTAGCTCCTATAGATAGAGTCAATCTGAAAAATTCAATGCCATGGCCGGGATTTGAACCATGGCTAGTGTGAAGATATGATTAATTTCTATCAATTAACTTAAATAATAAGAGTTAATGATGAAGCCTGGATTCAAGTACTTATGATAGTAAGGTGCCACAAACAGTTTATCTTGGATGCTGGAGCCATAGTAGTTTACTAGGAAAATATATGAGTAATTTAATTTTTCAGGTTGACTATTCAGAGCATTAGCCTATAAATGGCTTGTGTGAAGAAATGATTAATTTCTATCAATTAACTTAAATAATTGTAGTTCCTATCTTTGTACTGTTGCTGAGCATCATAACTAACACATTGCACTGTACTGTTGCTGACGTCAGATGTCAAATTTTGGGGGCAGCTCAAGTATGTTAGTGCTCAATAAATTCATTCTCTCTCTCTCTCTCTCTCTCTCTCTCTCTCTCTCTCTCTCTCTCTCTCTCTCTCTCTCTCTCTCTCTCTCTCTCTCTCTCTCTCTCTCTCTCTCTCTCTCTCTCTCTCTCTCTCTCTCTCTCTCTCTCTCTCTCTCTCTCTCTCTCTATCTCTCGCAATGTTATTCAGTGTTTCTCACATATGAAATGACTGGCTGGTTGATGCAATTATGCACTAAAAGACATATTGAGTCATATTTTATTAAAACTTAAAACTTTACATACATCAACTATTAAAAACAGGAACATTTTCAGGACTGTCCCAATCCCATCCTCAGCTGATTGGTGATTTACCACCAGCTTCACAAGTGGTTGTCATGTTGACCTATTGTAATTGTCTACCTCACATTTATGTAGGAGATATTCTGAATGATGCAGCCAATTATGACAAACGATTCTGAAGGTAGTGATCAGTCGCCAATCAGCTGAGGATGGGACTGGAACAGTCCCAAAAAAGTTCCTGTTTTTAATAGTTGACACCAGTGAAGTTTTAAGTTTTAATAAAATATGACTCAATAAGTCTTCTATTATGAAATTAGCTTCACTTATAACAATGCTTTTAATCATGACGGTTTCAATAATTATTTACACTATACGTATTTTAAGCAAACAACTATCCAACTCATATGTTGTATTGATCACTTACGTTGATGATTTAAAAAAAATTATTGCATTATCAACTTTAAGTCAATTAGGTTTAATAATAAGAATTTTATCTTTAGGATTTGCTGAATTTAATGTTTGATATATAGGAATGAATGTTATTTCATTCCTAAGAAACGTTTTGGCCTTGACTTGCATTTACATATTAGAATTACTTTTATTTGCAAAAAGAAACAACTCTTTCTTTCAAGTAAATGAAAAAATATACAACCTTAATGCCAGATTAAAAAAAAAAAAAAAATCAATGCATACACTATCAGCAAATACAAAACTAATAAAAAAAACTGGAGTACTTCATGCAGCCATTAACATTTTAAAATCATTTCCAAATGAAATTAAAGCTGAAGAAAAGATAAAATACTTTGAAACTAAACTGATGCAGTTCTTATTAGAAAATTATTTTTATAATGTCAGTGAATATCTTTCTAAATATGTAATGTGCACTATTCTTGTAATATTATTATTAATTGTTAATATATTTTGTTAACCTGATATGTTCTATATCAGATGTACAAAATGTACAAGTATTGGTCAAAAATGAATAAACAGTGCAATATCTTGTGTTTTATAGAACCATGCTGTTGAAGATAATTCTTTCTGGATTAGAGACTTTGGGAGCTTCAGCATATACAGAGCTGAAAAGTAAAGATATATTGAAGATTCTGCATGATCGAGACACAGATCAACAGGAAATTGTATTGCAAATGTTCAGCAAAATGTTACCTCTCTTGAAAGATGAAGATTTGAAAGAAGTTGTTCAGGAAGTTTCCAAGTTCGACACTCATCAAAGTGTTCAGTGCCGAAAAATCATGTATGACATTTTAAAGTGGATATACACTTATCATAAGGACCTCTCAGAACAAACAAAAGAGACACTACTGAAGGGTCTAATTGACCCAGATCCTGGACTTCAGGAAACTTTCTTTGTGTAAGTATTGAATTTTGGGATAACTGAAGTAACTTGACATTCTACAATTTTAACAATTTGTCTTTAGAAATGCTGAAGTAAATAGGACAATTTTTATTTATTTTATTTATTTATTTTAAGATTGATATCCTTCATTGCAATAATGTAAATTTTTCAGTTAAAGCTCTAAGTTTATGTTAGCGAAAAATTTAATGAGTAGAGAAAGTGGGAGAGAAGACGTCCACTTAGACATTTATTTCTCCATTACTATCAGCCACAGTTAGAGGAAACAAATAACAGTAAAATAAATTCATTCTACAAAATATTTACTTATAAGTAGGCCCCGGAAGTTGTTGACCTAAAAATTTTCTGAAAATGAGCTATAAAATGCCCTTAAAAATATAAAAAATGCACAGGAAATGTAAAAAATTACCTAACAAAAACTAACAATTTCTTTCATAATGATGAATTAATAAGTGTCACAGACAAACAATGAATATATGTCGAGATTCAACTGTATTGGAACACCACAGTGAAGCGAAAAATTATTAAATTTTAGATGAGTCGCATTTTTTAACACATCTGCTTCACTTTCGTACCTATTTTGAGGACATGTTTCGCAAATCTTCGCTTGCATCTACGGCTCTTGTGCGACTCGCGAAGATTGCGAAACATGTCCTCAAAATAGGTACGAAAGTGAAGCAGATGTGTTAAAAAATGCGACTCATCTAAAATTTAATAATGAATATATGGTTCGAATAAACACATTTTAAAATTAACTTTCTTAGTAAATAGTGCAATTATTGCTACTAAATAATAACACCTTCTATTAAATAAGCCCATTTTATTCGCCTTGGGCAGAGCACGTATAAACATGTCCGTCCTTCTCCAGCTCCTTTGTGCAACTCCAATAATCCAATAATACTTGGGAGGTAGAAGTCATTGCAGTAAGATAATGCTGCTATTGAAGGCTAAAGGAAACAGGTAAGTGACTCATATCAAAGCTTTCATTTAAAATTTCAGTGTTCAGGAACCATTGTTCAGGAACCATCGATTTCAACTGCAACTAATTCAATTAATAAGAAAAATTGACATCATTTTTCTTAAGATATGTGAAGACTTTTGTTGCAAATAGTTATATAATACTTATTGCTTCACTGTAGCTAGCTTCATTTTCTACGTAATTATAATTTATGTAAATCTTTCATGACAATCCTTCATTTATGTTTTTTAAATATGAATTCAGAAGACATATTTTGTATATTTTTTTATTATATTGCCAGTTTCTTCTTCCTTGTTTACTCATTTCAAAATTGAAATTCCACCAATTGGTTCTGTAAATAAATTTATTTTACTTCCAGTAAATGGCATTACTATAGCATACAATTCATCACCTAAAAGCTATTGTAATGATGCACATAAAAAATATGTAAACAAGGAAGATCCAAATGTAATCAAAAAGTTATGATACTTGTCCTTCTGTATTTTTATTTTATAAAAGATAAGCAAGGCCCTGTAATCAAATTTATTGTAATTTATGATGTAAATAAATGAAGAAAAATAAATAGTAAATTCTAAAAGAGCATTATGTTATTGAGAAACTTTCCTATTGACAGAAAACTTCATGGTGCAACACACTGATGCCAGGCCAAGGTCTAACACTAACAGCACTAACCTACTTCAACACTTACAACATACCAACCTTTGTATTAAAACTTTGTATCAGGTAATTAGCTAGCACTCAGAAATGAAGGGAAGTGGAGAGTTAACAGAACTGTTTAGAAACAGCTCAGCACAGGGCAAGCAAAACCATGTTAAGTGGACATGAAGATTCTGTACTTCTCAGTGGATGTTTAGTAAATGTTGCTGTGCCACTACACCAGCTCTCTACTGTGCATCCCTGTTGGGGGTGGAAGGGTTAATCCCCTTAAACTGCTGTGATGCGAGCACTGCAGACCCCTTGTGGTGAAACCGACATCTAGTGAGAACTTGGGAAACTGAATTGCACTGCAAAGCCATCTGATATTATATTGTGACTTTGTGGGTTCGTGAAATGAAAAGTCCAGTTTCACCACTCAAAAATGTTCTTTATTTCCACCGACTTACAGTTAAACTCTTGCCAATTACACAGAATTACTTGCTGCACACAATTACAATTCACCAGTTCGTCCGTTACAATTTCACTTGTACTCGCGATTACATAAACTCCGATGCACATACCAGTTACGTACAGTCTTCCGTTGCACAATCTTCTCGTTCATTAACACGTCACTGACTAACTCTTACACCAAGAACTGCGACTGTCTCCTCGCTCACACTCACTAACCAACTGACTGACTGACACCGACTGGCTAGCTGCAGCCCTTTTTATAGGCATCTCGCCGACTTCTCGGCTTTTCTAGTTCCCAGGCGACGTTTCCAGATGATGAAAGATTCCCGTAATTTCTAGAACCAGGTGGACAGAAACAGACGGCACAGTCATGTTTTTCCTCCGTCACCACCGCCTGTCATCACTATAAGACAAACGAGGGGAGGGCGTAGCTAACACGGACCTCCCTCGTCTCCCGCTCTCAGCTGCTTTCATAGGGTGTTCCAGAGCTCGCGTTACAATATTATTGTAACCAGGGAGAGAGATTAAAGTGAAGTAAGGTTAAGATTTTGTTTGTGTGTTTACACTCCTGAGATAACTACCAATTTCCACGTCCTAACGAACGTTTGGTTCCGAAACCTGGGCTGAAATTGCAAGTGAGAATATACATATATCTTCATTGCCATTTGTAAATTGTAGCAACGCTACATTATTCTTCTTATACTGCGGAAAGAAATCAAGGCTATGATCGTTGAAAGCAACCATTTTGGCTTCCTGTGTGCTACGAAATGACTGAACTGCCCGATCTTAAATGAAGGAGAGGAAGAGAAAGAAGCAATGTCACTTGCTTTTGTGCAGAAATAGATGGTTTTACAACCGATATATCCACTGAGACTACGATGATTACAAAGAGCATCTAGAGGATACACTGAAATGCCTACTAAGTCTTGATGATGCCATACACGATGTTCTACCTGGTGCAGAATATGAAGAGGATGTAACAAGTTGCGTGGAATACATAGATAGGGCAAAAAGATCAATTTGGAAATCTTGGGAAATAGACAACAGACTCCAGAAGCCCACAACTGGTGCAACTTCCACAGAGCAGAACATCACTCCTACTACTATGATTTCTCGTTCAGTCAAATTGCCTCCAATCACGCTGGAGCCCTTTTTAGGAAGTCCAGATTTTGGGAAGAGTTTGAAACATCTGTAGATAAGGATCCCACGCTGTTGCAGGTGAACAAACTCCTCTTCTTGAGAAGATACTTGGAAGGAGAGCCTAAGCTGCTGGTCAACGGAATCGCAGTGAAGGGCGACACCAACGAGCAGACAAAGAAGATCCTTCAGACGAAATATGGAGGTGGGAATCGCATTATCCAGTCTCACTTGGACTACTTATATGACCTGAGATGAACGACGGAGGACAGTCCGGAATGCCTGAAAGCAATATAGGTGGAGTGCCACCGATGAATTCAAGCACTGACTGCTCTCGTGAGGATGTACACAGCTATGGCCGTGTCTTGACCTCCAAAATACTGCGTGCTTTTTCTGATGAAATTTGTCGCCGCTGGCTTATCCACTCAAAAAGAAACAGCATAAAAGAGCACAATGTTACAGCATTGATGACATTCCTCAATGAAAAAGTGGAAGGTGCTTTGACTGCAAAGAAAATTCGAGGCGAGACGTCATCAAACTTGGACAGGTTCCCGACTGCAGCAACGCTCCACATACAGTCGAGGCAGAAGAAAACACGGAGACGCAGAGAATCTACGGAACCCTACTGTGTTTTCTGCGAACCCCGCTGCCACTGGGCCCAAGACAGTGGGGTAATAAAGGATATCAATGCAGGAATAGACAAACTAAAAGCCACCAATCGTTGCTTTCTTTGCCTCAACCGAGGCCACACTTCTCAGACTTGCTCAAAACGGGGTAGAGTGCTTTGTTTAAAGTGCAAAGGGGTGCATCATCGATCAGTTATGCTGCAGGCAAAGCCTATCGTCCTGATACCCCATCTAGATCTATGACAACCGTCAACAAGATAGAAGTCCCGACTTCAGAATTTACTTACTTGCAGACGGCAAAGGTATTATTAACAGGGCCGACAGGTCTCACCAAATGGGTCTTTTGTGTACTCAACGGGGGGGGGAGTCAAAGCAGCTTCCTTTGCAGCTCGCTTATCACGAGCTGAAACTAAACATAACAGGCTATAAATCTATAGCTGTCAGTTCTTTCGATACACTGCAAACAAGTCAACGTAGACTCGTTCAACTGGACGTGAGAGGAATTGGGAGAATCTACAAAGTGCCAATGACTGCACTGGAAAGTGACCATCGGTTGTCCCCTCAGCCCACGATGCCTCAGGACATCCACATGATGGGATGGCTGCGGAAGCTACAACTGGCTGACCCACTAGATAACCAGGAGGATCTACCCATCCAACTGCTAATAGGTGGAGACCACTACTGTAAGTTTGTCAAAGACTCCGCACCTATACGGATTTCTCCTTCGGTAGTTTTGCTGCCGTCATATCTGTGTTGGATTCTCAAAGGAAGCCATTCTGGTATATCAGCGAACCCTGTAGACATGAATTCCATAAATATCCAGCAAATGGACTTCCAGAGAGACGACGAGCTTCGACGCTTTTGGGATTTAGAAACTATGGGGATATCAACGAACCAACCCAGAGAATTGAGTGGACTCTGATATCCTGTCAGAGTTTCACGCTTCGTACTGCTTCAAAGGAGGATGCAGAGGGTATCTCTACCGAGAAAGGAGAACTTTCAGTTTTCTAGTAACTACCGCCTCGCTGAAAGACGGTTCCGTTCACTAGAGAAAAGACTGGCAAGAGAAGACGGGCTGCCTAATGTGTACCAGGAACAGATGCTGAACTATATTTGCCAGGAACACGTGGAGGTAGTACTGGATACGGAGCAGAACAGAGACATCTACTACCTCCCACATCAATTAGTGAGAAAGGAGAAGAGAGGGAAAGTTAAATGGCATATTGTTTTTGATGACTTGGCGCACGAAGAATAGTTCCTGTCACTCAATGATTTCTTAGAGATGGGGCCAAATCTTCTCCCAGAACTCCTGTCTGTGCTATTACGATTTCGCCAGGAACCCATGGCTATCGTGGGGGATATGACCCAGGCATTTCTGCAACTGTCTCTGAAGGAGGAAGACAGGGAGGGATCTGGCGCGTTTCCTGTGGTACTGTTACATCCAGCACGACAAATCAACCATCAAGCCCACAAAGGACATCATCACATATCGCTTCACCAGGCTCCCGTTTGGGCTCACCTAGTCCATTCCTCTTGTCAGCAGCACTGAGAGAATTGGCTAGAAAATATGCAGTGGACTTCCCGCAGGTGGCCGATCTGATTGACCAAAACAGATTACTTTGCGGCTGGAACACAAACCGAAGCCTAAGTAATATCATTGTATTACCAGCTTGTGTCATTCATGAAGAAAATACAGATGAAAATGTCAAAATGGGCTTTGCATCTATAATTAGTGACCGATCTTTCAGCCGATCGTTTCCTGCTGGCTCTCCAACGGTTCGTCGGACGCAGAGGGTTACCGTACACTATATATTCCGACAATGCACGGAACTTCCTCTCGGCCAGCAAAGAATCTCAAGGAATACACTTACTGCTGACGCACCCTCAAACATATATCTCGCCCACCAAAATATCAACTGGAAATCATTCCACCACGGGTGGCTTGGTGGGGAGGATGGTGGGAATGAATGGTAGGATCGGTGAAACGCTGTCTATGGAAAACTGTGGGAAAGCTGAAGACAGACGAAGGGCAGACAAACACCCTTCTTTTGAGCATCGAAGCCACCCTCAATCTAGGCCGCTAACCATGGGAGACAGAGAATTAAGTTCTAACTCCAGCTCATTTCCTCACTGGTGGGAAATTGATGACAATCCTCAGTGAGGCACCACCAGCTACTAGTCTCACTAAGCTGTAACGCCAGAAGCAGAAAATTGCAGATGACTTCTGGAGGAGTTGGACTAAGGATTACCTCATGGAGCTGAGAGCATTCCACATGGTACGGCGCCCACACACCGGAAGAGTCGAAATCCAAATTGGCGATGTGGTGCTGTTGCAGGAAGATCATGTTCCATGTCACATGTGGAAATTAGCACAGGTGATGAACCTTCGCCTGGGCTGGGACGGCATAGCAAGAACATTATTCTAAGGACAACAAACGGCTCTGAGATCGCCCAACCCATTCAGCTGATCATTCCTTTGGAAGTCAGGACTGACCAGCATGCGGAGGATGTGGGGAAACCGACATCTAGTAAGAACTTGGGAAACTGAATTGCACTGCAAAGTCATCTGATATTATATTATTGTAACCAGGGAGAGAGATTAAAGTGAATTAAGTGTGTGTGTGTGTGTGTGTGTGTGTGTGTGTGTGTGTGTGTGTGTGTGTGTGTGTGTGTGGGTGCGTGCGTGCGTGTGTACGTGCGTGTTATTTACGCTCCTGAGATAACTACCAATTTCCATGTCTTCTCCAACACCTCTAGCCCTCATGATATTCTGACATTACTAGAAGTATGTAGGGTTGAACATCTGAGCTCTCTTTAAGGGAGTTTTTGGATTGAGTTGGACTTGCAGGACAGTGGTCCAGAAATCCATGGAATATTCAGTAAAACGGTGTTGCCCAGCTGGGATTGTGAGACACTTTATTGTCCTTGGTACCAGCTGGAGACCTGGCCGACTGAGGTGCTCAGTGGTCTTTCTGTTTGGGGAAGTGTGCATAAGTGGCATATCTGCTTCAATCCCTATGTAATTTGGGGAGTCATGGTCATTTCAAACTCTAGATATTGCCTTAAGTAAAGCACCACAGAGATGTCGTTGCTACTTTCCTTGGCTGTCAGAGGAGACTTGGCTTTGTATAGATTTATCTTCATGTAGATTTGGTCAAGGGATATTTCATGTTTCAATAGCTCCAAACACAAAGGTGACTGAAACCTACCAATTGAGAACTAGGGAACCAAGTGTAGCACTTTGTTTAATAAAATTTTGTATGCATTTTCTGTTTTAGATTTTGGAGTAATGATGGTCACCACAAGGAAGAAAATACCTTTTCTTGGTTGCTTTACCAACTTTTAGAGTTGTATTGTCCCACAATTGAAGAATACTTTCTTGGATACTGCACAAAACTTTTGTTAGAGTCAACGGCTAAAACTCCAGATTATAAATTGAAAATATTTGAACAACCTCTTCAAGAATGTCGTTTTGAGAATCAGTTGATAAGTACATCATATAAAGCTCGGCATGCAACCATTGCTCCTATGTTTGCACAGACTTTGGCAAGTCAACTGACTCAGTCTGCTTCCTTGGGAATGGATGGTGGATCTGCTTTACTGAGAGCAACCCAAGCAAGTTTGGCATTTCAGCCAACTCTTGATCAAAGTAAGTATACACTTATATGTCGGTAATCCAGGAAGTAATGACTGTTTGGCTTTAATAAATTAAAAAGTATTTTGTTTTTAAGAAGTACATATCACGACATTAAAGTTTACTTTATTTCTGTCCACCAGCTTTAAAATTCCTGTGTTGTAGTTGACTGCTGCTAGCCTGCTAGTTTCAAAATGTTTAGACACAATTTCACCAAGCAACAAATGAGAAATGGAAAAATAATCTATTACCTGGTCTTACCATAAATACTGTCACAACATTCTAATTCAACTGACACAAAATGCTTGGAGATATTTTAATATCCTTATACCACTAGTTACATAGATTTATAGAGAATTGAAATCACATATAATTATTCAAAATGGCCACCGTTAGCACACACACAGTCCTTAAGTCTTTGTGGCCACTCATCAATTGCATTACGCACCACATCAAGAGGGAACTCGGCAACTGCCTTCAGAAGAGAGCGCTTCAAACTTTCAATATTGGGATGTCTCTTCTTGCAAGCGATCTCCTGAAGCTTGGACCACAATTTGTAGTCCAAAGGGTTTAGGTCCGGACTAGAGATGGCCAGTCTGAAGTAGAAATGAAGTCTGGAACATTTGACCTCAGCCACTCCTGGGTTGAACCAGCCTTGTGTGATGGGGCAGAATCCTGCTGGAAGGTCCATCACTGTCCATGGAAGAGTGTGTTGTTGAGGTTCCTAACTATTGGTTGAAGCACTGTGTTCTGATACACTTGTGCAGTTGTTTTCACATTTTTTTTTTTCACAAAAATGCAGCTCCGTTGTGCCCTCGTAGCTCACACCCCACCACACCATGACTGATGCAGGATGATGACCCCTCTGTATTCTTGGAGCCTTTTCACCAGCTTCTCTAGATGACGTAGCATATACCCTGTCATTTTGGGCATTGAAAGTCTCCTCAACATTGAAAATTTTTTCATCAGTGAAAAGAATTCGTCGGTGCCCATTTGCAGCGTAACGCTTTAGCAAGCGCTTTGATTTTAGGATTCTCTGGCGCTTAAGTTCATTTGTAAGAAGGTGTCCCTTGCGTCGTTTGTAAGCATGGAGTCCCAAGTCACTCATCAATGTGCGAGACATAGACATTTTTGAAATGTTTAGCTCTTGAGCCATCACCGACTGCCTTCTTACAGGATTTCTCCGCACACGAGCCGCCACTGCTTTCACTAATTTTGGAGTCCAAACTGTGCGTGGTCTTCCTTCCCGCAGGCGATCTTTCACATCTCCAGTCTCATCGAAACGCTGGATAGTGCGATAGACAAACCTCTTTGTGATTTTCAGTTTCTGGAGAGTTTTGAAAATCTCACTTGGTGATTTACCTACCCTATATAGCGCTATCACAGCCACACGATTTTCATAATCACCCCATTCCATCTTGAAGATTTTACAATACAACTTTACACTTCCACAGCTGCTCCATCAATGACTCAGGCTACCTGCTACCGCTCTGGAATGTGCCGGCTCCTCCGGCTGGAAGTACAGCCACCCTCAAAAGTTTGTGACAGTATTTATGGTAAGACTAGGTATGTGTATAAAGACTAAAATTGAGTCATACCTTTTAAAACTTGTAACTTCATTCACGTCCTTTTACAAAATCAGGAACGTTTTCAAAACTGTTGCAGTTTCATCATCAGCTGATTAGCAACTCATCACAATTGGTTGTTGTCTGAATTTCTTGTAATTGGCTCCCTCTCTCGGAAGATTCTTTACGTAAGTTCAGTAGACCACTCATTGATGGCACATCAAAATTTAGAATATGTGGAATGCTTTTAATAAAAAAAAAAATTTCCCTGTTGTAAGTTCAAGTTTTGTTGACAATGGTTTTAGTAGTTTGATCTCCTCTCCGATGTGGGGTTATCATTCCAGAAATGAAAAGCAACTGCCAATTTTTCTGTTTGTTTATATTATATGGAAATACAAAAAATTCACTTACCACCCTTGGGCATTTCCAAAGTTAGACTGAATAAAGATTATGGCATCAAACTAGCACCACAAAACAGATTCTCACTCAAGAAATTGTTAAATAATTCCTTAAACTACACGATTCCACCAAAACAAAAATCAGGCATATATAGGATAATTGTGAAGACTCTGACATATTTTATATTGGTTTGACAAAGAGAAATTTAAAAACTAGATCAACAGAATGCTGTAGGAACATAAAATATAAACAAACAGAAAAAATAGCAGTTGCTTTTCATTTCTGGAATGATAACCCCACATCGGAGAGGAGATCAAACTACTAAAACCATTGTCAACAAAACTTGAACTTACAAAATGGGAAAAAATTATTATTAAAAGCATTCCACATATTCTAAATTTTGATGTGCCGTCAGTGGGTGGTCTACTGAACTTATGTAAAGAATCTTCCGAGAGAGGGAGCCAATTACAAGAGATCCAGACAACAACCAACTGTGATGAGTCGCTAATGAGCTGATGATGAAACTGCAACAGTTTCAAAAACGTTCCTGATTTTGTTAAAGGACATGAGGAAAGTTACAAGTTTTAAAAGGTATGACTCAATTTTAGTCTTTATACATGAAATTAGCTTCACTGTTAACACTTTTATTTATAACTATTCAAATCTATTATGTGTTTCAAATGGGATGATGTTTGTCCTTGAGCGCTGCTAGATGAGTAACCAATTGGAGTCCTGCGGTGTTGTCGTATGGCATTCCCTCTAAGTGGTGTATGACGAGTGGCAAACTAATCAATCTATAATAAATACTATTCGCACTAAGACAAAAATTCAGATTTTGCAAAAACTGATCCATGAGGAAAGTAGAGAGTAATGTATCTAACATAACTGCAAAAACTCCTTATTTTTAACTCAAATAGCTTTCCTAATACAAATAAATAAAACACTATTATGCTCAATTTATTCTCAGGCAGCAAGCCAGATGAAAAGACGACTAGAAATTGACATTTCAGGACTGTGCATCTCTTGCATCATCAGGATATTTATTAAATGTTATAACTACAAATGAATCACTGGATATAACACAAATATAAACCAACACAAAACACTATCAAAGTTCGCATTACTGAACAAAAGACTTTCCAGTAAATTAAGCGCCAGGTCAGGAGATGGCGTGAGTATAGAAAATTAATTGAGTCAAGAGAATGTAACTACTTAACTTGGTTATCAAGCCGTATTGATAGTCAAGTTAAGTAGTTACGTTTCTCTGACCCAATTAATTTTCTATACTCACGCCATCTCCTGACCTGGCGCTTAATTTACTGGAAAGTCTTTTGTTCAGTAATGCGAACTTTGATAGTGTTTTGTGTTTGTTTATATTTGTGTTATATCCAGTGTTTCATTTGTGGTTATAACATTTAATAAATATCCTGATGATGGGAGAGATGCACACTCCCGAACCGTTGATTTCTAGTCGTCTGTTTATCTGGCTTGTTGCCCGAGAAGAAATTGAGCATATTTGTCACCAGGAAAGCTTCAGGTCTTAAAACACTATTATATTATAACAATGCATTGTGACGTAAGCATTGTAATGGATATCATTATTGGTTGGCATATATTCTTTTACATATATTTGTAATTACTCAGAACTGAAACGTAAACGTTTGACGTGACGTGATAAAAGAACTGCTTTGAATAAGCCAAGGTATTTGTTAAATTCGAGTGAGAACAAGCAATACACTTCCTGCTGGCTTTTCGAATGTTGCATCGGCAGAACGTGACTTGTCACACTATATGTTTGTTTATGAATTGTACATAATCTCTATTCACTCTAGAGAGTTCAAAACAGTATTATTCAGTTCTTCTATATAGAAACCAGGGAACGTGTATCAGCTTGCAATTGAAATGAGACACGAGATATTATAAACCACCTTCCCCCTTACCACTGCCAGAACAATCCAAGTAAGTTAATGTGGGCTCAAATTATGTTGCAAACAGAAATAATACTTTTAAACTGACTGACGCTGAACGACTTATTCACCAAGAAATTGGCAAAGTTGCACAAGACTGGGAAAACTGCATGAGACATGCAGATAAATACAAGAACGCTGCTTTTGGAAAGAAATAGCATGTGACGAGATTTTGGAGCCTATGATCATAAACTTTCAAAACTCAGACGATTAAGACAGTGACAATGATGAATTGTCTCTTAACAGAAGTGACATTCATAGCTATATGGATGCGTCACTGACAGTTTTGTTGGATTAGAAAAATAGGTAATTCATAAACTGCAATTATTTTAAACTATATATTGAAAACAG
Source organism: Mantis religiosa (assembly GCA_030765055.1). Lineage (NCBI taxonomy): Eukaryota > Metazoa > Arthropoda > Insecta > Mantodea > Mantidae > Mantis > Mantis religiosa. Next base: position 190,333,444 of record CM060949.1, on the reverse strand, counting down.
CTGCATAATATATGAATATCCATGTTGCAATTGTGATCTGAACAACTGCATTATTATAAAGCTGTGGAAAATTCAGTTTACGTTCCCTTACGTCTAGCACCAAGAAGACTCGCAAGTGTGCGAGAGAGAGGGAAATATAAAAGGAGTGGGGATAACGAGGTGGGAATACTGAAGGCTCTTACGCATCTGATTTGCTACAAGCCAGAACTCTTCTCATTTGAAACACATAGTAAGTTAAATTAAATTTAAAGGAAGTCGATTAATGACACTAAACAACACTACATAGTAAGTTGTCTACAGCTACATGCTTGTCTTGCTTGGTTTTGTTGATCAATTAATTCCTCAAACCATCTGTGATGAATGACATTATCATGTAGTTATTGACTATTAATAAATTTCCTGTTTAGAAAATATGATCCACCTGAATGAAGTATTTCTGTAATTAATAGTTAAATTTGTTATCTCTGATCAACCTATGCATAACCTTTATGCAGCTTTTAGTTTAGGTCTTGTGAATACAATTAAATAGTTTAAAAGAAAAGCTTGTTATTAGCAGTAGGTGATAAACACACAGGCACGTGGCAAACCTGCTTTCAAGTGCCGAGCTTAGTCTTTGATGCCTTACAGCTGTGAATGTATGCCTGACCGCAAATCAAAACAAAAACATTAAATTCTGAAGTTCTACTTTGTTGCCAGACTGCAGATAATGTATTCAGTAATGTTCATTATCTCTTTTATTTTTTCGTGATAGATGAAATTGTAATGGGACTTTATTGTCATATTTGGATCTTCCAGCTCAGAAGTCTAAGCACTATCTCTAACACCCTGTATAATTGCATTTGAACATTTTCAACGGATTAGATTTCTATATATATTATATTTAAAATTTTGGTAATAGGAGTACTAAATACAGGGGATGTTAAGTACAATCTTGGTCTTGAAGGTGTCAAGCTTCTTCTCGAGCCAAAGTGCATCTGCCAAATGAACAGGCCCCATGAAACAAGTTCAGAGGGGTAGTATTTTCAAAAATTAAATAAAATGCAGGTCTTATTTACTAAAATTCTAATTCCAAACAAACAAGTGATTTAGTGCAAAGGGTAATCAAAATTGGGCATTCATGAATTCAACTGAATGAAACTTATTTTAAGAGAAAATTTTTAACTCTATTTTTAAATGATTTGGTCTGTGGAATTTTGATGGCCTCAGGGATTTTGTTACGTAAGTTAATACCTTTATGGAAACTTATGGAAACCTAATGGGAGAATAGATGTATACCATTGTTAATTTGAAAGCTTCAGGAAGAAGAACTTTCAAAGCGATACAGACTTTTCAAAGCAGTTGTGACAATTTTATAGCAAATGCCTATGTTAGGATAGAGTACTATAACAGAAACACTAAATTCTAAGATTTTATGTTAGTGATACCTTTTGTGTAATATTAAGTGTTAGAATTTCCAAAGTTACTATTTATGGATTTATTTGGAAGATTCCTAAAGCTATTTTTTCAAGCAACAAAGAAAATTTTTGTTAGGGTCTGCTTTATCACTTAATCAGTGACAACACATTTTTACAAACTTTGATTTCAATGGAGTATCATCATTCAGGTTTAAATCACTTAAACTGCTCTTTCACTTCATGGCTTTGGTACTGCATTTTTTATTGACATAAAATTGCCACAGTTATTTATTCGGCCTGCGAAAAAATGCATTTCAAATAAATATATTACTTGAATCTGTTGGCTTTTTCATACATGATAATACTCGTGTATTTAGTTATGAGTTCTATAGTTAATGATTTTTGAGCGGTGAGCCAAGTCCAGAGTTTTCAGCTGACATCTAATTCTAACCTCAATTAGGAATATCAATGACATAAAATTAAGTGGTTGTTATTAACACAGAGCATTACAATGTATAGATAAAAGTGCATTGGGGTGTCATCAGAAGCCATTAGATCGGTCACTACCTTCTCAAAAGCTGCCCTTCGGATGGTCTTTAGCATTAACAAGCATTAACTGAATGAGTGAATGAATAATTTATTTGTGCAATTTCTTTTTACAGTATTTTACATTATCCCTTATAATTGTTTATCTGTCCCGCGCTAATACCTTGTTGCTACCTTGGCTTACATGACACCTTGGCCTAACAAGCATTAACTAAAATTTGCTGTAAAGGCTTGATGCAATGCAAAAGTTTTAAGATTTTGTTGAATCTATAATTAAAAATTAGTAAACTTGGAGTTAAGAGTATTTTTAACATCAGTTGGGAAATCAGCCTTAGTTCTGATCAATTTAAACTGAAACAGAACCTGTTATAGTCTACCAATAAGACAGAAAATCACTAAATTGTGTGCTGAAAGTATTATTTTAAAAGAAGAAACCTCTTGTTATGTTCCAGGCATGGCAAGTACTAGCAGCATGTCATCATCATTTGCCCCCACTGCCAGTTTGTTGTTTACCGTAGGCTCTGTTGATAGGAGATCACACAAAGTAGTACCAGAAATTAATTCCCAGACTATGAATGCTGAATCTGAGGATGTAAATAAAGGTAAGAATATTTTAATATTTATTAAATTGCTAAGCTGTCGAGAAATCTTGATATTCAACATAGAATTTTCAAGTTTGGAAGACTTATAAAACCTAGAACCATGAACAAAAATCGTTATAAAAATATAAAAGTACGAAGTACTTTGCTACTTGTCTAGAGTAACTACAAAGCAGGAGTAAACATATGGGGTGGCTAGGCATAGCTGGTCTATCGCTGACTAACTGGTGAGGTGAGTGCAACGTATAGTTAGACACTTGGCCAGTTTGCTTTACTGGACCGTAAGGCTAATTTCTTTGCATGCTTAGGAGATACTAATTATAGAATTCTTTTGTTTTCCCATGACACAGAACTATTTTTTCTGAGGGTGGCTGTCCAAATCCCAAGTTTGTAATTTTTTTTTTAATTTGCGTCCTCCAACGTTAAGTAATATTGGACGATGAATGGAATGGAGAAATGATGCTCAAATGGGCCCAGAGTCCATGGAGCTTACAGTTACCCGACATTCGTCTTTTAGGATAAGGGAAAATCCCAGAAAAAACCTTATCCAGGTAACTCACCCTGGCCGAGATTCGAACTCGGGACCTCTTAAACGTGAGGCAGACATGCTACCATTTATGCTACTGAGGTGGGCCTCATGTTTGTAGGACATCTGATTTGGGGGATAGGAAAAGATTAAAGTGGTGGTCTTTTAAGAGAGCAAATGTGCTTTTCAAAGTTGGAAATATGTTGCTTAGGAAATCTAGTACAAGTTTTCATAGTAGTGACTGCGAGACAACTTATAAGATTCTATAGAAGTAGGCTATAAATATTATTTTTATGTGCATTCATTTTTCAAACAGTTGTCAATTAAAGAAGTTTACAGACATACAAATTTTGGCCAAAGTCAAGAATTAATGGCACAAGCTTGTAACGGTGAGTGTTCATTCTTTGACATTGTTAAAGAAGGCAAGCAGTTCACTAAATTAGAAGTTTCCATATTTAGATCTTCTGGAAAACATCGAGCAGTGAAAAAATGTGCTACCAATTTACATGATTTTTAAAAGCATGTTTGACATAAAACAATCTATGATTTTTATTGTGACAGGGGTGACTATCCATCTGCAAAAAAGGCTGACCAATTTAATGAGGGAGGAACTAGAATATATAGTGTTTTTTATCTTCAGTGTAAAACATTTTAAAATCTCTTGGGTTCAAATATTAGAGAACCAATGATTTACAGATTTCTTCTTGACAGTAGCAATATTGTTGCTGCAAGACTAAAATGTTTGTGCAAAATGCACAACTTCAAAAGTACAGGTGATTCCATGCCTCCCTTTTATTTGGGTGTAACCTGGGTTAATCAAAGACCGCTGCAGGATGAATGATGATTTGATGATTGAATAGTTTGTCTTTTCTCTTTCGTAGTGTTTTTTTATATATATATAGTGTTCTTTATATAGATTCTCAGTTGGAGAATTTAATGTCAGGATGGCATGTTGGCCATGGTAGCTCAATGGGTAAGAGCGACTGGATGAAAACCAGGAGATCTGTGGTTCAAATCCTGGCCATGGCATTGAATTTTTCAGGTTGACTCTATCTATCCAAAACCTTAGCCTATATATGGCTACTGTGAAGAAATGATTAATTTCCATCAATTAACTTAAATAATAATAGTTTAATGATGAAGCCTGGAATTCAAGTACATACAATAGTAAGTCGCCATAAACGTGCATCTTGAATACGGGAGCCAAGCCAAATATATGAGTCAATTGGAGAATTTAATGTCAGGACGGCACATTGGCCATGGTAGCTCAATGGGTAAGAATGATGTATGGAAACCAGGAGATCTGTGGTTCAAGTCCTGGCCATGGCATTTAATTTTTCAGGTTGACTCTACCTAAAATACATGTATTGTAATATGAATATGTGTTTTAACTATTCCATTCCCGTTCTGGTTACCATATTGTGGCTTTGTGGGTTCGTAGAATTAAAAGTCTAAGTTGCAGAAATTCAAATCGTTCTTTATTTGCATAGAAATACACTCACAGTAGCAGCATTACATCACATACACAGTCACAATCTACCAAGGTCGATGACAACAACAAACAGCATTCTGATTACACTTGTTTACAACACTCCTGTTACATCTGTTTACGACTGTTTACTACTCCATTCTGTTTACGACTGACTCTTGGCAAGTTGTCGCTTCCTTAAATACCTCATCTGATAATTCCAGATTGTTCCAGAACAATCAAGAAACTGAATAATCTCTATCAATCAAGATGTCACCAGAAATTTCCATTTATCTTAGTTTGTTTCGGCAGACCTTTATCTGCATGCTATCTTTATCAGTTCCTTTGTGTAAACAAGCCGCATTATTGCTCGTGCGAACCTTTTATGTGCGTTGCCACGACAATATTGTAATGTGAATGTAAATCTGACTTCTAGGTCCAGATTCCAAGTTGTGGGCAGCAGGAAGCTTTAGAATACCTGGTTGAGTAAATGCAGCTAAGAAGGTCAACCAGAACACTGAAAACCAGCAGAAGAGTAAGGTCTGGTCCTTCAGGTTGGGGGTTTGGCCATGGGCTAGACTGGCAACTCACTTCTGTAAAACAAAGTCTGCTATGCTTCCAAAGAATAAGAATATATCTGGACGAATTAATAGGCATTGACTATTGCTATGTAATTGTTTATTAGAGTTGTGAAAAATGAAAATATTTAGAATAACTTATTATAGTAAAACTATAAATAGAAATATTTATAAACAGTGGAGCTTCATCAATCAAAAACACTTTTTAAACCAATTCTCGAACTGTAAAAACACTTAAGCTCCACTAACTTTTGAAATTATGACATGTTTCAAGGACACCGCGTCTCCATTCTCAGCTGATGTTCTACTGGTTCTTCAAGTGACCGCCTCCCTCTCCTGGCGCTGTTCAATGAGTTGAATGTCATCTACTATTGGAATTTCGAAGTTCATTGCTCTCTTTTTGTTCTTCAAAATGTGTATATTTTCCCAAACTGTTAATTCCCAATACTTTTTTGCCGGTCTTTGGAAATATTATGATTTTTTGACCAGAAGTGATGGGCTATGGCTGATTTATCTGTCTGTTTGTATTTAATACATCGCATGTGTTCTTTCATCCTTGTTTCTAAGTTTCTCTTTGTTTTTCCGATATAAATGTCGTGGCAATCCTCACATCTTACGCTATAAATTCCGGATAGTTTGTTGGTTGGACTTGTGTTTTTTAGTGGGTGATTCAGCATGTTTCTCATGTTATATTTTTTATGTGGTACTAATTGTATCTGAAATTGACGGAAAATGTTTTTGAATTTATTAAATGCCTTAGGGTGATACGTAAATTTGCAATATACGAGGGCCGTTCAGAAAGTAACCTCCTATCGGTCACAGTGCGGGTAGTGGGGGGAGTAGCGACGCCATCTGTGCATTCACGCACTCAGCAGATCAGTCGGCATCAAGCCGTGGTCGAGTGAACATCGTATCTGCACTAGTTTAGTGTTTGTGGCCGTTTGAAATGTGTGCTGCAATAGAAAACCCCGCCAAATGTGAAATGTGTGCTGTTATAAGGTTTTTTACAGCCAAAGGATATTCTGCAGCAGCTATTCATCGTGAGCTTTGTGCCGTGTACGGACCAAGAGTTATGAGTGAAGGAGTGGTCCGTGAATGGGTACGTTTATTTAAAAGTGGACGAGAAAACGTTCATGATGAAGAGAGGAGTAGTAGACCATCATTGGTGACAGACGAACTCGTTCAGACAGTTGATGCAAAAGTTCGTGAAAACCGACGTTTCACAATGTCGGAGTTGTCTACTGATTTTCCACAGATTTCTAAGACTCTCTTGTACGAGATAGTGACAGCAAGATTGGGTTACCGTAAGTTCTGTGCACGATGGGTGCCCAAAATTCTTACCGACCACCACAAAACTCAAAGAATGGCCTCTGCATTAGACTTTCTGTCACGTTATGCGGACGAAGGTGAGCCATTGTTAAACAGAATCGTGACCGGGGACGAAACCTGGATTAAGTACAAATTACTTTTATTCATGCATATGAAGACATGGCTCGGGTCCCAGCGGTTTGATGACGACGAAGAGCTCAAAGATGCAGTTACAGGCTGGCTCCAGGCACAAGCGGGTGATTTTAATGCAGAAGGAATTTCAAAGTTTGTGAACAGATACGATAAATGCCTCAATCGTTATGGAGACTGTAGAAAAATAGTGCAAAGATGTAGTTGTAAGATGTATATATTAAACTATTTTTATTTAACTTGGTGAATTTTTTGCAATCAACCGGAGGTTACTTTCTGAACGGCCCTCGTACTTTCTTTGGGTTGTCAGCTTTTAAAGTGCTAACGTCCTTGATGGTTTTCCATCTTTTATGCTTGTTTATCATTTTTTTAATAAATCTTGGATCAAAGCCATTCACAATTGCAACATAATTACTGTGACCTTCTACTTTGGTATATTCTTCTGTAGTCAATGGGATGTTCACTAGCCTATGGATTAAACTGTGAAATACTGCATATTGGTGTTCTTTTGGGTTGGAGTTGTTGTTTTTAATGTAGTTATCCACATATGTTGATTTTCTATATATGCCAAACTCTAATTTGTCTCCTTTTTTATAATTTTTAAATCCAAAGGACGTTAGCACTTAAAAAGCTGACGACCCAAAGAAAGTATATTGCAAATTTACGTATCACCCTAAGGCATTTAATAAATTCAAAAACATTTTCCGTCAATTTCAGATACAATTAGTACCACATAACAAATATAACATGAGAAACATGCTGAATCACCCGCTAAAAAATACAAGTCCAACCAACAAACTATCCAGAATTTATAGCGTAAGATGTGAGGATTGCCACGACACTTATATCAGAAAAACAAAGAGAAACCTAGAAACAAGGATGAAAGAACATATGCGATGTATTAAATACAAACAGACAGATAAATCGGCCATAGCCCATCACTTCTGGTCAAAAAATCATAATATTTCCAAAGACATAAAACTTTTGGTATCGGCAAAAAAGTATTGGGAATTAACAGTTTGGGAAAATATACGCATTTTGAAGAACAAAAAGAGAACAATGAACTTCGAAATTCCAATAGTAGATGACGTCATTGAACTCATTGAACATCGCCAGGAGAGGGAGGCAGTCACTTGTAGAACCAGTAGAACATCAGCTGAGGATGGGGACGCGGTGTCCTTGAAACATGTCCTAATTTCAAAAGTTAGTGGAGCTTAAGTGTTTTTACAGTTCGAGAATTGGTTTTAAAAGTGTTAACTTATTATAGATTTAGATTTATTTGTACAGTTTCAATTAATGTTTCACTACAATAACTTTAACATCGTACATGCAATTATTATACATCCTGTACAAATATATGAAATTGCTGACCACTCGCTGACTTATGTCCCCTGGCCATAAGCCTTTAGTTTTCCTGAGCAGCTGAATGTCATTTCTTCTTGACCTTCGCTTCTTTTACCCTAATCCACTTTTCTCTTATATAAGAATTCTCCTATACATCTATTTTTCTTTTCACCTATCCCCGTTAGCATGTGTAACACCCCTACCTCTTTGCTCACACTGTCCAATTTCATATCCCATATTTTTCTCCTGCAATTTGTTAACTCCTTACATTCTTTCAGGTAATGAACAATGCTCTCTTACATTTCCACAAAATTCACATATTACCTCATTACTTCTCAACCGTTTTAGATACATTATTTCTACTCTCATCCATGCTATGCCTTCTCTTCCAGTTTCGTCACATTGATCTATATGTTTTTCCCTACCGTATTCTGTCTTTAATTGCTTATAAAATTTCAAAGTTTTCTTTCATTCTATACTTTTCCGTATCTCCTGCCTATCTATGTCTTGTACTCTAGTTCTCACTTCCTTCCAAAAATCACTATGATTTGACTCCTCTGCTCTCCAGAAATCTCCCATACCTATCTTCAAAACCGTTCTTTCCAATTCTGACCATCAACTATTTGTGTTCTTAATGCTTTTCTGTTGCTTCATACACAGATTCAATAATTCCCCTTTCTGCCCTTTAATACTTTTACACCAGAATTTCAGTTATTACCCAACTCTAGTAATGCTACTTCTAATAACTTATTAATGAATCAGGGAGTTGTAAATCAGAAATGGACAGTAGGTTAGTATGGGTGTTGTGGACCTGTTGTTGTCCATTGTTGTGTGTCTGTGCTATGGAAGAGTGAGGCAAGGACAGGAAACCAGCATTTAGGTATTGCACACTGTGCTCTCTCCCGAGTGCTTCCTCTAGTGAGGAAATGTTCAAAGAATCAAGCCACGTTCATCACACCAGTCCAAAAGGGTGTCAGAGAATTAGCTAAGCCTCGTAAGGCTCCTGCTTGATGGTGCGGGACATCCTAGCAGAAAGATCTGCTGAGCTTGAGCACCACCAGGGATCGTAAAACCAGCATGCTAGACCTTGACAGAAGGAGAGAAATACTGAGGATTCTTAGTTTATTGCAACCAAAATAATTATATGGTTCTAAAATACTTGTAATACTGTTTGAGGAAAAGAACCAGTTTGACTGCCTGCTAGCTGTTTCATTTAAACTAACATTTGGTTAGTGCCATATTTTCACTCACAATTGCTGAACTGCAGTGTTCGTTTACATCTAAATCACCATTGCCACCACCAGCTCCACCACCACCACTTGAAACCATCAGGATCATCATTGTCATTGTCACCAAGACATATCAATGGTTTACACTCACTGATAATTTCACTTGTCTGTTTCTTGTGCTTTTCATATAAGCTTATTCACATGATCTCCTTCTTCCAAGAAACTGCATCCACCATCGACACCTCTTCCCGTAAAAGTTGATCCACCTCGGTAATAGTAAACAATTTATTGTTCTCTATCACATAATTGTCCTGCATGCTGTAGGGGTAATATGCTAGTCACTGGTTCCCAAGATCATGTATTCAAACCCAGCAGAGAGCAATGGACTTTTTTCAGATGTAAAAAACCTTAGCATGGTTTCCTTCGGTTGTATGTAATAGATTTATGGCACATAAAAGAACCTCAAACCTGATAAAAATTAAAAAATTTAAAAAGTAAAATTTTAACAATTTTGCCTGAGCCAAATTAAGCAGTCTTTCTGGTTCTTTTTGAAGGAATTTCGTCGTGAAATTGTTCCTTGGAGGTCCAGGTTAAAAACTTGATCTTTATTTTTCAAAATGAAAATGTTCTCCCACACTGTTAGTTTTAAGTTTGAGATGCTTTTTAGATATATAGGTTCAGAAAAATGTTATGGTTTTCTAGCCAAAAATATGCTTCTTCTTGTTTGTATTTTAAAATCCTAAAATGTTCCTTTGCACTTGTTTTCAATTTCCTTTTTGTTATTCCAGTATAGATTTTGTGTATATAAAATATTTGGTGATTTTTACGAAACAGCAAACTGTGGATTGATGGGCGAGAAGCTGAGCAGAGAAGCAGCATAAGCATCTTCCAAGATGTGAAGCATACAAATGTGGACACAGCAGACTCGAACAAGCTGACTTCCATATCCGGTGTGTATGTCCAAAAACACAAGGAGTAAATGCAGTGTGCATTGACAGAGGGGAGGTGATGGACAGTACAAATGGAAGAGAAAAGAGGAAAATCTCAGAAACGGCAGTTGGCGGAGCGAAGAGAAAAATAAGAAGAAATGAAGTTGCATTACAGAGAGTACAGCGTGAAACAATGTGGGAATCACGGTGATCAACAAAAAGCAGAGTGAAACAAGTATGGGAATAAGGAAAAAATAGAGGGAAACAAATTTGGGAATGCAAGGGTTTAGAAAAGGTGACAATTAGGTAGGGGATATTGAGATGTAGGGACACACAGAAAGGCAGAAATATGGCTGTTGTTGGTAAACTGCAAAAAGGAAAGAAGAGAGTGGGACCGTGTGACGTAGAGGAAAAGATATGAGCAAATGTGATATGGCTGTACAAATTTCATAAAGAGAAGAGAGATAGAATGGGATTGTGAGAAGCTGAGGAGAGGATTTGAGAAAGTATTATGTAGAGATAGATTAACTGGAAGGATTGAAAAAAGTGGCTAGTGAAGCTAATAATTTGTAATAGGGAAAAGGGACACAAGATAAGGGGTAATGTGCAACTGAGAAATATTGAAATGTGAGCTTAAGTGAATACAGTGAAATAATTATAATATTAAGTTAAAAAGAGTGGTAATAATTTACAAGGATAGACAAAAATTTTACAAGTATGAAAAACCAGTACAGGATAGAAAAGCAAATGGAAAGCAATGACTATTAAAAGGGTCAAGCATGTATAACGTATACATCTGTATTGAAGGCCTGTATTTGTTTAGTACTCAGTAAATATTTGGTGTATGGGCAAGGAGAGAGGTGAGAAATGTGTTATAGGGGAGGTTTTTATTCTGTCACACAAGCATAGCTATGTAAATCCTTACACTTTTTTGTGATATTGTTAATTTTTTCTCTCAGGGAGCAAGAGCAAATTTTCTGCAAGAATGCCGAGGAGGAGATTTCACAAAAGCAAGCATGATACCCAAGTTCACTTTGCAGCACTGGAGGTCAGACGTATGATGAGAATTGAGGAAATAAAAAAAGAGAGAGCCCTTAGACGTGATGCCAATGTTACTATGTTTCGGCAGTATCGAAAGGGTGATTTTCCAGATATTGAAATAACTTATGGTGCCATCATCAAACCTCTGCAAGAACTGGCTAAGGTAATTGTGCTACACACACTCATTTCTGTATTCATTTCTGAGATGATAGTTGATGAGATATAGAAGTAATTAAATGTCAAGTTTCAGTTATTTTGTATTTTAAGATGTTCTTTAATAATACTAGTACTGTAATTTTTATAGTAGTAAGAAGCATGATGAAAATGAACTTTTGTTTTGGAATTGAATATCTCAGTGTGTATTGATTTAAAGCTGGAAGTCCCATGTTCTAGATTGGTATTTAAAATAAATGTACTTTGAAAGAAAATCTTCCTGGTTCAGATTAGTTTAATAATTTGTACCAATTTTCTCTTGAAAGTACAAGTTAGTTGATAGAGTAACTGTTGTATTTATTTAGTAATTAAAAACATATTGATACGACATATACTGGTATTTGTAGCCATTTTTATAAACCTTTTCTTTTGGACATACAATTTTTGCAAAAGTAAAAATGGCAGATACTTACGTAATCAGCAGAACGATCCGGGCCCATAACCTTTTGTATTTATTTAGTAATTAAATACATATTGTACTGAATTACATGTATAAAAAGGTACAATAAACATAATGAGGTGAAGCCAACAATTTTAGTATGTGCAACCTGATAACATAAAACAAAAGCTTGTCAATTGTTTACTACAAAACAGGCTACACAACATTATCAAACTGAGTTCTTGAGAGTGTACAATGTCTTTACTTGCCAATAGTAACACTGTTCACTAATAGCCACAAACAGCTGATGTAAATACTTGTAGAAGTTGTGTATTGCTTCACAGACACACAGTTATTCAAGCTGCTCTTGTATCAAAGAAACACTGTAGGTATTATGCTGCTATCACAGTTAACCAAAGGAGGTAGTTATTTTCACCATTGTACTTTAGTGAACAATTTGCATACATGCAGTCAGTGTAAAAGGTGTTCCTACACCTATGTTGTTTGCATTAGAATTTGCATCAAACAAAAAGCACGGGTTTTAAGAAATATAAAACACAGAAGACATCAATACAAAACACTTACTTGCACAAGTACACAGCTCCACCGTGCAGACAATAATAGATAGGTTTTGTGTTTTAAAACCGATGCAAAATAGGCCAAGAACTGCAAGACGAAAGTTGTTAACAGAGCAAGATAAAAGAGTTATCCTGTGTGAAATAACGAAGGATCCAAAAATCAGTTCTGTGAAGTTGGCTGCAGACCTGGGATGAAGTGGTATAAACGTTTCGGCCAGCACTGTTTACAATATTCCATTGTGTAAGGACTATGATACAATGAAGCACAAAATTAGTATAATTTTGAGTCAAACTAATACTCAATGCTCCACTTATTGCTAGTATTTACCTAGATCACATTTCGTTAGGATCTTCCTAACATCATCAGCTGTTCTCCATTAATGGACATCGGTTCGGTGAACTCCTCAGAGGAGTGCGTCTCTGTCGGTATCTTGATGAACTTGAAATTTGACTTTTCTTCAAAGGTAGTGTAGAAATTAAACAATTTTCTTTCATGTTTCTTTATGAAGATTTTTTCCCACGTGGTTAATGCAGCTGGACCTAGGACACTTTTTAATAAGTAGATTTCTCATTCTATATCATGATTTTCCTTCCAAAAATGATACGCTACTGCCGATTTATCTATTTCTTTGTTCCTGATGTTCCTAAAATGCTCTTTAAGCCTAATGTTCAAGTTCCTTTTAGTTTTTCCAATGTAAAAGTTGTCACAGCCTTTGCAATTTATCCGGTACACACCTGATTTTTTGTCTGTGGGTATCTCCTTTGTATTATGTGATTTCAAAAGGTGTTGTACACTAAATTTGTTCTGTGGGGCCAAAGTAATATTGTGTTCTTTGAAGACTTTTTGGAAAAGGTGTGTAGCTCTGGGATGATATGTAAATTTTCTGTATGAAGTTTCATTGCTGATTGGGGAAAGAGTAGTTACTTGTTTGCATCTTTGTTGTCTTTTGACTTTATCAATTTTCTTGTTGACCAATTCAGCACTGAATCCATTCTATTCTGCAATGTGAATGATATTATTGTACTCTTTGATATATTCTATCTTGTTTAAAGGTACATTAACAAGCCTGTAAGTTAAACTGTTGATAACAGCATGCTTGTGTTGTCTTGGGTTATATCCATCCGATTTTATGAAATTTTCTGTGTGTGTTTCCTTACTATGTATGACAAATTCAAGTTTATTATGTTTTCTGGTAAGTTTCAAATCTAAGAAAGGGATTTCATTGTTTGTCTCTTTTTCTATGGAAAATTTAAATTGAAGAAAACCCAAATTTCAAGTTCATCAAGATACCGACAGAGACGCACCTATCACCTCCGAGGAGTTCACCGAACCGACGTCCATTAGTCGACAACAGCTGATGATGTTAGGAAGATCCTAACGAAACGCATTCTAGGTAAATACTAGCAATAAGTGGAGCATTGAGTACTAGTTCGACTCAAAATTATATTAATTTACTGTCTACAATGTTTATCGAGAAGCTGGATATTATGGTTGAGTACCCCGGAAAAAGTTCTGGGTGAGTAAACAAAAATCAAATAAAACAATTGAATTTCACAAAAGAGCACCGAAGTAAAAGAATAGACTTCTGGAATAGAGTGATATTATCCAATGAGGGTAAGTTCAATATTTTGGGGTCCAGTGGAAGGCGTATGGTATGGTGCAAGAAAAATACAGAGCTGTATCCCAAACATCTAGTGCCTACAGTAAAACACGGAGGTGGCTCCGTGACGGTCTGGGGGTGTATGAGTAGACTGCACTTTATTCATGGAACTATGGACCATAAAATCTATATGGACATTCTAAAGGAAAATCTCCATGAAAGTGCCCAGAAACTAGGTCTTGAGAATAATTTTATGTTTCAGCAGGACAACGATCCCAAACATACAGCTGGAAATACTCGCTTGTGGCTGCTTTATAACACTCCAAAACAACTTCATACACCTTCCCAGTCACCAGATATCAATCCTATAGAACTTCTGTGGTCTGTTTTGGAGAGGAAAATCAGAAATCACTCATTTTCCAATAAAGAAGAATTAAAACAGGCACTTCAAATAGAATGGGACCTAATCGAACCAAAGGAAACAAGAGATGTAACAACTTAGGCTTTCACGGCCGGCGTCAATCTGGCAATATGTAGAAGTTTCTGGGCTTACTGGCTCTAGTTTGCCATGAGTCCTCTGAGGATGCTTGACGCACATACGAGTGAAACGTCAGGAGCTTTATTTCTTTGTACTAGACCACGGCCAATAAGCCTGGAAACTTCTACATATTACTGGAAAACAAGAGAGCTAGTGGAATCAATACCGCAGAGACTGCAGACAGTTATAAAAGCAAAAGGAAAACCCACCAAATATTGAATGATGGTATACATTATAAAAATGTTATTGAAATCATAGGTGTATAATAATAGCATATAATAATATGAAATAATAGCATATTTTTTATTTTAAGAAGTAATTAATTTATTTATATGTTTTGTTATCTAAAATATTACCAAATACAATATAAATGCTTTACTGGACATGATTAATTTATTTATAAATTTGCCAAACATCCCATTCCTGTTTCTCCAAGAATTTTAATGTAATTTCTTATGTGTACAAACACTGTTTACACTGACTGCATGTCTATTCAGTGCCTGAATTTCGTTTGAGGGCAACATTTTCAAAAATCTTGAAACGGAATTGTTTCATATGTAGGGATGCAGACATGGTCATGATGTGATGCAGTGATGCATCACATTGATTATATCAAAACTGGATTGTTGAACTTACCACAGCTACTCTCGCTTTAGCATGACGATCTATTTTTCAAGATGTGGTTATGGATGAGAAGCGATGATGGATTTATAGGAAGATTAAATAATTTTTATAACTTTCTTTTCCAAAATTATATTTTAATTTAATTAGACCATTTTAAAACAACTCTTTGAAACACTGAATAAATAACCACTCTTGTAAACGTTGATGATATTACTTATTCTTAAAACAAGTTTATTATTTACACAATGTTTTCTTCACCGCATCCTTTCTGCAGACTTATGAACTAACACACACGTCCGATCTCTATAGCAGCTGAAAGCAGGATGCTTGCTTTGGCCAATTTCAAGTTATTGGTCCTGCCATTGCTATGGCAACTCAACGTCTTTCTATTGGTTCACATCACATCCAATTAAAACAATGTTCATTGTAATATTTAATATATTTTTATAATTTTTCTTTTAAATGAATTTTCACACTATTTAACACTAAAATAATATTTCTATAAAATGTCCAATAATATTGTTGTTAATATTAATCATGTTTAATATTCGGTTTCGTTTTCTTCTATCTGATCACTTTCACACTTTTCAATTGTTATTTTTAGCTTTGTTCTATATCCACTACAATCACAAATAATTTTAAATAAAATTAAATCTAAAATAACTTGTTTCAATCCATATTTGAGCACATGTTATAGCTTTAAGAATTTTGATAGATTCTGTTAATTTTGGGAAATTGAATCAGATTTTTAAATCTCTGATGTGTTAAATTCACATGGATTTCTCTACCCACTGTTATTTGTTGTAGCATTTACAAACTGTATTAATGTATAACTAACGTTCTTAAGGCATGGGCGCATGAATGGAAAGTCAGCGGTTCAAATCGTATCAGTATTGTCCTCTCCGACAGATTTTTTTCGTGGTTTTCCTCAGTCCTCACACAAATGTTGGGGTATTACCCAAATTTTAGACTTGGAATATTACCTTTTCAATTAAATGCCTTTTTTTAATTATAATTTAATTTTGTGTATCATCAGTGTCATATCTTTAGTGCTACATGTAGTAAGAAGGGCATTAAACTTACTAAAATACACATTATGTACTATATTTCTATTTCTTATGGTTATTCCGATTCACCCTACGTTGCCATTTTAGGGCGATTTAACTATGAAATATTTGAACCTAATCTCATGGTATAATAAATATTTCCAGTTCTAAACCCAAGGAGTAGTAGTGTTTGTACGTATGTGTTATATTGTTCAGAGGAGGTGAATCATGAGATAAACTAAAGGCCTAAGTATAAGAAGCAAACGCAGAGAAAGTACTGCAAAGAAATTCTCAATAATTCATTTTATTATGGTTGAACCTGATTTATACTATAACAAAAAGAGGAAGGATTACTTAAAATTATGTACAAATGAGCTCTTGATAATATATCATTTTTTTAAAAGTAATACAGTGGGCCTGCATGTATAAATCTTTACAAACAATAAAGTTATGTGTAGTCTTGCTGTTCGAACGGTTACCCTGGCTTTATCTTTGTTAACAGAAGCCTCTCAGATAACACACAGATTATTCTTGTAAGAGTGAGAGGGGTACTGGCACACCTCCTGGTAGTGTGCTAAACACCAATGAATGCATCACTTCAGCCAGTGGAGTTTGCAGGAATCACAAATGACAGATGTCAGTGCGTTATCTGGGAGGTATCTATTACCAAAGATAAATCCATGGTAACTGTTCAAGCAGCGTGACTATACGAAACAAACATTATTTAGAAATTGATCTCACTTTATACTATTCAATTAATTTGGCTTGTTTCATTTTTCTTGCATTAAATGCATACAACTGATTTTGCAAAACATTAATGAACTTAGAACTTTTTTTATGTAAAAAACTGAAGCTGCTGACAGTGAAGTAAACTAGGTTATCAATAATAACTAAACACTAGTAACACAACTTCACTATTTAAATAAGATAAGTAAATAGTGAAGTTGTGTTACTAGTGTTTAGTTATTAGAACTTTTTCATTACAGTTTTTCGCTCTGATGTAGTGTCTACACAGCCTGCGTTCAAGGGATTCTTAGCTCAAATTTGGGTCAGGGTGAGTTATCTGGATAAGTTTCTTTTCAGGGTGTGTTTGGAGGAATTTAGTAACAGTGACGTCAAAATTAATATAAAAATTATTTGTGGTTGGTTTATTGACACTCGTCACTTACTTTTTCATATATTTATGAGAGACTAGTTTCAAAGGCCCTGGCCTCCATTTTCAATCTCTTCAATCTCTTTTTCAATCTCACAACAGATGCCAGTTGGGAAGAGATTGAAAATGGAGGCCAGGGCCTTTGAAACTAGTCTCTCATAAATATATGAAAAAGTAAGTGACGAGTGTCAATAAACCAACCACAAATAATTCTTTTCAGGGTTTTCTGTCACTGATGACTTTACAGAGCAGGTATAAGCAATTTCTAAGTTGGAAGCGAATAAGGTGTCTTTTGTGTCTATTAATTTACATAATTGTGTCTATTAATTGTGTCTAGCCTATAACATTTTCTTTTCCTTTTCTCTAAGACTGATTAAAAGCAGTTGAGAACTGAAAGACAAATCCGCTGTTAAACAGTTAACACCAGGTACGGAAAATTATCTTTGTTTCTCCTTTGTTACTATGATGCTGTTGCGCCGAAGGACATACAAGCTATAATGTCTTTGTATCGAGATTTAACTGTATTGGAACACCACAGTGAAGCGAAATAATTATTAATTTTTAGATGAGTCACATTTATTACACATCTGCTTCACTTTCATACCTATTTTGAGGACATGTTTCGCAAATCATCGTTTGCATCTTCTGCTCTTATGCGACTAAAGCTTGGTCCAGTGGTGTGGTGGGTGTGGGTAATTCTGGAGTTGCTGCTGCCATCTGTTGATTTAGTGATGAACTTAAATATGGGATTCTCTTCTGGCGGGATTTCAAAGTTCATTAGTTGGTTTTTATGTTTTTCTATGTATATTCTCTCCCATATGACGAGTTCACTATGTTTTTGTACGTATTTTAGTAATTCGGTGCTATCTTCAATTTCATGATTTTCAGACCAGAAATGAGCTGCTATTGCAGACTTATCAATATTTTTGTATCTTAAGTGCCTGAAGTGTTCTTTCTTTCTAGTGCCTATGTTTCTTTTTGTCCTCCCTATGTAAATTTTTTAACAGTCTTTACACTTAATCTTGTAAATGCCTGACTTTTCCTCTGGTTTTATCTTATCAGTATTATTACTGTGAAGTAGGTTTTTAATGTTGTAATTGTTTTTTGGTGCCAATGTTATATTGTATTTCTTGAATATTTTTTGGAACTTTTTTGTGGTCCAGGGGTGGTAAGTAAATTTAGCAAATCTAATTTCTTGTTTTATTGGTGTGAGAGCTGTGATCTGTTTTAATCTCTTTTGAAGTTTGAATGATTTTAGTTTTTTATCTAAAAGGTTTTTTCCATATCCATTTTTAATTGCAGTTTTTTAAGATTTGATGGTATTCGTTTTGATATTCTTGCTGGCTGAGGGGTAGATTTACTAATATGTGTGTGAGACTGTTGATGGTGGCATGTTTGTGTGGAATTGGGTTGAAACTATTTGCTTTGATGTAATTATCTGTGTGTGTTGCTTTTCTATGGATACCAAATTCTAGTTTTTCATTGCTTTTTGTGATTTTAAGGTCCAAAAAAGGTAGAGTACAGTCCTCTTCAGTTTCCACTGTGAATTGTATGCTGGGTTCTTGCAGGTTGAGTAGTTTCAAAGCATCATCTGTTTGTTTGTAGGGCACTATTGCAAAGATGTCGTCTACGTATCTGTACCATGTTTTAAAAATATAAGGGAAGGCTTTAATTATATGTGTTTCAAAAAAGCTCATGTATAGATTGGCCAAAAATTAAGATAATTAAATCTTTAAGGAAAAAGGAGGTAATCTTCTTAAGGGCTGATAAAGGGAACAAAATAGTAATCTTAGATACAGCTACATACAAGGAAAAAATGTTAGAGTTACTACAACAAAAAGAATTCCAAGAAATAGATTCTAATCCACTCAACCGATGCATAAAAGATGTACAAAAAACCATCATTAATAGTAAAATTTTAACAACTGCAGAACAAAAAACTATCAAACCGGACAACCCTACCTTTGCAAGACTATATGGTTTGCCTAAAATACACAAACCCAACATACCCATGAGACCCATTGTAAATAATATAAACACTCCTACTTAACTTCTGGCAAAATGGCTGTCCAAAAAATTTCAGTCCTTTCCACAATTCCATACTCTGAGCACAAAAAACTCTTTAGACCTGGTAGAAAAAATTCAAAATCTTAAACTAAAACATCATGACACTTTAGTATCCTTTGATGTCCGCTCCCTCTTCCCTAGCATTCCATTAGAAAAACTTTTGATTCAACTGAAAAAATGGCTAAACTCTATAAACCTAGATGCCAATGCAATAGAAGAATATTTGGCAATGACTGAAATATGTATACATCAAAATTATTTTGTCTTCGATGGAAAATATTATAAACAAATTTCAGGACTAGCTATGGGAAGCCCGCTATCACCATTTTTGGCCAATCTATACATGAGCTTTTTTGAAACACATATAACTAAAGCCTTCCCTTATATTTTTAAAACATGGTACAGATACGTAGACAACATCTTTGCAATAGTGCCCTACAAACAAATAGATGATGCTACTCTACCTTTTTTGGACCTAAAAATCACAAAAAGCAATGAAAAACTAGAATTTGGTATCCATAGAAAAGCAACACACACAGATAATTACATCAAAGCAAATAGTTTCAACCCAATTCCACACAAACATGCCACCATCAACAGTCTCACACACATATTAGTAAATCTACCCCTCAGCCAGCAAGAATATCAAAACGAATACCATCAAATCTTAAAAACTGCAATTAAAAATGGATATGGAAAAAACCTTTTAGATAAAAAACTAAAATCATTCAAACTTCAAAAGAGATTAAAACAGATCACAGCTCTCACACCAATAAAACAAGAAATTAGATTTGCTAAATTTACTTACCACCCCTGGACCACAAAAAAGTTCCAAAAAATATTCAAGAAATACAATATAACATTGGCACCAACAAACAATTACAACATTAAAAACCTACTTCACAGTAATAATACTGATAAGATAAAACCAGAGGAAAAGTCAGGCATTTACAAGATTAAGTGTAAAGACTATGAAAAAATTTACATATGGAGGACAAAAAGAAACATAGGCACTAGAAAGAAAGAACACTTCAGGCACTTAAGATACAAAAATATTGATAAGTCCGCAATAGCAGCTCATTTCTGGTCTGAAAATCATGAAATTGAAGATAGCACCGAATTACTAAAATACGTACAAAAACATAGTGAACTCGTCATATGGGAGAGAATATACATAGAAAAGCATAAAAACCAACTAATGAACTTTGAAATCCCGCCAGAAGAGAATCCCACATTTAAGTTCATCACTAAATCAACAGATGGCAGCAGCAACTCCAGAATTACCCACACCCACCACACCACTGGATCAAGCTTTAGTCGCATAAGAGCAGAAGATGCAAACGATGATTTGCGAAACATGTCCTCAAAATAGGTACGAAAGTGAAGCAGATGTGTAATAAATACGACTCATCTAAAAATTAATAATGTCTTTGTCTTTTGTTTCCATGGCCAAAAGTGACCTATTAGTCTCGTGACTGTCAGCAGCAAAAAGGAAAATGCGTTTAGAGTTTCTTTTAAGTAGCATATGACCTGTCTTATTTAATTACATATAACTCAGTTATATTTCACTGAAATTTAATATGTATAACTGAAAATTATCTATAAATGTATTACATAGAAATAAGTATCTATTAACTTGTTTCTAAATTACCCTTTTTTTTTGAGCTGCAAATATTTATATGTTGTAACTTTGTGGGTTCATAGAATTAAAAGTCCAATGGTTCTTTATTTCCGTAGAAATACACTTTGGTCAACCCTTACAGTAGCAGAATTACATCACATAAACAATTACAATCTTCCAGTTCGTCTGTCACACCCACAAACAAAGAGTTCACTTTCAAAATACAGCAGCATAATTATCAAGTTCCATTTCGACTCTCCTCTCCAACTAACCGCAGCTTCCTTTTATACAACCATTCATGATTCCAGACGGTTTTGGAATGTTCTTATCAATCAAGATGTTACTAGAAGTTTCCAGTTTTCTATCGTAATAATGGATTTTGACAATATAATTGTGAATTACGTAGGAACTGGGTTCTGTATAAGGCAGGTTCAACTGTATATCTTATTTAATTGCAGGAAAATTAAGAATGTTGGGATTTTGATTAGAACTTGAATGATGAGTTAGATTTTAAACAGTTTTTGTAGCTTATTGATAGCTACATTCAGTATATACAAACAGTTTTATGTGCACAAAATATATAAACTTTAAAATGTTAATTTGCAAACATCCTTTAACAAGACAAATTTTAAAATATTCACAAGGATTCTAAACATTAACTGTCTCACTTGAACTTGCTACTGTCATGTAACATGGAGTTTGTTCTCTGCTAGTCCTTGAATGTATATCTTTTCCCTGAAACATGGTTGTATGAATTTTAAAGGTATATAACATTAAATTCTGATTGATTTTTGCTGTTCTATACCAGAAATTATTAGGTTGTATCTCCTCATTTAGTCTTCCATACTTTCCATTCTTCTTTCCATTTTTTATCATCTTTGCTTTTATTTCCTCCAGCTCTTTAGTTTTAATTGCTAACTTTTTCTTCACTTCCCTGGGAGTAACTCTACCTCATGTCCATTCTCCTCCATTTCCAGTTTAGTACTCCAGAATTTAGAAATAAATGAATGTAATGTTTTAAAAATTAATGAAGCAAGCAGGGAAACCAAATGTTTATGTGTTGATTTTTTCTATTCCAGCGAGATGGAATGATTGCTCGCCAACTGTTTGTTCTCATTTTCATGGCAGTAGTGAAAGAATTTGAAGCTCAGAAAGATGAATTTTCAGATAGAATAGAGCAAGCTATCTGCAGTATAATAAGCAAATCCCAACAGAGCACTTCTGTGTTAATGGGAAGTTTAATGGAGATAGCTCTGCAAAGTGGGATCCATTTACATGCTGAAGCAATAAATGCTGGTGAGTAGAAGTATTATTCATATGTATTGTTATTGAATCAATATTGCAGAAAGCTATACAGTGTTCTGTGATAGAGATAGGTAGAGGTAAATTACAAGGAGTGTTCCGAAAGTAAGTTTTGTCATTTTTATGCATGAAACTTTATTGCTAAATAAAAATACATCATGGTATCATGAACTGTACACTTTGCACTATTTTTTGACATAGTTACCACTGACATTGAGACATTTGTTATAGCATGCAAACAGTTTGAAGAAACCACTCTGGTAAAACTCTGTACACTGTAATGCAGGGAATCGTTGCCACCTCATCATTGTTTTGGTAATGACGTCCTTTGAGTGTGGCTTTCAATGCAGGGAACAGGCAAAAGTCCGATGGGGCAAGATCGGGGCTGTAGGCAGGGTGATCCAATCTCTCCCATCCGAAGTGATGAATCTGATCTTGTGTGAGCCTTGCTTTGTGTGGTTTTGCTTGTTATCCAAGAGCAGAACAACCTGTACTAAAAGCACTAGCATTAGAAACTGTGAACAATAGATACCCACCTGAAGAATGGTTGGTTACATATCTACACATATGGATCTAACTTGGACAACAACTCAGGAGCAGGAATTAAGTGTGCACTGTTCTCATTCTATCAACCAGCAGGATACCACACAACAAATTTTGATGCAGAAGTAACGGCTATTCATATTTCACTCCAACACCTTCTATACAGAATAGATAAATTCAAATGTGCTGTCATACTTTCTGATTCTAAAGCAGCATTATGTGCATTAAGTTCATATAAAATGATGTCAATCCAAATTAAAGAATGTCACAAAATGATCCAACAACTTCAAAAACTACAGAAAAGAATTATATTACAGTGGATACCTGCACATTGTGGAATTGCTGATTTTCATGCCAAAAAAGGTGCAAATTTAATTCAGAACAAAAGTAAAAACTTATCCTTTACATCCATAAAAATATTAATCAAAAGCAAATATAAAAACATACAAAACCAATCAATATCTAACAAAGCCAAAGATAAAAAAATGGAACATTTTAATTAAAAATCTATAAATTATTCCAGAAATCCACGTAAAGCTGCAGTAGCAAATTTTAGATTACTTATGGAACATCATTATTTGGCCAAACATTTACACAGAATAGGAATTTATACAAGTCCAAATTGTCCTCCGTGCAACAAAGAAGAGGAAATGACTGAAAAACATCTTTTAACCTGTGAAGCCCTACCTGCCGGACCCACTACACAGAAATATTGGAGAGCAAGAGAGCTAATGGCTTCATTGCCAAAGCCTAGCATTTGAAAACAACAACAACCAAGAGCAGAAGACCTTCACTCAGGAGCTGTGGTCTCTTTTGTTGAATGGCGGACCTGAGTTTGGTGAGGATGTTGCAGTAGTGTGCCACATTGATGCACCCTTCATGGAGGAAATCAAGGAGAATCATATCTTTCATGTCCCAGAACACTTTGGCCATAACTTTTCCTGCAGAGGGTGACAATTTGAATTTTTTCTTCACTGGTGAATTGGGATGCTTCCACATCATTGAGAGATGGTCTTGGGTTCTGGCATAAAATGATGCCTCCATGTCTTATTGCCTGTGATGATTCTGAACAGGAAGTCATTTCCCTAGCATTCATACTGCATCAAGTGGTCCATAATGATTCCCCTTCTTGCAGTCTTGTGTTCCGGGGTCAGTATCTTGGCACTCTTCTTGGAGACACTTTTCGGTAACCTAACACATGGATAATGTAATGGGCTTGAGCACGACCAATACCCAGTGTGGATGCCACTTCTGACACCGTTATGCGCCTATCTGCTAACACCATGGTCTGTACTCTAGAAATGTTGGTTTCATTCATGGATGTGTAGGAATGCCCACTTTGACCTTCATCCTCCACACTGTGCCTTCCTGTACTGAACATGCAACACCAGCACCAACCATTTGATGAGATATGACCTCTTCACCATATACGGTCTGTAGGCATTCATAGATGATGGACACACTAGTCCCATGTATCCGTTCATACTGGATAACAGCATGCACTTCCGTTGGTCAGCACACATCCGTCTCTCATCGTGATTTGTATTTGAATAACCTCAGGCACATTGGTCTGATGCTCATCTCTCTTCTTCGGTGCTCTGTGTATGTATCATGCTCCCACCCCTGATGATCCTTGTGCCTTTGAGCCAACAATGGCTGTGGTTATTTATGGTGATTGTTTGTTTCATCTGGTGTACCGTCTTATCAGTTTTAAAAAATTGTGAAACTTCTTTTGGAACGTCCTTCATAGGTAATAAATGGGACACCTAGCACCTTGACCTGCATGTGGATTTGTTGTGCATACACCACTGGGAGGAACAAATGAGGTGAAGGAACGATAAGTGATGTATGGGCTGCAGGAACGAGCAATGTAGTCAGCAGAGATGTGGAGAGTTCCTTAATATTTTGGCTTGTCTAATGGGCTGTGAGGCGTTTGAGGCAACCTACCCAAGATGATGGAGAGTGACCCCAAGGCTTCCCTCTAGTGGAAACTGGGAAAAGTTTGACCCAGCATTGGAGGCTCTATTGCCAACCTCTGGTGGAGCTGAGAAGAGGTTCCAAAATATGACATTGTGCGACTTGCCTGCTGTTGAGCAACACACAACCTGGAATTGTCCTGTAACATGAGAGGGATTATGCATGATTGGAGGAATCTAGTAACAGTGATGTCCAAATTAACTAAAAAAACTATTTGTAGTCAGTTTTTAACACTCTGTCACTTACATTTTTATATTTTTGAGGGAGCAATTTTGGAGTATACTAAATAAGTTGTAAGGATTGTGAAAAATGCTACATAGGTCAAACTGAAAGAATCCTAAAAACCAGAGTGAAAGAGCACTTTAGAAACATCAAATTGAAATAGAAAGATAAATCAGCAGTACCATTTCACTTTTGGAATAAAAACAATGATCTTGACAAAATTATTTAAGGGGGTGATAAACCAAAATCAAGTGACATGGGAGAACATATTAATATGGAAAAATGACAGAATAATGAACTTTGAAATTCCACCAGTCAATAATTTGATAAAGGAGTTTACAGTTCTACCACCTGAGAGAAGACAACAGACAACATTAGACGGCCAACCCAAGGAGTCACAATAGTGCCGAGATACCTGCCGACACTTCTACCCTGAAAGAGACTACCAGATGAGAGATTATATGAAATGATCAGACATCGGAGCCCATACACTTTTAAAGGAATATGAAGTTTATGAGTCTCACAGTATATAACTGCTGATGTCAGTCCTGAGGACAACATGCAGGATAGTCCAGTTTGCAAGGCCTAGCTTTAGGTTCATTACAACTACTGCTCGCCCAGCAGGTAGATCTGTCTTCCAGGGAGTGCACGGTTTTTGACATATTGTGTTAATAGCATTACTTACACAACAATTATTGGACAATCTCCATTTTATAAATCAAAAGTTTTGGGTATTATCAACAACCATTAAACAGCTTGAAGAATGTACTTTCAAGCTGTCTAAAAGCAGTGAAGGAGGTGTCTGCAAAAATTAACAATATAGAGAATGCACCACCTACCAAATGAACAAAAAATGAATTGTCCAGCATTCAACACAAAAATACTGGATTTTCAATGCTGCGTAATATAAGAAATAAACTAAGTCTCGGACAAACATATGAAAATAATTTGTACTACTCATATGCACCATTAACGTCATGTGACATTGAACGAACTTTCTCCCAATATTTTTATACTGTCTCAGTGAGAGGCGCAGAAAATTCACATTTGACAATTTACGAATGTACATGGTTGTTCACTGTAATTCCCGAATTGAAAGCAATGAGAAGGATGGCATATTGTAACGTAACCTTGCACTTTGTATCCGTACCAGACTGTACACACACAGTGCTTCAGTATACTTGTTGACGTCAGACGCTTGTTGATGTTGCGCCTGACTTTGTACAGTACCTGTGCGCGTACATTGATTGCTAAGGTGTACGGTATCCGACATCTGGAAATGATAATGGAGATGAAATGGAGGGACAGAAAATCATTCGGCTGGTGACCCTGGAAAACCCTTGGGTCAGGAGGTTGGCCATGGGAATCGAACCCGGGCTTCCTGAATGCAGGCCACAGACAAAACCGTCTGAGCCATCCCGCTCGGTTCTGTACCAGAACATGAACACTTGGAGCTATGAAAGAACATATCGGGTTGTCTCATAAATTCGTTCGCTTCTTGTTACGTGTTTACGACTAAGAACTGAGAACACTGCATGCCCCCATTACTTTTACTCAAAGAAGTTGCCTAACAATGTGGGGTTTGTTTACAAATACAATAACTGAAAAGAATGCTATGAACACAAACCACAGCGACCTCACGGCCAAAGGTAAATAGGTCAACTTATGCAAGAATTGGTAACCAAACTTCAGTACAAGTTTGTGGATGCAACAGTGTGGAGTTGTAACTTGTGAATGTTAATATGGAAGGCAAGAAGATACATTTTCGACATTTAATGCTGTTTTATTACCGTAAAGGTAAAACAGCCTCACAAACTCAACGGAAAATTTGTGCTGTTTACGGAGAAGATGCAGTGACGAATTGGGCATGTCAAAAATGGTTTACTTGATTTCGAGCTGGGAACTTCTCTGTGAAAGACAAACCTCGTTCTGGACGACCTGTGGTTACGGATGAGGAAAGGATAAAGGACAAGATTACGAACAACCCCAGAATAACAACTCGGGAGGTAGGTCAGGAGCTAAATTTATCTCATGCAACTGTAGCCAGGCACCTAAAGAAACTTGGTTACGTTAATCTTCGGAATGTATGGGTTCCGCACGAACTGAGTGAACAAAATTTAGTTCAGCGCGTTTCCATCTGTGACACATTGATAAGACGCAATGAAACTGCCCCTTTTCTGAAACAGCTGGTTACAGGAGACGAAAAGTGGATTGTGTACAACAACATCCGAAAGAGAAAGTCATGGCGTAAGAAAGGGGAACCACCACTCTCAATTCCTAAACCAGGGCTTCATCCTGAGAAGATTATGCTGTGCATTTGGTGGGACTGGAAAGGAATTATTTATTACGAATTTCTTCCTCCTGGGGGGACCATCAATTCAGAGAAATACTGTTCTCAGTTGGATCATCTGAAGGTTGCCCTAGAAGAGAAAAGGCCAGAGTTAGCATCTAATGGTGGAGTCGTCTTTCATCAAGACAGTGCCAAACCACGCACTTCTATGGTAACTCGTCAGAAATTACGGGATTTCTACTGGGATGTGTTACCTCACCCGCCTTATTCTCCAAACATTGCCCCATCCGTCTATCATTTATTCCGATCCCTGCAAAACTTCCTTAATGGCAAACGCCTTACTTCCTTGGAGGATTGCAGACTCGCCGTAGAAGAGTTCGTCAACCAGAAAACTGCAAGATTTTGGAAAAATGGTATTGATAAGCTTCCTGAGAAATGGAGATATGTTATTGATAATAATGGTGCATACTGCACAAAATAAAGTTTGTTTTGAAAATTTCATTGCGTTGTTTACTTTCAATGACCTTGCGTATGTAAACAGGTTACCCCTACATAATTAGGCAACTTCGTTGCCGTAGTTGTCATACGGACATACGGTGCAGGCATTCTTTGTCATAAACACGTAACAAGAATCAAACAAATTTATGAGACAAACCAATACTTCCAAAGGAGGCTTTGACTTTTGTTCGCTATTGCCATAGATTAGAAAATAGTTGTTTTACCCCA
Organism: Mantis religiosa; assembly: GCA_030765055.1. Classification (NCBI taxonomy): domain Eukaryota; kingdom Metazoa; phylum Arthropoda; class Insecta; order Mantodea; family Mantidae; genus Mantis; species Mantis religiosa. The sequence goes on along the minus strand of CM060949.1, from coordinate 190,305,452 downwards.
CAGAAAACATGTTTAAAATAGGAAAAATATTGTAAATTGATGGAAGTTAATCATTCCTCCATACTAGCCGTGTATATGCTAAGATTTTGGATAGATAGAGTAAAATCCTGGTTCAAATCCTGGCCTTGGCAAGGAATTTTTCAGGTTGATTCTATCTATCAAAAATATTGTAAATATTTAATTCCATGTAGTGATATAGTATTTAAACAAGAGAAGTAAATCCACTTATGATGGTGCAATATAACAATGTGAACATATGCTACGAGGGGAACTATTTATATTTTGAGCCTGATAATTAATACAAAGTAATTTATGATTAAAAACTTTTTTTTTATTTTTTTTTTTTATTTTTGCCCCCAAAATATTCTCCTTTATGATCACTTTTGCATCCATTTGAACCATTTGTCAAAACATTTATTCCAATCTTCTTGAGACACCTCCAAAACATGGTTTTTGAAGGCATCAGTGGCTTCTTCTGCTGTCGAAAATCTTTGTCCACGTAATTTAATCTTGATGTTCGGGAACAAAAAGAAGTCACTGGGTGCCAAATCAGGACTGTATGGCAGATGACCCATCAATTCTATTTTTTCAGCTTTCAAATACTGTGTTGTTAGATGAGATGTGTGTCCGCTTGCATTGTCTTGATGAAGAACGATCCTACTGTTCTTGTTGGTTTTCCTTATTTCACCAAAGACTTCTGGCAAACAAATGTTTGTATACCATTCGACATTGATTGTTTTACATTCCTCTAAAGGTACTGTCACTACATGGCCAGTTTTGCTGAAAAAGCAAGCGACCATTTGCTTTGAAGTGCTTCAAGTGCAAACAACTTTTGTTGGATTTGCTTCATCCTGAAATACCCATACAGTTAACTGTTGTACATGCTCTGAGTCATATGCTTAGATCCATGATTCGTCACCTGTTACAGTCTTATATACGGCTTTTGAGTTACTGCCATTGTATTTCTTGAACATTTTTGTACACCAATTGACACGAGCATCTTTTTGAGATTGCATCAAATTATGTGGGATCCAGTGGGAGCAAATCTTTTCCATGGCTAAATAATCATGCTATATTTTATATATGCTGGTGGAACTAATGGAGTTGCCTCAGTCTCACAATATCTCGCATGATGATCTTGCATTAATAGTTTTTGCACAGCATCAATGTTTTCTGGCACAACAACTGATTTTGGACACCTTCGCAAATTTCATCAGTAAGTGAATGGCAGCCATGATTAAATTCATTATACCAGTGTTTCACAGTGGCAAAGGATGGAGCTTCGTTGCCAAATGTGAAAGTTAGTTGATCGATGCATTCTTGTCTTGATGATCTACGTCGAAAGTCGTAATAAATTATTGCTCAAACATTTTCACAAGTTAATTCTAAATTTTTGTTGAGATGCAATTTTCAAGTTAATATAAACAAAACAAATTGTATTGTATTGTATTTATTTCATCCTTTGGAACATAATACATATGTTATACAAGGAGCATCCAGAAAGTAAGTTCTGTTTCAATTTATCTCTGCTGCAGCGCTGGGATCACAGTTCCACACATGCTTGGTAGACGCTCTGTATCAAGGATAGGAAACCTGTGCTGTCAGCCACGTATGCTTTGTTGTGCTTGTTTACAATGTCGGTGTTGATTGAAAATCCCGCCGCTTGTGAAATCAGATCTGTGAATCGTTTTCTGAATGCTAGGAAAGTGAAACCAATTGAAATTTATCCATAAATTTGCAATGTTTATGGACAAAACGCGATGAGTGATACAATGGTGAGAAGATGGGTCCGACAGTTCAATGAAGGACGTAGTGAAGTGCACTATGAAGAACGAAGTGGGCATCCATCTTTGGTTACAGAAGAACTGGTTCATGCGATTGATGACAAGATCCAGGAAAACTGCAAGTTTACAATTAGTGCTCTCGCTATGAAATTTCCCCAAATCTCACGATCACTAGTTCATGAAATTGTTACTGAAAAACTGAAATTTTGTAAACTTCGCTCACGTTGGGTGCCAAAGATTCTTACTGAGTAACTCAAAACAAAACGGATGGGTAGTACACTTCAGTTTTTGACCCTACAGGGATTTGGTTGGGACATGTTTGGCCACCCCTCGTACAGCCCTGACCTCGCTCCTAGCGACTTTCTTCTGTTTTTGCATCTCAAATCTTTCCTTGGCGGTCAACATTTCAACAATGACGAAGAGCTGAAAGAAAATGTTTCCAACTGGTTGAAGACACAGGCGGCAAACTCCTATGAAGAAGGTATACAAAAACTTGTGCCTCGCTATGACAAATGCCTGCAAAATTTCGGCAGTTATGTGGAAAAGTAGTTTAAGAGTTGTAGAATTTTGTGCAATAAATAATTTTTCTGTATCTGTACACAATTTAATTTTATTACCAAACAGAACTTATTTTCTGGACGTACCTCGTAGGACACATCAGTTCAAGATACAAAGACAAATATAAAAAGTTCCATGAGACTAAAAACTTTAACAGATACAGGATCCAGCAAAAGTCTAAAGTAGAAAAGGAAATAAAAACAAAATATATAAAGACCATAGAGAAATGCTATATAAAAGTAATTGTTCACAAATGTGGAGTTTACTCTATTTCATGATTTAAGAAATCTTCTACACTATAAAAAGTTCCTCTCCATTAAGAAATTAAATAGAACCTTTTTGAATTTTGGTTTGGACTCAATATCCTTTATACTCTGTGGTAGTTTATTAAATAAATGTAGACCAGCATTTGTGAAGCTACTTTCATACAATTTGGTTCTATGTAAATTGATAAATAGATTGTTCCTTATTAAATTTTAGATGAGTCGTATTTCTTACACATCTGCTTCACTTTCGTACCTATTTTGAGGACATGTTTCGCAAATCTTCGTTTGCATCTACGGCTCTTGTGCGACTGACGCTAGATCCAGCCGTAGATGCAAACGAAGATTTGCGAAACATGTCCTCAAAATAGGTACGAAAGTGAAGCAGATGTGTAAGAAATACGACTCATCTAAAATTTAATAATTTTTCGCTTCACTGTGGTGTTCCAATACAGTTAAATCTCGATAGATTGTTCCTTGTTCTAGTATCATGCGTATGATCTTCTGCATTTGTTTTGAATGAATGTAGGGTTTCTTTCATGTAGTTAAGTGTTATATATAAATGCATGGCAAAGACAAAATTTTAAATTTTCTAAAGTATGGTTTGCAACTAGTTTTGTTTGTGGCATTTGCCATAATCTGTATTACTTTCTTTTGCATCCTAAAAACCTTAATGCTATTTTTTGAATTTCCCCAGAAGATTATCCCATAAGTTAATAGACTATGAATGTATTCAAAATATATCACTCTATTGACAAAATATCCAAAGTAGATTATGGTCAACAATGTCAAGCTTTCCATTGGAAATGTCAGATGGCACCTACAACATTCAATGTTGCCAAGGCTCAAAATATAAATAGTGACCCTTGTAGTAATATTATCAGGAAGTTTTTGTGTGTATTAAATCAAGTTTGTTACTAGAGTATGCTAACTGTATATTCATGCCATCCTTCTGTTTACTGCTCATTGCTGCAGGTTTTTGATAATTTGCATGTTTTCTAGTGCTGGTATCCATGTCTTGTGTAGTCTGCCTATCTATTCTTTATGGTTGAAATTTGTCTTATGCTTATAAGGTATCTCTACCGCCAGTCAATGACGAGTGGGGTATGCCTTGAATATATATAACAGAGAGGCAGACTGACTGCTTTTCACTCTTCAGTGAGTCCTGTGATGATGCTCAGCACAGATTTGAATGAAAAATCAGGAGCAATTCCTATTTTTTGACCAGGGGCTATAAGCCCAGAAGAAACTTTACTTCACAAAATGTTGCTTTGTTGATTTGTGCTTTTCTCAATGTTGTTCCCCCTTGAAGATCTGATTGCGGGTCTATTTAACACAGGGAAGCAATTAACTTAATTAAAATAAAGGCTTCGCAGGTGATCAGCCATGTCAAGTTAATGATCCTGAAGAAGGCCATGGAGTATACAATGACTGAAAGCTCAACTTTCATTAACTTGACACAACTGATCCCCGGGAAGCCTTGATTAATAAAGCTTGTCATGTAAGCTTTGAGTCGTACAACTTGATTATAATAATTTTTTAATGGACACCAGTTTTTACATATTGGAGGATATTCATTCATTCATAATCCCAGTATCTAAGAGGACCTCTTGGACCTAGCTGTCAGAGGCTATAATATTCTTCAAGTGTTTCATCCCATTAGCAGAAGACTTATGGTCACCCTGGGTTAAATGGAGCATCACATTTGCTCATGATTTCTTTTTTGCAGCTTCCAGTTCTAGTGGCTTACTTTCCTTGGGTGCTTTGCTTTTGGAGGAAGTGCTGAAAAATGCAGATGGTGACGAAGTGCCAGCCAAAGTTTCTACCTCAGGCACAGAGGAGCAACAACAGTGGCTTATATTAGCAGAGTAAATAACATAATGTTTGTTATTCTAAGTATCTTGCTTAGTTTATGGAGATAGAATAAAGAGTTTTAAATCTTTATCATGAGGTAAATGCAGATATTTCTGCTTTTTTGCTATCAGGTGCTTTTGTCATTTTGTGCTTAGTTATTGTGAAGTGTGCCAGGAAACTTTCTGTGCTTCTAGTCAAGCTTTTCTCTGCTGATAAAATTATATTTTATGTGGCTGTTGAAGGTAGATTCTGAGGTCTTTGCATGTTCTTTAGTAAGAGTGGGAAACTTAGGTATTTAGTTATTATTTATTTTATTTATTTGTACTTCCATATTTTACAATCTCAATTACAAGTTTTACAATTCTAATCTAGGTACAAATTTGTCAGCTGCTTATATTATGGAGTGATAGTGGTGTTGGCGCCCTGGCCGTTAACCTCTATCCTAGCCCTTATACGACCTTGACCTAATGTTCTGATTGTGTCTTCCATTTCTCTACCTCTTATTTCCTTGCCCTTCTCAACCATTTCTCTTTGACTTTGTCAGCAAATTTTCCCACCTCCCTTAATCTTTTCTACCTTTTCAATGTAAGCATTTTTATTGTTACTATGTAAGCCCCTTTATTATCCCAGTTCTTATCCCATATTAATTTCCGTTAGTTTTCAATTTCTTTACACTCCACTACATAATGTTCTAAACTTATTTTCTTTCCACATAGAATGCACTCCTTTGGTGAACCCCATCTCAATATGGCTCCTGCCCTTAAACAAGCTAAACCCTCCCTCTCATATCTATCACATATGTCTATATATGTTTCCCTTCCCCATTCTGTCTTTATTTTCAGGTATACATTTAGTGATTTCTTATTTATGAGATTTCCCCACGTCACTTGTTTGCCAATGTTCTCTATCCTATTCTTAATGATTGTCCAAAAACCTTTTACATTTCTTTCACTCTCTTGCCAGATATCCCCTATCCCTATTTTAACCAGCGTTCTCTCTAGCTCTGCCCACCAGCTGTCCTTACATGTTGAATTCTTCTGATGTTCTAGACAGATCTTTAATGTATTATCATCCTTTTTATACAGCTATACCAATATTTTAAATATATTTCTATAATTACCCCACTCCTGCAAGGTCTTCCAAGTTCCACTCTAGCTACTCCATTTGGCGTTGACTTACTCAAACCCAGTATCTCTTTACAGAACTGTTCATATGTGTGTTCAACATGATTTCTTATCTCATTGACCCCCCACAACTCCACACCATATGTCATTTTTGATTCTACCATTGCTTCATAGATTCTTTCATGCCACTTTACTGACATATCTGGTAATTTATATTTACAGCTCCCCACCCCAGACATCACTATCTTCCCTTTCACTCTTATCTTTCTCCCATGTGCTTCCCAGCCTCCATTGTAGCACAGTCTCATCCCTAAATAGTCAAACTCCTTTACCACCTCCACTTTTTGGTCATTTAGATACCACTTTTCATCTTTTCTTAACTTATCACCCTTCTTAAACTACTATTTTTGACTTGCTTATATTGATTCTTATCCCCTATTCTTTACAGTAGCTGCTAATTTCATTTATTGCTCTCTGTAATCCTATCACTGTTATAGATGCTATTACCAAATCATCTGCAAATAGTAACCCTAGTATTGGAAATTAATTGTTCCTTCACATTAGCCATGTGTAGGACACACTATGAAAGGGTAGAGCCAGACTGAAAGTTTCAATGCCATAGCTGGGATTTGAACCACGGATCTTCTGGTTTCCGTCCAGCCGCTCTAATCATTTGAGCTACTATGGCTAACATGACATTAAATTCTCCAACTGACTCATGTTTCTCCTGGTAAACCACTTAGGAATTCTCATAAACATATGAGACAGTTACCTTAATGACGACTTACTATGCTGTAAGTACTTAACCCTAGTATTACCTTATTCCTAATAATTGGGCAATGGTTGTTACTTTTTTCAACCCTCTCAATTATATCATCAATGAACAAGTTGAACAATATAGGGCTAAGTTTACAGCCTTGTCTTAATCCCATTTTCTGCTCCACTAATTTCGTTATGCCATTCTTATCTACTCTTGTTCCAAACTTTATTCCCTCATAAATTTTTTCTAGCCCCATAATAAATTTCTTGCTGACTCCTTTCTTTTGTAGTTTCCACCACAGTGCATCTATCACTATTGTATCAAAAGCTTTTTTCCAAATCTACAAAAAACATATACACTCCCCTTCTTTTCCTACTTGTGTACTTATCTACTATTGTTCTTGAATGTACAACAGTAAACCGGTGATAATGTTCAGTATAGAAGAGAGAGCTTTTGTAATGGAACACATTTTTTGTGAAGGTGATTGATTTGCAGAAAATGTAAACTAAATTTTTGTTTGGGTTTTTCTAGTTCTAAATATTCAAATCAGAGTGTAGTAGCAGTTCTGATTTGTAAATTTCTTGTGATCAACTTATTAAATAATGCACTAAAACAGGCAGTAGTAGGATTTCAACAGACGAAAGCCTTTGGATTTAATGCTACGTGATCCTTAAAAGTTGCAAATTACCTAATTACAGCACACAAAGCGATTCAGTTCAGTAAACTTACTGTGATTCATAAATTAAAACAAAGTTATTATGAGAAAAGAGATAGTATGGTTCCAAAGAATCATAAGTCTTCAAATTTAAAGTTTTCATTTACTATTAAATTCAGTTTTGATTATCCGGTTATATAAATTCTCAAAATTCACACATTTGATCTTTAGGCAGTCCCAGTGCAGTAGGATAACACCATTGTTATGTCAGAAATATGTTGTGTGGATTAATGATTTTTAATATCTTTTTTGGGGGAAACACAGTAGCTTCATTTTTTTTGTTTTATTCACAATGAAGTTATTTTGAAATTTATAATTTGTTAAAATATTTGAACTTAGCTCACTTTCTTCTCGGGCGACAAGCCAGGTGAAAAGACGATTAGAATCAACATTTCGGGAGTGTGCATTGCTCCCATCATCAGGATATTTATAAAATGTTATAACCACAAATGAAATACTGGATATAACACCAATATAAACAAAGACAAAACACTATCAAAATTCGCATTACTGAACAAAAGACTGTTTTCAGTAAATTAAATGCCAGGTCAGGAGATGGCGTGAGTATAGAAAATTGTGTCAAAGAAATGCAACTACTTATCTTGATTATCAAGCTGTATTGATCTTTGCTTCTTAAATCGACGGATTTCCATTTTTAAGGCCGGTTTCCAAGAGGAGCTGAACTGAAATCCAGCATCACGATTTCAGCGTGCTCCTTTCAGAGAAATTTGCCAAAGCCTCCTTAATTTCTCTGCTCCCAGTAACTGTTGCATATTGCCAAGATTGTCGTCTCTCGAAAATTGGCTCTATGGTTATTATCAAAACAATGCTCTGCCAGCCCAGACCTCTCAGGTTGCATTAAACGGATGCTACGTTCATGTTCGATTATTCTGGTAGTGATGGTCCGTCAAAACAGCTACTACAAATATGACGTTGAAGCCTCGCTCACCAAAACTAGGAAAGGGAAACCTGTAATACAGCAAGCATCAGATAAGCCTACCGCTGCAGCCTGCATCCTGTTTACCTGCAATCTACCCGGCAGAATCAGCAGAATTCTCGCCAAATACAACATCAGGACCATCCACAAGCCACCTCCGAAGATTAAAGAGACCAGTGAAAGACAAACTGGACTTCCACGTTCTGGGAGTGTACCACATTCCCTGTGAATGTGGGACACCGTATATAGGACAAACGGGAAGGACCATCGCTACCAGAATAATCGATCTTGAACGTAGCATTCGTTTAATGCAACCTGAGAAGTCTGGGCTGGCAGATCATTGTTTTGATAACGACTATAGAGCCAATTTTTGGGAGACGACCACCTTGGCAATTTGCAACAGTTACTGGGAGCAGAGAATTATGGAGGCTTTGGCGATTTCCTCTGAAAGGAGCACACTTAATCGTGATGCTGGATTTCAGTTCAGCTCCTCTTGGAAACCGGCCTTAAAAATGGAAATCCACCAGTTTAAGAAGCAAAGATCAATACAGCTTGATAATCAATTTAAGTAGTTACGTTTCCTTGACACAATTTTCTATACTCATGCCATCTCCTGACCTGGCATTTAATTTACTGAAAACAGTCTTTTGTTCAGTAATGCGAATTTTGATAGTGTTTTGTCTTTGTTTATATTGGTGTTATATCCAGTGTTTCATTTGTGGTTATAACATTTTATAAATATCCTGATGATGGGAGCAATACACACTCCCGAAACACTGATATCTAATCAGCTTTTCACCTGTCTTATTGCCCGAGAAGAAAGTGAGCATATTCGTCGCCAGGAAAGCTTCAGGTCTTATTATAATTTGAACTTTGTTATTCCATCTTCACTTTCAAAGTACAAGCTACAGAAGGATGAAGTTCAAATAATATAAATTACAAATTTTTGCTTATAAATGTAATAATTTTTATTATTGAGCTAACTGAACACAGAAGTGAGTGCTGCTCTCGGAAGCTTGGAAGCTCTTGCGTACTCGCCAACCGTTGGTTGCTAGGTCCGTTAGTTACAGCGCAGCTGTAGCTAAGCTGGTACCTAGACGCGAAATCGCAACTCAAACTGGCGATTTAAACGGCGCAACAATTGCAGAAAAAACAATAGCACCTAGGGTACAGACAAAGCAACAGTCATCAGCAAGTGTAGCAGTGTGCACACCTAGCGAAGCCAGTCGTGGAAAGCTGTCATCCAAATCACCGCCAAGACCATCGACCTCAAAAAGTTCTGAGCCAGTTACATGTAACGCACCAGCAAAACAGTTAAAGAAAGCGTATGTAAGAAGCGACTCTCTGCAAGATAAAAATACTTGTAGCAAGTCGGCAAACCGGCGGAAGTGTCCGCGGCCATCTCCTCCGAGATCGTCTTCTGACGACTCTTCCGGAGAGGAGACTGATCGGCGATTATCGTCGTCGATCTCCGTTTCCAATCGGTTCGAGGCTCTCGAACCGAAGTTCTCCATCGGGAAACGTGCCTCCTCAGAAGAGGAGATGGAACAGGAGGATCCCGTCCACACTGCCCAATGGGCAGTGAAAAAGAGGCAGGAAAAATCTCCTGAAAAAGGTGTTGGCCCAACACCGAAGAAAAAGGGTAAATTGATTCGGCCGCCTTTAAAGTCGTCATAAGCTAAAGCCAATCTACTACCATGTCTATTATTCATTGGAACTTACGCGGTATCAGAACACACAGACCCGAGCTTGAATTGTGCTCAATAAACACGAACCACTCTTCATTTGCCTACAAGAGATTAATATGCGTCCTTTAGACGACTTCAAAATCAGAGGCTATACTCCACTAAGGTGCGATGTTGAACCTGAGGAGGGTATGCCTGCGCATGGAGGCACTATGATGCTCCTCAGAGATGACATTTTTGTTGAATTTGTACCTTTACAGTCTGACATCCAGTCAGTTGCTGTACGCATCCGACTTCCATCCATACATTTTGCTATCTGCAACATTTATCTACCACCTACCGATGACCTCTCGCTTAGTGACTTACAACATCTGGTCTCCCAGCTACCAACACCTTATCTGCTAGTGGGAGACCTAAATGCACACCATACTCTATGGGGTGCTCCTCGAGCATGTGCGAGAGGCAAATTAATCGCAAGTTTCATAGACAGCAATAACCTGGTTCTCCTGAATACCGGAGAACCCACGTTTTTATCCGATGCATTCAACACCTTTTCACACATTGACGTGGCCGTCTGTTCGCAACAGCTAGCAGTCTCCCTTCAATGGAATGTCATCTCTGACCTACATTCTAGTGACCACTTTCCGTGTCTTGTCAGTCTCTTAGCACGAGATCCGTGTTCCGCACGTCTGCCCAGCTGGCGCTTTGATGGTGCCAACTGGAATGTCTACAAGCAGTTGGCCGTCTTCAACTATGATGACCACGCATCTGTGGATGACTTAGTTGAGCATTTCACGGTGACGATTCTTTCGGCAGCAGAACAATCTATTCCTCGAACGAGAACGCACACCCGTCGTTTCCCTGTCCCATGGTGGACAGATAATTGCCGGACTGCTATTCGGGCTCGGAGGCGCGCTCTTAGGAATTTCCAGCGGCGCCCTACTCTCGATAATCTGATCGAGTACAAAAAAATGCGTGCGAAATCCAGACAGGTGATTAAGGATAGCAAAAAGACCTCATGGACCAACTTCGTGTCATCGTTCAATCAACATACACCTTCCTCAGTCGTATGGGATAGGTTAAGGCGCGTGGCCGGAAAGTCCACATACATGCCAATCGCCGGTCTTAAAAGCGCTACAGGTGCTGTTGTTGATCAGCACGATGTGGCTAATACTTTGGGCAGTGCGTTCGCTCAAGTGTCTAGCTCAAATAATTACTCGCCTGAGTTTCTCCAATTTAAGACTCTGGAGGAATCCAAAGGTTTCTCCTTCTGCTCTAGAAACCTTGAAGACTACAATCGCCTCTTCACCATGGTAGAGTTAGATCACGCGCTTTCATCTTCGCGGGCATCTGCACCGGGACCAGACGGCATCCATGTGCGATTGTTGCAACAACTTTCTCCCGAAGGGAAGGCATTCCTACTGGAGATGTATAATCGTGTGTGGGTTGACGGCACTTTTCCTGAGAAGTGGCGGGAGGCCACCATCATACCCATTTTGAAAGCCGGGAAGGACCGCCATCTGCCTTCCAGCTACCGTCCTATTTCCCTCACCAGTTGCGTATGCAAGGTGATGGAACGCATGATCAATGGGCGGTTGGTGTGGTGGCTGGAAACTCACAACCTCCTGACAAACATCCAGTGTGGATTCCGACGTCGCCGCTCCACAGTAGACCATCTGGTGTCGATGTCGACACAAATCATGAACGGCTTTATGAGGAACTGTCAGACCGTCGGCATATTTTTCGATCTGGAGAAGGCCTATGATACGTGTTGGCGTGCAGGTATCCTACGCACCTTGCACGGCTGGAATGTACGTGGGCGCCTACCTGTTTTCCTTCGGGAGTTCATGAGCGACCGCGTTTTTCGGGTAAGGGTCGGCTCAGTTTTTTCGAATCTTTTCGTACAAGAGAACGGTGTTCCTCAAGGATCGGTGCTGAGCGTTACACTGTTCGCTATTGCCATCAACTATTTCCCAATGTGTTCCTCGAGGGGTTTCATCGTGCTTGTTCGTAGACGACTTCGCCGTGTACTGCACTTCACGACGCACTGCATTCGTGGAGCGCTGTCTGCAGCAATGTTTAGACAATCTCCGCGATTGGAGTGCTAAAAACGGCTTCCGATTCTCCACAGAAAAAACTGTCTGCGTCAACTTCTGGCGCAATAGGAGTCGTTTACCACCTTCACTCCGACTCGGTCCACACCTCTTACCATTTGCAGATGAAACGAGGTTCCTGGGACTGATCTTTGATCGGAAGCTTAGCTGGACATCTCATATAGCAGTGCTGAAAGCACGATGTGAGCGTTCTCTTAACATACTGCGGGTACTTAGTGGACGATCGTTGGGAGCGGATCGCTCAGTGCTGCTTCGTTTGTATCGCACACTGATCCGATCCAAATTGGACTATGGGTGCATCGTTTATGCTTCAGCTCGTCCATCTGCGCTGAAGAAACTAGACACGGTTCATAACTCTGGGCTTCGTATCGCTATTGGAGCATTTCCAACTAGCCCAGTGGTGAGCCTCTACGCCGAAGCAGCAGAACCTCCTCTGCAATATCGCCGCGAGGTTTTGCTGGGGAATTACGGCTGTGGGCTAAATAGTATGCCTTCGCATCCGACGTATGCACCGTTTTTCGACACCTTACTTGACGGACGTTATAGGAACACGAGTATAAACCCGAAGCCGCCAGGTTTTCGGTTCCGGGAGCTCCTAGGGAGTCATGCACTCAAAATGCCTAGGATGTTACCCAAGGGCGAAAGAGTGTATCCTCCATGGTTGCGTGTAGGATCCCACGTAGATCTTGGGATGACGGTGCACAGGAAGGCTACGACGCCCTCGTGTAGTATCCGCAGAGATTTTTAGAGTTTGTAACTTATTATAAGGACCATACTTTAATTTATACAGATGGATCCAAAAGCGATATAGGTGTTGGATGTGCTTACATCCATGGAGCCGAACCCTATACATTCGGTTTCCATGGCAGTACTTCCATTTATAGTGCAGAGCTCTATGCAATATACCGAGCCGTCATACATGTTCGCCGAAGAAAGTTAGGTAATTGTCTTATCCTAAGTGATTCCCTAAGCGCACTTCAGAGCCTTCGTGAGTTGTACAACCAACACCCAGTTGTGCAACGCATACAGGATGCACTCCACGTTTTACACGTCTCTGGCGTTAGCGTGGTGTGCGCATGGATTCCTGGCCTCGTAGGCCTGCATGGGAACGAACTGGCGGATTCGGCAGCAAAGGTGGCAAGCGTAGAACCGAGTGTCAACATCCCTTTTGTCACCGCGGAAGACTTTAGGCTTGTTGTGCGTAGAGCGGCACTGTCATGCTGGCGTGATGAGTGGTCTGATCTGCGTAATAACAAGCTGAGAAGGGTAAAAGAGCTTCCGGATAACTGGGCGACCTCCTTACGCTTATCGCGTCGGGAGGAGGTGAGTTTGGCTCGGTTGCGTATTGGGCACTGCTACTTCTCACACAGTCACCAGTTGAGGAGGGTCACTGCTTCTATTTGCGAGTCATGTGGTCAGGCTCTCTCGGTCCGTCATGTGCTGCTCGAGTGTATTCACCTAGCAGACCTGCGGGAGTCTCTGCAGCTGGTCAGCTTGACGGAGATCCTAGCAGACAATAACTCTGCGGTGGAAAAAGTCTTGAAGTACATCGCCAGAGTTCAGTTAAGAATTTAATAGTTTATGCTTTTATCGTCTGTTATTTTATACGTTTTTAGTTTTATAGTCTATTGCTGGTTTCGGCCGCCTTTTGTTATAAATATATTTTTGTTTTATTTATACATGTTATATCTATTGCGTTTTTTGTATTTTAGCAATAAAGAGTGTTTTGTTTTTGTATTTCTTTTAAATGTTTATTTTATAGATATATTTTTACTTAGTGTGCAAGTTTTTTAGTGTCATTCGCACAATTGTCTTTAATGGGCGCTGATGACCTAGCAGTTGAGCGCCCATAAATACAAATCATCATCATCATCATCATCATCATCATCATCATCATCATCATCATCATCATCATCATCATCATCTTTTGACAGTACAGTATTAGAGAACATGTAAATTTAACCAAAACTTTCAAAGAGAAGGATTAATTAAATTCTTTACTGACCACTGTCTCCTGATTTGATTCCATCAGATTATTTCTTTTCGGATGTAGTAAAAATCTTTGGTGTATAAAATTTATTCAGACATGAAGTTGAAATCGATTTCACGAACCCTTGTACATGTCATAAGTCAGAGAAAACACATTTGCCATTAAGGAAGGTTGTTTTTTTTTTTAAATTTACGTTCTCCAACGTTAAGTCACAATGAATGAAATTGGTGAAATGATGTGCTCAAATGAGTCCAGGGTCCATGGAGCTTAGAGTTACCCGACATTCGTCTTCTTTCAGGATAAGGGAAAACCCCGGGAATAACCTCAACCAGGTAACTCGCCCTGACTGAGATTTGAACTCGGGACCTCTTGAACATGAGGCAGACATGCTACCACCTACGCTACCAAGACAGGATTAAGGAAGTTAATGTTATTATGTTTTTCAGTATTACCAAAATCTGTAAGCGAAACAAACTTAAGAACAGAATCAACTGCTGGTATTTCAAAATTCATTACGCGATGTTTATTTTTTAAAATATCTTTTCCAAAACCATTAAATCTATTGGGACATTTAATTGTTTTAATAATTTAACTTCATTTCTCTAAAAAAGATAAAATTCCTAATAATAAAAAGTCTGGTATTTATCAATTTGTTTAGGTTGTGATTAGGTTTACATTGGTAAGATGAAACAATTTGGAAACCAAAATGAAAGAACATTTTTGTAATATTAAGTATAAACAAATTGATAAATTGGCCATAGCAGATCATTTTTGGTAATTCAACCATAATATAAATTATGAAGTTAAATTATTAAAACCATTAAATGTCCCAATAGATTTCATGGTTTGGGAAAAGATATTTATTTGCGTAATGAATTTTGAAATACCAGCAGTTGATTCTGTTCTTAAGTTTGTTTCGTTTTCAGATTTTGGTAATATTGAAAAAACATAACATAGAAACTTCCTTAATGACAAATGTGTTTTCTCCTGTGGTTATCTTTGACTGACGACGCGAACAACTAATTCAACTAATAAGAAAAATTGACATAATTTTTCCTAAGATAAGCGAAGTTTTTTGTTACAAATAGTTATATTTGTATAGTAAAGTGTTTAAGTATAAATTAAAAAATCTTATATTAGAATACTTTCAACATCAGTTGGTAAAACCATTCCTAAGTTATCGAAATCTAACTCACACACAGATTAGTAATCCTACCCCTTAGCCAGCAAGAATATCAATAAGAATACCATCAAATCTTAAAAATTGCAATTAAAAATGGATATGGAAAAAGCCTTATAGATAAAAAAATAAAGTCTTTCAAACTTCAAAAAAGATTAAAACAGATCACAGCTCTTTCACCAATTAAACAAGAAATTAGATTTGTTAAATTGACTTACCACCTCTGGGCCACCAAAAAGTATTCAATAAATACAATAAAGCATTGTCAAAAAAAAACAATTACAACATTAAAAACCTACTTAACAGTAATAATACTGATAAGATAAAACCAGAAGAAAAGTCAGGCATTTACAAGATTAAGTGTAAAGACTATCAAAAAATTTACATAGGGAGGACAAGAAGAAACATAGGCACTAGAAAGAAAGAACATTTTAGGCACTTAAGATACAAAAATATTGATAAGTCCGCAATAGCAGCTCATTTCTGGTCTGAAAATCATGAAATTGAGGATAGCACCAAATTACTAAAATACGTACAAAAACATAGTGAACTCGTCATATGGGAGAGAATATACATAGAAAAACATAAAAACCAACTAATGAACTTTGAAATCCCGCCAGAAGAGAATCCCAGATTTAAGTTCATCACTAAATCAACAGATGGCAGCAGCAACTCCAGAATTACCCACACCACTGGATCAAGCTTTAGTCGCATTAGAGCTGATGATGCGAATGATAGTTCATGAAACATGTCCACAATATAGGTATGTAAGTGAAGCTGATGTGTAATAAATACAACTCATCTATAATTTAATAAATACATCCCTAAGTTATTTGCAGTATGGTAATTTTCTAATTTCTTTCATTTCAGTCCATTGTAAACCCACAGTAAATCATTATGTATGTTTTTGATTTATGCTTAACTAGAAACTTGGCATCAGTTTTCACATAGTTAAAGAGCTCATAAGTTATTTTAAAATGTTTAGCAGTAAGCAATTCAGATTTAATGAGTTCAGAAGAATTTTTTTATAATTACATTTCTCCATTTATTGTTCATTAAGTCACAACCATAATCTACCAGCCAATGAGAAAAGAATGCTCATTGCTGCCAACCACTAATTTTAATACTGCTGTCAAGATTAGGAAAAACGACCCAGTCGTTCAATATGTTGCATAGCAGTGAGTCAATGTTCACAGTCTGTCTTCGTTAGTATTCATCACTATTCCAAAATAATCAATTCAAAACTCAGAACTTATGTCATTTAATAAAATACAGAAATTACGATCCAAAATATATAAACTGGAAGATTCAATAAAATAATCTAAAATGTGGGAAAATCTGGGAAATACAGGAGACCTGGCAACCCTAGTCATGAAAAGGCTGAAATCTTCTAAAACTGTCTGATTTAACCTCATTTACCTTTGTTTTGCTTTTCATTTCAGGCTGTATGAGGAAATGAATGAATGGGATGTTGTTCATGGAATCTTCAGCAGCAAGCTTGATAGTGATGATTATGTTCGCACAGCAATTGCAATGGAAGCGTCAGGAAACTGGAAGAGTGCTGAGGCTAGTTATAAAGAGGCTCTTAGAAATGTGACTTCCGATGATCTGATGGAGCATTACTTTTGTAGCTATTTTAAGGTAATGCAAATAAACTCAAAAGTATTTTTAGAATACTTATATTTTTAGGATAAGTTGAAAACTTGAAACTGAATCTAGATGGGTCATACTGAAAGTCATGAGCAACCCTTTGTTAAAATTCAAATCCCAACAATGCAACAAGAATAACTGCAAGATTGTATGTACAGACTTGTCTACATGTGTACTCTATCACATGTTACCATTTTAACATCATTAACTTCTGCACGAGCACAGGCAATATTTCCAAAATAGTAGACATCTGGATGTGGGTTTTCTCCAGGTCCTCTGGTTTCCCCCGCCAGCATTCCACCAATGGTCCATCATCATCTTTTCTATCATTTCATTTTACCCTCATTCTGTAATCCACTTCCTTCACTCTCATACCAGGCATCAGGCTGATCACCCATCCTGGATTCTCCCACTGATCCATGAGAGTTAAGAGGAACAAGAATATCCTGACACCACGTATGGTATAAGAGAGTAGTTGAAGAAGAAAAGGTAATAGTAATGGATCTGAATTTAAAAAATCTGAGATCTGTTGAATTTTGATGTTACCTGGCTTACCCGCATTGGATTGGCTAAATTAGAAGTAGGTGAAAATATTGCAAATAAATGACATTCTGACGTGCTAAATTGACTTTCCACTTTGCTGTTTTGCTTCTATTTCCATTTTCTGTTCTTATGTTATTGTAAACTAGGACTGTAGAGAACATATTCAGTTTCAATTGGTCTAATTGCAAAAGAAAAATAATAGTTAATTACATGAAATGCTAAAGATTTGTGTATTTTATCATGTAGCTTCTTTTATTTGGAAAACAGAAAAATCTGACTGGACATTTCATCTTTGTTCTAAGAACTCCCAGGTGAATACTAGAACTTTCTTAAATGATTGCACACTATTTTAGTTACTTGTAAAGTGACATTTTACTATGTCATGGCATTGAATTTTTCATGTTGACTCTATCAGAAACCTCAGCCTATATACGGCTAGTGTGGAGAAATGGTTAACTTCCATCAATTAACTAAAATAATAAGAGTTAAATGATGAAGCCTGGGACTTAAGTACTTACGATAGTAAGTCGCCACAAACGGCATATCTCAGATGCGAGAGCCCCTGGTGGTCTACTGGGGAAATATAAGAGTCAGCTGGAAAATTTAATGTCAGGACGGCACGTTGGCCATGGTAGCTCAAAGGTTAAGAGTGACTGGACAGAAACCAGGAGATCCGTGATTCAAATCCCGGCCATGGCATTGAATTTTTCATGTTGACTCTATCTATCAATTATCTTAGCCTATATACGGCTAGTGTGGAGAAATGATTAATTTCCATCAATTAAATAAAATTTTACTATGTGTTTGAATTTCTGTTTACAGTGCTTGAAGCATTTGTCTAATTGGCAACAACTAAATGTCGATGTGAAAAGACACGTGGAGGACAACGTAGATGAATTTTGGGGTGACATCCTGTAAGTATTTGCATTTAGAATTTGGTTTTCTTTATCTGGTAATTGCAATTTGAAGATTAATTTGCATTCTAAAGGACATGCTTTGTGTTGAAAGTTGAAGTGCCTCAAAACTTTGGAAATGTGTATGATAATAAGTCTGCTCATATGAAGTACAAATGTGTTAGAAGCTCAGTGATGGTAAATAAAGTGACACTCACGTTAGTCCACTTATAACATTGTTGACAGACATGTTTTGAGGCTATTCAACCCATTCTTGCCATTCTTGACTGCTGATTGAGTAACCGATTCTCTTATTCTCATTTTCATTCTTGTTCCGAAACCAAACCAGGTCCTCTGGTTTCCCCTGCCAGCATTCCACCAGTTGCTTCATTATCATCTTTCCTTTCATTCACTTCGCCCTCATTCTATTATGTATTTCTCTCACCTCTATATCAGGCACTGGGCTGATCACCCATCCTGGGTTCTCTATCTGATCCAGAGTTGCAGTTCCTCAACCCGACACCTAATGTCTTAAGGGATAGAGGACCACGAATTCCCTAACACAACGATAGTGGTATAACTAGGCAGGGCCATTGTGTAGGGGGAACGTGGATATAAGCCGTCCCCCCACTATTTTTCGGAGGAGAATGCAGTCTGCTTACTAATAATATTATTTATACTTTTTTATTTCATTACTTTTCTTAATTTAACATTCAAAATACTGCAAAAATACAAATATATACATTCAAATAATATTTGTGACTATTAACGGACCTCTAGTACATATGTGGAACCCAGAGGATTACATAAAAGAATGGATAAAAAGTCATACGCATGCTGAAGACAACCAAAGCAGGAAGGTGAATCTACATGTGCAGAATTCTGATCGGTTCTCCAGCATCTGGAAAAATTGTTAGGTGTGCATCCCCCCACTTTTTTTGTTAGGAATATGGTCCTGTAACTAGGGAAGTGAAAGAAGGAGAAGTATCATGAGCTGGGATTTCAAGGTTCATAATTTATGTTCAAAGCTTTTGATGTAAGTTCTTTTCCATAAGTTTTGTTCTACATGTTTATGTACTGAGTTTAACAGTTTTAACTTTTTGTTCTATATTGTAAACCTCTGTACTGGAGTGATTGTCTGCAAGTGCATTTTTTCCATTTGATAATGATGCTGCCAAGTGCAAAGATCATATCAGTGCCAGAGGTGTGCCTTAGTTTCATGTTCATCCTGCAGGAGCTGTTTAACATGTTAAATCTATTGACATTGGGCTATTGCTTTTAAGCACACTTAAAAACTATTGGTTTTGAACTTATGGGATCAGTAGGTCAGGACTAGCTACAATGATTTATCTGTTTGTATCTAATACTTCTGAAGTGTTCTTTAAGTCATGTGTGCCGGCCTCGGTAGCGTAGATGGTAATATGTTTGCCTCATGTTCAAGAGGTCCTGAGTTCGAATCTCGGTCAGGGTGAGTTACCTGGATAAGGTTTTTTGCCCGGGGTTTTCCCTTATCCTAAAAGACGAATGTCGAGTAACTCTAAGCTTCATGGATCCTGTGCCCATTTAAGCATCATTACACCCATTCCATTCGTCTGATATGACTTAAAAAAAGTTAAAGGACGTAAATTACAAAAAAAAAAAAAAGTCATGTGCCTACTAACAGGTGTCTCAAATGAGTGTCTACAGTGTACTCCGATACATATGGATGTGGTTAAGTGGTAGCAAAAGTATGGAGAAAGGAGCATTGACCTTCGAGCAGGTAGAGACCATTCTTCCTTCCTCCTGCCGCTTGAATACCACGATGAGAAGAGTGCTTTTGTAAAGTGAAGTTAATATTATGTTCAAAGTATAAACTTGGAAGAAGCGTAGGGACAGTGAAGCACAAAAGGCCCTCCCAAAAATTCAATCACTACCAAAGAAAAACCAGGAATCTATGAGATCAAATGTGAAACTTGCCCTAAAATTTATATAGGAAAAACAAAAAGAAATATTAACATCAGAACTAAAGAACATCTAAGAAACATTAAAAATGGTGAAACAGTAAAATCAGCAGTGACTTTTCATTTTTTGAATACTAGACATGGACACATCAACTTGGAAACATCTCTAATAAAATATGTTAATCACCCCATAGACCTTTCCGTATGGGAAAAAATCTTCATCAACAAAAATCGTCATAGAGTCATGAATTTTGAAACTCCACCACCGGACATCTTTGACAAGTACATCACGCCATCTATTGACAATACAGAGAAAGAGGAAACCACTACAACTTGCACTAGTCGAGTATCAGCTGATGATAGGAGCAAGAGCTCTTGAAACATGTCCTGTGAATAAACAGTGTGAGTGAAGCAATGTGTCAATATCTTCTCGATTCACTTTTGTAATATTATGTTGTCATGCTTGTAAAGTGAAGTCAATATTTTAACCATTGCCAACCTAACTGACATGAGCAAGCATGTTAGCACATTCCCCTCACTGCAGGAATCATTTGAGACACTGGATATGTTTAACCTGGTTTTTCTGGTGTATGTTTTGTCGTTCCAAACAGTTTAGTTTGTATATTACGTTGGTTTCTTTTGGGATTTGTGTGTTTTGATTTCAGCATGTTTTTGAAGTTGTATTTATTTTGTGGGGCTAGGACTAAGCACATTATTACACAAAGTGTAACAACAGTTGTAGGCTCAATGAGTAAATGAAAAGCATTTGACTCTTTGGGTGCTCATCTTGCCAGCTCTGGTTAGAAGGGCAATTAACTATTGTGTAATAGCGGATTTCTTTTAATTTTGATACTTTATAGAAAAGATATGGAATTATTTAAGATGTGATAAACACTCTTTCTGTAACATGTAACATTTAAATATTAATAAATATATAGTATAGAAATCATACGAATGAACTTTTATGGCAGATTGAAAACTGTTCCACTTCATACCAAATTAGTCCAAATTGGACTTCTGTTTGAAGATTTTTATTTATTTTATCTTCTATTTATTTTTCAAATACATATAGATGGTCTGAATAATTTTCACCCCCCCCCCCCCCCCCACAAGAGATCATAAATATTGTGACTTTGTGGGTTCATAGAACTAAAAGTCCAAGTTGCAGAAATTCAAAATGTTCTTTATTTCCATAGAAATACACTCTGTTCAATCCTTACAGTAGCGGAATTACCGTCACATACACAATTACAATCTACCAAGGTCTTGGACCACAGCAAAGAGCTCACTTTCCGAACACACCAGTTTCAATTACAACTCTTGTTCCGCTTCTGTTTACAACTACTGTTCATGACTCTGTTTCCAACTACTCCTTGGCGAGTTGCTGCTTCCTTAAATACCTCTATTGATAATTCTAGACTGTTCTAAACCAAACAAGAGACCGACTGTTCTCTATCAATCAAGATGTCACTAGAATATTCCATTTACCTCACTTATTTGTTTCGGCAGATCTTTATCTCCGTGCTCTCTTTATCAGTTCAGTAAGCTCTTTATCTCCATGATACACTATCTGTCCGCTATCTCTCTGTGCCGACCTTTCGTGCGTGTCGCCACAACAATATCTTATGATATGATTTATTGAGTACCAAAACAAATACAACTTGGGTTACCCTTGAGCTGAGGCCTGGCCCTTTTGCTAACAGGGTAGTCCTTCAACACAGTTACATACTTTACACATGTTTGTACCTTTTAAAAATCATTGCTTTTCATTTAATTTGTCTGCTGTGCTAGATTTATCATATTTGCCAAATTTTTGTCCCTCTCTGTAAATTATTACTCATTTCTGCTGTATATTATTATTGTTTCATTATCTGTATTTCTTAACCTACTTTTCAATGCTTCTCACATATCACCACATTTGCATCCCCTTTCTCTATTACTAATTAGTTAACTTCACTAACATCTTTCCACACTTTATACAGCCATATCACATTTGTTCAAATCTGTTCGTATACCTCTAAAGACACCATTCTATTTCTTCCGTTCTACAATCTATCCATATTTATGTCTTGCTAATATGTTCCTACATCTCAATATCCCTTGCCTAAATTTCGCTTTTCTAATCCCTTGGATCCCCACACTTGTTTCCCTCTGCTTTTCCCTGATCGCTTGTATTATCCCCACACTTTTTTGCTCATTTTCTTAAACACCTCGATTCCCGTACTTGCTTCACTTTGTACTCGATGTAATGCAATTATATTTTGTATTTTCTTCTTCACTCTGTTGACCGCCATTTCTAAGATTTCCCCCTCTTTGCACTGTTCATCACTTCCCCTCTGTCAATGCACACTTCATTTACTCCTCGGGCATTCTGGATATTCACACCGGATACTGAAGTCAGCTTGACCATACTTTATACTGCTGCACATGGCTCAGCACTGGTGGATTCAGTTGCCTTTTGTTCTTTGACGAACTCCTCCATGTTTTCCTCCATAGTAATCATAAGATTATTTACCTGCGGTGATTCCTTAGCATGTACCATGTTATGGAAACATTAGTGATTGGCTCTTCTACTACTGGTTATAACAACCGCTATGATGCTTCCATTCCCTCTCATTAATTTGATAGCTTTCTGCCATTCAAATTCTCAATCCCTTCTTCATTGGCTCTGATTGGTGTACTGATGTGACATTATTAAGCGAAACCTTATTCATTGCATTAAAATTTGTCACCTTGTGATTACTGATTTTGTTGTTCCAGTTTAATGATCCATTAATTTTTTGTGATTTTTTTTTATTTTTACATTTATTTTTTATGTTTTTCTTACATGCATTGTCATCCAAGTTGAGTGATCAGTTATTTGTCTGGTGTTTACATGGTTTAAATCTGTGTATTTGTATGCATTTTATAAGCATTTGCATTTGCATTAATGCATTTAACGAATTTTCAAAATGTGTCAAAAAATAATGACAAAGAATTCAGTCAAAGAAAAAACTGAGCCTCACGGGAAGTAATTAAACTGTATTTGGAAAAGCAGCAGTGTTGCCTCTCTTTCTATGCAAAATTTTAATGTAGGTGATGCATCATCACATGCCTCAGTGTTGAAGATTAAGCACTTCTGATTGGCAATTTTACTTTTATATTTTTCTGCTTAAACTGCCTGACATGTAAACAGGAGGTCATTTATTTCAAAAACATAAACCTAAGGATATCAAAACATTATAAGCATGGGAAATCTGAAAGGACGAACAAAACATGTAAATGATGCGAGAGTGTAAAATAGGGAAATGCAAATGCAGGGTACTCTGTACTTATACTTTTTTCAAGTGACAAATTACTGTACTGTCTCTTTTCAAACAATATCACATAGTAATCAGCTTTTCAAGAATCTGACCATTGCTTTAGTCATCTATGTCCTTCTTATATGCAAAGGTGCATTAATGTTTGATGAAAATTGATCTTGGTTAACAAATAGTTGACAGAAGACTGCACCTTTTTAAGAATAAGTTGTAGAAGAGTAAGAAAAAGAAATCCTGCCAATGTAGGCACACAAGATTTTTAAATATACTTTAATAATGCATAAGCAAATGCAAATTATTGGCATTTCTCTTCCCATTTAACGATCCTGTTTGTTACAGTTCCCTAATGGTAATCTTGCTGTACTTAACCCAATGTTTGTTTTGCTTTTCTTTATGTTTATGTAGATTGACATTACTATTTTCAGATTTCAAGAGAAATTACTTCCTTTCCTTATGTGCTCTGAAGTCCATATTCAGCTGGAAAATAACACAAATGAGTTTTTTGAGAAGTTACAAGAGTGGATGAGTATCCCTGACCGAGCAGAATATTTGAGGAACCAATTTGGTGAAGAACTTGCTGTTTTGTATTTAATGAAAGGCAAGAATGAGCAAGCTGGACATTTCATACAGCAGTGTATTGCTAATTTTCTGGAGAGCTGGGAGCATTTGGATTTTAATGCCAACAAGCTTAGAGCAGTCAGACTGTTAGATGTACAGAGGATAGCTGAAATTCAGGTAATAATGCTCATTATATAGGTTTTCCAATTCTTCATGTTTCAGATATCTGTTTTGTATAATTTATAATAGACTAGAAAACAGTTAAATCGCTGACAATTAAGGTTGGAAATTGGTTTCTTTTGTGCCTTGTACTCAACTGGGGCTGCAAAATATATTAAAAGTGTAATAAAGCCAATACAAATTGTGTTAAGCATGATTGGAAGAAGTTAGTAACAGTGACATCAAAATTAATTTAGTTGCAGAGAGGTTGAGGATGGAAGTACTGGAAGATTGTGTTACTTGAGACATTTAGCAATTCACATGAATTGGTGGCATTGTTAACATGTTTAAATATATAACCTGTATTTACTTAGAGCATTTGTAGCTCCTCAGATGGTCACAAACAAATGCAATGCGTCCTGAGTAATACTCAGTCACACTTACCTCTCTTTGTATAGGAGATGTTTGTTGACATTAAATACTGTTTGCTTAAGCTCACAAAATACTGTTCTCTTAAGCTCACAAGGTTGCTGCTTTCAAACCTTAGTCATGACAAAGCTTGCAAAGTTTTTCAGTCTTTCTTTTATTCTTTTTTCCCCTATGGATTTCCAACTCTCCGTGTAGATACTGTGTCTTTGTGGGTTCGTAGAATTAAAAGTCTTGTTTGCAGAAATTTAAAATGCTCTTTATTTCAGTAAAGAGTAACTTTGTACAACCCTTGCAGCAGTAAAAAGATGTGACATACACAAAAGCAGTCTTCAGGGTCGTCTCATTGCTTCACCACACGTAAACAGATTAAAGAAATCATTGCAATACACTTCAAATGCCTACTGTCGCAATAACCATCACACAACTACACACTAACAACTGACCCCACTCTAACACACTGCAGGGTTTTTATACCTCCAGTCATTTTTCTAGAAAATAGTAGATTTCTCAATAATAATCATGATGCAGTGAGAGAAAGATGGAACTATCCAGACATCTCTGGCTCTTCCTCTCTCTCTTGGCAAGCGTCCAGTTCTGTGCGCCACTATCTGTCTCTTTCCTGCCCGCACACCACTCGCTGTCTCTTTCTTTCCTACACATGTGCTCGGCACTGGATTGTCATGGCTCCAACACAAAAAATGTGATCAGTGACAATACTCTTACTTCTTGAGTTACAGGGGAAGACACCAATATGCATATTTAATCTCATCTGTTTCAGGTATCCTGATAAACCTTCAGGGTGTCCCAAATATTAGAAATATAATTTTTCTTTGAGTGCCTATTCTTATTTCATATGACATCACAAATGGTGACACTGGTGGTACATGAAATGAAATGATAATAGGAAAAGGAAATCTGGAAGGAAACATTCCATGGTTAAGTTTAGGTTACCTCCTATGGTATTTCCCAGTTATGAGGACTGAGGAAAACCTGAAGAAAGCTTAATTCAGGGAGGCCAGTCCTGGTGGGATTTAAATTGAAGAAGTCTGTGCTTAATAACCTTGACTATCCATGTTGGTGATGTCATGCCTTGTGACTTCCATTGATGCAGCTTTTATAATTAACTATTATTAAGGTTAATTGTGTAACGATGATGATGATGATGATGATGATGATAACAGTAAGGAGAGATGTTGATTTACTACTACCTTTTTATCTTTTAAAATTTCATTTATTTTATTTTTAGTGTTCCTGTAAAAATCTGAATGAAGAGGGGAGCAGGATTAAAAAAAAAATGTCCACTGCATTTCTAAGTAGCGTCCTGCGCCATGGCATAGTGGGCTAGAGCATTGTGTTTTCTGTGCCACAGAATACTCTCAGGATCGATCACACCCCTGGGGGTTGCAGATTTTAAGTTCTAGTCCCACTCAGCACCGTGAGGAAATTGAGAAGTTATGCAAGGTTGTGAACCCTGGTTTAGAAAGACAGTCTTTTGGCTGGGGTTGCTGAGATGCTGACCACATCTCCTCCCCTTATCATTTGGATGATCACCCAGCTCTACCTTGCGTATGTGGGCATGAGACCGGCAGTCAGATTGGCAGGCTCAAGCCCACTTCAGGCTCATACTCCATAGGTTTTTATTTCAAAGTAGCCTAAGTTAAATATAGAACTTATTGGCCCATTTCTGAGCAGTGTTTCATTCATTTGCTATACGGCAACTATTCTGTAGTTAGAACAATTTTTGGTTTACTGCTATGTTTTCAGATGGTGGGTAAACTTCTTAGCATTAAAGAACATGTGAAAAATCTTGATTCATTTTAACTAATCACTTTGAAATGTACAGGTAATGGCAGAGTGTGCCATTCCTAGTCAAAAGAGGCCCATATTACTGTAAAAAAATGATGCATTATTAAAATCTCATTTGTAAGTAATTCTGATCTATAAGTAAAGGCCAAGGTGTGTGCGTTTTTCCATAGGTATACTGCATATGGATTGTACTGTTATTGCTTACACATGTAAACAACTGTAGGTTGGTACAGCCTAAGCATGACAACCGCCTCATAGCAAGAGGAAACAAAACATTCACATTATACTACACCTTGACCTCGCATCTGCATACACTTGAAAAGCAATGCTTCACTAGATCGCAGAGTACTACATTATGTTGTTTTCGATGTTTGCACATTTGATGGCTGTGCTGTACATCTGATGTCATGCATACTGTATCATGTATGAGTGTACATCCCTCTGGTCTTTCGTTATAAGTAATCTTTTCTCTTCCCCTTAATATACCTATAAATCCAGTTCAGCTGTATTGCCTTTAAGGTAGCCCACGAAACAGATTTTATGCTGTACTTGAAATAAACAGTAAAATTTTGGTTAAGGTTGATCAGATTGCTATCCTCAATGATTATTCTAATTTTTCTCTTCTTTCTTTTATAGGCTTATTTAGAGTGCACTGTTCTTGGAAATACTCCAAAGTATGAGCCACAAGCCACACACTTAGTTCAGATATGGAATGCAAATTTGCCCAGCAGCATGGATTCTCTGCTTCACTGGGATACAAGGATTAAATGCAGGTAAAACATCAGCAGTTACGGCAACAGTTCTGCAGAGGATCAGCAAGAAGAATCTTGTGTTCCAAGACCTCTATCCCCTTTACTTTTATTTAGCTTCTACAAACTATTCTTACAAAATTCGAAGTAAAGTTTCTCCTTTATGAAGTAACATTTCTTCCAGGCTTATAGTTTCTTCATAATAGAGAAACTTTACTTCAAATGGACACCAGCTTTGATAGCCTAAGCACATACACATTCCTACAAAAGCTGTCTGCATCAACTGTTTGCATAAATAGAATAATTGTGCACTTTGTAGGTATGAAGAGAGTATGATAGGTAATTTTTTAACACCTGGATGGTATTGTCACCATGTGGCATTGTTGTGCTGCTGCCACAGGCCGGAGCCAGGCATGTGGGCAGGAGAGAAAAAGACAGAGAGGAACTCTGGAATGTTCTGCCCATTATTGTGGCCACGGAAGTTCTCGGAAGGTCTGCAGCTTTCTAGAAACAATGGCTGGGGAGGTATAAATACCGGAAAGGTGTTAGAAGCAGCAATTGTTGGTTATTGTGACAGTTGACGATTGAAGTGTACTGCAATGATTTCATTCATTTGTTTTCGTGCAGCAAAACACCGAGTCAGCCTTGAAGACAGCTGATAGTCAATTTCAGATCTTTTTACTGCAGCAAAAGTTGTTCTAAATTTCTGCAAACCAGATTTCCGAATCTACATAACTCATGCAGTTACAGCTTATACTGATCTTGAAATTACAAATATTTTCCTTATCCGTGAGAACTGAAAGTTGGTAAACAGAAAAGCACTGAAAGATTCAAATTCAATCCATTCAAATTCAATCTCTGTTTCGTATGTTGTAAGTTTTTGTCTATTCTTACTAGTTATACAATTTTTTTTAATGAAGAGGACTTATAGGCTATTCCCAGATAGATAATACAAAATATACTTTTTATTTTTTATACAAATACCTTTAATTATGGTATTTTATTCAAAATTATCAGAACAATTTTTAAGAAAATAAAAAACTTCAAAAAGTTATCCTTATAAAGGGTAGTTTGAAGCGGGGGAATTTTCTTGGAAATCTTTCTTTCACAGCTGTTAAATATTGTCGCGAATACATTGTTGAGGCAAGGCGGCGCGGCCGATGAGTTCAAAGAGATGGGCAGTGCAGTGCGGAGATAAAAGCTTGCCGAAACGGTGGGGGGAAGGAGACAGATTTCTGGAGAGTTCGTCTTTCTTCTAGCGCCGTCTTGATTGTTTGAGAACATTCCAGAATTGTGAGTAACCTATAAAGGAGCCACCGCCTGCCACTGGGGGACAGTTGTTAATTGATCAGCTATGTGTGAACTTTGTGGTCGATGACCTTGCAAGTTGTATTGTGTATATGACATAATTCTGGACTGTCAGGTTGACCAAAGTGTGTTTTTATGCTAATAAAGAGCAATTTTGGGTGTTTGAACCTGGACTTTTAATTTCACGAACCCACAAAGTCACAATATGGAATCTTAAAAAAAAAAAAAAAATCACATATATTGACCATTTTCTAAAGCTGCTTTTGGGGGTTCTAGGTATTTCCAGTGAAATGTCATAGTAAGTAAGTAAATAAGTAATTTATGCACCATAGAAATTGATACAATATTTGGCTTCGTCAAGAAAGGGGGGGGGGGGACAAGAAAATTATACAAACAGTATTTAGAATAAGTTTTGCAATGTAACCTTGTGGTTGAGTATAAGTTAAATACATCTGTTTATTCATACATTAATCACAATCAATTTAATCCATTTGAATCTAAATTTATCACATTAGGATGAAATGCCCACTAATACCTCATTTGAAGAGTAGTATTTGTGCTTCATTAGAATAGTTTTGATGTTCTTCCTATATTGATGTGTATTGCTTACAGTTAATCCCCTAGTTAGTATGTTATATAATTTTATGCCCTGATGGTCTATGGATTTTAAATTTTTGGAAGTTCTTTGACTAGAAAGATGGATATGTTGTGTTGCTCTTGTAAAGTGACTGTGGTATTCTCTGTTTATTTTAAAATCACCTATGTTCTTATGTATAAAACAAACTGCTTCTAAGATGCAGAAACATGGTAGAGGTAGTATATTCAATTTTTGAAAAAGTGGTCGACTAGGTGTGTAGTGTAGTATTTCAAATATAATTCAAATTATTTTCTTTTGTAGTTTAAATATTATTTGTAAATTGTTGTCGGTAGAACCCCAGAATGGTATGGCATAGGTGAGAATTGACTGTACCTAGCCACAATATATAGTTTTTAATGCTGTATTTGTGATTGTTATTTAGATATCTAAAAGCGAATATTAATTTACATAGTTTTGGAGATAGATAAGTGTATGATCCTTCCAATTTAGCTTTGAATCAATCATAACATCCAGGAATTTTGTGTTATTTACTTCGCAAATAGGATTATTGTAAATTGAAATACTGGATGTTGCATTAACAGATGTGACACTAATTGAATTTTTGGTTGGAAGGCAATACTTCTTTTATCTAGTAACTAATGGAAGAGAAATAAATTTTTAATGCTATATATACTTTTATACTGATATATTAAAAATTTATTGCAATTCTCTATAAAGGATAAAATTCCTAATAATAAAGAATCTAGTATTTATCAGTTTAATAGTCTCGATTGTGATAAAGTTTATATTGGAAAGACAAAACGTAATTTAGAAACCAGAGCGAAAGAACATTTTTGTAACATTAAGTATAAACAAACTGATAAATCGGCCGTAGCAGATCATTTTTGGTCATTTAACCATGAAATAAATCCAGAAGTTAAATTATTAAACAATTAAATGGTCTGATAGATTTAATGATTTGGGAAAAGATATTTATTTTAAAAAAACAAGCATCGCGTAATGAATTTTGAAATACCGGCAGTCAATTCTGTGTTTTATTTTTAGATTTTGGTAATACTAACAAGAACATATCAAGATCCAGCATTCGTAACTATGGCAACAGCTTTGTTTCCAACTGAAGATGTGTATAAGTTTACATGGAATCGCGATCCTGGAGAATTTATAAGAATTATCATTTCTTTTAAGATAAGTGAAGTTCTAAGCTGAAAATTATTATATTTGTCTATACTCTATTAACATGTTTCTAAAAAACATTTTTTCTGGTACCTGCAAATTCTACATATAAATTTGATACCAAGATTTCTTTGTAAACACACGTTTTGAACTACCGGAATCAAAAAAGCATTTTTAGAAAAAAACATTCTGTGTGCATTGCATGTATTCATATGTGTGTTCCAAGGAATGTAACACAAATTTTTTCAAGAAAAGTCCTTTACTCCAAATTATCATTGATATGGGAAAAATTTGGAAGATTTTTATTTTATTTCAAATGATTCTTAAGATTTTGATGAAAGTGCCATATATTTAAGACATTTTTATGACAAAATTTTGTGGGAAGAGCCTATGAAGTGAATGACTTTTGCGTACTGTACACCATAAAAGACAAAATGGTCTTATGCAAAAGATGTAGATTTATTAAAGGCACAATTTACATCAAATTATTTTGTGAAACTAATCATTTTCGAGATAATTTTTATTGTTTGGTTTAAATTGCTTTGAGAGATATAAGAAAAGTGTACTGTTTATTGTTTTCTCTTTCTTTTCTAAATTCAAAATTACTTCTATTGTTGAAAACCTAGTGTAAGCACAGTCATGGTTTAAGAAGAGTTTGGGAGGACAAGGATAGACAATGTCTAGGAAAAAATTAAAGACAAATTACTCAATAGTGTAAATAAAGATAATGCAGCCATGTAGTTAAATGAATGCTTTCATTGACAAATAGGAATTTGTACTGTTAAAAACCAAAACTGTTCCTTTTGTTATTGATGAACTGACGACAACATTTAACTGTCCATAATTGCAGGTTGAAATTCATTGCTGAAATGAAAAAGAAGATACAGCACCCAAACTTTGAAGACAGTGTGAGTACCATGCAATTGGCATTGGTAAATTTGGCTCTGCAGCAGGAGAATTATGATGTAGCTGAGAAGTATTTGATCAGAACCAAAGAGGTAATGCAAAATTAGTTACTATTTAGTTTTCATTTTAGTATGTTTTGGCTTTTTGTTTCGGCTTCCAAAATCATTTAATTGCTTTTATCTTGCCAACTAAGCTCATTTTAAACAGTATTAAATATGTACATAGCTCTTGTTTATAATTTATCCTGAAAGCATGGTTACTATATAAGCAGTTTACTCATACATTTTTAAAGCAGTGGTAACTGAAGAAACTATTAACATAATGCAAACAAGTAACTACTCATACAGAAGATTTACATATCCCAGAGCTACACACCTTTTCCAAAAGGTCTTCAAAGAACACAATATTACTTTGGCTCCACAGAACAAATTTAGTGTACAACACCTTTTGAAATCACATAATACAAAGAAGATACCCACAGACAAAAAAATCAGGTGTGTTCCGGATTAACTGCAAAGGCTGTGACAACTTTTAAATTGGAAAAACTAAAAGGAACTTGAGCATCAGGAGCAAAGAAATAGATAAATCGATGGTAGCGTACCATTTTTGGAAGGAGAATCATGATATAGAACGAGAAATCCACTTACTAAAGTGTCCAAGGTCCAGCTGCATTAACCACATGGGAAAAAATCTTCATAAAGAAATATGAAAGAAAATTGTTTAATTTCGACACTACCTTTGAAGAAAACCCAAACTTCAAGTTCATCAAGATACCGACAGAGACGCACCTATCACCTCCAATGAGTTCACCAAAGCAACATCCATTAGTCGACAACAACTGATGATGCTAGGAAGATCCTAACAAAATGCGTTCTAGGTAAATACTAGCAATAAGTGGAGCATTGAGTACTAGTTCGACTCAAAATTACATTAATAATAAATCTGTTATGCTTGATTGGAGGAATTTAGTGACACTGACATCTAACTTAATTGAAAAAAAAAAAACTATTTTTAGTCAATTTTTTGAAATAAAGTTAAGTTAATGAGCTATTCACTTAGCTTTCATTAGACCTTTTAAAGCAATTTCAATAGCTTATGTGCAGTTATGATTACTGAAACTCACATAACTAACTTTTTGTGGCATCAGTAGCAATGTGTTATTACAACATGCAATCAGCTGAGCAAAGCAGGTATGAAAAATACATCAGCAATAACTACTGGCAACGTAAACCTTGAGAGCGCAAGTTTTCATAATGTAATTTTATGCCACTCCTCTAGACAATGCTGCGATCACCTCAGGTTGCCAATGATTAACACAGAAGGTTCACTCCTAACAGTTTTTGTGTGTACATCTCAAGTAATGAGCTGGTAGATTTTTAACAAAGCTTATACACAGGTTGATTTAAAAGTGCTTGTACAAAGCTTGGAAATGGATTCCTATCACCGAAATAAGAAACAAAGTTCATGCCCAAAATCTTTCATCTTTTATTTATTAAATTTTAAATATTAATGCAAGAATTTTAAAATGATGTGTTAATCCATTTGTTTACTCTATCAGCTTGTTAAAAAATGTTCATCACACACTCAGATTCTCAGAATATCATCCTTTTGCATCTGGACATGCCTACATGACTTGAATCAAGACACCCTGTCAAAATTCCTTATAAACATGTCAATTTAAACATTAAGGACAGACTAATAGCTAACTTACTACATGTACACAATTGACAAATGTAAACAAGTATCCATGGCAACACATTGCCATATATGTGGGATGCAATAGCCTTCTATAAATGAGTACAAAGATATAAGAAGTTGTGTTAGACCTGGAAAGCTATTCAGTGCAAACTTTCAGAAATAAATTAATGTGAAAACAAAGTATTTTGGGACATGTATTTATATTGTCACGAGACATCATTTACGACTAGCCAAAGCCAGAGGGCAGGAAGTGAAAGAGACAGATAGCCAAGCCATGCCTACTCATGTGGCTGGTTGGCTCTCGCTGAGGGAGTAGTGGAGAGAGAGCGACAGAGGGAAAAAGAGACGGAGATGGTCAAGACAATTCTCGCTCCATCTTGAAAGACTGTGATGCATCGTGAGGAATCGGGAAACTTCCAGAACCAACGATTGGTGAATAAAAGCGACTACACTGGTCGAGGCCAGTCAGTATGCCAAGGGCCAAGAGAAGAGTTGCATTGTGGACCTGCGGCAGACGGACTGTGTACGTGTGTGTTACGTAATTCTGCTGGTGTACAAAGTGTATTTCTATGCAAATAAAGAACATTTTGAATTTTTGAAACTTTGACTTTTAATTCTTCAAACCCACAAAGTCACAATATGAACGTTTATCTTGTTTCAGTATGTGCAGCCCATTTCAAAACTGTAAAAGCATTTTGAATCAACGTGCATAAGAATACTTTTAATCAACTTTTCCATTTTTGAATGAAGGAGATTCCTCTGTTTGCCTTGTTTGGTTTTCTTACACATCATTGCAGCAAATACATTGGCCTTCACGTTTATGATTGAATTTATATGCCGTTTCTCTTATCAAACACAACATAAATTGTTAAGAAAAAATTAAAATTAAGTTTTTTTTGCTGCATTGAGTGCTTGTAGTTAAATAAAATTAAAGTGTTATTTTTGCTTTCAGCTTGAGGCTTCCAAAACAAATTTGGGACTGCAGTGGGAAATTGCAAACAGTAAACACAAATGGTTAGGAGCACAGATAACAGAAGATGAAGGAAAAAAACTGAATTTGTATCTGGATTCTTGGATTGAAGCAGGTAAAATAGGCAGCAAATATTTTCAGTGTTAAAGTGCTATATTAGAAAATTTGGATTAAAGCAGCATACACAAATGAAAAAGAATTTTTCTCGTTTCAGTTGCAGAATTGTAATAGCATTTTAAATTTCAGAAAATAGATTTTAAAATTATTTCAGTCAATCATAACTCACTTATTTTCCACGAATCCATGTTTAGACTAAAATTGGGAAGGTAAAATCAGACTGAAATATTTTAACAGCATAGCCTACATTGACACTGTGAAAGAACAATATTAATCATTGATTTACCTAATAATGCTGTACAGTGAGGTGTAAGAGTTATGATTAATGAACAGATTATTGGTAAATAACATATTCCATCACATAATAATTTTTATACCTCTTTTGAAGTAAAAAAAAAGCACAGTGCATTATAGCGAAATTAAATGACTGTGGGATGATTCTTTTTCCTCTCCTCATGGAAGACATTTGGAACCAAGTTTTCCAGAATTGGTGTTCTGGGACGAAATAATTTCTTATGACGTTCTCTGAGCTGCTACAGTCTGAGGGGTACTCATGGTTGGAAGGGAATAAGTGTGGAATTAGTTTTATGGATTTCAGAAACTATTTGTAGTTGGTTATAGTTTTATGGACTTTATTAGGATGGGTTCTGGGTTCGTAGCTAGCTCAGGAACTTTGCATGGCTCTTTCATCTCAGGAGTGGTGCATACCATACTACTTCGTTTTTTCCTTTTCTTTATTCAATACTAATTACTCTTATTGTTTGGGGTTTCATACACACACATGCATTGGCTACACACATCGCTAAGTTTGACATCACCATCCTAACACCACTGCCTTCATCGATGTCCAGAACAAGAGTGCGCCAGGTAGAGCATTCAGCATTGGCTTGTCTCCTGGTTTTTCAGTTAGCACTACCCCTTCCCTCCTGGGGTTAATGACCAACCCTTCCTTATCTATCTTTGTTTAGCTCAATTTCAATATGAATTACCCTTACGCGTAACGGCACTTCTTCATGTCTGCCCCCAAACTACAAGTGTACTGCTTCAACTCGATGCATGAAAATAATATACCTCAGATGTGGTCTCGGACAGAGATCTGCAGGAACTAATTTTCAAATAACTGAAAAATGATTTAACTTCTTTTAAAGATACTCCATCCTTTTAGTTTTGTACGAAAAGAAATGGGATGCACAAACTTTAGAAATATTCATTGTTTTATCAAAATAAGTCTCGTCTACTTTATGCCTATCTCACATTCCTGCATCATGTATTGCCAAATCTTAATTTCTTACTTGCATCTGAAATAAAATTTTTACTCTGTGACTTGCTGAATTCTAAAAATTTCATTTTCCTTTCTAAATTTTAGAACTTTGTCTACGTGTTTCTGCAGGCACTAAAATTCCCCACAGGGGCCTACTGTGGTAGTTAAGGGATTGGCAATCCCAGGGTCCCGAGCCGATTCTCTCAATTGGGTGCCTCTGAATGGTGAGAGAGCTAATGTCAAACGCCCAAACAAGGTTCACATCCGTGTTTAACTCTAACCTTCCTGAACACATGTCTGACGGATAGCCTAGTGCGGGTTGGCGGAGTGACTGGGTAACTGTTAGCTCAGGGGTGACTGGGTAACGTATAACTCCCAGCCCCTGGTTATCATGTAGGACTGTGTCCGTATCTGCTGATAAAGTTCGGTCCCGGAGAAGGTCCATTGCATGAGCTGTTACAATCCTGAAGGCGATTTTGTCCCTCTGATTATGCATTGAGAGGTGAGACCCTGAGGTGAGCAAGGTCCAGGCCAGGACTCTCACCTAAGCCGGGCTGGCGCCCAGGATGTGAGCATGCCATTGGGGACGTTTGCAATGGTGGAGGATATTGTTTGCTATGGAAACTAATAAAATGAACAAAAATGTTAAGAAAAGTTGAAAGGAAATAGTTGAGTCTTGTGGTCCTCGCTATTTGGTTATTTTTAGAACTGAGGAAGGTCAAAAATTTACTAACGTGAATCCGTTTATTATTCAGAAGGGTCTAGATAAAATTGTTGGTCCTGTAAAATGATATACATAATCTCACAATGGCACGTTTCTGGTCGAAGCAGTTTTGCCAATGCAGGCTACAAAAATTTTGAAAGCCAATATGCTTGTGAGCTATCCAATGCGCATGAAATAGCATAGACTCTGAACTCCTCACGTGATGTTGTAAACACCAGCGCATTGGACGGTATGTCCAATGAGGAGATTCAGGAAAACTTGGCGGAACAAGGTGTGACAAATGTATATCAAGTACACCGCAAAGAACGAGGTGAACTAGTGCCCACTCGTACCATGTTTCTTACCTTTGATCGGGTAGATCTCCTGCAAAGGTTTAAGGCAGCGTATGAAGCTATTAAAGTGAGTCAGTATATACCCAATCCATTAAGGTATTATAAATGCCAGCACTTTGGCCACATGAGTGATTCTTGTAATGGAGTTGCTACTTGCGTTGATTGTAGGGAAGTCAAGCATGATGATGCATGTACTTCACCTGCAACTGCAGTGGTAATCATTCATCGAACTCCAGAGAATGTCTCCCTTTTATAGTGGAAAAGGCAATCCAAGAGATATGGGTAAGAGAGAAGGTGTCCTTGGAAGCCCAGAAATTCTTGTGTATGCATCAGCCTTCTGCCCCTAGGACCGTTACTTACTGTACAGTGCAGCTAAGCCGGTACCTAGAAGTGAAGTTGCAACACAAACTAGCAACATAAATGGGGCAGTAATATCTGAAAGAAAATTACACCAAGATCACAGCCAAAGAACAGACACCAGCATGAACAACAGAGAGCGTGCCAACCAAGTCCAGTCCTAAGAAGAAGGATACAGCCATGTCACCGCCGAAAGCATCTACTTCAAGAACGACAGGTGAACCAGTAGTATATATAATGTATCACCAAGGAAATTTAAGACCTCATATGACAGAACTCACTTCCTTAAGGAAAATAGTAAGACCAATGAAAAAAAAGCTAGCCAGCATAAAAGTCCGCAACCATCTCCTCCGTCAACATCATCTGAGGAATCATCTGAAGAGGACTCTGATCGGCGACTTTCATCTTCGTTGATCACTGTTTCCGATTGGTTTGAGCCTGTGGAGCCGAAATTATTAAATGGAAAGCAGTCCTCCTACATAGAGGATATGAAACATGAAGATCCTGCCTTCACTGACAGAATGACAGTTAAAAATAGTCAGGCTAAACCTGCTGGAAATGCTAGCCCAACTCCGAGAAAAAAGAACAAATTGATTTGACCACCACTGGGCAGGTAATTTGTTTTGTCATTCAGTGTTAATATTGAAAATGTTTTTTTATGCCTTTTGGTGTTGTATTAAATGCTATTTATAGCTTTTCATTAGTTTTTCACTCTTTTTTTTTGTGTTAATAGATCAGTTTGAACTGTACCTGGAGACTAAGGTACAATTATACAACTTTGATAATTTAAAAGCTTTAATAAATCTCTTATTCACACTGACAGCTTACTTGCACAATTACACTTAACTTAAACTTCCTCGAAGTACACATTAAAACTTCACTCTAACACCTGCTATTACATGATTTTGAACTGCACCCAGGAGCTAAGACAGTTATAAATCACCGTGCGCGCGCCATGAAAGGAGAACCCCGACTACCTTGTCTCGTCAGCTCGGAGAGCTGTTCGAGAGAGGAACCAAAGCAACCTTCACGTGTTCACACGGAGAAAAAGGGAAACACAAACAACTGAGGCACACGCCTCATAAAGGAAAGGTGCAATCAGCACAATCTTCCCTCCCACCATCTGACAACATGCGCTTGGCATCCAGGAAAGAGACAAGGATTCAGAAAATGGAGTCTCATTGAGGTAAAGGACACACCTTACACCATCAGATTATAGTACAGGTCACTGCGATAGCACTGGCACCAAACACTGTCACCATGGCCACCACTATGGCCACTGACACTACAGAGCACAACTCATGTTCAAGGGATGGGACGGATGATGTTCAGAATCCTGAGCGGGCGGGTCCCACGTTGCTCTAGAGAGGTTCACAATACTGGCTTTGGGCGTAGGAACGCCTAACTCGTCCAAGACTGCAATTCAGGATGTCCAGGGCCCAGAAACGTGGGCAACAATCCAAACCAGTAGTATTGCAGGGATGTTTCCCTGACCCGCAGAGATCTGCCAGAAGATGGAATGCCCAGGCCAGACGTCTCCACGTCCCCAAACTGCGGTGGACAAGTGCTCTCCAAACGGGAAACAGCCAGGCCAAATATCTCACAGTGCCAAGTTGCAGAGGTCAGGTGCTTTGTGGACCGGTTAACAAAGGAGGGTGATGAGGCTGTAACACAAAGCAAACCCAACAGAAAGGGAAACAAAACACGGGCTTCAAATAGACTGGTCTTACAATAATACCCAGGTACGAATCCAAATGTATGCGAACTTAAACATTCCACAATACTGTGGAATCACACTAAGTGGTCAAATGAGTCACAAATCCCAACATCTTAAGTTGGTCTATAATCAGCCAGAGTGATAGATTACATTATTTAACCATCATAACAGTATTAAAACAATTTAACGTTCATAACATATAAACTATTTAGCAACCATAACAATATTAAATTATTTAACAGCCATAACAATCTTAAACGATTAAAACCCATATATAAACATTAAATATAAATTTCATCCAAAAACAATTTGTAACAAGTTAGACATCAATAAGTTAACAATATAAAAGTTAAATAATATAAACAAGATATACAAGAAGAAAGTATAAACAAGGCCTTGTAACAATAAATGCGCATAAATTTAACTCCCTACTGGCCAGACAACACAAGAACACCAACGCAGAACACCCAACACATAATTACTAAATGCATCGCAAGCACACAACAAACACCCCACATATACTTCAAACACAAGAGAAACACACCATACTCAACTACTTACACCGCATTCACACAGCAGACACAGGAGCAAAGTCTAGACCTTCGCTTATGCATGGACAACACCAAAACACATGCGCCACAGATAGAAGTAAATGCTGGAGAGCCGTAGAAGTATACTGCCCGGCAAACAACAGGCACACTTCCACTCCAAACAAAACAAACACTCCCACCCAAAACAATAACAGAATATCACAACATAAAAGGGGACACAAACAAAGGAACCCAAACCGACACAGACAACATACCAAACTACAGAAAGGGTTTCAGTTAAGAGATGTGAGCTCTCCTTTCATGGCCCGTGCGGAGATATCTTAAATGCACAGAAAAACTTTTTAAAAATACTCATGATCTCATATGGCCCTATATACCTAGGCGCCAACTTCGTAGCATAAGTATTGCGTTTAGAAGACTGAGTATACAGCTTACAAAGTACTTTCTGGCCAACAGTATATGGTGAAGGCTGTTTATCAACATCATACCGTTCCTTTACATGGGCATGTGACTTCCTCAAATTGCGAAAGGCGGATTTCCATACTCTGCCTATTTCTTCTCGAGTAACTTTGTGGGGAAGCAAATCATCCAGACGCCAAAGATTAGCTAGGGGAGAGTTAGGTGTATATGCTAACATAAACTGATAAGGAGTAACACCATGTGATTCGTGACAGGCCAAATTAAAAGCCAGTTGCAACATTCGTATCCCATTTAGTATGGCTATCATGATGAAAGGCTATTAACGCTGACTTAAGGTTCCTATTGAATCTTTCAGCATGGGAAGGCTGGGGGTAATAGGGGGTGGTAGTTATGGGTTTAGTACCCCAACCAAAACAAAGGTTCCTAAATGCGAAAGAGGTAAACTGAGCACCGTTATCCGTTACCAGATAAAGAGGAGCGCCAAAGGCAGCAAATATCGAAGAAAGAACCTTAACTATCCCCCGCGTATTTCGCCTTTGGTAAGGCTGTCATCCATACAAATTTACTGAACGAATCTACCACAACTAAGGCATATGTATTCCCCTGGGCAGAACGAGGAAAGGGGCCGACAAAATCCACAAATAATTTCTCCAGAGGTCTGCTTGCCACCTCCGATGCTAGTACATTGCGCTGGTTTCGCCATTTGACAAAGCTGACATCTTCTAACTTGCGAGGATACTTCTTTATTCATATTCGGCCACACAAAATATTCGTGAATCTTGTTTTTGGTTTTAGCTATTCCCAAATGTCCGCCTACATGGGATGAGTGGAAATATTCAAATACCATAGGGACTAAGGCACGCGGCAGAACAACCTTGGCCTTGCCGTCAAAGGTTGCCTGGGCCATCAAAACACCCTCCTTCAAACTATAGGGTGAAATAACCTCACCAGCCTCGAGCCGATCGATAAGGCGCTGCAGATCTGTATCTTTTCTCTGATGTGTGGGCAAACCTTCGAACAATTTGGGAAATTCACAGATTGCTAAAATATTCTCATTACAGGGCTTATTCTCCCTTGGCTCTTCGAACACTCGGGTCAAGGCATCAGCCACACAATTTTCAGAGCCACGTATATGTATCGGTACGAACTAAAAAGCAGAAATATGCACCCCAACGCGCTAACCTGCCTGTAGATCGCGGCGTACCCAATGACCACGTAAGCGCCTGTTTATCGCACTCGAGGGTAAACTCAACATGCTCCAGATGTTCACGGTATTTTTTCAAACCAAATACCACAGCCAAAGTTTCAAGTTCTTAAACAGAATACTTCCGCTCGGCAGGGGTAAGGGTATGCAAACTATACCCAATATCTCTGCGCCCCATGGGAAAATCCTGGAGTAAAACGGCAGCCACCAACCCTCTGCTAGCATTGGTCTGCAGGACAAACCTACGTGAAAAATCCGGGAAAGCCAACACCAGAGGATTCATAATTGCCTGTTTAAGGTCTTCAAAGGCCTGCTGCTGTTGCTCGCCCCACCTGAACGGAATCCCTTTCCGCCGAAGACGGTTCAAGGGTTCCACGCGCGCCGCAAAATCCGGAATAAACTTACTGAAAAAGTTTACCATACCTACATACCTAGCCAAAGCCCTGACGGTTTTGGGGCAAGGAAAATTACGTATTACTTTAGTACGCTCCGGATCGATCGTTATCCCAGCAGGAGATACGATATGGTCTAGAAAGGAAATCTGCCCGGTAGCAAACTTACATTTCTCTTTGCGTAAGGTAAGACCCGCACTTTCGAGCCTGTTAAAAAACTTCGCCAAATGTTGGCAATGGGTCTCAAAGTCGGGGGAGTAGACAACTATGTCATCCAAATAATGATACACGTATTTAAATTTAATATCCGAAAATATTTGGTCTAGTAACCGCGACAGCACCTGTGCTCCTGCTGCAATTCCAAAGGGAATCCTTTGATATTCATATAGTCTCCACGGAACAGAAAATGCAGTTAACGGCTTAGATGATTCAGATAAAGGGATCTGATAGTAGGCACTATTTAAGTCCAAACTCGTAAATACTTTGGCACACGCGAAATAATGCGCCGCGGAACTTAGATGCGGCATGAGTGGTGCCTCAATTTTTATATTTTTATTTAAATGCCGATAGTCCACCACTACCCTGAAA
Organism: Mantis religiosa; assembly: GCA_030765055.1. NCBI lineage: Eukaryota > Metazoa > Arthropoda > Insecta > Mantodea > Mantidae > Mantis > Mantis religiosa. The sequence continues at coordinate 190,264,146 of CM060949.1, read as the reverse complement.
TCGTCCTCGCCCCGGAACCAAGAATACCGGACTACTATAATTAGATGTGGACGGCCTGATCACCCCCTTCCGTAACATCTCGTCGATCTGTTTACGAAGAATCGCCTTAGAATCCTAAGAACCTTAGGAGGGGTAACACGATAGGGTGGTAGCTTCACAGGGGTGTCATTTGTTAATTGGATATCATACTCCACCAAATTTGTTACTTCTAAACGGTCGGCGAATAATGACCCGTGGTTTGCACATAGTTGGTCCAGCAAACGGCTCTGCTCTTCAGTCAAATGGCAGAAAACTTTACTTACGTTGCAAACCTGAGGGTGGAACCCTCCGCCTTCTTCTAAAGGTTCGTCATTAATTAAATGGTCGCTAATAAATGGGATTCGCACAGAAGGAGCAAATGCGAAGGTAATCTCCCCATCCCGAAAATCAATCCTTAGGCCGACTCTAGACATAAAGTCCGAGCCCAAGATCAGTCGAAATGGCAAGTCCGGCAGAAGATAAAAATAGTGTTTCCACGTAAAATGCGGAAAACGCATGGTTAACTGAACCTTAACACTCACCTGAAATTTATGGCCATTTACCGACATGCACCCGACCCTACACTGCCGCAGTTTACCTGAGAATTTAGTAAGGTAGCGATGATAAAACCCCTCGTGTACCAATGAGCAAGAGCTTCCGGAGTCCAAGAGAGCAGTTAACTGCCGCTTTCCTACCGTCACCTGAACTGCCGGTTTCAAGTTAAAGGTCTTGGCGACTATCCGACGGAATCTCTGACAACAGGCAGAAATCCCACTGGTGGCTAGTTGTCGATCCTGACGCCTTTGCACGTTTACGCGCGCAGGTGGTGACGCCCCATCATGCCCCCTCACTACCGGGCACTGTCTAACTAAATGCTTACATGAACCACAACTGAAACATGGTCCTAGCGAGCGAAAATTACCCTGAGCTGGATTTGCCCGGTTATTCTGCCGCGGCTCAAATTGAACATGCAGAGGCACTTGTAATGGCTCGTAGCTTCGTGCAGCATCTGACGCCTCATACTCTGCCAAACTCGGTAAAAGTCCCTCCATGTCTTTAAACGTAGTGGGACGAGGTCTAAATAACAAAACAGACCGTACTGATGGCTTCAACCCCGTAATCATATCACAGATCTGCCCCTCACTATCCGGCAATCACAACACATGCACATATAGCTTAACCCTGCTCATATATTCGGAAAAGGACTCCCCCAACCCCTGGGGTTTCAAAACATGATCTTGAGTTAATACATTTAGCATCCGACGAGGTATGAAACATTCCAACACACTATCATGCAACTCCGTCACTGGGTCTACACTCCCCTTAACACGTCCAATTATACAGCGCACCGCGTCTCCTCCTTTTGACATAACCACATCAAGCAGTTGTAGATTGGGAACCTGGCATATCTCAGCACAATCCTTGGCTCTTACTAGGAACTTAAGAAATTCAAGAGCAGTAGAAACATCACAAACCCTTAAGCTTTGGTATGACTCGACCAACTGTTGTAATGGATGAAGTAATTTTAACGGCTTAAAAGCCGAGACCTGAGCCATCCCAGGTTGTGTGACCACACCCGATGCGGCCCGTTCACCTTGGGGTGCAAGCATTTCTAAATATCTCATAAACTGCCCCCTCAGCTCGGCCAACCCAACTCCGAACTTAACCTTAGGGCAAAATTTCTGGGAGTATTCAATCCGTTGCACATAATGCAAAATCCTGGCAGTCAAACACCTCACCTGGGCCTTAGAAAATCCCGAAACCGTACTCGAATCAGAAAACAATTTGTCAAATTCAAATCGCGCTGCCTCACATAATGACGGTGATTCAATTACCAACAAATGTGTATCCGGCAATGTCACAAAATCATTTTCTTTTGCACTACGAAAGGCATCTAACAGGGCAGGAACATCTGCTGACGACACGTTGCCATGCCCATGAATCCCCAGCTCAAATAGAATTTCATTTTTGCACAAAAGCCGAAAGTCACTCGACATGGTTATACAAAATAATACCCAATGCCCAATTTGACCACCTCCACTTGACGATAGGATAACCATGCTCTGCTACCACTGAACTGTACCCAGAGGCTAAGGTACAATTATAAAACTTACTTTGATAATTTAAAAGCTTTAATAAATCTCTTATTCACACTGACAGCTTACTTGCACAATTACATTTAAACTTCCTCGAAGTACACATTAAAACTTCACTCTAACACCTGCTATTACATGATTTTGAACTGCACCCGGGAGCTAAGACAGTTATAAATCACCGTGCGTGCGCCATGAAAGGAGAACCCCGACTACCCTGTCTCGTCAGCTCGGAGAGCTGTTCGAGAGAGGAACCAAAGCAACCTTCACGCGCTCACATGGAGAAAAAAGGAAACACAAACAACTGAGGCACATGCCTCGTAAAGGAAAGGTGCAATCAGCACAAGTTTATCCCTGGCTCCTGCCATGATATAGTTTTTGAAAGGGCGCTGATAATCGAGCAGTTGAGCGCCCTTATATATAAATCATCATCATCATCATCATCATCATCATCATCATCATCATCATACCTGCACCGTGGGACTTATCATATACTCTATCATATATCTTTGTTCACTCGTTCTTTTATCTTGTGTACTTCACACAGTTCCAAGAACATATGATTTTTTTAAATACTTATTTTAAAAGTTTAAAATAACAAATATAAAAGTAATAATATTTTGGGCTTGAAATTAAAACAACTATTTCACAGTCATTATGAGAAGAATAAATTATTTAAGACTGGCTATCTTAACTTTCAGCAACTAGTGTAACAGGAGTAAGAGCAAATCTGAAAATATTCAAGTATGGTGACGCTACACTTTTTGTAGTTGAAAAGAAAGGAAGACAAACAAATGTATACATGACATTGTAAGCATTAGACAAACACCTACTCCAGTAAACATAATGGCAACTGGATTTACTGAACTAATATTCATTTTTTTTTTAATTCAAAAGTATTTACGATACAGTGAAATTGGGCACCTTTTAAGTTAGAGCCAATATGAGACTGCTGATCATTAAACAACAGCCATTATTATGCAACTATACAACATACCTAGCATCTCATAATCACTTTCTAGAAAGTTTGTGGTCTTAGGGCCATGAATAGCTTGTAGACTCCAGTTGCAGTTTCATTTTGCACCAATCTTACCATTTTTCACTCACTATAAGCTCTCTTTCTGCCACCTCAAATACCATTGTTTCCTGAATGCAATTCCTCTTAGTTTAAAATGTGACATATACTGTCTTTATGTAGAAAATGAAGCTAGCTACAGTGAAGCAATAAATATTACGCAAATATAAATATTTGCCACTAAGGCTCCACTTATCTTAAGAAATTGGTGTTAATACTTCTTTCTAATGGAGATCGATTTCACATACAAATCGCTTGTATCCTAAGTCCAAAGAAAACAAACTCCGTAGTCAAGGAAATCTCGGTTACCGTGTTTTTCTTATGTTTTTTTTTTAGTGTTACCAACATCTGAAAACGAAACAAGCCTAAAAACAGAATCAACTGCTGGTATTTCAAAATTCAGATACATTCATATCATAACTCCAGAAACAAACACCTGTACACAACTGAAAAATAAGATGGCTATTGACTTGGCGCATGCTAACCCTGTGTAAAACAGTGCACAGCCCCTCCATTCCCACTTGGTCACATCTGCTAATTCTCATGCTTTGGGTACCTGAACAGTCGTCAGATTCATTATGGACTAGGCATTGATGTATCTGCAACAATGACAGTTATCTTAAGAACAAAAATGGTGTTTCAGTGTGAAGCACCTACACAGTTACCCTATCCTTTCATCTAACTGTAATAACAGAATGTAAGACATAAGAAGTGTTTTAACATGGTGCTAATGGTACACAATATTATTGCTGTTCCATGTTATTTCTTTGTCAGTAACATAGTTTAAATGTTTTTGTGTAATTTCACGTCACTGATGCACTGGGTTAAAAAAACTTGTTTTGCTCTTATGATTTATTTTGCGTTTGTTAGTGTTAAACTAATGTTTTGTGTTCAAATATGTATAAATATGAAAATGATTAATAAATACCTGTAATGGGAGTAAAATACAATAGTTTGTATGGCTAAAATGAAATGGTGTCCTTTTTGACCCCACAACACCATTTATGACAGAAAGAAGTCACAACTCCATTTGAGGGTTAAAGACCCATACGAGCTTACCTTGAGGATACGTAATCGTGTATGGTTTTGGAGCCACACAATCTCTACACCCAACCCTCTTTACTGACTACTCTCTTTCTGACTCGCTGCTGGCTTAAGCAGCACTTATATACAGGTTCTCCCAAAACAGCAATCCAATATAATGTAATGTGTAGTGTTTAACGCCCGCTTTTACTACATACGGCACCGCAGGCGGTGACACTAATTATACATGAGATGAAGATGGAGCACTGGTGGAATGAGATGGCGGGGGAAACCGGAGGTCCCAGAGAAAACCTGACCCAGTGCCGTGTTGTCCACCACAAATCTCACTTTGCGGTCACCTGGGATCGAACCCGGGTCGCCTTGGTGAGAGCTAAGTGGTCTAACCACTGAGCCACGGCGCAGCCCAGCAATCCAATTCTAGTTCAATGTCCCCACATTAAAGAAGCTACCTAGACACTTCCCAAGCTAAGCTAAGCAATTAGATGTTATAAATCATCAGTTCTGTATAAATATTTATCTTACAAATAGTTCAAGATTATTTTCAATAAGTTGCTTATTTATAGGGCCCACATTTGTATGAAAATAATTATTTCTCTTAATATGTACATTAAAAAACCATGAGCATAAATATTTTTATATTCTTCTCATAAATATTTACTTAGTATTAAATTTTCGCTTCACTGTGGTGTTCCAATACAGTTAAATCTCGATTTACTTAGTACTTTCAGATATTGTATAAATAAACAAGTCGGATAATTTCTCTCCAAGTACATATATTTTAGTGCTTTACTTGTTCTATTTACAACATAAAACTTCAGCTCTCATATACTATTTTACTTCCCTAAACTGAAAAATGCATTAGTTTTATCAATTTTAAGTTGAGATAAAGATGAATTATAGATATGCCTCTTTGAAGTAGTGAAATTTCTTCTAGAGTTCTACTGTTTATACTATATGCGTGCGATAAGAAGAGCAATCGGGTCCCAAGTCCTCATTCGGTAAGTTTCGTTTAACTCCGTAAACATAGGTGACAACTTTGAAATTTGAAATGTGCTATACACTGACATCTAGTGGGCTAATACACTAAGCTTTTCATATCCGCCATATTTCATTTTGATCAATTTTGAGGTTAATTAGCTAACCAGTTTACAACAATCGTATGTTAGAATTAGAATTTTAGTTCGTCCTTGGCGACATATACATGTTATGAGACACATAAAAATGTATAAATACAGTATATACATAAAGTCAAATTGATTACATACAATATACACAGTAAGCAGCTTTTCTGTGGTTTCATGTGATATTTGCATAGACTATTTACTACAAGAAATGTCATAATATGAATATTACAGGTTTGTGAATGTACTATGCTCCCAGTGCTCATTTACATGGTTATAGTTCTAAAAATTCATTAACCGTATAAAAACAGTGTGCATGCAAAAATTTCTTAACCTCATTCTTAAAGTGTTTTAATGATGCAGCTTGTTTAAATGAATTTGGAAGTTTATTGTATAACGTTATCCCTTTGTAGTTAAAGCTTCCTTCATAAAGGCTCGTTTGGTGCGCTCGAATTGCCAGTTTATCCTTGTTACGAGTGTGGTGGTAATGTACATCAGCATTTACTTGAAAATGATTTATATTTGTATGTACATTTGTGGATGTTATGGCTCTCGAAAGGGGACACATTATTATTCGTCTACCTCCATATAACTGTGATCTGAATGTAATTGAGCTGACATGGGCAAAACTAAGGAATATTTTCAGAGGATGCAACGTTACTTGTGATATCTTCACTTATCTTACACACTATTTTGCTGAACTGCATTTTTCAAGGTTGACCACATTGCAGAAACAAAAGGGTAGCTCTCACTTCTTCCCCTCTGCTTGTACCACACCATAAATCCAGCGCTCAAGAAAACATGTGCATACTGTACATAGTAATTTGATTTTTACTATAATCTCTCTTAACGTCACTTCTGAGCCCTTCAATTATTTTTATGCTAGACACACTAAGGTTTAAAGCTGTAAATCAAAAGTCATGGCATACATATAAGATAAATGTATAATAAAAATAAAACAGTATTTTTTGTTTGTCTTTTATTTGCATATCTCTTTCCATTTTTCAGAATCACTAAAAGAGTTTCTTTGCCACTCACCTGAACAACACATGGAAATTCTTCAGCATATATCCACAGTGGCACGAAGTATCTATGCTAGAGTAGAACAAAATCCAGACTGCATAAAACTTTTTAGAAGAGAAAAGCTAATAGAATTGATGAACAAGAATGAAGCTGTTGATCTCAGGTATTATAATAGCTTTTTCAAAACCTTTGAGCCATATATCTATGATAAGCTTTGAATTCATTTATAGTACTTTTAATATCTATTAAAATATAAGGGTAGCTGAGTGGTTAGACTGATTGGTTGGCCAATGGTAAAGTTTAATAATGAATTAAATGTAAAGGGATTAATGACACTAAACAACACTTACTTAGTGTCATTAATCGACTCTCTTTAAATTTAATTTATCATAACAACACTGTTTTCAACACTTCCAAGAAAAGAATTTTAATAATGAAGCCTGGGACTCAAGTACTTATAATGGTAAGTCGCCACAAATGGCAGGCATCTCGAGTATGAGAGCCCCTAGTGATTTACAGGGAAAATATATATGAGTCAATTAGAGAATTTAATGTCATGACACGTTGGCCATGGTAGCTCAATGGCTAAGAGCGACTGGATGGAAACCGGGAGATCCGTAGTTCAAATCCTGGTCATGGCATTGCATTTTTCAGTTTGACTCTATATAAAACCTTAGCCTATGCATGGCTAGCGTGAAGGAATGATTAATTTCTAACAATTAATATAAGTATTAATAAATGCTTATGCTTAGGAAAAAAACTTAGTAAAAAAGAAAAAAAAAAAGAAGAAAGTAAAATAGTGTAAAAATGAAAATGAGCAAAACCTATTGACAAAATTCTTTTTATCAAATCTAAGTTTTCTTATAAGTGTCAAAACAATAACTGTTTTTAGTATGCTCTCAGTAATAATGCCATCCCATTTATTAAATTCTTAGGAATTCTTAGGAATATTTCTTGATAGAAAACTAATATGGGCAGGACACATAAATCATAATGTGATAAAATAAGTAAAGCTGTATATTTGTTACGTTACTTCAAAAATATCTTTCATGAAAAAGGGCTTAAAATTATTTATTATGGAGTCATATATCAACATTTATTATATGGAATTGAACTTTGGGGCTGTGCTGCTGCAACACATATGGGAAGGTTATTGCAAGGTTAGATTGCAAAAAAGGGCCATCAGAATGATTTACAATTTGAGTTCCCGAGAATCATGTAGGGAAATATTTAAGGATAAAGGAATATTAACAGTATATTCTCTGTATGTTTATAAAGTATTAACTTAATGCAGTACAAAAGGAAAATCCTATAAATAGTAATATTCATAGTCATAACACTAGGCACAAGGATGACTTTTTTAGGCAAAGTTTTTATAAGAATATTTCCGACAGGGATCCAAATGTGATTGGCTTATTGCTTCACAAAAAACTGCCAGTACATCTAAAATACTGTAAAGGCAAGCATTTGGAGGGTGCTCTGAAGAGGTACTTGATAACAAAAAGTCTGTATTGTATTGATGAATTATGACATGTTGAATTTATTCCTTATATTTGTAATTAATTTGTAATTAAACTCTGGCAACAATATGTAGATGACATCTTTGCAATAGTACCAAAAAAACACATCAGTGATGCACTAAAACTTTTAAATATCCAAGAAAAAAGCATCAAGTTCACTGTAGAAATAGAGAAAGACGAGTATTTACCATTTTTGGATCTAAAAATAATGAGAAATAAAAACAGACTAAACTTTGGCATTTACAGAAAACCAACACAGACAGACAACTACATAAAACCTAATGGCTACAACCCAAGATCCCACAAACAGGCAATCTTCAATAGTTTAGCACACAGACTGGTCAACATCCCTCTCACAGCAGAAGAATACAAAACAGAATACAACAAAATTATTGAATTAGCACAAAAAAATAACTTTCCCAAATCATTAGTAGACAAAAAAGTGAACTTAGCAAAAAAGAAGAAGCTAATAAAGGAAACCACAACCCTCTCAGCTACAGAAACTAATATGATTTTCAAAAAATTCACTTACCATCCATGGGCCTTTGATAAATTCAAAAAAGTCTTCAAAAAACAAAACATTCCACTAGCACCAGTCAATCATTTCTCCTTAAAAAACCTAATTTGCTCAAACATCAAAGATGCCATTCCATCTAACAAAAAATCTGGTATATATCAAATTAAATGCAGTGACTGTAGTCAAATTTATATTGGAAAAACCAAAAGAAATTTAGAAACAAGAGCAAAGGAACACTTAAGGTACATAAAATATAAACAATTGGAAAAGTCAGCAGTTGCCATGCATTTTTGGGAAAAAAAAACACAACATAAATCCAGAACCAAAACTACTAAAACATACGTCAGGAGAACAAGAACTATCCACATGGGAACAAATCTTCATTTCAAAAAATAGAAACAAAGTATTCAATTTCGACATCCCCCAGAAAGATTTGTTCAGCAAGTTCCTTGAACTGCCACCAGAGGAGACCTATGACAAAATATCGTCAACTACACCAATGAGAACCAGTCGATGGCCGGTTTAGGATGCAGGCAAAGTCTCTGAAAAATTTAAAAGTAAGTGTTGCTTAGTGTCATGAATCGACTCCCTTTAAATGTAAAAACAGTTGTATTTATATGTATAAAATTTTGACAATGTCAGAAACTGCAAAGTCTAGTGACAATAAATGATGATGAAACCTAATACTGCAGTTACTGAAATTAGATCTGGCAGAGTGGGTTTCTCATATGCACTCTCACTCTCATTCATACTCTCATTTCGTATTACATAGATCCACTATCAGAGCAGATAAACAGTTCAAACCCCTCTTATTTCTCAGGTCCCACTTGCCTTCTTGTGGTGAGTTGACAGTACTTTTGTTTACTTCAGAGGGAAGTCTTGGTTAGAAATGGACATCTGAGTGCAGAGAGTCTACTCCCATTAGCCCTGTCCCCGTAGGAACAAGACCCGGGTCTCTTACAACCAGGGAGTATCCCAAAGGGTCCTCCGTGGGGCTTTCCATTAGGACAGTACCTAGTTTCCTAAACTGCCCCCCCATCTGGTCCGAAGACCAAGACAGGACGGAAGTGGATATGCCACTTACGCGCGTCAACACTCAAGGTGAAGACTACCGATATGACCTCGGTGGGGCCGCCTGGCGATCTAGCACACCTTCTACTAGCTGAGCAGGCTAGTACCCGGAAACTTAATGGCTTCCCTCAACCCCGTCCGAAGACATACCCAATCTCCCACGGGTATCGGGAACCACCGCCCCCTCGAGACCAACCCATCCGAACAACTCCCGAAGGAGGGGCTCGGCTGTTCGGCCCGAGGTTCCTCTAGTAACGTCAGAGGTACCACGAGTGCTAAGGGTCCGCAGCGCCCGCACCACGGCAGCTGAAGGTTAGAAATGGACAGAGATGCTTTCTTAGCTGGGATTCTCTCCAACAAATCATTTGTTTGCTAGCACTGAGGAATGCATCTGTTACCCAGAAAATAGAAGCCCAGGTGTATTACAATATTTACCTTATGCAGTTACATATAAAGGAGTGTACTGTAATAGTTTTGGTATCATACAGAGTATGATTTGCTCAGCAAATCTTTCTTATTAATGGTCAACCACATGTGTATTAATTTCTGTGATTTATTAACATTTCAGGTCACCAGAATTGCTAAATAATTTGAAATGCATTGCTCTGGAAAATCTTAAAAAGGCTGTAGAAGTTGTGCTATCTGCAGAAGTGAAATCAAGAGATAGTATAGCATTAGCTTACTTGGAAGTGGCCAAATACTGTCAGATTCTTGGTGGATTTTCAGGTATTATCCTCTTATAATAATGTGCTTCCCATTTGTGGGCAAGTGATCTTCCATAATGTTGCTTTAATAATCAGTAGAAAAACCTGATGTGTGTTATCAGCAAGGCTTGGGTTTTGATAATCTAAAAATATTAAAAAAAAAAAAAAATAGCCTATAAAATGTCTAGGATTTTCTTTAAAAATCTGATTTGTGCACTTGCAAGCTCATGATAATTGAGATAGACGTTTGTAGTAATAGTTTCATTGCATGTTCTTGTAGGTACAGTCGAATAAAATACAGTAGGCTCTAAGCAACAGTCAAATCTTTGATCTGGTTGCTATGTGATAGCTTTGATATTCCATTAGTTTTGCATATACAGGACCCAAAAAATAAATAATTACATTCAAGAAAAGAATAAACATTGGAACATTCAAACAAATGATAAGGGATACCACTGAAGCATTCACTTCACAAAGATTATGTTTGACAAATTGTGTTTTAACAACTTATTTTTTGTGTAGCAAGGTTTTTGTCTTTTACGGTTCACTACTTATATAAAAGCTATTCAGAATGAAGAGGACTTCTGAGGACATACCCAGAAAATTCAATGTATATGTCCATTTGGCATAAGAATATCTTAAAAATAGGGTATTTTAATCAAGAAAATAAAATTCTCGAAAAATTTTCCATGTAAAACATAAGGTTAGGGGTTTTTCATGAAAATTTTGGTGTTGCAACCTTGGAAGATCCTGAACCCAAACACCAAGTTTGATTAAAAAACTATTTGTAGTCAGTTTTTAACACTTTTTCACTTACATTTTTATGTTACTGAGGGACTAGTTTTGGAAGCCATTGCCTTCACTGCTTCCAAAATAGTCCCTCAATAATATAAAAATGTAAGTGACAAAGTATTAAAACCGACTACAAATTGTTTTTACAATTAATGTTGATGCCACTGTTACTAAATTCCTCCAATCACGCATAACCAAGTTAGATATTTCTTCAACCTTTTGTTTTTGAATTTTGCTGTTCATGGACATGAATGCACGCACACGCGCGAACACACACACGCACACAGGCACGCGCGCACACACACACACATACACACACACACATTTTTCTAAAAATGCTTTCCTTTTTCCCCTTCAAATTTATACAGGGGATCTGAAAACATGTATTTCCAGTGAAATCACAGTATCAAAGCTTATTATTATGTGATAGAAAAAGTAAACATGATGGTCTGATTTAACTGTTAAATGATGAAGCCTGGGACTCAAGTACTTACGGTAGTAAGTCGCCACAAACGATGTATCTCGGATGCGAGAGACCCTTTTGGTTTACCGGGGAAATATACAAGTCAAATGGAGAATTTAATGGCAGGACGGCACGTTGGCCATGGTAGCTCAATGGGTTAAAGCGACTGGATGGAAACCAGGAAATCCATGGTTCAAATCCCAGCCATGGCATTGGATTTTTCATGTTGACTCTATCAGAAACCTTAGCCTATATACGGCTAGTATGAAGAAATGATTAATTTCTATCAATTAACTTAAATAATAACAGTTAAATGATGAAGCCTGGAACTCAAGTACTTACGATAGTAAGTCGCCACAAACAGTATATCTTGGATGCGAGAGCCCCTAGTGGCCTACCGGAGAAATATATAAGTCAGATGGAGAATTTGATGTCAGGACGGCACGTTGGCCTAGGTAGCTCAATAGGTTAGAGCGACTGGATGGAAACCAGGAGATCCGTGGTTCAAATGCCGGCCATGGCATTGGATTTTTCATGTTGACTCTATCTAGTGTTATGTACTTGCTTGTAAAATAACTTATATTTTGGTCATATCACAGTTTTTTGAAAAACTGAATTCCTAAAAGCATTTATGTCAAAGTTTCAAGTTTGAAAGTACAAAAATCATTCTAATATGACAGCTGGAGGATGTCATAAACCAGTCAACCATATGTAGAACAATTACAGTAGGCTTCAAATAGCATGCAGTAAGTTTATAATTTGAAAGAGTTAATTTTTAAAGATAAGAATTAAATAGGCAATTAGATCAGAAGCTATCCACTGGGTTATAGAATATAGAATATTATGGAATATAGAATTATAGAATGTTATAAAATATTTATTAAATTTCATAGAAATAATACTGTATTTATCCTAATACAAGATAACCTAATATGCAAGTTGCAATTGTTTCATTGAATTACTAAATATTTTCAGGTTATCGGTATCATACAATGTGATGACAGCAATAGTGGGGAGCACTGATGATAGTGCAACAATTATGAATGTGATTTTCTATTTAGACACTTAACAGTGTGCAAGTTTAAGACTGAAATAGCACAGAAATGCATGTGTGGAGAAAGTCGGTTGGAATCAAAGCAGAGAAATGCAAATCTGCCTTGTACTGCACAAACATCATATGCCAGTAAATATTATGGCCACAGATGCAAGAAGAAATTCTTCCAAAGAAAGCTTTCTGGTAATGGGTAACCATGTAGCTCCTGTACACATGTTAGTAAAGCACTAACTTTAGAATGTAAAATGAAAAACACAAGATCTGGCCAATATACAAGGGTTGTTACAAAAATAGTGCAACACTGCCATGGAAGTGCAACTAGAGGGAATTATTTGTTGTTAGGTTTACTACATGTTTGTCTATGTCTGACCTTCCCCTCCAGCACATGGACCCTTCTGTGAGACACACAGTGCATGTGCTGTGGAGAGAGGAATTTAGTCTCTTATTAGTTACCACTCTAAGCCATAGCATTGCGCTAAGTTTATAAACAGGAACAGCGATCTTGCTTGAAAATCCAGTATGCACATGGCCATACAGCATGACAATGCAATAAGGTCTCGTTGAAACATGTGGAAGATGGATTACCCTACAGAACTGTGGCAAGGTGGATTAGAGCCTTCATGGACCGTGTAACCCCTTGGAACACCTTGCTCAGCCGGGTTGTCTGAGCATTAGCGAAGAGGACATGCAAGCTGTTTCCGTAGTGCTAGACACTGAGTGATGACAGACAGTATGTGAGCAAGCTTGGAGATAGGGCTACTGATATGGCTGTGTTTGGTATTCTGAAGAATCACCTCAGAATGTGAAAAATCACCTTTTGGTGGATCCCAAAGGCGACAGAGATTTGACAAAAGCACTGTGATAGCTACAATATGATTGTGCTAAACTCGCCTGGAGCATTACATTCATGATGGAGATGCCTCCTTGTGGCACATTATTGCAATTGATGAAACATGGGCCAGATTGTACGAACCCCTATTTCAGCACCAGTCCAAGAAGTGGCATCATCATAGGTTGACTTGCAAAATGTGGTGCATCGTGCCCCTACAAATGTGAAAGTTATGGTCATTCTGGCATAGGATGGTGTCATCCTAACACATACTGTCCAACAAGTGACAGTGTTACTGCACAGAATTTTCACCATTTTTGGAGCATAACCTGAGACCAGCATTGTGAAGGAAATGCCCACATGTTTTGCAGGCATTTCCTATTGTTTTACAAGATAATGCTCGGGCGTACATGGCAGATCCTGTGGCTGATCTGTGCCATTGCTGGGGTTGGGAAGTGCTTTTCCATACACCACATAAACCACTGCAATTAAGATTTGATCCCAAATATGAAGGAACCATATTGTGATATTAGATTGTGAATGTTCCTGAGATTCTTCAGGCATTAGGGTGATCCATCATAAAACCATTGGAATAGGAGCTGTTATAGGGATACTACTACTTCCACAACGCTGGCAACAAGCTGTAGACAATGCTGGGTATTACATTGAAGGACTTTAGATGTTTCACATGTGTATCACTGTACACTAGTAATAAATGAATAGTTGAAAAAACTCTTTGAGGTTGGTTTTTTGACATTTAGTCACTTACATTTTTATATAATTGAGGGACTAGTTTGGAAAGCCATCGCCTCCATTTTCAACTCTGTCCAACTGCCTGTTGTGGTCTGCTCTCTTCTCTCTGGCAGTGGAAGAGAGCAGACAACAGACAGTTGGATAGAGGTTGAAAATGGAGGCAACAGCTTCCGAAACTACTCCCTCAATAATATAAAAATGTGATGAAGTGTCAAAACACTGACTACAAATAGTTTTTTCAATTAATTTTTATGTCACCGTTACTAAATTCCTTCAATTATGCATAAAATAAATAGTTGCTACTATTTTTGTTACAACCCTCGTATATGACCTTCACAACAACCTTTCAGATTTACCACTTCTGTCATTGGTCTCATTTCTGCAAAATTTTGTACTTGCTTTTTCCTGCACAATAAGGAAAATCTGTATCATGAATGTCAGAGACCTTGATTTTAACAACTAACATTTTGGAGGGGGGAAAAAAAAAGTCATCTTGTATTTGGATAAATAGGGTTGATAAATAGGGTTATCAGTTTATCCATGGTATCTGGTATTGATTTGCTTAGTTTTCAAAATGTTACAGGTGATCAAGCTAATGAGTATGGAGCTGACACTGTGAGATCTATTTTGGGTGCAATGCGTTTTGGTTCACGTGATGCACGACAGCTGTTTCCTTGTGTACTGCAAATGCCAGGGCTGGCAAATGAACTGTCTGAAGTGTTTGCTGAAGAGGTATGTGCACATAGGTGATAGCTTTGGTCACAGTATTTTCATAAAAGAAGCTTTGAATAGAAAATAAAAATAATTGTAAGCTTATACGCTTATCCTTATTGGTATACAAGCCACTTCGAGAGAGATTTCATAAATAATCTGTAGAATTGTTTTTTATCCTTACACTTGTATTTCTTTGAGATCATTTATTCTCAATTAGAAATATTATTCTATCAATTAGAAATTGGGATTAATGATATATTATTAGAAGAAATTGACAGCATTAAACTTTTGCACCCTCAAGTTGACAGATATTTAGATTGGAAAGCTCACATAAATTATATCTTACATAAACTCAGCTGTGTTTGTTATGCTATCCGAGATCTGGTTAATGTTAGTTCTGTTGGTACACTTAAATTAGTGTATTATACTGCTTTAACTCTGTCATGGAATATGGAATATTATTTTTGGGCAACTCAGTAGAAAGTAAAAAAATATTTCTTATGCAAAAGAAGGTTATAAGAATCATTACTAAGACCCACAGCAGATGCTCATGCAAATATCTTTTTAGGACATTGAAGATATTAAACCTTCCTTGCATGTATATATTCTCGATCCTAAAATTCTTTGTATGCAATTGGGCCTTATTTATAACAAATAAAGTAATTCATGGAATAAACTCTAGACAAAAGTATAATATCCATCATTCCAGCGCTAAACTTTCTTGCTTCCAGAAAGGTGTGCATTATGAAACCATCAAAATATTTGACTCTCTTCCCAATGATCTTCAAGAAAAAATTGATAATTTTGGTGCTTCTAACAATGCTGCTAGAGAGTACCTGTGCTTAAAATCATTTTATTCTGTGCAAGATTATCCGAGTGACAAATTATCCTGCCTCACGTTCAAGAGGTCCCAAGTTCGAATGTCGGTCAGGATGAGTTACCTGGATATGGTTTTTCTGGGGTTTTCCCTTATCCTGGTAGACGAATGTCAGGTTATTCTAAGCTCCATGGATCCCGGACTCATTTTAGCATTATTTCACCATTTCATTCATCGTCCGATTTTTTTTTTTTTTTTTTTTTTTTTTTTTTTTTTTTTTTTTAATTTACATCCTCCAACATTTAGTTATATCGGACGATGAATGAAATGGGTGAAATGATGCTCAATGCGTCCGGGGTCCATGGAACTTAGAGTTACCCGACATTCGTCTTTCAGGATAAGGGAAAACCCCAGAAAAACCTTATCCAGGTAACTCACCCTGACCGAGATTCGAACTCGGGACCTCTTGAACGTGAGGCAGACATGCTACCATCTACCCTACCGAGGCAGGCATCGTCCGATATGACTTAACATTGGAGGACACCAGTAGTCTATCTCCCCTTAACCACTTCATCCTGTAGTCATTTTCCAAGAAATGGTAAAAGAATATGTGAATGTATACCTGATGTTGTAGTCATTTATTATTACTTAGGTGTTATTTGTAGCAATCAATGTCAAAAACAACAATGTATTTTAGTTCTTTTCTATTATCATGAGTATACTCAGTTATAGGATAGCCACAGTGGACACTTCCACTTCCCCTCTGACTCATTAAGTCACACTAAAAATTATGTCAATAGGTTATAGGAGTATTGTACAGCAAGAAAGCATGTTTAAGTCATAGTGGGAAGACAGAAAAACATACCTTGTTGGTCAGTAACAAGACTGTTCTGGCAAGCAAGTGGGGAATGGTGGTTGAAAGTCTGAATTGTCTATAGTAAGACCTGAAGATTACAAATGATCGAAATTGGATTTAATGGGAAAGTCCTAACATCTAGTGCTTGCTATGCAATCCTACAAAAAGCACTACATTTTCTATATTCCCATGTGGGTCAAGGTAATATACTAATTCAATGTATCAGCTCCATTCTAAGCTTATATGGAGGTATAAGCAAAGTGTCAAAAATGTATTACTCCTCTAGTGCTTGTGACTGGAGAGAATTGCTGTGCCATTTTTGTGCGCATATAGTCAACATGCATGCATTGTCAATGTTGTCCAGAATGAAAAGTGTATTTTGCCTTTTACCAGTGTTTGCATTACTTTATCTTCTTGTAGTCTTAATGTTAGATTCAGTGACAGAGTTGCATTTTGTCATGCCATAGACACAGTGATATAATCATTAATATTACTTTTTCTATCACATATGTGGCTTGAAATATAAAAACAGCTTCTTTCTTACAAAGTCAAAACCTGTGTTATAAAGAGTGGTGTTCCTTATGACAAATAGCACTTCCAACAAATTCATTGAATGACCTTCCACGAAGGGTTTTTTTTTTTCCCCGGGTAATAAGAGCCAGCCTGTTGTTAACTATTTCACTAAACGAAGCAAAACTTTACACTGAAACAGTGGTTAACTGCTTATAAATTGACTGCACCTTCAGTTGCTAGAGTACCTGTCACAGAACTTATAAAAAGTTTTCAATATGATCTGTTAATTTGTTTTTCATCCTTTTTAATGGTTTCATTTTGGGGTGTTTTAATATTGCACGGAAGCAGCCATGTTAACTCTGTGAGGGCGACATTTATTCACAATAATGTACAGTCCGGTGCACAGAAAATTTCGATGCTGTTGGTATCTTCTGGTGTGTTACTTTATATAATGTTGACATAACCGTTTCACCATTCATGTTTTGCACCAGTCCTAGCTATGCCAATCTCTTATTGGTGTATATCGAATTGCAGTAACACAAGCAATGACCAATGAACAAAGCGTGCTGCCTAGCTGAGTAGTGCAAGGGGAGGGGTAAGAAGGAATTTAACTTTAGCGGGATGATTGTCTCCTTGCTGTGTCTGTCGCTCATTGGTTTGATGTCATAACTCGGGAACCAGGGAAGACAAGGGGTGAGTTATAAGGAATGGGGGTTGGTGGATTAATTACTAGAATATTATCGTCTTTGTGTTTTCCCCATATATTTGTCTACGTGACGAAAATATGCTTTAGTATGCTCGGTATATTTTGTGTAGATAAAGCTTAAGTTACAGCTTTAAATTAATGGAAATTAATTATTCTTTCACACTGGCCGTGTGTAGGCTAAATTGTGGAAATTGTGAATAATTAATTTCCATTAATTAACCTAATAGTGGTTAACTATAAAGCCCGGGCCTTAAAGTACTTACATGTAGTAAGTCGCCATTAAGGTAGTTGTCTCATGTGTTTATGAGAACTCCTAAGTGGTTTACCGGGAAATACGAGTCAGTTGGAGAATTTAATGTCATAGCGGCACGTTGGCCATAGTAGCACAATGGTAGTGCGGCTGGACGGAAACCAGAAGATCCGTGGTTCAAATCCCGGCTATGGCATTGAATTTTTCAGTCTGACTCAACGTTTCCACAGCTTTAAATTACTTTGTACTGAAATGAGATGATTCGAAGTAAATGTGTGCAATGTGGAGTTCAAATTGATACACATAATAAAACAGATAAATCTGCCTCATCCCTCATTCCCTTCCCAAGAAAAGTGCACAAACCTGAGAAGGTCCATTATTCGAAAAGGATGGGCAATCTGCTCCTGTCCTCAGTAACTGCTGATAAAATAATCAAAGTCCGATGAGATGCATTCAGAATTATATGTTTCAATGTAGCTTAAACTGTCTGGGCTTCTGGTTCACCTCCGCCATCGCAAAACAAAGGGTAGGTGCAAACCTTCCTATCGCTGACAGGGGTTTGAACTAGGGGCCTGGTGCCATTTTCACCTACCAACCTAAACAGCTGTTCCATATATTGGAAAGTTTCCATGCTCCGGACTGTACATGATTACTTTTACATTTATAAGTATTAGACAGTTCAAGACTATTTCACTTTTGCATTTGTAATAAAGCAGATTTTTATAATTTTTCCAACAAATATAAAACATCTTTGAAATAAGATTGCAAATTACAGTTTCCTTCTGCAATGGTTGCAAGGCTGTACCAGCAAGCAGCATTGTATTCATAGATGTGCTTTTGTTTACATTGCCACATATTCTTAAAATGGAACCTGTACAGTCATTTTACCCAGTGTGTGTGCTAAATTTAAATGTTCTGAATGAGAATATTCAACATTTTCACAGAGATTTAAGATGGAAATGCACATAAGATAACTTGGGTTAGAAATGTTTAGACTCTTTCTTAATGTATGTCCTTGGGGCAATTGGTGAAGTACTTAAATTGATTGTATGACATGCAGTAGAAATCACATTTTTACAATAAATTGGTTTTATTATTCTGTATTGTAGATCAAAGACATACCTGAGTGGATGTTCCTAGCATGGTTAAATCAGATTCTAGCAGGTCTGGATACTGCAGCAGGACATCTTCTTCATGATTTGGTGTTGCGTATAGCCATTGCTTATCCGCAAGCTATGGTCTACCCATTCTTATTAACACAAGAGAGATATGCTGTAGACTGTGACAAAGAAGGTTTACAGGCTCTACTTGAAAGGTAACATCCTAAGCATATAGTATGAATGAATGAATTTATTGACTACATTTAACAACACTTACATTTTAGCACATTACATTTTACTTTAATTAGAGTACTTTACATTTATCACAGGATCCCATACAACTGAACACCATGGTTGTATTGTGTATGGTGAGCTTATATCCTCTCCAATTTCCATTTGGATTTGTTTATTTCCTACTTTTTCTCTATTCTATCCTGCTCTCACTCATACATGTTTGCTCCTTTTAATGGCCATTCTTTCCATTTACTTTTCTATCCTGCACTAGTTTTTCTTGTTTGCCAAATTTTGTATATCCCTGTAAATTATTGCCAGTTGTCTCAATTCATATGACCATTATTTTACTGTGTCTATTAATTTAACCTCACTTTTCAATATTTCTCACTTGCACATCACCCCATTTCTTGCGTTCCCTTCCCTATTCCAAATTATTTAAATTCAATAGCAGCACTTTTTCAGTTCTTCTTCCAGTTAACCTATCATTTCACCATACTTTCTGAAATCTTCTCCTTGGCTTCTCATAACTACATTTAAAAGGAAAAGTGTTTGAAACTTTTGAAGTTCCACAAAAATGGTTCTAATGATTTTGATTGAAATGCCACATGATTTAAGATATTTTAACGGTAAATGAAATGTAAATCTTGAATTTTCTGAGAATATCCTCTTAGTCATCTTCATTTTGAATGCCTTGCTTAACTGGTATACCATAAGACATAGACAAAATCTACTTTATAAAACAGTAGATCTTAATATAGTTTTGAGGTAAACTAGTACTCCATGCTCCATATATTGCTAGTGTTTATCTAAAACATGCTTCATTAGGACGTTTCTATCATCCTCAGCTAATGTCGACTATTGAATTTTGATGAGGTGAATTATGTAGATCTAATGTGTAATTTACTTAGATGAGTCGGCACTAGTAACACTAACATGACTTTTTTTTGCTCTCTGTTAACATGTTTCGGGAACATGTGTTCTCATCTTCAGAACACATCCATCTGATCCATGTTGGTGTTTCTGTTGTGGCGGTCGTCTGTCACATGACAGTGAAATGTACTTCCAGCGGGTACTTTATGACAGTAAATAAAAATTTCATTACCTGTTATTTGTGTTTCAAATAATCTTTTCCCATGTGTCTGATTCTGCTGATTAGTGTAATGTTCGGTGTGATGTTATGTGGTTGGTCGTCCAAAAATGGTGTTAAACTGCAGATTTATCCATTTGTTAGTATTTTAAGCATCTCATATGTTCCTGTAGTCTGATTCCCAGATTTCTTTTTGTTTTTCATATATATACTTCATTAAAATTGGAACAATTGATTTTGTAAATTACAGCGTTTTTGTCTTGTGGCATAGGGTCATTAATTCTATTACAAAGTAATTTCTCTATGCTAAATTTGTTCTGTGGTGCTAGGCTAATGTTGTGTTTCATGAAAATCTTTATAAATTTGTAAAATGCTTTTGGATGGTATGTGAATTTCTTAAATTTCAATTGATTTTCCTCTTTTTCCAGATTGTGGTATCTTTAAATATCAGAAACATAAAAGATACCACATATTCAAAGGTAAATAGATATAAATATGAAGTATGGTATTCTCCAACTTCTTGTGCTCTCTCTTATTGACCTTTATCTAAAAACAGATTTTTGGGAGATATAAAATACTTGTTTACACTGAAATTTTGATACAGAAACGTTTGGATGAAATATAAATATGAAAAAATAAAAACAGAAATAAGTTAATTCTAGTGTTTTATAAGCAATTGTAATTGTACAGATGATGTTACTACTTTTTGAAAAAGTAATTTGTAATTGTAATTGAGTGACATATATTTCAGGTAACTGTAATTAACCATGTCTTTTTCATTGTACTGTACCCATTAGAGTTTATATCTATGTTTGCAGGTTGAATGGCCTGCTGCTGAAAGAGCCAGTAATGAACAACTTTTTGAAAGCATTTTCAAGTATATCTCAGCCTCATTTATTACTTAAGCATTATTTTGAATCTCTTAATAACCTGCTGACAGATAAGAAAGCCAGCTCATCCAAGATAAATCATGTGTATGATTCAATGATGAGTGCAGCATTTCCACAAAACCTGCATGGAAAGGTATTTGATAAATTAAAACCATATGAAGCAAAACTAAAGCAGCTGAAGCCCAAAATTATAGGTAGGGTTAAGAGTTGCTTACAGGATCTGTCAAATATTCTTGGGAAGCTGACTGCAGAAAGAACTCGTACGTCAGTACTTCTTAAAGATTATAGTCCATGGCTAAATGATTTTCAAGCAAGCAGATATTCTTTTGAACTGGAAATACCAGGACAGTATACAGGAGAGAGCAAACCTTTGTTGGAAAAACACATCAAGATATCCAGCTTCAAGGAATCGGTAAGTACTAATGTTCTTTCTTTATTCCCTATGTGATACATAGTATTGTATTAAACTAATCCCCCCAGGGGCTAGCTCATTTCTTGTGAATACAAGTATGGCAATCCTGGGTGCCCGAGTCACTCATCCCCATCGTCATCATTTCATATTCATATCATTGTAGGATAAGGTTTCTTCCTCTTCTAGGCCTATTGCATTTCTCTCACACTTAAGAACCTTAGTTTTATTAACTCCTGATTCACCATCAGGGATCTTTCCTATCTCCGTGGTACTGTCCCTTGGTTTCAGCGCAGCTTCCAACTTGTGTGCTCACCGGAGGTCTTAGGCATGAAGGTTGAGTGGACCCTCCTTACTGCCCCTTTTGTGCAACACTAGGTGTGAAGCCGTACCATAGTCACGTCACCCACGTAGCTCCGATGGGGCCGGGTCCTCTCGGGGATCTCGGCGGGCACGGATCGCTGGGATGTGCGGAGGTACCTGATGTGTTACTGCTGTAAACAACCTCAAGTGCCCTGAATCCTCGTTCACGCCTTTGAGGCAGCATGGCCTAAAGTGGGGAGCCATTGGGGGTTATTCCAATTTTAGGGGCATAAAGTCGGGCCTGCCTATAGTGAATCTATCGCATACCGGTAAGTCGTGATAGGCGGAGGGTAACTCTCCGACATACTCTATGAGATCGGAGCTGAAGCGGGTTGCCAGACAGGCACAGACTGGAAGATTTTGGTGTCTTTTTTGTTTCAGGCTAAAGTCGACAATACCGGAAGGGGAACTTTTCTATATGGATGCATTGCGCTCCACCACAACCTCCATGGAGATTTCTCTACACTCATTAAACGCTGCCGGATTATCAAAACAAATGTGATGCCATTGTCATTTGGTAGTTATCTGGTCATCACGACAGAGCAAAGTGACATTTCTGAAGGTTAATCTATTTATTATACAAAAAGGCCTTGATTCAATTGCTGTTGCTGTTAACTCCTGTATACGTTTACGTAATGGCTCTTTCTTGGTCCAGACAAAGATCCTCCTGCAGGGGTCTGTTCTCCATGGGTATCATATCCGTTTGGAGAAACATAGCACCCTTAACAGCTCCCGTGGTGTAGTCAATTCATTTAGCCTCGATGGCATGACAAATGCAGATATTTTGCAGTATTTTTTTCGAACAGAGAGTAACGGCGGCTCAGAATGTGTTCTCTAAGCACGACAGTGCTGTGGTAGAAACTCATGCCGTGTTTCTTATTTTCGAGGGTGTCATTCTTCCCTGACATCTTAGGACAGGTTACGAGCGAATTAGCCTTCGGCCGTATGTCCCGCGATGTTTTAAGTGCCAGCGTTTTGGCTACATGCAGGTCTCATGTAAAAGCAACCCTCCAACTTGTGGTAAAGTGACTCATCATAACGTCTGTAACTCCCCACCTTGCTGTGTTAATTGTAAGGGCTCACATTTTACGTCCTCTTTTGCTTGTCATGTGCTTCAAGATGAAAAGGAGATCCAAAAGCTCCAGGTCAAGGAAAAACTCACCTTCTCCGAAGCCCGGAAGTGTTTCCAAGTCAGCCAACCAGCTATCCTGCGTTCTGGCACCTATAGTTCTATTGTTGCTGCTGCTGGTGCGCCAATACCTAAAAAGGATGCTCCCACTCAGACCTGGACGATGCGTACCTTTGCACCCAGTTACTTCCATCCGTACCCAGCACCAGCACCCAGATGGTTCAATCTAGTAAGTCTGATAAGTTGGCTACTCCGAAAGTTAAGACCCAGACACCAGAGAAGTAGATTATTAATAGAAGTGTTAGAAATTATTTTGTAAAAGTTCCACCACCCCGTGCAGGGTGGAAGACGGCTTAACTTTCTCCTCCTCGGAGGTCTCTGTCCCTAGTTGCAACTGGGACTCACTGCGCTCAGCGGCATTCTTCAGCCCTGACAATGCAGAACTGATTCGCAGTCTTCGAATTGGGTTCTGCCGAAGAGCCTGAAAGACCTCCCTGTGAGAAACCTATGGAACAAGAAGTGCTCCACTCTGAAAGTCAGAGCCCAACTGGTGGAAAAATGGTCAAGCTGATTCGCCAAACTAAGTAGATGGTTTATTCCTGTAATATTTTCATCTGGCCATGCTAGTGTGGAGTATACGTGGTATCTGAAAGCATAGGGCTGAACAGTAACAGCTTTTGTCTTCTTACTCCCCACAAATGATCCGTTTGCAGGAAACCCAGTTGCGCCCCCAAGATCCTTTTGCACTTGGGAACTATACCCCTGCGCGCATTGACATTGTGCCGATGGAGGGTACTTCTGCATGGACATGTCATGATGTTATTCCGTTGTGACGTTTATTGTCGGATCATTCCTCTGACTACGACCTTGCAAGCTGCAACCAATCAACTGTTGTTTCCTGGCCTTTCCTTCTCTATCTGTTCATCATTCTATGTAAACCCAATGTTTCCCGTCAATCTCAATGACGTAGTCCAAGTCTTATCACAACTCCCCTACACCTTTTCTTCTGTTGTGAGATTTTAATGCCCACCATCCATCATGGGGATCACTTAAATCTTGCGCGAGGGGAACCCCCCTTGCAGATATTTTCGATATTCGCTCACTTATTCTTCTGAACACTGGCGTACCAACTTTTCTTTCTGACTCTTCTGGCACATTTTCTCACCTGGATATCGCTATCTGCTTTGCAGATATCGTTATCTGATTTTTCAGTGGCATGTCTTTTCTGACACCTACTCCAGGGATTATCTCCCTTGCGTTGCTCGTCTTTCGCATCACATCCCACGCTTCAGAACATCTACGTGGAAGCTACGTGAGGTGAATTGGGACCTTTTCCGCCGCTTTGCATCTTTCGATGCGCGTTCTTTTAATTCTCTGAATGATATGGTGCATTATTTAACCTCCACGCCAATATCTGCCGCCGAACGAGTATTCCCCGTTCGGCCTCCCACATGAGAAAAATATGTGCGTAGGCTTTTAACGCCCGCTTTTACTACATACGGCACCGCAGGCGGTGACACTGATGATACATGAGATGAGTATGGAGCACCGGTGGAATGAGATGGAGAAAACCCGCCCCAGCACCGTGTTGTCCACCACAAATCTCACTTTGCGGTCGCCTGGGATCGGACCCGGCCCGCCTTGGTGAGAGCCAAGCGGTCTAACCACTGAGCCACGGCGCGGCCACGAGACAAATACATCTCCCTTGGTGGGCTACTGCCTGTCGGGATGTTGTTTGGTCACCCATCCTTGACAATCTTATTTCATTTAAACAGGTGCGTGCCAGGGCTCGTCACATAATTCAAGATAGCAAGAAGGCACTTGGTCTCGTTTTGTTCAATCATTTAATCGTTTATCCCCTTCATCCTTAGTGTCGGATAAACTATGGGTTTGTAATGGTACGGTGTCACATTACGCTGTGTTTGGCTTTCACGTTTCTAATGATACCGTTGTGGATCCGGCTGCCGTAACTGATACTCTTGGTGCTGCATTCGCAGCCAGTTTCAGCTCCACGCAATATTCAGCGAGCTTCGGGATTCTAAAAGACAGGAAGTGTTACAATGAACTTTTCAGTCTGCGGAAGTTGGAGTTCCACTCCCGGGCCGGATTCTGCTCATATGACCATGTTGCAAAACCTTTCAGCAAACTTTTCTTTCTCCAAGTGTATAGCCGCATTTGGCTAAATGGCTATTTTCCTTCAGCTTGGCGCGAAGCCACCGTTGTCCCTATTCTTAAACCTGGTAAGGATTCCCAACTACCTTTCAGCTACCGGCTTATCTCTCTCACCAGTTCACCACCGAAAGCATCTACTGCAAGAACATGTGAACCGGTAATATATAATGTATCGCCAAGGAAATTTAAGGCCTCTTATGACAAAACTGACTTCCTCAAGAAAAATAGTAAGACCAGTGAAAGGAAAGCAGCCAGCACAAAATTCCGCGAACATCTTCGTCAACATCTGAGGAACCATCTGGAGAGGACACCGATCGGCGACTTCCATCTTCGCCGGTCGTAGTTTCCGATCCTGTCGAGAGACTCGATTCGAAGTTACCAGTACGGAAGCCGTCCTCCTCCATTGAGGATGTGGGGCGGGTAGATCCTGTCCTCACTCCCAAACGACAGTGAGGAAAAGGCAGGAAAAACCTGCTGAAAGTGCTAGCCCAGCCCCAAAGGAAAGGAACAAATTGGTTCGACCACCACTGGGCAGGTAGCTTTTGTCATGGCCAGTTGATATTGAAAGTAGTAATTTTTATACCTTTTTGTATTTTATTGGTACTTAGTTTTTTTTAATTGTTTGTTTACCCATTTGCACTTATTTATTTTATTGTTATTTTGTTTTGGTCTGTTTTTTAAATCTTGGATAATTTATATCTGGCTATTGCCATGAATTAGTTTTTGTAAGGGCGCTGATGACCGCTGCAGTTCGCCCTTATACACATATCATCATCATCATCATCATCATCATCATCATCATCATCATCATCATCATCATCATCATCTCTCTCACCAGTTATATTTACGGAACAATTGTCACAGCGCTAACAAAGCTGTTCAATTTCTGGCATTTCACCAACCTGTTTTCTGAAAATGTTAACAAGAGACTTGTAAATATTGCAGCTTTAGAAGACTATGAATGAGTCGTATTTTCTGAACGTACTTCGATGCGCTTTTGTTTTCATTTTCGTCTGCACATTGTAACGATATGTTTTAGTTATAACTTTTTATATGAATATTGTTTTCTGATATGACTTAGTAGGTCATGTAATGACATATTAAAAACAAATATATGTGTAATTTTGTGATTGGCCGTAGTAATAATTGTATTACGTAATGCGGTAACGTAGCAGTACATCGGCCAATTACAAAATTAATAGATGAGTAAGGATAGTTACGGAAAATCAATAATCTTGAGAGAGATATATGTTCTTCAGTCTTGTTTCATGACGAGGGAAAAATGTCGCAGTGAATATAAAAGTTTTGTAACGGAAAGTTAATAACCTTCAAAAAGAGTTATTCGTATTTGTAATAGTAGTAACGAGTGAATTGTAATTCAGATTATACAATTAAATAATATATTACGAAATCAGAGTCCTGTAACATTTTATTTCTGTCACCAAAAATCCACACCTAAGAAAAGATCTCATTACTCTTATTTAATCAAATCTCGACCTGGATCTTCCAAACAGTCGGCATGCTTCCTATCTGCTGTGAGTGGAGGAATAACGCCACACGTTTGGCTCCTGAACGTGTGACTCGATTAAGATGGAGAGAGCTTAAGCTGGAAAAAAACGTCACAAATTTGGCGCTCAACGTGGGGCGCCAAATTTGTGGCATTTTTTCCTCCACTCGCAGCAGATAGGAAGCACGCAGACTGTTTGGAAGATCCAGGTCGAGATTTGATTAAATAAGAGTAATGAGATCTTTTCTCATGAAAAGTTTATATGACTCCGATTTCGTAATATATTATTTAATTGTATAATCTGAATTACAATTCTCTCGTCACTATTACGAATACCGAATAACTCTTTTTGAAAGTTATTAACGTTCCGTTACAAAACTTTTATATTCACCGCGACATTTTTCCCTCGTCATGAAACAAGACTGAAGAACATATATCTCTCTCAAGATTATTGATTTTCCATAACTATCCTTACTCATCTATTAATTTTGTGATTGGCCGATGTACTGCTACGTCATCGCATTAGGTAATACAATTATTACTACGGCCAATCACAAAATTACACATATATTTGTTTTTAATATGTCATTATATGACCTACTAAGTCATATCAGAAAACAATATTCATATAAAAAGTTATAACTAAAACATATCGTTACAATATTAGCTGACAATATAGCGGGTGAACAAAATCGTAATAGAAGCCGTGGGACAAATTTCTCATCAATGGAGAAGAACTGTTAATATTGATGACGAAGTATAAGGATATCACGGGAAATAAGAGGACGGATGCGGTGAATGCAAAAGAGAAAGATGTCACGTGGGCAAAGATTGGAAAGGAATTTAATTAAAATGCATGTGTCACTACTGGAAGCACGAAACAACTTGCCCGCCTTGGTAGCGTGGTGTCTGTCTCACCTTCAAGAGGTCCCGAGTTCGAAACTCAGGTTTTTTTTTTTTTTTTTTTTTTAATTTTACGCCCTCCAACGTTGTCATATCGGACGATGAATTGAATGGTTGGGTGGGTGAAATGATTCTCAAATGAGTCCAGGGTCCATAGAGCTTAGAGTTACCCGACATTCGTCTTTCAGGATATGGGAAAACCCCGGAAAAACCCTTATCCAGGTAACTCACCCTGACCGAGATTCGAATGTCGGGTAACTCTAAGCTCCATGGACCCCGGACTCATTTGAGCATCATTTCACCCATTCCATTCATCGTCCGATATGGCTTAACGTTGGAGGACGTCAATTTCAAAAAAAAACAAAAAAAACAAAAACGAAACAACTTCATCAGTTATTATGTACATTTAAAACGAGGTGCGAAAAAGGACAGAAGCGACGAGTGACTTGAACGTTTCAAGACGTGAGGTGAACAGTTTACTCGTATTATCCACATAATTCAGTGAATTATAAAATCGCAAAGTTATTAATATTTGAAGCAAAGGCGATATCAGCATAT
Source organism: Mantis religiosa (assembly GCA_030765055.1). Taxonomy (NCBI): domain Eukaryota; kingdom Metazoa; phylum Arthropoda; class Insecta; order Mantodea; family Mantidae; genus Mantis; species Mantis religiosa. The sequence continues at coordinate 190,235,861 of CM060949.1, read as the reverse complement.
TCCTTTTGATGCATGTTCTAACATCAGTAGTACGTAAATTTAAAACGAGGTGCGAAGAAGGACAGAAGTGACGAGTGACTTGAACGTTTCAAGACGGGAGGTGGACAGAGTATTATGCAATAATTCGTGAATCATAAAATCGCAAAGCTATTAATACTTGAAGCGAAGGTGAGATCGGCATTCGGTGCATGTTCTAACCTGTCTTGTACTTCCGCAATAACCTTCATAGCAACTTGTTTCGACAGTCTATACCTCTGTAGGAAATCTTCTAACAGCTCCTCATTATCATTTCTCTTCGTAGGCCGTACTCTATTACAATGCCATTTAGATTGCCTAACAAAAGCTGCGTTCATGCCCGCCATCTTGACTACTTACAATTGTTAAGGACTTAACAAAAAAAACATGACTTTTTAGTTTAACAAAATATTTAATACGAGTGTTAAGCTAACACTTGTTGGTGAAATGCAATTTTTATTATAGCTATTGCTAAGTAGACTAGCACTTGTGTTAAGTCTTAAACATCTTTTGGTGAAATCAGGCATGAGTCTCGGAGTCTTCTATCGAACATCCAGTGCAGTTTTCGTTGTCACCTTTCCACGGTTGACTATTTAGTTTCCCAGATCATAGATAAATGCCTGTCTGAGAAAGTACCAAACCTTGCCGTGTTTTTTTTTACCTGGGGAAGGCGTATGACACTTGTTGGAGATACGGTATTCTCGTACCCTGTACCCTCCACGATTGGAATTTTCGCGGTCGTCTCCCTCTCTTTCTTCCAGAGTTTATGAAGGACCACAACTTAATTGTACCCCTGGGCTCAGTTTTATCACGGTGTTTTACTCAAGAGAATGGAGTACCGCAGGGCTCGCTATTAGAGTCACACTCTTCGCAGTAGCAAACAATCCTATCGTCAACTGTGCTTCTCCCAGCATGTCATCGTCTTTAGTTGTGAATGATTTTGCCATCTACCTTAGTTCTCACCGGACTTGTCTTCTTCAGCGCGGTCTCCAAAACTGTCTAGACCGGCTCTACAGTTGTAGTCTTACATCTGGCTTTACATTTTCCACCGCGAAAACCATTTGCGTAAATTTCTGGTGCCGGAGGACTGTTCCTGCGCCCAATTTATATCTTGGACAGGATGCCCTCCATTTTGCGGATGAGGCAAAATTCTTAGATGTGATTTACGATAGGAAACTTCAGTGGATCGCCAGTATGCAGTTAGCTCCTCGGCTTTACACCTCCAGCGTTCGCTTCCGCTCTCTTCTTCGGCAATTGGATGTCAGATTATTGCCAGCTCTTCCTAGGGGAAAACCTCGTTATCCTTCCTGGATATGCATTGAGGCCCATTGTCATCTTGTCTGAAAGATGCAACCCCTATGCCAGGGTATCGATCCACCTTTTTAGATCTTTAGACATAGCTCGGGGACTGCAATTTTATTTGCACTGATGATTACAGAATTTGGAGTCGCATGTTCTTTTGTTCTTGGACATTAGATGTTTTCTTTTCATTTACCGGCGGAATGTTAGATTTTTACCGCTAAGCGTTTTACGCTTTACCAGACAATTTAATATATTGAACGGCTTTGTATGCGTACTTGTGAGACTGCACTGACTCCCTGATTACATTTCAAAGCCTCCAGACACTGTACAATTACCATCCTCATGTGCAGCGCATTTTGGATGGAGTCCACCATCTGGGCCTTTCTGGCACCAGGATCACATTTGTGTGGATGCCAGGTTCAAGTTGGTGTGTTTGGAAATGAGACTGCAGATGATGCAGTAAGTATCATCTGGTACTTTTACTCCTATTATTCCCTCTACTGATTTTGCCTTTTTTACACCAAGTTGATGAGTTGTCTGCTCTAAGTGGGAATAAACTTTGGGATGTTAAACTGCTTCCAGTTGCCTGGGTCTCTTCTTGTCAAGTTGCCAGACAGAAAGAGGTTATTTTAGTGCGTTAACATGTCAGACACTGTCATTTTATCCAGTCACTTGTTATGTGGTGACGTGGCACCACTGTGTGATCACTGTGATGTATCCCTAAATCACATTTTAACCATGTGTCAGTTTTTAGCCTCATGATGTGCCAGCCTGTCGCTGCCAGCTACTCTTTCTGCTATATTGGTAGATGGTAACCATGCTGTAGTAGGCCTGCTTTCTTTTATCTGGCAAAGTGGTTTCTGATGCCTCTTCTAACCTATTTGAGGCACCTTTTGGTTGGTTTTATCTTCGTCCACTTTGTGTTTCAACTTATTTTACCTTTGCTTATGTTATCATCTGTCTTCTATTGTGACTGACATGGGACTTTATTGTTTTATGGTGTACTTTTAGCCATTTATTGAACTCCCAGTCCCATATGATTGTAAGATTTTAGTGTATTAGTTTTAACTGTACAGAAATCTTAATGTTGTCAAGGCGCTGATAACCTTAGAAGTTGTGAGCCTTTAACTGCACTCCTACTACTACTACCATTAAGCTAACAGTTGTGTTATGATTTGAATCAGGAGCAGTTATATGTAAAATTTGTTCACATACATATAAACATGTGAATATAAGGAAATTTAACAATTTCATGAAAAGCTAAAACCTGTAGAAGGTTGAAATTCTAAAAGCAAGTGACTGAAAAGAGAAATGTAATTCGGAGGGTAATGGGAAACAAATAAAAAATGTTTTCAACCTTTAAAATTTCTGTAAACAGGAAGATTGTCATAATTTTACAGTGATACACTGGTAGCAGAGAATATGTGCCTATTTGTACAGTGAAACCAGTGAAGCATAAAAGTTAATGGACCATTACTTTAGACATTACTTTAAGCGTAAAAATTGCCGTATTCCAACTTCAGTTCTTACACCAGAACTTACTGGAACATGTTCTCTCAGGCTTCCGCTGCCACCTTTATAAATATCTTGGCTATCCGGTTTTTCCCATGTGATAATTTGATAAAAACCAACGTTTTGACCTTCCTGTTGTCATCTGTTTTCCCTAAATATTACCTCAGTTTGGTGAAATAGTATGGTGTGTTTAGTTTCCTGACATATAGGGCTACAACTGATTTTTGTATGCTCCTATAATCATTCCTTCACAATATGGCCCAGTGGGATGTATATTAATAAACTTTGAGGGATGGCTATATGAAAAATAAAAATGAAAGAGTAGTTGTCACATCACATTTCTTTTCTGCATTGCAGTGATGTTGCAGTGCAGAGAACACTTGGGGTATTGGAGCTCACTTTCTCCTGCTGCAATGCAGAGAACACCTGACCAATCAGAGCTCACCTCTTCCCCTCTGTCCTTATAAAAACTGACAATTCACAGGAAGCGGCACAGTTTGCTCTTTAAGATGGCCATGACAGGATGGTTGAAACATTGGTTTTACTAAATATGACATGGTAAAAACCGGAAAGCCATGATATTTTCAGGAACATGTTACAGAGACTATTGTCTTTATCATCAGCTTGGATTTACTGCTGTACTTCTCCTGTATCTTGTAGATGGTGTTATGACTAGACGAACTGCATGATGATATCCTTTCATATGAGACAAAATTCAAGACGTAAGTTTGATTTGTCATGAAAATAACTGAAATTTATGGTATTTTAATCAAAATCAGTAGGCATTTAGGTTAATTGATGGAAATTAATCATTTTTTCACACTAGCCATATTAGGCTAAGGTTTTAAATAGTCAACCTGAAAAATTCAATTTCATTGCTGGGATTTGAACCATGGATCTCCTGGTTTCTGTACAGTCGCTCTAACGATTGAGCTACCACGGCCAATGTGCCGTCCTGACATTAAATTCTCCAATTGACTCATATATTTTCCTGGTAAACCACTAGGGGCTCTCGTATTCGAGATACACCGTTTGTGGCAACTTTACAGTCGCTCTAACCCATTGAGCTAGCATGGGCAATGTGCCATCCTGACATTAAATTCTCCCATTTACTCATATATTTTCCCAGTAAACCACTAGGGGCTCTCGTATTTGAGATACGCCGTTTGTGGCAACCTACTGTCATAAGTACTTGAGTCCCAGGTTTCATCATTTAACTCTTATTTAGTTAATTGATGGAAATTTATCATTTCTTCACACTAGCCATTAAGGTTTTAGTTAGAGTCAACCTGAAAAATTCAGTGCCATGGCCGGGATTTGAACCATGGATTTCTTGGTTTCCGCCCAGTTGCTCTAAACCATTCAGCTACCATGGCCAACGTGCTGTCCTGACATTAAAATCAACCAAGTTTGATATTTAGCCAAATTTTCATTTTTGGGTTATGGTGTTCACACACAGACACACACAATCTTCAGCATTTAAGAGTTTAATGCTATAAGTGGAAACACAATCACCTTATTTTGCTAGGTGATATCTTGCCTAAATATGTACTTTTTAGTAAAGTTTTTGTTGCTGTTACTTGTACTAGCAAATCCACTGGTTTCTACTATTGTACAAATTGAGAGTTACAATTATGAAAATTTTACAATAAAGATAATTGCTTTTTTGTTTTTATAGGTTCTTGTGTTGAAATCAATACGACTTCCTTTGAGAATAACAATACTAGGAAATGATGCCAAAGAGTATAATTTCTTAGTCAAATTTGGAGAAGACCTGAGGCAAGATGATAGATTGCAGCAGCTTTTTAAGCTCATGAATAAAATTCTTGTTCAGGATCAAGCTTGCAGAAATAGAAATCTGTCCATTAGAACTTATCAGGTAAGAGCTATAGAAACTCTTTGGTGTAGACAGCTTTCTTAAAGTTTATTCACCTGCAGAAGCACTGTAGCACTGAAGTTTGTTGCATTTAATGTTTTTAAAATTGTCATGCCCTGAATGTATAGATGAGCCAAAGGAACATGTCATACTGTTTGTTGTGTGGAAGAAATAAGTTGAAATAAACACTCATATAGCTTCATTGTAGCTTATTAACTAGAAGCTATTTTGTAATGTTTTTCTGCATCCTCAGCTACAGTAACATTGACCAAACATTGCAGGGACATGGTAGGAGGACAGTGTGGGAATTAGCCTTGTACAAGACAAATGTGGCAGCTTAAGTTTCATTATGCTATAAACTGTAAAACTTAATTTTCTTTAATTTATCGGCTGTAAAAATTATAATGTGATTCATAGCAACATCAGGAATTAAATGCAGTATTACCTCTCTTTAACACTTTCCAGGGCACCCAGGGAGTAGTGGTGTGAATAGAGAGAAGGTGTAAATTAGGAGAAACTACATGCATAGGTAAAAATGTTGGAAGAAAGACGCTAATATTAAAAGGCTTGTGAGATCATACTTAGAGACTTGAAGCTTTCCCGGTGTTTATTATGAATGATTTCTTCTCGGGAGATCAGCCAGGTAAGTGCTAAATCGCTGTCCAAGCTTTCGACGACGCATTCTGTCGCCATCATCAGGGACACAGCAAGCTTACAACCAGTCCCCTGATGATGGCGACAGAGTGCGTCGTCGAAAGCTTGGACAGCGATTTAGCACTTACCTGGCTGATCTCCCGAGAAGAAGTCATTCAGATCATACTTAATTAAAACTTAAAACTTCACTCAGCACACTATTGAAAACAATTTTTTTGGGATTGTCCCAGTCCCATCCTCAGCTGATTGGCAACTGACCACTATCTTCACAATCAGTTGATGTGTGGATCTGTTGTAATTGGCTCCCTTTCTTGGAAAAGTTTGTATATAAGTCCATTAGACCACTTACCAATGACACGTCAAAATTTAAAATATGTGGAATGTCTTTTACAATAAAAATATTCTCCCATGTTGCAAGTTCAAGTTTTGTTATTAATGGTTTCAGTAATTTAATCTTCTCTCCAATCGCTAGTCACCAATCAGCTGAGGATGGGAGTGGGACAGTCCTGAAAATGTTACTGTTTTTTGTGACAGAGTGAAGTTTTAAGCTTTTGATGTGAAATAGCTTCACTTTTAACAACACTTTCATTCATAGCTTTCAACAAGGTTAATGTTTCCCAAATGCACATGGTTAAAAATTATAGAACAATTTGTTTTTCCTAGTATTGATCTCAAATATCCAGTGTAAACTAATTGGTTATACTACATTGCCTTTGTAATTAAAATTATTCACTGGTAGGAGAAGGCCAGTTAAGTATTATATGATGCCTACAATATTTTAATTTAGTTATTTTTTATAGTATGGAATTACCTAAGATGTAATGAATACTCCTTCTCTATGTGAAAATTTAAATGTTAATAAACAGTCAAGTACAGCCATTGTATCTCTGGCCCTGACGTTTTGCTGTTGTAAGAGGTGGAGGGGGAAGGTTAATAATACCGACGTACAGAAATGAGCAATTGAAAACATATACTCAAAATTATCTTTAGAATGAAAACATAGGACTATATAAGCTTTAAAACATTGAAATCCAACTTGCAATTTCATTATCTTGCAAGAAATTCATTACAGCACCACTGTATTTGAATATTTCTTTCACATCTTTTACTCGCACTAACTGCATATGTTAGTAGTACTGGGAATCTGTACATCCGAAGTTGTGGTCTGCTGGCACCAATCAGCATTGTCACTGCTAGGCATGGCTTCCATATCCAACACCTTGTTGCCAGTTTAATTTTGTTTGGACCATGTGAATTCCGATTTTTAGTGTCTGTAAATGGTATTATTATTGCTATTATAATAATATGGCTACTGGTTTGTGAAATATGCAAATGCATGAAATATTTAAAATACACATTGTTCCTCTGCTTGAAATTCCCGCTAAAGAACTGGCAACAGCCTACTTCCCCCTCTCGGGAAATGTCAGAGCTGGAGAACGGCTGGCCCAACTGTATGTATGTATGTAGTATAGAACTAACAATATGAATGAACTTTTATACCAGAGTAAAAAAGTTTATTACTTCCTACCAAAATAATCCTAAATGGATTTCTGTTTCCTTTCATTTCTTATATCTTTTATTTTCTTACAATTTCATACTCATTATCAGATTTTTACCCTCTCAGCTGCAGCGGATAAGTGTCTATGCAAAACTTCTACTGTTGCACATGCCTCAAGCCCAGTAGTCATCACTTTACTTTACATTCTTCATCATTGATGGTGGATTAGACTGCCTTTTGTTCCGTGACAAACTCCTTTACATCTCTTTCCTCAGTAGTAATCTTGATGTCACCCACCTGTAATAATTCCTTGTATCTAACTTTGCTACAGAAACATCTTAAATTAATTGGGAGTCGATTAATAACACAACACTGAGTGTTGTTTTGTGTTATTAATCGACTCCCAATTAATTTAATTTATACAACAACACTGTTTTCAACACTTCCATGAAAGGATTTAGAAACATCTTAGTTCTAATTGGTCCTTCTGTGCACTCGTGATGACTGTTATAATGCATCTATTCCCTGTCATTCATTTAAAACTTTTGCCACATGGTATGATTAGTGCAAATTAGTGCAATAACGTGAAATTAAGCAAATCTACATTTATAGTGCTTTGTTTAGTCATAAAGATAGCTCAGCCAAATGAAAATCTGAGTGAACTCAAGAACTTCATAAAACTGAAAATCTGAGGGTTTTAATACATTGTGAACGTGGAAAATCTAAAAGACCAAGAAAAGAGTCGCCAATGATATTGTGACTTAAACCAGTTTTTAAACTGTTACTTCACTTATTATGTTCTACTTTTGGCAACAAAAGTAGGACAATTTTAGGGAGGGGGGCAGGTATTGTGACTTTATGGGTTCGTAGAATTAAAAGGCCGAGTTGCAAAAATTAAAAATCTCCTTTATTTTCGTAGAAATACTCTTATAGATTACAGCAGCATTACATTACGTACACCAACAGTCTACCAAGGTCAATGACAATAACAGTGACAGCTGATTACATTAGCTCTCATTTCACAACAATACTCTTGTTACACAACTGTCTTTACAACACTCAGCTGTTCTCTGCTTACTCTGTTTACAACGTGCAACTCAACACCTGGCCAGTCGTCGCCTCTTTAAATATCTGCATTGATAATTCGAGATTGTTCTAAACTAAACCAGAACCCGAACAATCTCTATCAGTCCAGAAATTTCCATTTATCTCAGTTTGTTTGCCTCGGCAGACCCTTATCTGCCTGTTATCTTTGTCCGCGGGCTCTTGGTTTTCACACTGCCTGTCTATCACTTTCTTTTGTGTAAACAAGCCACGTGATCTTAGATGCGGATTCGCGACACTGCTCCCTCCTCAAGGCTGGTCGTCCCGAACAGCACCATCGTAGCGGGCCAGACGATCCAGGTGTACCACCAACATCTTCCTTCGGGGCACCTTCTGGATGCGGTAGACCACGTCGTTGATCCTCTTCACAACCCGGTATGGTCCTTGCCACGGCTGTTGAAGTTTGTCGATTGTTTGGTTTGCTCCCAGGTGTCCTCCTGAAGTACCGGCGTGCACTTACCCTAAGACCTCCGGGATCTTACTTGGGGAAGTACCAACTGTTGTCTCTGCGTCTTCCCATCGGGCGATTCCCATACCCGGAACAGCACGCCCTCTCTGATCTTCAGTGAGTCCCATTGGGCCCAGTACGACTTACAGGTGGTGCTCCTCGGTGCGATGTCCTCCCAGGCTGGTCTTGTCCCTGCCTCTGCTTTCCTCAAGAGTAGTCCCAAGTCCGTGTCCGCCAGCTGCCCCCTCCTTAGGCCTGCGCTATTCCAGCCATCCAGACTACTCGAACTGATGCGGCACGCTCCTTCTGTTCCACTCTTGGGCATTGGCCGCACTCCTCTGGGTAGGGTCTTTGGGACATGAGGTCTGCGTTACCGTGGTTCTTCCCTCTTCGATGTTCAGAGGCGAAGTCGTACTCCTGCAGCCTCTGAACCCAACGTGCTGTCTGGCCTTCCAGGTTTCTAAAGTTCAGTAGCCAGGTTAGGGTGGAGTGGTCAGTCCTCAGGTGGAATGGCTGACTGTACAGGTACTTGTGGAAGTACTCCAAGGTCTTTACTACCGCCAGTAATTCTCGCCGGGTGACGCAGTAGTTCTTCTCTGCCTTGGCTGAAGACGCGCTGGTATCGTTTCAGCAGTTGTCGAACCTTCTCGAGCTGTTCTGCGGTCAGGTGATCGGCCGCCCTCTCCAGTAAGCCTTCCAGCCGGGGCCCCAGGTGTTGCGTTGGCACCGGCTCCTGTGTCTTGTCGTTTGCTGTCACGATGACCACGGGCTCGCACGTCCCCATCTCCGTTCCAGCCTGGACGTCGTGATCGATGTCCGCTAGGTTAAGCAGCCTCACTGGCACCTCTCGGCACGGCAACAATGTTCTTCATTCGCTGTCCTTCCAGTCGCGCCGTCACCACCACCTCCTTTCTCGCGGGGACCCACGTCTTCCTTCAAGATGACCCTGCAGTTTCCAAAGCGTTCTTCGGGTTGCCGGAGTATGACCTCTTCTCCATTGAGCCGCAGGACCTTCCTGCCGTCGTCGACCGTCGCCTCGTGGCTCCTGGGGGCATCCAGTTCCTCAGCCACCTCCACGACGAACACCCACTGACGCACGGCACTCCATCCCAAGGTCAATGCAGCAGGGCCTCCCTCTCCACGGTCAAGGTTTCGCCCGATGCCGTCACTAGCTGATATGGTCGGCTCGGTTTTCTCGACGGCGAACCCCTGGCTACGTCGCGTATGATGACGGTCATGGCTGCCCCGGTGTCTACGAGCACGCAGCACGGCTTCCCTCTGCGATGAGGCTGTCATCCATCCGTCGGCTGACGGCGCGCAGTGTCACTCGAGGAGATGGTGTAGACGGTGCCGACGTGCTCCTTGCCACCCCGGGCCTTACTCGTTCTTCCGGCTGCTCTTGCTGGTGTCGGTCATCTTCGCGGTCATCGTCGCGGCCAAGTTGCTATTTGCAGCTTCCGTCTTCGTTGTTAATTCGATCTTCATTTGTTCCATCTTCTCGGTGATGTCGTCGTCCCGCTTCCTGACACAATTGTGACTTGTGGATTTGTAGAATTAAAAGGCAGAGTTGCAGAAATTAAAAATCTCCTTTATTTCCGTAGAAATACTCTTATAGATTACAGCAGCATTACGTTACGTACACCATCAGTCTACCAAGGTCAATGACTATGACAGTGACAGCTGATTACATTAGCTCTCGTTTTACAACACTCTTGTTACACAACTGTCTTTACAACACTCTCAGCTGTTCTCTGCTTACTCACTCTGTTTACAACTTGCAACTCAAGACCTGGCCAGTCATCACCTCTTTAAATATCTGCATTGATAATTCTAGATTGTTCTAAACTAAACCAGAACCCAAACAATCTCTATCAGTCCAGAAATTTCCATTTATCTCAGTTTGTTTGCCTCGGCAGACCCTTATCTGTCTGTTATCTTTGTCCGCGGGCTCTTGGTTTTCACACTGCCCTCCTATCAGTTTCTTTTGTGTAAACAAGCAACGCGATCGTAGATACGGGTTCGCGACAGTATTAATAATAAAGAAAATGTTAAAAAGTAGAAAAGAATGTAAGAAATATAGGTGAATATCTGGGGAAAGTTAGAGAGAAATGGTTAAGATTGATGAAGAATAACTAACAATCAAGGGCTGAAAAACTAGAATGAGGGATACAAGGGAGAGGAGGGTCATCAGTACATGGAAAACCAGGAGTTATGTGTGTTGAGATTGAGACTCGAGGCAAGCAGGTAGGAAGGGTATATTAGATCTGAATAAGTCATTTTGTTATTGTGTGAAAGAAATGTTACAAATACCAATGTATCAATGAAAACGTGTGGAAGAAAGATGAGAAAATAAATAGTAATGTTCTACTTTCATCTTCATCATCACATCACTTTTGTGTTGATGTAGCAGTGTAACAGAATATCCCTGACATAACCACTTTTACTGGGCAGTATACTCACAGGGGTGTTTAACATTTGTATATAATTCTGAGAGATAAGTAATGTTTCCTCTTTCCCTTGCTATACGTATATGTAAATCAGATTAAACTGTGTAAACATTTTTGCAACTAATTACACTGCTTTCTATTACTTATGTGCTTGGATAAACAATTTCCAGTGCTAGGAAATTAAAGCATGAACTGTTTGTTTAGGTAATACCATTTACATCCTGCCTTGGAATGATACAGTGGGTGGATGGCACAAAGATCTTGAAAAGTCTGTTGACGGATGTTATGAATGATGACGAGAGGAAAAACTTGTGAGTATTGCTATTTATCTCAAATTCTAATTGTAACCCAAATCACAGATATAAAAAATTTACTACTTGTGCAATCCTGCCTTCAATTGGCTTCAAATTTCTCCTTCCTCATCTCTTCTGTTGTTGTTGTTGTTGTTTTCAAATGCTAGGCTTTGTCAATGAAGCCATTAGCTCTCTTGCTCTCCAATATTTCTGTGTAGTGGGTCCGGCAGGTAGGGCTTCACAGGTTAAAAGATGTTCTTCAGTCATTTCCTCTTCTTTGTTGCTCAGAGGACAATTTGGACTTGTATAAATTCCTATTCTGTGTAAGTGTTTGGCCAAATAATCATGTTCCGTAAGTAATCTAAAATTTGCTACTGCAGCTTTACGTGGGATTTCTGGAATAATTTCTGGATTTTTAATTAAAATGTTCCATTTTTTATCTTTGGCTTTGTTAGATATTGATTAGTTTTGTTTGTTTTTATATTTGCTTTTGATTAATCTTTTTATGGATGTAAAGGGTAAGTTTTTACTTTTGTTCTGAATTAAATTTGCACCTTTTTGGGCAAGAAAATCAGCTGATTCATTTCCAGCAATTCCACAGTGTGCAGGTATCCATTGTAATATAATTCTTTTCTGTAGTTTTTGAAGTTGATAGATCATTTTGTGACATTCTTTAATTTGGATTGACCTCATTTTATATGAACTTATTGCACATAATGCTGCTTTAGAATCAGAAAGTATGACAGCATTTTTGAATTTATCTAATCTGTATAGAAGGTATTGGAGTGAAATATGAATAGCCGTTACTTCTGCATCAAAATTTGTTGTGTGGTATCCTGCTGGTTGATAGAATGAGAACAGTGCACACTTATATTGTTCACAGTTTCATCTCTTCTTACTCCATTTTATCCTCCGCATCTTCTTCATCTTCCTTCTTCTGCCGGTTGAAGTTTAATATCCTGTAATCTAGTACATCATATTGAATAATTACTGAATGAAATGATAGAAATGATGCTCAAATGAGTCTGGGTTTATAGAGCTTCAAGTTACCCAACATTTATCTCTGAAGAAACAAACTTATCCAGGTAATTCACCCTAATTGACATTCAAACTCGAGACCTTTTGAATGTGAGAAAGGCATGTTACCTCACATAACAGAGGTGGACTGATTTCTTCTTGTGAGTAGTTTTGTCTAAAAACCACATGGTTTACTAATCAGAGTGGATTGTTTCACATTACTCTAGAATTTGTAGTGGGCCAGGTTTACACTTGGAACTGTAAGCTTAGGAAGTACATTTCAGATAGGGTCCAAAACAAGTTCTAGGAAGGGAGTTGTACATCTCAGGTGTGTTAGTGTTGAATTAAAATCCTTTTCTTCATCCTTTCCTGTTTACTTAGAAACTGCTCTATAGTTTCTTATTAATAACTTCCTACTTCTCTGCACACAAGAATATAAACCAGGTTACCCTATATTAAATTATAGATGAGTTGTATTTTTTTACACATCAACTTCACTTACGTACCTATATTGAGGGCATGTTCCGTGAACTATTGTTTGCATCATCAGCTTTATTGCAACTCACAATATAATCATAATAAAATAAAACAGGAGTCACAATAGAGCTGATGATGCAAACAATAGTTCATGAAACATGTCCTCAATATAGGTACGTAAGTGAAGCTGGGTCGCCAGGCAAATACTGGGTAGGTTAATTACATCCCCCGAATTTATTGTCCCTCCATTTCATCTCCATTATCACTTCACTTCATATCTCATCTGGTGGTCTCTTTCAGGGTAGAAGTGCCAGCAAGTGTATCGGCCCTGTTGTGACTCCTTGGGCTAGCCGCCCTCTGCTCTCGCCTCATCCTTCCTCCTGAGGATGTCCCACTTGGGGCATAGGTGCAATAAACCACAGGTTTCTGTGCCAAATCCCTTACATAGTAATCCTAATCCTATGTCATGATTAAATGACCAAAAATGATCTGCCACTACTGACTTACATTTAATATATCTGAAGTGTTCCTTCACTCTGGTTTTCAAATTACATTTGGTCCTACCAATGTAAATGTGATCACACCCTAAACAGTTTAATGGATAAATGCCAGATTTTCTGAAATGTTATCTTTTTTTTTGGAAAATGTAGTAATTTTTTATGCTGTGTTTATTTTAGAAACCAGTGTTATACCAAATTCTTTGAACATTTTTTGAAATTTTTTATTTGCCCAAGTATGATAGGCAAATTACTTTTACTTTTTTAAGGGTAGAAATATTAATTATTTACACTTCTTTGATATTTAAATCTTTCTATCCTTTCATGTATAAAATCTTTATTAAAATTATTAATTAAAGCAGTGTTAATAATGTGTTTCTATTTTCTATTAAATTCCTCTTTATTTAGGAGTATATTTATTAACCTGTAAATGAAACTATTAAAAACAACAAATTTATGTGAAAAATGATTGAAACTTTACTTTTTATGTAATTATCAGTATCAATTAATGTCCTGTAAATGCTGGATTTAAATGCATAATAAATGCTTAATTTATTGTTATTTTTTATTATCTTTAAATCCAGAAAAGGAAGGCAACACCTATTTTCAATTTAATGTGAACTTTATAGCTTTTTCCTGCAAATTTAGAAGCTTTAAAGCATCATCTATGTGTCTATCAGGAACTACATGCAAAAATGTCATCCATGGATGCTTTAGTGATTGTATTTCAAAATAGCTGATGAAGAGATCACCAAGGAAAGGTGAAAGAGAACTACCCATTGCTACTCCATAAGTCCGTTGGAAAAATTTACTATTAAAATTGAAAACATTTTTGATCCAAATGAAGATTAGGAAGTTTTACATAATCATCTATTAATTCCTTGTTTAAATCTGTAGAACTCAACCAGTTTTTCAAAAACATCAAGAGTTTTCCTCTAGGAATACTCGGAAATAGAGCGGATACATCAAAGGAAACAAGTCTATCATTTTTATATAATACTACATTGCTAATTCAATTCACTATCACAAAAGAATGTTTAATGCTTAAGCTTTCAGATTTATCAAAAGTACTAAATGTTTTATTTAACCATTTAGCTAGGTTATAAGCAAGTAAATTTTTAACATTTACAATGGGACTCATTTTATTTCCAGGTTTATGAATTTTAGGTAGAGCATAAATTCTAGGTAAAATTGGATTACTGACTTTTACAATATGCTTTTCTTTATTTGATACGATTTTTACTTCATTAAGCATTTTATTAACATTTGCAATTCACAATTTTAAAGGGATATTCTTAATACTTATATAATCTTCACCTTGAAGTAAAAATTCTATTCTGTTAATGTAATTCAATTTGTTTAAGATTACAGTCTTATTCCCTTTATTAGCTTTAGTAAAAACATCTTTTTTGTTTAATGATCTAATAATCTGTTTGTCATTATGTACTTTTAGATGGTTCAAATCTTGTAATATTTTGCTGCATTTCATTTTAACCAATGATTTATCACTTTCTTTTAAATATTGACTAGCAATTTCGATGTCTGCAACATAGTCATCCATTAAATTTAAAGGGAGTCAATTAATGACACTAAACAACACTTACTTTTAAATTTTTCCGGAACATGTTTCAGAGACTTTGCCTCTATCCTCAACCGGCAATCAATTCATCCATATCCATAATCATCCATATTTTTTGAAAAATCTACACATATTTTTATGCCTATATTCAGAAATTTCCCTCTTTCTCATTAAGATTCACTTTGAAATATTAATTACATTATCCTTATTATTCTGTATAACTGGTTTTAATCTATTTTTGGTTGGTGCATAATTTAATTTATTTTTTAATTTTTTTGTTTCACTTTTCGTACTGATATAAAGATTTTCAAATAATTTTAAATTTGATTCCAGATATAAGAGTTTTTCTAACAAAGATGGGCATTACTCTACATTTCAAACAAAGATTTAAAAAACAAGTATCTGCAAAAATATGTCTCTTCTTCTCTTGGAGTACTTGTGGTATAATAAGTTACCACAAATGGTGTGTATTTCATTGTATATTTGAACTCCTAGTGGTTTACTGCGAAAAATACAAGTCAGTTGGAGAATTTAATATTATGCTGGCATGTTAGCCATGATAGCTCAATGGTTAAAAGCAGCTGGACGTAGGCCGGGAGATCTGTGGTTCACATCTCAGCTATAGCATTGAATTTTTAAGTGTGACTCTTTATAGCATTCAGTTTTTTATCTTTATCCTTTTCTTGCTTCCCTCATGTAAGTTTAAAACAGGATTGTTTTACTTTTATTCAGATTATACAAATCATTTTTAGTCATATCATTTGTATATAAATGAGATTGCTGTAATACTTTTAATTGCAGAAATAAGTTCTGCTATTGTTTTTCACCCAATAGTACATCATTCTTATAAGTGGGTGTTTTCTTTTACAGAGATAAAGCAAGACGTGAATATTCAGATTGGATTAGTAAGCCTACTGGTAAAAAAGAACCTGATGTTCGCAAAATTTATGGTGAAGCATTTAAGAAGTACACATATGATGCAACTGTTGCTGCCTATAGAGAGAAAGTAAATATGATTCCTAAGGATATACTGAGGTAAATGATTATGTTTCTGTATTCTAAAAGTATCTAATAGTGTCCGTCTGCCAATGGCTTACTTAGGGTCTGATAGACCTTAATAAATAATTTTTTTAAAAATGTTGATTTGACAAAGAACAATATGGTTTTAGGAAGGTAAATGTACTATTGAAGCTATACAAAGGCTGGTGAACATAATACATATCTCATTTTAAAATGGTGGATATGTTTTAGCCAATTTCTGTAAACGTGTAGCACAAGTTGGCATTTCCAAGATGTCAGCGTTTAGGGCAACAAAACTTCTGAAACTTAAGCTGTACAAGGTAACTGTAGTTCATGCTTTACAACCACAACACTCTGTACCTAGGGTTAATTATTGCAATTGGTTTTTGCAGTCCGTTTATAATGGTGACATGAATCCACTTTTGACTTTCTTCACCGATGAAGTATGCTTATCTTCAAGGTCATGTTTCTATCCAAAACAATACACATTGGGCTAAGGAAAATTCTCATATTATTCATGAAAATCCTCATCATGCTGCAAAAGTTGAGGTTTAGTTGGGGTTTAGATACAGCAGGCATTATACCATGAAATTTTGAGATGCGTAATGGTGTGAGAACAGTGATAGTTCCCTTGTCAGTAATATTAGCTTTATATATGCAGTTATAAATAAAATTTTCAAAAACTAGTATTGTTTTCTTAGAAAATAGTACTAACCCTTATAAAAAGTAAACTAAATAAGATAGATTAGGGTCAACATGAAAAATTCAATTAATTTGTATGTGAAACACAATTTTTACTTTGTGACTTGCTAAATTCTCAGAATCTTGTTTCCTTTTCAGCTTTCAGAACTTCTGTCTGGAGGATACTTTAGCAATATAAATCTGATTTATGACCATAATTGATTACTCAAATCTTCTACTCATGCATTTCTTGCTGAATGTGTTCAGTCCTAATTACCTTAAACTAATTGCTTTTACTTAACATGAAAGTTGGCTAATGACTCTTTTTTACAATAATTTTTAAATCAAGTTCATTAAGCTATGCATTGATGTTAACATATGGAAATTACTTATTGCAAAGTTTAGAGAGCCAAAGAGAAGATAAAGAAACCAGAGTGCCTTTTGAGTACCAGAAGTGATTGGGAGAGAAGACAGTTTGTAAGACGGTTGCTTCCTGTAATGTGACACACAGCTAAATATTCCAGGAAAATATTTGTCTCCTACATGTGCACATATTCAATTATTTCATTGTGTTTCACAAGATGACTGCTAAAACTACCAGGCTTGAGATCCAATGTTGCCCTCAGCAGCTTCAAAGTATAACACTTTAAAACTTGCATCCTTTTTTCAATGTACACTCCACTCCCAGATAAGAAAGAAAAACATGGAAGAAAATAAGATATTTTTATGCTACAAGAGAAGAGAAAATAGCAAAAGTTCATGACGGTGCAAAAATTGTTGTGTTGTTTTTCATTTGGAGTGCTGTTTTCAGCTCTTCCATACCCAATAATTATATGAGACCATCACAATTGGTAACTCAATGTTTCCAGCATCATTTATACAAAATTTCAGTATAGACATATTGGTTGATTTTATATGAATCTTTAAACTTTACAATAAACATGTGCAGCTGCACAGCCTGGGATTTAAATCAGATTTCTGAAGTAACCATTAAATACCCTCTTGTTGCTGGGCTTCTTAAGAGTCTCTGCAATAAAGTGCTGACCGTCGATATAATTGACTATACTATAGAGAGTGAAGAGTGCCGACATCAATCTAATGAATGCAATGTTCGTGAGGCTGTAAACCTACTTCTGAAATAGCCTAAAGGGGTGCGTTTTATGTTACTGAAAAGAGCGAACCTTCTTTCTAACACTGTTTCTTGGTCACAAAAAGGCTTCTTTTGTATTTTGAAGGATGGAGTTTCCAACCTTCATAAATATAATTTGAAAAGGTAAATTGGAATAAACACCGTAAATAATATAATAATTAAAATTATATTATGACTTCACATACCACAATTTTTCTTTCAATGCGTTTCACTGCCACTTGAGGGCATTATTGAGTCATTGTGGACTTATAGTATAATTTTAATTAATTCAAAAATATAGTTTGACCATATCCTCTTCAGTTCTGTTTACACCCCGTAAAAATGAACAATGCACGTTATTCTCGTGAGTCTTTTGTGCCAGAAAGAGATGACAGAATTATGCCATATTATGATAAGTGTGATGTCAATGCAAAAGCTGTAAGTGATGTGAGGAAAGTGGCTAAAAGTGCTCAACTTTGTGAACTAAGGGTTATCTTTTAAATTACTATTTTATACTTTAATTTCTGAACCCATATGTGTTTATTATAATCAGTTTTATGTTTATACAGGGTGTTTCGAAACGACACCGAACAAATATATAGAAGTAGTTGCTCAGCTCCTATGCGACACAAATAGATAGTTTTTACTGCCAAAAGAGCCACATAAAAAAACACTCCAAAATGAGTATGGATTAGGCAGAGACAGGAAGAACGCTGCGTGCCTTACACTATCGAAGTTTGCAGGTAGCTGACACACCATGTCACATGCTCTAGCTGTTTGTAAACATATGCCCATACTCCACAGTAGCTTCCTACTATTAAGAATTTCTTTGGCTTATGAAACCAAATACACAAGCTATTCTTTAGTTGCAATTCCTTTCTTGGAAGTGTTGAAAACAGTGTTGTTATGATAAATTAACTTTAAAGAGAGTCGATTAAAGACACAAGACAACACTTACTTTTAAATTTTTCCGGAACATGTTTCAGAGGCTTTGCCTCTATCATCGGCCGGCTCTCGACTGGTTCTCGTTGGTGTAGCTGACGATATTTTGTCACAGGTCTCCTCTGGTGGCGGTTCAAGGAACTTGCTGAACAAATCTTTCTGGGGGATGTCGAAATTGAATACTTTGTTCCTATTTTTTGAAATGAAGATTTGTTCCCATGTGGATAGTTCTTGTTTTCCTGATGTATGTTTCAGTAGTTTTGGTTCTGGATTTATGTTGTGGTTTTTTTCCCAAAAATGTGTGGCAACTGCTGATTTTTCAAAAAACAAAATATTCAACTAGCACCAGTCAACCATTTCTCCTTAAAAAAACCTAATTTGCTCAAACATCAAAGATGCCATTCCATCTAACAAAAAATCTGGTATATATCAAATTGAATGCAATGACTGTAGTGAAATTTATATTGGAAAAACAAAAAGAAATTTAGAAACAAGAGCAAAGGAACACTTTAGAAACATAAAATATAAACAATTAGAAAAATCAGCAGTTGCCACACATTTTTGGGAAAAAAACCACAACATAAATCCAGAACCAAAACTACTAAAACATAAATCAGGAAAACAAGAACTATCCACATGGGAACAAATCTTCATTTCAAAAAATAGGAACAAAGTATTCAATTTCGACATCCCCCAGAAAGATTTGTTCAGCAAGTTCCTTGAACCGCCACCAGAGGAGACCTGTGACAAAATATCGTCAGCTACACCAACGAGAACCAGTCGAGAGCCGGCCGATGATAGAGGCAAAGCCTCTGAAACATGTTCCGGAAAAATTTAAAAGTAAGTGTTGTCTAGTGTCATTAATCGACTCTCTTTAAAGTTAATATTCTTTAGTTATTTGTTTATGGGTGTTCAACACGTTCCAACATTCTGTTATAACATTCGATCATGTGGACATATGCAACTTAAGCCTTCTAATGTTAGTGAAATTGAGCATGAAAGCATTAAATGATAAAAAGAACAGAACAGTATCAAAGAATTGTAGATAAAGTTAACCAAAACTAAATGCCTTATGCAATGAGACAAGCATTTCATTTTACTATGTTTAATAATACTAATTAAAGCATTTGCAACTAAAAAGGAAGCTGCTGATTTTACAGTAACTGTTTGAAAGTACTGTACAATTAAGATCATAGCAAAATGAGCAACCTTGGAACTGTCCCAAGTCATTAGTCGACTTTTTCACAAGTAACTGCCCTTTGCCCCATTACCTGAAAGGTAGGCTAGGGTCACTGATCAAGAGAAATGATTTTGTTTTTGTGGCTGGTGGGTCCCAATAAGAACTTTTGAGGTTCGCACCCCAGTGGTTCCTGCGCTGCCTAATCACAAAATAATGTAATATTTAATGCTGCATAAAATTATACCTAAGAGAATTTCGAAGCTGCAACACCGAAATTTGGACTAGTTAAGTTGTAAACTATGAAACAGCTATATTCGTTTGGTGTCGTTTCGAAACAATCTGTATATGTAATGAGAGAATTCTTAGATTCGTGGTAAAATGTTAAAACCAGTTTTGGAAAACCATGACAGTAGTATAATATTCTTGATGTAAATCAAACCAAAATCACTGAAACTGTTGAGTTAAATTTTGTATATTGTTTATATAAAATAGTTAAGATGTTTTGATTAGTATTTTATTTGTAATTTCATACATTTTTGTATATTAAATATCATTCACGTTATTTCAAAAGAAATATGTGACATTTCATCTCAAATTACAATAACAAAATTAATACTCTTTGTTGTAATTAAACATGCAGTTAATATTTATTTGCTCTGTGATGATTCTTTTGGTTAATGGAGTACTGAATAGAAATTAATGTGGTAAAATTCACTTTTTACATTTTTAATTTCATTTTAAAATGACATTTGTTATGAATTTTTTTCTAAAAGCTAACATTACAACACATAGTATGCTGGCACTCTTCACCCCTGCCACCATATTTGTACTTGGATTTAAACACAGAACAGTCACCATCGATCTAATCTTCGCGCTGCAGAAGAGGGTTAAATAAGATGACAACGGGTTAACAATAGATCATTATGTAATTTATAGACTTGCAAATAATTTTAAATCTTATTTGAATGCTATAATTATGTTTAAATTACACTGAGGTTTCTTTCTTAATTAATTGTAATTTTGACAATGTTGCAAATCTGTAAAGAAATCCATGGACAAGTGTTATTGTCTTGCTCATCCTAATAATTTGAGCACTTAGTAGGAGTATGCTGCATTAATTCTCTCTTATTTCAGGAGGGCTTTGGAAGACATGAGCATTTCATATGAATCTTTCTTCATTCTGCGACAGACTTTCGCTTCCAGCTATGCAGTGTTATGTGTTGCACATTGGCTATTAGGAGTAGGAGATCGTCATCTGCAGAACACTCTGGTTTCTTTGCGAGACGGAACCTGCATAGGAATTGACTTTGGTCATGCATTTGGTACAGCAGTCCAATTATTACGTGTACCTGAGTTAATGCCATTCAGACTTACACCTCACATAGTAAGCCTCATGGATCCTCTGGAAGAGAAAGGTTAGTAAATAGTACTTAAGTCCTTGTGCACTTTCTTGTATTTTATGGGTTATATTTATTTCTTACTTTGTTAAATCAAGGGTAAATGGGTAGTAATGAGACCAAAAGATCCATGATTTAAACCTGGACTATGACTATTTCAGTCAAATTCCACATTTTCAACCATCAAGGATTGCTTAAATATAATGAAGAATTAAATGAAAGGTGATACATTATCATAGTACCATGTAATAACAACACCAGTGCAACTCAAACAGAGATGTCAACAGGTGGTGTGTTCCAAAATCACAACAATATTCACTCTATCCTCCTCAAGCAGAATTCAGTCAGTCAAGTGTACAGGTGGCAAATGACATCCTTCATAAACTTTTCCAAGCATCCTACAAAAGTCATACTTTGGCAGTGGTGCGGTCAACCTTGAAGACAAGTCAATTCCTTCCCCAACATGTCCCATACAAGTTCAGGGGACTTAACTGACTGTGACAGCTGCCATACATCATGAAGAGTACTTTGCATTGCAGCAGAGCTATTTGGGAATCTATGTTATCTTGGTGAAACAGCACATTGCCTTCCTGCCAAAGAAATGGCAGTATCACAGAGTTAAATAACCTGCTGGATGTAGCTGGTATTAGTTTCACATCCCTTCACAGACACCAAAGGTGGTATTCCAGGCCATGAAGCCAGCAGTTGTATCTTTGTGGTGTGAACAAATTCATTCCATAAGATTATGTCCACAAGGTATATTTTATGGATACAAATAGAATTTGCTCTCGTCACTGAATACAACAGAGCATCATTCCGTTGTCCAATTAATTTTTTCTGGACACCTAAAGATGCATGCATGGCAGTGTTGTGATGTAAGAGGTACCATGGCTAAAAGTGCACATGACTTGACTCCTGCTGTAACAAGGTCTTCAGTAATCTGTTCTGACATTGCAGGTGTTAAATGTGCCCAGATTGCTTCCCTGGATGCTATTAGGGTACCCATCAGTGTCCATATAATCAGGACTATTCTGTAACGTCTGGTTGAAGCTGAACCACTTGTTAAAGCCCCTAACCACTGGCTATGTGCCATTTGTTATTCTGTTATTCTGTTACATCGTAATAACATCTTGTTGAGAGGAAGAAAGTTATGGTTAAGGATAACAAGAGGCAAGACCTTGTTGTTAGCGCCAGCAATACTACTTTTTCCTTACTGATAATTGATTTAGAAACACAAAGGAATGAAGAACCACAGGAGATAGATAACCTTATGTTATTTGTACATCGTAAAGTGATACCATAACTTTGTGTGTGTGTGAAAATAATGAAAAGTGTGTGCTTACACGAGAAATACTTAAAGCATTTCCTAACCTAACTTCTGACCTCTTGTCATTTACGCGGTAGTAAAGAACATCTTGAAGAAATGTTTGCTCTGAGATTCATTTCTCCGCCAGAATTAACTTGTAATCAAGCATTTACGTCTAATTTTCTGCCATGTAATCTTTGAAATGCTGGTTTGGGTCAGAAAGTCCTACAAACATAACTTCCACATTCTTTTAGTAGCTGATGCCAAAGCAAACAAATATCCAAACTTAAAGCGGTTTATTTCAAATTATATGCTTGAAGATAGAACATGTATATTACGAAATTACCAGAACTCGTATTTCATTTCAGCATTGATTACAGATTATTATAAGAAATTATACTGTCCTGTAAAATATAATTTTTGTTCGCCGTTTTGTGATCTGAAAGGTGATGTTAACTAATTTCGATGTGCTAAATTGAATTGCGCGGTCCATTTTTGTTTATCACGTAAGGTTTCCTCACAAATCACAAATAATAATTTGGAAGTGGTGCTTTTATGTAAAGATCGTGTGCTACAAACTGAATACAAAAAGAAAAATTTCTGAGTAATAAATATACAGAAATACCTGTGTATCTGTAAAATAAGGTGTGACGTTACATTTCCTTTAGCCGGTAAGTCTGTTATACTGATTTACAAGTCGTGATAAAGGAACTTCTGTTTTCAAGTACCAACAGTAATCTGCATTATTTCTTAGACCCTAATATCTCCTATCCATCTGCTTGATTTCTTGCTGAAATCTTTCATCTTACTCATTTCTGAGGGATCCAGAATGATTAAGAATAGTTTAGCTGAAAGCACAAGTAGTAAAGCTTTAAATGCATATTTTACCCTGACGCTCATAATAGCTTTTGTAGTATATTTCTCATAATTTTTTCGTATCGCAGATAATGTATAAGAAACTTATTGACTACCTATTTGTAAGTATACCGTGGTTGTGGTTCATTCATGATTAATCAAAACCGGGAAAGTGTTGCAGGACAGTGTTATTAAATGCAAAGCATTTCAAATATTTAGCAGTTACTTTGTGTTTGCATTATTTTGAGACAATTGCTTAAACATTAATCCTGATAAAGTGAAACCATATATGTATGTGCTAAGTGTGAATATAACATCCTACCACTGTATGCTTGAGCGGAAGAATTTCCTAACCTAATCTCTGACGAATTACGTTAATTCCTAACGGAGAAATACATCTTTTATATGGTGCACAATTGTTGAAATATTTGTAAAATAGTATATTTTTTCAGCAAATAGAAAGCATAAAATAAGTTCATGCTTAGGATGCACTAGAGCTTATACTTCATTCTAGTACTGGTTGGAGACATTACACTGAAAATACGAAATCCAATTTAATTATGCTATTAGTACTTCAAGAAGTACAAAGAAGTTATTTGTTGTACTGCTTTGCAATAAATCATTGATATACCAAACAAATAAAAGTTTAGAATGCTTAGTTCATATAAGACGATATTTGCTAAACATTATGTACTACCCTAAAAGCAGCATTTTTTCTTATATTTATAAATCATTGAGTTGAATTAATAATGGCATTACTTCTGCAATAATATATATATATATATATATATATTTCTCTCCCAAAGACTTTGTAACTCGCTTGCGTTCCAACTTGATGTTCACAGAACGTACATTTTTAAGTGATCGAAATTGCACTATTTGAATTGACGCGCCGAGAGCTGTGGGGAAACAGAACATGCCTGCAAAGCGTATGAATTTGCGATCAGTCACTCCAGGTGCTTAACAACTTGGTTGAGAAGATCCGTCGCCCTAACAAGCATGGTTACAGAATATGAAAACCTGCCATACTTGTTAGCGCTCAGTTGTTAACTGTAACAACAATTGTTAGCAGTATTCTTAGGCAGAAGTTACAGAATAGCCCAGAATGTGTTGAGCCAGATGTGCATCTGTACAATGAGGCTCCAGAACCTGTCTATGATGTGGGAGTGTTCCATAGACCATTGATGAAAATATTCAAGTAACACTGTTACGTTCTGCCCAACACATGCAGCAGTTTGTTGATAGGTCCGTCAAATTTGCGCAGGTCAATAATTTGACCCCGTTCAAATGGCATTAGTTGTGCAAAACAAGCCTGTTCCTGTCATCATGGCATGGCTACATCCTAGTATGTCTTTTGACACCACCATTGAATGGTTTTGGCACCACAGGGACAGAAGTAACATCACTTGTATTGCAATTCCTTTCTTGGAAGTGTTGAAAACAGTGTTGCTTTGATAAATTAACTTTAAAGAGAGTCGATTAAAGACACTAGACAACACTTACTTTTAAATTTTTCCGGAACATGTTTCTGAGGCTTTGCCTCTATCATCGGCCGGCTCTCGACAAGTCGAAAAGTCCGGAAAAATTTAAAAGTAAGTGTTGTCTAGTGTCTTTAATCGACTCTCTTTAAAGTTAATCACTTGTATTGTCTGTACATCATGACCCATCAATCGCCAATACCATAAACCTTTAGTATTCATAAACTATGACCATATTTTGATGAACACAGTTCCCAACAATGTTGTATTTTTTCTCTCCAGTATCGTATTTATGCAGAACTGAATTCACAGTTATTTAATTTAATCTGTTCGATTCACTAACACTTTTATTACTGAAATGAAGTACTCAATCCATACTACATCGTTTAATCACCAAGAACTAAACATCACCTTAAATCTGTACACAAACACCTCAAATTAAGTAAAAGTTAACTGTAAAATCAAGACAGGCTGTGGAACCTGAGCACTTATAATAATTAGTATTTAGTCATGCCTGTAAACTTGGTAATATTGGTAATATTAATAAGATATGTATAGGTAGAGCTGCCTGCACACGGCTAGTGTGGAAGAATGATGAATTTCTGTTAATAAGATATATTTGCAAAATGATAGCATTATATTAAATATAATGCTTTGAACATTAACTCATGAATGGTTGATCTGTGTTTCAACTCCCGGCAGACCATCCTCTGCCACTTAAGTTTTTTCCAGGTTTTGGAAAACAGTGAGTTGTTCTGGGTCAGGGTGAGTTATCTGGATAAGTTTTTTCCGGGGTTTTTCGTCACTGAGGATTATACACATCGTGTATAAGTAATTCCTACAGTTGGAAGCAAATAAGGTTCTGGTTTTGTGTCAATTAAGTGCCACCTCTCCTATGAATTTTACTTTCTAATCTAGAGTATAACATTTCCTTTCTCTTTTCTCTATGGCTGAATACAAGCAACTGAGAACTGAAAGACAAAACTGCTGTTCAACAATAAACACCAGATACTGAAAATTATCTTAACCTCTCATTCGGTGGTGTTGTGCCAAAAATTGTATATGAACTGATATCTTTGTCTTGTTTCTGTGGCCAAAAGTGGCCTGCTCAGCTTGTGTACTTGTCAGCAGCAATAAGGAAAATGTATTTTGAGTTTCTTTTAAGATAGCATATGCCATATGCTCATTTAATTACGTATAACTCAGTTGTATTTCACTGATGTTTAAATAAATACTTAAATTCTTAAGTACATAAATACTTAGGTTAAATTACTTTGTGAGGTATCCTATGTAAATTCAGCATAAAGATGAAATGAAATGAAACGTATAACTGCAAATTATGTATTAATGCATTATGTATAAGGTTCTATTAACATGTTTTTAAATTACATTTTTTCTGGGACCTGCAAATATTTACTTATTAATGTGAATTACGTATAACTGAGTTACGTATAAAGTACATCCAACTGTATTTCACTTCATGTGTCATTAGGATCCATAGTCAATGGAAGGCCGCGCAATGGCTGAGTGGTTAGAACACTTGGCTCTCACCAAGGCGGCCTGGGTTTGATCCCAGGCGACTGCAAAGTGAGATTCGTGGTGGACAACAGAGCCTTGGGGTGGGTTTTCTCCAGGATCTCAGGTTTCCCCCGCCATCTCATTCCACCAGGGGTCCATCTTCATCTTATATATCATCAGTGTCACCACCTGTGGTACTGTATATAGTAAAAGCGGGCGTTAAACACTACACATTTCATTTTATGTCTATGGAGTTGTGTGAGTAAAAATGCACATTTAAAAAGAAAAGGAAAAACAACAAAAGTGGTTTAAGGTATTTTGAAGAAATTGTTTTAAATTGAATCAGCAATTTTCAAGATACTGTGTGTGTGTGTGTGTGTGTGTGTGTGTGTGTGTGTGTGTGTGTGTGTGTGTGTGTGTGTGTGTGTGTGTGTGTGTGCGTGCGTGCGTGCGTGCGTGTGGCGGGTGCGGGTGTGTGTGGCGGGGGCGGGTGCGGGTGTGTGTGTGTGTGTGTGTGTGTGTGTGTGTGTGTGTGTGTGTGTGTGTGTGTGTGTGTGTGTGTGGCGGGTGCGGGTGGGGTGTGTGTGGCGGGTGCGGGTGTGCGGGTGTGTGTGTGCGCGCGCGTGCGCGTGCGGGCATTTTATGGTCATCACTATCATCAGTTTTCATGTTCTTTTGCTTCCTCAGTTTAGTTGGTAATGTTAAAGAACTACGAGGGCTGTTCAATAAAGAATGATCACAATTTTTTTTGATAACGTACCTTTACTCATCCTCATAATTTTGATGGTCCTTCTCAAAATAGTCTCCCTGAATGTGATGCACTTGTCCCAGTGTTTCTACCATTCTTCAAAGACATGCTAGAAACCATTTTTTGAGAGATCCTTCAAAATTGCCTCCTCAGCCTTCACCACTGCTTCTGATGATGGATAATGCCTCCCACGAATGCATTTCTTCAAGTTAGGGAATAGAAAAAAGTCACATGGGGCTAAATTCGAACGATAGGGAGGGTGAGGGATGCACTTCACGTTGATTTTTGCAAGATATTCAGCAACAACATTGGCAATATGTGGCCCCGCATTATCGTGGTGCAGCATCCAGTCTGCTTCACGGAAATGTAGCCTTTTGCGCCTGATATGGGCTTGCAATGTTTTCAGGACATTCCTGTAGTATTATCCGGTTACTGATGTGTGTGTAGGTACAACATGCTGATAAACCATTCCATAAATATCAAAGAATGAGATGACCATAACTTTCCCAGCAGAAGCAACAACTTTTGCTTTTTTGGGAGTTGGTGATGAAGGAGATTTTCACACTGAGCTTTGCTGTTTGCTCTCAGGATCAAAATGATGTAGCCAAGTTTCATCAGTAGTGATTACATGTG
Organism: Mantis religiosa; assembly: GCA_030765055.1. Taxonomy (NCBI): domain Eukaryota; kingdom Metazoa; phylum Arthropoda; class Insecta; order Mantodea; family Mantidae; genus Mantis; species Mantis religiosa. The sequence continues at coordinate 190,208,255 of CM060949.1, read as the reverse complement.
AAAGAAACTCCGGATCTTCCTCTAACATCAACTTTAACTGCATGCAGACCTACATGCGAATGTCCTTTTGTTCGGGAATCAACATTATTGGAACCCATCACGCACGAACACGTCTCATGTGTAATGTTTCTGTCACCAACGTGTGGGTGGCACCCAATGAAATGTTCAGTATTTCAGAAAGTGATCTTGAGGTAATTCGTTGATCCTCTCTCACAATGGCAGCAGCAGTGTTGATGTTTTCTTCCGTAAGAGCAGTAACTGGAACACCGGGTCCACCTTCCTTTGAAATTGATTGTCTCCCCTCTTTAAACATTTTAAACCACCTTCGAGCTGTTCTGTAGGGAAGAACAGACTCTCCATAGGCCTCCTGTAACACTGTATAGGCCTCAGCTGAAGTTTGTTGAGACGAAAGCAGAATTTCAAAGTCGCATATTGTTCCTCATGTGTTACCTCCATTGCAGCGGTAGGCAATACTGAACATGTCTGAACTTGCCTGGTGCTCATAGGTGGGAACCAGGAGTACCAACAATGAAAGTACTATGGTGTGTTTGTTTCACATTAAGCTAACAGAGTATAATAAGATTGAATTTTAGTGTGAAAAATTATGACCGTAAAAAAATTGTGATCATTCTTTATTGAACTGCCCATGTATAACCACCTCTCCACATAATGCGGAACTGAGCAGCAGGTTAAACACAGTCTGTATTTTAAAATCGTTCCTAATTAGTAGAATATTTAAATTAACTTAAAGGTTATTGTCCTTATTTATGCAGTGAGTGTGAAGTGCATAAAAAGTGAAATAATGTAATAAGACCAAAAACAATATTATAACAACAAAAGTAACACTAAGGAATAAAACAATAGTTTCCTAACCTATTCTTTAAGTATAATAAGAATTTAGGAAAACTGAAAGTATTTGATATTGTGTTAATGCCCACCTCATGAGCAAATTTATGCTTACATTTATTTCAGGATTGTTCCGTGAAACAATGATCCATACCTTACGTGCTTTGAGAAGTAATTATCACATGCTGCTAGCCACCATGGCAGTCTTTGTGCAAGAACCTACAATGGACTGGCTGAAATATGCTCGTAAAAATCCAGCAGGAGCCAGTGAAGGTGAGTATCAATGTCCTCATGACATATGTTTAAAACATAGATCTTTCCCTCCCACATAGACAAATTCTGAAAATGTTTTTTAATGGAAGAACTGTAGAAATGGTGGGATCATTTTTAAGAGGAACATCAAATTTAAAAGAGAGAGAGAGAGAGAGAGAGAGAGAGAGAGAGAGAGAGAGAGAGAGAGAGAGAGAGAGAGAGAGAGAGAGAGAGAGAGAGAGAGAGAGAGAGAGAGAGAGAGAGAGAGAGAGAGAGAGAGAGAGAGAGAGAGAGAGAGAGAGAGAGAATTAAATGGAACTTTGCATAATGAAGTTAAGAGGCATGTCCGTAAAATAAGGTCTCCAGTTTTATTTAATATAGAAAACATGTTTATTGTCAATGAATGTTACTTTGATAGAAAGGCGGAACTTATAGCTATTTTTCAACGTAATCCCCATTGCTATCAATGCTTATTCGCATGCGCTGTGGCAGTTTTTGTATACCCTTGTCATAGCACTCTCCTGCCAAGTTGTGCAGGTAGCACTCAACCTCGTTTTCAAATCATCATCGGTCTGGAAATGTGTTCCACCCAGGTGTGACTTCAACTCAGGAAACAGATGATAATCACTAGGTGCTAAGTCTGGACTGTAGGGAGGATGGGTGAGGATGCTCCATCCGAACTGGGCCAAGAGATCAGCCGTTGCATGTGCAGTATGGAGACCCACCTCCCACACACCTTGCGATAATGCAAATGTTCGGTCAAAATCTTGTCAATCGTAGTCTTACTGACTTCAGGGATAAGTTCGCACAGCTTGCGATCTGTCACATGCCGATCTTTAAGCATTTCATGCTCCACTTTTACAATTGTTTCGGCTGAAACCGAAGGCCGACCAGAACACTGTTCGTCATGGACATCTGTACGTCTGTCTTTGAACTCTCTGACCCAGTTTCACACGTTTTTGACATCCATACACTGTGGTCCATAGACTTCACATAACTGACGAATTTCAGTGGGGTTAGTGCCCTTGGCACTCAGAAAACGGATCACTGCACGCAACTTGCACTTGGCGGCGAAAGTGATAGGAAGCTCCATCGCAAATGACTGCCCAGCCAAGACTAATGGTTGCAACGGGTTCGTTGTGGTGGGGATTTGAAGGGGTGAAACTAAGCTATACGCTAGTGTTGCCAGATCTCGCGTAATAGCGTTCCTCACTGCTCCAGCGCCTTGGAGACATTTTACGGACATGCCTCGTAAGATTCTCAATATTACTATTGAGTTTCAACTATACTTGTTTTATGCACCTATTTTTAACTAGGGCATATTCCACAGGCCATTGTTAATTAGTGTCCAAATTAACTAGTACTACAGCATCTGAAAAACCTTACTAGTTTATTGAACTTGATGGTTGAAATTTCTCTGGGTCATCAAAATTAATGAGCAGTTCATGAAACTGGGCAAAAATTATTTCTTAGATTTTAATTTATTTATGCATTTATCTAAGAAACTACATCACAAAGGTTCTAGCACAAAAAGTGTTGATTTTAGATAGGAAATGTTACGTGTCCCAGAACCAAGTTTGGCATCTGTGAAGAATTTTTTTTTTTAAAAAAAAATTTTTACATCTGCGAACGTTTAGTCATATCAGGCAATGAATGAAATGGGTGAAATGATGCTCCAATGAGTCTGTGGAGCTTAGAGTTACCTGACATTTTTCTTCCAGGATAAGGGAAAACCCCGGAAAAACCTTATCCAGTTAACTCGCCCTGACAGATCTCGAACTCGAGACCTCTTGAACGTGAGGCAGAAACGCTACCATCTACGCTACCGAGGCAGGCAATTCTTAGTCCATATGCCATATTCAACACAGGAATTCTTAAATCTTGAGTTCAGATAAAATGGTGGTCTTCTGGTCTTGAAATGCTTCTGTATGTTCATGTATATATTGTATATATTTTTGTTGATCTGACTAATGTACTACCCAGAATTGCAAATATAATATGTATTGTGTTTGACGATGCTATGAATTTGATGTAATTCTTGCGGCTAATAAAGATCTTATCTTATCTCATAGAATAGTAACATAATAGTGTTCAGGCAGATATCCTATAGTGAATTCCAGCTTCTGTGGTTTTTGTTGATAATCAAGACATTTCACTGCCTCTTGAACATAGTAAACAAGATCTCAGGAGTATGCAAATTATTTAAAATTGTATTTCCGATGCTTTTTAAGGCAGTGCCATGGCATGGAGGCACTATCCCCAGAGCTACTCCTGTTCACAACTGTAGCAGGCATCATAAGCATTGAATGTTGAGATATTAGAAATCACTATCAAAAAGATGTCAGACATTGTGAATGTCATTATGATTAATTTTTATGAGGCTTTTCTCCATAAAACTGAGTGTATTTGATACTAGTTTCAACTAAATTTGAAATAATGTAAGCTGTTTCATGTGTGCAGACAGACAAAGAGGTGGATATAGGAAGAGAAACGGACAAGGAAAGCCCAATAAGTTCTTTGCAGTAACAAATGTCCCTGATGTAGAGCAGCTGAGAAAAGTATAGCTTGCTATTTGTAATCCTTGCAAGAATCATAGTTTATGACATGTTCTGTTTTAGAGCTTAATTTACACAGTAACAGTAATAGCTATTAATTTATAGATGAGTCATATTTATTACATATCGGCTTCACTTACGTACCTATTTTGAGGACATGTTTCACAAACCATCATTTACATCATCGGCTCTTATGTGACTAAAGCTTGATCCAGTGGTGTGGGCAATTCTGGAGTTGCTGCTGCCATCTGTTGATTTAGTGATGAACTTAAATGTGGGATTCTCTTCTGGTGGGATTTCAAAGTTCATTAGTTGGTTTTTATGTTTTTCTATGTATATTCTCTCCCATATGACAAGTTTTTGTACGTATTTTAGTAATTAGGTGCTATCTTCAATTTCATGATTTTCAGACCAGAAATGAGCTGCTATTGCAGACTTATTAATATTTTTGTATCTTAAGTGCCTGAAGTGTTCTTTCTTTCTAGTGCCTATGTTTCTTTTTGTCCTCCCTATGTAGACTGTGAAAAAATTTACATAGGGAGGACAAAAAGAAACATAGGCACTAGAAAGAAAGAACACTTCAGGCACTTAAGATACAAAAATATTGATAAGTCCGCAATAGCAGCTCATTTCTGGTCTGAAAAATCATGAAATTGAAGATAGCACCGAATTACTAAAATACGTACAAAAACATAGTGAACTTGTCATATGGGAGAGAATATACATAGAAAAACATAAAAACCAACTAATGAACTTTGAAATCCTGCCAGAAGAGAATCCCACATTTAAGTTCATCACTAAATCAACAGATGGCAGCAGCAACTCCAGAACTACCCACATCACTGGACCAAGCTTTAGTCGCATACGAGCCACGATGCAAACTATGGTTTGCGAAACATGTCCTCAAAATAGGTACGTAAGTGAAGCTGATGTGTAATAAATATGACTCATCTATAATTTAATAATTATTTCGCGTCACTGTGGTGTTCCAATACAGTTATATCTCGATATAGTAATAGCTATGTTTTTTTCTTTACAGATGGTGGAAGTTGGTATCCAAAGCGTAAAATTGATCTAGCCAAGAAAAAGCTACAAGGCTTTAATCCTGTTGTGATAATGGAGGAAGAGTTGAAAGATGGTCATGCAGCTTTCAGAGATTACCTAAGGAAGTATACAGAAGCTGTGAAAGGACCTCCTGGAAGTATAAGATCCAGTCAACCAAACGAGAACCTCTCTCCAGAAATTCAGGTAACATATGGCAATGTAGTGTCAAGGATGGTCAAACTCCATTTTATTTTTACATAAGGGCCCAAAATGCGATATTTAAAGATACATTGGCATTAAGATGCAGCAAATTTTTCCTGAAGTTCTAAAGTGTTTCAGAAAATTACAATTTATCTTCTTTAATCTATTAATGTGTCAAGGTCTGTATTTAAGTTTGAAGGATGAAGTTAACTTGCTTTTGGATCAATAGAATCAGACTTAAAAATTCAATGTCATGGCCAGGATTTGAACTACGGATCTCCCAATCTCTGTCCAGTTGCTCTTAACCATTGAGCTACCAGGAATACAGTTGGAGAGAGGTTGAAAATGGAGGCAATGGCTTCCGAAACTAGTCCCTCGATAATATAAAAACGTAAATGACGAAGTGACAATAAACCGACTACAAATAGTTTTTCCAATTAATTTTGACATCACTGTTACTAAATTTCTCCAATCATCTATAATTATTAGGTTAATTGATTGAAATTAATTGTTCTTCCACACTAGCCATGCATAGGCTAAGGTTTTGGATAAATAGAGTCAAACTGAAATAGAGTGGCCGGAAGGAGATCGGGAGATACGTGGTTGAAATCCCAGCTTTGGCATTGAATTTTTCAGTCTGACTCTCTTTATCCAAAAATTTAACTTTACATGGCTAGTGTGGAAGAACAACTAATTTCCATCAATTAACTTAATAACAATGGCTAACGATGAAGCCTGGGACTCAAGTACTTACAATAGTAAGTAGCCACAAATGGTGTGTATCTTGTATATGAGAACCCCTAGTGATTTACCGGGAAACATACGAGTCAATTGGAGAATTTAATGTCATGACAGCACATTGGCCATAGTAGCTCAATGGTTAAGAACGACCGGATGGAGGCTGCGAGATCCGTGATTCAAATCCCAGCAAAGGCATTGAATTTTTAAGTCTGACTCTATTTATCCAAATCCTTAGCCCATACACAGCTTGTGTGAAAGAACAATTAATTTTCATCAATTAACTTAATAGTATTAGCTGCTTTTATTGCACATCATGGGAGTTTGCTGATTTTTAAGCTCAGGATAGCCACTTTTTAAAGTAAATTTGTACATTTGGTATTACTAAGTCAATTTTTTAACACTGCATCCCTTACCATTCCCCCCCCCCCCATCCTTAGGTTTCATTTCTTTAACCAGTTAGGTCATATCACACAATGAATGAAATGGATTAAAGATACTGAAGTGTGCCCAGGGTCTATGGAGCTTAGAGTTACCTAACATTTAAAAGAACCTTATCCAGATCTCTGATGATGATTCAAACTTGCCCTTATTAATTATGCGGCTGACACACTACCCCCATGCGAAATAAGTGGATGTCACTCGTTTATTGTTAAGAGATAAGGAATAATTCTTTACATTAAACAAGTGAATGTAGTATTAAAATGTTGACTCATTAATACTGAATTTAGTGCACATCACTGTCAGGAAGTTCAGCAATTCTATGGAAATTAAATTTATGCATATCGAAGTTTAACTGTATTGGAACACCACAGTAAAGCGAAACAATTATTTAATTATAGATGTGTAATAAATATGACTCATCTATAACTTAATAAATTTATGCATTTTGAAATCAAGATGATGGGAGTAATTAAGTAAAAAACTGAAGATGCAGACAGTGAAGCAACCAAAATTATGTATAAATTAAAACATTCTTAGTAACACTTCACTACTTACCTGTTTGTTAAATCCTTCTGGACCGGTTTCAAAACGGATGCATTTCAGAACCAGTCCAGAGAGCTTTAACAAACAGATAAGCAGTGAAGTGTGTTGCTAAGCATGTTTAAACTTATTCATAATGACGGGAGTAAGTTTCATAAACTGTATAATTTTCATTGCCACTGATTTTCACTGATACTGTAATGCAGCTTAATAATTGGTTGTTTTTGTGGTAGATAGTAAATGAGGATGTATATAAAATAGCAATTAGAAAATAAATATTATTTCAGGAATTTAGTGTTACATATTAATATAATTTTATGCATAAAGCATATTTCTTTGTGAATGAAAAAATGATCACAAATTAGAGTTAAAACTTTCCAATTAGAATGTATTAATCATTATATCCCATTTCTGTGCATTTACTCTAAATAGTAAGAATAACAATTTCAATTTTCAAAGCATAATCTGGCTTGAATGATATAATCTAAAATTACATTATTTCTCAACTATCTTATCTTTTGTCACCTTGCAGTTACAATTATTTTCTACCATTCACTTCTTGACTTCTTGCCTCATTAAATGGAATATATATATATATATATATATATATATATATATATATATATATTGTTCAATTCTGTTACTAATGAGAGTAGAAATTGTATTCGTATAAGTGCAGCATTCTCAGAAAAAAGTAATAGATCTCAACATGAAAGCTAATTCATATGTTGTTTATTGTGCAGGGTTGCTTCTGTATTTAAGATTGCATTTCCTGATATTTCATATAACCTCAAAGCTCATAATACTTGTATGTTGTTTAAAATGAGTTAGCTGAGCATCAGGGACCATACCTGACCTCCTGTTGAAACAACTGAAGCAAATGTTGAGAAGTACCAGAAGGCAAATGGTTGCTCATTGTAACAATGCTTAAAACAACTCCTGAAGCATAACCTTATGCCACTCCACAATAATATGAATTTTGGAATAAATAGGTTTAGTAAATTACTGGCAAATACTGGCATGGATAAATTTTGAATTAGGAAATTATAGTAAAAATGATATAAACATTACAATAGATGGTGAAACAATACCGGAAGTTCAACACACTAAAATTTTAGGTGTAATAGACAAACAATTAAACTGGAAGCCATATATATCTCATATAACTAAAAAGTTAAATAAAGGTATATTTATAATGAAACAAGTAGGAAAAAATATGGATTATGAAAGTTTAAAACAATATACTATGCATTTATATACTCACACATTAAATATGGGATAACTTTATGGGGAAACATCACAGCAACAGAAGTAAAAAAAGTATTCAAACTACAAAAAAAGCAATTCAAATAATGGCAAAAATAAATAGCAGACAGACATGCAAATTAAAGTTTCAAGAGTTTGGTATTTTAACTGTTCCATACATACATATATATAAACAATAAAAATTATTTTACAAGGAAAAGAAGAACCAAAAAATCATGGTATACATAATTATACTCTAAGAAATAATTACGACTATTTTAGATCAGTGTATAGGGGAACTCTAAACAACCGCTGCAGTTAAAGCATGGGTAAAGAACTATATAATAAGTTACCAGAAGAAATTAAAATAATTAATAAAACGGAATATAAACTGAAGGCAATAAAAACATTCTTAATAACAAATGCATTCTATAGTTTGGAAGAATTTAAGTATAGAGATATGTAAAAAGGTAAAACTATGTATGTATATAAAATTTAATTGACGTGTCCTTTAAATCATTGTATTCAAAGGATAAATAAAATTATCTTATCTTATCTTATCTTACTTAATTTATTAAGAAGAAGTTAGTGTAGCCCGCCTCGGTAGCGTAGATGGTAGCATATCTGCCTCACCTTCAAGAGGTCCCGAATTCGAATCTCGGTCAGGGTGAGTTACTTGGATAAGGTTTTTCTGGGGTTTTCCCTTATCCTAAAAGTACGAATATTGGGTAACTCTAAGCTCCATGGACCCTGGTACCATTTGAGCATCATTTCACCCATTCCATTCATCGACCGATATGACTTTAAAGAAAGTTAAAGGACGTAAATTACAACAACAAAAAGTGGCTACAGCTAGTGTTGAAAAACGTACCTGCACAAATGTATGTCAAATACATGGTGATAAGGGTCTGCTCCTCCTTGTTGTTTGTAACAGATCTCTCTTGTCTGGAATAGAATAGAGACTTAGCATGCATCTTCCTGTAGTTCATGCAACAGTAATATAATCTGCACTTATTTCCTGGAGCTGTGTCACCAGTTTGCTTCTTGCATGTGCTACTTTGCTTTTCAACAAGGTCATTTTGCACATTCCTGGATGTTTGTCACAGTTCTGGAGCTCACCTATCCAACATAGGACCATGCATCTTGGACGGTCATCTTGTAGTGCCAGTTATAATATGTCTTAAGTGATCTAGGGCCAAACTGTTCAAGCCGCTTTTTTCACAGGGAAGTTGTCTGGTACTGTCAGAGGTTAGTAGGTCCTTGACTGTGTTAAGTCTTATGATAGCTACAGTGTCCACTGTTATGCAGCATAACATTTCAATCAAGAAGAATGGATGAAGTCTACGATCCAGAGCATTAGCAAACAACACACATCTTGATCACTGAGCTGTCCTTAGAAGAAATTGTCCTCTAGGCATGCCAGCTATTCAAAGGAAAGACTTGCTGCTTGTCTATCTGACGCAGTCCTTGCTTATCATGAATTTCTGGAAAACCAATGAGAATATCCTCCATTATTTGTCCTGGATATTACACAGCCAACACAATACATGTTTGCCTCGAGTATCTCTAATGATTATATTTTATGTAGCAGGGATGGTTTTCATCTTTTATGAAACCCTGCATGAATGACTTGAGTTATAATAATTGTGAAAGAATTATATTTGCAGCACATCAGGTGTTGTCTTATACTATTGTCACAGATATCAGTGAAAGTCTTCTGCACAAAAGTGAAACAGTTAAGGTTTTAATGTAAATTTATATTGAGGAATTAATCCTTAAAGAATTAATCCTTTTAAATACATTACTCCGGTATATGGGTGATTTTTGATTAATTAGAGCCAACTGAAAAATGCAATGCCATGGCCGGGATTTGAACCACGGATCTACTGGTTTCCGTCCAGTCGCTCTGACCTTTGAGCTACCATGGTCAACGTGCCTTCCTGACATTAAATTCTCCAATTGACTCATTATATTTCCCGGTTTACCACTTTAGGTTCTCATATTTGAGACAACTACTTGTGGCGACTTACTATTGTAAGTACTTAATTACCAAGGATTAATTCTTTAAGGATTAATTCCTCAATATAAATTTACATTAAAAAATAATCTACGATAAAAATCCTGGTAATTAAGTACTTACAATAGTAAGTCGCCACAAGTAGTTGTCTCAAATATGAGAACCTTAAGTGGTCCACCGGGAAATATAATGAGTCAATTGGAGAAATTTAATGTCAGGAAGGCACGTTGACCATGGTAGCTCAAGGGTCAGAGCGACTGGACGGAAACCAGTAGATCCGTGGTTCAAATCCCGGCCATGGCATTGCATTTTTCAGTTGGCTCTAATTAATCAAAAAAGTTAAGGTTTTGTTCACAAGCCAGATAAATTCCTGATAGCATCCCTGCTTGATTATCACAGTGGTGGTTATTCTATATACTTTAACCCTAAGGATTTTCAAGTACTACTGCTGCCAAGAGCCATTCAGGAGCTTTGCTTCCTGGAACCAAACCTGTAGTAAACAGCTCCTTATCTTCTTCCTCTAATGGCCACTTCTTGTTCGTCCCAGCTTTGGAACGGAAGGTATTGGAACTAGAATAAGACATTCCATCATACTTTAACAGATTGATGCATCCAAAGTATAAACTTGGAAGAAGCGTAGGGACAGTGAAGCACAAATTAGTACAAAAGTGAATCGAGAAGATATTGACACATTGCGAGTGTGAGTGAAGCAATGTGTCAATATCTTCTCGATTCACTTTTGTACCAGATTGATGCATGCCCTGACATGTGTTATTTTGTATCCTGTCTCGTTTGACAGCCTGAAGGCTCCTTCAAGCACTTTTTCCATGAGGGTTCAATCTCTTGGTTTATAAAATTTTCAGTTTTTAATATGTTTGCAGAGTTGTTTCAGACCATTAACACTCTGTTCAAGATGGTCTAAATCCTTAGTCATGCCTGTGATCCTCTTCTCTATTCCAGGGATTGGATCTTCCAGGTTTTTAATAATTTAGTAAGTTTATTTCATATTTCTATATTATTCACTCCATTGTGATGTCAATTTGTAAAATTTAACTTTTATATTTCTTTGTGCTAAATTTATTCATTAATTTGATAAGGTTCTTTAACTTCTTTCACCAGATTAGCTGCAGTTGGGGAGTACTCATGATTAATTTCTTGGTTAGGATCCCAGATTGATGTTTTATCTCACCTTTTATTAGTGAAATAATACTTCTTTTATTTGTGTGTTATTATTTATTTTATAGATATAACTAACAAATTGAAAATACAATTATTTTATTTATTTTATTTTTTATTTTATTTATTTTCAGTTCAGTATAGTGTTAAATACACAAAAGAACCACGTCACATATTTCTCTGCAACGAGTCTACATCATTGAAAAAAATATCTAGTAGCATCCCTGTAAGTTTTTTCCATCTCTATAGTAACCACTCAACAGTTATTGTCGCTGTGTGTCTCCTGTTTTTTTCCCCTTATTCATATCAATGATACATTTATATTACATTACACAAACATTTAAGACTTTTCAAATCTCAACCAACATTACAGAATCTATGAACAACTTTTGTTGGGGCAACCATAAATAACGGTTTCAAAGTACTCTATCAGAAATTCTTTTGCATATGTTGGCAAACTTCCCATTAGTTATCTTTACAAGGAACTGAAGCTTCAGCTGTTGGTTCATCATATCTGTCTTCAATTACTTATTCCTCCTCAGCTCTACACAGAAATGCTCCTTCATCTTTAGTGTCTCAGGCAAGAATCCTCATGACTCCATCTTAATCCTCTCCCTGATTATCAATTGTAGCAAAGAAATTGAATCTAAAGTTTTGTATATCTTTAAGGTGACTTTGAAGTTGGTTCTTAACAGTAAGAAAAAGGAAGAATTCCCAGCGAGATTGAGATTATAAGGTTAGTGAGTCGGGAGGTTGCTTCAGTTTCTTTCAAGAACTTTGTTGTTACATTAGTGAGCATTGATGCATTGTCATGGCACAATAAAACGTCACTTAGCCCTATCTTTAGAGCTCTTCTTGGATTTGTAATTGCCACCAAGCTTATCGAGTGAGATTTGTTTAACACTGCTTAATTTTGTTTTCAGGTCAACTGCCTTCTGGAGCAAGCTATGGATTACAACATTTTAGGCAAAACTTACGAAGGCTGGGAGCCATTTGTGTGATATTTTTTCAGCTGATGAATGATATACAAAAGTACCTGATTTTATTGAGTTTAATGCAAATGCAGGTTTTATATGTGTAAAATATGAAAAAGAAATTGTGTTGAAAATGAGCTCAAGAAAGGAATGCTTTTAATATAATGTGAAATCTGTTATTTTGAATGATTTTAATATAATGTGAAATCTGTTATTTTGAATGATTTTAATATAATGTGAAATCTGTTATTTTGGAATGCTTTTAATATAATGTGAAATCTGTTATTTTGAATGCTTTTAATATAATGTGAAATTTGTTATTTTGAATGCTTTTAATGTAATGTGAAATCTGTTATTTTGAATGCTTTTAATATAATGTGAAATCTGTTATTTTAGAAGTAAATTTGTTAAAATGTCAAAATAAAAGTGCAGTCTTATTAAAAATTGTGCAGTCATAGGCTTGATCAAATTATACTAGAGAATAAATTTAAACTTTTATTTTTTGGCATGCTTGCAAATATGTAAGTTATATTAATTTCAGTATACTCAACTCAAAATTGCATTTGGTACAGAAAATGTTTTCACAATTTACCAATCATTTATTCTGTATTGTGACAATAATTTTACTAACAGAGTACTATGCCCAGATACTATTGTTGGAAATAACATAGCGAAGAAAATAATGAATGGATCTAATAACTTTTGCTGCTGAAAAATTTTTATTGCAAATAAGGGGAGTACACTTTAAATAGCTTCTGGTGAATAATTGAGGGGACCAGGCTGGACAATAATCGGTGCCCATCCCTCACCATCCGTGTGTAGTTGATAGTAAATGATGATCATCTTGTTAATAGAAAGGAGACCCTGTAATCCCTTTTGAAATTTGAAGGCTTAAAGAATCTAGCATGGAAAAACTCACGCGATGAACTAAACGAAGGTGCTGCTCATCAATAAACACTGGTCACTATTGTGAGCTACAGACCTGGACTTTCCATATACAGGATTCCTTGTCACAGGGAAAGTCAGGGAAGTATTTCAAAATTGGCATGTGACTGGCATTCAAGATTAGTTCATACTTATGGAAAACTATGTATTAAAGAGAATCACAACAATGTAAGATTTTAAGCTATCACAGGGAACGTTCTTAATTAAGGTTTCGCGGGTGATCAACCGTCTCAAGTTTATGAATGTTAGCTTTTGGCCATTCTATACCCCATGGCCTTTTTCAGGATCTGAATGAAATGACTGTACTCTGTTCTCTCTATATACTATACCTTGGTGGGTGGGGCTTGCGCTGTTCTGGCAATGAGCGAGTGATGATCTGTGATTGCGCCGGCTGGTTAGTGGTATGTTTGCCATCAGCTATAGCATTTTTTAAGGAGCCTGTGCTCTGCCCAGGGTGACTGGAGTTGATGTTGCAAATGTTTTTAATGGGTGTTGCCCAAGCAGAGGCAACAATCCATAGTTGAAATCCACAGTCCCTATTGTAGTTGTGTGGATGTAGTTTCATTTGAATGGCTTCTTGTGAGTCTGTCCCAGTATTTCCCAGTGTGTTCTAGAACTTTGATGTCTGTGAAGTTTATTTTATGAACATTCTCTCTACAGTTTTTGGCCACTGTTGATTTTTCTGGTTGTAGGAGCCTGATGTTGCATTGGTATTCTTATGCCTTTCTTCAATGAAACTTACTGGAGTATAGAATGGCCGAAAACTTGACCTTCATATACCTGACATGGCTGATCAATTGCGAACCCTTGATTAAGAATTACAATAATCTCTTTCCAACCTTTGAAATGATGAGTTAAAATTAAATCAAAGGCACTGAAGTATGTATTCAGTAGAGTATTTTGGACGAATGTCAGGTAACTCTAAGCTCTAGGGACCCCAGGCTCATTTGAGCATCATTTCAGCCATTTCATTCATCGTCCGATATGACTTAACGTTGAAGGACGTAAATTACAAAAAGAAAAAGTAGAGTATTGTAACTCAAGGCTTCATTTAATGCACTTCAAAACCCGATTTCTTTTCTTTTTGCTGATTATCGATACACCATTAGTCTGTAGAGTATATGCATTTGTTACATAGTTTTGTTGAAATGGTAAATGAACGGTTGAAGAAAATAGGGACTTATAAGAAAGAGCAAAGAAATGACAGAGGGTTTTGTTGTATTGGAGGCAGCATTACACTACATGGAAAACAACATTCAAAATGCTTACCATGTTACTGAAGTGATAGCATAACATTGCCATGCAAAATCGATGCAGCATCCTGAAGCAGAAGATGCTTAAGACTTCTTCAGAAGCTAGCTACAAAATGTAGGTATTGTTACTTATTTCTAAGTAAAGCAGATAGACTTAAAAGCTTTATAGCATGTAACTTAACCTTGCATCGGTATTGGTTTCAGCTCATGTACTTAATATAGTCTAAGTTATCCTAATTCCAAGTTAACCTCAGCCACATTATCTCGGATTAATGAGACTGTTGTACTTTCACACATGTTCTAAAGATAAGGTTGCTCATTTTTTGCGACTGCAGTTTTGGATTGATTTACTCTGTCAGATTTTGTTTTAATCTGCTTCTAATCATGTTCTTAGGGTTCAGAAGAGAGAGTGATCAGAAAAGCAAATTTCAACTATTAGGGATTGGACGCATTACTTAATCTAGAGTTTGTAGAACAGCTTGGTGATGTAACACACAAGAATTAAAAGTGTAGGACACCGTATAAGCACTAAAACAATACTAAATAAATGTACATGTGGAACACAAAGAGCTGTACCCAACCAAGGATTGCTTGCTTAAAACTCGGCAGCGAACGTCCTGCAGGGTAATGCCATTACTGCTAGCATAACAGCTGCAGTTAACACCAACACCAACACCTTTATTAAACATACATTTTAGAAGCACTGATATTGATGTCAACTGTACAAACAATTAATTGAACATTGGCTGAGTTTATACCTCCTCACATTTGTAAAATCTGAACGCTTTGCCATTCACCTCTGTCACCAGCTAACAACAATAGTTGTTACGTAGAAAAGGCATGGTAACCAGTATCCTTAACAACAGAGTTTATCTGTGGACTGAGGACGCAAGCGATTTGTTTGCTAAATTGATTTCCATTTGAAAAGAAGTATCAACACCAATTTCTTAAGATAAGTGAAGCCTTAGTGGCAAATGTTTTTATTTGTGTAACAATAGTGGTGTTGGTGGTGGAGGTCTCTGGTGATGTACATGAACTTGATGAGCTGGTCTGATGATGAGAGTTCAAAGTTTATAATTCAATCCTTGTTGTTTGTAATGAGACCACCACCATCAATACTACTAAAGTAACGATAGGAGCGAACATGTTTTGATTTTACAAAACTAAGAAAGTTGGTGTAAACATAGTGAGTTAAATAGTGTGATTAACCTCACTCTTCAAACATTTACAATTATTATTCTAAAACAGTGCTATAAAATAATGAGTGCTATAATGGGAACAATGTCACAGTTAGCTATTGATTAATTCCTATAGCATGCATTTCCTACAATAGGAATGGAGAACTGTGCAAGTATGAAATTGGCTCAGAAAGTTAGGGAAATTAGATTCCATTTTTCTTGCTATATTCATCTCCTCTTTAACCTTTCCCACATCAATCCTTGTTTTCTTCAATCTCGGGAGTGTTAAAGAGTATTGATTTGAAGGCCTATGGGATCATTTCATTTTGTTTCATGTCCATCCTTCCCTCTACCCTTGGTGATGAAACTGTCATGGTGCTCATTTTTAAATAGCTATACTATGAAGCAGTAGCTGTTTCATGATTAGCATAGCAATATGCTTGTGTTACGAGTGTGTGTGCACAAGTTATTGAAATGGAAATTGTGTCCTTTTAAGTTTGATTTGCCGCAACCTTTTTATTGTATTTTTTTAACCTTTATTTATATCCTGTCTTTAACTGCAGTGGTCATATTGGCGGCCGTTCTCTTGTGGAAATCACCTATTGGCGATGGTGTTAACTCGTAGATGTTGGGTTGCTGGTAATTTTGATTTTAATCATTAGATCACGCACACATTCACACTCTCATTTATACTTCCAGACTCTGGGGGAAGATGGGGAATGAACTTGGTAGGAGAAAAATCCCCACTCCCAGTCGGGAATCAAACCCGGGACCCCTGGTACAGGCAGATGCTCTACCGCCTGAGCTACGGTGCCAGCCTATTGTAATTCTTAATATTTATTTTGGAGTTACTTCCTCTGGTGTCAAATTTATAGGCACTTGTTAGAGACTGCAGTTAATAAGAAACCTATGTAATTAATAAAAGTGGCTCTTACTAATTCTCAGTCTAAATTTAATTGAGATTATTTTGAAACTATATTTTCCAAAATATGTTTACAGAAACAATAAAATGTACTCATACAATGCCGAAAATGTCCATGTTTATATATTAAGCATACTGAACTGTTGCACTCAATTAGAAGTATTAAAAGCGTGATGTATTGATAATTTATAAAGATGAGTTGGAATTAGAAACATTAAACATCACTAAGTAAAAAAGGAACCAAGCTTTTGAATATGAGAATTTCAAAGTATAGAGTTTTGTTGTCATTCTTTTTATAAAAAGTTTAATTCAGTGTTATCAAAAATAAAAAATGAAGAAAGAAAGAAAATGTGTGCATAAACTGGAGTATTCTTAACAGCTCAACTTCTTTAATTCAGTGGCATGAAATGGACACAACTTCTTCTTGGAAACCATGTTATGTCTAAGAGAATGTCACTGGTGGATAAGTGCTATAAGAATATTTGTAAAACAGAAACTGCACCTATTGCTTCCGGTCATGAGACAACTTTTGCTTCGTTAAACAGGTTCTAGATATTCCTTATAGGCTTGGACAGGACTCTCTTTTTTATTTACACATACTGATTGCCCAGGACAAGAAAGTAAGCTAGAAGAATGTGCAAAGTAATCACTTTTGCTGTCTCCTCGGGGTATGACAAGGATGGAAGATTTTTTTAAAATACACAAGTGTTGTCACATACATCACCTACACATAATGTCTATCGCTGCAACAAACATTAGATCTGGCAGCATGGGTGACTCATATGCACTCTCATTCACTCATTTCCTAGTAAGCAGATCCGCTACCGGAGCAGATAAACAGTTCAAGCTCCTCTGCCCTTCACACCCCTCTAGCCTTCTTGTCGTGAGCATACAGTACATTGCATTCCATCCAAAAATGTATTATCAATATTTAATCAAAAATTTTTGAGGTTTTGAATCCAAAAATATATACATGCATGTATGTGTGTGAGGGTTCTGTGTCTATCTGTATCCATATTTATTTTTATATTAAAATCTCACATGTAGAAAAACTAGTATAAAAAGTAAAATGTATATGTTGAATTTCAGTTAATTGATGGAAATTAATCATTTCTTCATATTAGCCGTATATAGGCTAAGGTTTTTGATAGATAAGAGTCAACAAGAAAAATTCAATGCCATGGCCGGGATTTGAACCACGGATCTCCTGGTTTCCGTCCAGTCGCTCTAACCCATTGAACCACCAAAGCCAATGTGCCATCATGACATTAAGTTCTTCATCTGACTCGTATGTTTCCCCGGTAGACCACTAGGGGCTCTCGCATCCGAGATTCACCATTTGTGGCGACTTACTATCGTAAATACTTGAGTCCCAGGCTTCATCATTTAACTCTTATTAGTTTAGTTAATTGATGGAAATTAATCATTTCTTCATACTAGCCGTATATAGGCTAAGGTTTCAAGGCCATAGCATTGAATTTTTCATGTTGACTGTATGTATATGTTGAATTTTCTATCAATACCTTGAGAGAGAGATAGAGGGGAAGAGAGTGAGAGATGTTATACAAATCTTGCACTTTGTTGAAAAAAGTATTTGCAGTCGGTTTTTAACACTCTGTCACTTACATTTTTATTTTTTGAGGGACTAGTTTCAGGAGATGTTCGTTTGATTTTCAACCTCAAATGTCCAACTTCCAAAAATCACTACAATACAAACATAGTAACAGAAAGATACTAATATTGATTGACATAGTACACAATTCTTTATCTTTATCAATTTAAAACATTTCATTAACAGAATGGAATCTGGATAAAGACTAAAATTTTAGCTTTATACATGAAATTAGTTTTACTGTTAACAATGCTTTTATTTATAACTATTCAAAGTATGGAATCTTCTTGCAAATACCTTATCTTTAACAAAAATGCCAAAAAAGAAGTCCATAGGAGTAAGATATGGAGATCTTGGTGGCTAGTCAATCAACCCTCGTTCTATCTACCTGTTTCAAAATTCTTCATCTAGAAGGTGCATAATGAGCAGGAGCTCCATCTTGTTTGAAATAGAAGTCATCTCCCTGTTGAATTCGTATTTGTGGTATTGCAGTCCTTAAGATGTTAATGTACACATTTTGGTTTACATTTGTCCTTAAAATGATAGTTCCATTGACACTTTTACATGACGACCTTTCCATACTGTAATGCCAGGATTCAGTTGTTCCTCAATTGTTAAGTAAGGGTTTTCTGTAGAGTAGTAGGTACAATTATGTCTGTTTATAGCACTCGACAGTCGACCACTTTTTGGTGCATTACTGAGAGACCCTATCTGATGAAATTTGTTGTGTAGTCTGTAAAATGTGAGCCTGGATGGAAGTGTTTCACATTCTTCCCACCATGTCTCTCAAATCTGTTTGCAATTACCTGTCTTTCAGTAATGTTCCAAAATCCAGATTCATTGAGCTTTAGTTAAATTACCTGCCACTGTGATAAAAGATTGAAAACAAGGAATAAAAAGGATAAAAGACAAACTCAATAAGGATGTGAAACTTAATAATGAATAAATAGCCATACATATCAAAATTACTCATCTTATTCCATCAGATTTACTAATCATGCAACTGTATGCCTAAATATGCCCACCCCTGTATAATAAAACTGTGTACTTTAATTAAAGAGGATTGTTTCAGGTAATACTTTATTCCTAAAAAGGTACATATCTTTTTTGTTAATGACACTGTCAATTGCCAGAGTCATATTAGCATCGCTGGTTCTGACAGAACTTGCAGTTTTCTTTTATATGCCAGGAAATCTACTGATATGAGGTTATTGCTTTTAAGCACACTTAAAAACCATTTGTTTGGGCCAGGTTTGTGACTTGGAATCAGTAGGCCAGTGCCTAACAAACTGAGCCACCCAGGCCGACTTCTTTATTTCTGGTAATAATTTATAGTCAAGGCTAGGAAGTTCGTACCGCTCACCGTTCCCTATGCAGGTTGCGACCGACCCTCTCCCAGCATCCAAACAAGTCATAGATAAGAAACGCACAGTGGAGAGGCACTGAAACTGGTTGCCCAGAGAAAAAAAATATGATTTATGAGACTTTTGAAAGTAATGAGTCGGTAATTCAAACACAAACATCACTTAAATTATCATTACTTGGACATGTTTCAGAGAACGGTTTGTCCCCATCGTCAGTAGTTATCCGATGCACCGTTCTCTGAAACATGTCCAAGTAATGATAATTTAAGTGATGTTTGTGTTTGAATTACCGACTCATTACTTTCAAATGTTAAATGCATCACTGTTTCTGACCTTTTGCTTCAAATAAGACTTGTGAGACATTCGTAAATGCACATCTATTTAGATCATTATGTACAACATACCAATTCTAATATAGTACATAAAGGTTTGTCTCTGGCTTGTCTCATTATTTAAATACATTTCCTGATCGAATGTAAAATAATATCCAAATAATAAAATTAATTACTTAAAATTGAAGAATTACTAGACAAAATGACAAAACAGAAATATTACTACATATTTACTCATCTGCAGCTGTATTACTAAAAACAGTAATGTACCACTGAAGCCTTTCAAATGAAAAACTCATTCTATGTCCCGTAAAACAAGATTTAGTTGGTGATCATTTCAAATTTGTTAATGATTTCAGTTAATTTAGTTTCTCGATTTGGCTTCTTTTTTTTCCCATGTTCGCCGAAGTATCCCACTGAAATGTAAATGTAAATAATGAAGTAAATGACATGAATAAGTACACTTCTAGAAAACATAAAATGGTTGTACAGCAAATTTATCTTCTCATCTTTGTAGCACAACAAAGATGTTATTCGAATGTCTTCCTTCCTACCAACGTGCTCTGTGTCATGCAGTTACACCTGTTTTACAGTAATGAGTTGTATTCTACAATGAACCTTTCCTGGTTGCTCTTACACTGCTCAAGAAAATCGGTACGAACTTCCTAGCTCTGTTTATAATTTAGGAAGAAATTTCATAAGCACATTTATCATTTTATTGATTTTGACAAATTAGAAAAGTAAAGCCTGTGGAAGTATTTGTATGTAATGATGCATTATGATAAAAATTGGATGTTTTACACTCACATGACTTTCTCTACCCTTTTTTAAATTATTTGTATAAAAACTTAGTTTTCTATTTCAATTTAAGACAAAAATGCGTACGAATGATTTTATACATATTTTCTTACAGGTACTATGGGAATACAATAGGCTTTAAGCAACAACCAAATCTTGTAAGAGCCTTTCGCTATGTGCTGTCTTGCATAACTAGAGGAAAAAAATGACTTCCCATTTAAGAAACTTATTAAGTAATAGAGAGGGTTAAGGAAAGCAATGCCCATATTAATGAAAAGAGATTCCTTGTTTATTGTATGTGGATGATTTAATGGTAGGAGCAATTTCCGTAATAGATCTACAAAAATCAATTGAGGCAATTCATAGGTTTTGCACTGATTGGGGATTAAGAATAAACAGCAAAAAATAAAAAATAATGGTATTTAAAAAAGGATCAATACTGAGGAAAGGAGTGGAATGGTTCATAGGAGATCAAAAGGTAGAAGTGGTAAACGGGTATGACTTATTAAGTGTAAGGATGTGTAGCAGTGGAGGGCGGGCTGCACAAGCCAGGAAAGTGATAGCTAATGGCAGGGCAGCAATGACACGGCTGAGAATATGTAAACATAAACTGGAAATGTCAGTTAGATGGTTAGAAAGAATGTATGAAGCGATCTTTGAAGCCAGAACAATGTATGCAGTGGAGGTATGGGGCACATCAGAGATAGGTACAAAATTAGACCAGATGTACGGATTGTTTTGCAAAGAACTACCAGGGCTGCCAAAATCGGCACCAAGAGAAGTGGCATTACTAGAGTTGAGTGAATAAAAAAAGGAGGGGAATAATAATAGAGAGAATACTGAAATTCTGGTATAAGTGTATTTAAGGGCAGAAAGGGGAATTATTGAATCTGTGCATGAAGCAACAGAAAAGCATTAAGAACACAAATAGTTGGTGGTCGGAATTGGAAAGAATGGTATCGAAGATAGGCATGGGAGATTTATGGAGAGCAGAGGAGTCAAATTATAGCGGTTTTTGGAAGGAAGTGAGAACCAGAGTACAAGACATAGACAGGCAGGAGATTTGGGAAAGTATAGAAGAAAAGAAATATTTGAAATTTTATAAGCAATTAAAAACAGAATGGGTTAGGGAAAAATATATAGATCAATGTGACAAAACTGGAAGAGAAGGTACAGCATGGATGAGAGTAGGAATAATATATCTAAAAGGGTTGAGAAGTAATGAGGTAGGCATATGTAAATTTTGTGGAGATGAAGAGAGCACTGTTCACTACCTGATAGAATGTAAGGAGTTAACAAATTGCAGGAGAAAAATATGGGATTAAAAGTGGAACCGCGTGAGCAAAGGCATAGTGGCATTACACATGTTAATAGGCATGAGTGAAAAGAAAAATAGATGTATAGGAGAATTCTTATATAGGTTAAGAGAAAAGTGGATTAGGGTAAAAGAAGCAAGGGTTAGGAAGAAATGACAAGCTGCTGAGGAAAACCAAAGGCTTATTGGCCAGGGGACCTGAGTCATCAAGTAAATCTTAGGTCAGCAATTTCCTGTATTTGTACAGGATGTATAATAGTGATTGTTAGATATCAAAGTCATTGTAGTGAAAATGTAATAGAAACTGTATAAATAAATATCAATATTAAGTATAAATCAACATCATGTGTGGAAATGGTTAAGTTGTTTTACATAATTTTTGTGCAAAAGTCATTCAGAATGAAAAGACTCACACTATGCAAAAAATTCAAGATATAAATTTTATTTATTGTGTGAGTATATTGAATATATGCTATTTTAATCGAAGCTATAAGAGCTACAGGACATGATTGCTTGGCTAAACATCTTCACCACATCGAAATACTACAACGCCTAAACTGCATGCTCTGTAACCATGGTATTAGGACTCTAACCACCTCAACAGTTGCTCCTCTTTGACAACCATTACACTCGCCGGTATACTGGGAGGCGAGAGAGAAGATGATGGCCATAATCCTACAGTGAAATGTTATTCCATTGTATATTTGACTTTCTTTAATTTTTAATTTATTAATTGTATTTTAATTATTGGCATATATTGTTGTGTATTGTAATGATAGATATTAAAAGCTTTGTATTTAATAAATATTGTAGATGAAAGTAACCCGCCGTTGTTTGCCATTGCGCACGCGTTAACACTTAGAAAATGCGCTAAACCCAATAGCCGAACCCTTCCTAGTCTGCCCCGAGTTGAATGCGACACATTACCGCTTTAGCGTATTGAACTGAGTGAACTACAACTATAAACAATTGAATGTAATAATCGATCGCCACTTGCCGATCTCTAGTCAGTTGTTGACGTTCTTCTGTCAGTTTATCAATCGAATGCTTCTGTATTGTGGAAAATTGCTTACCTCCTTAAAAAGAGACCGGACGTTGTGGAAGCGTGTGTGAAATCAAGTTGGTGTTGCATTAACCCGCTAAATTTGAAGGGACAGCTTCCGGATAGAGACAAAGTGAGCTAGTGTGTGGTTAAAAAGTGGGTGCGCGCTGCAACTGTTCAAAATTTGAAAAGAGAATTCTTTTGGTTCGTACACTCAGTAGTTACTCTATATTTTTCGTACTTGAATAGGAAAGTGTTTGAAAGAAACAGTGAAGTTACCGCCATCTATATCATGCCGGGTCTATACAACCCAATGATGTACCTATACAAATGGTAAATATTTTAGCTTCGTTTATGTAATATTAGTTCTGTAGTTCACTAAGAGAAGGCAAATCTTCATGTCAAGATTTTATCGGAAATGCATGTTTAGAGAAAGTGTGAACAGTAGAACTCAAAAGCTAAAACAATAAATACCAAGGCCCGCCTCGGTAGCGTAGATGGTAGCATGTCTGCCTCACGTTCAAGAGTTCCCGAGCTCGAATCTCGGTCAGGGTGAGTTACCTGGATAAGGGTTTTTCCGGGGGTTTCCCTTGTCCTTCAAGACGGATGTCAGGTAACTCTAAGCTCCATGGACCCTGGACTCATTTGAGCACCATTTCACCCAATTCATTCATCGTCCGATATGACTTAACGTTGGAGGATGTAAATTACAACAACAATAAATACCACACTTGGAATTTGAGTTGAGTGTCTTCCAGAGATCCAACACAAAAATGTTCAATAAAATCCCCCACCCCACGCTTACTAGGTACCCTATTCATGTTTTTTTCTTCTTCCATTTTTTATTTTCTTAAAAATGACTCCAGCGTTTTATTATATAACACATTTAAGGGTAGGAGTAGGTCGTTTGAAGTTTTATTTAATCTGAATGACGTCTGCCTAATTTAACAGTAACAGACAAAATCTTACTGCACAAAGCAATGTAAATTTGTTAAGGTGCGTAGTTATCAAACATATTTAGTGGAGTTAAGAAATCCGAGAAATTCTTTAGTATTAGTTTGAATTTTTCAGTACTTAAATATTTCTTACTTCGGAATTTTTTTTCTTTCCTGTCTTTCTTTTTAATTCCTTTGTTTGTTTTTTTTCATTCCTCCTTCCTTTCTTTCTTGCTGACGGAGAATAAATTTCACAACGGTTTAAACAAATCTCTTCGCTTTACTGGATACAAATTATACTTTCGTTCAATTGATAAACCCAAGCGATTTTATTTTGTAATACAATGCATAATGAGATCGAAAATGAACAATTATGCTTAATGTTGAGGACACATTCGCTGTTTGTCATAAGGTTACGGAGCTTGTGGTGGTTGTGGAATACTGACCTTCACCCAGAGAACAATCAGCGAAACCAGATCTAACCTTTTTCTTGTGTCTCCTTCCTTCTCCTGTATTCCGCGAGCTGTGACTTGATGCATTATGCCGTGTGAATCGTCTATCTCCGAGTACAGTTGACGTAAAGTACTGTAACACTGTCCTATTAGTGTTCCTTTGCATGTATTGAGTTGACATTGTGATAATGCCTCCTGTAATTTTAAGGTTATTGTTTAAAAAGACACTTCATAGCCAAACTTGTGAGGTGATTGCTAATGTGTATAAATACCATAAGGACGAGACAATGATAAGGATCGCTATACTCATGAGCATTTCAGAGTGATTCAGGAAGTGCAAGAATTACTGCAGCCACCGCTATTTCTCATAGTTCTGTTTGCAGAATTTTGCAATAAAAGCAAAAATACGAGAAAGGAACAGGTTTTGGAACGTCATGAAAAAATAGCACAATATCGCAAAAATATAAAAAATTGACGATTTTGACAAATATGTAATTCGTTGCTCTACCCAAGAGAAGACCACACCTATAATAAGACTTCTTCAGAAACTACGTACAGTCAATTTCAAAATGGATATAGCTGTCTTCGCTTTATAATAAAGAAATAAGACTTTAAATGGACAAAGACAAGAGTCAACAGGTGTGTGCTAATAGAAAGACACAACATACTTGTGAGAATGATACCACTAAGCTTCGAAAATATAGAGCTGAGGGGTGTCCAATAGTTTACCAAGGATTGTTGTAATTACACAGTAAAACATGGTTCGATGACAGCGGCAGAGCTTTTATGGCGCCACATCAAAAGGAGAGCAACTTAAAATTGTTAATGCAGGGGAGGGGGTTGGATTCATACTCAGTTTCCTGCTTATTTGTAAATCACAACAGAAAACTGCATATCTTCATATATAAATGAATACTGAAAATTATGTTAAATCGTTACGCAAAATGTGAATTCCAAATTTACCCCCTAACTCGGCGCTGGTAACAGATAATGTCTCTTACCATAATACAAGTAGATAAACCATCAAACCTCAAGTTCTTCAAGAAGATACATGCTCTCTTGGTTAATAATAATAATAATAATAATAATAATAATAATAATAATAATAATAATAATAATAATAATAATAATAATAATAATAATAATAATAATAATAATAATAATAATAAATAATAAATAATAAAATAATAATAATAATAAATAATAAAATAATAATAATAAATAAAATAATAATAATAATAATAATAATAATAATAATAATAATAATAATAATAATAATAATAATAATAATAATAATAATAATAATAATAATAATAATAATAATAATAATAATAATAATAATAATAATAATGATAATAATAATAGTAATCATCATAATTATAATAATATCCCATAGCGCAATAGCCCGAAGTGGGCATGTGCCTACCATCCCGACTACCGGCCTCGCGCCCATATACACAAGGTAGAGTTGGGCTATCATCCAACCGAAACGAGGAGGAGATGTGGTGAGCATCTCGGCACCCCAGCCGGAAAGTTGACTTTCTAAATCAACGTTCGCTACCTAGCATAGCTCCGCAATTTCCTCATGAGGCTGAGTTGGCACCAATCCTATACCCGGGAGTTAAAATCCTCACCCCACAGGGTTAAGATCGACCCCGGGTGCCTTCCGTGGCACAACGCTCTAGCCCACGACCCCACGGCGCAGGACGCTTTCTTTGGCTACAAGATCACAATATCCCCTGTTGATGAAAGTAGCACCAAACCAAAATTATGATTTGATTCTTCCCAACAAGCGGAGTCAGATCTTTTTGATTGACCAAATATTGTCAGAATATAACCATGCAACCTTAATACTTCCTCCGTACCATTCAGATCGAACCCTATAGAATTAACGGGCCCAAATGACCTTGTTGTCGACGGGCCCTAAAACACCACACACTCACTCACTCACTCACTCACTCACTCACTCACTCACTCACTCACTCACTCACTCACTCACTCACTCACTCACTCACTCACTCACTCACTCACTCACTCACTCACTCACCCTATAGAATTAATATGGGCAGATATCAAACAATGTGTTGTTTGCAGAAATGTAACATTTAAAACAAAAGACGTTAGAAATGTACCGCCAACGATTTGAGCAAATTGGGCAAACGGAATGGGAAAAGGTATGCCATCAGATGGATGAAACCTAACAGGGAACAGGAATACCGAAAAAAAGATGCACTAAAGGAAGAAAGAATTATAATTGAATGGGATGGAGACGAGGATTACAGTGATAGTAACTCAGCAGGACGTAGATGAATTAAAATGTGATTAAAGGCAGAATTATTTAACTCAGTACGAGTGAAAAACCTTTTTGGAACTATCGTATTTAATTTGCTAGAGACTGTACGTACGAGTTCCCTGAATAGCGACGAGTAATGTTACTTGAGAATGCGAGGTGCTCGCTGCCATTGAAGGTCAGGGAAAACAGGTAAGAGACTCGCATCAAAGATTTCATTTAAATATTTCAGTGCTCAAGAACCAATTGTGCGACCAATACTAACGTGGAGAGTGAACGTTAACGGAAGCCACATCGAACTTCATTTTACAGTTATGTAAACTTATAAGGATTTTTTTTTTTTTTTTTTTTCATTTGGTAAAGGTTTCTCTTTTCTAATTTATCTATTTAAGCTGCTTTTACACCTTAGTATATTTAAAGCAATGAAATTCATTATATTTGGCCAGAAGTTTAAGTAATACAGAATTAAAACAGAATTTTATAAAGTACATTAAGGTTTCGGACATTCTTTACTATCCTAGCCCAATCTCTCAGTCCGCTGTACGGATATCAGGTATCACGCTCTGACGTCACAAACCCCGCCGGCCAGAAGAGGAGGGACGACAGATCGTAAGCTAAACATCAGGGTAGCTAAACCCCAATAATACGGGAAACTAGAGAATTTCTCTTAGATTGTCTGTCATTCTAACTCCACTTATGCAATTTCTTACACATGACTTTTTCTGCTGTCTCCACTCTGTATTTTGATATAAAAGAAAGGATCCTAAAAGTTGGATAGGGCAGATGACATCTACTCCTTTAGCACTTCCACAAGGTATTCTCTTACTCTGATCACTATTTTTGGACATTTCTTAAGTGCCTTAGATTGGACCAGGGTACTAAAATGTGTCAATTGTTTCAAATTTAGTTTCGCACTTCTGATGAATAGATATCGCTTGAACTTTGATGGAGTATTCCATCTACCATCTAACATGTTACAGATAGATCTCCAATGATGCCATATAGTCTTGTATCAGCAATCTGTAAGTCGGGCTAGCCTACTGATCATTTTTAGAAACATTTAGCAAATTTTTGTGTATTTACTTTTAAGGAACCAAAATTATACCAAATTCTTTTTAAAAAATGACATTTTTACTACCCCAAGGATGGTAAATAACATTTTTTTAAATTGTAATAATATTTTATTTTTTTAAGTGGTAGAAACATCATTTACATTTGCTCACTTTCTTCTCGGGCAACAAGCCAGTTGAAAAGACGATTAGATATCGACGTTTCGGGAGTGTGCATCGCTCCCATCATCAGGATACTTATAAAATATTATAACCACAAATGAAACACTAGATATAACACCAATATAAACAAAGACAAAACACTATCAAAATTCGCATTACTGAACAAAAGACTGTTTTCAGTAAATGAAATTCCAGGTCAGGAGATGGCGTGAGTATAGAAAATTGTGTCAAAGAAACGTAACTACTTAACTTGATTATCAAGCTGTATTGATCTTTGCTTCTTAAATCGACGGATTTCCATTTTAAGGCCGGTTTCCCAAGAGGAGCTGAACTGAAACCCAGCATCACGATTAAGCGTGCTCCTTTCAGAGGAAATCGCCAAAGGCTCCTTAATTCTCCACTCCCAGTAACTGTTGGATATTGCCAAGATGGTGTACATAGAGCCAATTTTCGGGAGACGACCATCTTGGCAAAAATCTTATCTGGCGTAAAGTATTTGTACTATCGCCGATTAGTTAAAATACGAGAGCTGTTCAATAAAGAATGATAACAATTTTTTTTTTGACAACGTATAATTTTGATGGTACTTCTCAAAATAGTCTCCCCTGAATGCGATGCACTTGAGCCAACGTTTCTGCCAGTCTTCAAATACATGCTGGAAACCATTTTTGAGAGATCCTTCAAAATCCCCTCCGCAGCCTTCACTACTGCTTCTGATGATGGATAATGCCTCCCACGAAGGCGTTTCATAAAATTAGGGAATAGAAAAAAGTCCGGCTAAATCCGGACTATAGGGAGGGTGAGGGATGCACTTCTCGTTGATTTTTGGAAGATATTCAGCAACAACATTGGCAATATGCGGCCGCGCATTATCGTGGTGCAGCATCCAGCCTGCTTCACGGAAATATGGTATTTTGCCCCTGATATGGACTTGCAATATTTTCAGGACATTTCTGTATTATTGCCCAGTTACTGATGTGTGTGCGGGTACACCATGCTGATAAACCATTCCGTGAATATCAAAGAATGACATGACCATAACTTTCCCAGCAGAAGCAACCACTTTTGCTTTTTGGGGGGTTGGTAATGAAGGAGATTTCCACACTGAGCTTTGCTGTTTGCTCTCAGGATAAAAATGATGTAGCCAGCTTTCATCAGCAGTGATTACATTTGAAAGAAACTCCGGATCTTCCTCTAACATCAACTTTAACTGCATGCAGATCTGCATGCGAATGTCCTTTTGTTCGGGAATCAACAGTCTCGGAACCCATCGCACACAAACACGTTTCATGTGTAATGTTTCTGTCACGAAAGTGTGGGTGACACCCACTGAAATGTTCAGTATTTCAGAAAGTGATCTTAAGGTAATTTGTGGATCCTCTCTCACAATGCCAGCGGCTCTGTTGATGTTTTCTTCCGTAAGAACAGTAACTGGAGCACCGGGTTCACCTTCCTTTGAAATTGAGAACAGACTCTCATAGGCCTCTTGTAGCATTGTATAGGCCTCAACTGAAGATTTGTTGAGACGAAAGCAGAATTTCATAGCCACATATTGTTTCTCGCGTGTTACCTCTATTGCAGCGGTAGGCGATACTGAACATGTGTGAACTTGCCTGGTTCTCACAGGCGGGAACCAGGAGTACCAACAATGAAACTACTACGGCGTGTTTGTTTCACATTAAGCTAACAGAGTATAATAAGAATGAATTTTAGTGCGAAAAATTGACTATAAAATAATTATGATCATTCTTTATTGAACAGCCGTCGTATTTCATGAACACCTTCCAAATTTGTGATTACCTCCTCAGCTGCTTTTAACTCGATGAGGTTCTTGGTTAAAGGCTATGTCACACTAAGTAGAACATGTCAATGAAGTAAAAACAGTGTTTTACTCCTTGGATCCAGAAGATGCAAGCCGCAATGTCACAGCACAGGAATGTTTTGCTGTCTAATATTGGCATTCAAGATATGATGGGTACATCAATAATTGGTTCTCCAAAATACCTGCTATTATAACTAGGGGGCGGATTTTGCCCTATTTGCCTATTTTATTCCTTTTGTTCAGAAACGTAGGCTTTTAAGTTATAAGCACGTTTCGTACAATTATTAGCCTAATTTCTTAGTTTTATAGTGCCTATAAATACCTATTTCATACTTTTGTACCTATTCTACTTGTTAGTACCTAAAACTGCCTTTTTAGCCAATTTCTTCTACTTGTAATTTGTGACAACAGCTTTTGCATTTGTTGGTTTCAACGTGAAGTTTTCGGGGAAGAGAAATTTCTTACTGCTGCACGTTGGATATACAAAAAGGGGTTTATTAAGGAGACACATCTGTGCAAATTAGCACAAAACTTACAATACCAAATTTAGTTTTTTTTGTCTTAAAATTAACATAGACGTACTTCTATAATATAAAGATTTTTTCTAGCGGTATTATAGAAAACGTCACATGACTGTTTAGGTAACCCTACACCTGTATCGTAGCAGGTATTATGTAATTTTAACCTCAGATTTCTCAGATTCCATATTTTCTACATTTTCGTTACTTCAATATGTTCAACAGGATGCAGTTTTTTATTAATCTGTATGAAATTCTGAACATACCTCTAAGGGCAACTGAATATTAAGTGTACACTTTTACATTCGTTGTATTTTTGTTATTTGTATTGAAAAGCATTATAATGCTTACTTCTTACAGAAAATGCTTAGGAAAATAAAAATTGTTAAATAGGTATGATCATTTTTTCTGTTCGTTGATGTAGCGAAGACCATTATTTTACATAGGTACAGGTCATTAATAGGTTAAAATGGGTGCAGAAGCGTATTCCCCAGCCATTAATTTACAAAATAACAATATGTGGGACATTTTGAAAATCGCCTGTAATTTAGACATAAACTTTTAATTCCTCAGACACTATTGTAACTAGAAAGCTGAAACTTGGTACTATTCCATTCTTGATCGATCACAAAAATAAATAGTATAAATTTGAAGCAAATCTAACATTTGCTTCAGATATTTGAATTTTTTACCCTTAAGGCGCCTTCCAACCCATGGTTTTGTTTTTGACATAGTTAATTACTTCACACCTGCACATTATGGTTCTTGCTTAGTGAAATGGATTTATATGCATTTTAATTATACGACAATATCTGTTATTTTAACTTGCTGTGAAGCCATTTATGAAATTTGGAATAAATGTAGAACTATTTCACCTAGGGAACCACAAAATAGTATGAGTTTAGCGAATTTGTTGCAGCATATGTTGGGATGATTGTCATTTTGTTATAGTGCATTTTAGGAGCCATTTTAATAAAATTGTGTATTTCTAAGTGTTTACTTAGCAAATTTTTAGTGTCTATTTAAGTGCCTATTTTGCCCATTTTTAGTGTCCTTTTGCCTGCCCATTTCACACATTTTTAGTTCCTATAAATCCACTCCCTAATTATAAAACATATGGAAACTCGAAATAATACCTTGGCACATTCACTTTGGTATATGGAATTTCAGTAACGTTGTCCTCAGAGACTCACGATCGTACTAAAACTGCATTTGAGAAACTCAGTAAGATTAATGAAAACTCTGGTTACGTAACACTGTATAGAATTTCTAGAAAACTTTCTGGTACAAAAAGCATATATCGAAGAGGAATTCACTCAAGACGATCTGTGGTGCTTTTCACATATTCCAGTGACGTCATGCGACGTTAAGAGATCCTTTTCACCGTATAATGAAAATTTCTTCACTGACAAATGCAGGACCTTCACACAAGGAAATCTCAAGATAACCTTCCTCGTGTAAAGCTTACGTAAAGTAAGAGTTCCACGAAAAAATATGTTAATGATGAAATTTGTACTTTTATTTGCTTATTTTTGGTGCTTATTTGCTTCATTTTTCATGCCTATATGCTTACTTATTTTACCGTTTCATTGTGCTTACAAATCCGGGCTCCAGTGATGAGGCAAGTAAATATTTGCGGAACTAGTCTTCCGAGTTTTATGAAAAGTTCACCAAGTTTTAAAAAAAGAAAAGTGAAGTTTGTAATAAATTATTATTATTATTATTATTATTATTATTATTATTATTATTATTATTATTATTATTATTATTATTATTATTATTATTATTATTATTATTATTATTATTATTATTATTATTATTATTATTATTATTATTATTATTATTATTATTATTATTATTATTATTATTATTATTATTATTATTATTATTATTATTATTATTATTATTATTATTATTATTATTATTATTATTATTATTATTATTATTATTATTATTATTATTATTATTATTATTATTATTATTATTATTATTATTATTATTATTATTATTATTATTATTATTATTATTATTATATTTATTATTATTATTATTATTATTATTATTATTATTATTATTATTATTATTATTATTATTATTATTATTATTATTATTATTATTATTATTATTATTATTATTATTTTTTTTTTTTTTTTTTTTTTTTTTTTTTTGTAAAAATAGTGTTCAGTCAAAGAACCTATAGATTTCCTCTGCCTCCTGTGGTTTTCTGTTGATGGATAAGATATTGCACTGCATCTTGAAGTATGACCATGTTAGGAATACACAAAGAATAATATCATATTTCCGCCCCGTTTTATGGCAGTGCCGTGGCACGGAGGCACTACCCCCGGAATCGTCCCTACTTTTCTATTAATGCAGCTTTAGTTATGTCTTATTGCTGATGTTTTGTGGGAAATGGTAGATGATTGGTTCCCGATACAAGTTTAATCGATGAAGCATGCACGTGGACAAACCAAAATAATTAAGATGGGCAGTTACTCCTTATCAAGACCGCGTCATTTGCAAAGCCTTACGTAGTGCAGCTGCGGCGACTGTACGCACGTCATTAGCGCCATGAAAAATTCAGGCGAAAGAGGCAGCGCCGTTGTGGAAAAGCGCATCGAGTCCTCACGGTGCCACTAATAGCTTCCAGTAAATTATTAACCGAGAGATTTTCACCAGCATGTTAGCTGGCGGCATAACGTCTATTTTCAATATTTTTTATGCCCCACCCTTGCGCCCCACAGCAGAAACCTCTCCCTAATATTGCCTATATCGCTCTCTTTTTAGAAGCGCAAATGACCATGAATATTTCATTTAGCTGGAGTTGCCGGATCCAGGCCTAGGATCCCCCTGGGAGAACGGGATGCTGGAACATGCGGACCATAAAGTAATAATGGTAAAAGACAAGCCGAGCTACTTACCGCAAAGCAAAGGGGTTGAACGTCGGGGGTAATGCGCTGTCTAAACAAGTAGCGGCACAACTGCAAACAGAATAACACAAAATTGATTCTTATTCAACGTTTTCTAATTCCTCTAATGGCGTACCACATTTTACAATGAATTGTTGCTCCTAAGGGGGAGACTCACTTTGTGGAAGGGTTGTCTTCATCCTCTTTGTCACATAATAGAAGCTTTAATAATACATCATAGTTCGATGTTTTATGGGTAGCTTTCCATGTACAGATGCCACATTAATTTTTGCAAATTTATAGCCCTGCAGTGGTTATTGTTCCATATCAATTACAGCTTAGCGTTAATTTCTACAACTCATGCGTCAGTCACATAGCAGCCCGCCTCTGTAGCTTAAGTGGTAGCGTAACCGCCTCATATTCAAGAGGTGCCGAATTCGAACCTCGGTCAGGGTTAGTTATCTGGATAAGGTTTTTTCTCCATATTTTCTCTTATTCTGAAAAACGAATGTGAGGTAACCTTAAGCTCCATGGATCCTGGGCTCATTTCATCTATTTCATTCACCGTCTGAATTTGACGTAAATTAAAGGGAAAAAAATACTTAACGCATTTGATAACGAAGTTAACTATTGTTTTCCACTTTATATATAAAGGCCCGGTGGCAGCGTTTGTCAAAATTAATTTTTCCAAGGTAAACTTAAATAATTCAATTCAAAACCTAACTAAATTTACACATCAACCTAAATAGTAGTAGTAGTAACAATAATAATAATAATAATAATAATAATAATAATAATAATAATAATAATAATAATAATAATAATAATAATAATAATAATAATAATAATAATAATAATAATAATAATAATAATAATAATAATAATAATAATAATAATAATAATAATAATAATAATAATAATAATAATAATAATAATAACAACAACAACAACAACAACAACAACCACAACAACAACAACAACAACAACAACAACAACAACAATAATAATAATAATAATAATAATAATAATAATAATAATAATAATAATAATAATAATAATAATAATAATAATAATAATAATAATAATAATAATAATAATAATAATAATAATAATAATAATAATAATAATAATAATAATAATAATAATAATAATAATAATAATAATAATAATAATAATAATAATAATAAATAGTACAACTATGACAATACCAGCAATAATACAAGCAATAACAATGCGCTATCAGAACAATAAATGACATGTTTTGAGTACACTATCATCATAATAATCAAATTTTGGATATCTAACAGTGATTACTAAATCCCGGAAGTTATTGACCTAAAAATGAGCTATAAAATTCCCTTAAATACAAAAAAGTGACACATAAAACGTAAAAAATGACCTAACAAGAATTAACAATTTCTTTCATAATACAGTAATAACTGTCACAGACAAATAATGTATCTATGGTTCCAAAAACTACATTTTAAAATTAACTTTCTTAGTAAATAATACAATTATTGCTGCTAAATAATAGATATATTAAAAATCAATCAGGTCATTTTCAATTTTATAAAATATGAAAAAATAAGTTACTGTACCCATTAGCCAAAACATACCGTACTTAGCGTTGCAGTTCACCACCAAGGTCAGTCATCTTCAAGTTATCAAAAGTAAAGGAACGGCGGTTGTCAGTTAAAACTGTTTTATACTTTGAGAAACTTCTCTCCACTTCCACAGATGTTATAGATGCATAAATTGTAGTATCTGTCTAATTTTGTCCCCTATCTCCCCTTTTACATTTTGTATCCTCTCTTCCGCAATTCTCACTAACTCAATCGACTTATCCAATGTCATGCCACTTTCTTATGGT
Source organism: Mantis religiosa (assembly GCA_030765055.1). NCBI lineage: Eukaryota > Metazoa > Arthropoda > Insecta > Mantodea > Mantidae > Mantis > Mantis religiosa. The sequence goes on along the minus strand of CM060949.1, from coordinate 190,173,434 downwards.
ATCCGTAAAAAATGCAAATTTTGATTTAATGAAGGCTAATTTACCTTGGATTTGAATATTAGAAAACATATCATGTGCGCTCTCAATTGCCTTTGAATCTACCCTATCAAAACTATTCACCATTTCTCTCACTATTTGAAAATTGTCATAGTGGTATATACATGCATTTAACCATGTACGCCAGCGTGTTAAAATTGCTGCCGGGGGCAAAGCTACGAGGGTGGGTCAAAAAGTAATGCCTCCTATTTTTTTTCCCTTAAATAAGTAAGTTATGTGAAAACTTTGAATTTGGCGTAATTCCTCAAACCTTCTTCTCCAATCCGCTGCAGTAGTAACTTCCTAAGTCAACAGGTGGCAGCATTGCATCCTCTTGCAAAATGGCTGACATCGACATTCGTATTAGGCAGCGTTCTGTGATTGAATTTTTGACTGCGGATGGTGAAACGCCAATTCACATTCACGAAAGGCTAAAAAAATGTGTGTGGTGATGCAACGGTGGATGTCTGCACTGTTAGACGATGGGTTTGTCGCTGTAACGAAGCTGAGGGGCAAACACCATTGGCAGATGAAAAGCGAAGCTGCAGGCCGGTGACTGCACTGACTCCATGCAACATTCAGCGAGTCGATCATTCGTGGTGATCGCCGGAAAACAATAGGTGAATTGTGTCGCATTACCTCCCTCAGTAAAGGCAGTGTGATGACGATTATTCAACAACTGGGTTACTCAAAAGTTTGTTCACGTAGGATACCAAGAATGTTCACCGAAAAAAAAAACCAACAAGGAAAACAATAGCCTCCAAACACTTGCAGCGATTCATTTTGGAGGGAGAGAAAAATTGTTACTGGAGATGAAACGTGGGTTTATTTTTTTGAACCTGAATCAAAGAGGCAGTCAATGGAATGGCATCACACAACGTCACCGAAGAAAACAAGAACTCAAAACTCAGCGGTCGGCAGGGAAAGTTATGGCGACAGTGTTTTGGGATGCAGAGGGTGTGCTTATGATTGACATTTTGGAGCAGGGATGCACAATAAATTCCGTCCAATACGTCAGAACTCTCAAAAAGCTGAAAGCACGTCTTCGCCGAGTTCGCCCAACAAAAACTATGGCGGATGTTCTTTTGCATGACAAAGCAAGACCACACATCAGCCGTTACACCACTGCAGAAATGAGAAATTGGGATGGCAAGTCTTACCTCACCTTCATACAGCCCTTACCTGGCACCATCAGGTTTCCATCTGTTCGGGTCACTAACGGAAGTTCATCGTGGGATTCATTTTGAAGATGAGGAGGCTGTGAAAACGTCCATGAGTCAATGGCTTAGTAAGCAAGACCGTGTGTTTTACCACACTGGAATACATGCCCTAGTTAAAAGGTGAACCAAAACTATGGAAAAAGACGGAGATTATATTGAATAGTGATAAATTAATCGTCAATGTTGTAGTTTTTAAGCTATGTAAATTTGATTCAATTTTCTTGGCAATTAAAAGAGAGAAATAAATAGGAGGCATTACTTTTTGACCCACCCTCGTATATTAGGGGGCTAGGACGCTGACGTGTGTTAATTGCATGTTTACCACACGTACAAAGTTACTATTTCATAAAAGATGATATAAACGGACTTTCAATCACAGATTATTTTTAGAAAACCCCAAAAGCCCATGGATCGGGGTCAGGTCGGCCACGGGAATCAAACCCGAGCCTCCCGAATGTGGGCTGCACATTAAAATGCCCAATAAATTCCTAAAACAGAAAGAAAAATGACCGGAAAATGCATCTAAATGTTAAAAAATGACTTTATAATAAAAATGTGGGGAAAAAATTCATTTTTATAACCTATAAAGACCATATATAGCTAACGTATTTGTTCCAGAATGCACTTAATTCACAATAAGCATCGTCTGTGACTACTCAGAAAAAAGATGACTTTTCAACAAAACCCGGGCCCTAGTGATTACATGTAGATGGAATTACACATTTTCTCCTCTATAAGTCATCATTCCCTTGTCTCTGTTTAAAACTATTTACACTTTGAGGCACCGTCTCCAGTAATTCCGCAGGTATTTTGTTCTAGTCGTCAATTGTTCTGTTTGCAAAGGAAAATTTATCTACGTCCGTTTTCTTTAACCTATTTCTTATTTCCTTGCAATGGTCATTTCGCCCCCAATATAATGGAGTTAATAACCTCTTCGTTATATCTCTCCACGCGGAATCCCCCTTATAAGTTCTAAAAATTGCACATAGTTTTGCTCGTTTTCTACGTTTTTCTAATGTTTCCCAGGAGGTAGCAGTGCTGGCATAAATTCGTTTGCACTATCTCTCTATTGGAGACAAAAGGATCTTTCCTTCAGGGTATACGTGGGTGAGTTTACACAATATCAGTTAAATAACTGATATAGACTAACAATTGAACTATTTGAAGTAAGTTGTCAACTGTTTCAGAATGTAGACTTAAAATATTTCTGAATCTTAATACTAGAAGTTGTATCTATTGAACTATTATATGTATATGTATCAATAACTTTACTGTTTCAGTATGACTCAGTATTATATTTATATTATATTTTTCAGTATAACTTCCCAAATCTTGTCCCACACGCAGTAGGGGTACAATTAATTTTCGTTAATTGATCTAATAGTGGCCTAACTATAAAGCCCGAGACTTAAAGCACTGACGCGTTGTAAGTCGCCATTAAGGTAGCTGTCTCATGTGTCATGCTGGCACGTGTCATGGTAGCTCAGTGATTAAGAGCAACCAGGAGACTGGGAGATCGTGGTTCAGATCCTGGCTGTGGCATTTCTATTTTCAGTCTAACTCTGCATATCCAATAACTTTACGGTTTAAAACAATTTTTTTGTAATAACAGTGAGAAGTGTAAGTTACCATGAATCGATCAAGTGTTAAAGTGAGAATAAATCCCCTTGTAGCTTCAGCCAAGTACCTTGTGCTAACCTCGGCATGGTCATTAGGCGTTACGGACTGCTGATGATGGATCATGGTAAAATATTTGCAAAGACAGAAAACACGAATAGAATATATATATTAACTCTATTCCCACCTACTTCATGACTACCACTCCAAAGTTCATGCGTTGTCAATTTTTAAACCCTTTATTCGAATAAAACAATTTTTTTCCCAATGATTGTGCTGTATTCGAAATATTCTTTCCCTTTTATCATTTTCAGGAGTGTTAGTGCAACTGTGCATTTGCAATCTTTTGATTTCTAAACGCCTGGAACCTTGGATTAATGAATTTCACTGAGTTTACTGGAACGCCTAGTTGCCTTTGCTGCCCTGACTTAAAACTAATTGCCTCTAGTTTTCCCTGCTTATCACCTGTTATTCCTTAGCAAAATTTTAACTTGTGCTTCTTATATTATGCACTGATTTTAACATATGAACATTATTTACGAGGGGCTGTTCAATAAAGAATGATCACTTTTTTTTGACAACGTACCTTTACTCATTCTCATAATTTTGATTAATTTTGATGGTACTTCTTAAAATAGTCTCTCCTGAATGCGATGCACTTGTCCCAGCGTTTCTACCAGTCTTCAAAGACATGCTGGAACCCATTTTTAGAGAGATCCTTCAAAATCGCCTCCGCAGCCTTCACCACTGCTTCTGATGATGGATAATGCCACCCACGAAGGTGTTTCTTCAAGTTAGGGAATAGAAAAAAGTCACAAGGGGCTAAATCCAAACTATAGGGAGGGTGAGGGTTGCACTTCACGTTGATCTTTGCAAGATATTCAGCAACAACATTGACAATATGCGGCCGCGCATTATCGTGGTGCAACATCCAGCCTGCTTCACGGAAATATGGTCTTTTTGCACCTGAGATGGACTTGCAATGTTTTCAGGACATCCCTGTAGTATTGTTCAGTTACTGATGTGTGTGCAGGTACAATATACTGATAAACCATTCCATGAATATCAAAGAATGAGATGACCATAACTGTCCCAACAGAAGCAACCTCTTTTGCTCTTTTGGGAATTGTTGATGAAGGAGATTTCCACACTGAGCTTTGCTGTTTACTCTCAGGATCAAAATGATGTAGCCAAGTTTCATCAGCAGTGATCACGTTTGAAAGAAACTCTGTAACTTCCTCTAACATCAACTTTAAGTGCATGCAGACCTGCATGCGAATGTCCTTTTGTTCGGGAATCAACAGTCTTGGCACCCATCGCACACAAACACGTCTCATGTGTAATGTTTCTGTCACGAAAGTGTGGGTGGCACCCAGTAAAATGTTCCGTATTTCAGAAAGTGATCTTAATGTAATTCGTCGAGCCTCTCGCAATGACAGCAGCAGTGTTGATGTTTTCTTCCGTAAGAGCAATAACTGGAGCACCGGGTCCACCTTCCTTTGAAATTGATTGTATCCCCTCTTTAAACATTTCAAACCACCTTCGAGCTGTGCTGTAGGGAAGAACAGATTCTCCATTGGCCTCCTGTAACATTGTATAGGCCTCAACTGAAGATTTGTTGAGACGAAAGCAGCATTTCAAAGCCGCATATTGTTCCTCGCGTATTACGTCCATTGCAGCGGTAGGCGATACTGAACATGTCTGAACTTGCCTGGTTCTCACAAGCGGGAACCAGGAGTACCAACAATGAAACTACTACGGCGTGTTTGTTTCTTATTAAGCTAACAGAATATAATAAGATTGAATTTTAGTGGGAACAATTACGACCGTAAAAAATTATGATCATTATTTATTGAACAGCCCTCGATTATAATTCTTTCTCACCTGTACTATAGTAAATAATTCCAGTAATAAGTTATTAGGACAGTTAATGATAATTTATGCAGCAATTGGAAAATCTTAACGATCATGTCATAATGTCATATTAAGTTCATCCACAGTTGGATACATTTTATCTGTAGCTGATATACGAAGGTCGGCTGATAAGTACTGGGCCTCACATAGAGATGGCGCCACTGGGCTAGTTTGACCTCTACAAGTGCAGAGGTTTCACGAATTTGGAGTGTTTGGTAAAACGAGCAGTGATTAAATACCTCCATTTGAAAGGCTTACCGCCTAAAGAAATCAAGGAGGAAATAGACTGTAGAGTGAAAGTCTCTGACCCTTCATATAAGGTACAATGATTAAAAGGTGGGTTGTAGAGTTTAAAATGGGACGTAGTGATGAGCCTCGCTCTGGGCGTCCTAGGGAAGCCGTAACTCCAGAGATCATTGAACAAATTAATGGATTAGTACTAAAAGGCCGCAGATTAAAGTTGTTTTAGATAGCAGAGGCTGTAAACATATCAAAGAGAACGTGAGGATAAATTTTTAAATACTGCTTTGGGCTTTCAGAAAGTCAGTGCAAAATGGGTAGCACGTTTGTTGACACCTGATCAAAAGTTGAGAGTAAAACTGTTTCTAATGCACAGGTAATTATTTTTATTGATTACTTGGAGAAGGGTAAAAGCATCCCTGGTGACTACTACGCAAGCTAATACTGGTATTACGTCATGTTAGATTGTGATACGACAAGGTAATTCGGGGTTTGGACTTAACTAATTTCATATCAGAAAAAAAAAAAATTGTTCCCACATTGTCAAGCCAAACATACACAGGCAAGTGAATACAACCTCTGAAATCTGGTTTGGGGGACATTCTTGTAAAAATCACGCAAGTCTTTCTTGTTTGTATATTTGTCCTGCAATAAATCATCACATTGTACATTTAACAGTTCCATTAGATACGTGGCAGCTACATTGTCATCGAGTGCGATATCTCGGTCAGGGTGAGTTATCTAGATAAGGTTTTTCCGGGGTTTTCCCTTATCCTGAAAGACGAATGTCGGGTAACTCTAAGCTCTATGGACCCCGGGTTCATTTGAGCATCATTTCACCCATTCCATTCATCGTCCGATATGACATAATGTTAGAGGACGTAAATTACCAAAAAAAAAAAAAAAAAAAAAAAAAAAAAATCGAGTGCGATGCACTTGACTGAAACCTCTGATTCTGTACTCACAGCGGCATTTATATAGGCAGCTTGGTATAATAGCCGCGTTCATTCCATCCCTCGCGACATCAAAGCTTTCCCTTCTGACCATACATTTTCACATGTAAGCAATTATAAGGGTCTCTCACCCTTAAACATATGGGGTGGTCCTTCTTAATACGTCCACCAAATTAAATCGCTGTTGCAATATTTTTTCTTGTGTCCTCAGAACTTCGGAACCTTCTATTAGCTTAGACTGTGCAAACGTGCTTCTTATGTGTGTTAATTAAGCTTATATTTATAGAAGTTACATAGTGTTTTACTTAGTGTAGTTTTATAAATTTTTTAGTGTTTAATAGTTAATAGTGTTTAGCACTTGCGTGGTTTAATTAAGATGTGGAGACCGTGGGTATAGAACCTAACATGGATATGCTAACATGGCTTTCTATTCATACTTGTAATATATACCTAACAGTATTTCTAACCTTTCTCGAGCTCTAAAGTTATGGCATTTAATTATTATGCGGAATGTACGTGATTATTTATTTAAATTGTGTTTAACAGAAGGGCCCCCTCCACCCACAAATTACCTGCTTAACGTTATTCAAACTTGTAAAATTAGCAGACATCCTTGTAAAAAGGTTCCAGCATTTAAAAAGAGTAATAGAGTTTCCTTACCAGTTTTCCTTTAATTCCTTAGTTCGTTTTCTTACTTTTGAAATGTTTACTGCTTTGTTAAGTCAACTGACATTCACCACCTGTAACTGCCATAGAATAGAGGAAAATGTTTTAGGATAAATCGGCTCACGATTGCAATAAACAAAGCTCTAACGTGCAATCTTTGCTTATAAATTATTATTAAGTACCAGAATATCCAAAGTGCTTCTTTAATTTGCAACTAAATATCCCTCGCAAATTCATACACATTGAAGCAATTTAACCATCTTAAAATTGTAATGATGTTTTACTAAGCTTTCCTTGGATATTATGTTAAAATACCCATTTAGTTCTTGTAGGTAATATAAGTACTATACCATAACAGCATAGGTAATATATCTCTTTTCAGTTATGTTATGAAGATTTGTAACATTGTGTGTTATTATAGCATACATTAATTACTTAAAATTAATTTTAAAATATCAACAAGTAAACCAATGACTAGTTCTTACAGTGAAATCAGCTTGAAGTTCTTTTTTTCCTTCTAAACGTTATTTTAAACAACGGCAACCCTCGGTATTTTCAGCTATAAACACGAGCCTAACATTCTTCAGCCCTCCAACTCGGTAAGTTAACGACTTATTGTAGAGAAGTTGCTAGCTTAAATAAAATAAATAAAGGTTCACCAATTTCTGTTCTAGAAGTTTCGCTTGTTTCACAATATACAATACAGTATGCATACTCATTTTGCACGTCCTGGTCGTTTGTGAAAAATTCATCTGGTCACGCACTTTCACTTAAAGAAATTGTACACTTTAACAATAATATTTCTGGCCAGTGAGCGGAGCACCCTTAGTACCTGCGCTACTGGTGCCAGGCTTTGAAAGTCATATTCTTAACAGTTCAAGAACACAATGCAAACATGTGAATTTTCTGCTGATTGTCACAGTTACACAGTGCACCTCACGCTCAATTTGCGTTACTCACTGAACTTGAACCGAACTTCAAAGAATACGTACGAGCTCCTGGACTGCAGTGATCAGCGGTCAGTTAATTTATGAACTAAATATATGCAGTCCCTAACGACACTTCGTAATGCTTTACTGAGTACTGCGTAATGAAAAGGAATAACACACGGATAAGATTGCAACTTGTAACATATCATAAGCATGATCACGAGATTCAGGTGTTTATTCTCAAGCGATAACTTTTTTTATATTCATCGATCAGCAAGTGTGCTTTACAGATGTTTGTTATTGAGACACTTAGTAACAGTACACATAGCTGAGGTAGCCGTGAACGACTCCTCTACCTAAATATGGCAGGATCACTGTAACACAAATTGAGGACTTTAAGTTTGATAGGTATCACTCGTCTGGGCCGTCTGTACTGGAGAGGTCACTCAGGAGAAGATCTTGTGGCAGTCTGCGCTTGAGGCGAGTTGGTTGGCGAGTGCGAGCGCAGAGATTGTACGTAACAGCTCCAGGGACCTCCTGGATATGGTGAAAGAAAGGTCGTGCCAGCCGGCGGATGTACTGGTGAACAGGTAGAAGACCAAACTCATGATGAAGTTGTTGGTTTCTGACGAACCATGGAGCACTTGTAGCTGTACGGAGCACCCTGTTTTGTAATACCTGCAGTCGGCGGAGATAGGTCTTGCTGGTGCCACCCCATACTGGAGCTGCATAGGTAAAAATGGGACTGACCAGTGATATGTAAAGAAGAAGGGAGGATTCATAACCAAGTGAGATGCGCCTGTCGAGTAAAGGGTACAGTTTTGAGAGCCGTGCAGACGCAAGTGTGTGTGCCCGCCTTGTTAGCGTAGATGGTAGCATGTCTGCCTCACGTTCAAGAGGTCCCGAGTTCGAATCTCGGTCAGGGTGAGTTACCTGGATAATAATTTTTCCGGGGGTTTCCCTTATCCTGAAAGACGAATGTCGGGTAACTCTAAGCTCCCTTAACCCTGGGCTCATTTGAGCATCATTCATCGTCCGATATGACTTAAAGTTGGAGGACGTAAATTACCACAAAAAAAACAGACGCAGGTGTAACAGACCGACAGATGTGGGCGTTCCAAATAAGTCGAGTAGCACCTCAAGATATTACACAGGCACACTGGTTGGTAACCATAGAGTTGTTCCCCGATCAGCTGTAGTGAAGAAGGATCTCTATAAGGACGTAAAGAGAAGATCTTAACCTCTGTCTTGTTAGTGTTGAGGGAAATGCACCAGTTAGAGAACCAGTGAGCTAGTCGATCCAGGGCAGTTTGTAGTTCATGAATAGCATGACGGATATAGGAGTGAGAGTAAAAGAGAGCAGTGTCATCAGCATATAAAGCTGTGCATATTGGAGCTATAGCAGGAAGATCAAAAGTGTAGATGTTAAAGAGGACTGGTGCTAGTACTGAACCTTGAGGGACACCTGCTAAGATGGGCCGTCGGGTGGATGTGAAACCAGCAATGCACACCACAAAAGTTCTATTTGTGAGAAAACTTGCAATGATTTGTAGAAGATAATAAGGGAGACCAATGCGATGTGCTTTAAGTAGCAGCCCAGTGTGCCACACCTTATCGAATGGCAGGGCAATATCTAGGAATGCTGCTACAGTGTAGTGCCTGTTTTCGAAACCTTGTACGATAGACTGCGTGATTCTAAGCAATTGATGACTGGTAGCATGCTTCGGGTGAAAGCCGAACTGAAAAGACGGAACTATGTCATTGTGAATCAAAAATGAGAAAGACGTTTATGAATATGGTAGGTAATAAACTGATTGGTCTATAACTTGAGGGTAAGTTTTTAGGTTTGTTGGGCTTGTGGAACACTATAATTTCAGCATGTTTCCATGTAGATGGAAAATAACCAATGGGTGATACATAAGCTAGCGCCTTGTTTGTCAAATTCTTCAGCACAACGTTGGGGATAAGGTCATGACCGAGAGATTTTTTAATGGGAAGTCGATGGATAAAGCGGGGCAATTCACCTGGACTAATAAACGAAATTCTGTTGTGCGCTGTAAGACGAAGCTGGTATTCAAGGAGTTCTGTTTCCACGGACGAGGGAATATCAGGATCCAGGCAGGTGTTAGGCGTAAATGTGCGCTCATAATGATTAGCTAGAGCGTAAGCGATAACTTGAGAACCATTCGTCTTAGAAAAATGGCTTTTGTACAGTCTGCCTAAAAAGTTCTTGCCGCGTATAAGACATTTTAGAATGTCGAATTTCCAGTAGTAATTTTGGGCACATGGAAATGAGAAATCTCTGTTGCTCACGCTTGTGCTGTGCGCTGCACGCATTTGATAGGACAGTCTCTCTAGGCGAGTCCTTCCTACCTCAGCCTCATATGCATGTGTGGACATGTAGCGTCTAATACGTGGCTAGTGGGGTCTTGTTTACAAGATTGAAGCAGGCTGAGAAAGATTGTAACTAATAAGAGGAATTAAAAAAAAATTCAACGTATGCGAGCGAAAGGGTTCCAACCCGCCACCTTTGTGACACGCTACTGCTGCACCATGAAGAAAGTACGAGTAACTTATAAGCCACAGTACATAAAATCATGTAAATGTAACATATTTTTATACATCCCTTGCCGGATATAGCGGAGTCATTCAAAATTCATTATGCTATACCGAAAATGAAAACATTGATTATTATTGCGCTTTATGTTTCCTGCACCGAGAAGATATGGGGGAATGGGAAAAGAAAGGGGAAACACAAAAATAAAATAACGAAAAAATGTATGCCATTAGCTTTTGGTTCCTCCATTTTATACTCCCCTTCGGTTTTCTTTCCCTTAAAAATATCTGAGCAAATCCATTAACACAAGCAAAAAACTGACGATTGCAATGCGCCGTATCGTGTCAACGGGCAATTTAGCTTTGTCTCAGTCGTTAGAGAAAGGATTAATGTCTTTTTAGTTTTGCTTTTCTCCCCGTCATTTCCAGTATTTCTCCCCTTCTTGCTCTTTTTTTTTTCTTTCTTACATATTAAAATCACTCCATTTATTGCCAGTATAATCTTCTTAATCGTCTTTGTCCTAACTTTCGGCATACGGCCTATGTCTTCTTCCATAAATAAAAGAAATGTTTCCCTGTAAAGCTTTAATTTTTTTCTTTTTATTATTTTTACTGTAAACATTCCTAAAATTTGCAAAACCTTAAGACGCCACTTAAGGAAGAAGCAATGATGTTTTACTTTCTATGCGACGTACTTACACTACGTACAAATTTGATACTAAGATTTTATCAAAAGTGTATATTTTGGGACTCCCAGAATTCAGATATATATAAAAAGGTCTGTGTGTGTGTGTATGTGTGTGGGGGGGAGGGTTTCTTTGCCTGTGAACATCTGTGTAGTATGGATAGGTTCAGAAGGGTCAATCTATAAATGTTTTGGCTTGGATCTCTAACGAGTCAAGGAGGTCGTTTGAAGGCATGGAACCCATGACCTGCAGAGTGCGGGTTAAAGACGCTACCGTATGAGCCATTCCGTTTGATGATTCAGCGAGTTAGGTCCAGCGTCTTCAAAGAATATGGCACCAAGAGTTATCAGTATCTCTCAATTTTAAACTATCCTAATTATAGCAAAATTAAGGAACAATTCTTGCTCAAAAATAATATTTACAAGCACCACGTGTTTAATATTTTTTATGTCAAATGAAATACGTGTCTTGGAATATCCTCTGAAGTCTTCTTAATTTTCGATGACTTTTGGCTTGAATGATAAATCGCAACACAAACTCTTACTACACAAAATCTCGATAAAATACACAGTTCATACTAAATAAATATTTTTGAGGAGATAAATATTTTTGAGATACATAGGTGGTCTGAAAAGTTTCCGACCTAATAAAGATACAGTCATTTTGTTTTTTTTTTTCAGATTTCTTAATTTTGTTTTTTACTTTTCAACATAGTCTCCTTGTAACTCTATACACCTCTCCCAACGAAGCTCCCATCTCTGTAACCCGTCCAAATAGTACTCGTCGATTTTATCTGCAAAATAATTGTTTAAAAAGGTGATTGCCTCTTCATTTGTCGAAAATCTCTGTCCTCCGAGCGCAATTTTCAGATGAGGGAACAAACAGATGTCGGTTGGGGCTAGATCTGGTGAGTAAGGCAGATGGTCAAGCAGTTGAAACAGTAATTCGTGGATTTTCGACATTGCAACCGCTGAGGTGTGAGACGGTGCGTTGTCTTGGTGAAACACGATTTTCTTTTCTGCAAATGTGGCCATTTTCCCTCATGTTCTGCCTTCAGCTTGTCAAGTAATGATGTGTAGTATACTCCTGTAATGGTTTTTCCTTTTTGAAGATAATTTTCTAAGATAATAGATTAAAATAACTCTATGACTATCCCAAAAAATAGTCGCCATCTCTTTCCCAGCCGAAAAAAGAATATTTTTTCTTTTTTGAGCCGGTCCCTCCTTTGTAGTCCATTGCGCCTAAACTGCGCCAACAGAGCGTTGGAAAATGTTCATTCGAACTCATTTTTGGTCTAACGTGAGCAAACGCGGCACCCAACGCGCTGTTAGCTGATGTCTAAATGTTGATTTAATGTGACAAACACGTTATTCTGACATGTTCATAGCCTCTGCTATCTCTCTCACTTTAATCCGGTGGTCTTCTAGCACCATTTGGAGAACTTCGGCGCTGTTTTCGTCGGTAGTTTCAGTTTTTGGAGGTCCCGAAGGTTCATCGTCTCCCAAGATATTATAGCCACGTTTAAATTCAGCTGCCCAAAATTTCACTGTGGTATTTTCACAGAAAATAACTTATCTTTGATTTGCGTAGGTGTATTGCATATCAAAAACAAATATTTAATGAGAGCTCGATACTCTATTTTGTCCATTTTCATAATTACACTCACATCAACTCACTCAAACGACTGTTACATAACAACTGAGCGTCAAAAATGGCTGAAACTTTGGTGAGTAACTGTCAACAGATGAACAACGAAATTCACTAGCTTTTACTTACGAGGGCTGCCATCTTCATGTTGAGGTCGGAAACTTTTCAGACAACCCTCGTTAAGTCTTGTTCCTTTGAATTTTCAAATATTCACGCCATCTCCTGACCTGGCATTTAATTTACTGAAAACAGTCTTTTGTTCAGTAATGCGAATTTTGATAGTGTTTTGTCTTTATTTATATTGGTGTTATATCCAGTGTTTCATTTGTGGTTATAACATTTTATAAATGACCTGATAATGGAAGCGATGCAGACTCCCGAAAGTCGATATCTAATCGTTTTCTTTCATATGGCTTGTTGTCCGAAAAGAAAGTGAGGCAAAGGATTATACATCTCACGGATCGTCAACTGTTAGCGCGACTTTCAAATGTCAATATGGCTGAAGGATTTGTAGGTGGTGACTTGTGAGGTTAAGTTTCATTCATGTAGGCGTATGTGATTTAGCGAATCAAATATCTTGTTTTATTGCTTTCATTTTATTTTTCGTGAAATAATCTCTACAAATGCAACTCGTGGTTTTGAGCTTCCCTAGGTAAATTACGTGACATTACCTATGAAAAACAGAAAATGTTGAATATTTTTAAGTAAATAAAGGGTAGCTTCGGATTGTGGATGTTCTTGAAAATCTTCGTGTTGCTCCCTTGAAAGAATACTGAAATTAATTATCGAGTTTTATATTTAATGACTTATTGTTTTTGAAGATGATATACACACATACATTTTCTAAACATTTTCTGATTCAGGAAGTCTCAAAACATATAAATATGGTGAAATATGGTTTTCAAATTTTTGGGAGGAATTTAATACTTCTATTAATACAGTAAGCATATGGTAGAAATAGTAAAAGTGAAGAGCTGATATATAAATACGGTTATAGGTGATATTAAATTCTTTCATTTTACTGTAGACCTGCATTGCCTTCCTCAATAAGGAGGAACTATAGAATTTAACCGACAGCCTATCGAATGAGTGCCCCATGTGTATTTGGTGTACCATTCTAGGGTATTACGCAACACCTTTCATATTTGTGGCAGTTTCTCGAGGAATTTCCGCACGATACCCTGTGTAATTCTTGGTAGTGCTGAGGTGGAGGTAAATCTTGCGGTGACCATCTGCCATGGCTTGCAGATTCATTAATCACCGCCCTGCCTGGGACGGCCACTCTGTTTTATATTCATTCTGCTGGTCAGGTTTGTCCCGTCTTTCATTTGTCATTCTGACGTAAGTAATCTGTCGAGGGTTGTCTAACTGATCCTGAGGGCTGCTGGTTGTTTAGCCTTGGAGATTGTGAGAGGGAGGCCTTTGATGTTTGGCTTGACCGCGTCTTTTCAAGGGTGACAGAACTCTTCATGCCATCATACTTCCGCACTGCTTATGTAGCTTCTTCCTGCGTTTAAGAACTTATTTAATCGATTCAAGATACCGTATGCGATTGATTAGTTTCTCTGTCACGTACTTGATTAGTTTTGAAATCAAGAATTCACCGGAAATATTGTTGTAGAATGGCTCAATTGGTTAGGAGCTAAGTTCACAACACACCATTTGATCTATAACTTGTAACCGAATGGCGAAATATCGATCTTTTAAGATATGTTAACAGGTGTACAAAATTTTTCCCACTAACAGCACTAGACCGCCTGGAACGCTATGGGATAATACTAATTTATCACTGGGCAACAAAAAAATAATTTTTGGATGTTTCGAGCACTTCATGAAGCTACTAATTTTGGGTTGAGAAAAAAACAAATATGACAATGAAAAATTTTTATTAGCTCTAGTTTCTATGATATACACAAGGTGGAAGTATTACATATTAACGGATTGAGAGAAAGGGATACATTTTAATTACATACATGCTAACAACAATGAAAGTGCATTTGATTTTTTAAACTGGCTATTACATGCTAAGAGTTTTAAATTGCTGGAAAAATACTTCGCAGATAGTCGTGTCTGAAGAGAATCATGTGGTGGCCTACTGACTTCGTCGTCTTTTGGCTTGCCTCTTGTGATGGAGTTCCGCAGACCAACAGTAATCCGCAAGCATTACTTCATTCCAACGACCCTGATATCTTTGTTCCATAACAGAAATGTCCTGATGGAATCTCTCCCCATGTTCATCACTAACAGCTCCACAACTAGGAGGGAAAAAGTCTAGGTGGGAGTGGAGAAAATGGATCTTAAGGGACATGTTGCATCCAAGGTTACGGTATTTTTGCAGGAGCACTGTCACCAAATATTTGTAGTTGTCATCTGTTTTGTTGCCTAAAAGTCCATGAACAACACCCTTGAAGGCTTCCCAAGATTCCTTTTCTTTCCCCTCCAAAATTTGGTCAAATCCAGGATTCTTTAAAAGTTCTCTTATTTGTGATCTGACAAAAATACCTTCCTTAACTTTTGCATCACTTAATTTAAAAAATGTCTCTCTGATTGTGTTTTGTTATTTGACAGGTGTGCCAACT
Source organism: Mantis religiosa (assembly GCA_030765055.1). Lineage (NCBI taxonomy): Eukaryota > Metazoa > Arthropoda > Insecta > Mantodea > Mantidae > Mantis > Mantis religiosa. The sequence goes on along the minus strand of CM060949.1, from coordinate 190,158,391 downwards.
CCCAAAAAATTCCCCCAAATTTAAAATCTTCACTCTAAAAATGAAATGTAACTTTATCTTTAAAACAAGAGCTAATCTATCATTTTATTGTGATTTTTTGAATTCAGCAGATGGAAATACATGTAAGTTCACCATTTTGAAGCCCGAAACATTTTCATTGTTGCCCAGTGTTATGTTTCGGATAAATAGAGTCAACATGAAAAATTCAATGCCATGGCCGGGATTTGAACCACGATCTCCCGGTCTCCGTCCAGTTGACCATGGTAGCTCAATGGGTTAGAGTGACTGTACGGAAACCAGGAGATCCGTGATTCAAATCCCGGCGATGGCATTGAATTTTTCATGTTGACTCTATCAAAAACCTTAGCCTATATACGGCTAGTGTGAAGAAATGATTAATTTCCGTCAATTAACTAAAATAATATGTTTAGAGTGTTAATTCCATTGTGGGAGACACTTTGTACTCTTTCAAGGCCCCCTGAATCCAGAAAAAGCATTAAAAAAAAGAGCCCTCCGTATATTTTTGTCTCAGCTTACCTATGTCTAAAACCAAACGTCTTCAAGGTTACCATAGGAATAACTTCACTACAACTATAGTATTGGGTACTCATATTCGTGACAATTACTCCCCGCTCCTTTATATACTATTTTTTTACGTTTTACTAGACTTTGTTGTTATTTTTCAAAATTGTTTGCTAAAATTTGTCTGTCTTGTTACAGGCTAGTGAACTGGAAAATTGGATAGCGTAGGTATGGTGTGAGACATTTGCTACCCCCTCCCCCTCCAATACTATCCCTCTTTCCATCAGTAGACGTCATACCGAACTGACCGACCCAAACACCCTGCGTGTGAAAAATGATTCCCCAAAACATGAGGCTTTCTGACACTCTTCCTTTTCCCTGAACCTTCGCCCCCCTTTTTCTGTGCACTATCCATCGGACTCTTAAAAGGGGGAGGGGGAGAATAACTCTCTTTATTGAGCGTGTCGAACAACAGCTAACATTGTGGCATCACATCTACAAGGAGCTGAAACATATACGTATACACATAACAAGACAAAGTTTCTTTAGTTGATTTTTTGAAGCACCAAGTCGTTAGGGATGTATTTGCTCCACTCAGAAATGTAATATCGATCACCAAAAATACATATTTTGTGGTACCCTAAATAAAAACTTGCCGTAGTTCACGTTGAGAAATGCTGGCTTTTCTTCATTAACAGAGAAAGAGTTATCTGCCCAAATTTTTTTCGAGTCAATAACTGACACCCGTAGATACATATGTAAATACAATTTCGCCCTTTTCTTTTAGAGAATTTACCGGTCGGGAGAGTGGTATTGCCGTTTTCAATAAGATTCTGCAACACCTAATCTTTCAATGAGAAGGATTGAAAATGTGTTTCAAAACAGAAATATTACTAGTGATTTATGGCCCCTGCAATTTCTATCTCTGAGATTACTTAAAGCATAAAGTGTACAACAAAAACCCACACAACCTGGAAGAATTAAAACAAAATATCCTCCAAGAAATTGCCAGCATTTCTCAACGGAACTAAGGCGAGTGGTGGATAGTCTCTTAAAGAGGTGCCAAACATGAATGGACAACGGCATCTCCTTTAATAACAGAGGTGAGTAAAGCCCTTAAAATTCATTTTAAAAATATTACATGGTTTCATCCGCGCCTTACTGTGATAGCGGCAACGAGCACCGAAGTCACTGACAGGCAAAACACTGCACAGCCGGTTCGGATGTTTTTGGGCCTCTCGTTATAAATATTTCATAATGTCATTAACTCTTTAATTAGCACACTATTAAATTTAGAATTGTCATTCTAGTATAGGAGCATGTATTTCTTTAACCCACTCCAGCCCAATTTTGTTTGGCTAAAATTGGTTTTTTGAAATCTGATGGTATATCGTCGATGCTTGAGCTTGCCTTAATCTTGGATTTATAGCTTAGCAATGAACTTTACTGGCCAAGATTGCCAGTATCTCTTACTATATTAGCAAGCCTTTGTAAAAGATAAGGTAGTAGTAGCAGCGAGTACTGTTAGCACTATTTTGTTGTCATATATATTTTCACTTTAATTAAAAAGAAGGAAGAGAACTTTTATTTTTTATTTATTTTAGTTATGCCAACATTAAATTTAATGAAATGTATATAACAAAGATAAAAGAATTCATGAAAATTCACCCCTGCAAGTCATATTTTCTACAAACACAAATGTACATAGTGATGCCTTATGATAGCATTGGATTGGAAACAATTATCACTCAGCGCTGGTGAAGTGAAACAGTGTCGTTAATACAAAAATCGGAAGTAGTTACGGCAGTTTCTTGTGCTCTCAGAAGTTAACAGTGAATTGATTATGTGCGGACCTATTCTTGAGTTTTGAAGACTATAATGTACAAACTCTCTGAAGAATGAATGCAGACGGCCAACAGGGGAAGCTTGCATGAAAACAGATAAACGGTATTACGTCACCCTTCCCTGTACCGTTCGGTAATATAGCAGTTGAGTTTCTTAGGCCCGGTCGTATAAAGATCCCTAACTGCAGTTCATTTATAATCGAAGATCAAAATTGAACTAAGTTAGCGAACCCGCGTGGGTTGTAAAACGCTGATCTTAGGTCAGATGAACGCCGTTTAGTACTGATCTGAGGTCACAAAAGCAAATGCGGCAACATCGCCAAACATGTTGCAACTTTCGTGTTGTATCGAAAGGATTCGAGAATTATCGGAATTATTCAAGTGCACAGAGTAGCCAATCTAGACATAACAAAAACTAAATCAATCTTTCGCTTTATGGTTATTTGTCCTAGAAATAATGTTATTTTAAATAAACAGTATAAGAATTTACTCCATATTGAAACAGTGTTTATCAGAAGTTAATTATTTGGCTTACTTTATCTCCATTGACATAGACTGCTTTAAGTGTAATAGAAAAACGGATATTCTGAAGTATATTTAACTATGGTTTTATTCTTGAGTATTATGATACTAGAATATAGTTTGTTATATCCAAAGAGTTATTTAATGTGTTTTGTTTTGCATTCTACTGTTCCTTGAATGTGTGAATGAGCACATGAAAGTAAAAGCTTCAATTCAATGTTTCATAATTCAACTTGAGAATTTTTTGTTTTTAGTTTCATTAGTAATAAGATTTGGGGAAATCTATTTTATGAATCTCATACTTTTATATTACTTTTCTTTAATTGCAATTGTTTCTGTTTGTGAACACATACACACAGTACCAAATGCTAATCATTTGTTTAAAAATTTATTTGGAAAATGGTAATTTGTAATTAGCATTTGTAATTTTTGTTACTACTATATCATTCTTTAGATACAAAATGTTCAATTTTGATATTAAAGAAGCAAGTGATGTCTTGCAACTCAAGAATCCATCCATTTAAAGATCTGATTTCAAATATATATGTCAGCTTGTGTGGTGTGTACATTCCTTTGTTATATTTTAATGGTTAAAGTAGAACATCCATTGTAACATAAAGTGTACTGAAAACTATTTGTTCTGAAAGTTAGGGAAAAAATGAATCTTATCTATTTTCATGACAAAAACTACCACTCATAAACACATTTATAATGTTACTCTCAAGTGATTTGATTAATAAATGTTTTCCTTATCTCATTATATGCCTAATGTACATATTTTTCATTTTCGTCTGTTTACAATAATGTGAGTTGTAAAACATAAACAATAATGGAAGTTCAAGCAAAAGAGAAGGTGCGTTCAGCTACATTTAAATCTCGCATAACCCTTCTTATTTCACCCTTTTCCATAGGCATCCTGATGAAATGAGATCTTAAAGCTGCAATCTCCCTTGTAACTTTGTGTATTGTTCTAAACGTAGTCCCTTTATTTATATTAAATATATCCCCAATCATCATCTGGAGGATTTCAGTTGGATAGAACCGTAATGTGAGCAGGATAATAAATATTGGATTAAGTACGTATTTCCGCAGGGTTTGTGTTCTTAACTGTCCATGTAGCCTATGATCCAGTTCTTCAACTAGATGCTTTGATAGTCGAAATCTCATTTTGAATGTTCTAACATTTAGTTCTGAGATGGGTTTCCTCTATGTTGAAAAACACGAGGAGACCTTTCAAATTGAAAATTCTAATCATCAGAGATATCAGAGTAGTCTGAATTCTGAAAATAATAAAATTGTATAGGTTATGAACACAAACAATGCATCTTTAACATACATTGGTGATATAAAGAGGATAATTATTTGTACAAGTAACCACAAAAAATACTTTATTTACTATTTATTTAAAGCTGCACTACTTATTTCTTCTCAGAAGCTATTGTGTAAATTCTGAAGTTCTGCTGATCTAAGTTCAATCAAGTTAACTAGACAAAATTCACCAGTTAGATTTGATCTTAGATCAAGAGGCCATGAACTTAGATCAACCAAAATTCTAAGTTCAGCTTGACTGAAGATCATTTTCATATGCTTGAACTTAGATTATCTTTTATGCAACCGGGTCTTAGAGCGTACAGGTTAGAATCAAGTCAAAATGTTAACTCCGTGATTCGCTCACAAAGTAGAAAATTAATACAGTTTTGTAAAGAATAGAAATGTAAAGCTCAAATTATTACGTTAAATAATGCTACAACAACGAACTGTATGTAATATAGTGAAAGAGGTTCAACATTTAAAGTGTACAGGAGAAAAGCTTTCAACATCGCTCACTCCAAAAGGATTCGAACTCGATTCGTTTGAAAAATGTGTACAGAAATTTTCCCGAGTTTTACGAAAAGAGGAGAGAAATTCGTACAGTACGTAAACTTATGAAAAGGTCCCTTTTGAAGGTTGAAAGACACATTCTGGAGAATACTTAAAGACATGGGATATCGATTTAGCAAGTACAAAAATATACGTCGTGTTACGCACGCTGTACTGATGTTTTGATGGTCACGCTATATTCCCGCCTTCTCTGACCTTTCTAAACCGAGCCATGTAATACCAGCGACTACCTCAAAGAACTGCACTCATTCGTCAGACAGATAATAGTTTTATTTACACTGAATTAAATCAATTTGGCTACTGACTTTTGGAAAGTTTTGTGAACGGACAACAGAAAGGAGAAGAGAGAAAGGAGAAGAAGTTGTACAGAGATATCACATATATAAGGTGAATGAGGTTGGAAGTTCTTGTAGTTTACTCAGTGTTTAAAATTAAACGTATTGTTAATTCAATTTTGTACCAACCTACCTCACAGTCGGTCCTAATTTGATTTCCCCTTGCTCTTTTCTTTTGCCGCTCTTGCAGAATATTTACACTCCTTTCTTGGAAGGTATATGCGTTTAGAGCTTTGCATTATGTCCCCGTCACTTGTTGAGTTTAGTATCATTAATAATATTTACTGTGTTGGTTACGATAGCTGGCGGGTAATACGCGTAAAGCGGAATTTCGTCTACTCCACGTTTACTCTATATTTAATGATTACATGGTGAGATTCCAAATAGTTGGGAAAATAATGTTGTCATAAAATGTCTTGTGTTCATATGACCTTCTTTACTTTCTCTTGTATAGTCAGTTCATAGAAACATGCCGATGCTTTTGGTTTTCAATAATGATTCGCTGTCTTTATCTACTGCTGTCAGAAGATTTTGGTCATCTGAATTCATAACCAGCCCTGAGTTAACCAATTATCTTACTGATTTCAGTGTAATTTGAACACACACTTTTTAGCATATTAATAAAAGCCAGGTCTAGGTGAGCGGCGAAAAGGGAAGAGTACGGAAACATTTCACTTGAGCAGTTGAAAAGCATACTTCGCAATGACGGTTGGTCCGTCTCGTATTTGTTAATGTCAAACTTTGGCACTAAAATATTAACAAAGTTACTGTTGGGCTTAGAAACAAAGGAAACCGCAGGGAATTAGACAAAAATTAATTGAAGTACTAGGACAAGTTATGAGTGTGATCTGGACGCGGTAGAAGCGGTTTAATATTTTCCTATTAACATAAACTACTGCACATCATATCACCACGCTTCCGTGCACTCGAGTGTACAAACTGTTCTTATAAACGCTTATTGTTCTATCTCCTTCTGTGTAATTGAGATAAAGTTTCACATCCTCTTTATACACATTGACTTGGAATAAGAAGAAAAAATTGACAATCAGATTTTTAGAAAGCGAGGCGCTCTATGGTGAATTTGAAATTACATGCTCTTTGCATGGCACAAAAAATGAATTATTAATTACCAGTTAGAAAAGTTATTAGTACTTGAGAATTCAAAGCAATAACAAAGAATATCTGGGAAATGTTTAATGTCACAAAAATACTCATTTGACATGAGTTACGTGATTTAACTATCAACTATCGACATATTTATCTCTTACCAACTATGCAAAGCAAATCAGAATAAACGAGACTTATGAACGATTTCCCCAACAGATGTTAAGACTTAACAGGGGGTTTAACAATAGTATTAACACAAATTGCATTTCACCAACAAGTGTTAGCTTAACACTCGTGTTAAATCTCTTGTTAAACTAAGAAGTAACATTTCTGATGTTAACTCCTTAACAGTTGTAAATAGTCAAGATGGCGGGCGTGAACGCAACTGTTGTAGATTTGCTATATATAAGACCGTGTAAATGGCATTCGTAATAGAGTACGACCTATGAGGAGAAATTATTTTGAGAAGATATCAGACGGAGGTATACACTGTCGAAACAAGTTGCTATGAAGGTTACTGCAGAAGTACAAGAGAAATTAGAACATGCATCGAAAGGAATATGCCGATCTCGCCTTTGCTTCAAGTATTAATAACTTTGCGATTTTATAATTCACTGAATTATGTGGATAATACACTGTCCACCTCCCGTCTAGAAACGTTCAAGTCACTCATCACTTGTACTTCTTCGCACCTCGTTTTAAATGTACGTAATACTGAAGAAGATGTTTCGTGTTTCTAGAAATGACTCATACATTTGAATTAAATTCGTTTTCAATTTTTTTCCCACGTGATACCTTTCTCTTTTACATTGACCGCATCCGTCCTCCTATTTTCCACAATATCCTTATACTTCGTCACCAATTCAATTAACAATTATTTCTCCATCGATGAGAAATTTGTTTCACGGCTTTCCTTTATGATTTTGTTTATCCGCCATTTTTTTAGCCGTGTGCAGACGAACAGGAAAACAAAAGCGCATCGCAATACGTTCAGAAAATAATACGACTCGTCCATAACCTTCTATAGCTGTAATATTTACAAGTTTCTTGGCGTTAACACGTGTTTGTTAACATTTTCAGAGAACAGGCTGGTGAAATGCAAGAAATTTAACAGCTTTGTTAGCGCTGTTGCAATTATTACGTTACATTTGTTAACGTCGATTTTAATATCTGTTGGTGAAATCGGGCATTAATCTTACTGTACCAAACTGTATTTATACTTATGTCAAAAGCATTTCCCTGTTTAATTTTAACAATTTTTAAATTCATTAACTTGTGTCATTTTAGTTATTTCTTACAGACAAGTAATTGAAAACATTCTAGATTTTTAAACAGTGCTTTGAAATAATATATGATTTTCTAACAGTGCTGATATATATATTGTAATTTTTGGAATTTCAACAACTCATTTTGGAACAACACTGTTAACAGCATTAAAAATAATGGTTTTCTAATTGTGTTTATCTGAAGTGTACATTTAAATTAATGCCGATTTACGACAAAGGAACCGTTGCATTGCGTGCTGCACTTGTTGGATTTTTTTGTGGACTTTGAAAACAAATGTTCATCTAATAGTACTTGGTACATTAAACTGTATCCTTGTGTAGCTTTCAAAATTTGGGCAATTGATTTAAAGACTTTGTAAGTGTCCTTGTTGCTTCCGTCTCTTTAAAACACCAATAATTTGTAATGTTTCTTAAGGAAAAGCCAAAATTGTGTATTCTCAGGTTTACAAAGATAGCCCAACTATCGAATGCAGAACTTCTATTCCCTCTTCCGAAAGAATATGATGCCGCCCTGGAAGACAGCATCTGAATATCACAAAGTAAAATTGTTTTCCGTGCCAACGATCGACGACACTCTGGAGGACACTGGTCACTAATAAAGAACATCGATGGAGATCTGGGCTTTTGCATTGACTTCCGGAACTTGAATGACATCACTAAGAGAGTGCTTTCCATAATCACGAAATAATGCCCTGGAAACTTTAAAGGTCACACAGGAGATTTCACCTCGAACCAGAAGTGGAGCCACTAGCAAGTGACACTGTACACCACTGATAGGAAAAGGCGTTTTCTACTGGGCATGGATTATGGCAGTTCAAGGTGATACCTTTCGGACACTTCAACGCCCGCAAAATATTGTCGTTCGATTCCCTTGGCCAACTCTTTGACTCCATGGAGTTTTACGAAGTTTCCCTGGGTCGCTGATAGATGAAAGGAGCCGGTTGTATGAACCATTACTGGAGAGTTAGGGAACCTTCCCTTCCTATAGGTCACAAAGCTATACTATGTAAGGATTCAAACAATTTTGGTGAAATGAGAACTAATTTCTAACAATTTTGACCAGCTTTGAGTTGTACTGTAGTAATGTGTGTGCTGGGCAGTTAGAATGCAACTCAGCGTGAAGTGAGTCCCCTACCAGTCGGTGTGTTAAATGTACAAATAGTTACATGCAGCAGCACAAGGGGGAGCGATTTCTCTTTTGATCTCTCTCAAATACCCAAATGGGGCTTCCTTCCATTTTTCAATATTCTTGTTTATGCATGGGACCGATCCAATTTTGCAGCCCAGGAGTAAACAGTACTGCGATTGGCGGCATCTACTTGTTCCTAGCCTGGATCATTAATCATTGATCGAACGGTCATCTCCGATGGTCACCTGGCGTACATCCATTACTCTTATTTTTCCCCTTACATGAGCGCTAAATATCGCCGCCTGTTTGCATAGGATCATTGACGTTTTCGCTTTTTCCCAGGGGGAAAACGCTGCTATATTTCCGTTTGCTGTGTGTCAACTTGCAAAATACAGAAGCCCATAATTAATAGATGAATCCAGGTGCCTTTTTCTGTTTGATGGAGAATAAAATAAATAATTTGTCTCTTAGAGGAGGTCGCAATTTCTGTTAAAGCCTGAAATATATCAAAGGAAGGCTGCACCATTAACCACACATATCTGTAAGCCAAATGTTTCGTGCCTAATACACACTCGCACGTAAATCCAGACTCTTATTAATGTCCGTTGAAAAGCCAGGAAACTATTCTCCTGTCAGGAGCCATCTACTTTTAGTGCAGTAACGGAAAACATAACCGAAACTCCAAAAAATTGTCGGTAGTTACATTCTTATAACTTTTTCTATTTATTATTCAACCAAATGTTCTTTAAAAAACGTGTTCTTCCATCTAGGTCACTTAAATGAGAAAAATATTTACATATGTTATATGTTTCCTTATTGATATAATGGGGAAAGGAGGATAAATTAGACTTAAGCGATATCTGCATAGTTTAAGAGGTTGTTGCTAAGTGATGCCTTCGAAATTCCTTTCTCTTTGCATGACCAAGGTGGGAAACAAACACCAACAATGTCCAATTTGAGGAGAGTAACCAAAATGGAAACTAATAGCCAGGAATTTCTTGGAAACATTTAACTTTACAAAAAATGTGCTTAACATAAATCAGGTACCTCAACGAGACTACAGTTGTTTGTTTCTTAGGTTCTTCATTTATATGAAAGTTATCCCAAATGTATCCAAAAGTTCTCTACGACAATGCCATAATTCATTCGTTTCCAACTTTCAGCACCATATACCAGATGAGTCAGCCGCGCCTTCTTTTTTTGGAAGGCAGGCACCCATCAAACGGCATGTGAGCCTTACTCCAGTTTTCCGCTTATTAAACTGTACTGCTTGACGTTCTTAGAGAGAGAATTGCGCAAAATTCAGAGGAATGGCGGTTTAAGGGACAAAACGTACTGCTCGCTAAAGCACACCTCAAAAACATACGAATCTTTTACTGAGAGCGAATTCCGGTTTCCAGCTAATTTTACAAACTTTTTATTACAGTGTACATGGCAAAGTAATTGAGAAATGCCTCGGAAAATATGCGCCTATCATATGAGTACACTAACAACGTCTGCTAAAAAGAAAATTGCGGATTCTTGTACTTGGAGCAGGAGTTGGCTGCTAAAAATTAGGAAAAAATTAAAAACAAGCCTCATCCATCACGGACCCCTACAGTCAAAACAGACATTATTAAACAATAGTTTATTTATATTTTTACGTAAACTACGTATCATGCATCTAACTTCACATACATAAGAACTTTTGCCATTTAAGTAGATAATAATATTGAAACGCCCAGCAAATTATTATCTTAAAAGGCTAAATCAAGCACCAAAACTTACGAGGTGGCAATGGCAAAGCGCCAGTCATACAAGTTGTACTGCTGAACCCAGAACGTGCTTTCAGTCAAGTCCCGAAATACCTGAGTAGGATTATGACCGCTCTTGTGCCCTAACCCCCAATGACACAGGTTCCAGTCTTGGTATTGTAATTATTTATTTTATGTTCATTAAAACTTGGAAACCGAATTGAAAATCGTTTAATTATAAAGCCCCTGAGAACGTGCATTACCCAAGAAGGTCAATGTTCGAGCACTTGCTTCGTTAGAGGAATTGTGTTCCAGAAATAGAAAAAGGGTCATTGCAGCGTCACAAAACATACCAATTTGAAACGACATTTTAATAGCATAATAATTCTACGCCTACAAAACTGTCTTTAACTTCCATATTAAGCTCTGGTACTGTAATTTCCTTGTTTTCTGTATTCAAATGTGTATAAATGATTCTTATTTCAATTGCACCTACCAATAGCTGTGTTTAAACAACTACCTACTTGTAGTTCACCAATAAGGAAGCATCAAACAATATCATAAAAAATAAATAAAACAATTAAAAATAAAAATAATTACAATTTTCAGAATAATAATTCTAAATTGCATTACGTTGTTAAAAAATTAGCATGCTTATGCAGGGGATTCGAACCACCTTCCCAGCAGAGAAACGACATCGCAGTTTCATGCTTGCTCTATCTGAGCTATCTAGTACCGTGTCACATAAGTATTCCCTGGTTCCAGCGAACATTTGAAGACGTGCAAACGTCAGCTGTCTAATCACTAATAGATATTACAGCGATATGATAACATCTATATTGGTACTAATTTTATCGAGTGTTTAACATCCACATTGAATACGCGGGTAGAACCTAGTAATGGGATCCGTTTTTCCATGTTGGAGTATAAAATTCAGATTGCATAAACCTCGAGAATAAGGGGCAGCTGACTTACCTGGTATAAGACTAGTTTCTGCATTAGCATTTAAAATGTTTTGTTGTGTAACTTTTGTCGTATCCGTACTCTATACAGCAGTACTCAAATATGTAGTTGCTTTTGTAACCTAATTCACTCTGATAAATATCCTATGTGAGCACACTCAATTGTCATACCATTTATCTATGTTTAAATCTGTTTCCTTTCCATTAATCGTCATATAGGTACTGTCTTTTTTAATTTATTTAAGGTCGCTTTAACTTCCTAGGTCATATCGCGACCATCTTAACAAAATAATACAATTAATATCATAAAAGTTTCATTACTTTTACACCATTGAGTAGATTATGAATTACAATTGATTAAAGTATATTGTACATAATTTATATTAATTTCCAAATGTCTATATCCTGTTTAGCAGTGTGGAGATATCCTGTGGGATTCCGTGTTGTTTTCTGTTTCTTTTGAATTCATTGCATTCTATGAGAAGGTGGTAAATGGTAAGGTTTTTATTACATCCTTTACACGTAGGCTGCGGTTGTCTTGAGAGAAGATATGAATGAGTGAGGCTGGAGTGACCAATTCGTAGACGGGTGATAATGACTTGTTCCTTTCTAGTAAGTGGCTTGGTTGGGTGAAGAGCGGTTGGTCCTTTTCGTACTTGGTTAATTTTCTTAGTTGTTGTTGATTCCATTCAAATTTCCATTTTTGTACTGGTATTTTGGAGACATGATTTATAATATCTGAATATGGAATTTGGACGTTCGTTTGTTGGCGTAGTGATGTGGCATCTTTAACAGCTTCGTCCGCTCTTTCATTCCCTGTTACTCCTTGGTGGTAAGGAATCCAAATGAAAACCACGTCTTTACCAGTGTCGGTGATGTTACTGATAGTGTCTGGGTGTCCTGAACTAATTTGTTGTCTGTTGTGTAGTTCTTCACGCTCTGCAAGGTACTCAGGGAGTCAGAGCATATTGCATAGCAGTTGTAGTGTGCTGTCAGTTTGTAAGTGATTGATAAATGACGTATAGTTCAGAACTGTAGGTGGAATAATAGTGAGGTAACCGCTGCTGTAGAATTTTATCAGGAGTTATTATTGCACATCCAGTACCATGATACGTTTTTAATCCATCAGTATGTACTGTCTTATTTGGGCTTACAGACTGTCTATTTCGATGTACTTACAGGATATATAGTAAGGCAAGCGCGAATGATTCGAAATGACGGGCTACACTGATTAGTTTTTCAAAATCTGCTCCGTAGGGGTAGGCAGTGCATTATTGTGTTGGAACAATGTGGGCGAAGAACTTAACTACCTGAGATAGTATCGAATATGACTGTTTCTCCAAGCTGAGAGAGAAATCGAGTTTTTTCCCGGAAAGAAGATGTATAATTGCTCCATTTCTGGCACTTTATTATTTTCTAAGTTCGTTTAAGGTGCGAAGGTACTGCCTATCTCCACAATGCTATTTTCATGATTTTTGGGTGCACATTAATAAAAAATTATTATTGATATGTATATGAACATTTCCAGGAATCCTAAAACCTTTATCTTTATTTATACCTGTTATTATTTGAAAATTTTGTACTGATAATTTGTTATAATTTTTTAGACTCTGTAAGAAAAAAAGCACTAAAATTTCAGATAGTTTATTTTTTTTAAACAAGTATTATGAATCTCAGAGAAAAATCCCTTCTTATTATTATTCTTATAAGTCTGCTTAAAACACACAAAAAATTAATATGTTTCGGTTGATTAGTTTTTTAAAAAAGTGTACCGGAACCTGAAAAAAAAATGTGAAACTGAGAAAAACAGCTTTAAAGTTTATATATTGATTACTGACTTCTCACATGAGTCAGAACATTCCTGCTGCATAGTCTGGACGCTCTGTATTCTCACTTGTTCTTTTCAAGTTGCTCTTCATTTGTCTTGCCTTCTTGGCCAGTTCTTCAACTATTTTATCTGCTTTCAGGACTCGCAGCTCATCAATTTCTGTATATGACTACTATCATGATTAGCACATGTATTGTGTGAACTGGGCCTACTAACCTCACTATTACATGTGGTTTCATTGTCTATTCTATTTATATTTTCTACATTTACTTTTCTGTTTTAGTAAAGCCATTGCCTGTAAAGTTTCTCTTTGGAAATGTTTTTGGCTTACCCATATCATACATTCATCAATAACTAGTACAAAATATTATTCAGAACAAATAACTGTTCACCTACACAGCTAAAGACAAAAGAAAAACTAGCATCATTGGAGTTAGTGGTACCAGCAGAAAGTTTGAACAGTCCCTTACAAAACAAGGCTTAGTTCAGAATTACAGAAATTATTATCGATTTTCTGAAAGCTTACGAAAAGGGGCGTCGCAACAACTTAACACCCACTAATACAATTAGCAAATTAGGTATAAAATATTGCTCCAATGAACTTTTTAACTATATGTTTGTAATATAGAGGGATGACATAATAAAATATAAAAATAAAAATAAAGTGAATTCTAACCGCAAGTGCACTAAAGATAAATAAACTTACAACGAATGTGTATTGAAATTTCTCCAGAAACTTGTACAATAAGCTGATGCAGACATTCTTACATCCATGATCCTCCTTGTTGATATGATAGTTATTTAATCAGGGCTGCAAACGAGCAAAAATAAATACCGATACATCAGCGCGCGATGTGAATTAAGGTAAGGCATAGTTCAATTTTTTTTTCAACGTTAAGTCATATCGGACGATGAATGAAATGGATGAAATGATGCTCTGGGCGCTGTGGGGAAGAAGCAATTCACATGTGGAAAATATATGTGAGACACATAAAGATATGTATGTACAATAAATTGTAGAAATGTGCTATTTTGTTCTCGTGATTACATTATGCACTGACATTGAATGGTCCACCATTTTTCTTTCCATTCCGATTTGTCTGCTGTGCCAGTTTTATTCATCCTTCAGTTACGGGCGATTAAGAATAGTTTCCTCTCGGAATAAAAATAAAAACGGAAATATACAGAAAATTCTTCATCGAAGAACTTGGCGTGTTATTTAATATATAACGTCCAGGCTTCAATATAATGTGAAAGCTTTCATATTTATATGACAAATAGGGTTTTGTGAAAGATTTTCAGCACATTGAACCAGTTCACCCTCTCTTACCTTATTCTACATTACCTCCTGTCCTATGACGAGAGCTGTTCACAATTTTTTTACGGTCATAATTTTTTTGCACTAAAATTCAAACTTATTATATTCTGTTAGCTTAATGTGAAGCAAACACGCCGTAGTAGTTTCATTGTTGGTACTCCTGGTTTCCGCCTGTGAGAACCAGGCAAGTTCAGACAAGTTCAGTATCGCCTACCACTGCAATGGAGGTAACACACGAGGAACAATATGCGGCTTTGAAATTCTGCTTTCGTCTCAACAAATCTTCAGTTGAGGCCTATACAATGTTACAGGAGGCCTATGGAGAAACTGTTCTTCCCTTCAGCACAGCTCGAAGGTAGTTTAGTGGGGAGACAATCAATTTCAAAGGAACGTGGACCCGGTGCTCCATTTACTGCTCTTACGGAAGAAAACATCAACACTGCTGCTGCCACTGTGAGAGAGGATCGATGAATTACCTTAAGATCACTTTCTGAAATACTGAACATTTCACTGAGTGCCATCCACACGTTGGTGACAGAAACATTACACATGAGACGTGTTTGTGCCCGATGGGTTCCAAGACTGTTGATTCCCGAACAAAAGGACATTCGCATGAAGGTCTGCATGCAGTTAAAGTTGATGTTAGAGAATGATCCGGAGTTTCTTTCAAACGTAATCACTGCTGATGAAACTTGGCTACATCATTTTGATCCTGAGAGCAAACAGCAAAGCTCAGTGTGGAAATCTCCTTCATCACCAACTCCCAAAAACGCAACAGTGGTTGCTTCTGCTGGGAAAGTTATGGTCATTTCATTCGTTGATATTCATGGAATGGTTTATCAGCATGTTGTACCTGCACATACATCAGTAACTGGACAATGCTACAGGGATGTCTTGAAAACATTGCAAGTCCATACAGGCGCAAAATACCACATTTGCGTGAAGCAGGCTGGATGCTGCACCACGATAATGCGCGGCCGCATATTGCCAATGTTGTTGCTGAATATGTTGCAAAAATCAACGTGAAGTGCATCCCACACCCACCCTATAGTCCGGATTTAGCCCCATGTGACTTTTTTCTATTCCCTAACTTGAAGAAACGCTTTCATGGGAGGCGTTATCCATCATCAGAAGCAGTGGTGAAGGCTGCGGAGGCGATTTTGAAGGATTTCTCAAAAACTGGGTTCCATCATGTCTTTTAAGACTGACAGAAACGCTGGGACAAGTCAATCGCATTCAGGGGAGACTATTTTGAGAAGGACCATAAAAATTATCAGGATGAGTAAAGGTACGTTGTTAAAAAATGTATGATCTTTCTTTATTGAACAGCCCTCGTATATCACCTCCTCTCCTATTACTTACAAATTGATTAAAGTAATGATTAATGATTAAAGTATTCATAAGTTTGTAAGCATTGCAGTTTTACATTAGAAGTTTGTAATCTTGAACTTAAAAACACATTATTTTATATAGTTTATACGCACTTTATAATAGTAGCTCAGTATTTGTAAAGTAAAGAGTTTGTCTACAACGACTTAAGGTTTGCAAAAAAAAAAGTCACGTTTAATATGTTACCAAAACTGGCACATTAAAACGTACTAATGTTTAATAAGTTACATTAAGTTTCAAGCAAAAATATTGGCGAGCAAAGAGCTCCACGTTGGGCGCCAGTTTGTAGCTACAAATATAGTTGGCGAGCAAAGGTTCCACGTTGGGGCGACCGTTTGATGCAAAAATATTGGCGCACAGTTCCACGTTGGCGCGACAGTTTTATGCAAATGTAAATAATGGGTGTTTAGCTCATGGTAAAGCAATGAGGTTTCTCTCAAGGTATGCGTGGATATGTATGAGAAGGAGAGTTTTAATGGCACTGGAATGCCCGTTTCAAACTGGTTTAATGGCTGCTTCTTTTTATCAGAACATCGAACTAGAAGTTGCCGACCAAGGGTTACCAATATATCACTGTTCAGAGAGACTGAAGGTGGAATGCTTATTACTCGATAAACTTAATTTGTTCTTCACGTACATATGAACCGACAAATATCTTCTCTCATCACTTCTGGTCTGCCTTCGACCAAGACAGAAGAAAAGGACTGCCCTAATCGGTCTGACGCCGAAGACTGAATGACCACACAGCTGCGCGTGGGTGTGTAACTTTCACTTTCTTGAAGCCCTTTATACACACAAAGATCCCCTTTGTGACTATTTTGTCATGTCATTATTAAGGGTCCGAAGAATGCCCTCTTCAAACAAAGTCAAGTGCTATCCCTTGGAATTCTGTTTTTCCCGTGTCTTTTGTTAAACAACTCAACCAACTGCACCTGTTCGTGTCGTAACAAACATACAAGACTCCTTTGAAATCCATTATGATTCTTTACTTATTGCAATCCTTTAATTTCGGTATCAAGTTACCTCTAAAAACTATATAAAATGCTATTTAGCAGATGTTCAGTGATTCATTAATATGATGTTGTCCATGCTAGGGAGGGTAGAGAAAATATTTTAAGCTTAGAAGTAATAATGACCACATATGTATATGAATATGATAAAAGGTTAGAAATGAATATTTTGGCAACAGAATTATTATAAAAGGTATTAGACATGACATTCAGCATGCAGAAGGCACAATTGGAAACTTAACCTCAAAATAATAACTGTGTGCTCTTTGCAATGGACATAGGAGACATGAATAGAACAGAATAAAATGTATTTACACAGCTTATACACATTACATACACACTTTCCTTAACCTAAATGTATATATTACTGGCTGACTCAGCGTGCCTGGCACCCAGGCCTTCTAGCGTTGTTAAATAGCATAGCACCCACTTCACCTACTCTAGTTTGCTATCTGTCTCCCCTTGTTGTCCCAGCATTTTTTTCTTCTCCCAGGCGCATACTGCGTACGTACGGGATTGGCAATCCCGGGGTCCCAAGCCAAATCTCTCGATTGGGTGCCTCTGAGTGGTGAGAGAACTAAGGCCAAACGCCCAAGCAAGGTCCACATCCATGTTTGACCCTGATCTAAGGAAAGTAAACTAAATTAAATTAAAGTCAAAGTAAAGGCAAAGCAAAGCCAAAGCGGAGCCAGACTGGAAACTGAGCGGAGCCAGAGCGAAGCCAGAGCAAAGGCAGAGGTAGCTGGTACGGCTAGCAACACTCATCTCCGAAGGCTACAGGTCCTGCAAAATCGATTTCTGCGCATCGCCACGGATGCCCCTTGGTACGTAAGAAATCAACAACTGCATAAAGAACTTGGTCTCCTTCCTCTTCACCAGTACATACGTCAGATCGCCTCTCGCTTCTTCTCAAACCTGCCAGATGTTCCAGGAGCTGTGATGTACGACATCGGCGTACGAACCCGCCAGCCCACGCGCCTGAAGAGACGACTCCCACAGGATCTCCTCCTTAGTGACTCTGATTGAAAAAACTATGAATATTGTTTCACAAGGACTGTTGTTCTTATCTCTTTGATTACTTGTTTGTTTTAATTAAGTTATTTTTCTCTTGTTTCACAGTGTTAAGAAGATAATAGGAGCCAACTAGGTTTTCCTTACATGTTATTATATAGTTCATAGAGATTCAATTAGCCAACAAGGATCTGTAAAGCATGTACTGCTGATCGATCATTGTATAAAATAAAAAAATAAAAAAGAGCAAAGGCAGAGCAAACCCAGAGTAAAGCCAAAGCAAACCCAAGGCAAAGCCAGAGCGGAGCCAGGGCAAAGTGAGAGCAAACCAGAACAGAGAGAGAACAAAGCCAGAGCAAAGTCAGAGCAAAGTCAGAGCTAAGTCAAAGCAAAGTCAAAGCAAAGTCAAAGCAAAGCCAAAGCAAAGTTAAGGTAAAGTCAAAGGAAAGTTATAGTCAAAGTAAAGTTACAGTAAAATAAAATAAAATTTTTGAAAGAGCGCTGATGACAATGGAATTGAGCGCCCTTGTATATAAATCATCATCATCATCATCATCATCATCATCATCATCATCATCATCATCATCATCATCATCATCATCATCATCATCATCATCATCATCATCACCATCATCACCATCATCACCATCATCATCATCATCATCATCATCATCATCATCATCATCATCATCATCATCATCATCATCATCATCATCATCATTTTTTTCTTTTCCAATCTTTACTTTTCCCATCCACGTTTCTTTAGCTTTCCCAAATAAGTTACCCATATTTCTATTTCTACTTTAATTTTCCCCGTAACCATTCTTATAGCTAACATCTCTCCTCGCCTCTTTTCCCATTTCTTCTCCCACACTGTCCCCATACCGCTAGTTCTCCATACTCTGTCAAATAATGAACTTTCTGTTTTTCCACATAATTCACATATTCCTATCCCGCTAATTCTTAGTCTCTTTAAGAACATTGATCCCGTTTTGATCCAAGCCATTCCTTCCCTCTCCTGTCTGTTACGTTGTTCTTCATTCTCTCTTTATTATTCCATAAAAATCGAATGATTTTATATTTTCTAGCCCTCCCCATATCTTCTGTCTTTCTATATCATCCATTTTGGTTCTCACTATTCTGCAAAAGCCATATAGTAAACGTTAGTTTTATTTGTTAATTTATTGTTAATTTATTTGTCCCTTATTTTCCATGAAATAATTTTATTTTCGTTTGTGATATTACATTGTCATGTCATTTAAAGTGAATATTACCATTCACACTTCTGCAAATTTGCATACATTTCTACAAATTCAAGTATATATTTTATTTTTCATTTAGAAATCTTAAATATATTTCCAACATACATATTATTTGTCATTGCTTTGAATTTTGAAATGTTTATACTTGACTAAAGTAAGTTCTTTTTATTTGCTGATCATGCCAAAAACATTGAATTTCAAATGTTTCACTCAGTAAGACATTCTTTAAACATCTAACTATCGCTTTTCTTTTTGTATTTTACAATGTAATTTGTAAATGTGTCAAGTACTTATACTAACAAGAGGCACATAAATTAGTTTAGAATATATTTTATAAAAAGGGTAGAGAAGTCATATGAGAGCCACACACGAAACTTTTCTGAATGATAGATGACCGCGTCTATGATGTGGTAGTTAGAATGCTAACTTACAAATCCAAAGGTGACCGGCTGGAGATTTTTTTTTTATATATATCTAGGGTTATTCCCCATCCTAGACTCTGAAAGTGTGAATGAGAATGTAAATATGAATGAGAGCTCAACCAAACAAACCCAAAATTACACAAATAGCAAGCGAGTGAACACTAACGTTGAATGTGCAGGATTTAAGGGATCGTGGACAGCTATGTCATTTGGGCCCTCCAATGATGAACAATTGTCCCAAAAGGAACGCCGCCGATATGACAAATCTTAAATTGAGAGAGAGAGAACAGAGCACAGAATAACAAGAAATGAAAATGAGTAGGGAAACTATGTGAGTGTAACATAGATGTTTATGATTAACCGTTCACTTTTATAAATGTTCTATAAAGATGGATTATATAAAGGAGGGAATTAGCTAGAAATTGGATTTTTGAGTATACATACCTGGAACAAACTGGTAAAGTGAAGGACGACGCAGGTAACAGAGACGTGCAAAGTTCCGAACAGCCACTGGCTTGATTACACGGCTGGAAGGCGGACATAGCGACCTGCCCAGGCCGCCGGAGGGTGGAAACAGGGGAATGTTGTGCGCGACGGTAGAGGCTGAGATGGTCACTCTCTGACGGAGCCGAGTGGAAATTCAAACACGCAGTCCTCTGCCCCATTGGCCGTAACATGAAAGAGGATGACAAAATGACAGAAAGGGGAGCCTATGTAGAAGACACCACTTTGGCTATGGAAAACCTATGGTCAGAGGGCAGCCACCAGGGATCGAACGCGAGATCTCCCGAGTGCAACTTGCACGTTACCGCGGAATCAACTAACTTGGTTACAATATGTTGCTTGTATTCAACTTGCAGTAATCTCTGTAGTGCAAGTAATGATAATGCTAAATTTCGCTATTGTTTAGTTAACGAAAGGCTTTGCCCGTGAAGTGAACGGAATATAAAAAGGAAGGGAGAAACAGGGCCCAAGGGATGAAACAGAAGCTGAAACTGGAGTCTCGGTACGTGTTTCTGTCCCTCATCGTTTGTCCGCGGTCCACATCTCCTGAGGAAATTGCAAATCAGGTTCTTGATGGACCAGGATAACACACTTCTCCAACCTCCCCACAAAAAAGGAAGTAAATAAAAACACCCTCACTTTCTATGACACTCCTTGCCACTTACGTCTCAGCAATAAAACTAAAGTATAACTTGAGAACACGTCATCATTCCCCTCACTTCCTTCCCTTAGGCTGACAGGGAAAGCTGCCATAAGGGAAGTCAATTCCCCAATCTGTCAATTTGAGGTAAACCGAATTTAATAGTGTTGATGCGAAGAGGAGAGAAAAAAAAAAAAATAATACCGAAGCAAAACGAAAACACGAGAGAGACTTTGGCTTGATTCATTATTCATCTAAACAAAAGAAAGACAAGGGTGCATTTACTACATGCAGCTACTAGCTGCCTTGTCCTGTGTTGCACATTTAGCTTTTTAAACTCGTATGACGATTTAATTAAGTTTATTTACCTCTTTCAGTCTGTTGCCCGATTTCACCAACAAATGTTAAGACTTAACACGAGTTTATCAATAGTTAGAACAAAAATTGCATTTCACCAACAAGTGTTAGCGTAACACTCGTGTTAAATCTCATGTTAAACTAACAAGCCGAATTTCTAATGTTAAGTCCTTAACAATTGTAAATAGTCAAGATGGCGAGCTGAACTCAGCTGTTGATGTCGATTTGCTATATTTAAGACCGTCTAAATGGCATTCATAATAGAGTACGGCCTATGAGGAGAAATGATTTTGAGGAAATATCCGAAGAAAATTTTTTTACGGAGGTATAGACTGTCAAAATATGTTGCTATGAAGGCTACTGCGGAAATGCAAGATAGGTTAGAACATGCATCGAAAGGAATATTGCGATCTCGCCTTTGATTCAAGTATCAATAACCTTGCGATTTTATATTTCACTGAATTATGCGGATAATACATTGTTCACCTCCCGTCTTGAAACGTTTAAGGCACTTGTTCTTCGCATCTCGTTTTAAATTTACGTTATACTGACAAGTTGTGGTGCTTGTAGTAGTGACACATGCATTTGAATTAAATTCGTTTCCAATATTTTCCCACGTGACATCTTTCTCTTTTACATTCACCGCATCCGTTCTCTTATTTCCCACGATATCCTTACACTTCGTCACCATTTCAATTAACAATTCTTTCTCCGTCGATGAGAAATTTGTCTCGCGGCTTTATTTATGGTTTTGTTCATCCGCCATTTGTGCAGACGAAAATGAAAACAAAAGCGCATCGGAGTACGTTCAGAAAATCGTCCATAGCCTTCTATAGCTGTGATATTTACAAGTTTCTTGGCGTTAACACATGTTTGTTAACATTTTAAGAAAACAGGTTGGTGAAATGCAAGAAATTTAACATTAGTTTTAGCGCTGTTACAATTGTTACGTTACATTTGTTAACGTCGATTTTAACATCTGTTGGTGAAATCGGGCATGTAGAACTGGGATTTTTGCATATTTATATGTTTTATTCCTTGGTAGTTAAGGACACTTGGTAGTGATTTTGGATGAAAATATGGAGTTTTTTGCTTAATATGAATCTACATAATTTGGAGAACATGCCCATAGTAAGGTTTTGTGAGTTTGTGGCAATGAAGTATATTTAAATGGGGTTTTAAATATGGCGGCCCGGCTATCACGCCCCCTTGGTACTCTACATTTTCTCTTTTGCTTATAGCAAGCAGAATTGTTTAAGGGATGGGGACTCCAAACGTTTTCTAAGGGTGCAAGAAGCCAATGTATACGGACAAGAGGTGCGAAGAAGCTAGAGTGTGTGGATCACGTACAAAAAAGAATGGGCAGAAGACTTAAAAAAAGAGAAATAATATGAAGGTGTACAAGGTCGTACGCGAAAACCAATCGAGAGCTTCAATCACCTAATCTGGGAAAGAGTTGCAAAATCTATGTATGTGACAGCAAAACTATTACATTTGGTCTAATGGATGCTGTGATATGTTTTAATGATGCTGCTACTAAAAGGGGAACTGTATTTAGGAAAGTTGGACTGGACCAGGTTTTAATTTTGGCTGTTCCTTTGAAAACATTGATGCATCAAGAGTAAAAGGAGCACAAAAACAAGTGCAGGAAGTGTCTAAGGAAGCAACAATTAGGATGAGAGGTGAAAAGAGGAGGAGAAAGGATGCTGAGACAACTGGGTGTGAGGCATATGGACCAGAAATATTTTGAATTTTGTTTTGGTCATTTACCGTAACCTGCTTTTTTTTAAAAAAAAATTAACGTACACCTTTCTAGAAAGCTGTAATGGATATAGCTTTGATTTTTTGTGCATATGCAGAATATACTGCTGTAAACAGCTGGTGAAAGATTTATATGTTATACTTTCATGAAATTCCTCAAAAAAATATTTTAATACACAAAAAATTAAAAATTAAGAGTACATAATTATTTATTTTTCAAATTGCTATTATTAATTAAAATGTCTTAATGGTTCACCAGAAATGTTTAATAGCATGTTTGTAAAGTGATTACAAAGTGTGAAATGTATTACTTAAACTGTTTAGAAGAAAAGGGCACCTAAGGAAGAAAATGCGCAATAAGTTTTGAAAATTTTCTGTTTATTGGAATATCAATAGAGCAAAAATTATTAACTTTATTTATGATTTTCTTATGGTTTCTGAATTAGAAGATACTGATATATAAGTGGTAAAGATTTTATTATGATAGATTTCATGGCTTTCAAGAAACACAAACATACATTGCATTGAAATTCTACATGGAAAATGCTACTCAGACACTACCAAGTGTCCTTGAACATGTGCATGCAAATAATAAATTTGTTCCACATTGTAAGGCGTTTATTACGGAAGTTTTATGGTGCACATTAACTAATTAGTGCATATTTATGCATATATTTTACTTTTTCAGCAACGATTTCTCAACAAATATTTCTCAGCCCCGATACTTTAAGAAGAAGAGAAGAATACGAGAAAATTTCTCTTTTACTGCTCTCTTATGTAAGACAAAGGTATCATGTTTCTAAATTCATAAAAGGTCTTTAAAAATGAGAACGTAGCTATCAACAATGAGCGCTTCCTGATATAAAAATATACCACTCAGTAACTTGAACTAAATAGCGTAGATATGATTTTTATTACTATTACAAACAAAGCCGTCTGATGCAACGATGTATCCCAGAATAAAGAAGTGCCATTTTTACTTAACTTTTAAACTTGTAGTAATGTGCTGCTATTCATAATTTCTGATATTACATTGGGAAAGGAAAAGAGCAGTAAAGTTTATTAGGTTTGAATTGAATGATGGACTGATGGAGATATATGTAGACCTGTTCAACTGCATTAAAACATGTTTTAGTTTTGTACTTTCAGAATATTTTAAAAATTATTGCGATTTTCGGGTTAGCGATTGTAGATTTTACTTAACTAAAATAAATCCATACTTTATACCATTGTTAAAAGTGCACTGGAACAAAGAATTATAGATTACGTAACATCTAAAAACAGCTTCTCATAGAAATATAAAGAACATTTTAACTGAAAGAAGAAAATCGTTTCCTGCAGAAAACGGTGAAAAACATTGTTTATTGCAACTAACACCACTAATATTGAAATACACTGAAAGAGAGACTAATAAATAATAATTAGTGGCTGTGTTTAAGAGTGTGCCATTTGATTAGACGATTAAAAATGTGAGAAAGGTGAACTAATATACTTTATTTTAAATGCATGTTATAAAGGTTTTAGAGTAGATTTAGCAGAATTTTAGTGCATAGATACATGCATATATTAACACTTTATAGTGCATACGAGGGTATGCTGATAAGTTACGGACCTCACATAGAGATGGCGCCACTGGGCTAGTTTGACGGATAGCATCATATAGTTTTACTCTAGACTAGCTTGTATCCATAGTTACAGGTGAATAGCTTGTTTAGTTTTTGAATGACAGCATTTTAAACAAGACAAATGTAGAGGTTTCGTGAAGATGGAGGATTTGTTAAAACGAACAGTGATTAAATACTTGCATTTGAAAGTCTTAGCGCCTAAAGAAATCAAGGAGGAAATGGACAGTACATTGAAAGACTCTGTCCCTTCATATACAATGATTAAAAGGTGAGTTGTAGAGTTTAAAATGGGACGTACGAGCACTAGTGATGAGCCTCGCTCTGGACGCCCTGTGGAAGTCACAACTCCAGAGATCATTGAAAAAATTCATCGTTTAGTCCTGGAAGACCGCAGATTAAAGTTGTTTGTGATAGCAGAGGCTATAAACATATCAAAAGAACGTGCAGGTAATTTTTTAAGTAATGTTCTAATGTCTGCGCAAGATGGATGCCGCGTTTGTTGACACTTGATCAAAACTTGCAAAGAAAAACTGTTTTTGTTAAACATTTGGAGCTCTACCGTAAAAATCCTAGTGATTTTTTGAGACGGCTTGTTAACATGGATGAAACTTGGATACATCAATACTTTCCAGGAAGTAAAACAGTAAAAAAGTGGATTGCGCCAGGTGAACCAACTCCACAAACGGCAAAGGGGATTTTGCCAGCCAACAAGGTTATGGCGAGAGTTTTTTTTTTCGGGGGGGGGGGATACACAGGGAATTATTTTTACTGATTACTTGGTAAAGGGTAAAAGTATTACTGGAGACTACTATGCAAGCTTACTGCATGAGGTGATGAGGTGAAAAGATAAAAACCTTTTTTGGCAAAGAAAAACCAACAACACTTGTTTCTTCATAAAATGCTCCGGTCCACCGTTCAGTCACAGCAATGACAAGAAATGTGCGAAGTTAAGTTCGAATTGCTCGAACATCTACCCTGTTTGCCAGATCTAGCACCCAGAGACCTGTTTCCAAACCTCAAAAATATGTTTGGAGGACGAAGATTTCACTGCAACGAGGAGGTCATTGATGCAGTAAACAGATATTTTGAGGGCCACGATAAATCGTACTTCAGAGATGATTTAATTAAATTAGAACACTGATATGACAAATGTATTGACCTTTCTGGATACAATGTTGTGAAATATATATACAACATCTAGTAATTACCAGTTTAACAGTTTATCGCTACATTTAGGCTAAGATTTTACCTGTCCAATAATAATGTTGTTTTTCTTTATAGGTATTTAAAATTATTATATAAGACACTCAAAGCGTTAATTAAAACTCCCGGATACACTATAAAGACAAAATGTTTTCTTCTTGTATGTGGTTGTTCAACGTGATTTTGTGTAGTCATTACTGCGCAATTTTGATTTATAGCGTTCTGTGAGTTTTAATGAGCTCTTTTAAGTGTCTTGTGCAATGCCTTGCTCTTGTTCAACATGTCAATTAACAACTGTGCCTTACCGGAAGACTGGAAAACAGCTATTATAGTTCCGATTTATAAAGGGGGTAATAAAACAGAAATAAATAATTATCGGCCAGTTAGTCTAACTTCAGTAGTATGTAAATTAATGGAGCATTTAATTGCAGAATATATACGAGAGGAGTTAGAAAATAAAAAGTGGTTTAATGAAGCGCAACATGGATTTAGACCTGGGTATTCGTGCGAAAGTCAAATTACTTCATTATTTCAAGATTTGGCAGATGAGGTAGATGCAGGGGGAGGAACTGATGCAGTGGTAATTGACTTTTCTAAAGCTTTTGATGTAGTGCCACATAGTTTACTTATTTGTAAGCTAGCTAATACAGGAATTGACAAACGCGTAGTATTATGGGTTAAACATTTTTTGAAAGGGAGAACGCAAAAAGTTAAAGTAGGTAAAGAGCTGTCCGATAGTGGAACCGTAAGTTCGGGTGTGCCGCAAGGCTCAGTACTCGGAACTTTAAAGTTTCTCGTTTTTGTTATTGACATTGCTGTTAATATTAACTGGCAGATTAGGTTGTTTGCAGACGATTGTATCATTTATAATAAAATTCGGAATACAGTGCATGAAACCGCTCTTCAGGATGATTTAAATGAAATATGTAATTGGGCTGGGGCTAACAAAATGTCAATTAATGCCAAGTAAAGTAAGTCCATTGCTTTTAGTAGAACTAAGGGCAAAATTACTGTTAATTATCACATGGGAGGGGTGCAAATTCCACAGGTGGACAGCTGCAAATACTTGGGAGTGTACCTGGCAAGTAATGCTGGATGGGACGAACAAGTAAATTCCACATCTAGGAATGCGTGGAAGGCATTACATTTCGTAATGAGAATATTGAAAAAGGGGAGCGCTAGGTCCAGGGAAATTGCCTACAAGGCCTTAGTGCGGCCGGTTATGGAATATGGAGTAGCATGCTGGGACCCGTATAGAGCTAACCAAATCGATCCATTAGAAAAAATACAGAAGAGGGCAATAAAATTCATAAAAAGAGGCAAGTATGTTGGGCCTATAAAAGGAGATGAGACTATGGGAGGAATTAAGAATTAGGCGTAAAAACATAGGTTGGTAGCATTGTTCAAAGCTAATGCTGGTGTAAAGGCATAGGTGGACGTTAGTGTAAGGTTAGATAATCCGAATTATTATGGACGAAACGATCATAGGTATAAAATTAAGGGTAGAAGATACAGAACCGACGTAGGAAAATTTTCTTTTGTTAATAGAACCATTGAAGAATGGAATGAATTGCCTGTAGCAGTCTTTCAGGGCTGTCCCCTGTCGCTGAAGAAACTTAGAAAAAATCTAGATGGTTTATAGTTTAACTTTTGAATTATAATGGTATATAATATGTAAATAGAGAAATAATTAGATATATTTTAAGTGACTAAAGTAAAATAATATCATGTTTGTATTGTAAAATAATATCATGTTTGTATTGTAAATCTAGTATTGTAATTTGATCTGTATTCTTAACTCTGCCACCGGGTAGTACCCAATTGCAGTGAATAAATACATACATACATACAACACAAGACCAATGGACAAGAGCAACCTAACTCTTAAGTGCTGTAGGGTAAACAGTTGAGCCACGGGCAATGCTGGTACACAAATAAATGTTAGTGGATAGAGAATGTCATGTAAATACATCAGCTTTGTTGTAAAGGTCAGTAAATACCGGCACATCAACAGGGTTAAGTCGAGATCTCTCATTTTCAGTAATAAAACTTGCAGAATATGACCGATGTATCGCCTATGTCCTATACCAGAATCAAAGCAAAAGCATACATTGAAGTAACCAGTGCCAAACAAATGGCCATCGGGAGCATAGGTTAAAAGCCGCTTTCGATCTCCTAAAAAGCTTTCCCCACACTCTCTCTGCACAAAAATAAAATAAAACATGAAGGCAGCTAACAAAAGTGTCTGCTGCATCGCTAAGGGAATTGCATTGGGGTAGAGGACACGAAAAGCTGCCAATCGGGATAAAAGACAGAGTTGCTAAAGTCTGCGGCATTTATGACAGTGAGTGATATACACTTTGAGGCCACACATCGCCGTTAAGAGTACTAACATGTGCAATTGTTGGACTATCAACTTCAGCTTTTAATATAATTGACATGTGCTGTGCAGATAAAATACAAAATTCGTAAACCTTAAGTTAAACCGCCATCGAGAAATTAATTTACGAGTGCTGTTCAATAAAGAATGATCATAATTTTTTACGGTCATAATTTTTCGCACTAAAATTCAATCTTATTATATTCCGCTAGCTTAATGTGAAACAAACACGCCGTAGTAGTTTCATTGTTGGTACTCCTGGTTGCCACCTGTGAGAACCAGGTGAGTTCAGACATGTTCAGTATCGCCTACCGCTGCAATAGAGGTAACACGCGAGGAACAATATGCGGCTTTGAAATTCTGCTTTCGTCTCAACAAATCTTCAGTTGAGGCCTATACAATGTAACAGGAGACCTATGGAGAGTCTGTTCTTCCCTACAGCACAGCTCAAAGGTGGTTTAAAATGTTTAAATAGGAGAGATAATCAATTTCAGTTGGACACGGTGTTGCAGTTACTGCTCTTGCGGAAGAAAATACCAATACTGCTGCTACCATTGTGAGAAAGGATCGCCGAATTACCTTAAGATCACTTTCTGAAATACTGAACATTTCATTGGTTGCCACCCACACGTTGGTGACAAACATTACACAAGAGACGTGTTTGTGCGCGATGGGTTCCTAGACTGTTGATTCCCGAACAAAATGACATTTACATGCAGGTCTGCATGCAGTTAAAGTTGATGTTAGAGGAAGATTCGGAGTTTATTTCAAACGTAATCACTACTGATGAAACTTGCCTACATCATTTTGATCCTGAGAGTAAACAGCAAAGCTCAGTGTGAAAATCTTCATCACCAACTCCCCAAAAAAGCAAAAGTGATTGCTTCTGCTGGGAAAGTTATGGTCATCTCATTCTTTGATATTCATGGAATGATTTATCAGCATGTTGACCTGCACACACATCAGTAACTGGACAATACTACAGGAATGTCCTGAAAACATTGCAAGTCTATATCAGGCGCAAAAGACCACATTTCCGTGAAGCAGGCTGGATTGTTGCACAACGATAATGCGCGGCCGCATATTGTCAATGTTGCTAAATATCTTGCAAAAATCAACGTGAAGTACATCCCTCACCCTCCCTATAGCCCGGATTTAGTCCCATGTGACTTTTTTCTATTCCCTAACTTGAAGAAACGCCTTCGTGGGAGGCATTATCCATCATCAGAAGCAGTGGTGAAGGCTGCGGAGACAATTTCGAAGGATCTCTAAAAATGATTTCCAGCATGTCTTTGAAGACTGGCATAAACGCTGGGACAAGAGCATCGCATTCAGGGGAGACTATTTTGAGAGGAACCATCAAAATTACGGGGATGAGTAAAATTACGTTGTCAGAAAAAAAAAAAAAAGATTGTGATCATTCTTTACTGAACAGCACTCGTACATTTAATTTGACGTGACAATATTATGAACTTGTATTTTGTTGGAATCATTACAGGAAATTTTGAGATATCAGCATTATCAAAAATATTTTCATTAAAAGATAGTTTGAATCATTTTCGTGAAAATCTTCGTGTCGCATTGTTGAAATATACTGAAATTATACATAATATGTATAACTTCTCGTTTTTTGGGTTATGTTGCTGACACACGAACACACACACACGCGCGCGCGCGCGCGCACACACACACACACAGACACACACACACACAGACACACACACACAGACACACACAGGTATTTTTTTCTAAATATTTTGTTTTTTGGGGGGGGATTCAGGGGCTTCAAAACAAATATTTGCGGTGAAATCTTGGTAGAATACAATACTTTCTGTATTGTAAGTACAAAGTATCTAGCGACGTCTGTACACAGTGTCACCCAGGTGCACTTGTCATTTCATGTTTACTTTCGCGTGGCTGCGATGCATTGCTCCCTTGGGAAGTTCAGAAAGCAAATTTCCTCCCGTCATCCCACATCACCATCACATGTTATTGGTTTTAGATGAAGGAGAAGGGAGTTGGATATCTGATAACTCGCCCTTCAACTGAAGGCTTTGTCAGCCACTAGCTGACTTGAATGGTTCATCACATCACACTGGACTATTTCAGGCTCCTAGCTAAACGTTACAATTAACTCTCTCTCTCTCTCTCTCTCTCTCTCTCTCTCTCTCTCTCTCTCTCTCTCTCTCTCTCTCTCTCTCTCTCTCTCTCTCTCTCTCTCTCTCTCTCTCTCTCTCTCTCTCTCTCTCGCTCTCTCTCTCTCTCTCTCTCTGACGAATGGTTCACAATGTTAATGGACTTATATTAACTTGGTAAGATGAATTTTATAAAGGAAACATAGCTAGATTGATAAACAATTACAATAAATAATTTTCATGTATTAAAACCAATGTAGTATGTGGGAACTGCGAGTTTCTTACAGGGTACAAGAAATTAATAGCAAGGAAACTTGTGTTTTCTTCACTACGCGAGATAGGGCAGGCGGTGGTCTTCATTTGGGAGATCGTGAGTTCGATTCCAATGGCCGAACTTCTTAAATCGTAGATTTTTTTTGGAGTTTTCATGAATAAATCTTACGAATAAGCAAAAAGGAAAATTATAATTACATATAGGTACTGATAACAAACAAGACATTTATACCTACAAATCCGGGCTGGTTTTCAGGCAAATTTTAGAAGTAGTTGGCGACGATTACTTGAGTGAAAGGGGAAGGTTGTTAGATTAGTTATGGCAGGCTAACTTGGGATTCTTGGAATGTGAGGTAGCATTTATTAGAAATTTATAGACGGACTCTCAGTTGTAAGGCAGCAAATATCAGAAAATTAGAAAGAGCTGTCAACATCGGATTATAAGCTATAAGGTGTTTCAAATGGGAAAGGTTCTCGCATGTAGCGAATCAGATGCATTAGAGCCTTCACCGTTGCCACCTCGTTATCCCCACTCTTTTTATATTTCCTTCTCTTTCGCACACTTGCGGGGTTCGTGGCGCTAGACGTAAAGGAACGCAAACTGAATTTTCCAAAGTTTTATAATAATGCAGTTGTTGACATCACAATTGCAACATAAATATTCGTATATTACGCAAATCTTTTAAATATTTAGTTTAAAATTAATTATAGTTTTTGAATTACTTATTTTTCTAATCCAACGAAAATACCAGCGGTGCATCTGCATAACTGTGAATGTTACTTACGTTAAGAGATAATTCGTCATTGTCATTGTCTTCAACATCTGAGTACTGCAAATTTATGATGATAGGTTCCAAAATCTCCTTATGTGCTATTTCTTTCCAAAAGTCGTCTTCTTGTAGTTTATCTGATGTCTCACGAAGTTTTCCCAGTCTTGTTGTGTTTCTTGTCAATTTCTTCGTGAATAAGTCATTCAACGTCAGTCAGTTTAAAAGTATTATTTCGGTTTGCAACATAATTTGAACCCACATTAACTCTATTCGATTGTTCTAGTAGTAATAAGGGGGAAGGTGGATCGCGTATCATTGATTCAACTGATACACTTTTTCATGGAAGAATAACTGAATAATACTGCTTTGAACTCTCTAGAGTGAGATAGAGATTACGAACCATTCATAAACAAAGATATAATGTGACCAGACACGTTCTACCAGACTAGCAAGAAGTGTATTGTTTCCTCTCATCGAATTTAATGAACATCTTGGCTTATTCAAAGTACTTATTTCTTTTACCACGTCATGTCAAATGTTTACGTTTCAGTTCTGAGTAATTTCAAATATACGTTCACGCATACATGACAACCAATAATGATATTCATTACAGTGCTTACGTCGTAATGTATTGTTATAATATAATGGTATCTACTTTATTTGTATTAGGAAAACTATTTGAGCTAAAAATATGGGGTTTTTACGGTTATGTTAAATACATTACTCTCCCCTTCCTCATGGATCAGGTTTTGCAAAATCTGAATGCCTGTGTTAGCGCGAATAATATTTATCGTTACACATCACTTAGGGGGAATGCAATACGACAACACCGCAGGACTCCGATTGGTTGCTCACCTAGTAGCGCTCAAGGACAAACACCTTCCCATTTGAAACACATAATAGCAGTCATTACCAAAGGGAAGGTTATTAGGAGAATTTTAAGTTTAATAGCACATTCTGGACATAATGTAAGACACTTCTGGTCTGATCGCTGATGGGACAAGACGGATTAGACGTCATTCTTGTCTCAGTGACAGAACCGTCTGGTAGAGGAATCAAATACACTGGACATTCATATAGTAGTTTCGGCAACTTCTCCGCTAAAGTGTAGAACCAAGTGTCATCTTTTCATTGAATAATACACACCCACACATACCCTGAGATAGGTTTCTCATCTTGAGTAGATAACATTGTCAAAACTTCGTGAAGTGACGCTACAGCTTCAAGTTGGCCAGCACCGCGAAGCAGACATTACTGTTTTAATTTCTAAAATTGTAAATTAAACTTATCTCTTGAAGTACTGTAGATAGATGTATTAATCACATTATTTCTCTGTTTACACATTTTAACGCATTATTTTGATCTTTGTTTTACTTTCAGATATGAACGAAGTGGAGACCTACAAGTTAGGTAAGTACATATGCACTTTAAAGTAAGAATGGGGAAAGTTGAATTGACAAAGGTGTCAACGCCGACAGAGACCGGAGTGTACCGGTGGTGTTGGTATGGGGGTTGGTTCTTCTATTGAACACAGTAGCAGTAGCTGCAGTTAAATCGACTAAGCTGCCGTCATTATGGAAACGTGCGAGTGTAGAAAATCGAGTTAGAGTACAGGACAACGCGCTCGGAAACGGGAAAGAGGAAAGGGGGCAGTGCATTGGAGGGCGAGCGAGCGGAACAACGTGGGGGAGGTTGCGCTTCAAAAGGTTACACCACGTCGAACGTGGTAATTATATCCAGGATATTGTCCTAGACGCAACGGGAGGAGATCTAACAAATTAATCCGTGACCGAACTAGCAAACAGGAAACAAGATATAACAAATCAACTAAAGTGTCTTAAAAACATGTGTCCTGTTCATAAAAAATAATTAAACTAGACACCGCCGCTGATATGTACTTATTCCTTCGCGTTGTGTTCCCTTACATTATCCCATGATGTCAAACAAGACGTGTGCAATGCAAGGATAGTCGATATAAACACTTTAGCAGGCACATGTTCCTGAGAGACAGGTTTAAACCGAAGGATCTTTCCATTTATTTATTGATAAGAAATTACATATATTCCAGATATACGATGTATGTCCGGCAAGTAAGTTCTGTTTGGCAATAAAATTAAATTGTGTACAGATATAGAAAAACTATAGCACAAAATTCTACAACTCTTAAACTACTTTTCCACATAACTGCCGAAATTTTGCAGGCATTTGTCATAGCGAGGCACATGTTTTTGTATACATTCGTCATAGAAGTTTGCCGCCTGTGTCTTAAACCAGTTGGAAATTTTTTTTTCAGCTCTTCGTCATTGTTGAAGTGTTGACCACCAAGGAAAGATTTGAGATGCAAAAACAGATGAAAGTCGCTAGGAGCGACGTCAGGGCTGTACAGGGGGTGGTCAAACATGTCCCAGCCAAATCCGTGTAGGATGTTTTCCGTCGCATTTTCAGTGTGTGGTCGTGCGTTGTCGTGAAGAAACGCAACACCTTTTGACAGCATTCCTCGGCACTTATTCTGTATTGCGCGGCGCAATTTCCTAAGTGTCTCGCAAGCGGCGGGATTTTCAATCAACACAAGCACAACAAAGCGTACGTGGCTGATAGCGATCTCACAATGGAGCACGTTTCTTCTCCTTGATACAGAGCGTCTACCGCGCATGTGCGGAACTGCGATCGCAGCGCTGCAGCGGAGATAAATTGAAACAGAACTTACTTTCGGGACGCCCCTTGTAGTAACTCCATTATGTAATATGTTTAGTTCATGCGCTTATAATACACATACATATGAGAAGTCTCATCGAATATATTAAGATAAATGATCAACGCACCTATTTTGCATCGCAAAACCTATTGCGCAGTAGCAGCCAATGACCAGTCGTGCGGCACTTAATACAACCTCAGATATGAGACTGGCACTCTGGAGTCGCAGATTCGATTCCCGCGGTCGACCTTCCTGATCTGGAATTAGATGGTGGGGCGCTCTGAGGGGAACTGATATGGTCAACCGGACTTGGCTGGCAACCTGAAGAACCTGCCTTCACATGTTAGGGATCCTCCGCGGCTGTAGTGCCTTCTTTGATAGATTCTGGTCACCTGTAGGGTACTTTCATATCATCCTTTCTCCTAGGATCTGATCCAAAATAAACCGGAATCCCTGCCGTGTTAGATAGACAACATACGGGGCAAAGTCATTTAAGAACTTACTCCATCATCGCCAATGAAAATGACGGATGGTCCTTAGTACAGGAAAAACGAGCTCATTCAGATAATAAAAAAACAATGACTAATGCCACATATCAGGGCGACCATCATTTTAAGTAGAGCAAAAAGAGAAATTTCAGATAACCTATTTACAAATGATATATAGGTACAGTTTTTTTTCGAAACGACACCAAATAAGTATAGCTGTTTCATAGTTTACAGCTTAACTATTTCGAATTTCGGTGTTACAGCTTCGAAATTCTCTTAGGTTATTATATTATTTTGTGATTAGGTAGCGCATGAACCTTTGGTGTGCGAACCTCACAAGTTGTTATTGAGACGCACCAGTCACGAAAACAAAAGCATTGCTCCCTGTTCTTTATCAGTGACCCTAGCCTCGCTTTCAGGTAATGGGTCAAAGGGCAATTACTTGTGAAAAAGTCAATAATGACCCTGGCAGTTCCAAGGTGCTCATTTTGCTATGATCTTAATGGTACAGTACTTTCAACCGGTTACTGTAAAATCAACAACTTCCTTTTAAGTTACAAATGCTTTATTTAGTATTATTAAACACAGTGAAATAAAATGCTTGTCTCATTACATAAGGCATTTAGATCTGGTTAACTTTATCTAAAATTATTTGATATTGTTCTCTGTTCTTTTTATCATTTAATGCTTCCATCTTGAATCTCACTAACTCTAACTTCCCTCTAAAAGGTTTAAGTTGCATATGTCCACCAGCTTATTTGCGGTCATCGACTATTATAACGGAATGTTGGAACACGTTGAACACCCATAAACAAATAACTAAAGAATAGCTTCTTTATTGTATTTGATAATCCAAGGAAATTCTTAATAGTAGCAAGCTACCGTAGTATGTAGTATGTATGTACTACAAGCTACCTTGTAGTATGTCGGTATGTTTACAAACAGTTACAGCAGGCGGTATGATGTGTCACTTAACTGTGAACTCCTACAGCGTAAGGCATGTGGCGTTCTTCCTGTCACTGTCTAATCCACATTCATTCTGGAGCATTTTTATGTGCCTCTGTTGGCGGTAAAAACTATTTATATGTGTCACATAGAAACTGAACAACTACATCTATATATTCGTTCGGTGGCACTTCGAAACACCTGTATCACTAGCATATACCGCCTAGATATAAATTAAACATTATATGAAGTATGTAAAAATAGAAGCAGAGCCCCTAATTGATAAAAAATCAGATTTTTACATTATGTAGAAATCTTTAATTTATACATCTGCACTCCCAAACCAGCAAGTTAACCTTTTTGAAAAAGATACATTGCGAACATTCCTTTCAGTTGATATAAAGTGTCGTCTTGGTGTTTTCTGGCAGTAGTTTTCTCTCTTATCATTTAAAATAAAATATATAGTTATATACTTATTATTTAGTACGTCTTGCTAATGAACAGAATTACAGCATAAATACAAAAGAAATAAAGTAAAACTTTCTTATATAAAGAGGTTTGTCATTTGATAAGTTCAGTGCAAACCCCTATAAAATTATAATAAATATTTATTATTCAGAGTTTCGACACGCTCTTATTACATACACATCAACAGTATTTGATAAATGATAATTAAAGAAACAAATATAACATAGGATCGATTGTCAGTTTTTAAACTGTGCTTGTATTTGTTGAAGTTTTACGTGTATATTTTTTGTAATAAAATGTAACTAGCTTTTGTTTTTGTATGTTGGGAAGTGCTGCAACTATTTAATTCTGTGGAGTAACGACTGTTTTATACTCCATGGTATTCATGATATATGATTAATATTTTATTAATTTATAAAATTAAGTTACAAGATAATTTAAAGACCCATGTTCGAAAGAACGAAACGGACTTTTAATGTGAAAGAGCTATCAAAGTCAGTTATGTGGTTTTGGGATTATCTTGCAAACACAAGACACAGTCGACCTCAAACGTCTTTTTCACCAAAATTTCAAGCGCTATGGTAACTTACAATCATCTTCTCTTTTACACAAATACACCGTTTCAAGACGCTTCTTTAATGTTTCTCTGTCGGCTGTGTCGGCTGCTAGTAATTTCTCTGACGTACACACAGATTCACCTCTAACACGGAGAAGTACGTCAACTCTGAATACAACTCGTATTCGCTCGTAAACTGCTTCACTGCCTGTTCCACTGTCCACCGATTCCTCACCACGGAGCCGCACTCGTCAACAACACTCAAGCTGGAAACACACACAAACTGTAAAAGCTAAAAGAATACGGCGTTTTTTTTTAAATTGAAGTAAGAGAGGTATGAAGGGAAGTAAAAGAGATTAGAAGGGAAGTAAAAGAGATAGTGGAGTTCCGCAGAAGCACCTCCGTTAGTATCGGTAAATGCTAACTGCGCGCAGGGAAGGGCGCAGGAATCGTGGTTTTATCTGGCTATGGCCATGACACTAGGCCCTGACCATAGCACAGAGGCTCAAGGTGAAGATTGAAAGGAGTGATAGGAATGGAAAGAATGGAGTTAAGGCCTCTCATCAGCTCTTATATTCCTGACGGACGTAGGAGATCATTCTATTAGCCGAATGTTCTCGAATTACATTCTAGAACGGTCTCGAACGATATATGTTCAGTAGTAACACGACTCTTTCGTGAAGTCAGCTATCCTTGAAAGCGTATTAATTCTCACGGCCAGTTCACAGGATCGCCATGACATTATCTAAAGCTCCCTCCCTACTCCCTCCTATATTATTTCATTTTATTCTGTGTTAAAATTATATACATTTATAATAGACTCTTTGATATATCTCTATAAATCTAAGGATTTGTTTGTTTGCCATTATGTCTTTTTCTAGACTATGGTCTTAGGTTCATTTGTTTCACTTTACGGCTGCATGGGTGTTTGTATCAGATTTCTTTTTTTCTGCAGTCTCGTTACTGTATCACCTTCTGAAATGTGGCGAAGACACATTGACATTGATTTCTAATGGTGTTAACAGTATTATGATTGTAATGTCAATTGACCGGCAGTTTTTTTTTAATTTTACGTCCTCCAACGTTAAGTCATATCGGGCGATGAATGGAATGGGTGAAATGATGCTCAAATGAGCCCAGGGTCCATAGAGCTTAGAGTTACCCGACATTCGTCTGACCTGCGGAATGTACATATATCTTGAAAACGTTTCTGTCAGACCAAGTATAACCTGGTTTGTGTATTTTGTTGCAAACATAACAAGTTTTACATTAATAGGATCCTAATTTGCGATGGACAGAATTTTAAAATGTCATTCTAGGAGCGTTTTATAAACTTCTGGGCAAGAGGAACAAATATAAATAGAAAAGATGCCTGTATATGTAATGAAATGTAATTGAGGAAAACATAGTAGCATAGCTTAAATTCCTTTTTACCAACAAATAGCATCGATAGAATTGGCTACAAAATAAGGAACAAGAAAATTGCAGCTACAGAGCTGGAGAGATACATAAGCAACTTCTTACTGAACTATCTAAATAGGAATTGGAAATATATTATAGATAAGATTATTGCTGAAACAGGATAGACTTGCACGTTTTATAGAGCTATGGACTTAATCTAATATATCAGAAACTCATGGATATATTAGTACATATCCAGTTACTAATAAAGAATTAAATCCAGATTTTACTCGTTTAAGAAGAGAAACACTTTTGGCCCTGGAGTGAATATTGAATTTTTCAAATAAGTAAGAAAACTAGCTGGGTCTTTTCACTGATATTAAATATACCAGTAGTACACTGCTGAAGTACGCGAAAACGGAGATAAGAAGTTATAACATCAATTTTTAAAATATAAGACAAGGAAGGTTTGCTGAATAAAAACAGGATATAAAATTTCAGCAAAACTCCTAACTAGCATGCTAAATGCATTTTATGAACATTTATTAGTTTAATACTATTAAACTTGGATTAATAGTTTTTGTAAAAATGTTAGTGGACATACCTACACAAATAATTGCAATAAATAATTTTCGGCTGGCCCCGTAGCCCAGTCGGTGGAGCACCTGCCTGCCGTGCTAGGGGTCCCGGGTTCGATTCCTGGCGTTGTGGGTGGGGATTTTTCTCCGACCAAGATAATTCCCCATCTTCCCCAGAGTCTGGAAGTATGAATGAAAGTGTGAATGTGTGCGTGATGTAATGATTAAAAATCAAAGGTAACGAGTTAACACCTAGTACGTTCCAAAGGAGAACGGCCGCCGATATGACCATAGTAGTTAAAGGCGGGGTATTAATGGAACAAGGGAAAAAAATAATTTTCAAATGTTTAAATGAATATGTTATGTAAGAAGCAATAGAGCGTTTTGTCAGGCAGCTGTTTAGAAGTCAGTGTGGTTAACTATCTACTAGTTCCAAAAGATCCGTTCATTTAAATCTCCAGTACAACACTGGCATGTGGCTTGGTTTCACCCCTTCAAATCCCCATCACAATGAACCCGTTGAAAACATAAGTCTTGGCTGGGCAGCCGTTTGCGATGGAGCTTCCTATCACTTCCGCCGCCAAGTGCGAGTTGCGTGCAGTGTGAACATATCCCTGAAGACCACATACAATTGGCAAGATTTTGATCGAACGTTTGCATTATCGAAAAACGAGGTTGAGCGCCACCTGCGCAATTTGGCGGGAGAGTGTTATGACAAGGGTATACAAAAACTGCCACAGCGCATGCAAAAGTACATCGATCGCAATGGTGATTACGTTTAAAAATAGCTGTTAGTTCCGCCTTTCCATCAATGTAACATTTATTGACAATAAACATGTTTTCTATATTAAATAAAATTGGAGACCTTATTTTACGGACACGCTTCGTATTTTGATACTTCCTGTACGATACTTTCCTAATGTATTGAAATCTTGTGATGTGTCGACTGGAATATTCATGCATGGCCTCTTGTACAAATCTCTTTCTTCAACGCCTTCTTTTAACTAATCGAGAAGGCTCGACAACTTGATTGGACGTAGCGCCATATACACTTGTTCTTCGCAGATATGCAATGCTCAAAAACTTGACAACCATTCATCACGGTATACACTTACTTTTCCCAATCTGCATACTTAAACTTCTATGGTGATAAACACGTGTATGCCCGCCAAACTGTTGACAATTGCCTGTGAGTGACTGGCGGGAGTAATTGATCGCGTGTTGCCAAATGAACAGGTTTACCAATCAACGAATTTGTAGGAATTAATATATCTCTATTTCTCAAACATGTTTATTTGCTGCAAATTTGTGGGAATTCACAGAGACGCATTTAAATATATATAAGTTAGTCAAAATCATTAAAGACACTGAGGATAAAATCAAAATTTTCGAGTGATTTTCCAAGTGAAAGGTAGTTTGGAGTGGAGGTCTTTTTCTTCGAATTTGCATCCTTGAAAATTTTGAACAGCAGTACCAACTTAAACATTTAACTGACTTTTGGTTTTTATTTGTGCTGTTGACAGATAGACGCAGAGACGCTCGTGTTTTTTTTTTTTTAATACTCTTTTTGGATTCCGAGAGTTTTGGTTGGAGCACAAGTACACAGTAGAAAAAGAGAAAAATGAACTTTTGAAATAGTTTATACGGCAACCAGTAAACGATAAGGAGTGGAGAAAGTTACGTGGATGTAACAAATAGGATCATTATAGTCGCATTTTAGTTTCTAATTAATATATTTTGTGCGTTCTACGCCGAACGCGTGTCGTAGTAAAAGTAGGGGTAATTCGAAAGCAGATTTGCAAAAGAGCCCCAACAGAGTTGCACTCCGACTTCAGAAAAGATCTCAAGAACAGGCACTGAGTCGGAGAAAATTTGCTTCCTACAAGAAATCCTGAGTGGGAATCCATACCGCAAAACGAAGAAAAAGCGAATGGAAGGAAGCGAAGAAAGAATGCCCTAGAATTGAAGGGGAGCTGTAAATATTCATTGAAGTATTGTGGATAGAATGAATAATGATAGGGGAGAATCTCCAACATCGTGTGCGATATTGCATTTGTTGTACTTGCTACTACCAGTTGACAACGGTAGAGATAAGTCTATATGACATTTTTTTTCCTTGTTCCATTTATACCCCGCCTTTAACTGCTAGGGTCATATCGGCGGCCGTTCTCCTTTGGAACATACCGAAGGTGTTAACTCGTTATCTTTGGTTTTTTTATCATTAGATCACGCACACATTCACACTCTCATTCATACTTCCAGACTCTGGGTAAGATGGGGAATTATCTTGGTCGGAGAAAAATCACCATCCCCACCGCCGGGAATCGAACCCGCGGCCCCTAGCACGTCAGGCAGGTGCTCCACCGACTCAGCTACGGGGCCAGCCTATGACATTTTAATCAAGAAACTTGGGGCTGTTTTTGGTAATCATCTTAGTGAAGCAGCTGCTTATCAAGCGGTAAGGATCGGGTTTGAATCCCAGCGCCGGTGTTTGTGTAGTGTCCCACCGGGAGATCTGATTCGGACTGCATTTGGCTTCTTGATATTTCAAGGGAAGAGCAATTTAGTAGCTAATTGGGTGGAAAGAAATGACCCCAGGTTTTGTTATTTAATTTATGTCCTCCGACTTTAAGTCGGACGACGAATGAAATAATGCTCAGGGTCCATAGAGCTTAGAGCTTTTTTTGAAATACTTTTTAGGTAATTCCTATTATTTGTTTGAATGTTACAGTACTTATACATTTCTCAAATAGGAAATACTTAGGTCATTCAATAATTAGTGGCAACATTTGAATTCACAGCAAATAAAACATTTTTGGAGCAGTCACATTATTGCAGTGCTTAGAAGTAATCTCCAACATGAAGAACTCGCCTCCACACATCAGGGAGCCAACGGATGCCATTCACAGCGTCTTGTTCTAATATTCGAACAGGCTGCTCTAC
Organism: Mantis religiosa; assembly: GCA_030765055.1. NCBI lineage: Eukaryota > Metazoa > Arthropoda > Insecta > Mantodea > Mantidae > Mantis > Mantis religiosa. Next base: position 190,117,108 of record CM060949.1, on the reverse strand, counting down.
ATCTGCTATAATTATCTGTCTGCTTCTAAAGCGAACTCCTTTAAGTAGTAGTTTCATTTCCCTTGCTAGTTACATACAAATCCAACAACTATGTTCTTCCAGCAGTACTCTAACAGCATTCACATGCACATCATCACTTGCTGATTGTGATCTGCCAGCTCCAAGTTTTTATGAACGTCTTCCCTTCCTCTACGAAATATTCGTCCACCTAGCCACGGTACGTTATGATAAAGTCTGTCTACCACAAGCTTCTAATAATTCTGTATGGCATTGTCGAGCATTGATACCTCTTGCAACTTGAATTTTAATGAATAATCGTATTTATTAAACATATTTAGAGCACTAAAGATAACAGCTTACAATTAAATTTACCAAAAATGTATTATTAAGTAAAATTATTGTCTTGAAGCTCACAGCTAACAAACATTAGACGCTCTTGTTCCGCTGATAGCGCCAAATGCAGGCAGTGTTACCACTAATTTTTGAATGACCCATGAGTTACCGTGTATGTCGTACACATGCAAAGAAAATGATCAAGTAACGTAACCTTTTGTAAAAATGTTTATTTCAGTTGATATGAAGTAAATATAAGAATGTCATTAGGTTAATTGATGGAAATTAATGGTTCCTCCATACTAGTCGTGTATAGGCTAAGGTTTTGGATATGTAGAGTCAAACTGAAAAATTCAATGCCATGACATTCAAAGTTTCAGCTTGATTCCATGTAGAGAAGAATGTTAGTTTTAAAAATTATTTTGTAGAAAGTGAGTAGGAAGTCATGCTTGTAATTTCTGTGCATGATAAATACTGATCAGTGTGAAGACATAACACTGTCTACCTGTGAGGAGGCAGGTGACCAGAGAAAAAGCAAGAAAGTGTTGGAGACTCCAGCGGGTGCCCGGCTGAGAACCTTGGTAATCAATACCAGTAGAGGGGCGCGGCCCTTTTCCCCTGAATATTTCACGCAACAGTTAGGGACCTCACTTAGCAACCGATATAAAAACTCTATCTTAACTCAGGTGCTTCCTCCATGTTTTAAACTTATAGCCGTCTAATTACTTCGCTTCTATGTACTTACATTAAACAGGAGGAGTATTGCATCCCACCCAAAAATTCGTTTTGGAAAATTCACCAGAAATATATGAAACCAAAGAGGTAAAAACGGAAAGTTGGTGAAATACCAAGCTAAGTAGCAACCATTTTGGGACAATTACTTTTAGAAAATCATCCCCCAACTCAAACTACACATTACACGGAAACCTTTTTGGACTTTTATTTTCTCAAAAGGAAATACTATACCATTTTGATTAATGAACCATATGTTTAAGATATTTTAATGAAAAATAAAATTTGTATGTTGAATTGTATTGCAATAATATCTGAAGTCCTGTGCATACAAGACAAAAAATTCTGGATAACTAGCAAACTTTTTATTTAAACTCAGCACCTTAAATGTTATTGATTGTAAAATGAATAATTTTATAGAGACATATATAAACAATTGAAATAAATAATGTAAACTCATTAAAGTCAATGTAATTTTGTGATTTGTAATTTATTTCTCATCTTTCCCTTTACATCATCAAATGAAACTACAAAATCAAGATTACAATTATAAAATCCATACTGGAAAACGTCAGTATTCCCAAATCCTGAAAATCCTATCATGTTACTTGCCATTGAATAATAATTCGGTCCCCATACACCTAACCCTAGGTTTTTGTATATTGGAGGCCCTCTACTCCTTTTTACATATTTTGCCATTTCACCTATACCTAATCTACATTTTTCTCTTAATTGTTTTTAGATATTTCTCTTTAACTTTCCCTATATAATTCCCTATATTTCTCCTGTTCTTTTCCGCTTTTACTGACAATATTTTTCTAATTCCTACTTTACGTAGCCAGACGTGCTCTCTCCATATCTTACAATATAATATACAATGGAAATCTATTCTTTTCTCCACATAATGTACATTTATCTAGCTCCCTCTTTTGACCTATACATTTCAAGTTTCTCACTCCTGTTCTTGACCAAGCAAAACCTTCCCCCCTCTAACTTACTACATATATCTATATATCCTTCCCTCCTCCAGGTTGTTTTTATTTCTCTATATAACCACAGTGAGATTTTGTCACTTTTACTACAAACATGTGTTGCCTATCAATATCTTGTAATCTTAACTTTCTTTCCAGAAGCCTCTACATCGATACTCTGCATTTATCCAAGAATGACACATACCTATCTGCTTCAACACGTCATTCATTTTATGTGCCCAAGACCCTCTCCTGTTACTTCTTTGATTATGCAAACATTCTTTAATTATATTGCCATCTTCCAAGTTTGTGATTCTGCATAAATATTTCATTGCCCTTGACAAGATTTTAATTTTGTTAGAATGCCTGCCCAGTTTCGATTGTGCTGCCCTGTTAGGTGATGCTATTGGTAATCCCAATATATATTTACAAAAGGATCTATGCATTCTATCAGTTTCTCTTCAAACCTCATCTACTCCCCATACCTCTAATCCATGTAACATATTTTCCACGACTGCTGTATAAATCCTCTCCAACCATTTGACAAAATCAATGTATGTATAATGTAATTTACGAATTTGATATGAGGAGTCACTGTAGTTACTTAGGAAGTTTAAAGAAATTATCTTTAGGAATCTCTTGGTATCCCGGCACGTTGAGCTATTGCATGTAAGAAGCTTGGTACAGAATGTCACGTAGACAAAGTTCTGAAAGCAATGTGACAAGTCAGTGTTTACTATGATCAAGTATCGGCTGCGGTAGTGTTTAAAGACAGCGTTCATTTATTTAATATAGCGGTCGTCCTCAAGGAACCCTCAGTTGTACATTTCAACGACTCCCCAACCTACGTTAGTGAAACACTATTTCAAACCGTAATAGAGCATACGGGTCTACTACTTGTAGGAATTCAGATAACAATATTAAGCCACAAATGTGTAGGAATTTGAAGAACCCGCTGGAAATTGATGAGTCATTTTGTGTTTAAGGACGCGCACTTCATGGAAGTAAGGGAAGCACTGTAGACCCACAACAAGAAGGCAAGGTAGAGGAGTGTGTAACGTTATCACTTTTGCTGTCCAAACGGTGTTTATGCTCGCTTTCCCAGTATGACAAGGATGGAAGGTTCGTTTAAAATACCGAAGTGTTGTCACATAACTTACCTATACGCAATACCAATCGCTATAGTTACTGCAACAAACATTATAGATCTGACAGCATGAGTGATTCATAGGCACTCTCATATACTCATTTCCTAGTAAACAGATCTGCTACCGGAGCAGATAAACAGTTCAAGCTCCTCTACCCTTCATACCCCTCTAGCCTTCTTGTTGTGGGCATACAGTATTGTTTCCGCTTTAACACTTTTTAATAATACATCAATTTCTCTACTTTCACTAAAGTCATGGAATATGGAATATTATTTTGGGGCAAATCATTAGAAAGTAAACGAATGTTCTTATTCATAAGAAGGTTATAAGGATTATTCCTATTTAGACGATTGAAGATATTACCCTTTCTTGCATGTATATATTCTATCCTAAACTCTTTGTATACAATCGAGCCTCCTTTATAACAATGAAATAAACACTAGAACGAAGTGTAACATTCAACATCTCAGCACTGAACTTCTTGTTTCCAGAAAGTTGTGTGTTATGAAGCCATCAAAACATTTAACATTCTTCCTAATGATATTGAAGGAAATTCTGATAATTTCAGTGCTTTTAAAATTGATGATAGAGAATACGAGGGTGGTCTGAAAACTTTCTGACTTATTAAAGATACAAGACTTTTTTCATATTTTTTTTTCAACATAGTGTCATAACTTTAAACACTTCTCCCAGCGATGCTCCTATCTCTGTAACGCATCCAAATAGCACTCGGCGTTTTTCTCTGCAAAATAATTGTTCACGAAGGTGATTGCCTCTTAATTTGACGAAAGTCTCTATCCTCCGAGCGCAATTATCAGATGAGGGAACAAAACGACGTCGCTTGGACCTAGATCTGGCGAGTAAGTCGGATGGTCAAGCAGTTCAAACCGTAATTCGTGGATTTTCGCCATTGCATCCGCTGAGGAGTGAGACGGTGCATTGTATTGGTGAAACAGGATTTTCTTTTTCTGCAAATGTGGCCGTTTTTCCGCAAGTTCTGCCTTCAGCTTGTCAAGTAATGATGCGTAGTATGCTCCTGTAATGGGTTTTCCTTTCTGAAGATAATCAATTAAAATAACTCCATGACTATCCCAAAAACAGTCCACATCCCTTTCCCAGCCCCCCCCCCAAAAAAAAACCAATTCTTGCTTTTTATTTTTGAGCCGGTTCTTCCGTTGCAGTCCACTGTTTCTGGCGTATAATGGTGTAATCAAGTTTCATCTACAGTAATTAATCGGTGCCAAAACTCGCATTTATTGCGCCTAAACTGCGCCAACAGAACGTTGGAAATGTTCATTCGAACATTTTTTGGTCTAACGTGAGCAAACGCGGCACCCAACGCTCGGACAGCTTTCTTATGCCTAAATGTTGATTTAATATGTGACAAACACGTTCTTTTGACATATTCATAGCTTCTGCTATCTCTCTCACTTTAAGTCGGAGGTCGTCTAGCACCATTTGCTGAACTTTGTCGATGTTTTCGTCGATAGTAGCAGTTTTTGGACGTCCCGAACGTTCATCGTCTCCTAAGCTCTTACGGCCACGTTTAAATTCAGCTGCCCAAAATTTCACTGTGATAAATTATAGTGCAGAGTCACCATACACAGAATCCAACTCATCTTTGATTTGCGTAGGCATATTACCTTTCAAATACAAATATTAAATGACAGCTCGATACTCGAGTTTGTCCATTTTCATAAAAACTATCACATCAACTCAGTCAAACGACTGTTGCATAACAACTGAGCGTCCAATATGGCTGAAACTTTGGTGAGTAACTGTCAACAGATGAACAACGCAATTCACCAGCTTTTATTTAGGAATGCTGCCATGTTAATGTTGAGGCCGGACTCTTTTCAGACCACCATTGTACATATGCTCAAAATCATGGCCAATTTTACCTTTGTTACCTGCTCAAAAGCTACTTTAATGTATTTGTACCCATTGAAGAACTGATAATAAATGCCATCCATTGCAAATCTATTATAAAATGATTTCACGTACTGACAAATCAAAGTGAAAGTTATTGAAAGTACCAAATTGTATTTGTATAGGTATAAACATTTGCTAGTTTACAGGGAGTATTTGATTTTGTATCATATATAGTTATCCCTGTCTTTGTTTTTCATATTGCTTGTGTATTTTATGTTCAATATTCAAGTATATAAGCTATTAAACTGTACACTTTTTTGATATGTTCAATGTTCACAGGCATTCGTGGCTACTAATGAACTCAGAATGAAAATCAATCTAATCTAATTTAATCATCTTTGTGGAAAATTCGACAGTAAAATTTTCCAACAGCGCTCGGGAAGCCGATATAGAGACACTTTTGCAAGCATTTTCTGAAGTTCCAAGAGTTCGCTAAAGGTCAACATTTAGATTTATAACCGTCAATATAATCTCTTTTTGTAGAAACAACGTATTACTCACTCATTACCTCCAAGCCTCGTTAGAGTTTACGAAAGAAAATTAAATTAATTTAAGTTTTGTTTATAAACATTAATATAAATTTAGTGTTACGTAATGTGGATATGTTTGTAATGGATTGTTTGTTTTACAAGTCATTATCAAAGACAGAATTGCACCATTTTGAAACTGCAAATTGTTTATTCGAGACCGTGAATACAGCAAAGTATTATGAAACGTGTGAGGAGAAAGAGTAGTGCAATTTTGGTTTCTCGTCATTTATGTATACAAAGAAGAAGAAAAATCGAGAAAGACAGGGAAACTTCATCCTTAGAGAATTTAAAAACAAAAATCAAAACTCTTTGTGATACATTTTAATAAATACATTATGCCTTACTTGTAAAAGTTTCTTGGCGTGTCTACTCTGTGAACATTATTGCCTCCATATACTAGAGATTGTCAGCACACGCCGCTGTTTGTGCTGCAGTAGTCGACAAAGACAGAAGAGAAATATGGAGGCGAATGGCTTTTGTCTAATCCAGAGAAACTGGCTACGACAGTCTCTTGTTGATAACAGCAGACGATCGTGCAGAGTTATGGACCTGCTTCAGGTGGAGGTGTGTAAGAGGGGGCAGAGTTCACAGGGGCTGGGCCAAAAGGGGTTGAGAAGGTGGGCGGAGTCTCCGTGACATGTCAGGGGGTGGCAGAGTTGAATGTTTTATACCGGCAAAGAGCGAGTTGAGATGGTGGGTGCCTTTTTAACACATAGTCCTCCGTATCCAATCACAGGCCGAGATTCTGGGAATATGCCCCCTCTCGGTTACCATGGCAACTCGACATCAAGGTGTGCATGTGTGTAGAAGGGGTAGGGATAATGGAGGGGGGACGCAGGTGTGAAAACCTCCACGTCACAGCTTTGACACTGCATCTTGTCATAAACCTCGCTTTAAGTGAACTAGCAGACAACTGAAGCACGATGTCACTAACAACCAAGTTAAACTTCTTTACTCTACCCTTTTGGTAAGGTACAAAATTACTGCATTAGATCTAAACTTGGATAGAAAAAGAGGCACTGAAAATGCTTCGATGCTTCTTTTTAAATTTTATTCGATTTCATGCTCTGTTACACTGAACACTATTACAGTTAACATAACGCAAATACAAAATAATTTATACGTGACATTTTAGCGTAAATATTGAAACTATGTAACATAATAATAGGTTTCTAAAGTTGAAATGCGGTTTTACAACTAATCAAAATATTCATTATTGACAAAACGCGTAAACAAATTTACATATTTCTTCATTATAACATGTTTCTGTGTGCGTGAGTGTGTGATTGGTGTATGCTATATCTTACACAAACTCTGAAAACGTACAACAGAAACCATGAAAAGAGCACTAAAGTTTCCCTAACACTTCTACAAAGTAGCTCTCTCTATTGATAACCATACAAAACAAATACAACCGGACAGTACCATTCTTTGAAAAATCGTGGAACTGTAGTACGAGGGCTGTTCAATAAAGAGTGATCACAATTTTTTTTTGACAACGTACCTTTACTCATCCTCATACTTTTGATGGTCCTTCTCAAAATATTCTCCCCTGAATGCGATGTACTTGTCCCAGCCTTTCTGCCAGTCCTCAAAGACATGCTGGAAACCATTTTTGAGAGCTGCTTCAAAATCGCCTCCGCAGCCTTCACCACTGCTTCTGATGATGGATAATGCCTCCCACGAAGATGTTTCTTCAAGTTAGGGAATAGAAAAAAGTCACATGGGCCTAAATCCGGACTATAGGGAGGGTGAGGGATGCACTTCACGTTGATTTTTGCAGGATATTCAGCAACAACAATGGCAATATGCGACCGCGCATTATCGTGGTGCAGCATCCAGCCTGCTTCATGGAAATGTGGTCTTTTGCGCCTGATATGGACCTGCAATGTTTTCAGGCCATCCCTGTATTATTGTCCAGTTACTGATGTGTGTGTGTGTGTGTGTGTGTGTGTGTGTGTGTGTGTGTGTGTGTGTGTGTGTGTGTGTGTGTGTGTGTGTGTGTGTGTGTGTGTGTGTGTGTGTGTGTGCAGGTACAACATGCTGATAAACCATTCCATGAATATCAAAGAATGAGATGACCATAACTTCCCCAGCAGAAGCAACCACTTTTGCTGTTTTGGGGGTTGGTGATGATGGAGATTTCCACACTGAGCTTTGCTGTTTGCTCTCAGGATCAAAATGATGTAGCCAAGTTTCATCAGCAGTGATTACGTTTGAAAGATACTCCGGATCTTCCTCTAACATCAACTTTAACTGTGTGTTACCTCCAGTGCAGCGGTAGGCGATACTGAACATGTCTGAACTTGGCTGATTCTCACAGGCGGGAACCAGGTGTACCAGCAATGAAACTACTACGGCGTATTTGTTTGACATTAAGCTAACAGAACATAAGTTTGAATTTTAGTGCGAAACATTAAGTCCGTAAAAATATTAGGTATGGTCATTCTTTATTGAACAGCCTTCGTATAAAATGCTTCTTCTGCTTAAATAAGTTTTCCATCTTCACTAAACATTTTAAATTGGTAACATTGCTCATAACTACATGTACTTTTACGTAGTCTTCCTTTAAATTATATCATAGAAGGTCGTGAGTTGTAGTTTCAGATGTAGTTGTACTTTCCGCTAATGTTTATTTTTTCCTGGTTAACTAATGGTTGAAGTAAAAGGATATTGTAGGACTTATATTGATGCTGCTTGAGTTGGTTAAACAAACAAATAAACAGAATAATAACATAACAACAACAGAGGTAACGAATGGTGGGAATAGGTATTGGAATACGATGTTCTGTTGCACTAAATTCCAGGTTTCAAGATAAAATGTGTACAAACAAAATCTTTCATTCCTACTCATTACACTATTCATCTCTTATGGCGTTTGTTGACATCTTGAAATGAAATGGGACTTTTACATCTAGAAATCGATGCAAATTTGACCTCCAATATCGTGGCACAGTATCTTAATGATATCAGGCTGTGTACTAATGCACAAAAAAGCGAATTAATTCTATTTGATTATAAGAGACGTCCTTTCGAACCTCAGCTTAATACAGGCAATAGTCTAGTCCAGTGTGTAAAAACTTTAAATATTTTAGGTTTAATCCTTGATGACAAATTAACTTGGAACAACAACATTGAAAAACTAGAAAGTAAATTAAGCTCTGGACTTTTTGTGTTGCGATATTTAGCCAATTTTCTCTCAGTAGATACTAGTAAGTTAGTATATTTTGTATTAATATATTCACACATTTCTTATGGCATCGAGCTGTGGGGACACACTTCCAAATTAAACTTTAACAGAATTTTTCTCCTACAGGAAAGAGCTATCAGATACCTGGCAAAAATAACACGTACGAGTTCATGCAGGCTGTATTTAAAAAATGAAACATACTTACTCTTCCCTGCATATTTATTTTGCGAACAATACTTTCTGTGTATAACAGGAATATAACCTCCATAAATTCCGATGTCCACACTTATGAAACAAGGGGATAATAACTATATAGTTAAAGGTCACAGGCTAAAACTTTTTGAACATAAGCCCCAATACTTTGCTCCAAAACTACTTAATTAGCTTCCGGAAAGCCTCAAAAATACTGTCAGCTGCTAATTTTAAATCTAAACTGACTAAATTCTTGTTAAGCAGAGCCTATTACAGTATAGATGAATATTTTGATGACAACTTCGATGATTTTGAATAATTACGTTTTGTATATGTGTGTGTATGTGTGTGTGTGTGTGTGTGAGAGAGAGAGAGAGAGAGAGAGAGAGAGAGAGAGAGAGAGAGAGAGAGAGAGAGAGAGAGAGAGAGAGAGAGAGAGAGAGAGAGAGAGAGAGAGAGAGAGAGAGAGAAGATGAATGAATTTTTTTTACATTTTAAGAGAGAGTGTGTATTACAAATGGCATGGCTTAATTGTGTTCAAACACTGTATTAAGTTACAATAAATATGAATATGATTATACGTAACTCCCTGCCTCGTTCTAAATAAATAGTCTGTGTTAGATATATCATGAGACATATTGTCTGTGTGTGGTATTCAGTACTGGTATAATTATTGAGAGCGGGTTTTAATCAATAATTGGGCTTTGACTGCTGGTTTTAGGAGTGCCACGGACAATAGCTTTCTCAGTAGGTGTCACCGATTGTTTATGAGTACTAACAATGGCTACACTATACTTCTCCGTGGCATCTCTTTCAAATATCACCACTAGCTAACACATGGAATGCTAATATTTATAATTATTGGAGATGACCTGCCTTTATGAGTTCACGGTTAACTCATTCTGGCCGACTGACGGTGTCGTATAGGAAGTCCGAGTACCTGAAATGTGGCACTTTTCTAATTGGTGCACTTTCAATGTTATAGCAGGGCATAGTTATAGGAAAATTGTAATAGCAGGGGCTTTTTACTTTTGGAACTTACGACAATAGCGTTAGTTCGTGTGCAGTTGCCCCTTTTTCAGTTTTATAAATTAGATCACATTCGCATTCCAGCCTATCTCTGTATCGTGGTGATAGCATGTCTACCTCACATTCAATAAGACTCTAACCTCGGCCAGGGTTAGTTTTCTGGATAAGAGTTACACCGTGTTTTACCTTATCCTGAAAGACGAATGTCTGATAACTCTAAGGTCTATGTTCCCTGTACTCATTTAAACATCATTTCATTCATCGTCCGATATGACTTAAGATTGGAGGTTTTCCCTTATTCTCAAGGGTGAATGTCTGATAACTCTAAGCTCTATGTACCCTGTACTCATTTGAACACCATTTTATTGATCGTCCGATGTGACTTAACGTTGGAGCTTTTCTCTTATTCTGAAAGATAAATGTTTGGTAACTCTAAGCTCTAAGTATCCTGGACTCATTTGAACACCATTTTATTCATCGTCCGATGTGACTTAAAGTTGGAGCTTTTCTCTTATTCTGAAAGATAAATGTTTGGTAACTCTGAGCTCTAAGTATCTTGGACTCATTTGAACACAATTTTATTCATCGTCCGATATGACTTAACGTTGGATCCATTCTCTTATTCTGAGAGATAAATGTTTGGTAACTCTGAGCTCTATGGACTTTGGGCTCACTTGAGTAACACATTTGATTCATCGCCCGATGTGAATTAACAATGACGACATAAATTTAAAAAAAGCTATAGCAACATCTAAGGGCGAATTATTTAAAATATAGCCCAGGGTGCAAAGCATACTGTGCAATGCACATTTGATAAGCGCATAATAGAATCTCTGAAACTGAAAAACACGATCCATGATCCATATCAAATACATACCAAACCTGGTTCCGTATGAGAAGCATTCCATTTTATCTGTCTTCAACTCGAGAGTGGGAAAGCTACAACTTAAAGAGAATGACTTGGGACCTATGGTTAAGTTTCGTTATCAAATTTAGAAATGCGACATAACCTGCAAAATTAATGTAGCTGTCATTATTTACTGTTTTTCAGTATTCTTAAAGCTGTGTAATACATGAGATCAATATTTATACCAATTAATCATTTTTGTCGTGTTGCTAGGCATTCCTTTCCACTGACTTGAATTTTCAACAAGATATTTATACTTTTTCAAACTATTCGTTTTATGTTGTGGTGATCAAGAACGATTCACATTTGAGAATATGACTATCACTTTAGCGTACTATACTCTCCTTATACCTACAATAAATGCACTATGAACGAGAAATTTTATTTCAATTAATAAAGGTAGACAGAAGAGTACGATTTTATTGGAATAGCGGGTGAGAAAGTCACGTGAATATCGCACATCATGTCTTTTTTCGTGGTGAAGCAAACAGAATGAAAAGGTAGACTTAAACTGAAAAATTAATTATCATAGACGGGATTTGAGCCATGGGTTCGGGTCTCCGTCCGGCTGCTTTTAACCGTTCAGCTACTATGGCTTACGTGCCAGCATAACATTAAATTCTCCAACTGACTCGTGCTTTTCCTGGTTACTCCTGGTTTTCCTGGTTAAATAAGAAAAAAGAAAAGGAAAAAATATATATCTAATAACATAGATATATATATATATTTTTTTGAGAAAAAGTACTGTAGTGCGCTGTAAATACTTGAAAGTGACACGCTGGTAAACGTTGCAGGTTAATTTCACTTTATCAATATCAAGTCCTGGATATTTCTCGCAAAACTTATTCAAAAGTCTAACATTTTTGCCTTTTCACCACTTCGTAACTTATGTTTGACTACACTCGCTCGTTCCGATACAGTTTTGTTTTTTGCCTGCTCTCCCAGTTACGCCGTATTAGTTAAGCTAGTTACAAATTCACTTTGTATGGTTTTATAACTGAACTATGCTAGGTAGTCAGTAGTTCGTGCTTTAGAACAAATGAACTGAGCTTTAGATACTACTTTCTTTAGAGGGTGAAAGCGTCAAACAAACCGTGAAGACGGAGTCCTGCTCGTGGTTTTGTTTAATTTTATCTCCCAAGTACACAGTTTATAAAATATCTAAAAACACACATTACTACATTATGGCTTTAAAACTCCATTATGTTTGGAAATTAATTGTAATACGATTAATTAATACGATATATAATAAAACGACACCGAACGAACATACAGAAGTAGCTGCTCAGGTTTTATGTGACACATGCAGGTAGTTTTTACCGCCAAAAGAGACGCATAAAAACGCTTCAGAATGAGTGTGGATTAGGCAGTGACAGGAACAACGACGCATGCCTCACGCTGTCGGAGTTCGCAGGTATAGGTCACACGTCGTGTCGCGTGCTGTAGCTGTTTTGTAAACATACTGGCATACTCCGCAATAGCTTGCTACTATTAAGAATTTCTTTGGCTTATGAAACAGCAATGAAGAAGCTATTGCTCAACTATTGCTTATGGGTGTTTAAACGTGTTCCAAAATTCCATTATAGTTGTCCATGATGGCAAATAAGCTGGTGGACATATGCAACTTGTAACTTTTATAGGGTCGTTAATGTTAGTAGGGTTGAGAATGGAAGTATTAAATGATAAAAAGAACACAGAACAATATAAAATAATTGTAGATAATTAACCAAAAATAAATGCCTTAAGCAATGAGACTAGCACTTTATTTCACGTATTTGATAATACTAAATAAAGCATTTATAACTGAAAAGTAAGCTTTTGATATTTTCAGTAAGTGATTGAAAGTATTGTACAATTAAGATGCTCCGAAGTTAAACAAATAAATATAATCATTGATGTAACTATTTTTACAATTCATATTTTGAATGAAACTAAATTAATCATGAGTTCGTTGAACTCCCTTCAGATCTTCCATCCATCGAAACCATATCCGTCATTTCTGAGTTCGTATAGCGCTCCATATTTCTTGGATTTGCTATCTAAGTAGGCGCAAAGTCCTCCCTGTTAGGACGGAATATGTAGTTTTACACTGAAGAGCAACCTTGCAACTGTCCGAGTTATTAGTCAACTTTTTCGCAAGTAACTGCCCTTTGCCCCATTGCCTGAAAGGTAGGCTACTGTCACTGATAAAGAGCAAGGAGTAATGTTTTTGTTTTCATTGCCGGTACGTCCCAATAACTTTTGAGGTTCGCACACCACTGGTTCCTGCGCTGCCTAATCACAAAATAATGTAATATTTAATACTGCATAAAATTATACGAAGCTGCAACACCGAAATTCGGATTAGTTAAGTTATAAACTACGCAAAGGCTATAATCGTTCGGTGTCGTTTTGAAACAACCTGTGTAAATATATGGAATGTCTTTATCTGCTTATTCTCGCAATGCTATTTCTGCAATAAGAAAATTGTTTTATAATAAATGGAGAATCTTGGATCACAAAGTAATAATACCTCTTTGTCCTATTTCTCTCGGACCATTAACTCTATGATTTACAAGGCCAATTGATCGCGTTATTATACATTGCTCTAAATTATTTATTTGTATTTGTATTTATTTCTCATCTTTCTTCTACATACAATTTCATTGATACATTGACATTTGTAACATTCCTTTCACACAATAACAAAATGACTTATTCACATCTAATATACCCTTCCTACCTGGTTGCCTCGAGTCTCGGTCTCAATACACATAACCCCTGGTTTTCCGTGTCCTGATGTCCCTCCCCTCCCTTGTGTACCTCATTCTAGTTTTTCAGCCCTTAATTGTTAGTTATTCTTCATCAATCTTAACTATTTCTCTCTAACTTTCCCCAGATATTCATCTATATTTCTTACATTCTTTTCTCCTGTTACCAATAACATTCTCTTTATTATGAATACCTCCCCCCATCCCTAAAATTGTCCCACATTTGTTGCCAAATTGGTTCTCTCCATATCTTTGTTTGTTTGCAATAAAGTATACTATGCCATTCTGTATCATCTTCTCCACACATTGGGCATTTCCTTGTATCCTTTTCATATCTAATACCTTTCAAATTTCTAACTCCTGTCCTTGCCCAGGCAAATCCTTCACGCCCTGACTTATTACACACATCTATGCACTTCTCCCTCTCCCACACTGTCTTTATTTCCCTATATGTCCTCAATGATCTTTTCTCCCTTACACTGGCAAATATAACTTGGCTATCTAAATCTTCCAGCCTTAATTCTACCTCTTTCCAAAAGTCCCTATAATAAAACTCCTCGTTTCTCCAAATATGTCCCATACCTATCTGTTCCATCAGTTCCCTTACTTTTTGCGCCCAAGACTCTCCCCATTTGCTTCTCATCTGCAAAAGAAAACATTCCTTGATAATATTGCTTTCCTCCAAATTAGCAACTCTGTATAGATATTTCAATGCCCTTGAGACAATTTTAACCCTTGTTGAATGTCTTCCCAACTCTAATTGTGCTGCTCCATTGGGTGAAGCTACCGGTAAGCCAAATATATTTACAGAAGGATCTGTTAATAACGTCTACCTCTTCCCATGCTTCATCCACTCCCCATATCTCTGCCCCATGCAACATCTTATTTTCTACTATGGCAGTGAAGATCCTTTCCAGCCATTTGACATTAATATCAGGTAATTTCCTTCAATATGCTCTTACAATACTCATAGCCATTTTACCTTTTGCTAGAACCAATTTCTTTTCTGTTCAGTCCATTTACCATCACAGCTCAGTCTTATACCCAAATAATCAAATCTCTTTATGACCTCTATTTCTCTTCCATTTATCTCCCATTTCTCATGTTTACGCAATCTATAACCTTTCTTAAAAACCGTGATCTTCGTTTTCTTTTAGTTAACTCTCAACCCCCATTTTTGGCAATAACTACTTATTGCTTCAATTGGCCGCGCCGTGGCTCAGTGGTTAGACCGCTTGGCTCTCACCAAGGCGGCCCGGTTTCGATCCCAGGCGACCGCAAAGTGAGATTTGTGGTGGACAACACGGCGCTGGGGCGGGTTTTCTCCGGGATCTCCGGTTTCCCCCGCAATCTCATTCCACCGGTGCTTCATCTTCATCTCATGTATCATCAGTGCCATCGCCTGCGGTGCCGTATGTAGTAAAAGCGGGCGTTAAACACTATACAATTCATTTCATTGCTTCAATTGCCCTTCTCAGCCCTCAACAGATATAGAACCAACTACTAAGTCATCTACAAATAACAACCCTGGGATGCTGTAAATTATAGTAAATCGTGGTTGTGTCATTGTGAACTGACGTGGCTGCGGAGTGATATAAACTGGCTATTTGACTGTGTCTACTTTCTTCATCTGGTAAACCAACTGTGTCGTATTCTTTAAAACGAAATGTGTAAATGTGAACTGTAAGTTTGTCTCGATCAATAACAAATCGATGCACACGTCATATTTTTAAACAAAAGTTTCATCGCGTAATAAATGACAAAAGAAAGGCTTGCATATCGAAGCATATGTTAGACAATTTTTGTTAACAAAAGACGATCCCACCTCTAGCCACACCTGATTCATCGTTGGCATTGTGTCGTCGTGCAGTGCACCGTGTATAAGCCCGCTCTATGAAGTTCACACACTCACTTGGCACCAAATTAACCATGCTTAATCAGATCAACAGTTAAATTTCCAATAGCTCCCTCTCCCCACCCTTGCGGCGCTCGATCCACGAGGGGTAGCATGATGCGATTGAGTTGAAGCCCTTCCTCTCGATTCTTAATCTAAGAGGCCCTGATGATGAATCCCCCCCCCCTTCTTTCTTTTCTTCGATGTGATTGTTAAAATCGTTTCCAGTGGCATTTCGGTCCAGCGGAGCGCACGGGATGCGATTAGCGATTATCTTGTCATCACTTTGTTGTAATTAGAGCGAACGATAGTGATACGAGGGTGGTTTAACAGATTAGTTCGTTGTGCGTGCCGACGTCAGCAGCTTTCTACCCTGTTTATAGACACAAGTTACCTGGATTACTTCTACCCTCGTAGTTTGCTAACGTCACCTTTTTTTATTTCCTGCTCTCTTGTGGCTGCTTTTTGAAGAAATCCCTGAGTTTTTTGTGTGTGCGGAAAGGTCCGTTGATCCTGTTTCAAGCATAGCAGGTTTGCTTCCACTCCCTGAAGGGAAAGGTATCGTAATTAGCACTAGGAGAGAGGGGTTTATACGTAAGCTTCTTTGGAGTGGTGGGTTTTGCATGCTGACTCAGGATTGCTACATATGTTAAGAGTTTTCTACCATTTGAATACATTCACGGCTTATGACGCCACTGCTCTTTCATATCTTGATCAATAAGGTGACAAAACAACTCTACACGAGAAGGTTTATCACGGTAGCTCAACTGGTAAGAGCATCAGCCTCCAGAACCAGTACCTAGTTCTCTTACCCCTATTCATTGGAATTTACATTTCAAAAAGAATGTGTTAGGAATGCTTACATTTGAACTTCTGCAGGAGCTCTAATTTTGTAAGAATGCCTTACATGCTTGCGTCAAAGCGGACTCGGTGTGAGTTAGAACTCGCCAATGTCGCTAAGGATAGGATAGAAGATTCACGGAAGGAATTCGGCACTTTGACCAGACTGATCTTTTGTACCTATGACCCAAGTGGGCGCTCCTAGGAGAAAGGATGAGGTCAGAGGAGACAGCGCGACGGACCTGAGGAGCCACGACATAGCAGAGGTCAGGATCCCTACCATTTATCGTTTGGAAACTCCCGGCGGTCTTTTACAACCGGCATCCCACCTGTTATGGTCCTGAAACGCCCCCCTAGGCCAGCCGCAGAACGGAGACTGCCCTGTCGCAGCATATCATCCTGCCATGCACCGCTGGGACTCCCTGCGACACTTTCTACCCTGAAAGAGACTACCAAATAAGAGATGATATGAAATGACAATGGAACTGAAATGGAGGGACAGGAAATTCGGGGACTGTAATGAATCTATCCAGCATTCGTCTGGTGGCCCGGAAAACCCCGAAAAATCCATGGGTAATGTCGGCCGGCCAGGGGAAGTGAATTCGCTCCTCCGGAACGTAGCGCACTAACGAAACCGCCTATATTGTTTATCTTTTGTTAGAAAATGAGAGTGGGTTAATTTCTTGGGTTTTATAAGTTGGAAAACAGCTCACAAAAACTTCACTCCGACGTCTCTTGGTAAAAAAATGCTGCAAGACTTAATTTTGCTCCGGCTTCTACTCAGAAAATTAGTGCTTTCTCATCGCTCTTCGGTCGCTCTTTTTTTAAGGGTAGAAATATCATTAACAGTTTTTTTTATATTTAAATTTTTCAATCTTATTTTGTATAAAGTCTTTATTAAAACCATTAATTAAAGCCGTATTAATAATATGTTTATATTCTTTATTATATTCCTCTTTATTCAGGGATATATTTATTAATCTATAAATCAAACTATTAAAAACAGCAAACTTATGTGGAAAAGGTTTGAAACTTTTACTTTTTATGTAATTATCGATATGGGTAGATTTCCTATAAATAACAAAATCCAATTTATTATTATTTCTTACTATCTTCAAATCCAAAAAAGGAAGAAAACCAACAATTTCTGTTTCTAATGTGAATTGTATAGCTTTATCTTAAAAAATAAAAGACAATAATAATTTTAAAAAAATTGATTACCGTCCTTGGTTTAAAAAACAATTTCAAAAAGATTTTAAAGAGTTCAGTATAAATTTGGTTCCTCAAAACAAATATAGTATTCAAATTTACTACATTTCTATAAAAAGATGTAATTCCTAATAATAAAAATCTGGTATTTATCAATTTGATTGTTTAGATTGTGATCTGGTTTACATTGGTAGGACAAAAGATAATTTGGAAACCAGAACGAAAGAACATTTTCGTAGCATTAAGTATAAACAAACTGATTAATCGGCCGTAGCAGATCATTTTTGGTCATTTAACTATAGTATAAATCCTGAAGTTAAATTATTAAAACAATTAAATATGTAATGGTTGGGAAAATATATAATTTCCTGTCCATCCATTTCTCTCACTTCAGCTTTTATTCTGGAAAGTGGAGACGGTTTAGGAGCTGCCCCAGGGAGTTTAAATGTGTAACCATTAGCCTGCTCTCTGCTTCTTCTGTCCTCAGGTCCAGCCACCCTTTGAGCTCATCACCACATCTATCCTTCCCTTATTATACAAAAATTCCCATCCCCCTAAATATTCGATGCCGAGGTTTCGTTTAAAATAATCATGTTTTGAGGCCTCTAAGTGTGTCTCTAACTCCAAATCGAAACTTAGGGTAGATGCCAAACATAAGATCTATCTTGTTTGTACGGTAAGATTTTGTCCACTTTTTAAGTTTTGAGGATTTACAAAAGTCACAAATGTCAGAAGGTATCCCAGAAGTTTAAAGAAATACATTTTAATGGTAATTATATATTGAACGTTTGGTAGAATAATCAAAATGTTCGAAAAGTGTTCCATGTGAGTTGTAGTTTGGAGTGAGGAAATTTTCTTACAAATCTTCATGAATCCTTTAAGGTGGTGAATTTAAATGTTAATTTTGATGGTTATTTAATGTTGATGGACTTTTCGACGTTTTTCTTAACTTTTACTTTCTCTACTGCGTAGTTAAGTAAGTGAGGAAGGGAGTGCTTCATTCATCCCAAAATTTAATATAAATATTTTACCAAAAATACAGTTTTGATGTTCTTCGAATCATAAAGAAGCATTTAAAGAAAACGATGCTCCCGCGAACGCGTGTGTGTGAGTAAAGTCAAACTTAATATATAAATTCAGTATATTTCAAAGACACTAAAATAATTTTCAAGAATATCCCCCCACTGTAGGCTACCCTTTACATGAAGCAACATTCTGACTTTGTAAAAATGCTGTAATGATTTTGAATGAGACACACGTTTGATATTTTATAACTGGTAAACTAACAGACAAAATCTTACAAAACAGAAGCAGTACACCAGTAATGCTGAAATGAACCCAGGGTCTGTAGAGCTTAGAGTTACCCGACATTCGTCTTTTAGGATAAGTGAAAACCCCGGAAAAAACCTTATGCAGGTAACCCACCCTGACCGAGATTCGAACTCGGGACCTCTTGAACGTGAGGCAGACACGCTACCACCACACTACCGAAGCGGGCTAAACAGTTGAGGCTATGAATGTGTAAACGAGTGTTCCTATTTGCCATGACATATATACTGGTAATGTTACTGCTTCTAATTCATTTGGAGGTATTAACTTCTGTGTTAACGTACAAGTTAACTTTCATGTAGTTAAAGAATAACAATGTTTGATGTTGCTGTTAAAAGGTTATAGAACATTTGTAGTTATCAACTATTATTTATTTACTTTAACACATCCGTTACCGGAGTAACGAGTGAATTTTGTTTACTTTATCCCACTCGTTGCCCTAATAACTATCACTTTGAGTTAAAGTTCAAGTTTTCTTATGTCGTTTCTCCATAGCAACGGCGTCTATTATACGTATCTGTAGGATAAACAAAATTTCACTATCACTTAAAGGGAAGCTACTGTACTCTATTTCAATCGATCTACTAATGTTTATCTCGATCAACATGAAGTAGAGAGAGGAATAAGCGTTTATAAGGAGAGTGTATACAAGATTAGAGAAAGTCATGTGAGTCCGATACATCAGATTCCTTTTAGGTTCTAGTTATTGCCCAGTGAAATTTCTGTACTGAAATTTTGGGTGCAATACAATACTTACTGTAAGTACCTAACAAATAATACAAAATGTTTGCGTTTTCTTTAGCTGTAAGTAGGCTATAAAAGATTTATTTGCTTTTTTTTTTAAAAAAAGAAGAAGAAGACCTGCATGCTTTATTAACTACAGTTGGGTCGTATCCAAAACAGCAGTTGAAGACATAAGTCGTCCACAAAAATGCAAGAAGTTTTCCACAGTTACTAATTATGACTAGGAGACTGTTAAGCTAGCATGCTAAATGTTTCAGAACGCATTTTCTCCACTGATTGATTAGAGCAACTTTCTATTTTGAACGAAATAACCAGCTCTCCAGTTTGATATATAAAGGGTAAATTAGAATGCAGAATTTCTTTTTAAAAATATCTTGGTGGCGCAATCTTAGTAGATGCTAAAATGCCCTTCTGCCAAGTTTTTCATTTGTACTACTCACACACACAACTACAACAATATTTTTCTATATTTTTTTAAGTTATGGGGATCCTTAAAGAGTCTGAAAACAATTTCTGATTTCGAGTTTTTAGGTGGAATGCAATACTTACCCTAATTACTTTAAGAACATACAGAATTTCTCTCATGATAGTAGTATAAGGTTTCTCTCTCCTCTTCTCTAAGCCGCATCGAACAAATGAATGAAATGAAAGCAAATAGAATAAGGAAAGCTGTACAGATATTGAAGGTAAATCCTCAACGAGACAGTTGGATTTGTTTGTCGCAGGTGTTTCCTGCACATTGTTTGGCTTATGACGCATACTGCACCTGGATATGCTGCTACTCCTGATTTGTATTCTTCTTTACAAAATTATCTGTGACATTGTGACCTCATCACTTCCTGAACGGTGTCCGGAAGTGCAGTTTATGACCTCTTTTCCTGTCTTTTTAAATTCGTTCCGAAGCCACCACACGCGATCCTTCTTGCTGTTTGCGTGTGTATTCCCACGAAGATAACCCATCAGCTGACCTAATGTTGCTAAAATATAGCAGTTGTTGAAACCGCTCTCGGAAAACAAACCTTGAAAGATAAGCGGATTACTTTACCTCACAGCGGTACTGAGGTTAAATTGCATGTTGTAATTAAAATTATGTTTGCCTTCCTTCCTTTGTGCCGAAAAATACAACTCGTTTGCATTGCAAACTTATGTCACAGGTTTCATTGCATAAAATACATATCAGAGTCTAAAGGAACTTTTCATATATGGCTGCCATTGTATCAGAATGTTTTCTTCAATAACGGTTGGTCATTATATTCCAAAAAGTTTAATTTCTATAAAATAATATAAAACGAGAAACGGCAATTTTTTTGCTTCGCAATGCTGCGCCAACATGAAGCTGTAATGTCACCTCACGATGTCTTGATGATGTTATCTCCTCAAATTATGAGAAACCTATCTCAGGATATGTGAGGGTGCGTATTATTCAATGAAAGGACGACACTGGTTCTACACTTTAGCGGAGATGTTGCTGAAACTACTATATGAATGTCCGGTGTTAAAGTACGAGGGCTGTTCAATAAATAATGATCACAATTTTATTTTTCACAACGTATCTTTTCTCATTCTCATAATTTTCATGGTCCTTCTCAAAATAGTCTTCCCTGAAAGCGATGCACTTGTCCCAGCGTTTCTGTCAGTCTTCAAAGACATGCTGGAAACAATTTTTGAGAGATCCTTCAAAATCGCCTCCGCAGCATTCACCACTGCTTCTGATGATGGATAATGCCTCCCACGAAGGCGTTTCTTCAAGTTAGGGAATAGAAAAAGGTCACATGAGGCTTAATCCGGACTATAGGGAGGGTGAGGATGTACTTCACGTTGATTTTTACAAGATATTCAGCAACATCATTGACAATATGTGGCCGCGCATTATCGCAGTGCAGCATCCATCCTGCTTAACGAAAATGTGGTCTTTTGCGCCCGATAATAAGGACTTGCAATGTTTTCAGAACATCCCTGTAGTATTGTGCAGCTACTGATGTGTGTGCAGGTACAACATGTTGATAAACCATTCCAGGAATATCAAAGAATGAGATGGCCATAACTTTCCCAGCAGAAGCAACCACTTTTGCTTTTTGGAGGGTTAGTGATGAAGTAGATTTCGACACTGAGCTTTGCTGTTTGTTCTCAGGATCAAAATGATGTAGCCAAGTTTCATCAGCAGTGATTATGTTTGAAAGGAACTGTGGATCTTCCTCTAACATTTACTTTAACTTCATGCAGACCTGCATGTGAATGTCCTTTTGTTCGGGGATCAACAGCCTTGGAAGCCATCGCGCACAAACACGTCTCATTTGTCATGTTTCTGTCACCAACGTGTGGGTGGCACCCAATGAAATGTTCAGTATTTCAGAAAGTGATCTTGGTAATTCGTCGATCCTCTCTCACAATGGCAGCAGCAGTGTTGATGTTTTCTTCCGTAAGAGCAGTAACTGCAGCACCAGGTCCACCTTCCTTTGAAATTGATTGACTCCTCTCTTTAAACATTTTAAACCACCTTCGAGCTGTGCTATAGGGAAGAAAAGACTCTCCATAGGCCTCCCGTAACAATTTGTAGGCCTCAACGGAAGATTTCTTGAGATGAAAGCAGAATTTCAAAACCGCATGTTGTTCCTCACATGTTACCTCCATTGCAACTGTAGGAGATACTGAACATGTCTGAACTTGTCTGGTTCTCATAGGCGAGAACCAGAAGTACCAACAATGAAACTACTACGGCGTGTTTGTTTCACATTAAGCTAACAGAATATAATAAGATTGAATTAAGTGCGAAAAATTATGACCATAAAAATTGTGATGGTTCTTTATTGAACAGCCCTCGTACATAACAAATGGAGATCTCGATAAATATAAATTTATATAAAATAAGATTTGTTGTGGTGGTATCCCTTTACTTGTAGTTGGTTTGGATTTCGTAGTGTTTAAACTTCTTTAAAATGGGAAGTTAATTATTCGTTTCTTCTTTTTTTCCCTCCCTATTTGTGATACAATAGAACTTAATTTCATAACCGCATTAATTCTCTTTTAAAAATATGACTGTCGCTTGGCTTACTGTGTTATTCTAGTACACAAATATATAATAATGGTTTAGCTTGACATTTTATTGACCTTGTGTGATTACTTTTAATAATGTATTGACTGACGAAATAAATATTAATATAAGTACACTTGATTTCAAATCAAAACTTGTAATATTTTAGAATAAATTATTTAAAAATTCTGATATTTATAATTATTATTACCATTTTCTTTATCGTCATGGTGTTAACCAACATCTTAGCAAAAGAAGAAAGGATATATATATATATATATATATATATATATATATATATATATATATATATATATATATATTGAAGCTCAAGAACAAGATGCTTCTTTTGAATTTAGATTTGATGGTCATAGAAGTGAAATAGCTCGTGAATATATGTAACACATTTTAATTAGTATAATAAACGTATGCCCGCCTCGGTAGCATGTCCGCTTCACGTTCAAGAGGTCCCGAGTTCGAATCTCGGTCAGGGTTAGTTACATGGATAAGGTTTTTCCGGGGTTTTCCCTTATCCTAAAAGACGAATGTCGGGTAACTCTAAGCTCTACGGACCCTGGGCTCATTTCAGCATCATTTCACCCATTTCATTCATCGTTCGATATGATTCAAAAAGTTAAAGGATGTAAATTATATAAAAAAGAATTAAACATATAACAATGGTTTGAATATTAAACAAATATAATAAAATTTGGTTTATTACAAAGCGGGAAATAACTCAATTGTTGGCCACTGTCATCAAATTTCGCTTCCTATCGTTTCTTTTAGCTTTCAGGGTTACAGAGCGGTTGAGAAACTTTCCAATTGCGCTTTTTTTGTTTAGTTTTAAGAGAAAGTGATAGCGTCGCCATTGCATGACTGCATATAGAAGGTACTGAGTATAAGCAGTTTATTTCCGTAGAGCCATTATATCGATTGCCAACGTCCGACTGAGTTTCTTCCCAATTCCCAGGGCAGCAGGTGAACGGATAACCTGTGGTGACACGCGATGACCCCCGTCCACGTGTACTCAGTGGCGGCTTGGCTTATTGACTAATTGACATCGACCAGGCGGAAGCAACAATACGTGAATTTCATAAATTTCAAATACAAATGATATCTGTTTGACACCTTGCGAGAGATAATGGGTAGGATGGAGGGGAAGTTGTATGGAGAAAGAGGATCCCTTAGGTTAGAGACTGACAAAGGTTCCACAAGTATGGAAATTATTTTTGAGATGTTGTATTTACTTGATTTTGTCTACCTATTCCTCAAAAAATTATTCTCGTAAACGCAAATCAAATCTTTTTAGAGCTGGTTGCTATGTAATGACTTTTATTTCCATTCTCTTTGTATAGCCAGGACATTAAAAGCGAATAATGACATACTATGTGAGAAAAACCGCTACATCTATATGTTTCAAAACTCACACAAATGGTTCACCCCACGAAAAATAAGTAAACAAAATAAAAATATAAAACCCTTTCTACAGGGGAGTACCGCTTCTATCCAATGAGTATGTGTATGGTACAGACCCAAGGAGAAAAGATGCTACCCAATATTGGCCTGCGAACCAGGGAAAACTATAAAAATACGAGCTGAACACTTTTTAGCTCGGTTATGATGCAGTATAATTAGTGGTAGTGATATTTAGCTCTTTAAATCAGAAATTTAGCATTTTGATTTTTACATTTAGCATTTTATAGCATGTATACATTTGTAATTTAGCATTTTATAGCAAAAAAATTTAATTTGAGTTATTCTTTTTAAATGACGAATGATATTAAATAACATTAAATGACATTATTTATATCAGATTTAAAACACATTTATGGAGGGTTATTAATGAAAGTCAGTTAAAAGTGCATAAAGTATCAATTTATTTTACATTAATATAAGTTAAAGCAATACACAGAAATAGAGAACAAGTTGATACAGACTAAAGTATACCCATGTGAAACTAGCACAATAAAAATAAAATGCACAAAATTAGCCTCGTACTTAGTGACGTGACCTACGCATAGAATGAATGAAAGTTGCCCGTAAAACCGAACAGAACAATGAAAATGGGAACTTTGGCAACTAAGAACTCCAACTAGAATTAACATGTGTTTATCACTTCCTTAAAATTAGGGCTGCTGTTGGTTTTCAGAGACAAGGATTGAAATTTTCCATTAACTGGGTTGTGAAGATAGGTTCATGAGAGTCATTAAGCTTCGTAAGAGGGATTACTTTTGTAAAACAACTGAACTCGCTTCAGTATCATGTAATATGGGCAATGGTGGAACAATAGACTAATTTAGCGGGAGGGGTTGCTTTCCACATTTCAGAAGAGTGGTCACTTACGTTATGTCTTTCTAAGCATGTAAAGGTTCTACAGACTCTTCGGTTAAAGTTTCCAGAAGAGAGAGCATTGGAGAAAAATAATTACTTCGGAAAATCTTCGGTTTCGCATTTATATCGCATTTTGAGTCAATTTCGCACTTCATCACGCTATATCACATTTGCGAGAAATCACCACCCTTAACTATAATTAATAAATAACTAAAAGGATGAGCTTGTTGTTTTACACTACAATTTGTTTTTTATCGGATGTAGGTAATCTATTGCCCGGATGTGACGAAACCAGCGATGCATTCCAGAAAGAAAGTCCAGCACGATGTACTTCACTCGAGCATATGGCACTTTAATGAACTGCTGAGTCAAATCTTCGACATGATTGTCCATTACACAGTCACACACGCACGGCACGAGTCTATTGATTACAGAACACCTGCTGAAATAATCACTGCCGGAAGGAAGTAGCTGTTCGCACGCTTCTGTCGCCCAGCCACGCTTCCGGCCGTTATGATTCATAGCACACCTTAATACTGTGCTCAACGGTTTACAAAATGGCGGCTTTCAGTTGTTTCGTACTCTGCTCCTGTAAAAGAATATTGCACTAAACGTTAAACGTGGGATTACTTTTCTTTTTATTTGTCAAGTTCTGGATCCGTATCACATGAGCACTATATTGTTATTGTTATTATTATTATTATTATTATTATTATTATTATTATTATTATTATTATTATTATTATTATTATTATTATTATTATTATTATTATTATTATTATTATTATTATTATTATTATTATTATTATTATTATTATTATTATTATTATTATTATTATTATTATTATTATTATTATTATTATTATTATTATTATTATTATTATTATTATTATTATTATTATTATTATTATTATTATTATTATTATTATTATTATTATTATTATTATTATTATTATTATTATTATTATTATTATTATTATTATTATTATTATTATTATTATTATTATTATTATTATTATTATTATTATTATTATTATTATTATTATTATTATTATTATTATTATTATTATTATTATTATTATTATTATTATTATTATTATTATTATTATTATTATTATTATTATTATTATTATTATTATTATTATTATTATTATTATTATTATTATTATTATTATTATTATTATTATTATTATTATTATTATTATTATTATTTGGATTTATCAGACGATAAATGAATGAAATGATGCTCAAATGATACCAGAGTCCATAGAGCTTAGAGTTACCAGGCATTCAACTTTCAAGATAAGGGAAAACCTCCAACGTTAAGTCATATCGGACGATGAATGAAATGATGTTCAACTGAGTTCACGGTACATAGAGCTTAGAGTTACCGACATTCATCTTTCAGGATAAGGGAAAACCTCCAACGTTAAGTCATATCGGACGATGAATGAAATGATGTTCAACTGAGTTCACGGTACATAGAGCTTAGAGTTACCGACATTCATCTTTCAGGATAAGGGAAAACCTCCAACGTTAAGTCATATCGGACGATGAATGAAATGATGTTCAAATGAGTTCACGGTACATAGAGCTTAGAGTTACCGACATTCATCTTTCAGGATAAGGGAAAACCTCCAACGTTAAGTCATATCGGACGATGAATGAAATGATGTTCAACTGAGTTCAGGGTACATAGAGCTTAGAGTTACCCGACATTCATCTTTCAGGATAAGGGAAAACCTCCAACGTTAAGTCATATCGGACGATGAATGAAATTATGTTCAACTGAGTTCACGGTACATAGAGCTTAGAGTTACCGACATTCATCTTTCAGGATAAGGGAAAATCTCCAACGTTAAGTCATATCGGACGATGAATGAAATGATGTTCAAATGAGTTCAGGGTACATAGAGCTTAGAGTTACCCGACATTCATCTTTCAGGATAACGGAAAACCTCCAACGTTAAGTCATATCGGACGATGAATAAAATGATGTTCAACTGAGTTCAGGGTACATAGAGCTTACAGTTACCCGACATTCATCTTTCAGGATAAGGGAAAATCTCGAACGTTAAGTCATATCGGACGATGAATGAAATGGGTGAAATGATGCTCAAATGTGTCCAGAGCCCATAGGGCTTGCAGCTACCCGACGTTCATCTTTTAGGATAAGGGAACACCCCGGAGAAAACATTATCCATTATTCACCCTGACCGAAATTCGAACTCGGGACCTCTTGGACGTGAGGCAGATACGCTGCTATCTACGCTACCGAGGCGGGCTACCGGGTGATAATTTAAACTTTACGACGCCCCCTCCTATAAGTGTTCTTGTTTGTTTGTTTCTACTTTGTTTTATTTATGAGTTTTGTTTCATTTGTATGCCATTTTGCCCTTCTTTGGTTGATGGAGTAACTGAATAAATAAATATTGAATGTATGTACATAATACGGTAATTCTTCTACCTACTTTGTGTTAACTAGAATACCGGTTTTTAGAAAGGTTTTATCATATATTTCCTTCTAGTAAGAATGGTAATACGATGCAGTAGGTTGTGATAATCAAGTGTTTTAAGAAGCAGTTCTGTTATGATCACTTTAAAACAATATTTTTTTATAATTTACACGGACAGTATACCTATGTATATATTGTCGCGAATCCATTATAACGACTGGCGGTGTACGCGCTTAAAGAGCTCGGCGCAGAGTGATTACAGATAGCACAGTGTAGAGATAAAGAGCGTGGAAAAACAGATAAAGATAGCCCGGAAATAAAAGAGTTGCCGACACAGATAAAGTTAGATAAATGGAACATTCTAGTGACATCTTGATTAACAGAGAACATTCGGTTTCTTGTTTGTTACAGAAAAGTCTAGAATTATCAATGCAGGTATAGGTAAGAGGCGACACGCCAGTGGAGTAGTCGTAAACACAATTGTAACAAGAATTGTTGTTGTAAACAGAACTGAGTATCGTGCAAATGTGGACGCTGTTTGTTTGTGATCAACGACCTTGAAAGATTGTAATTGTGTATGTGACGTAATTCTGCTCCTGTGAGGATTTTGAATTTCTGCAATTTGGACTTTTAATTCTGCGAACCCACAGTCACAGTATATATAAAAAATTACGAGCTGTTATTAAGTATAAAAACGTAAAAATTCAAGCTAATAACGCAAATATGTTTGAAATAAATTCCGTGTCTAACTATCTATGTTTTGCAGTAAAATTTTGTCTGTTACGATTTATCACGTATACAAAAGTGATCCAGAATGAAGAGGTTTTAATGCTCTATTAAGGAAAATTTATAACCTGTATATTTAATTTTTCTTAAAACATCTTAAAGAAATGCTTAGATAAAGTATTGTCGCGAACCGTTATCTACGATCGCGCGGCTTGTTTACATAAAGGAACTGGTAGGCGGGCAGTGTGGAGACAACGAACCGGCACATACAAACAAACCGAGATAAATGGAAATTTCTGGCAACTTCTTAACTGAAAGAGATATTTCGGGTTCTGGTTTATTTTAGAATAGACTAGAAATTATCAGTGAGGTATTTAAAGAGGCGGCGACTCGCCAAGAGTGTGTTGTAAACAGCTGTAAAGTGTTGTAACGAGAGCTGATGTAAACAAGTGTAATTAGAGCACTGTGTTGTCATCGACCTTGGAAATTTGTGTTGTATATGTGATGTAATGTTGTTTCGTGAGAATTGAACAGTGTATCTCTACTGAAATAAAGAAAATTTAGAGGTTCGGTAAATTGGACTTTTAATTCTACGAACCCATAAAGTTACAGTATTTATAAGGTTTTCCACATGAATAATTTGAAATAGAGAATTTTCTTGAAAATTTCCTATCTTTGGAATACGCTGAGGTTTCTTATTTTAACCTATTTCTCGTTTTCAAGTTATGGTGAACATACACAGACCTTTCTACGATACGTTTTTGTTAAGGGGGTCTTCAAAGGTGTATTCCTGTTAGATAAAATCTCGCTATCAATTGTTTCAGAAAGAAAACATTAGCTACTTGGTATATTTACACAAAGAAAGAACAACCGGGAATTAGTTTGCAGTAAAATGAGCAGATACTTTGTGGTGGTCTTGAGCTATCACTTTTCAGTCCGCGAGGACGCCACCACCACTTTAAGAACGTGGAAGGTATTGATTCTCTTGCTGACGACAGTTTTCCTACAACCACCAGCGTATTTCTCTAGTTGTTTTATCATCATGAGGTCCTCTCTACGTCCACACGTCCTGAGTTGTTTCACAGACAGTAGGCACATATGTTAATATTCAGTTCTCCGGCGGTAACATTGGATATTATATTTTCATTTTTGCTTACCCTGCTATTTACGTACAGTATTGCATCTCACTCAAAAAATGTCTGTCACATTATACCGAAAATATTTGTCTTAAGTTGTTCTGTTTGGTCCAAAGTTTTTACTTTCAACGGAAATTAATTGTTCTTTCACACTAGCCGTGTGTAGGATGCACTAAGAAAGAGTAGAGCCAGACTGAAAAATTCAATGCCATAGCCGGGATTTGAACCACGGATCTTTTGGTCTCCGTCTAGTCGCTCTAAACCATAGAGCTACAGTTTAGCTCAATGGCACTGCATTTTTCAGTTTGGCTCTACTCTTTCATAGTGCATCCTACACATGGCTAGTGTGAAAGAACAATTAATTTCTATTAATTGTACCTAATAGTGATCCGAACTTAAAGCCCGGGCCTTAAAGTACTTACAGCATAGTAAGTTTCCATTAAGGTAGTTGTCTCATGTGTTTATGAGAACTCCTAGTGGTTTACCGGGAAACACACGAGTCAGTTGGAGAATTTAATGTCATGTTGGACGTTGGCCATAGTAGCTGAATGTTTTAGAGCGTCTGGACGGAGACCAGAAGATCCGTGGTTTAAATCCCTGCTATGGCATTGCATTTTTAAGTCTGGCTCTACTCTTTCATTTATACTTTCAGATGAGGATTTTTAAGCGCATAAGAAGTATTTTCTATCCTTTACATTGAAAATGTTTCATTTATTTTAATTTCATCCGAAAAAAATCATATCTAATACCCATATATTTTCATAATTAATGAAATATCAATCTTCAATTTTCTAGGAATATCTTGGGAAGTGCTCTTCATTCCGGATAATGCCCGCCTCGGAAGACAAATGTCGGGTAACTCTAAGCTCTATAGACCCTGGGCTCTTTGAGCATCAATTCATTCATCGTCCAATATGACTTAACATTGGAGGAAATTAGTTAAATAAAATCAGTATGACTTTTAAGTAAGTGGTAAATTGTAAGAGATAGATAAAATATTATTACACAAAAGTGTAAATATAATTTACGTGATTTTTTGTGAAGTTAACAATTTTCGAGGTCACCTGAACACCTCCTCACAAACTAGAAATGGGTCTGGTGTGAGGAAACTCAAAAACGGAAAGTGGGTTAAAAACTAAATTTCATATTTACGTTCAGCAACTTCAAAAAATATGACACGAAAAAAGCCCTCCCTCCCTCCCGATTAATCTTTGCATGACAATTTTTCAAATATTTTATAAAAAATGGGTGTAACCATTTTCTTTAAATCACTGTAATTTGAAGTGTATTTTCAGGATAAACGCAGTTTCTAGGAATGTCCTGTGAATTCCTGTTTTTTTTTTTTTTTTTTTTTTTTTTTTTGTAATTTACGTCCTTTAACTTTTAAAGCCATATCGGGCTGAATGGAATGGGTGAAATGATGCTCAAATGGGCCCAGGGTCCATGGAGCTTAGATTTACCCGACATTCGTCTTTTAGGATAAGGGAAAACGCCGGAAAGAGCCTTATCCAGGTAACTCATCCTGAGCGAAATTCGAACTCGGGACCTCTTGAACGTGAGGCAGACACTCTACCACCACGCTACCGAGGCGGGCAGCTGTTCATTCTCAATGGCCTTTTTTATTTAAGGGGAGATTAAAACCCCTATCTTGCCAATATTAAAATTGCGAACTTAAGGTGCCATTTTCTCTGGAACTTCTACAGATATCCAGCGAAATTTTTACACTGGTTCAGACAAAATGTTTCTAAGTATGTGCATCTAGGTTTTATGTAAGATCTATGTAAATGTTAGAATTTTTATACAACAATTTTTCTTTAATTAATATACAAAAAAGCAATTTATTAAAAAAATTCACTGAGCAACACAAAAGTAGATCCAAAACTCTGTTTTAGTGTGCTTGATATGTGTTGAAAATTTGAGATAGCATTCTTACATAGTTTTTTGAGAAAACTTTACCTTTGTAACAGAAAATGTACTTTACGTGAGTATTAAAATGAAGAAAACGATTAAAGAAAAAGTCACTTTTGAAGTTTAATATTTACTGTTTTTCCCCTCACAGGCTTTTTTTTATCTGAAATTATTAAAATGAGTGTCCAATGGCACAGAAACTTAAAAAATATAGCAACAATATTCGTAATGATTTTCTAAAGCAAAACTATAGCTATATGAAAATGTTCAGAAAATGTCAAATAATAATATAACTCCAAAAACAGAAAATGTAATTTTTTAACCCAATTGACCTTTTAATTTCCCCTTAACGTCTTACAGTGTTAAGTCACATCGGACGATGAATGAAATTATGCTCAAATGAGTACAGAGTGCATACAGCTTAGAGTTATCAGACATTCATATTTCAGGATAAGGGAAAACCTCCAACGTTAAGTCATATCGGACGATGAATGAAATGATGTTCAAATGAGTATAGGGTACATATGGCTTAGAGTTACCAGACATTCATATTTCAGGGTAAGAGAAAACCTCCAACGTTAAGTCATATCGGACAATGAATGAAATGATGTTCAAATAAGTATAGGGTACATATGGCTTAGAGTTACCAGACATTCATATTTCAGGGTAAGAGAAAACCTCCAACGTTAAGTCATATCGGACAATGAATGAAATGATGTTCAAATAAGTATAGGGTACATATGGCTTAGAGTTACCAGACATTCATATTTCAGGGTAAGAGAAAACCTCCAACGTTAAGTCATATCGGACAATGAATGAAATGATGTTCAAATAAGTATAGGGTACATATGGCTTAGAGTTACCAGACATTCATATTTCAGGGTAAGAGAAAACCTCCAACGTTAAGTCATATTGGACGATGAATGAAATAATGTTGAAATGAGTACAGGGAACATATGGCTTAGAGTTACCAGACATTCATATTTCAGGATAAGTGAAAACCTCCAACGTTCAGTCATATCGGACGATGAATGAAATAATGTTGAAATGAGTACAGGGAACATATGGCTTAGAGTTACCAGACATTCATATTTCAGGATAAGAGAAAACCTCCAACGTTAAGTCATATCGGACGATGAATGAAATAATGTTGAAATGAGTACAGGGAACATATGGCTTAGAGTTACCAGACATTCATATTTCAGGATAAGTGAAAACCTCCAACGTTCAGTCATATCGGACGATGAATGAAATGATTTTAAAATGAGTACAGGATACATATGGCTTAGAGTTACCAGACATTCATTTTTCAGGATAAGGGAAAACCTGCAACGTTAAGTCATATCAGACGATGAATAAAATGGTGCTCAAATGAGTACAGAGTGCATTGAGTTTAGAGTTACCAGACATTCATATATCCGGATAAGGGAAAACCTCCAACGTTAAATCATATTGGACGATAAATGAAATGATGTTCAAATGAATACATGGTACATAGAGATTACAGTTACCCGACATTCATCTTTCAGGATAAGGGAAACCCCGAAAAAACTTATCCAGATAACTGAAACCTGACCGAGATTCAAACTTGAGACCTTTGGAACGTTGAACGGCTTTTGTATAACTGGTATAGGTACCGTAAGAGTTAGACAAAATCTGAATACACAAAAGCTGCAGATTTCGTTAAAGTACAGTTATTGATATGCTTTTTAAAATACATATACTCTTCTGGAATGGGAAGTCAGTCACTTCTTTATTCATTTTTGCTATTCATGCAAAGATAAATTAACTTGAAAGCAATCAAAGACGGCCATGTCTTAAAATATTGAAATATCGTATGCCCTTTTCCCCGCTATAGGTATGAATAAATATGTAATAAAACCATTTTACAAATGTTTATCTTATTTATCTAATATGAAGTACAAGAATAGACCATTTTAAAAGAATAATTTGTTGAAGAATGATAGAGAAATTAACGTGAAAGTTAGAGATGATAATTTACTGTTAAACATAGTCACATGTTCATGCTGTTATTCTTAATGAAGGCACCGCAGTCGGGAATGCAACCGGATCCTCTGGGTTTAGAACAGTTTGGGTTTTTAGATGAATGTTTCCATGACAACGGACGGAGGGAGTGTAATAAATGATTCATTACCTTTGGCGAAGGAACCAATCTTGTTCCTCCTCCACCCCTGAGAGCTAAACCCAGGTGTGAAAGCGGGGCAATCTTCATTACTCTTGCTTCATTTCACCTCTAATTAGCGAACCACTATGTCGCAAGGGACGCCCAAACTTTAACCATTATTATACTCTTCTGCTTCACCGCCATTCTCCCCGCACATCTTGGAGCCTTGTCAGCGAATAGAATAACGTTTCATAACACTTTCAACTTTTTGCACCTTCTGTTTTACTCTGACGGTTTCTAAAAGAAGCCCAAAGACGACGTTCTTGGCACCATAAGAAGCACTAGTTTCATGTTTTAAGTATATAACACCGAACTAACCTGTGCGAGACGCCTGTTCCGACCTTAATCCATCTTTGTTTTAATATTCACAGTTCTGCTCTACCTGTATTGTTTTTTAATGTTTTTCTTTAGCCTTTATTGCCGTAAACTTTACAGTATAGCAACGTCATAAATTAAAACTTACCAAGCCGCATTATAAAAGTCATTTATAGAATAAAATGGGTTTGCCCCCGATGTATGGCGTATAGTCCTTTTAAAACTTAAAATAGGGAGTTCTCTTAGTCTTTGTGGTAAAAAATTATATAATTTAATTGAAACGACTATAAAATTATTCTGAATTTTAGGTTGTTTAAATGTATTTATATGTAAATTCAAACAGTTAAGTATAGAGTAATTATGTATATTAGAGCAAAGTATAAAGCTATTAAGATTTTCTTTAACATATAAAAGACTATTCAGCACATACATCGATGGCAACGTTAAAATACCTATATGAATAAAAATTTGGTTTACAATGTTCATTTGAATGAACTCCACAAATTAATCTAAGGGCCTTTTTTGAAATATAAATATTTTAGCTTCTCAAGAGTGATTTCCCCAGAAAAGTATACCATAATTAGCATGCAAATAAATGTGTGCCTTCATCAGAACGTCTTTGTTGACACTGTTCTTTAAAATTCTCAACATGAAAATTCCTGTTGTGATCTGTTTTTATATATAATTGATATGTGTTGACCAGCCAAGGTCTGAATCGATATAAATACCTAAAAAGTTTATAGAGGAACCAGAACCACCAGTGTTAAATTTATAGTGAATATCAGTGGTTTTACCTGTATTTATATTTAGACTGTTCGCGTTACACCAATCATTAACCAGTGAAGTTGCAATAGGTAATTTACGTTTTAATGTGTTTTCAACAATATCATAAAAATTAATAGCTAAATCATCAGTATAAAGATATGGAGTAAGGCTTTTGTCACAAATTGAAACAGGAAGGTCATTAATGTAGACGATGAAAAGTGCAGGTCCCAAAATTGAGCCTTGTGGAACACCATAATTTACAATGGACGCTTTATGGGCGCTTTTTAACTGCTGTGGTCCCCGTTCTGTATTGGACGTGCAAGATAGCTTAATTTTGCCCAGAGGCCTCTTTACCAGTGTTGTGATTTGTTTATGTGCTGTAAAACTACGACACGTAACAACCAGCTTTTTTTTCCCTTCCGAAGGAAGCCATATTAAATTTTTTTACGCTGTTAGAAATATATGTAAGGTTAGAAGCTTTCACTGCAATGATTTATTTTTAAGTAGTCCTTCTCAGGTTACCAGCCGTGCGTTATTACTAAGCAAACAATACAAACCGATCTACTGCATGGCAAAGCGAGAAGGCGTATCGGAAAAAATTCGCAACACAGAGATGTTTGATGGATAGATTCAACATGAAAAATTCAATGCCATGGCTGGGATTTGAACCACCGATCTCCCGGTTTCCATCCAGTGGCTCTTAATCTTTGAGCTACCGTGGTCAACCTGCCGTCCTGACATTAAATTCTCCAGCTGACTCGTATATTTCCCCTGTAAACCACTAGGGGCTCTCGCATCCAAGATACACCGTTTGTAGCGACTTACTATTGTAAGTACTTAAGTCCCAAGCTTCATCAAATATCTTAGCCTATAAACGGCTAGTGTGAAAAAATGATTAATTTCCATCAATTAACTAAAATAATAAGAGTTAAATGATGAAGCCTGGGACTTAAGTACTTACGATAGTAAGTCGCCACAAACAGTGTATCTCGGATACGAGAGCCCCTAGTGGTCTACCGGGGAAATATAGGAGTCATCTGGAGAATTTAATGTCTGGACGGCACGTTGACCATGGTAGCTCAAAGGTTAAAAGCGACTAGACGGAAACCAGGAGATCCGTGGTTCAAATCCCGGCCATGGCATTGAATTTTTCATATTGACTCTATCCATCAAATATCTTAGTCTATATACGGCTAGTGTGGAGAAATGATTAATTTCCATCAATTAACTAAAATAACAGAGATGTTTACCTCAGCTTATCGCACATAGACAGTCCAGTGTATGTAAAGTCTGTCTAGTCAACACGAATGCAGTTTGGCCGCCTCCTTTGACGAACCCTTATAATCGTTTTATAACACGGACCCTCCTTCTCCCAGTCCTTTCTGCAAGGTTGCCACCTTTCTCGATACGTCATGGTACGAGGTACGAGGTTTCGTCTAAATAAATTATTTATGTCCAATACCGCGAAACTTCCTTAGTTTTGACATATATATGCTACAATTAGCTACAATTCTACTGGGTTCCATAATAACCCTTATCTTATTCTAAGTGCGGTATTTGAAACCCAGCTCCTTTAGGAGACCGCGCAAAGTGCAGTGCCATGAGGAAAATAAAAAATTTCTTGCAAATGTGCAACCAATTCATCTAAAGTGGGCGCTCTCCCTCTTGCGTAGAATTTATAAATTTCTCGGCGAATCAAATAACATGTGAATTTATCGAAACTTTAGAGATACGTTTCCTTTTGTTTTCACACTTGATCGGCGTCTTTGGTATTCCTTTCGTCACAATTTTTCTTACTGTATTTCTGTGAACACCCAGAATTTATCAGGTTTATTACATGATCCCTTACCAAGATTATTTGTCACCACATATTTATATGTGTTCAAAACAAGCGCTTGACTTTGCTTAGAAAGAGTTCCCGTTATAACTTTGTTTTTTGAGGCTTCTCCAGTAACATAACTCGGCACAGTTATTCACACTATTGTCTTCACTTTGATTATTTTCACTTGACTGAAAGTTATCTACTACTTCATTTGCATTTACCAGTGCATTTCCCTCCCACGGTCTCCACATCGTAACACGCAACGAATTTCTGCACTTAATGAACAGATCAACTGGAAGTTGGAACTTTGGCAACTGAGACTCCACGTGGAGTAAACATGCAACTGTCATTTCCAGAAAATCAGGGTTGCTGTTGGTCCTCAACGACAGCGTTCCATTTCTGAAGTGTGGAGATAGATTTATGACGGTCATTAGTAGTTGGTAAGGTCCGTTTCCTTTGAGACGCAACTGCACTCACGTTGACTAGACAGACTTTACTACATGGAAAGCGAAAAAGCGTATCGGGAAAAATTTACAATACAGAGATGTTTACTCAGCTTATCGCACATACACGGTGAGGCCAGTGTTTGTATTACTCGACAGAGCGTTGAGGCATATCGACCCTCAGGTGACGAGCGCTGTGATCGTCTCTTATCGGGTCTTATCTGGTCGATTAGACAAGTGAAATATTAGTAAGCTGATGTACAGTAAGTTACGAAACACAAATAGAGCGATTGAAAGCTGCGTGTGTCTTATATGATATGATTTCTCGCGCCTGCCGATGTATGACACGTTGCTGTCCAGAAGACATGATTATATCTGAACAGAGTATACATACAGTGGACTCGCCGTGTATGTGCGATAAGCTCAGGTAAACATCTCTGTATTACGAATTTTTCCCAATACGCTTTCTCGCTTTGCTCAGATATAATCATGTCTTCTGGACTGCAATGTGTATACATTGGCAGGCGCGAGAAAACATATAATATAGACACACGCAGCTTCTAGTCGCTCTATTTGTGTTTCGTAGCTTACTGTACGTCAATTTTCTAATATTTCACTCGTCTAAACGACCAGATAAGTCCCGATAAGAGACGATCACAGCGCTGGTCACCTGAAGGTCGATACGCTTTAAAGATGTGTAGTGTTTAACGCCCGCTTTTACTACATACGGCACCACAGGCGATGACACTGATGATACATGAGATGAAGCACCGGTGGAATGAGATGGCGGGGAAACCGGAGATCCCGGAGAAAACCCGGCCCAGCGCCGTGTTGTCCATCACAAATCTCACTTTGCGGTCGCCTGGGATCGAACCCGGGCCGCCTACGTGAGAGCCAAGTGGTCTAACCACTGAGCCACGGCGCGGCCACCTTAACGCTGTGTCGAGTAATACTTCAGTTATATCTATGTATCAGACTCTGCTGCTTTTAATGTTCTTTTAGTGCCACACGTTAAGACTGTGACAAAAGGCAGAATTTTTCGATATATATGCTTTTTTGTCAGTAAAAGTCACGCCTATTTCATGACTACAACACCAAAGTTCGTTGTCAAATCTTATAGCGTCTTACTATAATTTGAAACTTACGTTTTTCTCTGTAAATTGCCAAATTCTAAGAAATCTTTCCCTTCTACTTTTCGGAACTATGAAGCCATTATGTTTGCTTCGCGATGCTGCGCCAACCTGAAGCTGTAATGTCGCATCACGATGTCTTGACGATGTTATCTGCTCAAGCTATGACAAACCTATCTCAGGATATGTGTGGGTGTGTATTATTCAATGAAAGGATGACACTGGTTCTACACTTTAGCGGAGAAGTTGCCGAAACTACTACAGGAATGTCCGATGTTAAAGTATTTGATTCCTCTACCAGACGGTTCTGTCATTGAGACAAGAATGTCGACTAATCCGTCTTGTCACACCAGCGATCAGACCAGAAGTGTCTTAGATTATGTCCAGGATGTGATATTAAACTTCAAATTCTCCTAATAATCTTCCCTTTGGTAATGATTCCTAATCCAATGTTGACACCTCATTTCTTCTTTTATGATATTTGTTTCTTTACAACTAAGAGTCCTTCTTTAAATTTCTAAGAAGTCCTACCTCACATTCCAATAATCCCAAGATAACCTGTCATATCTAATCTGAAAAGCTTCCCCTTTTACTCAAGTAACCG
This sequence comes from Mantis religiosa, assembly GCA_030765055.1. Classification (NCBI taxonomy): domain Eukaryota; kingdom Metazoa; phylum Arthropoda; class Insecta; order Mantodea; family Mantidae; genus Mantis; species Mantis religiosa. The sequence continues at coordinate 190,078,526 of CM060949.1, read as the reverse complement.
TCCGAACTACTTCTACGATTTTGTCTGAAAACCAGCCGTTGCTTAATGTCATCTTATCCCGAGCGAAAATGTTCACATAATCTATTGCCAAACCTACAACCACTTAACATTTAACACAACTTCACAAAATATTCATGTATATTTTATTATACGTTATAATTTATTAAGTGAACTCATAATCTATGTATCGACTAGCACAGTGTTTCTCAAACTCTTCTGCCTCAAGGATCCCCTTATCATCTAACAACTTGCTCGCGGACCCCCAAGGTTTGGCAACTCAGTTTATAAAAGCGAGTCCACTTTTGGTTGAATGTGATAATTGGAGTTTAAATAATTACTGTATGTATAATTTAAAATATTTTTCTTGTATATTTAGTTCAAAATTTAATTAATAATAAATTAAAAAATGAAAGTTAAACTAAATAAAATAAACTTGTGTATAAAATGGTTTTTAAATAAAAATATATTTTTAAATTGTCTTTATTAAAATTAATTTTCATTTCACTTAGAAGTAAATTGTATACAAGTTTGCCCAACTAGAATGTTATTTAACTTTAGCCTTACATCAGTAAAAATTTGAAATACCACACTCTTTGGATTACCCAAGGATTAATAACATCGCGCACATGTTATAAAATGAATTTATTTTCCATGTAAAGAAACTATACATATATAGTGACAGAGTGCAGACACAGTGTGCAGGATGGGCTGATTTATTATTCAGGATGTAAGGTATGTTAGTTCACTAATGTAATAAAGTAATACATTTCGGTTTTGTTTTACTTTTGGCAGTTAACCTTGTGAAATTATTATTAAGTTCCCTACCTCTCCAGCCAGCGATTTAGATGTTTTTCTTTTTGTTTTGTTTGTTTGTTTGTTGTTTTTTTGCAGTTTTCCCCCAGTTCACGCCCGCCAATGGTTACACTTCAGTTTCTGAATGCAGCCCCATCCTCTGGCCGTGTTGTGACTATATATATATATATATAGTTATATATATAGTTATAGATATAAAGTTATTCGTAATGTTCTGAATCCACCATTTCATCATTTCAATAAAGTTAGAATTGGGTTACTAAAAAATCAGTTTACGTGGCAAAAGCTTGAAACTTTGTTCTTTGGAATGTAGTTGTAATTTTACGTTCATTAAGTCATATCGGACGGTGAATGAAATGGGTGAAATGTTGCTCAAATGTGTTCAGGGTCCATGGAGCTTAGAGCTACCCGACAATCGTCTTTCAGGATAAGGGAAAACCCCGGAAAAGACCTTATCCAGGTAACTCACCCTGACTGAGATTCGAACTCGGGACCTCTTGAACGTGAGGCAGACATGCTACCTTCTACGCTACCGAGGGGGGCGTTCTTTGGAATGTATTACTGTGAACAATGCAACTGTTTTGTTTTATTGAATGAGCTCAGTTAAGCTGGACTTAATGTTGGTGAGTTTTACTCTTAAGTCAGTTTGTACATTGCCGAGTCTGCTTCTCTTCAGTGCCTTGATGTTGCACAACTCTGTAAATGTTTGCTCGGACATATAGATGGTTGATAGGGCACAATATACGTCCTTTGGTAGCAAGTTCAACAATCTACGTCCTACTATTATAACGCTGTTTTACACGCTCCCAACTGTGACATTGATTGTATCTCTTAGCTGTGTGACATCGTTACGACATAGATGTATAAGAAATGTTAACTAAAACAAATATAATTCGGCACCGAAAAGATAAGTGACTGAGTAAATTCAATGCTACGTTTTCTATAGTTTTAATTCAACTTATAACTTGACATCCCCTCGCGGACCCCGGGGGTCCGCGGACCACACTTTGAGAAACTCTGGACTAGCATTTGTTTGTAATGGATTTTATAGTGATGGAGTTCACTGGAACGCCTAATTCCCTTACCTACACCAAGTAATAACGCAAAGCTTTCCTGAGCACCTAAATTACTAATGACTTTTTTCTCTGAAACATTGCAATATATCTTACATTATTCATTGATTTTAAAATATTTACATTGTTTGTTAATGTTATTTATTGATGTCGCTATATTTTATTTATGCAATTATTTAAGTGACCAGTCAGTAATTCTGGTGCTAAGGGGAAGAATATGGATGGATGAAAACGGGTGGGGATGCTCCATCTGCAGTTCTGTAAACCGAACGTGATTTGATGATAGTGTCATTGTGAAGGCGTGATGAACCTCTAAGCAGCACTTCTACCCAAGTGCAACATTTCGCTCTCTCGCCCCATATGGCGTTGTTTTATTGACTTGGCTCGCGGTAAGCTCTGAATTCAAACCCTCTCACCTACAAACACATTTTCGCCGACTGTTTGTTTAGCGTTTCAATTTATCTCAAGAGTGGAGAGAGAGAGAATCCCCTTCATACTCCTCCTCCTCCCTCGTTACAAATCCCATCATTTATGATAGCAACGTTATGTGTAGGTACTTCTTATCGCCAGACGCTTTGTCGGAGGGCACACAGCCATTGTCGACACCCAATTCCCATTAAAAAATTCTATAAGAGACGTCGATGTATTAAGCGAGAGATTTTAGAAACGTGTCGTTTTGAGCCTTCCATCCACAACGTAGAGTCAAGACCCCAGCTTTGGCTACACATGCGCACATTAAGTGGATTTTACAAATTGTGCACAAATCCAGAATTGTTCACTTACATAATGATGCTGAATCACATGTGCATTCACTGCCTTCTTGAATGGCGGAACAACTGCCAACTTCAGTCCTAAGATAATAAATAAACTGTAAGTCACTGCAAACATCTCACATGACTTTCTCTATTCTTGCACAAACCATTCTTACATGTTAATGTTGCATTTCCTTAAAGCTAATCGAGATAATCATTTCCAAATTGTATAATTACGTATTTTCTTGTAGTGATGAGAACAGGGAATATGGTATATCATAGTCTTAAGCGATAGGAAATCTTTTAAGAGCTAGTTGTTATGTGATGTCTCTGACATTGTATATCTTTCCCTGCCCACGACTTTTTATTTCACAATAAAGAAACCTTTAGTTCACTGGAATCATTTTTAATGAATATTGTTGCCAAAATATATCTTACTAAAAGGACAAGTATTGGAAAATACAAACAAATGGAAATACTAAATTCTACAAAGAAGAAACAAAGATTTTAAAACAAGACCTGAAGCGCTCAATTTCTTCTCGGGCAGCTAGCCAGATGAAAAGACGATTAGATATCAACGTTTCGGGAGTGTGCATCTCTCCCATCATCAGGATATTTATAAAATGTTATAACCACAAATGAAACACTGGATATAACACAAATATAAACAAAGACAAAACACTATCAAAATTCGCATTACTGAACAAAAGATTGTTTTCAGTAAATTAAATGCCACGTCAGGAGATGGCGTGAGTATAGAAAATTGTGTCAATGAAACGTAACTACTTATCAAGCTGTATTGATCTTTGCTTCTTAAATCGACGGATTTCCATTTTAAGGCCGGTTTCAAAGAGCAGCTGAGCTGAAGGCCAGCATCACGATTAAGCATGCTCCTTCCAGAGGAAATTGCCAAAGCCTCCTTAATTCCTTATTCCTTAGCAATATGCAAACGTTTTTGCGAGCGGAGAATTAAGGAGGCTTTGGCAATTTCCTCTGAAAAGAGCACGCTTTATCGTGATGCTGGCTTTCAGTTCAGCTCCTCTTTGAAACCGGCCTTAAAATGGAAATCCGTCGATTTAAGAAACAAAGATTAATACAGCTTGATAATCAAGTTAAGTAGTTAAGTTTATTTTGTCTTTGTTTATAGTTGTGTTATATCCAGTGTTTCATTTTGTGTTTTTAACATTTTATAAATATCCTGATGATGGGAGAGATGCACACTCCCGAAACGTTGATATCTAATCGTCTTTTCACCTGGCTTGCTGCCGGAGAAGAAAGTGAGGGATATCATAGTCTTAAGCGATAGGGAATCTTTTAAGAGCTAGTCATTATGTGATGTCTTTGATATTGCATTCTCTTTCGCTGCCCATGACTTCTTATTTGACAATAAAGAAACTTTTAGTTCACTAGAATTATTTTTTAATGAATATTGTGGCCAAAATGTACTTCACTAAAAGGATAAGTATTAAAAAATACAAATGGAAATACTAAATTCTACAAAGAAGAAACGAATATTTTGTTTTATAGTAAGATTTAGGTTTACAAAAAATTTCCAGAAAATTTGGATTGTGCATTTAATTTTTCATAAAAGTAACTTAAATGTATGGTATTTTAATAAAAATATTAAGTAAAATTTAAAACAAATGTTTAATGATGTTCCCAGATACGCATGATTGCAGACCTCTGTATAAAAATGTTTCTTGGGGTTTTAGGGGCTCAAAAATATGTATTTCTGGTATCGAATTTTGGATTTAATACAAGAATTCCTCTATTTAGATATGTAGTAGAAAAAGTAAATATTTATATTTGATGTTTCAGACACTTTGATGTCATCGTTAATTGATGAGAAATACTTATTCTTGAACTTGTTTTATTTTCTGCAATTCGCATTTGAACGTGCAGTTGATAAAACAGTGAATACTTGTCAAAGGAGGAAATATCAAGAAATGCTAGGCATTACAACAGAAGGACGAGTTATTTTCTGTTAAATTTGGTCTAAAGAACGTCATTGCAGAATGACAGCGTAACAAAGCCTGAAGATATTGCTTCATTAATGGTGTACATGCATATTAATTTACGGGATATAGACGGTTAATTTCCATTAGGCAATAGAAGGGTAAGGGGGCCATATTTTGGATACCATTTTTATTTTAGGCATTCTACATGTTATAGTACATCAATAGACACGAAATTCTCATGGCAACATTCTTTATTCAATTTTTCTTACAGTCCTTTAGTCAAAAGATATCTTATAAACTAAGTTCACATAAGACATAATGTAAACCATTACAAACCATTTGGATTAGGTTACAAAAATGTTGCTTAATTTCAGATACTTTTGTGGAGTGTGATAAGCCAGTTGAGAGTGTCTATTCATAAAATCCCCGAGACATTATTTCCAGCCATACTGCTACTCAAATCAAATGGATGCTTTACATTGTTTACAAAAGCTAGTAGGAATGCCATTCATCTGTCTTTCTTTCTAAGTCATAGCCGTACAGTATGAGGACAGTTCGGTTTCCAGCTTCTAACCAAATGCACGCTCTTTTCCGATTTTTGTAGTCAACAAACTGTCAACATCTTTATGTTTGTGGTTTACATAATTCTCTAGTGTAGAGCGAGGTACGCCATACCATTTGGAAGCTGTTAAACATCCCATTTTCTTCTACTTGACGGTCTTAACTGCTTCTCACATTGCTTCTTGTAACCACTTCCTTACGCGCCCTGGTGCCATCTGATGAACAAAACGTCTTTTAGATCGGTAAAATATTGCTCATTCCTAATTTCGGATATCCGAAATTACAATGCCCTGTGGTATCCGAAATTAAGAATTCTGCCAAATTGGATAAATAACAGCTTGTATTAAACAAGATATAGGTAATTTCAAAAGTTAATGCATATAAGAAATCTACCATATACTAACATATTACAGGCAGTAATTACGTGATTTAGAACTTAAGCTCAAGAAATCGCTCTGAAAAGTGATCTTCAAACACTCTGATCGTGAACAAAACAACTGACGAATGCTACTTCACCACAACTAACTGCATAATGGCTACAGGTTCACTGTGTTCACCTGCTACTTCCTCCTACTTGTTCTCATGATTTACGAGGGAGTGCAGTAGCTCACGGAGCAGAAAATCTACCATCCGAAATTAGGCACCTATCCGAAAAATGGCACCCTTACCCAATACTTAGAGCGGTGTTTATTGTTTACTTGTAGTTCAATTAATATTCGAACAGAATACCCGAAGAGAATTTAGAAATAATGAGAAATTTGAAACTGAAGGCTCCTTCAACAATTGGATCGTCAATCCAGCAGGCCAATCTCATATCAGCTTTCTTTATTAAAAACAATTTTGTTTTCGCATAAAGTGCTCCCCAATCGCTCGTCTACTTCTTGAAGTTATTCCTTGTAATAATGTTGGTTGTAAGTAGTATAGAATTGAGAGAATCAGCACAGTGTAGATACGATGTTGAACTCTCCTCTGTGTTAATATATGAGTGATGTAGAATGCTCATTGATTTAGAACTCTCCTATATGAAAATCGAGTTGTAAAAGAAGGGGAGTGTTGGCGTAGTGCCGTTCTCCCCTGTGCAGTGAGATGTTTTTGAGGGTTGGGATGATGATGATGATTGTGTGTGTGTGTGTGTGTGTGTGTGTGTGTGTGTGTGTGTGTGTGTGTGATGTGTAATGTGTGATGGGTGGGATGGGTAACGGGGGGGGGGGTTCCGGGGATGTTTGAATTAAATGTGAATTCTTTTCGATGTGTGTGTGTGCTTGAACTCTCATGTATGAATATCGAAGTCTAGGGTTCGATATTGTGATGGGGCGGGGTGGGTAACGGGGGTTCCGGGGATGTTTGAATTAAATGTATTGATAGTAATTCTTCGATGACTGTGCTTGAACTCTCATGTATGAATATCGAGTCTAGGGTTTGATATCTATTACGTTCAGTGCTTCGATGTCTGTGCTTGAACTCTCATGTATGAATATCGAGTGTAGGGTTTGATATCTATTACGTTTAGTGTATGATATATGATGTAGTATCGTTATTCTTTAGATAAAAGAATATCGAGAGAATGATTAGGTATGTTTACTGGGAGAGATTTATGAAAATAAATGTAATAAGACATTCTGGTAAGGGGTGTTCCCTATGCAGAATCTCTCCTTGAGCTATTGTATCCAAGAGCGATGTAAAGGTTAAGAAAAGGTTAAATTCCATTCCCACATCGAGGTACGAGAAAATATAAATCTATTCCACATTGAAGTATAAGGGTGATGACGTGTTGTCATTCCTCAAGATTTGTGCATATGTGAGTAAATTCGAATTAACAGGTCTCACCCTGTCCCGCCAGCTCGGAAACGAACGTGTCCTCACTTCACACAAACCCTCCGTCCGTTAAGTACAATCGACGATAGGATGGGGAGGGGGGAGACAGGTGTGATCACGTTTCATCACCCATCTGCTCACTCGGGAACGAATGCATTCTCACTTCACATCGCAACGTCAAGATGAGTGGAACAACAACACCTATCATTGAAAATGATACCAGATTCTGGGAGAATCTACGCAATTTCGAAGATTTGCAAAAGCATTGGGTTGAGCATCACGATGAAACGTGTGATGGAAAGATGCATCAAGTGATTTGCAAGAATCCTTCCCATCATGATTCGATCACATCTTATGCTCAATGCGGAAAGAATTGTAAAGTGTACCTCGGGTAAGTAGAATTATAATTGTGTGTTAACGTGAAAGTGTTGTTATGTGTTAGATAACTAATGATAAATATGTTTATTTCAGTAAAGCCCAAAGTGAAGATGTGGCATGCCAGTCCGAACAGGATCAAGGTGAAGATGTGTGCGGTCCGTACAATGATCGTCCGTTTAAGGATATCGGTACATCGAAACCCGAGGAGGAAGTCATAGAAAAGTGAGTATAAAATAATAAGAGTTTTACGTTAACAAGTGTATTAAATATTCACGATGTTGAGACATAGTTCGTGTATGTCCGCAGATCCAGTAAGAAAGGAGACAAGAAAAAGAAGAAGACGAACTGCAAACCGAGAATCGTCAAAGCCAAGAAGACGTTCGATCAAGACAGTTTCATCATAATGATGTTCGAACCCTTCACACCCTTCGCAGAAGAAGTAGAGGAGGAAGTTGCGAGTGATGGTAAATAGTGTGTGCATGAACGATAACGACATCTCCATCAGCATTGACTTTCGTGTGAACATAGGATTATACAATGAACTCCCATCACTTTACATTAAAGACACACATGACGATACGTTTGTGTATATTACAAAAGAGGATTGGGAGGTAATAATGTCAAATTTGTGTGTTTTGGATACGTATCTGAAAGATGGTAAGCATCCATGTGCACCGTACAGTGAAAATATAATATATGCATTTAATATAATGTTATGCATGAATAAGATGCAAGAAATAACGTTTGTGAATACATGTTTAAATGTGGGCAGTATAAATCTGAATAGTACTGCATTCAATGGACTTAAAAGACTAATTCCATATATTGAAAGAAATTTATATCAGTTGTATGATATTCATAAATCATTATGTTCATATGATGCAAAAAGCAGGAGTGCAAGGAAGAGGATATTGGAGATGTATGTTAAAGTCAATAAAAAGATAATTTGAATTTGTAATGTTTTATTTATTACACCTATATGATAGATTGTACAACATGAGTTAGTGGTTTATAAGTGAATAATTTATCATGAATAATTAAACAGAATAATGAAGTTTGTGCAGGAAAATTTGACGATGCTTGAACTTCCAATCTGACATTCACTGCCCCCGTCACAGTATCCTCAGGTTGATGAGAGCAATCGATGACGAATAGCGGTGCATATTTCAGAAAGTCGTTCCTTTTCAAAAGAGGGTAATTCTCCTTTCCATAGTAGGATGATTGAAATTTGGAATATTGATCATACAGAGATGCAAATTTCGAATTGGCGAAATCCAAATTCATATCGTGATAGGGGTAAGATTCACTGTTGAGATAAAGTTTCAGATTGGTGATATTACAATTATCAAATAGAGAAGCATCCTTAGCGAGATGATTCAATCTATCCACTTGTGCACCGACTATGACGAAACGTGGTTTTTCAAGTTTAGTCGTGGTTGCAATGTTCCATGTGAACGCTTTAGTTTGAGGTACAGCAGGTTGAGTGTGAAGGTCCAAGGTTCGAAATGCGACGTGTAGAGGTTTATCCGATTTGACGAGTTTAAGTTTATCAACTCGTTCAGAATCTGAAAGTCGAAGTACAGGCATCCTCCATTCGAGTCTAGTTAGTTGTATGGTTGTAGGATCGTTTCCAATGATACAATTATTAGAATCCTTAGATCTAATGAGAATAAGTTCAAACTTGCTATTAAGTATGACCTCCTTGTGATCGTCGGCGAAACCCAGCAACATCGAAAGAGGAACGATAGCATTGAAGATACCATTCGATGTATTCACGATGTCTACCACACCTCCAGGATAGATCCATCCAGCATTTAGTAAACGATTCGATTCCAGTTCATTCAGTGCAGCATAGTTACGCATCGTTGATGAAATGCCCGGATTCCTAGTTCTATCAATAGTCGTTCCATTCATATCCAGACGAATCTCATCGAATAGGAATGCCATAGCATTGTTACTCAATTTCGATGTGGCAACGGTGCCGTCGGGTTTAGTGAGAGTCCCCTCAATGTAGAGATAACTTCTACTAGGAAGCGTGTACAAATCTTCAGCTTGACATGGAATTCTAATTTCATCGTTCACATCGAGAGCTGACGTATTGTACGGTAGGAATACGTGTTCTTCCTCCTTACTGATCTTATCATCAAAGGTCGGAATCCCGGTCACGTCCAACACATCCATCATAGAACCTTGAAGCCTAAGTTAGCGAGAAATTGTCGATTAGACGATGTGATTAGCTTGCGGGTCGATGATCGAGTAGAGATCAATCTCGAGAGATGTTTTTTAATATAGCATCGTCTCTTAAAACTTATACCCATTACGACGTATGTGCAATCGTACAGTGATGGTTTCGTTCCTGAAATCTAACTTATCGCCGTTCTGGTCTACCACTCTAATGTCGAGATGATCAATGAGATTCGTATCGATGATTGGTAAATATATAGGACTTGATGGTTCCTGCGAAATATGATAACCTGGAGGTACCGATGGGAAAAATTCATACAGAGAATGACCACTTTTACCATTGATGAAAGATCCCGTTGCAAGACTACACTCGATACGTATGATGCTGACTTTGAATATGTTAACCAAATCATTAGACTCGGTCAGCACGTTTGCCGGTACCCTCTGTTTAGAGGTGAAACCGAGAAGTGAAGCAATAGATCTCTCACGACTAAAGTCGATAATATAGGGAGATTGAATTTCTGATTTCATGGTGTTATTATTAGCACGTAGAATAAAGTCGTCACCGATGTCGAGAGCATCCTTGATCAATCTGGCGATATCATCCAATTCATAAGTACCCGGTGGAATTACTATACGTTCGACTTTTCCATCGCGAACGTAATGGAATAGATTATTACTCTCGTCCACATTCGGAATTGAGTAAAAAGTCTCAAAATTCAATAGAGCTCTCTCGTAATGTCCGTTAGGATCCAGATGTAATGGTGGATTTAGAAATGTAGAGAAGCTGGTATCACTACCACTCACGGTGATCGTGTAACTCATCGAGGAGAAACTGAAGGCACAAGTGACCGCAAATCACAGAATCGAATTCTTGAAATCTCGTCGTATTATATAGGAGCTTGACACCCAAAAGGTACGTTTCTATCTCTTCCGGAGGTCTCAGATCGCCGAAACTGTCAAAGTAGTAGGCAACGTCACCATCCTTACGTACAGCAACCCAATGTGTACCAGGGTTATTTGATGTATCCAGATTCACTACTATTCTCTCATAGTATCGAGGATGTGGAGGTAGTTTATCGATCATGTAGACACCTCTAAAATGTGGAATGCGTAGACGTCGTGCATACGAATCGATCTCGTTAGCACTCAGGGCTTTTTCCGGGATAAATATAGGCCTCGCCCCGAGTTTTTTGATCGAAGATATAATCCTCTACCCTTACGACGTCTCTTACGGCGAAGACCTTTGCCCTGAGCCAAAGATTCCATGCGCTCGTTGTGACGTGTTAATTCCGCAAGTTGTTTTGCATCCGAACGTTTCTTATTGACAGCCGTAGCAATCTGAGCAGCACCTCCAGCTAGACCACCTGCTGCACCTAGAGCTGCTAAAAGTGGTAGCAAAGGTAAGAAACCACCTCTCTTGTTGCGACGGTTACGCATGCCAGCGCCTGCTGCCAATTTACCCTTCATAAGTGTAGTCACAAGTCGAGCTGCAAGTCGTTCGCCCAAAGAAGCGTCGGCAGACTTTACACGTCTCCAAGCTTTCTCTACCAACACCTTATCGGCTAGACGACGAGATTCTGTATCAGTACTCTCTGCGTAAGCCCGATCGTGATCGAGACACGCTGAATCTAACCCGTTCACCGGTAAGTCACCTCTCTGCAAGCGTTTATGTAGTTTCGTTCCGGGACCGCAGAAACGATAACCCGGTAAATGTGCCTCAAATGGTAATGAATTAATCAAGGAATTAAGAATTCCCGAACCTTTGCGTGCACGTGTAGAGCGCATGTCTCACTATGAAATAAAAAAGGCAAAACGTGCGCTTTATAAGTATACGATTCCTATGACGATTGGCTAAATCCAGTAAAGACATAGATTGCCCTTATCACGAACGAAATAAAAGACAAAACTTATGCTTTATAAGTATTAGTCGCGATATGGAGATAGTAAAGCAAAAGTGTACGCTACCCATACAGGTGTTAGATTTCGAGGATGACATTCGCAAAGGACGACACGGTACGTTGTTTCCGAGTAACGTTAGAGCGCTCATACTTGGCAGTTCAAATGCTGGAAAAACGAACGTTTTACTCAACCTGCTTATTCACGAGAATGGTCTGAGATTCGAAAACCTCTACATATACTCGAAATCGTTGCAACAACCTAAATATCGATATTTACTCAGGTTACTGAAAACTATACCCGATATAGGTGTATTTACGTTCGATGATGGTGATAAAGTAATTCAAACGTCGGATGCTAGAGAAAATTCGATATTCGTATTTGATGATGTGATAAATGAAAAACAGGGTAAGATAGCTTCATATTACAGTATGGGTAGACATCGTAATGTCGATGCTATATATTTAGCACAATCATATGCTAAAGTACCTAAACATTTAATTAGAGATAATGCAAATATGATTATATTCTTTAGACAGGATAATCTCAATTTAAAACATATATACGAAGATTATGTAAATACCGATATGTCCTATGATGAATTTAAGAATATGTGTAAACATATATGGGAGAGTGATGAACGATCCTTTGTTGTTATAGTACCAGAATATCCACTGAACGAGGGACGCTACCGTCACGGTTTTGATCGCTTTATCAGAATGAATAAATAGAATAATCCATCACTTAAGCAATGAGTATCGACAGGTTCGGATCCCGAAGAATCATACCCTCTAGGGGTGTGTTCAATCGATATATCATAACTAGAGATGGATCGGGAAACTATCGATTCAAGGGAAAGCGGTTGTGCAATATTCACGACCCTGAAGAAGGTGACGATGCATCGACTAAACGTTATGTGGATACGCATACGGCTGACGTCGAGAATCGAATGCAGATCTTCAGCGAGCAGACCTCGTATCAGCGTATGGGCGAGTTTGAAGCTATGCTTAGGGATCACATACAAAAATCGCTCGACATCCAATACAACAATTTAATGGAGTACTTAAGTAAATATGCATTTAAACGTGATTCCGAAAATAATGTCATTATAGATGGTATAAGAATGAAAACGCTGTTGGACCCCCTTCACGAACACGACGTTCCTAATAAAAAATATGTAGATGATAGGATTCCAATTCACGACTCTAATGAAACTCTATCATTTCGAATGAAGAGATTGAAGGATTTAGCCGACCCGATAGATGATAGTGATGCAGTCACCATGAGTTATGTTAATCATTTCTTTATACAGAAACATAATGAATTGCAAACGGGTTTAACTGAGACTATAACAAACATTGTCGATACTATTACACGGAAACAGAATGAATTACAAAGTCAGTTAACTAGAACAATCACCTCCGCTAGCGAGACTATTACTACAGCTGTAGAAAAAGAAGTGAAAGAACTAACCGCACGACAAACGGAACTTGATAATAAACTAATCACTATAAATAATGATATTCATACTATGAAAACACGAATGAGAAATGTTGTAAACACTATGTTACAACAATTGAAAGCACAACTCATAATTTCATTGCAAACACGTCCGTTTCGAGGTCCCTCTTTAAGGTATACGTTAACATCGGGACTCGAATACTATAAAGTTCCTGGAAATGGAAGTGTACTCTCGTGTTCCATCGTATCATCGGTACATCCGCATGCTGTAAATGATACATTGTTTGCAATAAACGGAAGATTAGTTGAAAGATATCCTGTAAGAGTTGAAACTGGCGATATTCTATCGTTTACAGCGCCAGTCGGACGTGCTAAAGATGGTCATATATTAAGTATAGAGCTGATAGTTTCATATAAATTAGCAGTAGCTGATTAATTATACATTCATTTCGATATGGATGCTGAAGCTATAAGACTTAAGGAATCCATTGCCCGTCACAGTAGGGCAATAAGAGAAAAGTTACGTTCTCTCAAAGGAATGAAATTCGAAACGCAACGAGTCATGTCTGAAGTTCTTCAACCTGTAACCGAACCATTGAAAGTAATAGCGAAAGCACACCAAGACAACAACGACGACGACGACGACGACGAAACTACAGATGATGCTAACGGATCTGATCTCGTGTCAAAGTATCTACACAAGGTTCGAACTGCCAGTTCGAGTGACATGGACAATACTTACGGCATACGTTACGAGGATAATGAGTATAAATTGGGTAACAAGACAGTTGTGTTTAAATCTGATGGTGTTCAGATAGGAACAGAAACGTATGAACCCACAGCAGGCTTATATGAATTATTATTTAAACGTTTACCTCGCAAGACATCGTACACAGATGATGATTTAGACGTGTATTCGCAAATCTTACAAAATACTCAAGTTTACAGACACGGTTATTCAAGAGATGGACGTTTAAGAGCAAATCGAGGGTTCAAGTATCGTCATATCATTCGTGACCTTGTTAGTAATCGAACTGGATTTGGTTTACGTTGGAAAGAACATGTACCGCAGAGAAAATTAGATTACGTCTACTGGAACGATCCGAATGAAATAATAAACAGATTAAGATTATTAGTTGCGTCGAGGGATGCAGGTAATTTGAATCACTCACCCGAGATAGAAGAAATTATTACAGAACTTAAAACATCAAAAATTATAGCATGATAAAACGTCGCATTGCAACCGAGTTACATGCACCAGCTAGAAGACGATTTTTACGTCGTAAGATCATAAGCAAAGGAATGAACGATTTAGTACAAATAGATCTTATGGACATGTCTAATTATGCAAGAGACAATAGGAATTATAAGTATATTCTTCTTGCATGCAATTTTTATTCCAAGATGGCTTATGCACGACCATTACGTGATAAAAGTGGTATTAACGTTTCGACTGCTATGGAGGAGATATTGAATGAAATGGAATCGTTTCCGAAGAATGTTCAATCTGATAAAGGAAGGGAGTTTTACAATAAACATTTCCGCGAACTAATGAATCGTAATAATATTAATCATTACAGTACATTCACTCACGTTAAGGCTGCTGCAGTGGAACGTTTAATAAGAACGATCAAACTGATTTTGCATAAGGAATTTATTGTTCAAGGCTCATATCAATGGATAAACATACTACCTAGAATTATTCATACCTACAATAATACTTACCATCGAACGATTCGTATGAAGCCTGTAGAAGTTCGTGATAATTCTCTCCTGCTCAGCGTCTACAAATATGATAGAAGTCTGCGTGAGAAGCGAAGATCTAGGCTTCATCGTGTTGGTGACTACGTGAGGATTTCTAAGCATAAAGGTGTTATGGAGAAAGGTTATCTACCAAATTGGAGTGTTGAAGTCTTTAGGATACGTACAGTGCAAAGGACACATCCATTGACCTATCTCATCGAGGATCTGGAGGGTAAACTGATTGAAGGAGCATTCTACGGTTATGAATTACAGAAAACTCAATATCCAGACACGTATTTAGTTGAAAGGATCATCAGACGTCGTGGTGATAGGATTCTGGTGAAATGGTTAGGATTTCCTACCCGTGAATGGATTAATGAGGTGGACATTGTATAAATAAAAAAACACACAACTCAATAAAGAAATATAATTTTAATGATATATTGTGTTTGATTTTTTTTTTGTTCACATTGATTCCTGACATCTTCTGTAACTGCTAATTCACATCTCCTTAACTTAAACATGATAATAACATTTTTATACTTTTTTAAAAATCTTCTGTAACTGCTAATTCACATATCCTTAACTTAAACATGATAATAACATTTTTATACTTAAAAAAAAATCATACATGATTATAGTTGAATTAACATTTAATTGTAGAGATTTTAACATAACGTACATGCTAGTTCACATTGAGTATATATAAATTCACCTACCCTTAACGTAAACATGATAATTACAGTTTGAAGTAATTAGTAATATACGTTAAACAAACATCATACATGATTATAGCTGAAATAAGAGCCTTTGTACATGCTAGTTCACATTGATATATATAAATCTCCCCTCACCCCTTAACGGAGACATGATAATAACATTTTGATATAATTAGTAAATATATTTTAATAAAAAATCATACATGATTATAGTTGAATTAACATTTCATTGATTTCTGCTATCTAACATTTCAAAACGACATGAATAGGAAAAAATATTCCTTCACCCCCAACATAAACATAAAAAAGCAACACGTTATCTTTCAAATGAAGTAAATATGTTATTATCATGTAATTAGTAACACACTTTACAAATATACTTGAAACTCAATTATTTCGTTTTTTGAAATACAGTAATATGTTATTATCATGTGCCTAGTAATACCTTTTAACTCAGTTGTAACACACTTTACAATTATACTTGAAACTCAATTATTTTATTTTTTGAAATACAGTAATATGTTATTATCGTGGCCTAGTAATACCTTTTAACTCAGTTGAATCTATGCTTTATTGAGAAAAGAAAAAGAAATTTACACTTGACAATTTTCTATAGCATAATGTCCCCATGCTAATGTTGAAAATGAATTATTGGGAATGTATCGTTTTGTATCGATACCACTTAAAGCTATCTTATTAGATTCAATAGTATGAACATCATGTTTATAACTTCTGAAACATGTCTGCATGCTTCGATGTATAGTGTCAGGATGTGTAATACATGAGAGATATTGTTCAAAGGTTATGAATCTCATCGAATCTTTTGTTACACCTTTTGATTTTTTAATCACTTCAGTATCATATCGATAACTATATAATTTCGATTTCAGCCCTACATATTCAGTCATCACTCTACCGGCTAGCTCATCCTTGAATAATCCTGAAATTTTCTTATTTGCTAACGGAATACCATACACATTATCCATTGGATAATTCGATGTATCGAATAAATGTATATTGGTTTTAATAAATTCATATATATCGCAGCTAGATTCAAAGAGAAAAGCATCCGTGTCCGTATAGATTAAAGTTACATCTTTAAATTTTTTCTTCAGAATTTCATAATAAAAATCATACATTTTATGTTTGGATAGATCCAGGATTGCTTGTCCTATGTATATTGGCTTATTCATCAATATTTCATCTCTGACCAATTCTATACCTATTAAATTTTCATCAAAAATCACGTACCTTATACATGTCTGTCGAGCTAACAATTTACGCGCTCGTTTCCAGCTGGTAGCTAAATGAAATGAATTATAACGTTTTACATTCTCTATAAATTTTCCATAAACACAATTATTCATTAACTTCCATAGATTTTGACCAAATTTCGTCTTATCTTCAATACGTTTACGAACGTTGAGTTCAATGTAAGGATTTATCCAGTTAGATTGTTTGTAACCTATTACTCTATGTATACGCGATGGAATCAAACCAAGTTTAACACATTGTTGAAAATTGAGATAATGTAATACGTATTTATTTTTATCATTCAATGTTGTTAGCAATTTTGTATACTTATCACCTGGCGCGATTTCATTCAAAGGGCATAATGGCAAATCATTTTGTATATCATGAAGTTCCTGTGGGTATTTAAAGTCTACTTCCAACACATATCCCACGTCAGAATCACTTGTAATAGACATAAAATCTATTGATTTAATTTCAGCATCAGTTAGCCACCTTATATCAGTGTATGGTAAGCTATTATTTTCCATTGTATAACTATATAGAGAATTGCAGTCAACGTACATTAAATAATTAGTTGGTTGAGTGTTATCATAGCTAGTCATGTATCTGTTATTCGCCTTTGCATACCGTTTGGACACAGTGCAAATTCCACCTCGTATTCCTTTTTCGAAGAAATCTAGCATAGTCTTATCTGTTAATAATGAAATCTGTACACCAGTCGTTCTTAACATTGCATCATAGGCTAACCCGGGAAGTGTGTAATACTGACACGGGTCGAGTCCGTACAAACCGATACTTAATTCACGGAAGCGTTCAAACACGTCCGTTAGTATTAATGTATCGCACTTAAGATATATATTTAAATATTCACCCAGATTTTTAACATTGAATTCATTCCATACCGTTCTAGCATGACTATAATCCTCATCGCTTACATGATCAAACTGATGTTTGGATGGTAGACTATTCTCGTATAATTTTTCTATAGAATCCACATACGTGTACGGGAAGACACCTTTACGTTTCATCAGTTGTCTATGCAAAGGATTCGTGTACATATTATTGGTATAATGAAAATCATCTGCTTCTAACATATCCGAAAGGTTACTAAGTTTTGAATCCAAAAAACGATAGCTATCCAGAAATCTTAGATATATACTCATTCCATTCGAATTTGTATATCTTTTGCTAAAGGATAAGTAATTTTCAGAAGTTTGTGCAATACAGTTGATAGGTTCCGTATCGTAACCTAGTTTCTTTACTATGAAATGAGCATCGTATTTTGACAAGCAATGAAAGAATATTGGTATGAATCCTGGCATTTTCCTATTTAAATTGCAGTGCTTATGAGCTGGGCCAACGTAACTTCCAGTCAAATGACAATGATCACGAACCTTTATACACGAGTTAAGAAATTCACGTTTGCATATGTGACATCGTGTTGCATTTTGATATTCTAGCTCATCCACATCTCTCATACTTATTTCAATTTTATTAGCATATATATTAATGACCTGATTTGCAATTAACGTTAATTTTTTAAGAAAATTTTCAATTGCATATGGACCTTCAAATGATTTGAAACGTGTTAAATTTTTATCATAACTACAGAACAAATGTAATGCAATTGCATACGCTTCATGTTTATGAATGCTACGTGTCCAGCTTTTAATCGATACATCTTGACACGAATCTACCTTACGTAAGATACATTCTATGTCTGCATAAACCACGAATGGAACTTTTAGACATTTCGAATATGCGTTAAATTCAACGAGATCAGTTTTACCAGCCTCGGGCATTCTGATAATTTGATTCATCATACACCTCTTTTTATGGCTATTTAAACGTGATTCTGATGTGAAATACAAGTTACAATTGTTACATAACCATTTTCGCCCATTATGTTTCGTTAGCTGCTTTCCTAGCAAACGTGACAAGTCTGTTATCAGACAATAATGTCTTTTATACATTAAAAGATTAACATGATGTGATTTTATCTCTCTTGGTTGATATAAGAGAATAATCGATTTATTTTCAACACCGTATATCGTTATTGAAATATTTGAATTTTGATTCTCGAATTTTTCTACATCTTTCAATGATACGGGGAATGTTATATTCTCAAAGTTAAATTCGTTACGAAAATCATATCTTTTATAGGAGGTGGGTCGATTCTTGTTACGTTCTACTGGGTATTTGGATGCTAACAGACAGTATGCAAAGCAATATTTATCAGTATTACGAATGTTAATAACAGCTCTCTTCGATTTTATAAAGTCGGGTAATTCAGTATACATCCCTGCATTCAATGAATCGTATTGTGTCACATATATTGTTAATTTCTCAATACTGTAAAAAGCTTTTGAACTGGTACGCGATTCAAAATTATCCATATGATCTAGTATAGGTTGTACAATCTTCTCTTCATACCATATAGATTTATCTGTAGATTGCAATATCACCTCAAGTTTACTGTTAAAGTTAAATGTATGAATATTATCGCTCTCTTGTGATATTATGACATATTGACAGGATAAACAGGATCCTATCTTAAGACCTGATTTATACATGTTTAAGCCCTTATCAATTTCATTCAAAATTAAAGGTTTGCATTCTGCTAAGAATATAACGGGGTCAAGTATATTAACACAGTTGTGAATTTCGTAGGTGGTTAATCGTTTTTTGAAAGCAGACTCACTGTGAATACATCGTAATCGTTCAGCCTGGGTCACGTTCGAACAGGTTTCATCTTGCTGAATCGAGGGTTGTCCAGTGGCAGTATCGGAGCATCTTGTCGTCGTTTCTGAAAAAAGCAATTACAACATTCGATTAACTTTACATACGGGAACATTGATTTACATGTATGTAAGGTGGTAACAGAAATAACATACATGTTAATAAATTTTACATGTATGAATCTCAATTTTACGTAAACTCTATACTTTACGTAGAACGTAACATGCATGTAACTTTTACATATGAAAATAGTTACATAATGATTATGTATTTTACAATTATTGCTATCATCACGTAACTACAATATTCAGATAGTATGTAACTGTTTTACGTAATGCTCTCTCCCTTACATAAATGATAAAAACACACAACGTAAACCATATAGATGTAAAATACCGTAACTGAACTACGATATTCACATGTACGTTTTACACATATAAATTAACGTTCTTTTTTCACCTACAACGTTACTTTTACGTGTAACAAACAAACGTAACTAACATGCATGTGAAATAACGTAACTGAACTACGATATTCACATGTACGTAATTATTACACATGAAAATTAACCCTACAACGTTCACTCTCAATTACTAATACTACATGACGTGCGATAATTAACACTTTAAGTTCTAATACAACATGTACGTACATGCAAGTAACTACATTCAATTACTAATACTACATGACGTGCGATAATTAACACTTTAAGTTCTAATACAACATGTACGATTTCACATTTACATGCAAGTAACTACATTATCACTTTTTTTTTATGAAATTTTATTCAATAATTGTACTCACCTTTTGACGACATTACGGGCTGCTTAAAAAAGACAATTTATGTCGTTTGAAACCACTTTCTAGTGTTTCCTCGCCAAGGTATTGGAGTATGCAGTCACCACGATTTAGTAGATCTTTCTGCGCTGCGGTCATATGTTTGAATCTCTCCGGGAGGAAGACTTGGAAATCTGATGTTTCGACGACGACCCGTTCACCATATCTGGTCTTCACGGTTTTGACGGATCGAATGATGTGTTGAACGGACTGATCTAATTCACGTAGTTTCTTTGTGGGAAGATGTGTTCCACCTTCAGCTAGTTGATTTAGCTGTAGCATCTCATGATCTGAAACATACATATAAGCACACACGAATCAGTATTACTTCAACATTCTTCGTAAACAGAGATAAAAAATGACTTACAATATACAACTTTTCTATCTTACCTGTAGGATCCATATTTCCAGAGAATCGACTGCCTCCTCACTCATCCGTGCCGCGGTATTTATTAACAGATGCTCCGCCCCCCCTCCGTCCGGGAGAGGTGTTACTGTCTACATATTACGCTATGTGTTTAAAGTAGTTGTGACTACGTTATAAGTTCGAAGGTAATACTAGTAACTTTATTATCATAGTTTAAACTTTATATAGATTCATCATTTTTTACACCCCCTCCAACCGTATCTCTCCTTCCCAAACACCATGTTGCGTGCGCACACTAACTGTGATTCGTTCCCTACATCTTGGAGGGGGGGATATAATTACACATTTCTTTACACACACATACTTGTACAAAATATATTTTTCTGAACATTTGATTTTTTTACATTTGGTATACTAACACATTCATAGTATTGTTTCATCATTCATACAAATATATAGATTCATTCGTTTAATTTTAAAATATATTCTTTTTTTTCTAACGTTATTTGACAAAGTTAGACTTCGCTACAGCAATAAGAATGTTTTGACCACCCCTGTCACCAGTCTGGAGAGATTAACTCTTTTTTTCTCTGACCCACATACCAAAAGGGATGACGTTCAGTGGAGTATTCGTAATACTGAGGGGAGATTTTCTAGACAATTTTTTATATGGAGGGTGATATCTTACCATGGATAGTTAGGATATCTACACTATAGATCCCTAGTTGCGTATATATATTATCATATTGATTGATCAGTTTTGTATTACTCATATATACTTAAAGATGAGATACTTTTCTCTCGTTATCTTAATCATTTTTAAATAGATGGTTAGTGCTTTTATTTTATTTTCGATGTCATGTTCCACTTTTATCATGCTTAGAGGGAATATTCTTTTTAAGTTATCGTGCTTAGAGGGTGCGTTCCTTTATCATGAAACCCCTTTCAAACAGCTTTACATTTGCATTCTTATACTTTTCTCTCAATATTTTTTTATCATTCTTAAAGAGATGGGTAGTGCTTTTATTTTTATTTGCATTTGCTATGTACCACTTTTATCATGCTTAGAGGGGACATTTCTTTGTCATGCGACCCTCTCACATAGATTTACATTTCCATTCTTATACTTCATCAATGTGGAATAGATTTATATTTTCTCGTACCTCGATGTGGGAATGGAATTTAACCTTTTCTTAACCTTTACATCGCTCTTGGATACAATAGCTCAAGGAGAGATTCTGCATAGGGAACACCCCTTACCAGAATGTCTTATTACATTTATTTTCATAAATCTCTCCCAGTAAACATACCTAATCATTCTCTCGATATTCTTTTATCTAAAGAATAACGATACTACATCATATATCATACACTAAACGTAATAGATATCAAACCCTACACTCGATATTCATACATGAGAGTTCAAGCACAGACATCGAAGCACTGAACGTAATAGATATCAAACCCTAGACTCGATATTCATACATGAGAGTTCAAGCACAGTCATCGAAGAATTACTATCAATACATTTAATTCAAACATCCCCGGAACCCCCGTTACCCACCCCGCCCCATCACAATATCGAACCCTAGACTTCGATATTCATACATGAGAGTTCAAGCACACACACATCGAAAAGAATTCACATATAATTCAAACATCCCCGGAACCCCCCCCCCCCCGTTACCCATCCCACCCATCACACATTACACATCACACACACACACACACACACACACAATCATCATCATCATCATCATCCCAACCCTCAAAAACATCTCACTGCACAGGGGAGAACGGCACTACGCCAACACTCCCCTTCTTTTACAACTCGATTTTCATATAGGAGAGTTCTAAATCAATGAGCATTCTACATCACTCATATATTAACACAGAGGAGAGTTCAACATCTTATCTACACTGTGCTGATTCTCTCAATTCTATACTACTGTTGTATATTGTTAGTTTCATGGGTGGTACAAATTCTAAGCGTTTATGAGTATGTATTTACACATACAAGTACACTTTGAGTACAGTATACATTACATATATAAATCTCTACTGATGAACGCAGTAGGGGATTTGAACGCAGAACTTCTATGCTAGAAACCTGCCACCACGTACACAATACACATTTTTGGGAATATACCTGGTGAGTAAAAAGTATGGACCTGTAACACCTGTTGCAACCTTAGGAAGTGACATTTTTTAGAAAATGTGTAACATACCAACATGCCCTTAAAGGGAGTGAGTTTTTATTTAATGGTAAAATGTCTTTAATCTGCATTCCTGAAGTCTAACAACGTACAAACATACCTTTTAAAACCCAATTTAAGTGTATATTTCTTTGCCCAGTACACATACAGTAAGAATTGGGCAAGAAAAGCAGCTGATCAGGCGAATAGTTTTGCTGGAAACATTACCTTATTTTACTAGAGCTGATCAACAAAGAGGTTATTACTGCAATTCAATGTTTACATGATATTTTTCAAAGCAGTTCCCTCCAACTTCAAGGCACATTTTATAGCGCCTCTGTCAGTTCTTTAACACGTGCTGCAGGTCATTCTTTGTCAGGTATTTGAGAATCGCCTCACTTTTCTTGAACACTGCTTCAGAGTTCTCAAATCGAATACCCCTAAGCTTCGATTATCACCGGTGATGAGTCGTGGCTGCATCATTATGATCCTGAAGGAAAACAAGCCAGCACAGTGTGGAAATCGCCAGGTTCTCCAACACCAGAAAAGGCAAAAGTTGTTCCACTGCAGGGAAAGTGATGATCACATTTTTTGACTGTAATGGAATGATTTACCAGTATGTAGTTTCTCCTCACACGACTGTTACAGCAGCATACTACACGTCAGTATTGGCTACACTGAGGAAGCACATTGCAAAGAAACGACCAGAGCTTTCTCGGACTGGGTGGCGACTTCATCATGACAATACACGGCCTCACGTCGCAAATCAAGTCATGCTCGATTAAAAATTACCTGTGTACCACATCCACCTTATAGCCCCGATCTTGTACCCTGTGACTTTTTTATTCCCATCACTAAAGGCAAAACTTAGGGATATTCGATTTGAGAACTCTGAAGCAGTGCACAAGAAAAGTGAGGCGATTCTCAAGGACCTGACAAAGAATGGTCTGCAGCACGTGTTCAAGGACTGACAGAGACGCTATAAAAAGTGAATTGAAGTATGAGGGGACTGCTTTAAAAAAGATAATGTAAACATTGAATTGCAATACTAAACACCTTTGGAAAAAAAATCAGTCTCAGTCTTTGTTGATCAGCCCTTGTAAAAACAGACTTTAGAATTGTTTGGCAGAAAACGAAGGCCATTTTGAGCACTTTTGAAGTGAATTCATTATGTGATACAACACAGCACCACCAGTTTTGTTATGAATGTGTTTTCTTGATTTAAATTTCATGTACTGTAATACGTCCTAAATACATTTAAATTACAGTTCAAGAAAGCATCTACCTCTATGTTCCGAAACCTGAGGGGGAAAAATAGTTGCCATTAATTAAAAAGTCACGCCCTTTACATACTCATAGTAATATGAAAACATGTTGATATCTTACAGCTGTTGTAAAAATATCACTTCACAAAACTATAAAAACAAAGTTACAAGCATTGTTACATACTTTTTAGTCATCCTGTATATATCAAAGCAGCTGTAGTCTTCTGATTCATGGGGGTGTGGGATATTATTATTATTATTATTATTATTATTATTATTATTATTATTATTATTATTATTATTATTATTATTATTATTATTATTATTATTATTATTACTACTACTACTATCTCCGTCTTTACAAGCACTAGGCCCTTAAGATCTGTCACGAGGCTACTTGAACTGTCCCATCCATCTTCTTGGTGATCGTCTCTCTATATATTATGTAAAAATACTTTACTCTGTCAATAATATTGCTGTATTTCCTCTGCCACATACTATTCCCCCTTATATCACCATTTGCTAGTCATTGTGCTCCTATTAGACACAATACTGATCTTAAAATGTAATATTTGCTGCCTCCAGCCCTGATTTTTCCTTTCTCATATTCCTTCCATAATTTATTTTTTATTCATCCCCATTTCTGGCCTCCCATATGTAGTCTGTGCATCCGACATAGAGAAAATAAATTACTTGCAAGGCTAAAAGTGATACGAACCGAATGAATTATTATATTATTAAAATAATTATTATACTGTAATGTATTTCGGAATATTACATTAATATTCGTATTACCAGCATTATAACATTAATAATAAGAAAGTATCATTCGGCTAGATGAATGTAACTAAATGGTCTTTCTTAAAACATTTTTAAAGCTTATATTTGTGTAGAACTTAATATAAGTCAATGAAAGCCTAAGATATACATATGAAATATTTACTGTTCAAAGAGAAACAAACCCACTTTACACTTTATTTACTTTATCAGTGAATATAATTCACATGGTCCATGAACACTTCGTTGCATTACTATGTTGTTGGGTAGAGCTATTGAAGGAGAGAAGCAACCTCCATAATGTTCGATTCTACTCAGGAAGTCTGCAAACCAGCAGAGTAATACCCATTATTATCAGGTATTCCAGGAAGAACACCGCTGTAGTTCACTGGAGTAGCCGCTGTGGTAGACACTGCAGGCATCATCTACTTCACACCGACAATGGGGTCGCGCGTCTATGTTGCCAAATCATGGCGTTGACGAAATGCTAAGCTTATGTCTTCCAGTCTGAGAGAATATGTGAAACTTTAAATAAAATAACTAAAAGAATGCATCCTAATAATCTTTGCTGTTGCATTTATTTAAATCATTGTATTTTAATGTACGTATCTTATTTTGTTACTTTCTTTACTATCATTTAAGGTATAGGGAGTATTGTATTTAACCCAAAACATTCGACAACGTAGCTTTACCTAAAATACCTGTTTGGAGACTCACTACCTATATAAAAAATGGGAACAGGTTGAGTTTCTCTCTGTGCTCCTGCGAACAGATAGTTCAGCGTCTTCCAATGATGCAGCACAAAGATTTTCAAAAATGTTCTTCGGCGCAAATTTTGCACTTTACCTTATTGATTTTGTAATATTATGAAATTATGATTTTTTGTTCTTGTAATTTACGTCCTCAAACGTTAAGTCATATCGGACGATGAATGACATTGGTGAAACGATGCTCAAATGAATTCGGCGTAGCTTAGAGCTACCTGACATTCGTCTTCAAGGATAAGGTAAAACCCGGGAAAAACCCTATCCAGGCAACTCACCCTGACCGAGATTCGAATTTGGGACCTCTTGAACGTGAGGCAGACACGCTACCATCTACACTACTGAAGCGGGCATAAATTATGATTAAATTATCACATGTTTAAGTTATTTTCATAACAAATAAAACGTATATCTCCAATTTTAAAGAAAATATCCTCAGAAGTCCTCCGTATTCTGAATGACTTTTGTGTAACTGGTAAACCACAAGAAATAGACAAAATATTGCTACACAAAAATGTAGCTCTCATTAAAGCACAGTATTTATGTGAGATGCATTTATTGTAGTATTAAAGATTTCCGAGATATTCGAAATAATTGAACTTACTAATTAAATTCTCCAATTTTTATTAAAATATACATAGTATAAGTTTTGTGTCCCAAAATACTCTGGTTTTAATTTTGAAATGATAATTTTGTAAAATATGAAGTCTGTTTTCTTTATTTTGGCCAAGCAAACAGAACGGAATTTCAAAGACATCCCATAACCACCAAATTATTTAGTTTATTGTATTCTTATATATCCAATAAAATATTGAAAACACAGGATGTAACAGAATAATTACTGATAATTTTTTCGTGTGATAGAGAAAATAATATTAAATCATTTGCTTAATAAATTATGTCCGAAATTATTTCCTGTTTTCAGTGAGAATAGAACAAGGCAAATGACTTGAAGAATTACTTTATTTAGTTTCTATGATTATAGTGTAATTTTCTTATATAATCCATGTATTACGAAAAAACTATTGACCCACAAGAGGGACGTTCAAAATTACTGCTGTAGTCTTTCGAAATAATTGTGGTTGGTTACGTAGTCCCCCCCCCACAAAAAATCAATTAACTAATTGTTTTATTTTGTCGACAAGGCTTTCATAAATTTTAATATGACCCCAAACAGAAGAATCATCTGCAGTTATACCTGGAGAACGTGCTGGCCAAACAACTGGGTCTTCTCTTCCTATCCATCCTTTCAGAACATGAACATTTTTCAGAATCCATTTTCTTTATCTGGAATTGGTCACTATTTCGAAGACCTTGTTTAAGTCTTGGAAATGTTGTAGAGCAAGGAATACGATGCCGAGAATCTTGGCCCTTGTAAATTCGCTTTGAAAAATTGGCGTTTTCGTACGCCTTTTGCTTGTCGTAAATTCAACATTTGCATATATCTGCATGTTAATATCTAAAATTAAACAAATAGATATCGCAGAAGATTTCTGTGTCATACAATAACAAACCAATTGTTTATTTTTCCATAGCAAGCAGAATAGCTGCAACACGATTGCAGTTTCAGTAGGACTAATGAGCTCTTAGAATCTGTTTGGTGGGGTCAGTTGGCCAGGCGCTGACTTACTGATCTCAAGGTAGCAAGTTCAAACCCGGTCCATAGCGATGGTTTTTAAATGTGCTTAAAAGCGACTTATTGGCGTGTAGAATAAGATCTACGGGCGTAAATTTCAGCACATCAATGGCGCTAATATGATCCTGGCAATTAACAACGTTGTTAATAAACAACATACGAGGGATGTTCAATAAAGAATAGTTAGCTTAATGTGAAACAAACACGCCGTAGTAGTTTCATTGTTGGTACTTCTGGTTCCCGCCTGTGAGAACCAGGCAAGTTCGGACATGTTCAGTATCGCCTACCACTACAATGGAAGTAACACGCGAGGAACAATATGCGGCTTTGAAATTCTGTTATCGTCTCAATAAATCTTCAGTTGAGGCCTATACAATGTTACAGGAGGCCTATGGAGAGTCTGTTCTTCCCTACAGCACAGCTCGAAGATGGTTTAAAATGTTTAATGAGCGGAGACAATCAGTTTCTAAAGAAGGTGGACCCGGTGCTCCAGTTACTGCTCTTACGGAAGAAAACATCAACACTGCTGCTGCCATTGTGAGAGAGGATCGACGAATTACCTTAAGATCACTGTCTGAAATACTGAACATTTCATTCGGTGCTACCCACACGTTGACGACATAACCCACATGAGACGTGTTTGTGCGCGATGGGTTCCAAGACTGTTGATTTCCGAACAAAAGGACATTCACATGCAGGTCTGCATGCAGTTAAAGTTGATGTTAGGAAGATCTGGAGTTTCTTTCAAACGTAAACACTGCTGATGAAACTTGGCTATGTCATTTTGATCCTGAGAGCAAACAGCAATACTCAGTGTGGAAATCTCCTTCATCACCAACCCCCCAAAAAGCAAAAATGGTTGCTTCTGCTGGGAAAGTTATTGTCATCACATTCTTTTATATTCATGGAATGGTTTATCAGCATGTTTTATCTGCACACACATCAGTAATGAAACAATTCTATAGGGATGTCCTGAAAACATTGTAGGTTCATATCAGGCGCAAAAGACCGCATTTCTATGAAGCAGGCTGGATGCTGCACCACGATAATGCGCGGCCGCATATTGCCAATGTTGCTGCTGAATGTCTTGCAAAACTCAACGTAAAGTGCATCCCTCACCCTCCCTATAGTCCGGACTTAGCCTCAGGTAACTATTTTCTATTCCCTAACTTGAAGAAACGCCTTCGTGGGCGCATTATCCATCATCAGAAGCAGTGGTGAAGGCTGCGGAGGCAATTTTGAAGGATCTCTCAAATCATCATGTCTTTGAAGACTGGCAAAAACGCTGGGACAAGTGCATCGCATTCAGGGGAGACTATTTTGAGAAGAAACATCAAAATTATGAGGATGAGTAAAGGTACGTTGTCAAAAAAAAAAAAAAAAAAGTGATCATTCTTTATTAAACAGCCGTCGTACTTATTTAATAACGCTTATTAGCATTCTATATTGCAGACGAAGCGTTTGCTGTTAGATTCTGTAGATGTGTTAGCAAGAAATAGTGAGTAGAGAGTGATGCGAATGCCACAATCAGATATTTTAGTTTAGGCAAGTGGGCTTTATGGTGGATCACGTCTCTTTTTTAGCAGATTTGAATGGAAATGGTGACGCAGTAGCGTCCCCTATGCTTCCTTTACACAAGATATTTTTTATTATTGAATGCGATGTGTTGATGGATGCGTGATGAAGTGTGTCACGTGAGCATTGTATGCCATCTCATCTGCCACACAATAAACTGTTAATGGATTTTTTTTGGGGGGGGGGGCTCAGAAGTGGTGTGAAAATCATTGGTTTAATAAAATGTCCGCCGTACGAGGACGCTAGCTCGAGTTATAACCCAGTTACAGCCGCTATAAAATAAAATTTTACACTCCGACTGCGTCCACTGCGTGTCGAGCTTTTGTTAGAGTCGAAAACAACTGTGCCATGATCGATCCGAGAGAACTCGACTCAACCTTCAGGTTTTCATTGAGGTTAATGAATGTTTGTTGCTATGGTAATTATTTGAAGGTCGAAATTCGAGAAGTACGAATGAATTGCCTAAGAAACATTAAAATTTTGTGTGTTGCACAATATAACTTTCTCTACACATTGTTGTGCAAACTACTGTTACAAACGCTTATTTGTATATCTACCTTATATCAATCGATAAAAATATTTGCGGAAGTAAACTAGCGTGATAGTCATATATTTCAATGGTTGGCTATTATTAAATGACGTTGAAATTCCATGGCCAAGCTTGGGAAAGAACCTTCCCATTTAATAAAAACATCAGTATTTTTAAAGCAAATATTTTAAATATATCACAATTTAGTGCAGATGTTTAAAGGAATTCTTGAGAAAGTGAAAGACCATAAAAATATTCCGTGTGTTTAAAAAGCCTTTCGTTTTTTAATTATATCGCACACACAGTAAGAGAAATGCGTAGCTATATTTTTTTACAATTTTTTTTTTATTCAGGAATTTCAGATTGCACATTTCCAGAAATCTTAACAGCCCTTAAGGAGGAATGCAAAAATAATTATTTTAACTCTAAAAACAAATTAGCATAAAAAGTTGTGATGTGTGTTTTTGGTGCAATTCAAAGGTGAAAATTCAATTAGACAACAAGCTTGATATTTGAGTTTAGGGTCTTCCGAGAACACAACAGTTTTCAAGGTCATTCTCCACCTCAAACTGCCAAGAGAACGAAAATCCAGTGCTAGGATGTTCGTATCGGTCGCCGTTCCCTATGCAGGTTGCGACCGACCCTCTCCCGGCATCCGAACAAGTCATAGATATGGAACACACAGAGGAGAGGCAATGAACCCGGTAGCCCAGAGAGAAAAAAAAAATGACTCATGACACATTCTTAAATGCACACCTACTTAGATCATTATGTACAAAATAAAATTTCTTATATAGTATATACCGGTTTGTCTCTAAGTGATCACATTATTTAAATAGGCATATTGTGGCAACACCCAAGCAATTATAACGCGGATTGTAACATTTCCTGATCAAATGTAAAATAATATCCAAGTAATAAAATTAATTTCTTAAACATCTGAGGACTCTTACTGAACAAAATGCCAAATTTTACTACTTATTTACTCATCTGCGGCCGTATTACTAAAACCATAATGTACCTCTGAAGCCTTTCAAATGAAAAACTCCTATGTCCCGTAAAACAAGATTTAGTTTATTGATAATCTGTTGAAAGCTAATTTATTTTCTCGATCTGGCTTCTCTTTTTTCCTTGTTTGCTGAAGTATCCCACTGAAATTTAGATGTAAATAATTAAGTAAATAAGGACATGAATGAGCACAGTTCTAGAAAACATACAATGGTTGTACAGCAAATTTAGTTGCTCATCTTTGAACCACAACGAAGATGTCTTCCTTTCTACCAACGTGCTCTGTGTCATGCAGTTACACCTGTTTTACAGTAATGAGTTGCATTCTACGAAAAATGTGTAGTGTTTAACGCCCGCTTTTACTCCATACGGCACCGCAGGCGATGACAATGATGATACATGAGATGAAGATGGAGCACTGGTGGAATGAGATGGCGGGGGAAACTGGAGATCCCGGAGAAAACCCGCCCCAGCACCATGTTGTCCACCACAAATCTCACTTTGCGGTCGCCTGGGATCGAACCCGGGCCATCTTGGTGAGAGCCAAGCGGTCTAACCACTGAGCCACGGCGCGGCCTGAATTCTACGATGAACCTTGCCCTTGCTAGTAGCGCTGCGTTGTATAGCCATGCCTGGCCGCTCTTACACTGCTCAAGGAAATCGATACGAACTTCCTAGCTCTGTGTCATGTAGTTACACCTGTTTTGTAGTAATGAGTTGCATTCTACGATAAACCTTGCCCTTGCTAGTAGCACTGCGTTGTATAGCCATGCCTGGCCGCTCTTACACTGCTCAAGGAAATCGATACGAACTTCCTAGCTCTGTGTCATGTAGTTACACCTGTTTTGTAGTAATGAGTTGCATTCTACGATAAACCTTGCCCTTGCTAGTAGCACTGCGTTGTATAGCCATGCCTGGCCGCTCTTACACTGCTCAAGGAAATCGGTACGAACTTCCTAGCTCTGTGTCATGTGTGTGTGTGTGTGTGTGTGTGTGTGTGTGTGTGTGTGTGTGTGTGTGTGTGTGTGTAGTGTTTAACGCGCGCTTTTACTACATACGGCACCGCAGGCGGTGACACTGATGATACATGAGATGAAGGTGGAGCACCGGTGGAATGAGATGGCGGGGGAAACTGGAGGTCCCGGAGAAAACCCGCCCCAGCGCCGTGTTGTCCACCACAAATCTCACTTTGCGGTCGCCTAGGATCGAATCCGGGCCGCCTTGGTGAGAGCCAAGTGGTCTAACCACTGAGCCACAGCGCGGCTTCTGTGTCATGTAGTTATACCTGTTCTGCAGTAATGAGTTGTATTCTACGATGAACCTTGCCCTTGCTAGTAGCGCTGCGTTGTGTAGCCATGCCTGGCCGCTCTTACACTGCTCAAGGAAATCGGTACGATTTTCCTAGCTCTGTGTCATGCAGTTACACCTGTTTTGTAGTAATGAGTTGCATTCTACGATGAACCTTGCCCTGGCTAGTAGCGCTGCGTTCTATAGCCATGCCTGACCGCTCTTACACTGCTCAAGGAAATCGGCACGAACTTCCTAGCTCTGTGTCATGCAGTTACACCTGTTTTGCAGTAATGAGTTACATTCTACGATAAACCTTGCCCTTGCTAGTAGCGCTGCGTTGTATAGCCATGCCTGGCCGCTCTTACACTGCTCAAGGAAATCGGTACGAACTTCCTAGCTCTGTGTCATGCAGTTACACCTGTTTTGCAGTAATGAGTTACATTCTACGATGAACCTTGCCCTTGCTAGTAGCGCTGCGTTGTATAGCCATGCCTGACCGCTCTTACACTGCTCAAGGAAATCGGCACGAACTTCCTAGCTCTGTGTCATGCAGTTACACCTGTTTTGCAGTAATGAGTTACATTCTACGATGAACCTTGCCCTTGCTAGTAGCGCTGCGTTGTATAGCCATGCCTGACCGCTCTTACACTGCTCAAGGAAATCGGTACGAACTTCCTAGCTCTGTGTCATGCAATTACACCTGTTTTGCAGTAATGAGTTACATTCTACGATGAACCTTGCCCTTGCTAGTAGCGCTGCGTTGTATAGCCATGCCTGGCCGCTCTTACACTGCTCAAGGAAATCGGCACGAACTTCCTAGCTCTGTGTCATGCAGTTACACCTGTTTTGCAGTAATGAGTTACATTCTACGATGAACCTTGCCCTTGCTAGTAGCGCTGCGTTGTACAGCCATGCCTGGCCGCTCTTACACTGCTCAAGGAAATCGGTACGAACTTCCTAGCTCTGGTAATTACACAGTGGTATACTTTGATAATATCTGTCACTGCAGCTGACTGTGTTGCCCTTGTACCTAAAATAAAATGTGAATTAGCTGTTTCTCCTAATGTTTATCTCAATTGGTACGATGGAGATAGAAGGAGTAATGTTTTATAGGAATAGGTTGTACAAGAGTGAGTATAGAAAATCATGGAGTGATACGTTCTGGAATTGTCTTTCCAGGTGCCTCAGATATTTAAAAGAGAGCATTAAGTTAGTAAAAATCTATAATATAATAATAAAAAATTTATTAAACCATTAAGATATTTTAACAGTATCAGTGGTGTCACCGTATGACATTGTTGGGGCTGCCATCCAGAGTTGGGCGCATGGGCAGGAGAGCTGGACGCTTGCCAAGAGAAAGAATGAGACAGAGAGAGGCTCTAGAATTTTCTGTCTTTCTCTTGCCGCCGCGAATATTATGGAAAGGTCTGCGGCTTTCTAGAAACAATGGCCGGGATCTGAACCACGAATCTCCTGGTTTCCGTCGAGTAGCTCTTACCCATTGAGCTACCATGTAGTTACCGTTGAACTTAAAGTAGTATAATAACGTTGACACTTACAAAAAGCTCCTGTACAGCTGCTACTCTGAATAATCGACCATTCCACAAAAACAAGGTATGCCTTGATCGACAACATACTTGGATAAAATTATAAAGACTAATTGTAAACGTAAATTACAACTATCTGTGACAATCAGACTTACAGTCTATAAAACTGTCCTTGAAACCAGCATGGACATGTGGAATTCAACAAACAACTCACACATCGACATAGTAGATCATTATCAGTTCAAAACTCTCCAAACCTTTGTTTACATCCCTGGTACATCGATAATAAATACATATGACATAATTTATAGCTTCCAAAGTCAGTCTTTCCTACCAAAAACATCTCAGAAGATATACCAATATACTGGTGATAATCTGTCAGGCAATAGTAGCAATAGAACGAGGTCTACAGAGGAAGTAGCTTTTGGAACTGTCTTACAGACTTTGAAAAAAGGAAATGCATATTAGCAAACAATGAGCTTGCTGTGACATTATTGTTACTTAATGTTCAATTATTACTGAATAGATAGTGATATCGCAGGTATGTTAAAATAAGAAACATTTGAAAGTAGTAAATGACCGCGCCATGGCTGAGTGGTTAGACTGCTTGGATCTCACCTAGGTGGCCCGGGTTCGATCCTAGGCGACCGCAAAGTGAGATTTGTAGTGGACAACATGGCGCTGAGGTGGGTTTCCTCCGGGTCTTCCGGTTTCCCCCACCATCATTCCACCAACTGCTCCATCCTTCATTCATCTCAGGCGTTGAGCCGACCCCTCATCCCTGATTTCATCACAGGTTAGATGCTTCGGCTCCCTCGCTCTGAGGGAACCCAAGCGCCTCCTAAAGTCAACATTGACGAGAAAGGGAGGAGAAAGTAGTAAATGAATGAAATAATGCTAATAAGGCCAAGTTACAAGATACCGTACCGATATGGAAGTGAACAACGTTACCTACCTAAGGATTCTGTGTTCTGTATCCTATGTTTCCCGTAAACATAAAGGTACAAGGTGTTGCCAGATCTCAAAGGAGTAATATTTGATACCGGTAGCAGCAATGAAACTTTATATCCATTATTATCGTAAAGTACACTCAGAAGAATAATCTATTATAAGAATAGTTCAAGGAATAGCGAATAAACAAAGTCATTAGGTGCAACGCTGATTCATTAGACACATGTTGATGGATACGTACTTCGAGGTGACGTTGCAACGAAATGTACAATATAATACTTTCATAATAATATATCTCAACAAAGAGTATGATGTTCTCCGTGGTTAAGGGGCAACATACTAGTCTCTACTTACAGAAGACGCGGGTTGGAACCCAGCAGAAAACGATGATATTTTTTGGGGCATGACAACCTCTGCAAAGGAAGTAAAGTTGCTGTTCCCGTGTCGTAAATTTACGGTTAAGAGACCTTTAAGACTTTCCCACTCAACATAGAGTGGGACACCGAGAGCAAGCAATTATAGGACGTCTGTAAATAAATAAAAGGATTACCTATTACTAGTAATGAATACATAGGTGGTCAGAAAACTTTCCGACCTAATAGAGATACAAGACATGTATTTTAGATTTCTTTTTCCTACATAGTCTCTTTGTAACTCTACACACTTCTCCCAGCGGTGCTCCCATCTCTGTAACTCGTCCAAATAGCACTCGGTGTTTTTCTCTGCAAAATAATTGTTCACGAAGCGGATTGCCTCTTCATTTGACGAAAATCTCTGTCCTCCAAGCGCAATTTTCAGATGAGGGAACAAAAATAAGTCGCTTGGGGCTATATCTAGTGACAGGCGGATGGTCAAACAGTTCAAACCGTAATTCGTGGATTTTCGCCATTGCAACCGCTGAGGTGTGAGACGGTGCGTTGTCTTGGTGAAACAGGATTTTATTTTTCTGCAAATGTGGCCGTTTTTCCGAAAGTTCTGCCTTCAGCTCGTCAAGTAATGATGAGTAGTATGCTCCTGTAATGGTTTTCGTTTTTGAAGATAATCGATTAAAATAAATCCATGACTATCCCCCCCCCCCCAAAAAAAAACAGTCGCCATCACTTTCCCAGACGAAAAAAAACAGTTTTTGCGTTTTTTGTAGCCGGTTGCCACTTTGCAGTCCACTGTTTGGACTGTATTTTTGTTTCGGGCATATAATGGTGTATCCAAGTTTCATCTACAGTAATTATTCGGTGCCAAAACTGGGATTTATTGCGCCTAAACTGCGCCAATAGAGCGTTGGAAATGCTCATTCGAACACGTCTTTGGTCTAACGTGAGCAAACGCGGCACTGTTAATAGCTTCATATTTTACGCATTTCTGTATTATCTCACGTCTGATTTGTTTGTTGTATTTTGGTCAAGATGTAATGGCCGAGAGTGATTTAGTACGTCAGCTTCATTCACAACTCCGTTAATAGTGCACGAGTACCTATACTCCGTTGTTTTGTTGTCTTTATTTACACACATCTATGGAATGTTGTGTTAAGAAACCGCAGTCAACCAAGAACAATATTCCAGCGACTCTTTGGGGACACGTGCAAAACAATAAGGTAATGTCTGAATACTGCTCATTGCTTACCTATTTAGCATATAGCTAAATATGACAGCTGTCAGTAATGTAACACTTAAAAGTTTTAAAGTATCGAATAAGTGTTGAAAGTTTATATCAAAGTGTGAGAGATATTTCGATACCAGTTAATGTGGAGAATGTAGATGTATCGACGAAATCGAGGTTCCATTCCCACAACTAACTATTATTAAACTACTTATTCTCTCTGAGTTTGTACATGGCAGAGACAGGCTCCGACGAAATAAATAAAAGAAAGAAAGAAAAATATAA
The DNA here is from genome assembly GCA_030765055.1 of Mantis religiosa. Lineage (NCBI taxonomy): Eukaryota > Metazoa > Arthropoda > Insecta > Mantodea > Mantidae > Mantis > Mantis religiosa. Next base: position 190,042,555 of record CM060949.1, on the reverse strand, counting down.
TAATCAGAAAAATACCCTTACAAGCAACCAATAAACATCCAACAAATTTAGGGTAATCAGTTGTAGAATTTGAAACTTGCATATCTATACTAAAAGTGACGTTGTTAGAAGTTGTAAACAGAAGAAAATAAGATTATATATGTATATACAGAAACAGAATTACTACTAAAAATAATTGAGTTTTGGGAATTACATGTGCTGGATTTTCATTCTATCGGCCATCAAGATATTGATGCAGTAACAGCAGTAATTCATATCAACTATTATGGAGAATAAATGCATCCGAAAATATTGTCATATTCTCAGTTTATAATCTATTGCTTATGCAATGATTTCATTTTTTAAAGAACACCACTAAATATTTCAGCAACTTCCAATTGAATTTGATAAGTACTTGTATATTTTAGAATTGCTGGAGATGAAACTGCTGACTTCCTCGCAGAAAGATATCCTTACGACAAACTTACATTTTGCATCATCAAAAGACTAATTAAAAAAAAATATCAAGTCTACAAAAGGAATAAATAATAATGAAACATAGAATACTGAAATACAGAAATTAGAAATTACCCAGATATTCCTTGTAAAGAAGCGGTAGCAACATTTAGAATGGCTATATTGCCTAGGAGATGTATATTACGAATATATACTGGTCCAAATATCGGTTGATAGGTGGTAAGCCTTTGATACGAAGATCGCGGGTTCTGACCCGGGTCACACTAATAGCGTTTGGTGCCCTTAAAGCAAAAACCCATGACATAGATTTAATAGCATGTAAAAGAACTGCAGAACGAAACTTCGAGACACGGCAGGAGGCGCTGATATGTTCCTGGCAGTTGACGTCTATGTCGGTATCAAAAAACAAAAAGATAATTTGCTCAATTTCTTCTCGGGAAGCAAGCCAGGTGAAAAGACGATTAGAAATCGACTTTTCCGGAGTGTACACCTCTCCCATCATGAGGCTATTTATAAAATGTTATAACCATAAATGAAACTCTGGATATAACACAAATCTAAACAAAGACAAAACACTATCAAAATTCGCATTACTGAACAGAAGACTGTTTTAAATAAATTAAATGCCACATCAGGAGATGGCGTGAGCATAGAAAATTAAATGGATAAAACAAACCTAACTACTTAACTTGATTATCAAGCTGTATTGATCTTTGCTGCTTAAATCGACGGATTTCCATTTTTAAGGCCGGTATCCAAGAGGAGCTGAACTGAAATCCAGCATCACGATTAGGCGTGATCCTCTCAGAGGAAATGGCCAAAGCCTCCTTAATTCTCCACTCACAGTAACTGTTGCACACTACCAAGAAGGTTGTTGACTCTATGGTCGTTATCAAAGCAATGCTCTGCCAGCCCAGACTTAACGACCATTGAGCCAATTTTCGGGAGACGACCATCTTGGCAATATGCAACAGTTACTGGGAGCGGAGAATTAAGGAAGCTTTGGCCATTTCCTCTGAAAGCAGCATGCTTAATCGTGATGCTGGATTTCAGTTCAGCTCCTCTTGGAAACCGGCCTTAAAATGGAAATCCGTCGATTTAAGAAGCAAAGATCAAACAACTTGACAATCAAGTTAAGTAGTTACGGTTCTTTCACCCAATTAATTTTCTATACTCACGCCATCTCCTGATCTGGCATTTAATTTACTGAAAAGTCTTTTGTTCAGTAATGCGAATTTTGATAGTGTTTTGTTTTTGTTTATATATTATATCGCCCGCCTCGGTAGTGTACCTATAGATGGTAGCATGTCTGCCTCACCTTAAAGAGGTCCCGAGTTCGAATCTCGGCCAGGGTGAGTTACCTGGATAAGGTTTTTCCGGTTTTTTTTTCTTAACCTGAAAGACGAATGTTGGGTAACTCTAAAGCTCTATGCACCCCGGGTTCATTTGAGCATCATTTCACCCATTCCATTCATCGTCCGATATGACAACGTTGGAGGATGTAAAATTACCACAAAAAATTGTTTTATCCAGTGATTCATTTGTGGTTATAACATTTAATAAATATCCTGATGATGGGACAGATGGACACTCCCGAAACGTCGATTTTTAATAGTTTTTTCATCTGGCTTGCTTCCCGAGAAGAAACTGAGCATATTCTCAACCAGGAAAGCTTCAGATCTTAAAAAAATAATTTCTTTTGTTCTCTTTGTGGAACAGAGATGAAATTACTGAAGAAAGCATGTTAAACATTTACTTGCTGGTTCCATTATGGTAATAGATATATTGGACTGAGAGGGGTTAATTGTTTCACAGCCGAGAGATGGCAACACTAGTATAAATCGTCTGACGCAATGAAAAAGTCCCTGTCACAAATCTTGATTCCTGTTTTGTACAGACGTTGATAATTTAATTCGCCTGAATTTGCTGTAGCCCTTTCTGAAGACAAGATATCTGCATATTAACCTAATTATTTCTGCGTTCTATCTAGATTAATGTTTAAAAAGCCAAGGATTGAACACGCGTTTATCTAATCAGCACGACCACTATTGTTCGTTTCCCATCTGCCAGGGGCGCCGAGATCCCAGGGACGATAGTCAACAACGTGTGGATGACCATGGCGCATCAAAAGATCAGGGACCCAAGGGCGATATGTGCTGGGGAGAAGAACTCAACACAATTTATGGCTGCTAGTCCCCTGGGGGAATTTTTTCTCGGCCGTCAGGCGGGTTGGCGCTCCCGTCGGGAAATTCCCCGAGAACATTAGAGCGAATCGATCAAGGCTCCTCGGACAGGCGCGATGATGGATCAGCCATTTATAATTGATCCAGCAAAGTAACCTAACCTCAATAACTTGAACCTCTCTGTCTCTCCCAGTTGCATATTAACTTTATAGCCTGAGACAGAGAAACCCCTAATTCGTTTTGTTCTTTGTTAAAAGCTCATCAACTTTCCCCAGTTCCTTTCAAGCCACATTTACTGTCCTCTACCGTTAACACACAGTAAGACCAAGTATTGCATTCATCCAAAAATCACCAGAAATTTAGATTTTGAAACTCACCAAAAATGTAAAAATGTATGTGTTTGTGTATATAATTTAGGGAAAAACAAAGAGTTGGTCGAATAGCAAACTTCCAAAAATGCAATATAGATGCTTACGTTAGGTTGTGATATAGTATATTATGCAGCGCGAGACTATAATGATAGTAATTATGATACTCTTGTTTTAATTACCATTATAGTCAACTTTCATACTACTGTTTATGCTCAAACATATATCTAAATTAAAGGTTTCATAACAAAGCATTCATTTCTGGTCTGAGTGATATGTTAAAATAGTGAGACGTAGTACGTAGGCGCAGAAATATTGATTACTTCCCTATAAACAGCTGTTAACGTGTGATACAGTTTAACCTGAAAGAAAGTATAGACAAACTGAAGAAATTGAATAAATAAATGTTGAGTGTTGATTCAAAATAGAATAGTGAGTCCACAAGGTCGGTGATTTCATATTTAAAGACAATTCTTCGAAATATACTAGCTATACAATTTGTGAGAACGAATTTATACCTTTTGATATTCTCCAATCCAATAGAATTTCTGTACATCTTTATTGACTTTTGTGGCAACAAGTTATTGGTAATATTGAGTGCTTTTGTCGTAATTTCTGGGGGCGTAACTTCAATGTCACTGCTACTATTGTCAGACATTTTTACTTTTTTTTAACCGACGCTAGTATCGTTGTCGATCGAAACGAGAATAATGGATACTTGTGCTTTCGCAATGTTCATGACCACTTCTGATTGGTTGAATACTAATACTTTAATGAACTTCTGTACTCTAATGAGGTCCATCGTATAAATACTGGAGTTTGACATGGTCGAGCATAAAATATAATTTACCATTATGTGTTATTATACTATTTACTTGAGATTATTTTCTTTATTTTAAGATTTTCCAGAGCTGTTCAATAAAGAATGATCATAATCTTTTACGATCATAATTTTTCGCACTAAAATTCAATCTTATTATATTCTGTTAGATTAATGTGAAACAAACACGCCGTAGTTTCATTGTTGGTACTCCTGGTTCCCGCCTGTGAGAACCAGGAAAGTTCAGAGATGCTCAGTATCGCCTACCACTACAATGGAGGTAACACGCGAGGAACAATATGCGGCTTTGAAATTCTGCTTTCGTCTCAACGAATCTTCAGTAGAGGCCTATACAGTGTTACGGGAGGCCTATGTAGAGTTTGTTCTTCCCTACAGCACAGCTCGAAGGTGGTTTAAAGTGTTTAAAGAGGGGAGACAGTCAATTTCAAAGGAAGGTGGACCCGGTGCTCCACTTACTGACCTTACGAAAGAAAACATCAACAGTGCTGCTGCCATTGTGACATTGAATCGACGAATTACCTTAAGATCACTTTCTAATATACTGAACATTTCACTGGGTGCCAGCCACACGTTGGTGACCGAAACTTACATATGAGACGTGTTTGTGCACGATGGGTTCCAAGACTCCTGATTCCCGAACAAAAGGACATTCGCATGGAGGTCTGCATGCAGTTAAAGTTGATGTTAGAGGAAGATCCGGAGTTTCTTTCAAACGTAATCACTGCTGATGAAACTTGGTTACATCATTTTGATCCTGAGAGCAAACAGCAAAGCTCAGTGTCGAAATCTCCTTCATCACCAACCCTCCCTCCCCAAGAAAAGCAAAAGTGGTTGCTTCTTCTGGGAAAGTTATAGTCATCTCATTCTTTGATATTCATGGAATGGCTTATCAGCATGTTGTACCTGCACACATATCAGTAACTGGACAATACTACAGGAATGTCCTGAACACATTGTAAGTCCATATCAGGCGCAAAAGACCACATTTCTATGAAGCAGGCTGGATGTTGCACCACGACAATGCGCGGACGCATTTGACAATGTTGTTGCTGAGTATTTTTCAAAAATCAACGTGAAGTGCATCCCACACCCTCCCTATAGTCCGGATTTAGCTCCATGTGACTTCTTTCTATTCCCTAACATGAAGAAACGCCTTCTTGGGAAGCATTATCCATCATCAGAAGCAGTGGCGAAGGCTGCGGAGGCGATTTTGAAGGATCTCTCAAAAATGGTTTCCAGCATGTCTTTGAAGACTGGCAGAAACGCTGGGACAAGTGTATAGCATTCAAGGGAGACTATTTTGAGAAGGACAATAAACGAGGATGAGGTGCGTTGGAAAAAAAATAACTTCTAATAACTCTTTACTGAACAGCTCTCGTACATTGTTTAGGCATTGACATTTTCTTCTTCCTCTTCTTTCTCTGATTACTCGCTTATGTACCAGAGTTGCCAGGTTGTGAGGAGGAATTGACATGAAGTTTATATATATATATATATATATATATGAAAGTGAACAGGAAATACAAAAAAAATCAAAAAATTCAAAAAATTCACTTTCCACCCTAGGGCATGTCCGAAGTTTGAACGAATATTTAAAGATATGGCATCAAATTAGTACCACAAATCAGATTCTCACTCAAGAAATTGTTAAATAATCCCTTAAAAAACACGATCCCACAAGAAAAAAATCAGGCATATATAGGATAGATTGTGAAGACTGTGACAAATTTTATATTGGTTTCACAAAGAGAAATTTAAAAATTAGATTAACAGAACACGGTAGGAGCATAAAATATAAACAAACAGAAAAATTGGCAGTTGCTTTTCATTTCTGTAATGATAACCACGACATCGGAGAGGAGATCAAGCTACTAAAACTACGGTCAACAAAACTTGAACTTACAACATGGAGGAAAAAATGTATTATTAAAAACATTCCACATATTCTAAATTTTGATGTGCCATCAGAGTGATCTACTGAACTTATGTAAAGAATCTTCCGAGAGAGGGAGCCAATTACAATAGATCCAGACAACAACCAACTGTGATTAGTCGCTAATCAGCTGATGATGAGACTGCAACAGTCTCGAAAATGTTCCTGATTTTGTAAAAGGACCTGAGTGAAGTTACAAGTTAAAAGGTATGACTCAATTTTAGTCTTTATACATTAAATTAGCTTCACTGTTAACAAGGCTTTTATTCACAAGTATTCAAAGTATAAAATCAACTTTTTGAAGATAATCCCTTCACCCCAAAACCATGTTTTACATGGAAATCTTTCTTCTAGCTTTTATTTTCTCAAATAAAAATTTATATTTTCATCTTAAATACAAAGTTTATTTATATTTTTCTGGGAAGTCTGTGAATACTGTTAATTATGAATACGATATATACAGCAGAACACTATGGCAAGTGACTTCATACTCTTTCTATGAAAAGGAGACCAAAAATTAATAAATTCCAATTGAGAAATATATAAATATTATAAAATATAATCCAAAGAGAGGGAGTTTCTTGGAAGTAGTTCACTCCACAGAACATGTATTTGATATAAATTGACTCAGTTTTTGCGTGATATGATTTTGTTATTCTGTTACGAAGGTCGTTTGATAAGTCTGGTAAACTTCTATGAAGCGGTAAAAATGTTTTGTTTCAACTTTGTGGGTGGTAAGTCTTATTCAAAAGATTGTACGGAAAATTTGAATGTGCTACAATATACAGTTCATTGTTGACAGCCATCTGAACTGGTCAGTGTGATAGCTGCGATTGAAGAAGAGAAAAAACAGCGTTTCTGTTGTTATTAAACATTTACATTTGAATGCCTGGACTGCCGCACAAGTTAAAATTGAATTTGATGAAGTACACGAAGACTCTGCGACAACATTGTAGACCATTTACTTTTGTATCAATGAATTTAAACGTTGTCGTAGAAGCACCGAAGTTGAATCGCGCTCCGGTCACCCAATTGAGGACACCACACAGGAGACCATTGAACAAATCCACTGGTTATGCAAGTCCGCCGAATCATAATTCGTGAGACTGCTGAGGCTGCAGACATCTCAACTGAGTGAGTGAAAAATATTCCGCATGAAAAATTATCAAAGAAAAAGCTATGTGCAAGATGGGTGTCGCGATTGCTTACAGTCGACCAAAAGTGCATCCGGAAGAACACTTTTATGGAGTGTCTGGCGATGTTTAATCGCAATCAGCAAGATCTTTTGCGCGAATTTGTGACTGTGGATGAAACTTGGTTCTATCATTACACACCAAAGTCAAAACATCATTCAAAACAATGGACAAAGGCGGGTGAAAGTGCACCAAAAAAGGCAAGGACCATTTTGTCAGCTGGTAAAGTGCTGACATCTTTTACTTTCCTCCTTGGGATTCTTAAGGAATAATCCTTATATAGTACTTGGAAGTGGACAGAACCATAACTGGGGCCTATTATGCTTCTTTGTTGGATCGTTTGCAACATGAGTTTACTGAAAAGAGACCAAGATTGAAACGCAGAAAGGTGCTCGTTCACCAGGAGTGTGCACCACCACACACATCAGCAACCGCAATGGCGAAAATGCATGAGTTGGGCTTCTAATTGATTCCTCATCCACCTTGTACGCCAAACTTAGCCCCAAGTGACTTCTTTCTGTTCCGAAACTTAAAACTTGACTTGTTGGTAAGAAATTTTCATCAAATGAAGAAGTAATAGTCATCGTCAACTAGTATTTTACAGACCTTGAGAGAACCTATTTTTCCGACGGGATGAAAAAGCTGAACATCGCTGGACCAAGTGTATAGCCATCAATTCAGACTATGTCGAGAAATAAGGTGAGAGGTTCACGAAATATATATTCATGGCTTTTTACAAGAAATATCGAATGACATATGTACAGTGTAGGAGTTATGTAAAGAATGAAGAGGTCTCCTGAGGACATTTGCAGAAAATTGAAGATGAACATTACATTTTGTCTTAAAATATCTGAAACTTACCTATAGTAATCTAATCAAAATCATCAGAGCTATTTTGAGAAAATAAAATTTTTTGGAGATTTTGTTTCTATATAGACGGTGATTTGGGGATAGGAGAGATTTTCTTCAAATTCTTCCTGTCATATCCTTTGAAGATGCTGTATTTAAATTGTACGTTTGGTTTAAAACCAAATTTCGTTTGTGAGTGTGTTGTTCATAGACAGAGGAACATTTTTTTAAAAAAAAATGTGATTCAAAAATATCTTTCTAGCAAAATCTGGACTTAGACAATAACACTTTCCCTGCTTACCATACATTGTAGAGAAATGGGGGGTGGCAGAGAGAAAGAAGATGCTATTGTTCACCACTGTAGCACTGGCAGCAGACTCACTCTGGAAATCGTGTTTCTCAAGGTCCTGGAACTGCAGTGAAAGATGTTCGCCAAGCAAATTAGCAACTACAAGACGTATCCAGTTGACCAAGAAAAACTGGACAACTTAAGAAGAGCAAAGAAATTGGTCGGAGGTTAGAAACGTATCCAAAAATAAAGATGCAATCAACATAAAAAGTAAGACGACACATGTGTGGTAGTGTATGAAGAGAGAACAATAAACAGTTCCCAACGGAGCTATCGCGAGAAACGTCACGCGTGATAAATGATGGCGATGTCACCCAAGGGTCAAACCGCAGGCACGAGACACGCTGCGTGAGAAGGGGGCAAGCACAAAATAAAATAAACACAAAGAAGGAATAAGAGAGTCCTATGGATAAATATGCATAGGATGGCGCTGTAAGAGTGATGGACGAGTAACTGTGATAACACATCCTACTAGAACTTACAATGTGCTACATTCGCATGTGTTAAATACACGTTTAGAATGTCATATTTCTTATAAATAAATCAGTTTCTTTTTAATACTGGACAGCTACGTTCTAATGTTTTGTAAGTTGATTGTCGTGTTATTTCTTCCACTTGCTCTAATGGGTTTTAACTGTCAAAATTTAAAGATTTGGATTTCACAAAAAAAAGAAGAAGAAGAATTTAACTAAAGCACATTTCCAGAGTAAAGGGTTTTTGTAAAGTAGTTAGAAGATGATTTGATGATGTAGAAATACAAACAATGTTTGCTGATTTTGTTGGGAAAAATCATTATCATCCTACATTACAATATAAATGATATACAAAGAGAAGTAGAGTAACAAGGGGTAAGGGTCCGCAGTTTTCTGAAAAACCGACCGACCGACCGACCGACCGAAGTGCTGGCTGGCTGCATAAAGCCAGAAGATTTTGCTGCGTGCCTATCCGTTAAGGGTTTTACCGCAGGTAAGGTTTTTCTTTTAGCGATTTTGTAAGATGTGTTGTGGGTTTTGAGGTAGAAATTACTTTTTGAGGTTACAATTTTTAAGTACCGTCAGATTGTGGGAATGGATGCAATACCTTGCACCCTGGTGTTCTAATTTTAAAATGATTGATTTGGTTGAAATTTTGATGCCAAACAGCTTAGAAAAATTATGTGGAGCTCAGCTTTAGCTGCTGTTAGGATTAGGTCTTGGGTTATCTCGGGTGCCCACAAGCCATGCGGGGTATCCGGAACAGTCTAGAACGGCGTCTAGTGGGGTCATAATCTCCCAATGATCTAACAAGGGCACTTCTATGTCTGGGTAAAGTAGCGTAGAATTTTGATGCCTGACGCCTAATTTCATCCTCTACATATGGAAGACCTGAGGCCTCATGTAGCAGTCTGTAAGGAAAATAACGACCCACAGAGTATATAGACCGTAGTCCTCTATTCTGTGCACTTTGAAGCCATGCCAGACAGCTATCTGCGGCTATGCCCAGATCTCGCAGGCATCTAGCATCACCATGAAATTACCAGCGCTCGGAAGAGGTATAACTTCAGGCCAACCGGTAACGAGCTCGACCCCAGCATTGGATACAGGGAAGCAATTATTCCCTGCACCTTCGCCACTAGGTCTCTGATGTGCTGGCAAAAAGTTAGACCTCTATCCAGTTTTACTCTAAGGTACTGGACGGAGTTAGTGCACTCCATCCTTAGGCCTCGGATCCTAGGTTGCGGCGGTTTGCGGGGGTGTGGCGCCTTGTAAAAGGTATGGCGTGGCTTTTGTCCGGGTTGACGGACATCCGCCAACGCCGATACCACTGTTGTGTGAGGCTTTCTGATAGTCTATTATTCTCCCAAGTGATAGACATTTCTGGTGTTTGCCCTGTAATATGTTACATGTTTATTCTCCAAGATGGCAAAAAACATTTATGTACTGCATTATTTAATAGGTGACAATTAACTGTAATGAAATTGTTGTACATTTCACGTGGGGCAAAGGTCGCAATATATTAGAGAGCATGAAATTATAACACAATAAAATAGCGATAAGCAAAATATCTTAATACATTGAGAAATCACAATCTGAATACAAAATAGAACAATATTTTGACAAATACTAAAATTTGGAAATGTAGTCATAGCCGGAATTTGAAACACGGATCTTCTGGTCTCCGTCCAGCTGCTCTAAACCATTGAGCTACTATGGCCAACATGCCGATATGACATTAAATTCTCCAACTCTCTCGTTATTTTTCCCGGTAAACCACTAGGAGTTTTAATAAACACATGAGACAACTACCTTAACGGCGGCTTACAACATGTGTAGGCTAAAGTATGAAAACGTCATATATAATGTCATATCGACACTTGGCCATAGTAGCTCAATGGTTAGAGCGGCTGGATGGAGATCAGAAGATCCGTGATTCAAATCCCGGCTATGGCATTGGATTCTTCAGTCTGGCACTACCCTTTCATAGTGCGTCCTACACACGGCTAGTGTAAAAGAACCATTAATTTCCATTAATTGTACCTAATAGTGGTCCGAGCTATAAAGCCCGGGCCTTAAAGTACTTACAGCATAGTAAGTCGCCATCAAGGTAGTTGTCTCAGTGTTTATGAGAACTCCTAGTGGTTTACCGGAAAAAATACGAGTCAGTTGGAGAATTTAATGTCATGTTGGCACGTTGGCCATTGTAGCTCAAATGGTTAGAGCGACTGTACGGAAACCAGAAGACCCGTGGTTCAAATCCCGGCTATGACATTGAAGTTTTCAGTCTGACTCTACGTTTCCATACTTAAGCCTACACGCGGCCATTTTGAAGGAACAATTAATTTCCAAATACTAAAATTGTTAACAGAAATAATGCTAGACTTAATTAGAAAAAAAATAAGCTAACGAAAATTACCTTTTTGAAAATAATGAGTAGTAATGAACTGCCATCTAAAATTTGTTTGTTTAATACTTTAATCTTTAAACAAATCAGATAGATTTTTGAACACTTTCGTCCTTGTAGAAACAATAAAAACACAAAGAAAAGATAAAACTTTCAGATTATATAGTCCACTGAATTCCTGCCAACCTTTTCTCATTGAAGGATGAAAGCTAACACATATTACAAACAATCTATAATTTCTAAAGCGATTCAAATGAGATCAGTTTTTGGTAGTGATGATTTCGTGAAAACACCGTAGAACTGCTGTTACAAATGAAAATATTGCAGCTGTTCGACTGAAATATTATGAATTTATTTGAGCGACATTGGGCATTCGTATGGGTCAAATCCAAAACATTTTATATGAAGTTAGCTATGAGAAAGCTTAGTTGTCGATGGATTTCACATAAACTGACTCCTTATGATAAACAACAACGCACTGATTGAAGTAAAGCCTCTGGAAAAATAAATCCAAAGTGGTACTTCAATATGTGATTTCGAGTGTAGTTGTTAGTGATGATTCTTGGATTCATTGTTATGATCTTAAAAAGAAAAATCATCGAATTGTTCCATTTTTCTGGTGCTGTTTGGTACACAGATATCTGATTTCTCAAATGTTTGCTGTAGGCTAGCATTATTAATAATGTTAAGAAAATGAAACATTCTAAGGCTAAACTTGTGACAGAAAATAAATAAAACCAGATATCGTAAATATATCTACTAGTTCACTTTCTTCTCGGGCAACAAGCCCGGTGGAAAGACGATTGGATATCGACGTTTCGGGAGTGTGCATCTCTTCCATCACCAGGATATTTATTAAATGTTATAACCACAAATGAATCACTGGATATAACACAAATATAAAGAAAGACAAAACACTATCAAAATTCACATTACTGAACAAAAGACTGTTTTCAGTAAATTAAATGTCAGGTCAGGAGATGGCGTGAGTACAGAAAATTGTGTCAAAGGAACGTAACTACTTAACTTGATTATCAAGCTGTATTGATCTTTGCTTCTTAAATCGACGGATTTCCATTTTAAGGCCAGTTCCCAAGAGGAACTGAACTTAAATACAGCGTCACGATTAAGCGTGCTCCTTTCAGAGGAAATCGCCAAAGCCTCATTAATTCTCCGCTCCCAGTAGCTCTTGAATTTTGGCAAGATGGTCGTCTCCCGAAAATTGGCTCTATGGTCGTTATCAAAACAGTGCTCTGCCAGACCAGACTTCTCAGGTTACATTAAACGAAGGCTCCGTTAATGTTCGATTATTCTGGTAGCGATGGTCCTTCCGGTTTGTCCTATATACGGTGTCCCACATTCACAGGGAATGCGGTACACTCCCGGAACTTGGACGTCCAGTTTGTCTTTCAGTGGTCTCAAGAAAGATGTTTAATCTTCGGATGTGGCTTGTGGATGGTCCTGATGTTCTATCTGGCGAGAATTCAGCTGATTCTGCCGGATAGGTTGTCGGTAAACGGGATGCAGGCTGTAGCGGTAGGCTTATCTGACACTTGCTGTATTACAGGTTTCCCTTTCCTAGCTTTGGTGATCGAGGCTTCAATGTCATATTCGGAGTAGCCGTTTTGACGGAAAGTGAGTCTCAGCTGCTGTAATTCTTGTTTAAAGTGGCTGGGATCAGAGATAGACAAAGCTCTGTGGGTCAATGTATTGATAACTCCCAGTCGTTGAGACTCATGATGGAAAATATGGGCGTTCAGATAGAGATCGGTGTGTGTAGGCTTGCGATATACAGCATGCCCCAGTGTACCGTTGCTGGTTTTTGATACAAGAATGTCCAGGAAGGAAGAGTCCATCCTTCTCCACTTCCATGGTAAATTGTGCTCGAAAGATGTAGAAATAGTAACTAAACTCTCAATGTCGAGTCAAGATTCACGCCCGACCACTGCGTTCTCTACTTCTGCCAACAACGGGCGTTATGAGTAGGTTGCATTATTGCAGGATGGAACGTCCCAGTCCCTCCTTCACAACTGGAGATGCAAGTAGACATTCCAGGGACCTCTGAAGGCTGAGGACAGCAGATCGTGGGAATCAAATCCGGACTTCTTGGTAAGCAGCTGAGCTATCACTGCATCAAAGAACGACCAATAAATACCAATAAGACAATAATTAAACATTACGAAGTTACATTCACATATTTTTCTCTACCGACTACGCATTAATACCCTCTTAACTCCATGCAAATAAAATTGAAAGCAATTAGAAATAACAATGTTTTACAAACCAGATCTCCTATGAAAACAACAATTTGTAGTATAATTTGGCATTTCTGCGCCTCCCAGAAATTGCAGTGTAGTGTCCATCTTCCGAGAAGTGATCATAATAGCCAGTTTCTACCGGTAAATTCCAAGAAGCAATTCAAGTCAGTGCCAGAATGGACTATCTCCAATTGGCAAACTGGCTCAGCTGCACAAATTAACAAGAATATTGCCTCAATCAAACACCATGAACTCTACAAGTCTTTTTCTATCAGTTACAGCATCCATACTGTACCTTTCATTTTCTTCATTATTTACCTAAAGCAGTGAATACAGAAAGTATTGAATTCTACTAAAAGAGTTGTATATCAATATTTCAATCTAAATACACATTTTCAGATACCCCAGCAGAAGGATTTTTGTTTTTGTAGAAATAGGTCCTTAACGCGCGTACACATGTTCCTACTACAACATATTTAATCTAAAGGTCTGTTAAATACCAAATTTCTTATTTATTTTTACTTCTTCCAAGAATGCGACAAAAATACCTTCAAGAATATTCACACCCCAAATTGCCGTCTCTGTGAAAATTGTTTTATAAATTTTAATTTTATTAAAAACGTATACAAACGTTTTGATAGAAATCCTATGCTTAAAATATCTGCACTACAAATTAACCAATTTTTTATTAGATAACTGCAAATAATTTTTGGCTCTTGTTAATATTGACAAAACAAATATCTAAAGTAATAAAGGCGTTTAATATTAATGTATTTTTATAAAATATGTTTGCGTAATTAATTTTACGTTGTGCATTAAGACATGAATCTGTAACAAAGTTATAAATTAGTTAAACATAGTAAATGATAAAACATGAAATAATGATGAATACGCGTTAAAATACAATTTAAATATAATAATCAACTAAGACTGGTACTAGAAATTAAAATATTATGTTTTCATATAAATATATAAAACAAGTGGTAATCTAAGCATAAATATATGATTATACTTTTTTTGTAATTTACGTCCTCCAACGTCAAGTCATATCGGACGATGAATGGAATGGATGAAACGATGCTCAAATGAGCCCGGGGTCCATAGAGCTAAGAGTTACCCGACATTCGTCTTTTAGGATAAGGGGAACCCCCGGAAAAAAACCTTATCTAAGTAACTCACCCTGACCGAGATTCGAACTCGGGACCTCTTAAACGTGAGGCAGAAATGCTACCACCACGCTACCGAGGCAGGCTGATTATACATATCCTATTCAGATGAATGTGTTATTTACTCATGTTATGGTTAAAACAAATAAATGTATCTTAAAAAAGAATGTAAGATCTTGATCAATAGCAACCATATAATATCCAATATAAACAAGCGTTATTTTTATATAGCCGATAGAATTTTTAGAAAAGACAACTATAAAAGAAGCCAGGAAAACCTCACAACTTCGCTATGCTAAATTTTTCTAAATTTCGACAGTAACTGACAACTAATATACGTTATTATTGACCACTTAAAGTATGTAAAATCAGTGTATGTGAATGCAAATTAACAAGTGAGATGAATTGAAGGTTAATTTTCATACAAATTACGTACTCAACCGCCTGTGCATTCTAGTAATTAGCATATTAGTTTTCAAATTCAGAGGTAGCGGGTTCGATTCCCGGTTTGGAGGATAGAAAAATTTCTTTAGACAGAGCTATTCCCTGTTTACGTCAAAGTTTGGAAAGTATTCGTGAGAATGCAAGTGTGTGTGTGTGTGTGTGTGTGTGTGTGTGTGTGTGTGTGTGTGTGTGTGTGTGTGTGTGTGTGTGTGTGTGTGTGTGTGTGAATTTAACGAATCCAAAGTTACAGAAATAGTAAACGAGTGGATATTATCGCCGATGGCTAATTGTTTCAAAGGAAGAGGCACCAATATGAACCTTAGATGTTAAAGGTGGTATACAAATAGACAAAACTTTGTAATTTTCTGCTGTTAACTTCACTAATAAACAGAGCAGTAAAAGTTTACTAATTGTACTTGTTTGTAAATTAGTTCCTAACACCACATCCCAATCATAACACGACTGTCAACTAGAAAGATTTTAAGGAAATATTGGAAAGACATGGCAAAATTTGGAAGTGTTTCCTGCACATCACACTATATATACACAGTCAAACATTTGACTGTTCTCCTGTATTCCCATATCCCATTTGTACATACAAGAAAGTGAGCAACAACAAATGTTTGTCTTAATTAAGATAAAGAAGATAGAAGAAAAAGGCATGTGTATAGAACACACCAGAGCTTTTCTATCATAAACACAACACTTGAAGAAATAACTTTGAGGGATTGTTGCAAATGTTTTGTTACGATGTTGCATGGAAAGCAACATGTTGGCGTCAAGTGTGCAAGAAGCCTGTAACATCTATTTAAAGTAAATTAGGGGGCTCACTTAACATTATGAACTCGAGTTCTAAAAATAACATCACAGAAAGAGGACAAAAACGTAAAGGGTTAAAATACAAGGACAATTAAAACACGCGTCTCTGTTGTTTAAATGGCGGCCAATGTCAGATTCCAGTCACACAGCTGCTCTCTTACGAGATGCCGCTGTCATTACGTAATTCCCAAATCACTCAAGAGTAATTTGTGTTATATTTCTTAGGCATGTGTATGTTTCTTTTGAAACACTCTTTCCTTTCACCAAATATTGAACATTTTAACGCCTTCTCCACTTGTGATACGTAATGCGTCCAATATCCCCGTCTTTGATGAAACTGCTGCCAGTTGCTACAGTGGTGAACTATGTGATGTTACTCTCAAGGTATACGTGGATAATAGACATCAGTTGATTGAGTAGACTAATAAATGAACTATTTGAAGTAAATTGTCAACTGGAAATTAATTGTTCCTTTACACTAGCCGTGTGTAGGGTGCCCTATGAAAGGGTATAGCCAGACTGAAAAATTCAATGCCATAGCCGGATTTTGAACCACGGATCTTCTGATCTCTGTCCAGCAGTTCTAAACCACTGAGCGACTATGGCCAACATGCCAACATGATATTAACTTCTCCAACTGACTCGTGTTTTTCCGGTAAACTACTAGGAGTTCTCATAGACACACGAGAAAACTACCTTAATGGCGACTTACTATGCTGTAAGTACTTTAAGGCCCAGGCTTTATAGTCCGGACCACTATTAGGTACAATTAACTGAAATTAATTGTTTTTTTCACACTAGCCGTGTGTAGGACGCACTATGAAAGAGTAGAGCCAGACTAAAAAATTCTATGCCATAGCTGGGATTTGAACCACGGATCTTCTGATCTCCGTACATTAATTGTACCTAATAGTGGTCCGAACTATAAAGCCCGGGCCTTAAAGTACTTACAACATAGTAAGTCACCATTAAGGTAGTTGTCTCGTGTGTTTATGAGAACTCCTAGTGGTTTACCGGGAAAAATACGAGTCAGTTGGAGAATTTAATGTCATGTTGGCAGGTTGGCCATAGTAGCTCAATGGTTTAGAGCGGTTGGACGGAGACCAGGAGATCCGTGGTTCAGATCCCGGCTATGGCATTGAAGTTTTCAGTTTGACTCTACCCTTTCATAAGTTGTCAACTGTTTGAGGAAGTAGACAACTGTCAACTGTTTATATAACAACAATAAGAAGTGTAAATTGCTATGAGTTGTTGAAATGTTAAGCACGTGAATTCCCTTGCAACTACCTCAACTTGAGCGCAGAGTTTAGGAGCTACGGACTGCCGATAAAAATCGATCATAGTAAAAGAGTTATGACTAAGACAGACAATTAAAGAAAAGACAGTCAATAAATATTCACAACAAATATTCAACACAAATTTTCAGACTTGACTTTCTAAATTCTAAGAATGCTTTCGGTTTTGAGATGCTCACAATTAGTTTCGTGTGGTGTTGCAACTCTGAGACTTATAAATTTCTGTGTACGCGAAAGTTTTGTTAATAGATTTCTCGTTGGTTTTGTTTATTGTGATACATAATCGCCTTAGCTACAATTTCTTAAAACTACTTCCTTTTTTCTCAAGACATGAATTTCATTATAATGGCTGCTTGCCTTATATTTCCTCATATTTCTCGTATTATATACAAATTTTAAAATATGTAAGTTACTTATTGTATTTATCAATGCGCCTATTATTTATTTATAAAATTGTTAAAGCTATCCCTGGTTTCGTAGATAAGCAGGGGTTGCAGATTAAATAGTGTTAATTGTAAATATAGAAGAGGAAGTCAACTTGGCCATGACGACGTAGAGCGCAGACAATGCTACTACAATAACCAACCCCCTTTGCCACTGATCCTACTTTAGAATGGTGCAGGAAGAAGGGGACTGGATGGGCGACTAGCGATAAGATTACAAAAGAAGTTTTGAGAGGAAGCAGAAAGGGAAACCTGTCGCGACGTAAAATTCCTCTTCTCCTTCTCCTCGTCCTTTTCAGAATCTCATTTACACAACGCTTAGCAAACTGGAGTTTCTGAATAATAAGATTCTATCTCGGTGGCACTGGAGCAAGCGTGTTCGCACATTACGATGCAAATTGCACAACCGGTTCAAATTATTTAAGGGGTTGTAGCATGTGAGGGGGGTTGAAGGCTTTATACGAGGGAGGAGAAACCAAAGATTGTTGGCAATGATTTCACGCTCGTTTCAGTGATACCCGACACTTAAAGATGGTATCGAAGTAAAAGTCGTTTGCGGAGAGCGATGGAAAAGCAAAGCCATCAGATACTCCAAGGGGGTGAAAGGGTAGCCTTGTTTGCATTTCATGGGGGGCGCTTTCTTAGGAAGATAACAAATAAATGGGCTTGGGGAGCAGTGCTCCAAAATGTTTGATACTCTCGCGACAATGTTTAAACACGCATTACACCTTTCTTTTGTCACAGTGATAACTACAGCTTTAAGGGTGGGGAAGTAGGAATACTTACTTATTCATTTTAACATAACTTGTAAAAATAACTCTTACGAAGGTTTACTTTCTTCATGTTAACAGAACCGAAGTAGTTTCAGTAGGCATATCTCCTTACAGATACGAGAGATAGGCAGATGTTTGAAAGCGAGTTGTCATGTACCGGCCTTGAAAGTATATACTGTTTCCGTGATATAGCGGCAGTACAAAAAATGCATTGTGTTTTACATACATAAATGAATTCTTCTGCAGTAACCTTCCATTTATTTTTTAACGTTTAAAATTATACAAAATATTCTGAAATAAAAATGCTGTTCTCAGAAAATTCAAAATATACCAGGGCTGATCAACGAAGACTAAAACTGATTTTTTTCACAGATGTTTATTACTGCAATTCAATGTTTACATGATCTTCTTCAAAGTACTCCCCTCCCACTTCAATGCACTTTTTATAGCGTCTCTGCCAGTCCCTGAACACGTGCTGCAGACCATTCTTTGTCAGGTCCTTGAGAATCGCCTCACTTTTCTTGAACACTACTTCAGAGATCTCAAATCGAATACCCCTAAGCTTCGATTATCACCGGTGATGTGTCATGGCTGCATCATTATAATCCTGAAGGAAAACAAGCCAGTGCAGTGTAGAAATCGCCAGGTTCTCCAACCCCTAAAAAAGGCAAAAGTTGTTCCTCTGCAGGGAAAGTGATGGTGATCACATTTTTAATTGTAATGGAATGATTTAACAGCATGCGGTTCCCCCTCACACTACTGTTACAGCAGCATACTACACGTCAGTATTGGCTACACTGAGGAAGCATTTGCAAAGAAACGACCAGAGCTTTCTCGGACTGGCTGGCGACTTCATCATGACAATGCACGGCCTCACGTCGCAAATCAAGTCATACAGTTTCTGGCTCGATTCAACATTCGATTTGATAACTCTGAAGCAGTGCTCAAGAAAAGTGAGGCGATTCTCAAGGACCTGACAAAGAATGGTCTGCAGCACGTGTTCAGGGACTGGCAGAGGCATTATAAAAGGTGCATTGAAGTAGGAGGGGAGTACTTTAAAAAATATCATGTAAACATTGAATTGCAGTAATAAACATCTGTGAAAAAAAATCAGTTTCAGTCTTTGTTAATCAACCCTCGTACGGTGAGTTAAATATCCTAAATGCCTTCTCCAGATTACTGTCCTCTTTTGAGAAATATCCCCAAGGACATTTCTTGCGTCAGTAGCAAGCAAACGTTGGATCACAGCTAACCCAGAAAGGGTGATCAGCCCAATGCTTTGTGTAGCGGTGGAGAAGGGAAAGGAAAGTTATGATGAGAAAAATTCGTGGATGAAATTATCTAATCCTGCATTCGCCTAGCGATCAAACTAAACGGAGACCTCATCATAACCATTCTTGCTGAAATTTGGAGATCTAATTCTTGGATGGAATACACCTCCTCTTACATATCACATGTAGGTGACAGAAAATAGACTATGATGAAGTTTGACAGTGCTATGGTGATACCGCTAGCAATATACTGGGGGCAGTGAATAGCTCATTGCCAGAGACAAATCTTATGTAGGTACAAACTGCTCTTTCTTAAAAACGCCAATTCTTATGTCTCGTGTACATAAACATCTACAGAAGCTGTTCTACTACAATTTCCTAGTACGGATTTAGTTTGTCATGAAAATTTCTTAAATACTCGTATATGATGTTTCAATCAAAATCGCTATAGCTATTTTTAATTTTTTTCCCCTAATACGTTCCTTGAAAACTTAGTCTAGGCTGAGCTCCAAGTGATTTACCCGGGAAAAAACACGTCAGTTGGAGAATGCAATGTAATGCTAGCATGTAGTCATGATAGCTGAATGTTTAACAGCAACCGGACGGAGACAGGGAGATCCGTGCTTCAAGTCCCCACAATAACATTGACATTTTTAGCCTGAATCTAGTTCTCCAAAACCCGCTGTTTTTTATTAAATAGCTGTGAGACCGAAAATAACACATAAAGATATAATATTTAACCTATTTAGATATGAGAAGTTACTTGACTATTACTACCAAAGACCAAAGACCACAGTTATTATGCCTTATGTAACATTCCCAGAACTTGGGAGACTGTCTAGGAGAGGTTAAGGAAGTCAGAAGTTTCACATTCTTTTATATCAATATTGGGGGATTTGTTAGACGTTGTATAGCATACTCGACTATAATAAGAGAAAAAAGGAAACATTCACAATAAAAGGTCCCTAGATAAATTTCATAAAGTATGTAAAAAACAAACAGAAGTACTTAATTCCTAACTCAAGTTTAAACGCTAATTGTTTGAAGACGAGTAAGCCAGTTAGTGGTAAATATTGTTCATTTGTTTCTTGACCAATTGTAATATAATAAATTTTAACTAGGCTTTTGTTTACACAGAATCAAATTATTGATTATTATTATTATTATTATTATTATTATTATTATTATTATTATTATTATTATTATTATTATTATTATTATTATTATTATTATTATTATTATTATTATTATTATTATTATTATTATTATTATTATTATTATTATTATTATTATTATTATTATTATTATTATTATTATTATTATTATTATTATTATTATTATTATTATTATTATTATTATTATTATTATTATTATTATTATTATTATTATTATTATTATTATTATTATTATTATTATTATTATTATTATTATTATTATTATTATTATTATTATTATTATTATTATTATTATTATTATTATTATTATTATTATTATTATTATTATTATTATTATTATTATTATTATTATTATTATTATTATTATTATTATTATTATTATTATTATTATTATTATTATTATTATTATTATTATTATTATTATTATTATTATTATTATTATTATTATTATTATTATTATTATTATTATTATTATTATTATTATTATTATTATTATTATTATTATTATTATTATTATTATTATTATTATTATTATTATTATTATTATTATTATTATTATTATTATTATTATTATTATTATTATTATTATTATTATTATTATTATTATTATTATTATTATTATTATTATTATTATTATTATTATTATTATTATTATTATTATTATTATTATTATTATTATTATTATTATTATTATTATTTAAGTCCTACAACGTTAAGTCATATCAGACGATGAATGAAATGATGTTCAAATGAATACAGGTTACATAAAGCTTAGCGTTAACAGACATTCATCTTTCAGGATAAAGGAAAACCTCCAACGTTAAGTCATATCGGACGATGAATGAAATGATGTTCAGGTAAGTCCAGGGTACATAGAGCTTTAATTGTTTAGGATAAGGGGAAACCTCGGAAGGAACCTTATCCAGATAACTTATTCTGACCGAGATTCGAATTTGGAGCCTCTTGAATGTGAGGCAGCCACAGTACCCCTACGCTACAGAGGCTTCATTGTAAACACGTAGACATTAGCGCTTTTGCTTTCGCTAATGACTTAAATTGTACTTCATTGAGCCATGACTGGACAAGAAGAATCAGTTGATTTCAGTTCACGCCGTAGTCATGAATTTCGTCATACCAATGCTCCAACGTTTTTTGTGCCATAATGTGGTATTTTTCACTTAATTTTTAAACAAAGGGTATGAAGAACCCAACGCACTTGATGATTTTTGCATGAACACGAGAGAAAGCGAATGACAATTTACCACTTAAAAAAATAAATTTACATATTTCATTCACATATCTTTCTGTAGCTCTATCAACGGCGTAAGAAAATGGGAATTCGTTTTATTAGATAATTTTGAAATTAATAATGAAGCATTATAGGTACCCAACCTTTTTCAGATGATCAGACAGTAATAGGATGAACAGATGACGATCACATGATCAGGACAGCAAACAAAGAACAAATTTTGAACTATGAAACGTTACTGCTAAGTACAACCTACAAATATCTCCTATAAAAGCTAAATTAATGGGGTTGCATGACTTCCTTTGGAAGCGAAGTAAAGTCGCTGGCCCATGTCGTAGATTTATGGCATATAGGGAAAGATAAAGAGGTCAAGCACTGCAGAGTGGCACATGGGGAGCCACTGTTAAAAAAAAGCATAAATAACAACTTTTCATTGTCTTATTGTTGCTATTACGAGATGTGTAGTAAAACCATTTCTACAAATATCTACCAAAGATGAAAAAGGAACGCTTGTGTGTATAATTTTACAAGAGTTAGTAGAGAAGGAGACATGTAAATAAAAAAAAGGTTTAAGAGTCACTTTTAACTTAAATTCTGAGGAGGTACTACGCAATTTATTGCACCTATGTAGTAAGCCCCACAGCTATGTCGAAATAAAGTTGGCAGGAGAATACCATTGGGGAAAAGGTTGTCTTTTTTTTCCCTCTCCATAGATACGATCAGCTGAATTTGAATCGAGCGTGACGTCGTCATCTTCCCCTACGTGCCTCTGATTTCTTTCCCTTTAAAATTCCCAACAGAGATAAGGAAAGAATAACCACTTTATTCATCTCGACGCGGTGATTTGTGAACATAACGGTGGAATGAACGCATTATGCATGAGGAGACAAACCAACCCTCCTTGCTGCTGTCGATATCTACAAGCGAGGATACTAATTGTTCTCCCAGCGATTCATTGCTCCATGCCTCGGATCAGAAAGCTTCTGCTTGTTTCTCTTCCTTTTACTCTAGTCCGTAAGAGGTTGCAGCACACTAAAATGTAATTTAATAAAGTTTGCAAGAAGATTAACTGAGGATTTATGTTCAGTAATGTCTTACATAAACATTACACAGGTCCCGTGGAAAATGAAGCTAGCTACAGTGAAGCAATGAATATTACCAAATATAAATATTTGTAACAAAAAACTTCACTTATCTGAAGAAAATGATGTTAACTCTTCTTTCTAATTGAAATCGATTTAACAAACAGATTACTTGCATCGTCAGTCCACCAATAAACTTCGTAGTCAAGGATACCGGTTACCACGTTATTATCTTTTTGCAGTATTACTAAAATCTGAAAACGAAACAAACCTAAAAACAGAATCAGCTGCTGGTATTTCAAAATGCATTATGCGATGTTTATTTTTTAAAATAAATATCTTTTCCCAAACCATTAAATCTATCGGATCATTTAATTGTTTTAATAATTTAACTTCTGGATTTATTTCATGGTTAAATGACCAAAAATGATCTGCTACGGCCGATTTATCAGTTTGTTTATACTTAATGTTACGAAAATGTTCTTTCGTTCTGGTTTCCAAATTACGTTTCGTCTTTCCAATATAAACCTGATCACAATCTAAACAATTAAATTGATAAATACCAGATTTTTTATAAGCCTGTATCCTAGTTTTAAATTTCAGTTTCTGATTTATTACTTTGTGTCTCGTTTACGTGATGATTTTTTTTAAAAAAGGACAAATCTAACACATTACTGTTTTGCTAGTCTCAGTTCATAAGAAAATAATTTTCGAGGTCGATTATTTCAAATACCATTTTTTTCCTTCTAGTTTCTATACTTTTAAAATTAGTAAATAAAAAGTCGTTAGAAGGAAAAATGAATCACTGATTTAACTGCTTGCATTTTTTGAATATATATATAACACATTTTAGAAGAATTGTATGAAAACTGTACTGTGTCGAACGTTTTGAAAAAGTGAATCTGCTGTAAAACAATTTAAAGAATCTTCAAATTAAAGTCATTTATTCTGGTTTTTAAATTATGTCATATAAATATAAGCAGGTAAATGTAGTACATAAGATGAACGTAAATTTTGAATTTATAAGCCCTAAGTATTTTTAAAGTAGTAATGGAATAACAATTTCAAATTTTCCTTCGGTTTCTGGCCACGAAATTAGCCCAAGAAAAATTGACGGTGCAGATTTTAAGTCCCATGTCATTAACGTGAGAAAAGTGGGGATGTGTGATAGGTAGTGATCTTAACCAAAAAAGACCAACATTCCAACTGGGGATCACTTAGTTACCTCTCGTATGGGTTGGAGCATCGCCCATCTCTCTACCGCGGTTCGTGGGCGTGCAGTTGACAGTCGGATTGGCATTCCTATATTCTTCATAGCTGTATCGACACATTATTATTACTTAATTACTTACTTATCTAATTACTTAATTGCTTACTTAACTATAATAAGTTTGAAGCACTTTAAAATTCAAATTATATTTTTAGTAAAAGGTCCATGCGTGTGTCTAAGAGGATCATAACATACAAATAAAAGATTTAATAAATTTCATTGAAACTGCATCGATTAAACATGAAAACTGAACCAGAAACTTTTTAAGGTATCACTTTGGTGATCATCTGTCCAATACAAGTCAACATCTTCCACAATAATTGGGTAGTCATTAACACTCCATTTTCCTTGCTGACATACACATCCGGGAAATGATATGACAATTTTATTGTTCTACCAAAATCCACCACCTTTCAAAATTACTTTCGTCGCACTATAACCCTTACAAATCTGTACATGTTTTGTCTATCCAATATGTCTCATTTTTATATAGCTTCAACAAATAATATTTTTGCCCTTCTCGGTGGCGTAGATGGTAGAATGTCTGTCTCGCGTTCAAGAGGTCCCGAGTTCGAATGTCGGTCAGGGTGAGTTACCAGGATAAAGTTTTTTCCGGATCTTTCCCTTATCCTTAAAGACGAATGTCGGGTAGCTCTAAGCTTTATGGACCCTGAACTCATTTGAGCATCATTTCATTCATCCGCCGATATGACAACGTTGGAGGACAAATAAAAAAAAGAACAACTTTCGGCTTTTGTAAACGACCGCAATCCAGGTACATACTACAATCCTAAGGCATAGTAGGAAATGAACTACGTGTTTGAGAAAACAAAATGTTTTGTAAACTTAACATGTAAAATATGGTTCTAGTTCGAGTGTTTTCTTTTATATATCTATTTGCGTGGTC
Organism: Mantis religiosa; assembly: GCA_030765055.1. Lineage (NCBI taxonomy): Eukaryota > Metazoa > Arthropoda > Insecta > Mantodea > Mantidae > Mantis > Mantis religiosa. The sequence goes on along the minus strand of CM060949.1, from coordinate 190,017,351 downwards.
ATATGCAGCATCTATTGCCCTAGATACACAGTCCGAACGTCAATCAGGTAAGCTGCGAGTTCTCCAAGTATAAATATTGCAAGACTTATCACCAGGTAATTAGAATGTTCTGGAAGTTTCTCCATCTCAAAAGCTCTGAACGCTGTGACAATTTGCTTCATAAGCATGGCGCTCTCCCAGAGTCAGTCGTGAGTTAGGGAGCAAGTTTCTGGTACGATGAAAAGCGCACTGCAGCGCCGTGCAGTAAGTGTTGCTATTGCAGGAGATTAGAGACGTCCTAAGTTCAACTCTCCAGTGGGTGAGGAGAAGAGCCCCCGTCTGGCGTACTTCGAGGAAAATTAATTGTAAGTTAAGAATGTAACTAGTTCACAGTGAGGAGACAATGGCTAGTGCTATGTGAATTTTTCAGTCTGACTCTATCTTTCCATACTTAAACCTACACACGGCCAGCGTGAAAGAACAGTTAATTTCCATTAATTGACCTAATAGTGGTTAACTATAAAGCCCGGGCCTTAAAGTACTTACACGTTGCAAGTCGCCATGAAGGTAGTTGTCTCAGGTGTTTATGAGAACTCCTAAGTGATTTCCCGAAAAAAAAAAAAAACACGAGTCAGTTGGAGAATTTAATGTCATGTGGGCACGTTCGCCATAGTGGCTCAAGGATTAGAGCGGCTGGACGGAAACCAGAAGATCCTTGGTTCAAATCCCGGCTGTGGCATTGAATTTTTCAGTCTGACTCCATCTTCCCATACTTTAGCCTACACAAGGCCAGTGTGAAAGAACAGTTAATTTCCTAGTGAAAGTTAAAGTAGATTATTAAGTGTCCATGCCACAACATATAATACAAAGCAAACAATAATGTGTTTTTAAAAGAATATTTGGGTTAGATAAAACGTTGGCACAAGGAAACCTACGCATTAATAGGGGGCAGGTTGAAAAATTATAAAATATAGACTAGAAGTTATGGATGCGCAAACACAAAGAGTCACTGATGTCGTTTCTACAACTAATGCAAATGCGAATGAAGCGTGTCTGCCTGAGTTCGAAATTCGGTCAGGGTGAGCTATCTGATTACGGGTTTTTTTCCGGAGTTTTCCCTTATCCTCTAAGATAAATGTCGGGTAACTCTAAGCTCTATAAACCCTGGGTTCATTTGAGCATTCATTTCAACCATTCGATTCATCCGATATGACAACATTGGAGGACGTTAATTAAAAACATGGGGAAACACATGGAAATTGCAGAGAGAGTTATATCTTAAATTTTGTGAGAAGAATGAAAGGAAAGGTTTGTTGGATTTCTTTGGGAATATGGAAACTAAGGAACAAAAGGAAGAAATTTGTTGAAATGCATTACGCAATGGTAGGGAAGATAAGATCCATTTGTTATTATAATGTTCAGGTACAGACAATTGAAGAAAATTTATTTGTGGAAAATGACTAAATAGAACTAAACAACTGATAGCAAAAGTTCTCCAAAACAGTGAAAACTGAAAAGTGTGTGGAACATTTTATTGAGTCTAAGAAGAAAATGAAAGTTTTCTATGTTAGGTTTAAAAAGTTGATTTTCTAATTGTTGTAGCTTTGTGTACTCTATGCGCGCGATAAGAAGAGCGATTGGGTTCCAAGTCCTCATTCGGTAAGTTTCGTTTAACTCCGTAAACATAGATGACAACTTTGAAATTTGAAATGCGCTATACACTGACACCCAGTGACTAATACGCTAAGATTTATCATGTCCGCGATATTTCGTTTTGATCAATTTCGAGGTTAATTAGCTAACCAGTTTACAACAATCATATGTTAGAATTAGAATTTTAGTTCGTCCTTGGCAACATATACATGTTATGAGACACGTCAAAATGTATAAATATAGTATATACATAAAGTCAAATTGATTACATACAAGATACACAGTAAGCAGCTTTTCTATGGTTTCATGTGGTATTTGCATAGACTAATTTACTACAAGAAATGTCATAATATAAATATTACAGGTTTGTGAATGTACTAAGCTCCCAGTGCTCATTTACATGGTTATAGTTCTAAAAATTAATTAACCGTATGAAAACAGAGTGCATGCAAACATTTCTTAACCTTATTCTTAAAGTGTTTTAATGATACAGCTTGTTTAAATGAATTTGGAAGTTTATTATATAACATTATCCCTCTGTAGTTAAAACTTCCTTCATAAAGGCTCGTTTGGTGCGCTCGAATTGCCAGTTTATCCTTGTTACTAGTGTGGTGGTAATGTACATCAGCATTTACTTGAACATGATTTACATTTGTATGAACATTTGTGGATGTTATGGCTCTCAAAAGGGGACACATTATTATTCGTTTACCTCCGTATAACTGTGATCTGAAAGCAATTGAGCTGGCGTGAGGAAAACTAAGGAATGTTCTCAGAGGATGCAACGTTACTTGTGATATCTTCGCTTATCTTACACGCTATTTTGCTAAACTGTGTTTTTGAAGGTTGAACACACTGCAGAAACAAAAGAGCGTTAGCTCTCGCTTCTTCCCCTCTGCCCGCACCACACCGTAAATCCAGCGCTGTACTTATCTTGCACGTACTGTATTGTTGTGAATGGCTAGTGCCAGTAAATACGTATGTAGCAGTCTAGCCCCAGGGTGTATGGCTTACGTAGTAGCGTTTGTAGCCTGTATTCGGAAACCAATGAATCTTTCGGGGAAGGATAACTACGTCCCTAGAATTTTCTCACGTCATCCCTCCCTCTCGGGGAAAGTCCCGTCAGGAGTACAGACACATAAGTGTTTTCACAGAAGAAAACACCTAGAATATTTTAAAATGTGTCTTAAGAGATAACTTTCTTCTTCGAACCCTGTTAAAGTGTCATATATAGTGTATATTAATAAAATAAAATAAAAATAAAACCCAAACCAACATATCGTCTACATATGTTGTATTGCCTATTTCAGAGTTCAAGAAACAAATGTGCTAGTTCCCATCTGCACCACCACATTCTCTGGGAAAGCAAAAGTGCCGTCTAATGGACTGCGACTACTTCCGTTCTGGGCCGAAAAAAAAAGAATGTGACTTCCCCCAAAACAATCCCATAAATGTGCTTGGAGAGCCATCTTGTTCACACCCTCTCAGTAATTATACCTCCATGATAAAGCACTACAGAAATATTAACTCTTAACATGTGCTTTTCTTTCGGGCAGTATTTCCCGTAATTTAATTATCTAGTACTTGGTATCACAGATAATAATTCAGCGAGAGGGGAAGTGGATGCTGTTAGCGCGTTAAAACATTGTTGTTGTCCAAACCACCCCTTCTCTTCCCTAATATAGCGACGGTCGTCTGTGTCCTGCGTATGTACCCTAAGCAGCTAAATGGGCTTGAGTGCTGCTGCTGCTGCTGCCTTGTTGTTTGGGTGGCCTAGCCATAAGGGGTAAACTCAGCCAGGCGTGCCTACTGCGCCTGGTACAACACGCTCCAAGACAAAGTAACTCCTTTAAAGAGAAACTTCCACAATATGAAAAAAGTAAAATGACATTTACAGTACTTTCTCTACTCAACTTCTGTGGTCATATTGTGGTCTCTGACAAGAAACAGCCAATGCTGTTATTGTTTCCTAAATTGAAAGTTTTAAAAGTTAATGCTTATCATTTTAACATTGAACACACATTTGTTTCCAGGTTTATACTTCCGGATGGGGACATATTGTGATTAAAAAGTATCCATCCCAGTCGAAAATAGAAGCTGGAACCTCTGGTTAAGAGGCCGAAATGCTGTCCTCATGACGCAATGCAGTATGTAAACTATTGTTATACAAGCTTATTGCTAATGCACTTAATATAAGTAAAGACATTATTGTATTTTCAGAAAATTTTTCTCTTTAGGTCCAGAAACTGAACTGCAGAACTCTTAGCAAACGTTTTTTTTTTTTTTTTTTTTTTAATTTACGTCCTCCAACGTAGATCATCGGACGAATATTGAAATGGGTGAAATGATACTCAAATGTGCCCAGGGTGCATAGAGCTTAGAGCTAACTGACATTCATCTTTCAAGATAAGAGAAAACTCCGGGAAAAACATTATGCAAAGAACTCACCCTGACCGAATTTCGAATTAGGGACCTCTTGAACGTGAGGCAGAAACGCTACTACCTACAGTACAAAGACCAGTACAAAGACGGATAGAGCTGCCTGTGGGTGCCCTGTGAAAGCGTAACTTTGAAAACCAAAATTCAGTTTCTATAGGTATGCGAAAGTTTGTATTTTAGTTCTTACGATCTTTCAAGGACACGCACTAAGTATTTTAGGAAAATATTTCACCTGAAACTATCCTGTAAAAGGAATACTTTTGATCTTCTGAAGAATGACTCTAATTATGTTGATTAAATAATGATGCTAAGCTTTTTTCATATTAATATATGTAGCTCCGGCCTGTGGCAGTAGCAGAACAATGCCACATGGTAACAATAAGACAGAGATGAAAGTCTATTTTGAGTTTGAGTGATTCTTAAATAAGTATATATTGTGCGGAGCGCTGAAAAAGGTCATTCTACTGATGCTCTGGTGACAGGAATGAACAATAGTTCACAAAATTACATGTGTTGATCATGTGACTAGTTTTTAAAGGTATAAGATCCGGAGTTGCTCTTCTTGTTGAAATTATATGGCATTTTTCACCAAATGAATGCAAAATTCAGTACCAATTTAAAAGGTTTCGATTAAGCAAACACAGTCACTTTTATCCACAAACTGTCATGCCATTCTTCTTATCGTGCTTTAAGCATTAAACCGCTCACTATATTCCTGTTACACGCGAAGAATTAACACTAAAACGCAAGGTTTGCCGTTTCACTGCACTGGCAACAATCGTTCTGTAAACAAATAACTAAAGCCTCGGTTGCCTCACAAGGTCACTGACATCCTACGCTTCCAGTTTGTCGGTAAGCGCCACTATAAGGTACGAGATTTAACGTGTCACGTTTTGCACTATCCTTGTTTAGCAAGGGCACTGGGTTTCTTCCTTGAAATGGCCAGTCTCTTTTATTGTATTCCCTAATTACCTGCAGTGGTATGAGGGTAAGCACAAGCAATTGTTGCAAGTGAAGTATCGGCTGTTAACGTGTTGGCAACATGAAATTTCTGACAGTGAAGAAGGGGAACAGGAACCAAATTTGGAGAATGAGGAAGGATTATCCACCAAGTTTTACAAAATTGTTTATCCGTAAACTACATAAGAAACCTTATTACACAAAAATATAAATCCTAGTATCGGGCACAGTTTATGTCATATAATATCTTTTGTAGCATTAATCGTTTCCGAGATACTGTATATCATTGATATACAAAATAATTATAAAATATATATATTTCTCTCAAGTGAAAATCATATCATTTGCTTTCTTTCTGAACATATTTGCATCACAATCATATAACGGTGAACTTTGGATGCGATTATGACTTTAACTTAATATATTCTTATGTCATAGGCCTATAGTCCTGTTTACTTCGCCTTGTCATAATTGCATCATTGTTTTGTTAGTAAAAGCTTCTAGTTTACTGGACTAGAAGGACTTAAATTCCGACTTTCATTTCTACGTAACTGTGGTGTTTACCTCGTAGATGAATTCCAGTGATTTAAATATGTTCAGGTGTGAATGATAGAACGTACTGTTTAAGTTCAAGTGAAAACTTTCATCATTCGTCTCAGAGAGGAGATTTCCGTTTATAGTGATCGTGTAAATTTATACCCAGGCTGGTTGAATGGCCATTATATCTTACACAGCCAAAAGTTTGTATTTTGTGAAATCATGTCTGCCCAAGGTGGAAAAGATATCCCTTAAAGCTGCAGTTGTCCAAACAGCAAGCTGAGCCCAGGCAACCAAATTAGGCGGGATGGATTAGGAGTAGTGTCGACGGAGATGAAGTAGGATAAGGCTGAGTGGATTGTTTAATATAAAAGTGTGTGATTAGTGAATATTGTGAGTGTTAAAAGTGATATTGTTATTAAGTGAAAAAGTTAATATTGAAAGAGCTAAGTGATTAGTGCGGAAATGTGAATATTTAAACATTTCAGTGAAAAGTAAACAAATTTAAGTGGTTAGAATACAATTTTAGGTAAAAATAATTTGTAATATATAGAAAGAATTTATGGTTTTTGTTTTAATAATTGTAATGTTTAATAATTTTAAGTTTAACTTTCATATATAAACATATAGGTAAAGGCATATAAGTCAAATAAAAATTTGTTTAATTAATGTCTAAAATAGTAATAAGTAGAATATATTGTTTTATATGATGGTAGAAAGGTATATAAAATCAAATGAATAGAATACTTTGTTTTATTTTGGAAATATAGTAAAAAGAATGATTACATAAATATTAATAATTTTTTTAATAATTTAATGAATTGTTTGTTTAAAATTTAAAAGTATTTAAATAAACTTATTTGAATAAATATTTATAAAAGAAAAAAATGCTGTACACCAGTATTTTAAATGTTAAATTAAAATACAAATCTTTGTTAGAATAGCTGTGAAAAATCAGTTGTATCGCTGGATACCTGCGATATAATTCTTCTTTTGATCATATATTAGTTTGTTGTTTTGAGTTAGTAATTAAGTAGGTAGGTAAAGATGTTTTGTAGAATTTTGGTATTTAATGTATTGAGAGAAGTTATATTTTGTTAGGATATAGTTAAATATTCCTTTATTTTTTCTTTTTGGTTTTAAAGTGGAAATGTTTAGAAATAGTTATTTTTGTTTGTTTTAGTTAAGGAATTGAGCTGTTTGTTTTTCCAGTTCTAAACTTTTGCTGGATACCAGTATAGTATTTAATATTATTTTAGTTTTTCTGAGTAGTTAGAATTTCTTAGATATTAGAAAACTCTTTTTGTTTTGTTTTTGTGTTTTTCTTTCAGTTTTGTTTTTGTCATTAATATGAAAAATGTATGTATATTATATATTCATGTATATTATGTATATTTTGGAAATAAATAGAAAATTTGAATACATGCCCCGGTATAGCTTTACAAGATGCCGGGGTGGTCTATTCAGATTTTATTTTATTTTTTATTTTATTTTTTATTTTATTTTATTTTGTCCAAATAGCAAGAGTAACAGAATGAATAGTCAAGTCGAAGTCAAACAACACTTGGAGAAAAACTGCAAATCATTAATCAGATATGAAAGGTCAAGTGAATTCAGATCGCGAAGTATGAATAGTTGCTTGAACAGGTATAGACAACTCCCCAGAAATAATATATCACATAAAGTTTACAAAATATATCACATTATTAAAATATTGTTTGATGTAGCCTGCCCTGGAAGTTATTGTGACTTTGTGGGTTCGTAGAATTAAAAGTCCAAGTTGCAGAAATTCAAAATGTTCTTTATTTCCGTTGTAGTACACTTTGGTCAACCCTTACAGTAGCAGAATGACGTCACATACGCAATTACAATCTTCCAGTTCGTCTGCTACATCCACAAACAAAGAGTTCACTTTCAAAAAACAGCTGCACGATTATCAAGTTCCATTTCGACTCTCTCCATTACGACTCTGTGTACGACTGACCCTTGGCGAGTCGCGTCTTCCTTAAATACCTCTATACATATTACTAGACATTTCCGGAATATTCTTTAACAAACAAGAAATGGAAACTTCCAGTCAGCTATGTCTCTATCTGTTTCGGCAAGCTTTTATCTCAGCTTTGCACTATCTGTCCCTTATCTCTCCGCACCGAAACTTTCGTGCGCCTCGCCGCCAGTCGCGATATTATCATCGTTGACATCGTTGACAAGTATCCAAAGTTCCTGAAGTTGTTAGATACTGACATATAATCACATATTACTCCGTTAGGTTTCTCTTTAATGTAGGATGAAGACCACATGAGTGCGTGTTGTTGTAATCAGAATGCCAACTTTGTTATTTAAGCTGTTAATACATTAGCAGCAATCTCGGAATGCAGAATTTTGCTTGGTCATTCGTACAACTGTTCAACCACTTAACGTTTTAATGAATAGTGTATTTTCTACCTTAGTACAGAATGGACAAAGACACATTCAAGATTGTTCACGAGTTGTAGATGTTATACCCATCTTCAGATACGTTCCACAAGTTTTTTTGCAGCATCTCAAACGTTCAATTTCATATATTTGAGTTCAATAGAAAAAAATATTACACGTGTGTGTAGTGTAGTGTAATGTCTAACGCTCACTTTTACTACATGCGGCAACGCAGGCGGTGACACTGATGATACATGAGATGAAGATGGAACACTAGTGGAATGAGATGGAGCTGGAAGAGATCCTGGCGAAAACTCGCGCCAGCGCCTGTTGTCCACCACAAATCTCACTTTACGGTCGCCTGGGATCGAACCCCGACCATATTGGTGAGAGTCAAGTGGTCTAATCGCTTGGCCACGGTGTGGACCTAATTTTTTGTTTGTTTGTAATTTACGTCTGTGACGAGAGCTTTTGGTTTGAAATGAGTTTTGTTTTCTAATCTGAATATTAGTGGGCCATGAAATGACAATATAAAAAATGATGAACGGTTGCTAGGGAAAAGAAAATCAATAATCTTGCGTGGTGTAAAAAGATGAAAAGTTTTGGATAGGAAAAGAAAATCAATAATGTTGCTTGATGTAAAAAGATGAAAAGTTTAAGATACGAAAAGAAAATCAATAATCTTGCTTGATGTAAAAAGATGAAAAGTTTTGGATAGGAAAAGAAAATCAATAATCTTGCTTGGTGAAAAAAAGATGAAAAGTTTTGGATAGAAGAAGAAAATCAATAATCTTCATAAAGAGATATGTGTTCTTAATCTTGTTAGTGATGGGAAGACGTGCAAGAGTAAGGAGTTTTATGTAATTAATGTAATCTTTTTATTAGAGAAGTAAGAATTTATCGTTATGCTGGAGGTAACCTGCAATGATTGACTAGGAAAGAAAGTTCAAGTAAAATGTAATCCTGATAATACAATTAAATAATTTGTTACAAAATTGGACTTCTCCAAAATTGTATTTATTTCACTCTGAACCACATCTGAAAACGAGAGATCTCATGATTCTTATTTAAAATAAGATGATACAATTGGTGACCAGAAGAAACTGATAGCAGCAAAAACTCACACGAGAAGAGAAAGAATTGTGCTTCCAACACAGAAATCCTGCTTCATATGATGCCCAAACGTGTGGCCGCGTAAGTTGTAGAGAAATTAACTACGGATAAAAAAATATCCTGCTTCACGTTCTCCAACGTTAAGTCATATCGCATGATGAATGGGATTGATGAAATGATGCTGAAATGAGCCCAGGATCCATAGAGCTTAAAGTTACCAGACATTCGTCTTTAAAGATAAGGGAAAACCCCGGAAAAACCTTATCCAGGCAACTCATCCTGATCGCGATTCGAAATCGGGACCTCTTGAACGTTAGGCATACACGCTACCACCACGCTACCGAGGCGGACGTGGACCTAAATGTTACAGGTAGTTACTTTCTATTTTCTCACTGAACAGCATTGACATCCAACTTCACCTTCCTCTGTGACCAATCAAGGTGGTGTTTACGCAACTGGTATGTTTACGGTTTGAGGTGTATTACGCAATTTGTATGTTTGTTTTTGTCAGCGCCGATAGTAGATCCATCTCCGTCTTCTTCTTTTCCTTTATGATTAGGATTTCACTACGGAGGGGATTCGGTACGTAGGCCACCATGCACCCCAGGGAGGTAGGCTGAGGCGAAGGAGACAGAGGGCGGCCCACCCAAGGAGCCATGAGAGTACAGAGGGCAGGGTCCCTACGGTGTACTTGGATAGAGACTTCCCCTGACAGGTGAGGACAGTTTGTTTGAGTCCAGAGGTTCTTCTCCCATCAGTCCTGGACCCGTAGGACCAAGACCCGGGCCTCTTACAACCAGAGAGTTACCCGAGCTGTCCCAAACGGCGCTCGGCGTCCTCCGTGGGGCTTTCCATAGGACAAGACCTGGGTAACAAACAAGGGCTCCCCCCCATCTGGTCCTAGGACACAAGACGGGACGGAAGTGAATACGCCACTTACGCGCGCCAACACCAAAGGTGAAGGCTACCGATATGACCTAGGTGGGGCCGCCTGGCGATCTAGCACGCCTTCTACTAGCTTTGCAGGCTAGTACCCGGGAGAATTAATGGCTTCCCTCAACCCCGTCCGAAGACGTACCCGATTCCCACGGGTATCGGGAACACACTGCCCCCTCGAGACCAACCCAATCCAAACAACTCCCAGAGGGAGGGGCTCAGATGTTCGGCCCGAGGTTCCTCTAGTAACTTCAGAGGTACCACGATTGCTAAGGGTCCGCAGCGCCCGCACCACGGCAGCTGAAGAGGGAAGGGGACGGATCCTCTCCCCTACGGGGGGAACACGGTGAGGACAACGGACACGCTCCCCCACGCTGCAACGAGCCCAGCAGCCGAGCCCCAAAAGTTCCAGCAGGCGATTCGAGCCCTAAAGGTCCCTGGTTGGTGGTCCCAAAATGGTCCCAGCAGAGGAGCGCAGACCGGCAACTGACCCACCGGAGGAGGAAGTAGTTTTCCTCAGAGCATATCTTCCTGCTATGCACCGCCGAGACACCCGCCGACACTTCTACCCTGAAAGAGACCACCAGGTGAGAGATGATATGAAATGATAATGGCAATGAAATGTAGGAACAGGAAATTTCGGGGGATGTAATTAACCTACCCAGCATTTGCCTACCGAACCGGGAAAACCTCGAAAAAGCTCATGGGTAAGGTAGTTCAGCCATAGGTATCGAACCCAGGCCTCCTGAATGCAGGCGACAGACGAAACCGCCTGAACCATCCCGCTCGGTTCTTTTTGCATTACCTATTTGCCAAATATCTTTTAAGGTATTTTTTGTAAAGTTCTTTACTGTAATGCCTGAACCTTCTAAGTGAATATTTTTTAAAAAAATATGCACTTCTTGAATTTTCCAAAATATAATTATTTATTTATCAAAGTTGGTGAATTATTTTATAAACGTTTTTAGCTCTTTAGTTTAATCTGCTTTGAAACACATTTCAATGTGTGAAGCATTTTGTATGTGGAAAAATTATAAAATAGATTTTGCGATAAAACAATGTTTTAAGTTGAGCACTATAAGCTGTCCATTTATGGCTTCAGTTAGTTAAATATGCTAAGAGGAAAAATGCTTTGTTGAAGTTTACATTTCATATGAGTTTATTATTAACAAGTTTACCACGCATTGCCTCAGGCCAATTTTTGCTAATACCCTGGCCATCCACATTTTGGACGCTCTATGTTGCTCGCAGTTGTTTGCTAACTGACCTATGAGCCAGAAGGTCGGATACGCATGTCCTATTCATTAAGTTAAGTAGAGATATGTCTGCTAATTACGGAGTTCTGTGTTTAACTTTAGCAGGACTGGCAGGCACGCTAAAGGAACGGTAAAATCGGCAGGGGCTGTGTACACAAACAGACGGAGATGGAACCAACCCGCAATGAAGAGGGAGACAGCAATCTGTAAAATTAGGTTCCCCGTGGCTAATTTGAGTGGTACCATTGCCAGCTGCGTCTACACTTTGCATTTTTCTTTAACTCGCTTGTCACTCAAAACTAGTACATACTGTGTAAGTGAACCTCGTGAAATCGTTCTTGAACACTGAAACATTTAAATGCATGGAAATTAATTGTTCTTTCACACTAGCCGTGTATAGGACGCACTATGAAAGGTTAGATCCAGACTGAAAAATTCAATGCCATAGCCGGGATTTGAACCACGGATCTTCTGGTCTCCGTCCAGCTGCTCTAAACCATTGAGCTACTATGACCAACGTGCCAACATGACATTAAATTCTCCAACTGACTCGTGTTTTTTCCGGTAAACCACTAGGAGTTCTCATAAACACATAAGACAACTACCTTAATGCCGATTTACTATGCAGTAAGTACTTTAAGACCCGGGCTTCATACTTCGAATCACTATTAGGTCAATTAATGGAAAATAATTGTTCTTTCACACTAGCTGTATGTAGGACGCACTATGAAAGGGTAGGGCCAGACTGAAGAATGTCATGTTGTCACGTTGGCCATAGCAGCTCAATGGTTTAGAGCGGCTGGATGATTACCAGAAAATCCCGGCTATGGCATTGAATTTTTCAGTCTGGCTCTACTCTTTCATAGTGCGTCCTACGCACGGCTAGTGTGAAAGAACAATTAATTTCCATTAATTGTACCTAATAGTGCTCTGAACTATAAAGCCCGGGCCTTAAAGTACTTACAGCATAGTAAGCCGCCATTAAGGTAGTTGTCTCATGTGTTTATGAGAACTCCTAGTGGTTTACCGGGAAAAACACGAGTCAGTTGGAGAATTTAATGTCATGTCGGCACGTTGGCCATAGTAGTTCAGTGGTTTAGAGCGGCTGGATGGAGACCAGAAGATCCGTGGTTCAAATCCCGGCTATGGAATTGAATTTTTCAGTCTGGCTCTACCCTTTCATAGGGCGTCTTACACACAGCTAGTGTGAAAGAGCAATTAATTTCCATTAATTGTACCTAATAGTGGTCTCAACTATAAAGCCCGGGCCTTAAAGTACTTACATCATAGTAAGTCGCCATTAAGATAGTTGTCTCATGTGTTTATGAAAAATCCTAGTGGTTTACCGGAAAAAACACGAGCCAGTTGGAGAATTTAATGTCATGTTGGCACGTTGGCCATAGTAGCTTAATGGTTTAGAGGGGCTGGATGGAGACCAGAAGATCCGTGGTTCAAATCCCTGCTATGGATTGAATTTTTCAGTCTGGCTCTACCCTTTCATAGTGCGTCCTACACACTGCATGTGTGAAAGAACAATTAATTTCCATTAATTGTACCTAATAGCGGTCCGAACTATAAAGCCCGGGCCTTAAAGTACTTACATCATAGTAAGTCGCCATTAAGATAGTTGTCTCATGTGTTTATGAGAAATCCTAAGTGGTTTTCCGGGAAAAACACGAGTCATTTGAGAAAGTTAATATGTTGGCACGTTGGCCATAGTAGCTCAGTGGTTTAGGGCGGCTGGATGGAGAGCAGAAGATCCGTGGTTCAAATCCCGGCTATGACATTGAATTTTTCAGTATGGTCTACCCTTTCATTTAAATGAATGTCATCACTTGCAGCGATACCTCATTTTTTACTTTTTTATGTTCTCCAACCGTCACATTGGAACGTGAATGAAGTGAGTAAAATGATGCTCAAATTAGCCCATGGTCCATAGAACTTACAGTTACCCAAAAATAATCTTCCCGGATAAGGGTAAACTTCCGAGAAAAAAAACCTTAACCAAATAACTGAAGCTGATCGAAATTTTAACTCGGGGCCTTTTAAACTCGATGTAGACACGCTACCATTAATACAACAGAGGCGGGCATATTTCACTGTAATGAGGGCATCCAACTGCAATGTTTATTTCACTTATCTCTATAAAAAGTTCCCACAGCCACTAATTAAATACCATACTTCAAATAATGAATTCCGTTTGCCCCTAACAATTTAACTCTTTTATCGCATTTTAATTTTTTATGCCTGAAATAAAGGATGCTCCTTCCTCCTCATGTCTTTACTCTTCTTGCAAAATTGTACGAACAGAACTCTGCGACACGCTAGGGAATGCAATAACTCTACCTCTCTCTCTTTCTCTCATAGCTTTTCGGCAAGCATAGCAGTGGGTATTTGACGCGAACAGTGAACGTCGAGAATTTCCGAGCAAGGCAACTTGGTGCTCAAAAGAGAAATACCTATAAAGAAAAATTAGACTGGCGGTTTTCTCTGTGTGTTTATAAAATGTGAAAGTGATCTATAGACCCTGTACTTATTTGAACATTATTTCATTCATCGTCAAAATGACTTAACTTTGGAGATTTTACATTTCCTGAAAGATGAATGTCTAGTAACCCTAAGCTCTATGGACCCTGGACTCATTTGAACATCATTTCATTCATCGTCCGATATGACTTAACGTTGGAGGTTTTCCCTTATCCTGAAAGATCAATGTCTGGTAATTCTAAGCTCTATGGACCCTGGACTCATTTGAACATCATTTCATTCATCGTCCGATATGACTTAACGTTGGAGTTTTTACCTTATCCTGAAATATGAGTATCTAGTAACCCTAATCTCTATGGACCCTGGACTCATTTGAACATCATTTCATTCATCGTCCAGAATGACTTAACGTTGGAGTTTTTTTTAATATATATATATATATATATATATATATATATATATTTTAAATTTATGTCCTCCAACGTTAAGTCCTATCGGACGATGAATAAAATGGGTGAAATGATGCTCAAATGAGTCCGGGGTACATGGAGCTTAGAGCTACCCGACATTCGTCTTTCAGGATAAGGGAAAACCCCGGAAGAAACCTTATCCAGGTAACTCGTCATAAGCGACATTCGAACTCGGAACCTCATGAACGTGAGGCAGACACGCTATCGAGGCGGGCTTAACGTGTGAGGTTTTAACTTATCTTGAAAGATGAATGTCTAGTAACCCTAAGCTCTATGGACCCTCGACTCATTTGAACATCATTTCATTCATCATCCAAAATAACTTAACGTTGGAGGCTTTACCTTATCCTGGAAGATGGATGTCTGGTAACTCTAAGCTCTATGGACCCTGTACTCATTTGATCATCATGACATTCATCGTCTGATATGACAACATTGGAGGTTTTCCCTTATCCTGAAATATGAACATCTGTAACTCTAAGCTCTATGGACCCTGTATATATTTGGACATAATTTCATTCATCGTCTGATGTGACTTAACGTTGGAGGTTTTCTCATATCCTGAAAGGTGAATGTCTGGAACTCTAAGCTTTATACGCTGTATTCATGATGTTGTATTCTTGATGCTGATTTTAGACTAAATATCCTCAGTTGTTAGTTTTGGTGAAAGCACAATGCACTGTCTTGATGTAAAATTATTTTACTTTCTGAGCGTTTTTACGAACTTTTTCTGACTGTTGCAGTAAACAGACGTTTGTGTACCAATGTGCTGTAATATACGTCTATTCTCTAATGTTTGAGTAACAATAGGGACCGATTTAGAAAGAAAAGTGAATTGTTTCTTACCAATACTAGGAAATGGTCAGACTTTTGTGTACTTAGGTTCCTTTTGAAGGACCCTTTGAGGTAATTGACTTTTCTTTACAGGGTCATAACAATAAATACAGTATTGTCGGGAACCCAGTATCACGATAGGTGGCGTACGCTCACAAAGAGAAAGTGCAGCTTGGAGATAAGGTAGTGCAGTGCGGAAATAAAGAGCTTGCCGAAACAGATAAATATAGATAACTCGAAGATTCTAGTACCATCTTGTTCATTCTAGAAGAACGTAAAGAGGTATATATAAGAAATTGTGACATGCCAGCAGGGGAGTCGAAATGGAACTTGATAATCGTGTACTTGAAAGTGAACTCTTTGTTTGTCGGTATGGCAGACGAACTGGAAGATTATAATTGTGTATGTGATTGATGTATTTCTGCTACTCTGTGGGTTGACCAAAGTGTATTTCTATGGAAAAAAAAAGCACTTTGAATTTCTGCAAATTGGACTTTTAATTCTACGAATCCACAAAGTCACAGTATTTATCACCAGAAACAATATTCTGTACCAAATTTAAAGTACTGCAGTGAACTTTTTCTAGGTTTTTCTCTAACAAACAGTGTGTTGAAATATTGGCTGAATCTTTCCTGGCGGCGTATATGTTCTAGACGTTCTCGGGTTTCGAGCCAGGTAAGAAGATTTTGTGACATCGACGTTTCGGGAGCGTGCATCTCTCCCATCTTTAGGATACTCATTCAGCATCCTGAAGATGGGAGAGATGCACGCTCCCGAAACGTCGATGTCACAACATCTTCTTACCTGGCTAGAAGCTCGAGAACGTCTACAACACAAACAGTGTGTTGTTTCTGATCGAGAGTTAGTTGAAGTAGAATCCATTGATAACAAGTTTGCTGACGTCTAATTTTGATGTATAAAGTTTTTGATATGACTCATACGAAAGCCCAATATTTACCAAATAAATTCCAAAATTTTCGTCGATCTATTTAAAAAATTGCATCAACAGAAACAAAATATATATTTAAATATTTCAATATTAACAGAACATTGAAAAGAGTGAGGTATCACTGCCATCGAGACAAGGTATAGCAAACGTGTAGAACTTGTTTTATATGATTCTAAGCTGAACACAGTTTACTATCAGTTTGGTCTTCTAATTTCTCTACTCATTCTCGTATAAACGTTTGTTAGAAAAGCTCATTATTCGGTTCACTTTCGAGATATATTTATATGTTTGTAAGTATAAATACAACATTCGAAGCGATGTTCAGATTTTTAATAGACCATGGCTCTGATGCTCAATACTCACTACATGGACAAAAGAAAATCTGGTTATCGCATAAGTTTCAAATAAGTTGTTTGTGGTCTTAATCACTTGCCGGATATTTATTATTTTTGGCTTGAATTTTCCAGTAATTATAGTTTTCTTAAACGCGAAGTTCTTATTTCTTTTTCCTTCTTGATCATTTCAAAGACTTACATAGCGACTAGCTTTTAAAAGGTTTGACTTACCTTTAAATCTGTCTGTATTCCCAACTGCGAAATATGCAATAAATTGGAAGTTGTTATTGTTTTCTTTGTTTTTTCTCTCACGCAAAAATGACAATGACATTTGAAGGTCGCCAGATAGCAACCAAACTCTTTAAATTATTTTAACAAGTGTATCGAATAAAGAAGTGAATAAATGTAAGTGTAGTTTTATTTAGATTGACAAAAAATGAATAATGCAAGGAGTATTTTGTAGAAGATTGATTAGTGAAAATTGTGTGATTTTTCTAGAGACCTTGGTTTGAATGCGGCTATTGCGTTTTGATCATGACGGTTAAGTTCGAGGCAGTTGTGTGACATAGAAACACAAATTAACGAACGGCTGGGGGTGGCAAGGGCGTGAGAGGGAGGGGTCGAGAGGTCACTCGTTGGTGGAGATAGCGTCGCGACGGTTGCGCGCAGCTAGGGCTGCTACGGATTGGCTGCCTTCGTGCAATTCCCTAACCTTTTGACCCCACCCACATGCACAAAGCTCACACCTATATAATAACGGAGAGGGCTGCAGCACAGGAAACGGAACAGATGCCGGTGGCAGTGAAACATGGAGGCAGGGTCATGCAGTGGCGGGTTTTGAACCACAGAACTCCCTCAATTATACACAGCCCTGTACTTTAATTAAACACTTCTTATTAACGCTCAGTCGAGGTAAATATTGCCAGATATTAGCTTAGTATCTACTTATTTCTTAATATGTACATACATATGCTTAGGGGATATTGTGATGTCTAGCATAGCCAGGATAAAAAATAAACAAAATAGTAAGTTCACGTTTAAGTATGTTAAAATGTCAAACCTTTGACAAGGTACATCTCAGAAAAAAGTTACTTTACAATAAAAGTTATTTGAGCATATTTAAACATACCTTAACTTTCTTAGTAAGATTTTGTCTAGTCTTCTTAAGGTTTACCGACTATGCAAAAGTCATTTAAAATGAAGAAAGCTTCGAGCTATTCTCATAAAATGTAAGGTATAGCGCCTTTTTAGCGTGTGTGGTAGCGTGTCTTCCTCATGTTCAAGAGGTTCCAAGCTCGTATCTCGGTCAGGGCGAGATATCTAGATAAGGTTTTCCCCGGGTTTTCCCATCCTGGACGATGAATGTTTGGTAACTCTAAGCTCTATGTACTCTATGCTTATATGAACATCACCTCATTGTCCGATATGACTTAACGGTGGAGGATACTAATTGAAGAAAAAAAGAATTAAATTCCAACCAAGAATTCAATATTCAGATTTCTCCAGAAGTACACGCTTAGAGACTTTATGAATAACAATAAAAATAAATAAGTTTAGGATAATTTACGTGTTCCTGTCTGCCTGTATGAAACACCTGAAGAACGAGAATATGTGTGCGGTTAACCATTTTACATTTTTTTTAACTTGAACTTTGATGGTATATCGGACTGTGAATGCATGAAATGAGTGAGAAAAGATGCTCAAACGCAGGATCCATACAATAGAGGGATACGCGACGTCAGGTATTACTAAACATAAAAACAAAACTTATCCAGATAAATCATTATAACAGAGACTCCCAAGTTCAAGAGATCCCGAGTTCGAATCTCGAATAGGTTGAGTTACCTGAATAAGGTATTTTCCGGGATTTTCCTTATCCTAAAAGACGAATATCGGGTAACTCCAAGCTCTACGGACCACAGACTCGTTTGAGCATCATTTCACCCATTCTATTCATCATCCGATATGACTTAACATTGGAGGACGTAAATAAAAAAAGACGAGACTCCTGAAGGTGAGACAGAGACCTCCAGATTACATAATTGGGCAGCTTGGTATTTTCAAACTATTCCTTACATCAAACGGCTATTTTTTACTTGTTCAAAATTTTCTTTGGTAGTTTTGAATAAAACAGTTGAAGATATTTTCACGAAAATTGAAGTATCTATCGTGATTTTTTTTTTCGAAATAGTCTAAGAAGTCCTCTTCATTTTTAATTTTTTTATAAATAGTAAGTGTAAGAACGGACAAGATCTTACTGTACAGAACATGTACAGGCAGTTTAAGCACTCGCTTATACCCAACAGGCAATTTTATTTTTAGACGAGATATTCTATGTTTTAATTATAATTTATAATACTCTTCCTCTTCTCTTTTCTTTCCTTTTTAAAAGCATTATTTACTTATTTTCTGTCTTACACATAGAAATAGAATAGAATTTCAAAGCGTCACATAGCGGCGATATATCAAAATGTTTTATTGTTGCTTAAACGTGCCCCTATTGTCATTTTGCCTACATGGAAATATATAATAATAAAACCATTTCTACATGCTTATCTCGATTAATTTGAAGAAAACGTATTTGTTTCTTCATATTTTGTCGCACTTTTGTAGTTTCAGTATACAGATAAGACACAAAAACAAAAGTACTTATATTTAGTGAAGATCACTTACGTACCGATGAAGGCATTTTTTGTATTACACATTTTCACGAGATCAAGCAGATGTCGAGTCATTGCAGGATTGTGTTGCGGGCTGCAGGAGAACAAGGCGCTGTATGGGTTCCTTTGCATTGTCATTCCTTTCTGTTTAGATCACAGATCCTTGATCAAACTAGAACTATCCTATAAGAGATATATAAGAGGGGACAAAGCGATAGAAAACTGTAACATGAACCGACTCTATAAACACATTATGAATTTCCATCCACAATAAGAAGCACAAGAGCATTACCTCACAATATCTCTGTATCTCTCTTTCTCCCTTACATATGTTTACAATAGGAACGTTCTGGTCTGAGAACAAATTACAGAGAGCGTTCCGGCAAAGCGGTTAATTCTAGATGTGTCGAAACATCTTACACTTCATGTTGAAGCATTTAAAAATAGTTCTTTCCTGCTTAATGTTAAAGTAGTTTTTTTATATTTGTATATCTATTTAAAACTTTAATATTATTTGTGAGTTTTTTTTACTCAACGTTCTCCAATGTAAAGTCATATCGGACAATATATGAAATGGCTAAAATGATGTTCAAATGAGTCCCGGATCCATAGAACTTAGAGTTACCCGACATGAATCTTTTAGGATAAGGGAAAATCTCCAACGTTAAGTCATATCGGACAATGAATCAAATGTTCAAATGAGTCCAGGGTACATAGAGCTTAATGTTACCAGACATTCATCTTTCAGGATCAGAGAACATTCCGGAAAAGATCCTTATCACACTGACACATACGTAAAATATTTCCATATTTGTGAGAAAATCAATCTTCAAAAATATTCCAGGTTAAAGAAAGAGGTGGGAAACTTTCTTGAAAATCTTCGTATGGGATCTATGGAAGATGCTGAATTTAAATACTATGTGAAAGGGTAGAGCTAGACTGAAAAATTCAATGCCATAGCCGGGCTTTGAACCACGGATCTTCTTGCCTCCGTCCAGCCGCTCTAAACCATTGAGCTACTATGGCCAACGTGCCGACATGACATTAAATTCTCTATTAAATTCTCGCCCAAAAGTACTTACAGCATAGTATGTCGCCATTAAGGTAATTGCCTCATGTGTTAATGAGAACTCCTAGTGGTTTACCGGGAAAATACGAGTCAGTTGGAGAACTTAATGTCATGTCGGCTCGTTGGCCATAGTAGCTCAGTGGTTTAGAGCGGCTGGACGGAGACCAGAAGATCCGTGGTTTAAATCCCGTCTATGGCATTGAATTTTTCAGTGTAGCTCTAACCTTTCATAGTGCGTCCTACACACGGCTACTGTGAAAGAACAATTAATTTCCCTTAAATACCAAGTTTGGTAATTAAACGACTTGAGTTATGCTTTCATAGACACGTACACTCACAGACCTGTTCCCAAAAGTTCTTATTTTGTATTCAGAAGATTTCAAACTACACATTTCCAATGAAAACTCGATATCGAATTTTGTGGGCGTAATATGATCTTCCCCTACTTACTATACTTGTTAAAGAAACTAACAGACAGGCAGAAAAATGAAAAAGAATAAATATAATACATAATTAAGGAAAGAGAGTGCAAAAAATTTGTTTTTTGTATTAGTTTACATATAGTACTTGATATATTTATTTTTTATGAAATTTTGCCAAACATGTAATCTAGGCTTAAATTGTAAAAGAAAGTTAAACAGAACTAAATGCCAGTCTCAGTGGTACGGAGTTCTAACGGTGAAAAAACAGAGTTAGCTTTCAGCAAGAACGCCACTGATACCCAAGCTATTTTGGGCCTCGTAAGGGTTCATTACGACAAAAACTAGCATCAGACATGCAATGTTGTTGTTACAAGGGTACCCTTTTGTGCTAAGGGTGCCTCATTGTTATTGTTGCGTGGGACTACACGAAGTCATCACAGCCTGCAAGTCAATTCACACTGTGCATTTTTCATCTGCACTATTGCATTAAACGCAATTTGTATTTGGTATAAAGTAAACAGGTTTATATAAGCTACTTTTAAATAGTATATATTACTATCTACTTGTTAAATATTTTATTGTTGCGGTTCTCCAGCAATATTGCGTTTCTTTGGAGCCATTTAGAAATACTACATATTAAGGCACTTTAAAGAGTTAATTAAAATACCATAACGACAAAAAATATACACGATGTGTCAAAATGTCTTAAATTTATGGTTGAAGCATTTAAAACTAGTTCTTTCCTGCTTAATCTTTTAACGTAGTTTTTATATTTGTATATCTATTTAAAGGTTTAATATTAATGATAGTTATTTTTAATTAACGTCCTCCAACGTAAAGTCATATTGGACGATGTATGAAATGCCTAAAACGATGTTCAAATGAGTCTAGAATCCATAGAGCTTAGAGTTACCCGACATTAATCTTTCAGGATAATGGAAAACCTGCCAAGCTATATAGGACGATGAAAGAAATAATGTTCAAATGGGTCCAGGATTCATAGAGCTTAGAGTTACCCGACATTAATCTTTCAGGATAATGGAAAACCTGCCAAGTTATATTGGACGATCAAAGAAATAATGTTCAAAGGAGTCCAGGATCTATAGATGTTAGAGTTACCCGACATTAATCCTTCAGGATAATGGAAAACCTACCAAGTTATATCGGACAATGAAAGAAATAATGTTCAAATGAGTCCAGGACCTATAGAGCTTAGAGTTACACGACTTTAATCTTTCAGAATAAGGGAAAACCTCCAACGTCAAGTCATACCGGACGATGAATGAAATGATGTTCAGATCAGTCCAGAGCACACAGAGCTTAGATTTGCCAGAGATTCATCTCTCAGAATAAGGGAAGCCTCCAACATTAAGTCATATCGGACGATGAATCAAATGTTAAATGTGTCGAAGGTACATAGAGCTTAGAGTTACCCGACATTCATCTTTCAGCATAAGGGAAAACCCCCAACAAGTCATATCGGAAGATGAATAAAATAATGTTCAAATGAGTCCAGGATCTATAGAGCTTAGAGTTAAACGACATTAATCTTTCAGGATAAGGGAAAACCTCCAACGTCAAGTCATACCGGACGATGAATGAAATGATGTTCAGATCGGTCCAGAGTACATAGAGCTTAGATTTGCCAGAGATTCATCTCTCAGAATAAGGAAACCTCCAACATTAAGTCATATCGGACTATGAATCAAATGTTAAATGTGTCCAAGGTACATAGTGCTTAGAGCATAAGGGAAAACCTCCAACAAGTCATATCGGAAGATGAATGAAATAATGTTCAAATGACTCCAGAATCCATTGAGCTTTGAGTTACCCGACATTCATCTTTCAGCATAAGATAAAACCTCCAACAAGTCAAATCGGAAGATGAATGAGATAATGTTCAAAAGAGTTCAGGATCCATAGAACTTAGAGTTACCCGACATTCGTCTTTCAGCATAAGCGAAAACCTCCAGCAAGTCATATCGGACGATGAATGAAATAATGTTGAAATGAGACTAGGGTCCATAGAGCTTAGAGTTATCAGACATTCATCTTTCAGGTTAAGCGAAAACCTCCAACGTTAAGTCATATCGGACGATGAATGAAATTATGGTTAAATGAGTACAGGGTACATAGAGCTTATAGTTACCAGACATTAATGTTTCAGGATAAGGGAAAACCTGGAACGTTAAGTCATATCGGACGATAAATGAAATAATGTTCAAATGAGTACAGAGTACATAGAGCTTAGGGTTACCAGACGTTCATCTTTCAGGAGAAAAGGGAAAAATAGGAGTAAAACTTATTTAGATAAGTGACTCTGGGGCACACTCTCCCGCGCGCCCGCACACACACACACACACACACACACACACACACACACACACACACACACACACACACACACACACACTCACACACACACACATATACTCATTTACACTGTCTTTCGCACACATTCGTAGATATATTGTCACTCAGTGTCTCTTTCTCTGTCTCTCTTACGTCATTCTGTATGCTCTGGCGTAACACATCTAGCCTCTAGATCCCGAAATTTCGGGTTCAAAATTGGAAGAGGGCGATGGTAATTTTGAGGCTTTTTTCGGTGTTCCCATGTCGTAGACTTACGACACATAAAAGAACCTCAAGTCCGGTAAAGAGTTCTCTGATCAAAATAAACCACCAATTTAAAATGGGACACTGACAGTTAAACAATGTTCATAAATAGAAAGTTAATGTCAATTGACTGCCATACCTGGACCATCTTTTATTGTATATGTTAAGATATGTGGCATGAAAATATCGGTCGATTGTAATAAAGTACTTGCTACGACTTATTTTTATATTTTATCTGCCGTTTTCCATTTGAATCAAAAATTTCATTTCAGACTGATAGGTATCTTTATATGATTTTCTATACACACCCTCTTATAAGTTCTTCATACAAAACGGTATTCTTTTGTCTAGTTATTCTGTCCCCAGTTTATATCCCTTCCATTAACTGCAATAGACATATCCGTGAAGTTAACTCATGTGTAGTGGTCCCTTTTTAGGTTTTATACATTTGATCACATACATGCACAATGTATAATTTTGTTATTTTGGGAGAGAGCTTGGGACCCTCAAAATTTGTATTATTTCCATTATTTTGAAGATATAAATACAGTAGGCATAAGGAATACTCAATTCCTTTTAAGATCCAGTTGCTACGAAATGACTTTTACATTTCAGTTTCTTTGCACCAATCAAGTTCAAACAAATAATAAGGAATATCTGGAAAACAGTTGACTCCACAAAAATTTGTGGGATTTAAAGAGTTCTTTTTAATACACTTTTTAAACAGTAAGGTCTTAAATTTGTATTTTTGGTGAAACTTGGGATTGGATTTTTGATTGGAGGACACTACTTACTGTACATTTTATATTAACCTATATAGAATGTCTGTTAACCATCATGTGACTGCAGTAGCTAGAGACATCCCTTGTTACAAAGAAGACGTCAGGAAGTGCAATGGAGCGGCAGTGTTTACCTGAAGTAATTACTCCTAGCTATGTACACAGAGTTACGTCTTTGAGAAACGGTCCCCCCCCCCGCCCTCCCAGGGGACGTCATTAGGGCGTCGCTAATCACCGACGCGGTTAATGAGTGTCACAGGAACCCGTTTCTTGCCTCT
The DNA here is from genome assembly GCA_030765055.1 of Mantis religiosa. Taxonomy (NCBI): domain Eukaryota; kingdom Metazoa; phylum Arthropoda; class Insecta; order Mantodea; family Mantidae; genus Mantis; species Mantis religiosa. The sequence goes on along the minus strand of CM060949.1, from coordinate 189,993,164 downwards.
CTCCGAACCCACCACATCTTTACGTACCTAATCACTTGTTGGTATTAAGAACAAACGCAGTTTATTGGAGGGAAAGACTTGAACCGGGGACGAAGAAGAAGTAGCGGCTAGTTTATTGATCTGCTCGGCCAAAGAGAAACTTTAACGCGGATATACTCTCAGGGATACTTGTGTCCTAGGCTTAACTTCACTTAGATGTTTTGTCAAGAAGTGTGTACCACATATACAGATACCTAAAAAATTATTCGTCTAATCATGGCACATACACGGTGTTCATTTTTATTAGTTATTCCCCGCCCTCCGATTGAGGAAGAATGACGTCATAGTTGACTGGTGAGTCTATCTGTATTAATCTGTGATCTAACTTGAAATCATAGTGCCATCTACGGAGAAGCGGTAACTTTTGCAGAACAGTAAGCAAATTACAGCGCTCTCAGTATGGTTGCACCGGTAACTAATGCAATCAACTTCCCCTGGATATAAACACAGACCACCACGTACCGGCATTAAAGTTGGTGCGACATACCAATATAGTTTAAACCGCTGCTTAGAGGAGTTCATGCAACGCTATCCAGCATTCAGAAGGGTCCCTTGGAGCGTAATGTTGTCAAAAGTGTCCAGGTACTGTCAAATTGACATACTTTTGTTTAAATATAAACGTATTATCTTTTATTAGTATATGGTATAACTTTTTTGTCATTCTCACGCTTAATTAAAACGTCTATTAATGTTGGTATCCTTATGTATTTTAAAACCAATAGGTGCATCGAACATTTCCATGATACAGGATCAGTTACACGCAAAAAGAGAGACACTGGACGCTATAAAGTGACTGGTTGTAATCCAGAAGCAACAAATTATGTTATGACAGAAAGACATCAAGCATACCTCTTCGCAATACAGACAGTGTTTAAGGGGAAGAGAGAAAGGAAATATAAGAAAATGGACACATAAGACTATGTACTAAAGATATTTTCTTGTTTAGACTTGGATAAAAGCTTTGTACATATTGTAACACTAATTTACTTTTCATTCGTAGAACAGGTTCTGCTAATTTGAACATCTCTTCATTCATCGTCTGATATGACTTAACGTGGGAGCTTTTCCCTTATCCTGAAATATGAATGTCTGGTAACTCTAAGCTCTTTGTACCCCATGCTCATTTGAACATCATTTCATTCATCGTCTGATATAACTTAACGTTGGAGGTTTTCCCTTATCCTGAAAGATGTATGTCTGGTAACTCTAAGCTCTATGTACCCTGTGCTCATTTGAACATCATTTCAATCATCGTCCGATATGACTTAACGTTGCAGCTTTTCCCTTATCCTGAAAGAAGAATGTCTGGTAACTCTAAGGTCTATGTACCCTGTGCTCATTTGAACATCATTTCATTCATCGTCCGATATGACTTAACGTTGGAGCTTTTCCCTTATCCTGAAAGAAGAATGTCTGGTAACTCTAAGCTCCCTGTACCCTGTGCTCATTTGAACATCATTACATTCATCGTCCGATATGACTTAACGTTGGAGGTTTTACCTTATCCTGGAAGATGAATCTCTGGTACCTCTAAGCTCTATGTACCGTGTGCTCATTTGAACATCATTTCATTCATCGTCCCATATGGCTTAACGTTGGAGCTTTTCCCTTATCCTGAAAGAAGAATGTCTAGTAACTCTAAGCTCTATGTACCCTGTGCTCATTTGAACATCATTTAGTTCACCGTCTATATGAGTAACGCTGGTGGATGTAAAAAAATGGAATGTAAGTTGTTATATTGCGACCAGTTTTAAACCATTTTATTATCATTTAAAGTCTAATGTATTCCCAAATTACGTTGTAGCTACAAGAATATTAGGTATAAGATAATGCCTGTCTTGCTTGACATGAAATATATAGAGGAATAAGACATTGTAAGAATTTATTCTGTTTTGCTGTGTACGAATTTTGGACAACTTCACAAGTAGTCGGGAGTTTCATGTATATACATAGTGGCAGGTATCTATCCTGCTTCCTTGAGCTGACCAAATCGTAAAGTTTGGATCAATACGTTAAAGCCGCCGACTGGACAATGCTGTTTGCTCAGTGTGACGTGAAATTTCGCGCCACATCCGTGATGACACTTGGGCCAAACGATTTACAACCTCCGGCAAAGAAAAGGGAAACTCATCCCTGGCTAATGTTATTTATTATTATTGCGTCTCATGACTGACGTTCCGGCGGGGGAAACACTTTTAATGGATGTGCCGCAATAACCACTGGGAAGTCAAAGTATGTTCCATCATTCTGCAACATTTATTTCCAGAAACTTCGTACCACATTAATGTGGTAAACAATAGCAGAGGGGTTTGAGCATTATTATGGTAGTTTAAAGCAACTTACTACAACATAGTGATATCATCATATAGATTTAAGTAATACTTACTACCTGTTTAGCAAATGAGTGCAGTTTTTGAGGTCGCGAGGTTTAGAGAGGTCAGAGAAGGCGGGAATATAATGCAGTACAGTCTGAGCATCAAAACATCACCACACCGTACCAAACACGACTTTTTTTTTTTTAAGTTAATTGTTCTTTTACACTGGCCGTGTATAGGTTAAAGTATGGAAATATAGAGTCAGACTGGAAAATTCAATGCCATAGCCGGGATTTGAACCACGGATCTTCTGGTCTCCGTCCAACCGCTCTAACCCTTGAGCTACTATGGCCAACGTGCCGACATGATATTAAATTCTCCAACTGACTCGTATTTTCCCGGTAAACCACTTAGGAGTTCTCATAAACATATGAGACAACTACCTTAATGGCGACTTACAACGTGTAAATCTAAGGCCCGGGCTTTATAGTTAACCACTATTAGGTCAATTAATGGAAATTAATCGTTCTTTCACACTGGCCGTGTGTAGGCTAAATATGGAAAGATAGAGTCGGACATAAAAATTCAATGACACAGCCGGGATTTGGACCACGGATCTTCTGGTTGCCGTCCAGCCGCTCGAGCCATTGAGCTACTCTGGCCAACGTGCCGACATGACATTAAATTCTCCAACTGACTCGTGTTTTTCCCGATAAACCACTTAGGAATTCTCATAAACACATGAGTGAACTTAATTTCATGTCCGCACTTTGGCCATAGTGGCTCAATTGTTAGATCGGCTTGACGGCAACCAGGAGATCCGTGATTCACACCCCGGCTATGGAATTGAATGTTTCAGTCTGACTCCATTTTTTTTTTTTTTTTTTTTTTTTTTTTTTTGGTATTTGCTAAATCGATAAGCCATGTCTTTAAGTATTCTCCAGAATGTGCCATTCTACCTTCAAAAGGAATCTTTTCGTAAGTTTACGTACTCTAGGAATTTTTCCTCTCTGTTCGTGAAACTCGAGAAAAGTTCTGTACGCGACATATTTTTCTAACTTCAGCATTTATGGATGCGGTCCATGTTGAAAGTTTTTCTCCCGTACACTTTGAATTTTGAACCTCTTTCAGTAAATTATATACAGTTCGTTGATGTGGCATTAACGATGATGTGGCATCGTAATAATTACACCTTTACGTTTGTCTTCTTTACAAAATTGTAATATACTGAATATTAATTTTCTACTTTGTGAGCTTATGGCGATGTTTACATTTTGACTTGATTCGAACCTGTTCACTGTAAGAGACTCAACTGCTGTATTGCTGAACGGTACAACGGTACAGGGAATGGTGACGTAACACCGCTTATCTGCATTCGTTCTTCAGGTAGGTTGGTATATGATTGTGACGCTATGACAAGGTTCGTAGAGAGGGGGAGGGTGGACTAGACTTCGGCCTCGACATATAGAAGTTTTTGTGCCTCCGGCAGGGAGGGGTGAATTGAGAGCCTACTAAGGGTGATCGGATCTAAGGAGATATGACATCAGAGGGTAAGATCCCGAACGCAGGCCATAGACGCTACCATCCAAGCCATCCCGCTCGGTGTATTTCGTACACAATGTATTACATTCCACCAAAAATACATGCATTAAGACATTATGAATTTAATAAATAGTTAGACATTTTGTATACATTGTTCAACAAAATTTTAATTGAAAAGAAGCTCGTTATTTTGTCTAGTCATCTTAGTTAACATAAACATTTGTAGGTGTGGCAGTAGATGTGTCAACTTTGATTTCTTTCCCTTTTCATTCTTCAGTGAATCCGCATATTGGTGCTCAACAGCAAAATTGCAGCACAGCAAATCGAAATTGGAAAAAAAAAAAAAAAACAACTGAAAAGCTTCAGCAAATGGGCAAAGAAATGGAGAGTGACAATAAACCCTGCAAAGACACAATACATCGTTTTCCGGAGATAAGCTAAAGAAAATACAGAATGACCTCATCAAATACGACAAGCACACCATCCCGACCCAAAGGAAGATAAAATATCTAGGAGTAACATTAACAGAGAAGCTATCCACCAAAACGCACTACACAAAGAAAATGCAAGAGGCGAATATAGCAACAACGTGCCTAAGGTTCCTGTCTAAAACAGGGAAGAAAGGGCCATCCCCAGACACCCTAACACAGTTATACAAGACAATTATCAGACCAACCTTCACATACGCCGCAATTGCACTATGACCCATCACGCCCCAGGCAACAATGGACAGAATCGCCGGATTCGAAAGAAAATGCTTACGAATAGCCATGAAACTGCCACCATGGTCCAAAAGAAGCGAAATTCATGACATATCCAAAACACAAAATAGCTGAAACAATAAAGGGCACTATACAATACATGGAAAACGCCAAAGACCACCCACACATGCCAGCAGCTTCTCAACAACGCAAAAGAATACAAAAATGCACAAATGCACCAAAACAAGGGGCCAAGCGACTCACCCTTCCTCGCGATCATCAAACAATACTGTCGCGAACCCGTATCTACGATCGCGTGGGTTGTTTACACAAAAGAAACTGATAGGCGGGCAGTGTGGAAACCAGAGCCGGCAGACGAAGATAACAGGCAGATAAGGGTCTGCCGAGGCAAACAAACTGAGATAAATGGTAATTTCTGGACTGATAGAGATTGTTCGGGTTAGGGTTTAGTATAGAACAATCTAGAATTATCGATGCAGGTATTTAAAGAGGCGACGACTGGCCAGGAGTGGAGTAGAGTTGTGAAACAGTGCTGTGAAATGAGAGACAGCCAGCTGTGTTGTTATAACGAGAGCAAAGTATGTAATCTGCTGTCACTGTTTGTTATTGTGATCGACCTTGGTGCTGTAGATTGTGTTGTATTGGTGATGCAATGTTGTTATTTGAGAATTGAACAGTGTATTTCACGAAAATAGAGATTTAGAATTTCGGCAAATTGGACTTTTAATTCTACAAACGCACAAAGTCACAATACGAAGAAGCTAAAGAAGAAGAACGACAGATTCAGCAGCACTTACAACGACTCCTGCACTCAACGGACGCACCCAACAGAAAGAAGGCATAGAACGCCTCCATGACAACCTTACGGATACAGCAATACTAAACAGAAAAAAAATTAGAGAGAGAATACAAAAATAACAGTTAAATATTATACCACTACAAATAATATATATTATGCAAATTAAACTCAAATAAAAACAGCCATCTCTCCCTACCTCAAAAGAGGGCGCAATATGCCCTAATGCAGCCTTGGGTGAAATAAATCCAAAACCCCCTAGTCGTAGTAGTAGTAGCAGTAGTAGTAGTCGTAGTAGTAGTAGCAGTAGTAGTAGTAGCAGTAGTAGTAGTAGTAGTAGCAGCAGCAGCAGCAGTAGTAGTAGTAGTAGTAGTAGTAGTAGTAGTAGTAGTAGTAGTAGTAGTAGTAGTAGTAGTAGTAGTAGTTCAGTGAATCTACTACCCGCTGCTACAGTGGTGAACTGTGTGATTTTTCGGGGAATACGTGGACAATAGAATGTGAACAATACATTTAAGTTTACTGAGTAGACTAACAAATGAACTATTTAAAGTAAGTTGTCAACTGTTTGAGAATGTAGAATGAAACTGTTTCTGAATCTTAGTACTAGAAGTATTATATCTCTATCAATAACTCTACTGTTTAAAATCATTGTTTAAAACAATTATACCATTAAAATAAATAATGGATAACCAATAATGACCTCAAAGGGAGGTAGACAAAGCTTCCCGGTATAAACCACTCTTCTTAATATATATTTTACATAACATCATGGAGAAAGCAAGTAATAGGACGAATTAACTTAGAAATAAGGGTAGTAAAAATATGATCTTTGCATCCTGGAATAGGATGAACTGTTTATCCTCCTTTTTTAAGCAAGAATTGCCCATGCACACCCTACAAGTAAGCTACATCTCTTCCTTTAAGTAAAACATTAAAGAAAACATTCAGAGTATATTAAAATATCCATTTATTGTTTCTCTTCTCGAGTTTTAAAGAATGAACAGTAATGAATAATAAAAATTAAAGATGAATTACTAAGAATGAAACACGTACTAAATTTAATAATACAAACATAATTTGGTGACTTTTATTGACAAAAATAATCCATGGCATTTAAAGATAAATTATCCAGTTTAGTCAAAAATAATTATACAAAATAAAAGAGTAAAACAAGTGTCAAAATTTAATTTACTTGGAAATAACATATGGGTACGAAATAGAGTTAATAGAGAGCGAATTAACTCTACGATAGTGGTAAAACTAGGGAAGTTGAAGAAGGACATATTGTCCAGTTATGTTTTAACAGTTACACAAAAGTTATTCAGAATAAACCGTTTTTTCAGTTTTAGTTTTGCTGTTCGTAGACAAGTAGACGCACCTACAAATACACACACACACACACACACACACACACACACACACACACACACACACACACACACACACACACACACACACACACACACACACACACACACACACACGGCCATCTCTGTAGCGTAGCTGGTAGCATGTCTGCCTTACGTACAAGAGGTTCCAACTTCAAATCTCGGTCAGGGTGAGTTATCCGGATAAGGTTTTCCCCTAGATTTTTCGTTATCCCGAAAGATGAATTTCTGGTAAATCTAAGCACTATGGACGCTGAACTCATTTGAATATTCCACTCATCGTACGATATGACTTAACGTTGGAGGTTTCCCTTATCTAGAAAGATGAATGTCTGGTAACCCTAAGCTCTATGTACTCTGGGCTCATTTGAACGTTTCACTCATCGTCCAATATGACATAACGTTGGAGGTTTTCCCTTATCCTGAAAGATGAACATCTGGTAACTCTAAGCTCTATGTACCCTGCACTCATTTGAACGTTTAATTCATCATCCGATATGACTTAACGTTGGAGGTTTTCCCTTATCCTGCAAGATGAATGTCTGTTAGCTCTAAGCTCTATGTACCCTGTACTCATTTAAACATAATTTCATTCTCGTCCGATATGACTTAACGTTGGAGGTTTCCCTTATCCTGAAAGATGAATGTCTGGTAAACCTAAGCTTTATGTACCCTGGACTCATTTGAACATTTGATTCATCGCGATATGACTTAACGTTGGAGGTTTTCCCTTCTCCTGCAAGATGAATGTCTGTTAGCTCTAAGCTATATGTACCCTGTACTCATTTAAACATAATTTCATTCTCGTCCGATATGACTTAACGTTGGAGGTTTCCCTTATCCTGAAAGATGAATGTCTGGTAAACCTAAGCTTTATGTACCCTGGACTCATTTGAACATTTGATTCATCGTCCGATATGACTTAACGTTGGAGGTTTTCCCTTCTCCTGCAAGATGAATGTCTGTTAGCTCTAAGCTCTATGTACCCTGTACTTATTTGAACATAATTTCATTCATCGTCCGATATGACTTAACATTGGAGGTTTTCTCTTATCCTGGAATGTGATTTTTTTGTTGTTGTAATTTAAGTCCTTTAACATTTTTTAATCACATCGGACGATGAATGAAATGGTGAGATGATGCTGAAATCGATCCAGGATCCGCGGAGCTTAGAGCTACCCGAAATTCGTCTTTTAGGATAAGGGGAAACCCCGGGAAAAAACCTTATCCAGGTAACTCACCCTGACCAAGGTTCGAACTCGGCACCTCTTGAAGGTGAGGCAGACATGCTACCATCTACGCTTAAAGATGAATGGCAACTCTAAGCTCTATGTACCCTGTACTTATTTGAGCATAATTTCATACATCGTCCGATATGACTTAACGTTGGACATTAAAAAGAGAAGGAAACAAGAAGCTCATTTCGTACATATTTGCTATTAGAGAGAGAGACACACACACAGAGGGAGAGAGAGGGGGGGGGGAGTGAGGAAGTCAATGAGAGAGGTTGAAAGAAAGAAAGATTATTTCTGAGGCTATTAGCTGCCAAATCTATCTCAAACGTAAGTTCTGCTTAGAGGGAGAGAGGAGTGCAGAGCCTTTCTGGTATTCTTTGGATGTATTTGTCAAATGTGACTCAATGTAGAAAGAAAGGGAGAGAGAGATGCAAATTGAGAAAATTAAGAAAATAGTAAGAGAAGAAGAGCCTTTCAGCTTACCTGGATTTTATTTATCCAGTCTACCTAAAGGTGAAGCCTTGCATTAGAGCGAGGGAGAGATAGAGAGAGAGAGGGGTGATAAGGAGAGAATGAAGGAAGGGAGAAAGATACGGAGATGAGATTATTTCTGATTGTTTGGGCTTTTATTTGTCAAAAGTATCTCAATCTCAAGTTGCACATTACTGCTATTCGAAACAGAGAGCTAGATGTGGAGGTGGAGAAAATGAAGAAGGGAGAAGCAGATGGAGGTGCTTTTCGACTGTCTTAGCTTTTATTTGTTAGCAGTAGTTTTCTCACCTTCTCCCTTACGTAATAAAACCGAACGTGTGGCGAGATTGAAATTGAGGCGTTCAGGGGCTGCAGGTGTATCTGGGGCTGCCCTGTCAAATTGAGAAGGCTGTAAAAATAGCAGGGTAACGTAAAGGATGAAGGTCAGGCATTAATTAGCAGAGAAACAGGGAGTTTCACAAAACGGCAGTTCCATTCAGCTCTATGATAAGCCTTGTTTTGCTGTAAATTTAATATAGTAAGACATTTTGTCCAGTTAATCTTGCCTATTGGTTTGAATTTTCCAACACCAATCTTTTTATCAATAGAAGGACGTTGTTTGTTATACCCACATAGGAGGCAGTATTCCATTTAATACTGAGATTGCACGTCTTGAAATTCTCGGAATAAAAAGAGAATTTTTGGAAAAGCGTCTGTAATTTTTCTAAAAATTAATGTCCTCCAAAGTTAAGTCATCGGACGATGAATGAAATGATGCTCAAAAGAGCTCAGGGTTCATAGAACCTAGAGTTACAGACATTCATCTTTTAGATAAGGGAAAACCTCCAACGTTAAGTCATATCGGATGATCAATGAAATGATGTTCAAATGAGTCCAGAGTCCATAGAGCTTAGAATTAACAGTCATTCTTCAGGATAAGGGAAAACTTCCAACGTTAAGTCATATCGGACGATGAATGAAATGATGCTCAAAAGAGCTCAGGGTCCATAGAGCTTATAGTTACCAGACATTCATCTGTCAGGATAAGGGAAAACCTCCAACGTTAAGTCATATCGGACGAAGAATGAAATGATGCTCAAAAGAGCTCAGGGTCCATAGAGCTTAGGGTTTCCTGACACTCATCTTTCAGGATAAGGGAAAACCTCCAACGTTAAGTCATATCGAACGATGAATGGAAAGATGCTCAAAAAAAAGCTCAGAGTTCATAGAACTTAGGGTTACCTGACACTCATCTTTCAGGATAAGGGAAAACCTCCAACGTTAAGTCACATCGAACGATGAATGAAATGATGCTCAAAAAAAGCTCAGAGTTCATAGAACTTAGGGTTACCTGACACTCATCTTTCAGGATAAGGGAAAACCTCCAACGTTAAGTCACATCGGACGATGAATGAAATGATGCTCAAAAAAAGCTCAGAGTTCATAGAACTTAGGGTTACCTGACACTCATCTTTCAGGTTAAGGGAAAACCTCCAACGTTAAGTCATATCGATGAACAAAATGACGTTCAAATGAGTCAAAGGTCCATAGAGCTTAGAGTAATCAGACATTAATCTTTCAGGGCAACGGAAAAGCTCCAACGTTAAGTCATATCGGACGAAGTATGAAATGATGCTCAAAAGAGCTCAGGGTCCATAGAGCTTAGGGTTATCAAACATTTATCTGTCAGGATAAGGGAAAACCTCCAACGTTAAGTCATATCGAACGATAAATGAAATGATGCTCAAAAAAAGCTCAGAGTTCATAGAACTTAGGGTTACCTGAAACTCATCTTTCAGGATAAGGGAAAACCTCAAACGTTAAGTCATATCGGACGATGAATGAAATGATGTTCAAATGAGTCCATTGTGCATAGAGCTTAGAGCTACCAGACATTCATCTGTCAGGATAAGGGAAAACTTCCAACTTTAAGTCATATCGGACGATGAATGAAATGATGCTCAAAAGAGCTCAGGGTCCATAGAGCTTATAGTTACCAGACATTCATCTGTCAGGATAAGGGAAAACCTCCAACGTTAAGTCATATCGGACGAAGAATGAAATGATGCTCAAAAGAGCTCAGGGTCCATAGAGCTTAGGGTTATCAAACATTCATCTGTCAGGATAAGGGAAAACCTCCAACGTTAAGTCATATCGAACGATGAATGAAATGATGCTCAAAAAAAGCTCAGAGTTCATAGAACTTAGGGTTACCTGACAGTCATCTTTCAGGATAAGGGAAAACCTCCAACGTTAAGTCATATCGAACGATGAATGGAAAGATGCTCAAAAAAAGCTCAGAGTTCATAGAACTTAGGGTTACCTGACACTCATCTTTCAGGATAAGGGAAAACCTCCAACGTTAAGTCACATCGGACGATGAATGAAATGATGCTCAAAAAAAGCTCAGAGTTCATAGAACTTAGGGTTACCTGACACTCATCTTTCAGGATAAGGGAAAACCTCCAACGTTAAGTCATATCGAACGATGAATGGAAAGATGCTCAAAAAAAGCTCAGAGTTCATAGAACTTAGGGTTACCTGACACTCATCTTTCAGGATAAGGGAAAACCTCCAACGTTAAGTCACATCGGACGATGAATGAAATGATGCTCAAAAAAAAGCTCAGAGTTCATAGAACTTAGGGTTAGCTGACACTCATCTTTCAGGATAAGGGAAAACCTCCAACGTTAAGTCATATCGATGAACAAAATGACGTTCAAATGAGTCAAAGGTCCATAGAGCTTAGAGTAATCAGACATTAATCTTTCAGGGCAACGGAAAAGCTCCAACGTTAAGTCATATCGGACGAAGAATGAAATGATGCTCAAAAGAGCTCAGGGTCCATAGAGCTTAGGGTTATCAAACATTTATCTGTCAGGATAAGGGAAAACCTCCAACGTTAAGTCATATCGAACGATAAATGAAATGATGCTCAAAAAAAGCTCAGAGTTCATAGAACTTAGGGTTACCTGAAACTCATCTTTCAGGATAAGGGAAAACCTCAAACGTTAAGTCATATCGGACCAAGAATGAAATGATGCTCAAAAGAGCTCAGGGTCCATAGGGCTTAGAAACACCAGACATTCATCTTTCAGGACAAGGGAAAACTTCCAACGTTAAGTCATATCGGACGATGAACGAAATGATGCTCAAATGAGCCCAAGGTCCATAGAGTTTAGACTTATCAGCCATTCTTCTTTCAGTATAAGGGAAAACCTCCAACGTTAAGTCATATCGGACGATAAATGAAATAATGTTCAAATGAGTCCAGAGTGCATAGAGCTTAGAATTACTAGACATTCATTTTTCAGGATAAGTTATAACTGAGGGAAGAAGCTTGTCCGGATAACTCACTCTGACCGAGATTCGAGCTCGTCAATTCTTGAATGCGAGGCAGATACGCTAACAGAGTTGGGCATGAGATGAGCATATCAGAGATTTGACAAATTAAAGGCGAAGCAATCAGAAAACGCGTTTCTCTCTTTCTATCTGCCTTATTATTTCTACCTCGCACTCTTTTCCTCCCACTCTCTTTCTACATAGAGCGTTTATGAACTGTATTTGAGATAGATTTGAGGACCGCTTGAGGTATAAAGTTACTGAAGGTTTACGAATGCCATAATAGTTCCGTTACGTCACATGCCAACAGCGTATTATAGTGTACTGAATCAAAAGTGCATTATCTATTATTGTCTCTTCTACATTCACAGAGATTAAAGTTGTACGTTTGAATGGACGTATTTGAGCAGTATAAGTTGGCAGTACTGTTGTTAATGTCTTGTTGCTATAATAGTACTATTTTTATTCCATTGTATATCAAAGTCGGTGTGTGTGTGTGTGTGTGTGTGTGTGTGTGTGTGTGTGTGTGTGTGTGTGTGTGTGTGTGTTTGTGCATTTTATAGCTTCTACGTCTTTGTACCGATTTCAACCAAACTTTCTGGATAAACTTTCATACAAGGTCAAAATTACTAACTTAGAATACGAAATTCCATTTCATTTCATAAATTATGTATTTAATTTTGTGTGATACCTGCGAAACCTCGCAAAGCCACTTATACCTTTATCATCAATAGTTTTAATTTCAGCATTGTCAACATGAGTGTGATTAAGTTTTTACAGCGTCACAAATTTCAAAGGAACAGCGGGTTTGTATAAAAGTCGCTAAGCATCATGGAGAAAGACACAGTCAAATTTGTTCCTTTTATTTTGACTTTCTTGTGGTTTTTTTGTAGTTCTGTGTATGTTGATTACTGAAAATATACACAGTAATATTCATGCTGCTCTTATTAAACTGTTTTTATTTCTTCGCAATTAGATTTTCTCTACAAATAGCGACGATGTAGCCCAAATGGGATAACCTAGAAATCATTATAGACTGGAATTTGTGTTTGTTCAACAATTTTGCATAGTCAGCTTATTAGTTTTATTATATATGTAAATCTGAAGGTTTTAATTAAGTCTAGGTATTCTGTGCAATTATGTTTTAAATGTCTTCAAGCAACATAAGCTTATCGGGCAAGTGCAACGTAAATCTAAATGTTGTAGGAATAAATTGTCAAACAACGGGTAATAACGCTTACTTCGGCTAGTAATAATAATGGAATATTATTAGGCTTTCTCATAATTAAAGTAGTTTTTTTATTTTGGAGTTTTGGAAAATTTATTGCGTTTATTTGGTTTGGCAATAGCATTTAGAGAATGCTATGGCTAGTATTGCGTACATTGTGAGCTTGTTACAGTCTTCAGTTGTTAATACACAACTATAAAATAGAGATAACAAAGTTTGAACTTTAAAGTCCTCCTAAAATACTACTGGAAACAAGATTATAAAACAGCTGCCCCATCTCGCATTTTTCATTTTTTTACTTTTATTTTGCAATGTACGTCCTCCAACGTCAAGTCATATCGGACGATGAATGGAGTGGGTGAAATGATGCTGAAATGAGTCCGGGTTCCACGGAGCTTAGAGCTACCCGACATTCGTTTTTCAGTATAAGGAAAAACCCCGGAACAACCTTATCCAGATAACCCACCCTGACCGAGATTCGAACTTGGGACCTCTTGAACGTGAGGCAGACATACTACTACCACGCTATCGAGGCAGGCCCGCAGCTCGCAGAATATGTGAAGTGGAAGGAGAAGTTGTCGTTAGTGAGCGTCTGGCACAACGATGGTTCCAACGTTTCAACAATGGAAACGAAAACACTTGTCTTTTACCATGTTCTGGAAGACCTAAAGTATGGAATATTGAGGATACACGCCAAGTTTTGCGAGAAAATCTGCAAAAAAGTATCCGTAGGCTTTCAGAAGAGCTTAGTGCATTAAAAGATATCCTACATCACCACATTAAGACATTTGGAAAATCATACAAAAGCTGTACATCTGTACATCATGAACTGACACCTCAACGTGTATATCTGTCTTCAGCTTATCCATAATCCCGTGGATGATAGATTTGTCAGGAATATTGTCACTTATGATGAGAAATGGGTATATTACTCAAACCCTGTTGCATCGAAACGGTGGCTTGATTCTCGCCAACCTGCCAAGGACATCGTAAAAGAAGTCAGTTCGGTCCCAAAGTAATGTTGTGTGTCTGGTGGAATTTTGAACTTGTGATTCACTGGGAGTTTGTTCCAAACATGTGAGCGATTGATGCGAATGTTTATTCTCAACAACTGGAACGAGTTCTTGAAATTTTGAAGACAGTGCTGCACGAACAACCATGGAAAAAAAAAATCATGAATTGGGAGGAATCGAACTGCTACCACACCCAGCATACAGCCCTGATCTCGTACCATCATTTTATCATCTTTTTCGATCCATGCCCATATTCTACGTGGAATAAATTTTGACAACTGAAGCAGTGCAAGTGGGTGTCACCAATTTCTTGGCATTAAAAGCCGGAGACTGGTACCATCATGGGTTTATAAACCTCGTTGAAAGATTGGGATTTCATTACGGAGGGGATTCAGTACGTAGGCCACCATGCTGGGCCCATTGTTCCTATGCCCCAAGTGGGGGCACCCCCGGGAGGAAGGATGAGGCGAAGGAGACAGAAGGCCACCGACCCAAGGAGCCACGACAGTACAGAGGGCAGGGTCCTTACAGTTTAATTAGATAGAGACGTCCCCCGATAGGCCAGGATAACGAACTCTCTCCCCTACAGCGGGACGGCAATAAGCCCAGCACCCTAGTCTTAAAGGTCCCTGGCTGGTGGTCCCGAAATGGTCTCAGCAAAGGAGCTGAGGCCGGCAACCAACCTATCGGAGGAGGATGTAGTTTTCCTCAGAGCATATCATCCTACCATGCACCACCGAGACTTCCGCCGACACTTCTGCCCTGAAAGAGACCACCAGATGAAATGAAATGATAATGGAGATGAAATGGAGGGACAGGAAGTTCGGGGGGTATAGTTAACAAACCCAGTATTCGCCTATCGACCCGGGAAAAACCCCGAAAAAACCCATGGTTCAGGTAGGTCGGCAATGGGAATCGAACCCGGGGCTCTCGAATGCGGGCTACAGACGAAACCGCCAGAGCCATCCCTCTCGGTAAGACCATAGAATCTGATGGTCTATACTTTGATAATTATTTAATTGTTTGTCAGAACACATTTCAAATAATTGTTTTTCTTAAAATATGGCATTACTTAATGAGACAGTATCTATAATAAAATATATATGAAATAACATGTACAAACGAGGATTGGTCAGTAAAGCCGTGGGAACGTTGCAAATTATTGTTGGACGACAAGAGAGACTCAGTTCTCGAGAAGACCTAGGAGCGTTGGGCGGGCAGCACGAAGGTAATAGGCGGAAAGAATGCAGCAAATTACTGAAGAAGGTGCGTTCCTTTGACTCTGCTCCGGCCGCTACCACATGATGCACAATGGGTACTTAATTAAGAAAGGCCGCCATTTTGCTTGTCGACAGTCATTTGTTAATGCCATGGTGCTCTGTGTATGTGTAGGTGGATGGAACGTTCCGTTTTATTATTTCACAGCAGTGATCACTGCCTGCCCAAAAGGTCAAGGTCTTGTGTCTGTGTTTCATTTAATCCAGTGTAAGTATGAACTATATATGTGATTCTTGTATATAAACATTCCTACTCATGCTTAGTCTTCTGTCTTATTTTTGTTTACTCTAATGAACTTTCAAAGCCTATTTACAGAACACAAGCCAACATTCTGGTTTTCCTGTAACATATCAAGTTTACATTTATAACGGTAGAATAGACAAAGTGTAACATTCATCATCCTAGCATTAAACTTTCTTGCTTTAAGAAAGGTGTTTATTATAAAACCAATAAAATATACAATGCTCTTGCTAATGATCTTTAAAGAAAAAAATGATAATTTCAATGCTTATAAAATTGCTGCTAGAGAGCACCAAAGTCATTTTATTCTGTACAACATTATCTGAATGACAAATTATCCTGATAAGCTGTAAGTAGAATATAACTGTTCCAATGAAAAAAAATCGTCAACTTACTTTTGAAGTCTGTTTAAAAGCTATTTTAATGTATGTGTATTGAAGAAGTGACAATAAATGTCAGTAACTGCAAATCCAATATAAAATGTGGAGACGTACTGGCAAAAGTCAAGTGAAAGTTTAAAAAAAGTACATTTTCTAGTCTTCAAACTGCTGAGAGTGATTTTGTATTACGTATACAGTGTTCATTTTTATCTGTGGTTTTACCGCACAAAATTTGACGTCATCATTAGCATCGCTGATTGAGCGAGTTTATATACAATTCCCCTAGCGGCTTGCGATCGGACTTGATTTGCTGACAGCAGCTTTTAGGCCTTCCTCTACCGGCAGGTAAATATACTATTGGTGGGTCCTGCCCGCGTAATATAAAGGTGCGTAATTTCTCCTATTGCGTAGATACGATAACTGTTTATAAAAAAACTATATACTGCAATGAATGCACTGCAAAGCTAATTATGCAGCCATAAAAGTATACCATGAAGAATATACAAAATGATAAGTCAATGAACAGTTATTTGACAATGAACATCTGTTTTTCTGTTATAGTAGACATATATGCATATTGTAAACCTGTCACATAAAATAGAAATATTTAATTTGATCTCAATTCTTCTCTATCATCCACAGTTTCCTCACAATGTAACTTCATTACAAACCAGAAAATTAGCAGAGCATGTTCTAGGAATGGAAAATGAACTACTGTTACAATATGTACAAAGCTTTTATCCAAATCTAAACAAGAAAATATCTGTGGTACATAGCCTTATTTGTCCATTTTCTTATATTTCCTTTCTCTCTTCCCCTTAAACACTGTCTGTATTGCGAGAAGGTATGCTTGAGGCCTTTCTGTCATAACATTATTTATTGCTTCTAGATTGGGACCAATCACTTTATAGCGTCCAGTGTCTCTCTTTTTACGAGTAACTGATCCTGTATCTTGGAAAATATTTGATGCACCTATTGGTTTTAAAAGACATAAGGATACCAACATTAATAGACATTTTAATTAAGCGTGAGAATGACAAAAAGTTGTATCATATACTGATAAAACGCAAGACGTTTATGTTGCAAACAAATGCATGTCAATTTGACGTTACCTGGACACTTTTGTCAACACTACCCTCCGAGGGACTTGTCTGAATGCCGGATAGCGTTGCATAAATTCCTCTATTTATATGTCGCACCAATTGTAATGCCGGTACGAAAGTAGCATTCAACCATAGAGACGCGGTGCTGTGTGTTCATGTCGAGGTTGTGTTATTTGTACTGGTTGTATTATTTACCAGAGTAACCATACTGAGAGAGCTGTAATTTGCTTACTGTTCCGCAAAAATTATCACTTCTTCTCCGTAGAGGGCACTATGATTTCAAGATAGACTCTCCAGTCAACTATGACGTCATTCTTGCTCAATCGGAGGACGGGAAATAACAATAAAAATGAACCCCGTGTACTATAATATGCTATGTCACTGTCTGTAACACTGGCTCACTTCTCTCCTCGGAAAGAAATGAATGCAAATGTCTGGCTTGTTTAGTGGTTCAACATGCCAGGTTGAAATGCAGAGAGTGAGAGAGAAGTTAATGTCTGTTTATAATATAGGTCGCTCTCGCTCGCTCGTCGTGCTGGCTGGCTGTATTTTGCCAGAAGGTTTTTGCTGCGTGCCCACCCGTTTTGGGTTTAACCGCAGGTAAGGTTTGTTTGGGATGTTGTAGGGTGACTTGTGGGTTTTTAGGTTGGAATTAATTTGTAAGGCTACTGTAATTGTACCTTGGGAATGAAAGGATAGGATGCAATGCCTAGCACCCTGGTATTTTGTTTGTGAAATTATGGTTGGTGATTTTGATGCCAAACAGCTTAGGAGAAATATGAGGAGCTCAGCTTTAGCTGCTGTTAGGATTAGCTCCTGGGTTATCTTGGGTGCCCGCATGCCATAATATAGGTATGAAACTGCTGTTACGTATGTCAGGTATGGATCTCGAGTTATTTCATTATTTGTTTCATACAATTGATGTCAAGATCACACAAAATATTGTATTCAAATCGTTAGTAATGAGATCATCATTGAAATTGCCTACTTTTCACATCAAATTCTTTTAAAGGTTCACCCTCAGCTTATTTTATTAGCGATATACATCCCTTTGGATAATTTTATGTGCTGCGTTTATCTGCCAATCGAAGTACAGACCTAAGTAATGTAATACACTCTAAAGTTCTCGTACGACATCTCTTCTATTATCGAGATATCGATTGTACTTGTGTACAAACGCTCACTAGTTCAGCTGTGCATGCACACGAAAGGAATGCCATCTCCTTTGTGTCGCTGTTGCAGATACAAGGGGACGACAGTTTCCTGCTCCTCGCCCAGGACTAGAATGACCATCGCTGGTATCCGACAAAGGACACCAGACCCGTTTTCTGAATATCCCCTGCAACATCGATTTGGAATAGAGGGAGCGCTGGACCTTCATCGGCAACGATTTCTGTGGCATATCCCGATACATGCAAACATATCATACCGGTTTCTTGGCAGAATATAATGTAACATAATAACATTGTAACGGTTATCTTAATATAAATTTACTAGAGTAATGGTGACAGTAGCTAAATACCCATGTGTAAAAAATACCAAACATTACGAAAACATATAAAAGAGTTTTACTTTTACTTGTTAATGTAATATGAACGTTGCTCTTACCTGTAATTCGTATTACATAGCACTTATAACTAGATAACTTGCCTTTTAAATGACGTTATGACCCAGCAGTGACAAATTACCTAGCCATTTTCTTATGTCTGTATTGCTTAGCACACATCCACCTTCAAATTTTCCCTACATTTTTTCAAAACAAATGAATGAACCTTCTCATGCATCAAAGAATAACAGTACAAGAAAATCTTAGAGTGAGCTTTTGCTAACTTTAGTAATAGCTATTAAATTAAAATAAATATATAATTTTGTTTGTAAACTTTCTTAAAAACAGAATAATTTCGCAAATTCATTCATTTAATTTGTTGAAACATTATTTAGAGTTTGGCTGCTAAAATATATATTCTTTAAACAATAATTGCAGTTTTGAAGCCATTTTCGAAATACAACAGAACTATGATAACTATGATAACACAACTATGACCTTAAACAATTGATATTTTCAAAACTATTGTGAATGAAGAGTTGGGATTGACATATTTGCTATTAATATGTTCTAAATATTCTGACAAAATTTAAAGTCATTCAAGCAAAAGCCTCATGTTATAGAAACAAACCCGGCCATGGCATTGAATTTTTCATGTCGACTCTATCTATCAAAAACCTTAGCCTATATATGGTTAGTGTGAAGAAATGATTAATTTCCATCAATTAACTAAAATAATAAGAGTTAAGTGATGAAGCCTGGGACTCAAGTACTTAAGATAGTAAATCGTCATACACGGCGTATCTCGAATACGAGAGCCCCTAGTGGTCTACCTGGGGAAATATACGAGTCAAATGGAGAATTTAATGTCATGACAGCAACCTGACCATGGTAGCTCAATGGGTTAGAACGACTGGACGGAAACCAGTGAATCCGTGGTTCAAATCGCGGCCATGGCATTGGACTTTTCATGTTAACTCTATCTATCAAAAACCTTAGCCTATACACGGCTAGTGTGGAGAAATGATTAATTTCCATCAGATAACTAAAATAATAAGAGTTAAATTATGAAGACTGGAACTCAAGTACTAACGATAGTAACTCGCCACAAAGAGTGTATCTCGGATGCGAGAGCCCCTAGTGGTCTACCGGGGAAATATACGAGTCAAATGGAGAATTTAATGTCATGACAGCAAGTTGACCATGGTAGCTCAATGGGTTAGAGCGACTGGACGGAAACCAGGAGAACCATGGTTAAAATTCCGGCCGGGGATTGAATTTTTCATGTTGACTCTATCAAAAACCTTAGCCTATATATGGCTAGTTTGAAGAAATGATTAATTTTCATCAATTAACAAATGTTGATGTATTTAATGATATTGGGATATTAGGAAGCTAAATAAAGTGACACGTGTAACTCCTATACGTTCAGGTTACACAATAACTACTGAATAAATTGTAACTAAGTATGGGTCGATTATACTTTGTGTTTCTCAAAATATGATTATACATATAAAAAGCTAAACATTGTATAAAACTGATGTAAGTGAGGGTATAAACTCTAATTCATATGGTTATTAAACTTTTTATTTTGCGTTTATTTCGCGTAAATAAATGTCTTTATTTATTTATTCTGTTACTTTGTTATTCTTCATAGTGTCCTAAGACTTTTAATGAACTGTTTCATTCTTAACTGTCTTAAGTCTTTTAAGTAATAAATGTAAATGTCTCCAAAACAGGGACAGGGATCTATCTGGCAAGTGAACCCAAGTCTAAAAGTTCTAATGATACGAGGGCTGTTCAGTAAATAATGATCATAATTTTTTACGGTCATCATTTTTCGCACTAAAATTCAAACTTATTATATTCTGTTAGCTTAATGTTAAACAAACACGCCGTAGTAGTATTATTATTGGTACTCCTGGATCCCGCCTGTGAGAACCAGGTAAGTTCAGACATGTTCAGTATCGCCTACCACTGCAATGGAAGCAACACGCGAGGAACAATATGCGGCTTTGAAATTCTGCTTTCGTCTCAACAAATCTTCAGTTGAGGTCTATACAATGTTACGTGAGGCCTATGGAGAGCCTGTTCTTCCCTTCAGCACAGCCCGAAGGAGGCTTAAAATGTTTAAAGAGGGTAGACAATCAGTTTCAAAGGAAGTTGGATCCGGGGCTCCAGTTACTGCTCTTACGCAAGAAAACATCAACACTGCTGCTGCCATTGTGAGAGAGGATCGACGAATTGCCTTAAGATCACTTTCTGAAATACTGAACATTTCAATGGGTGCCACCCACACGTTGGTGACAGAAACATTATACATGGGACGTGTTTGTGCGCGATGGGTTCCAAGACTGTTGATTCCCGAACAAAAGAACATTTGCATGCAGGTCTGTATGCAGTTAAAGTTGATCTTAGAGGAAGATCCGGAGTTTCTTTCAAACGTAATCACTGCTGAAGAAACTTGGCTATATCATCCACCCTATACGCCAGATCTAGCACTTAGTGACTACCACATGTTCTTGAACCTCAAAAGATTTGTTTTAGGACGAAGATTTCACAGCAACGAGGAGGTCACTGATGCAGTAAACAGCTATTTTGGGGGCCATGATAAATCGCACTACAGAGATGGTTTTATTAAATTAGAACATCGATATGGCAAATGTAAAGGCCTTTCTGGCGATTAAGTTGAGAAATAAAGAAAAACAAAATTTTAATGTGAAGCCAGGGACTTATCTGCCGACCCTCATATATGCAAGTAAACTGTATATTTCCTTGACGTATTTAATGTTCAGAGGCTTTTGTAATTTCTATTGAACTCACTGAATATAATCCAATCGTAAACGGATGTATTTTCAAAACCCGCAATCTATTGTTCTCCAACTGCTCTGTAATTTTCCTCAGCCAGTTATCAGTATTCTGACGTTTTTGTTGGTCATAAATGTAACATTTTAAAATATTTTCTTTTTAATTGGTGTATATACGAGGGCTATTCAATAAAGAATGATCACATTTTTTTTTTTTTTTTTTTTGACAACGTACCTTTACTCATCCTCATAGTTTTGATGGTCCTTCTCAAAATAGTCTCCCCTGAATGCGCTGCTCTTGTTCCAGCGTTTCTGCCAGTCTTCAAAGACATGCTAGAAACAATTTTTGGAGAGATCCTTCAAAATCGCCTCCGCAGCCTTCACCACTGCTTCTAATGATGGATAATGCCTCCCACGAAGGCGTTTCTTCAAGTTAGGAAATAGAAAAAAGTCACATGGGGCTAAATCCGGACTATAGGGAGGGTGAGGGATGCACTTCATCTTGATTTGTGCAAGATATTCAGCAACAACATTGGCAATATGCAGCCGCACATTATCGTGGTGCAGCATGCAGCCTGCTTCACGGAAATGTGGTCTTTTGCGCCTGATATGAACTTGCAATGTTTCCAGTACATTCCTGTAGTTTTTTCCAGTTACTGATGTGTGTGCAGGTACAACATGCTGATAAACCATTCCATGAATATCAAAGAATGAGATCACCATAACTTTCCCAGCAGAAGCAACCACTTTTGCTTTTGGGGGGTTGGTGATGAAGGAGATTTCCACACTGAGCCCTGCTGTTTGCTCTCAGGATCAAAATGATGAAGCCAAGTTTCATCAGCAGTGATTACGTTTGAAAGAAACTCCGGATCTTCCTCTAACATCAACTTTAACTGCATGCAGACCTCCATGCGAATGTCCTTTGTTCGGGAATCAACAATCTTGGAACCCATCGCGCTCAAACACGTACCATATGTAATGTTTCTGTCACCAACGTGTGGGTGGCACCCAATAAAAGCCCGCCTCGGTAGCCTAAATGCTAGCCTGTCTGCTACCCGAGTTCGAATCTCGGTCAGGGTGAGTTACCTGGATAAGATTTTCTGCGGTTTCCCTTATACTTCAAGATGAATGTCGGTTAACTCTAAGCTCCACGGACCCTGGACTGATTTGAGCATCATTTCACCCAATTCATTCACCGTCCGATATGACTTAACGTTGGAGGACGTAAATAAAAAGATAAAAAAGACAATGAAATGTTCAGTATCCAAAAAGTGATCTTAAGGTAATTCGTTGATTCTCTCTCACAATGGCAGCAGCAGTGTTGATGTTTTCTTCTGTAAGAGCAGTACCGGGTCCATGATTGTCTCCCCTCTTTAAACATTTTAAACCACTTTCGAGCTGTACTGTGGGGAAGAACAGACTCTCCATAGGCCTCCTGTAACATTGTATAGGCCTCAACTAAGATTTGTTGAGACGAAAGCAAATTTCAAAGCCGCATATTGTTCCTCGCGTGTTACCTCCATTGCAGCGGTAGGCGATACTGAACATGTCTGAGCTTGCTTGGGTCTCACAGGTGGGAACCAGGAGTACCAACAATGAAACTACTACGGCGTGTTTGTTTCACATTAGGCTAACAGAATATAAGATTGAATTTTGGTTGGAAAAATTATGACTGTAAAAAATTATGATCATGCTTTATTGAACAGCCCTGGAATGTAAAATAATTACTTTTATAGTCAATAATTCTGGTATGCGCATGATGTTTATGATACTTTTCTATATACAGAATTGCCCGTGGGTTTGGTACTGTTTACACAAATGCATCGTTACAAATGGATGGTATGGTGTTTGTTAGGAGCTCTCGTGCCTTTAGTAGTATTTGGCTAAACACTCAGAGCGCCGTGACAAGCCTACAAATTACACCAGCAGTCTCTGTAATGAAGATATTTGCCTACCTTTTCCCTTGGAGAGCAGAAAGCTGAAAGTTCCGCTCTTGCATTCAGCGCGTTTCTCTTTTAACTCTGGCTTTGCCATAAAACCTCAAAGACCAGCAAGAAGGGTAGATGAGAAGCTTTCTCTATTCACTTGCTTAAATAAGGATGTACAGGGACAGAAGAAAAAGTCGCCAGGATTCAAAGTTTTAATTAAAGCGATACCTGCTGGCATATGTGTTTAGTAATAAAAGTGGAAGGCAGAGGAGAGAAAAAAAATTGCGCTCGGCTGGTGCCTCTGTCCAGGCTATGTGATACTACATCATGTTTGCTAGAGGTATCTATATCAAAGGCAGTTTGTTGTTATTGTTGTTGGACGTCACCAAGATGGGCTGGCTCCACCTGTCACACTCCTTCACTCTTCTATTTAACTAATGCACGTCGGGAATTTCTACTGTCATAGTGAGCAATGGATGCAAGTACTCCAAAGAACTTTTACCTTCAAAACAAAGTAAAACACACATAAAACGACAGTAACTCAGACATAAAACTGTACCGACATTCTGGTTTTATATCAGAACTTCAAATAGCAAAGTATATATGCAAATAAGTATAGGGGTGGAAACACTCTGATGTGTTACATTTATGTGTACTTTCTCTTCATTTCTAAAATAAACTGTACTTAAAGAATAAAGATCATATAATTGGTTCCCTGTTAAGGAATGCGCTCGCGTTCAGTCCCACCCTAGAGGTGTGCGAATTGTCTTAGGTATACATCTGGTGCCTACTCAGCATCGTGAGGCATTTGCGGATCTACGATAGGTAGCGAATCTTGGTCAAGAAAGCCAACTTTCCCACTGAGGGTGCCTTGTTTCTGACCACATCTCTCCGTATCGGCATGTTCACCCACCTGTGCCATGCGTATGTTGGCGTGAGGTCGGCAGTCGGGTTGACCGGCTGTTACTCGCTTGTGGTCATTATAAAGTTTAGGCAATGGAGGAGCACACCTCCACACAGATCTATTGCGGCTAATCCTCTATTATCTCTTTAAAATGGGAAGAGTTCTCGCCTGTAGCGAATCAGATGCGTTAGAGCCTTCAGCGTTGCCACCTCGTTACCCCCACTCTTTCAATATTTCCCTCTCTCTCGCACACTTGCGAGTGTTCTTGGCGCTAAACGTAAGGGAACGCAGACTGAATTTTCTCAAGTTTTATAATAATGCAGTTGTTCAAATCACAATTACAACATGGATATTTTTATATTACGCAAATGTTTTAAATATATAATTTAAAAATAATTATAGTCTATAGATTACTTTCTTTTCTCCTTCCAACGAAAATGTCAGCGTCCATATTTTTTTTTTTTTTTTTTTTTTTTTTTTAGTTTACATCCTCCAACGTTAAGTTCTATTGGATGAATGTTATTGTGAAATGATGCTCAAATGAGTACAGGGTCCATTGCAGCTTAGAGCTGCCCGACATTCGTCTTTAAGGATAAGGGAAAACCCCGGAAAAAACCTTATCCGGGCAACTCGCCCTGACCGATTTTCGAACTCTTGAGCGTGAGGCAGACACGCTACCATCTATGCTACCGAGGCGGACTACCATATAGCTGTGAATGTTACGTACGTTAAGATATAATCCGTCATTGTCATTGTCTTCATCGTGTGAGTACTGCAAATTTATGATGATAAGTTCCAAAATCCCGTCACGTGCTATTTCTTTCCAAAAGTCGTCTTCTTGTAGTTTATCTGCATGTCTCACGCAGTTTCCCCAGTCTTGTTGAGTTCCTTGTCAATTTCTTCGTGAATAAGTCGTTCAACTTCAGTCAGTTTATAAGACTTCGAAGCCTCAATCACCAAAGCTAGGAAACGGAAACCTGTAATACAGCAAATGTCAGATAAGCCTACCGCTACAGCCTGCATCCCGTTTACCGGCAATCTATCCGACAGAATCAGCAGAATTCTCGCCAAATACAACATCAGGGCCATCCTCAAGCCACCTCCGAAGATTAAACATCTGTTGGGACCAGTGAAAGGCAAACTGGACTTCCAAGTTCCGGGAGTGTACCGCATTCCCTGTGAATGTGGGACACCGTATATAGGGCAAACCGGAAGGACCATCGCTACAAGAATAATCGAACAGGAACGGAGCATTCGTTTAATGCAACCTGAGAAGCCTGGGCTGGCAGAGCATTGGTTTGATAACGACCACAGAGCCAATTTTCGGGAGACGACCATCTTGGCAATATGCAACAGTTACTGGGAGCGGAGAATTAAGGAGTCTTTGGCGATTTCCTCTGAAAGGAGAACGCTTAATCGTGAAGCTGGATTTCAGTTCAGCTCCTCTTGGAAACCGGCCTAAAATGGAAATCCGTAGAATTAAGAATTAAGAATTGATAATCAAGTTAAGTAGTTACCTACGTTTCTGTGTCACAATGTTCTACACTCACGCTATCTCCTGATCTGGCATTTAATTTACTGAATTTTGTTCAGTAATGCGAATTTTGATAGTTTTTTGTCTTTGTTTATAGTTGTGTTATATCCAGTATTTCATTTGTGGTTATAACATTTTATAAATATCCTGATGATGGGAGAGATGCACACTCCAGAAACGATATCTAATCATCTTTTCACCTGGCTGGCGGCCCGAGAAGAAAGTGAAGACTTATTTCTGTTTGCAACATAATTCTAGCCCACATTAACTCAATTGGATTGTTCTGGCAGTGGTACGGGCACAGGTGGTTTATAATACCTCGTGTCTCATTTTAATTGAAAGCTGATCCAGCTGATACGCTTTCCCTAGGTTTTAAATGGAAGAACAACTGAATAATGATGCTTTGAACTCTCTAGAATAAATAGAATTACGAAACCATTCATAAACAAAGATATAATGTGACCAGACACGTTCTGCTAGGCCAGTAGGATGTGTTGGCTTATGCAAAGTATTTCAAACGCCATGTCAAACCTTTACGCTTCAGTTCTTAGTAATTTCAAATATACGTACACACATACATGCCAACCAATAATGATATTCATTACATTGCTTACGATGCGATGCATTGTTATAGTATAATAGTACTTTATTTGTATTAGGAAAACTATATGAGCTAAAAATGTGGGGCTTTTACGGTTATGTTAAGTACATTACTTTCTACCTTCTTCATGGATCAGTTTTTGCAAAATCTGAATTTTTGTCAGAGGGCGGATAGTATGTATTAGACATTGATTAGGTTGGCGCTCGTCACATACCACATAGGGGGAATGCCATACGACAGCACCGCGGTACTCCGATTGGTTGCTCACCTTGCAGCGCTTAAGGTCAAACATCATCCCATTTGAAACAGACAATAAGAGGGAGGGATGAAGTGAGGGAACCGCAAGGTGGCAGTCAGATGGGCCACAGAGACGCGTGCAAGTCTAACAAGTGCTGAGAGTTCATCTTGGGCCCAGGACCAGCTACGCATCCACCGAAACGCCGGGTCCAGTGTCGAGAAGCGTGCCGCCTTGGAAGCGCAACTTCCGCGCACCGTCATACACTACGAGCATTAAAAACATGCCACGGCGCTGGAGCTATCTGGAGAAAGCAATCAGCAACCCGTAGAGCAAGCAGCCACAGGGAATAAATACTCTTTGTTTATAACAGGCACCCTTGTCATGTTCCAGCAGAACCGCTATACGCCACAAAATCTACACGCATATTTTAAAGATGATAACGACATTGAATCAAAGGCAAATGAAGGGAAATCATGGTAGATGAGAAACCGATCAGGGAAAACCATGGAAACTCCAAGGTCAGATAAAGGGTCCACGGGAGCTCACGGGTGAGCGTAATACAAAGCTGCCTCTTTGATATCATTGATAAATCATTTCATAAAGAACGGGGAAAATGGATGATGTTATTTATATCTTCATTGTAGTTTAAAAGGCTAACCGTGCAACATTGGCAAGTCAACTAGTGGGAAGTATTAATATATGTATAAAAGTCAGCGTGTATATATGTATATGTGTTTCTTTTTTGTTATAGGTTTCTACCCCCGCTGCACAGTTCACGATAAAGTTGTCAAAGGTAAGCCTTTTGACTACTCTTAGACCACTCTCTAATTTAGATTCCAAATTATACTTGTCAACCCTGAATGATGTAGGTGCCATCTGACGTTCCCAATGGAAACTTTGACATTGTTCACCATAATCTATTTCAGGCATTTTGTCAATAGCGCGTCATTTGTTTTGTTTACATTAACCTGAAAATTATGTCTAAACAAAAACTAGTAATTTGTTGTGTTCAGAATTGACGTGTAGCTCCGTGTTAGAGGTGGACCTGTGTGTAAGTCAGCAGCAGAAAGTGTGGCTGCTACAGTGACGTAAAGGAACTTCGTTGAGATGTGTCAAAGTGTTGTATTTGTGTAAAAGAAAGGCTGATTGTACGTTAGCAATGAACTAACCATTTTGTTAGAAATAAAAAAGTCTTAAGGTGATTTTTTTTGTCTTTGTTACAGTATCAACAATTGTAGTAGCTCGAGCATTGCCAATGTAAGAATTACCTACTTACATTTTCATGGCCTCATAAGAAACAAAGAAATAGCTACTTCATATAATATTCGTTAATGTCTTCTCTGCCATCGATCGTGAAGTAATAACACAAGCAAATTTCGTATTTCTTTTGTTATTACATTCTTCTGTTTTCCTTTTAGTACTGTGTATATTTGTTACTGAGAGTAAACAAGGTTAACTTTAGTAGAATTAGGAAAGACAAGAAGAAATGGAGTAATAATGGAAAGAATAATACATTTTGGTATAGGTTTTTGACCAAAGAAGAAGGGTAAATTATGAAATTATGCATGAGACAGCAAAAAAAAAAAAAAAAGTGAATTCAAATAGTTGATGGGCAGAAATGGGAGGAATTATGGGAAAAATAGGAATGGGAGATATATGGAGATTAGAGGAAAGGAATACAAGCGATGTGAGTAAATTGGTAAAATGCAGAATAGATGATATAGAAAGACAGGAAATATGAGGAATTCTAGAAAATATGAAATCATTACAATTTTACAAGCAAATAAAAAGAAATTGGGGACGTGAAGTATGTGTAGATTACTGCAATAGGCAAGAGAGAGAAGGGTTAGCTGGGATGAGAACAGGAACAATATTTCTAAGAGGGATAAGGAGTAAAGAAAAGGGAATTTGTGAATTGTGTGGGGGAAAGAAAGCATAGAACACTATGTAACAGAATGCGAGGAGGTTGCAATGGGGAGAAAAAAGGATTTGGAGGAAAAATGGGAGAAAGTAGAGAAGAAGATAGTAGCTACAAAAATGTAAACGGGCAGGGAGGAAAAGAAGGTAAGAAGTATTGCTGAGGAGTTCTTGCAAATAAAAAAAAAAAAAAAAAATCCAGAAATGTAAAGAATATAAGAAAGGAAGATGAAGGGGAAGAAAGGGGCTAATTAAGTGACAAGGAGGCATGGAGGTTAAGAGTTACCTGGCAGAACAGAAGAACAGGGTGTCATGTAAGCCAAGGTAGCAACAAGGTAAAGGCAATAAATGTAGCCAAAAGTGTAAATTGTAAAATTTTTGAATATGCACAGTAAAAATCTAATCTATATTGACTTGTTTTTAAACTGTTTATTATTATTATTATTATTATTATTATTATTATTATTATTATTATTATTATTATTATTATTATTATTATTATTATTATTATTATTATTATTATTATTATTATTATTATTATTATTATTATTATTATTATTATTATTATTATTATTATTATTATTATTATTATTATTATTATTATTATTATTATTATTATTATTATTATTATTATTATTATTATTATTATTAT
This sequence comes from Mantis religiosa, assembly GCA_030765055.1. NCBI lineage: Eukaryota > Metazoa > Arthropoda > Insecta > Mantodea > Mantidae > Mantis > Mantis religiosa. Next base: position 189,963,945 of record CM060949.1, on the reverse strand, counting down.
TATTATTATTATTATTATTATTATTATTATTATTATTATTATTATTATTATTATTATTATTATTATTATTATTATTATTATTATTATTATTATTATTATTATTATTATTATTATTATTATTATTATTATTATTATTATTATTATTATTATTATTATTATTATTATTATTATTATTATTATTATTATTATTATTATTATTATTATTATTATTATTATTATTATTATTATTATTATTATTATTATTATTATTATTATTATTATTATTATTATTATTATTATTATTATTATTATTATTATTATTATTATTATTATTATTATTATTATTATTATTATTATTATTATTATTATTATTATTATTATTATTATTATTATTATTATTATTATTATTATTATTATTATTATTATTATTATTATTATTATTATTATTATTATTATTTATTTATTTATTTATTTATTTATTTATTTATTTATTTATTTATTTATTTATTTATTTATTTTACAATTAAATTAACGTGGGTCTTTTAACCATTTATAGAGAAATCCTCATTCAAAATGTATTTGCAGTTTTTAAGGTGTTTTTGCCTAGTATTTACTCTCATTATTTTTTTTTTCTTTCTAGTGTTCTGAGAGTTTTAATTGACTCTTCAAATGTCTTGTGTAATATTTTTAATTGTTTCCAAATAGACGCCGGAAATCTCAGGTCCTTTAAGATGCAAGTAGTTTGAAGTAACCTGTCAGTGAGGTTAAGCCAAGCTCTTGGTGCTGTCTTGTATCGAACAGGAATACCACTACAGCAGTGTAAAGAATAAGGACTGCCTATATTTCCTCTCGGTATTACTATTTCCACATCAAAGGAAACTCGATTTAAGCCATCCATATGATTAAAAATGTCTTCCTTTTTTGTCATAAATTGAAAAATGTTCATTCTCTATCTCTTTCCCTCTCTTTGGTCCTCTCCCCCTCTTCGCTCGTCTCTTCTTTATTAACGCTCCGGGGATGCAGGATTGAATAGGTCTTATATTTCCAGGTCCAGTGTGAGACATCAAAGAACTCGCTGTAAACACACACTAGTACTATCTGCAATTATCATCTTACCTCATGAGGCTTAAGTCCTTTCTTCTGCTGCAGCTTAGACGCTGTATCTGAAATAAAACACAAAGGCGTTTAGATTACACCAAAAATTCCTGCTGTCTTCATTGATGAAGATCTGCGTAACTGTCAATTGAAATCTACGGTTTGGTGCCTTTTAGAGGTTTTAATTACAAAATATTAGAAGCGTTTCCGCTTAAATAAGTGTAATATGTTTGTTGCGTTTGAGGGAAAGGAAAAAGCGTGTGACTGAAAACAGCCGAAATTACTTTAGTTTCACTGTTTCGTTAGATACATTGAAAATGGCAGTCTGTTGTCTTAATTTTGTATCATCAATGGAACAGCGTTACAAGTGCTGTAGAAATTGTACACGGGAGATAAACACATAAAGAAGAAAACGAAAAATTGACGGTTTTGTACTTATTTGCCTGAGAATATCTGCACACAGCACACAGCCTTGATGTCGTTGAAGGAGGGTCCTCCGCCGCAAAGAAGGGTACTCTTGCCATATCGGGACTGGGACCTTATTGGCATTTGGAGGGCTTCATTTATGTAAATGACGGTGGGTTAATGGTGGTGATTCATTTGGGGATTTGAGTGTTTAATTAAGGTAAAGATGGAACTAATATAGGAATATGTAAGAGTTTTGAATTTTATGAAATTCCTAGCACAAGTCTGGGTGGGCTGTTCAATAAGGAATGATCATAATTTTATTACGGTCATACTTTTCCGCACTAAAATTCAGTCTTATTATATTCTGTTAGCTTAATGTGAAACAAACACGCCGTAGTAGTTTCATTGTTGGTACTCCTGGCTCCTGCCTGTAAGAACCAGGTAAGTTCAGACATATTCAGTATCACCCACCGCTGTAATGGAGGTAACTTGCAGTTGAAGTTGATGTTAGAGGAAGATCCGGAGTTTCTTTCAAACGTAATCACTTCTGATGAAACTTGGCTACATCATTTCGATCCTGAGAGCAAACAGCAAAGCTCAGTGTGGAAATCTCCTTCATCACCAACCCCCAAATAAGCAAAGGTGGTTGCTTCTGCTGGGAAAGCTGTGGTCATCTGATTCTTTGATATTCATGGAATGGTTTATCAGCATGTTGTACCTGCACACACATCAGTAACTGAACAATACTACAGGGATGTCCTAAAAAAATTGCAAGTCTGTATCAGGCGCAAAAGACCACATTTCCGTGAAGCAGGCTGGATTTTGCACCACGATAATGCGCGGACGCATATTGCCAATGTTGCTGCTAAATACCTTGCAAAAATTAACGTGAAGTACATCCCTCAGCCTCCCTATAGTCCGGATTTAGCCCCATGTGACTTTTTTCTATTCCCTAACTTGATGAAACGCCTTCGTGGGAGACATCCATCATCAGAAGCAGTGGTGAAGGCTGCGGAGGCGATTTTGAAGGATCTCTCAAAAATGGTTTCCAGCATGTCTTTGAAGACTGGCAGAAACGCTGGGACAAGTGCATCGCATTCAGGGGAGACTATTTTGGGAAGGACCATCATAATTATGAGGATGAGTAAAGGTACGTTGTCAAAAAAAAAAAAAATTGTGATCATTCTTTATTGAACAGCCCTCGTGTGTTTCTCCAGGATCGAGATCATATTCTCCAACTCCTCAGATCAGGTTGTTGAAACTGTTTGGGAGCTTAGAATAGAAACTATGGAATAGGTACAGGATATAGTCAGATACTATAGGGAAGGATAGGTCTGAATGGATATTGGCATTTGGGATATATCAGTCGGCTGCAACTGCAGTCCGAAGGTAACGATTTCGGAGGACTTGGAGTTCGGAGAGGTGTGTTTTAGCTGCAGCACCCCAGACTTGGCAGACGTAGGTAAAAACCGACCTTAGTACTTGTTTGTATCGTAGGAGATTGTTACGAAGAGCCATTGGTGATTTGGGGTTGTATAGCGGACACAACATGGCCATCCTTCTACTGACTTTGTTAGCCACAACTGTTATGTGCTCTTTCCATGTAAGACGCATGACCAGAAAAACACCAAATTACGTTGCCTGCGTTGACCAGGGTACATCTGAATCTCCTAGACGTAGGTTGGGTACGTCCTGTAATGCTCGCTATGTAAAGGTGACGGCTTGGGACATTGGGATTTAACCGCCAGGTCGCAAACCAGACATACAGCATATTCGCAAATATCTGAGCCGATGACTGCGATATCATGTCGTTTTGACGCTGTTGTTATGGCAGTATCGTTTCACCAATTAGAAAGATAACCATTTATTGTTTATATTTATTTCTTTGGGCTCATTTCTTACTACTTATATTGCTGGATTATAGGTCGTATTTCATATTTTGTAGCATTTAGAATGTGTAACTTTTCAAACAGTTAACATTGAATCACGCTTTTCAGATATCTTATTGGGGATGCTTTCCATTAAATACTTTTCGAAAAACCAATACAATCTAACCAGGGAATGCATCTGGAAAAATATGCAGCACTCTTTGCAAAAGTCAAGTACAGTTGATATAATATACCATTTCCTCAATATGACTCCAAAAGCCAAATTAAATGAACTGAATTCTTGAAAAAAATTTATTTTTCCAAACCAATGGTTTAGTGTTAAGGAAAGACAAAGCACATAATAACTCCTTATTCAATATAAGTGCTAATGTTACACATTATCAAGTCCATGGCATTTGTATTTGCATAAAGAAGACAATCCCATGTCGGTAGATTTACTGGTATGTAAAAGAACTCCTGCAGGATGAAAGTTTTGCACACCGGCAGCGCTCATGTGACTCGGACCACTGACAGTGTCTTAACAATGAATATATTAATTTTTTATCGCCATTAATTCAAGAACAATATATTCACTCTAAAACGTTTGAATATTAATTGTCAAGCAGATGAAGAGATTCTATTTCATTTAACGTCCTCCAACGTTAAGTCATATCGGAGGATGAATGAAATGTTTAAATGAGTACAGGATACACAGAGCTTAGAGTTACCAGACATCATCTTTCAGGATAAGTGAAAACCTCCAACGTTAAGTCATATCGGAGGATGAATGAAATGTTTAAATGAGTACAGGATACACAGAGCTTAGAGTTACCAGACATCATCTTTCAGGATAAGTGAAAACCTCCAACGTTAAGTCATAACGGAGGATGAATGAAATGTTTAAATGAGTACAGGGTACACAGAGCTTAGAGTTACCTGACATCATTTTTCAGGATAAGTGAAAACCTCCAACGTTAAGTCATATCGGAGGATGAATGAAATGTTTAAATGAGTACAGGGTACACAGAGCTTAGAGTTACCTGACATCATTTTTCAGGATAAGTGAAAACCTCCAACGTTAAGTCATATCGGACGATGAATGAAATGATGTTCAAATGAGCTCAGCGACCATAGAGCTTACAGTTACCAGACATTCATCTTTCAGAATAAGGGGAAACCTCCAACGTTAAGTCATATCGGACGATAAATAAAACGATGTTCAAATGAGTACAGGGTACATAGAGCTTAGGGTTACCTGACATTCATCTTTCAGGATAAGGGAAAACCCCAGATAGTTCACCCTAGCGAGATTCGAACTCGAAACCTCTTGAAGTGATTCAGACACGCTACCCTCACTCCACAAACTCCAGTTTCTCAGATAAGCCTACCGCTACAGCCTGCATCTCGTTTACGGGCAACCTATCCGGCAGAATCAGCAGAATTCTCGCTAAATAAAACATCAAGACCATCCATAAGCCACCTACGAAGATTAGACATCTGTTGAGACCAGTGAAAGGCAAACTGGACTTCCAAGTTCCGGGAGTGTACCACATTCTCTGTGAATGTGGGACACCGTATATAGGACAAACCGGAAGGACCATCGCTACAAGAATAAACGAATATGAGGGGAGCATTCGTTAAATGCAACCTGAGAAGTCTGGACTGGCAGAGCATTGCTTTGATAACGATCATAGAGCCAGCTGTCGGGAGACGACCACCTTGGCAATATGTAACAGTTACTGGCGGCGGCTTTGGCCATTTCCTCTGAGAGGAGCACGCTTATTCGTGGTGCTGGATTTCAGTTCAGCTCCTCTTGGAAACCGGCCTTAAAAATGGAAATCCGTCGATTTAAGAAACAAAGATCAATACATCTTGATAATCAAGTTAAGTAGTTACGTTACTTTGACCCAATTAATTGTCTATACTCATGCCATCTGCTGACCTGGCATTTATTTTACTGAAAAGAGTCTTTTGTTCAGTAATGTGAATTTTTATAGTGTTTTGTCTCTGTTTATATTTGTGATATATCCAGTGATTCATTTGTGGTTATAACATTTAATAAATATCCTGATGATGGGAGAGATGTACACTCCCGTAACGTCGATTTCTAATCGTCTTTTCACTTGGCATCTATTAATTTTTTCACGGTTTCCACGTATTTTGCTGCTAGTTTATTGCACGAAATTCATATAGTTTTTTCGAAAGATATTTGAAGATCAACTTCCTCTGTAACTTCTTTTAATAATTCAAGCTGTTTTTGAGCTGGTATGATGTCAGGGGTTAAGACAGCTAGATCATCTGCATATGCTAGGCAATCTGTCTTTAATTTTCCTCTGCCTAATATGTTTGGTTGATTAATTTTGAGAATTATTTTCTGTTTACGCCATTTGTTTAATTCACGTCCTCCAACTCTAAATCATATCGGAAGATGAATGGAATGGATGAAATGATGCTCAAATGAGTCCGAGGTCCCTGGAGCTTAGAGTTACCCGACATTCGTGTTACAGGATAAGGGAAAACCCTGGAAAAAGTTATCCAGGTAACTCACCCTGACCGAGATTCGAACCCAGGACCTCTTGAACGTGAGGTAGACATTCTACCACCACGCTACCAAGTCGGGCTCTGTTTACTCCATTCTTGCATTACTTTTTCAAGAGCACATTAAAGAGTAGCGGAGAAAGACAAATTTATTATTATTATTATTATTATTATTATTATTATTATTATTATTATTATTATTATTATTATTATTATTATTATTATTATTATTATTATTATTATTATTATTATTATTATTATTATTATTATTATTATTATTATTATTATTATTATTATTATTATTATTATTATTATTATTATTATTATTATTATTATTATTATTATTATTATTATTATTATTATTATTATTATTATTATTATTATTATTATTATTATTATTATTATTATTATTATTATTATTATTATTATTATTATTATTATTATTATTATTATTATTATTATTATTATTATTATTATTATTATTATTATTATTATTATTATTATTATTATTATTATTATTATTATTATTATTATTATTATTATTATTATTATTATTATTATTATTATTATTATTATTATTATTATTATTATTATTATTATTATTATTATTATTATTATTATTATTATTATTATTATTATTATTATTATTATTATTATTATTATTATTATTATTATTATTATTATTATTATTATTATTATTATTATTATTATTATTATTATTATTATTATTATTATTATTATTATTATTATTATTATTATTATTATTATTATTATTATTATTATTATTATTATTACTATTATTATTATCATCATCATCATCATCATCATCACTATTATTATTAGGTTGAAAGGACTTATTATAAAACTATCGAGAAGAATGAATCTTTCTAGCCTTCTGTGTTCCAGCTGGCAACAGCTCGTTTTAAATTAAATTAAATTTGGTAAACGAATGAAGCGTTGTAGAGGGCATGTTTGTAGCGGTGAATCCTGCGGTTGGCTGCACTGCAGTACTAATAGTGACAACTAATTGCTGGAGACGGAGTGGCCTCATGGGAAATCAACACCAACATCACTCCCTCCCCCCTTATATCTCATCCTCAATGGGAACCTACGGCAGATGACGTCCATAAGGACAGCTCGGATTAGCTGCATCCTATGTGCTGACATTATACTACCTACGATTGATAGAGATTAAAGTACTCTTCATTCCACTTTATCAGCTGCTAAAGATTGGTGTTTTTGTGGCGTTCATTGATTGGGGCACAAAAACCCCAAGGCAGCACCTCAATTTTGGTCTAGGTTGTTATTACTGGTGATTAATCTTGGATTTATTGTTATGATCCTGAAAAAAAGGCATTAGGCTCAGTGGGGGTTTCCAACAGAAGCTAAGCATACGAAAGTCCGAGGAATTCGCAATGGTAGTAAGAAGATGATTGCTATATAAGCCGTCCTGGCTTATACTGTTACTATAGCATTAGTTGTGTAACAGTTGGTTTTGTTTGGCATCAAAAATGAGTTTTGTTTATTTACTTGGCAGTGTTATTTATAATTTAAAAAATGTTTGAAAATATTATAATGTTTATATTAAGTATATGGAAGTGAAATTCTAGAAAGAAACAAAACGGGATATGTACGAGGGCTGTTCAATAAAGAAAGATCATAATTTTTTTACGGTCATAATTTTTCGTACTAAAATTCAATCTTATTATATTCTGTTAGCTTTATGTGAAACAAACACGCCGTAGTAGTTTCATTGTTGGTACTCCTGTTTCCCGGCTGTGAGAACTAGGCAAGTTCAGACAAGTTCAGTATCGCCTATTGCTGCAATGGAGGTAACATGCAGTTAAAGTTGATGTTAGAGGAAGATCCGGAGTTTGTTTCAAACGCAATCACTGCTGATGAAACTTGGCTACATCATTTTGATCCTGAGAGCAAACAGCAAAGCTCAGTGTGCAAATCTCCTTCATCACCAACCCCCCAAAACAGCAAAAGTGGTTGCTTCTGCTGGGAAAGTTATGGTCATCTCATTCTTTGATATTTATGGAATGGTTTATCAGCATGTTGTACCTGCACACACATTACTAACTGGACAATACTACAGGGATGTCCTGAAAACATTGCAAGTCTTTATCAGGCGCAAAACACATTTCCGTGAAGCAGTCTGGATGCTGCACCACGATAATGCGCGGCCACATAGTGTCAATGTTGTTGCTGAATATCTTACAAAAATCAACGTGAAGTGCATCCCTCACCCTCCCTATAGTCCGGATTTAGCCCCATGTGACTTTTTTCTATTCTCTAACTTGAAGAAATGCCTTCGTGGGAGGCATTATCCATGATCAGAAGAAGTGTGCAGGTTGCGGAGGTGATTTTGAAGGATATCTCAAAAAATGGTTTCCAGCATGTCTTTGAAGACTGGCAGAAACGCTGGGACAAGTACATCGCATTCATGGGAGACTATTTTGAGAAGAATCATCAAAATTATGAGGATGAGTAAAGGTACGTTGTCAAAATAGAATTATAATCATCCTTTATTGAACAGCTCTTGGTACAATTAGTATAAAGAAATGAATGGTTGCTATGGAGAGAAAAAGTCAGTAATCTACCTGGTGGAAAAAGGACGCGGATGAGATGAAAGTTTTATAACGATGAGTGGACGTAGAGGAGAGTGAGCTAAAAGAAAAGATTTTGTGTAATAATGTATATTCAGTGTTCTGAAGTAAAAATTAATAATCTTGCTGAAGAACCTTGGAGAGAAATCAACTTTTGATCAACGTATTCAGTAATGAGCAGACTTTTTTTTTCTCTTTTATCCATCAATATAATCTTTTAAAAATTTTAGTTATATTTGCGATTAACAGTGATTAAAGCATTCTTACTTCATTGTGAAGTATCATTTTATTATAAATGGTCGAAAATTAATTTAGATTACATTTGGAAACATCGAAGTTGTGGAAAATAAACTTAAGTTATACATTACGAAATTTAACCTATTCAAATTTTATTTTTTTCACTCGTAACAATCCTTGAAAAGAAGAGATCTTATGACTCATATTTAAGCAGATACAATAGAGGAATTAGCAACTAGTTGTGGAATAGTCAACGATATCCTGTACCGCTGATAGACGACGCTCGAACAGCAAAGCAGGTGAGAGACCATTTCATCATGCTACATATGGCTTCCCAACTTTGGAAACATCTCTACTATAAAGAAACACCGTTCTAGTTGTGGTTAGTTCCTATTGGTACACAAATACATGTTTACAGTCCAAAAGCATAATACATTTACATCAAGATAACGCAGCAAAACTAACAACTAAGGCATTTTGATGTGAGAAAGATCAGCCAAGAAAAATCAAGAACCGTACAGCCCTGACTTAACATCTTGTGTTTTAATTTAAAAAACAATAAAAATTAAATTTGTGGAATCAGGTTATCGTGTCAGATGAAAATCCTGCTTTCTGATTCGAATTCATCGAATGCGAAAGCATATTTATGTAAAAATGTGAATAATTTTGAAAAAACCATATCCTTTAATTTTTTAAAACTAATAGTTTTATATAGTTCGTAGATGCTACACACAAATAAACAACAATGCGCAAAGAATGCCATGTGAATGCAGCACATTCTATGAAACCTTTTCTAATGAATTTTCTTTTCCTCGCCAACATTCACTTCGCGTGCAGAGCATTACAAAGTTCTTTCAATCATGCACTTATTGTGACGTCACTGGCGACCTTTACAATACGTTGTTTCTAAAAAGAATTAAGGCATCATCACGAAGGGAGGGAAGCAATATCGGTGCTTGATCTTTCATAAGGAGGCGGCGTGTTTGTAGAGGGTTGATAGGAGAAAATGTCATGACCTTTGGTGGTTCTCCATAACTCCGTCCCAGGACAAAACACACAACCACTTTGATACAGCGTGTTCAAGTATTCATTATATCATCTATATGCACACACGTAACTCTACGGCTCGCCGCTCGTCTTTTGTTTCCGCCAGTTAAAAATACTGTCTGCGTTCTACTTGGACGTTCGCAGTGAAATGACGTACAATAAGGTGCATAAAAGGTGATCTATTGTTTTAGATTGCATTTCCCACTTTTTTTTTAAATTTAAGTCCTCCAATGTTAAGTCATATCGGACGATGAATGAAGTTATGTTCAAATGAGTACAGGGTACACAGAACTTAGGGTTATCAGACATTCACCTTTCAGGATAAGGGAAAACCTCCAACGTTAAGTCATATCGGACGATAAATGAAATGATGTACAAATGAATACAGTGTACATAGAGCTTAGAGTTACCAGATATTCAACTTTCAGGATAAGGGAAAACCTCCAACGTTAAGTCATATCGGGCAATGAATGAAATGATGCTGAAATGAGTACAGGGCACACAGAGCTTAGATTTACCATACATTCATCTTTAAAGATAAAGGAAAGCCTTCAACTTTAAGTCATATCAGACGACCAATGAAATGATGTTCAAATGAGTACAGGGTACATAGAGCCTAGAGTTACCAGACATTCATCTTTTAAGATAAGGGAAAACCTCCAACGTTAAGTCATATCGGACGATGAATGAAATGATGTTAAAATGAGTACAGGGTACACAGAGCTTACATTTACCAGACATTCATCTTTCAGAATAAATGAGAGCCTCCAACGTTAAGTCATATCGGACGATGATTGAAATGATGTTCAAATGAGTCCAGGGTACACACAGCCTAGAGTTACCAGACATTCATCTTTTAAGATAAGGAAAACCCTGCAACGTTAAGTCATATCGGACGATGAATGTAATGATCTTCAAATGAGTACAGGGTACATAGAGCTTAGATTTACCAGATATTCGTCTTTAGGATAAAGGAAAACCTCCAACGTTAAATCATATCAGACGGTGAATGAAATGACGTTCAAGTGAGTACAGGATACACAGAGCTTACAGTTATCAGACATTAATCTTTCAAGATAAGTGAAAACCTCCAACGTTAAGTCATATCGGACGATGAACGAAATGAACAGTGTGAGTTGCAAGTGGTGAAGTAATGATATATATATATAAACCCTAAGTGTATAACTGTGTCCATACGCAAACTTAAGTTAATATGGGACACAATTACAATGAAGTATGATGTTTAGGTTTATGTGTCAAAGTTTCGTAGTGATCATATGAGTAATAATGAATCAGAACATAAATGATACATATGCAATGGAAATCTCTCAGTTAACTGGTTGAGTACCTCAAAATGACAAGTCTACAAACGAGAATTAAGGAGAGAAAACCCAATTGAATTTAGATAAAATGCTTAAGGCAACTACAGCATCTAATTTGACTGTCAACAGAAAATATAATTGCTATAAAACAATTAATTACATAAAATAAGTTTTTAAATGACATATTAGTGTCAGTCATCTAATTGGATGAATTACTTATGGCAAACGAATTATTTACGCCAAGGGATGTGAAAATTGTCGGAAAGTCTGAGGTCCTTAACCTCTCCTCGGCAGTTCTGGAAATAGCCTACAGGTTGCTCCTTGGTGGTAGAACCACTCCGTTTGGAATGACTAAGTATCTATTTTACTTATATAAAGTAGGTTAAATTTTAAGCTTCTGTACCTTGTTTTGCCCCATAGTTATTTAAAACATAAAACACACGTCGTTTATGCATAAAGGACAAACCTTTACGTATTCAATAAAGGCGATTTCGTATTGTCAGATAACTTCTTTGGAAAATACAGTCTCTACGATGTTCAAGAAAAATAAGAATAAAATATACAGTTATTAAATATATGTATAGTCTATCAAGAAAGTACAGAGAATTGATCTTATAAAAATCTCGTATAAGAGGGGATTCAAATTATTGTTGTCGTTAAGTTGGTACATCTTTTGTCTATACCTACGCGGAGTTTGATTGTCATCTATCATCTTGTTTATTTACAGGGCGCCATTTTGTTAGTGGGTCAATTTCCGGTACACTCTTGACACAGCAATATGTCCACTGATTTCTAATGTTAGTTGTTCATTTTATTGTAAAAATTTAACATGCTTTACTAACGAAATTATTAAAATATAAATACAAAGGAAATAGCAAAGAAATTGTTACATGAGAGTTATTAGAAGCTTTTGTTATCCAGAAACGCCAACACGTACATCTCTTCAATTAGAGTAAAGGTTCTTCTTCTTTTCTTTTCCTTCAAGCATTAAACCTACCAAGGAGAGTAAAGGCTATTTGGAGACAAACATTTCCTATGGTGGAAAGTCAAGCAGCAGCAAGAAATGCAAAGAAGCATGTTATATTCACACACCGACTGAAGTCTACAGAACAGTAAACAATGTACGTGTTTCACGTCGTTGTCAGAACTTGATGTAGTGGCATGTGAAAATGATAAAAAAATGGTTACGTGTGTTTATATACAAGAAAATAAGAAAATAATTCAGTGAACCCAGAATCACCTTTACACCTTTTTATAAAGGGAGTGTCGTGTGTGCTACTTAAAAATCCGTATTGGTATCCAGAAATAGTCGTAGTGTTCAAATATTATTATTATTATTGTTATTATTATTATTATTATTATTATTATTATTATTATTATTATTATTATTATTATTATTATTATTATTATTATTATTATTATTATTATTATTATTATTATTATTATTATTATTATTATTATTATTATTATTATTATTATTATTATTATTATTATTATTATTATTATTATTATTATTATTATTATTATTATTATTATTATTATTATTATTATTATTATTATTATTATTATTATTATTATTATTATTATTATTATTATTATTATTATTACTATTATTACTATTATTACTATTATTATTATTACTATTATTATTATTAACATCATTGTTCTCTTGGAGAGTTATCAGAGATTTTCCATTTGTCACTGTGAACAGAGCATTTGGAAGTGTCTGCGATTTGAACATCGCCCTCACAGTAGCGGCATCATTGTGTGAATTCGAGGGAAGATCAGGTAGAGGGAGCGAGAGCATTTCAATCTCAAGGGAGAGAAAGACATTTACATGTAACGTCGAAGAGGGGGAGGAGGCAGTACTACGACACGCCACATAAAGCTCCTGTTGAAAACAGATTTCCTGTTGCTCACTTCCGCTACTCCATGTCTTACTTGCTGAAAATTGTGAAAAAATATCGTGCCTTCGTGGGGCTGCAGTGCGAAAGGCAGTTTGAGAAACTCTTGAATCATAATTGTTATCCTATGTGGTATAGTGGTCTCGAGGTAGTGGGTTCAGAGCTGGTTGAAGCATGAAGGTTTGCTTCGCGATGTCGGGGCAACTTGAAGCTGAACACGATGTCTTGATGATGTTATCTGCTCAAGCAGGGTGTGTGTCAATGAAAGGATGACACTGGTTCTACACTTTAACGGAGAAGTTGACGAAACTACTCTAGGAATGTCCGGTGTTAAAGTATTTGATTCCTCTACCAGACGGTTCTGTCATTGAGACAAGAATGTCGCCTAATCCGACTTGTCCCACCAGCGATCAGACCAGAAGTGCCTTAGATTATGTCCAGGATGTGTTATTGAGCTTCAAATTCTCGTAATATCCTCCCCTTTTGTAATGTTATAGTATCGTACGATGGTATCTTATCAAACGTAGAACTATTTAAATGTCTACTTTGGGAAGAGAAGTTAGGCCCTTAGACCCGTTTAACGTTTGTTTTCACGTAGAAGAACCTCATACCTTACAGCAGAAGGCTACTGAGAAGCATTGTTGTCCTAGCGTCCTGCTTCTCTCCCGCTATATATACAATTTGTAACTTAAAACTTCACTTATCCTATAAGAAATGATGATACTTTTCTTATAAATTGTCCCGGGATCGCGATTTCATGTAAAACTTTTACACATCCTCAGCCGGAAACAACAAAGCTGTCGCCATTGTTACGAACGCTAGATGTTAATATGTTCTTGTTTGTACTACCAAAATCTGAAAATAAAACAAATTTAAAAACAGAATTGACTGCCGGTATTTAAAAAAAAAAAAAAAAATAACAAACAAAAAAACATCGCGTAGTGAATTTTGAAATGGGCAGTCGATTCTGTTTTTAAATTTGATTTATTTTCAGACTTTGGTAGTACTAACAAGAACATATTAACATCTAGCGTTCGTAACAATGACGACAGCTTTGTTATTTCCGGCTGAGGATGTGTAAAAGTTTTACACGGAATCGCGATCCCGGACAATTTATAAGAATCATCATCATTTCTTATAAGACATGTGAAGTTTTGTGTTACAAATTGTTATATGTGTATATAAAGGATAATATGTCAGAGTAACTAAGGCAATTAGGCGTTCTGACAATATCAGTCAACAAGAAATCTATTATGGATAGAGTCAACATGAAAAATTCAGTGCCATGGCCGGGATTTGAACCACGGATCTCCTGGTTTCCGTCCAGTCACTCTAACCCATTGAGCTACCAGGCCAACGTGCCGTCCTGACATTAAATTCTCCAGTTGACTCATATATTCCCGGTAAACCACTACGGGCTCTCGAATTCGAGATACACCGTTTGTGGCGACTTACTATCGTAGGTACTTAAATCCCAGGCTTCACCATTAAACTCTTATTATTTGAGTTAATTGGTGGAAATTAATCATTTCTTCACACTAGCCATACATAGGGTAAGGTTTTGTCTGGATAGAGTCAACATGAAAAATGCAATACCATGGCCGGAATTTGAACAACGGAACCATGGCATTAAATTTTTCATGTTGACTCTATCCAGATAAAACCTTAGCCTATTTGCCGCTAGTGTGAAGAAATGATTAATTTCCACCAATTAACTTAAATAATAAGAGTTTAATGGTGAAGCCTGGGACTCAATTACTTACGATAGTAAGTCGCCACAAAAAGTGTATCTCGGATACGAGAGCCCTTAGTGGTTTACCGGGAATATATGAGTCAACTGGAGAATTTAATGTCAGGACGGCACGTTGACCATGGTAGCTCAATGGGTTAGAGCGACTGGACGGAAACCGGTAGATCCGTGGTTCAAATCCCTGTCATGGCATTAAATTTTTCATGTTGGCTCTATGTACGGCAAGTGTGAAGAAATGATTAATTTCCACCAATTAACTTAAGAAATCTATTACCTCAAAATTCACGTACCTGGAGCTAGAGTAACGTAACTCGATAAATTGCTTTCAAAATATAGATAGATATATCTACAACGTGCTTAGAATTAGACAGCGAGGAAACTGATTTATATAATTTATCAAGCTACACAGTAAAAGTGTGTTTCAGATGCGATAAGAAGTTAAGGTCTGACAACGTATAATGTAGAAACATTGGTAGCATAGTCATGATAGATGGATCTTATGTTGATACATCTTATTTCTAGAATTCTCAATTGTTACGGTTATCCTTACTCCCTCTTAAAGACCGCCTACTTGGCGGGAGCCGAAAGGGAATTTGCCGGTCAATATTTCAGTGAGTGACGGCCAACTTAGGCTTCTTGTTATGAGATATAGCGTAAAGCCTTATTTTAAATGGAAACGGAAATATAAAGAAAACATTCTAACTATTATAAATTAAGAAACTGGAGCAGATATTTTTAAAAAGTGGCTTTATAGATACTTGTCCGAATTTGATAATAAAATATTCAAAATAAATGCTACAAATTAAACGGAGTTTATAAATGGTAATAATTCCAATGCCTTAAACTTTGAAAATAAGAGGCAGTTGTCTGCAGATTTGTACTTGCTTATAAAATTAAAATACGCCAATAAAATCGTCAGTCCGCCAAAGCAAGAACTCTTCATAAATCCCTGAGAGTGTTTATTTGTGATGTCACAGAGTATATGCTACATATTTCTCAACTATGCCTAATTTTTTGGAAAGTATGGTGTAAGCTATTTTGAATGCATTTCCTGAAAAGATTAGTTTGCGTTTTCTAAACGTGTTTTACATATATTTGGAAACCATGGTTCGAAATCACGTGGGCAGGAAAGAAAGAGACAGAGAATGGCGCGCAGAGCTGTATGCTTGCCGAGAGAGAGAAAGAGACAGAGAGAAGTTCTGGAATTTTCGGCTTTTCTGATGCCGTCGCGATTGTTATCGAATGGTCTACTGCATTCTAGAAACAATGACTGGTAGGTATAAATAGCGGCAAATTGTCAGAAGCAGTCAGTTGTGTAGTGGAGTAATGTGATTGTGGACGTTTGAACTGTATGAACTGTACCGCAGTGAATTCTTTTGTTTGTTTACGTGTGGCGAAGCATCGAGTCGACCTTGAAGACAGTTGTTTGTCAATGTCACGTCTTTTTGCTTCTGCAAGGGTTGTACAAAGCTTCTATTTACTGCAATAAAGAGTATTTTAATTTCTTCAAACAAGAGTTTTGATTCTGTCAACCCTCGAAGTTACAATATGTAAAAATATAAAGCTATACATAAAGTATGAAATATAACAAATCTTTATACAAATATAACAATTAGTAACTTAAAACTTCACGTATCTTATAAAAAATTATGATGATTTTCTTAGAAATTGTCCGGGATCGGTATAGACATGTTCGGTATAGACATGTTGATGATATTTTTGCAATTGTTCCTGATAAACTCACAAACGATGCTTTAAAATTACTAAATTTGCAAGATACATATATAAAATTTACATTAGAAACTGAAATTGGTGGTTTTGTTCCTTTTCTGTTTTTGAAGATAGTAAGAAAAGATGATAAATTGGATTTTTGTATTTATAAGAAGTCTACTCATATTGATAATTACATAAAAAATAAAACTTTTAACCCCTTTTCACATAAATTTGCTGTTTTCAATAGTTTGTTTTATAGATTAATAAATATACCCCTGAGTTAAGAGCAGTTTAATAAAGAATATAAACATATTATTAATACTGCTTTAATTAATGGTTTTAATAAAGACTTTATACAAAAGAACATTAAAAAATTTAAATATCAAAAAACTGTTAATGATATTTCTACCCTTAAAATTAAAGACGATTATAATTTTAAAAAATTTGGTTACCATCCTTGGGTTAATAAACTTTTCAAAAAAAAAAAAAAAAAAGTTAAAGAATTTGGTATAACTTTAGTTCCTCAGGGCGCCGGGGTAGCGCGGTGGTTTCGTTCGCGGCTCCCGTTCTAAGGGTCCTGAGTTCGATTCCCGGCTTTGGGGTTGGCGATTTTAAGTCGGCCCTATCCACGCCTTCACCTCTGTCTAGCACACGTGAAGTATCCCCTATGCCCAACGTGGTTCGGAGTCCACGGTAAAAACTGTAGGTCCTCTCACCTCACCGCCATCTTCACTATCACCCTATCATCGGAGGTAATGGACACCGCCCTCTGGGTGCCTCCACCTGAGAAATGGGTCCGGTCATCACTTGGTGGGGTGAGGTTACCCCGAAGGCCAAGGTTGCCATGTGGGGAGTGTTAGTAACTAACTACTTTAGTTCCTCAAAATAAATATAGTATTAAAAATTTATTGAATTTCTCTAAAAAAAAGATAAAATTCCTAATAATAAAAAGTCTGGTATTTATCAGTTTAATTGTTTCGATTGTGATAAAGTTTATATTGGAAAGACGGAACGTAATCTGGAAACCAGAACGAAAGAACATTTTCGTAACATTAAGTATAAACAAACTGATAAATCGGCCGTAGCAGATCATTTTTGGTCATTTAACCATGAAATAAATCCTGAAGTTAAATTATTAAAACAATTAAATGGTCCGATAGATTTAATGGTTTGGGAAAATTATTTATTTTAAAAAACAAACATCGCGTAATGAATTTTGAAATACCGACAATTGATTCTGTTTGTAAATTTGTTTTATTTTCAGATTTTGGTAGTACTAACAAGAACATATTAGCATCTAACGTTCGTAACGATGACGACAGCTTTGTTGTTTCTGGCTGAGGATGTGTAAAAGTTTTACATGAAATCGCGATCCCGGACAATTTATAAGAATTATCATCATTTCTTATAAGATAAGTAAAGCTTTAAGTTACAAATTGTTATATTTGTATATATTTGTTTATTTCACTTTTAATAGCTTGATAGTTTACGTATGAAAAAAATTTATCAACACCCTGCAAAACGTAGAAATACTTTATCGCACGACGATAGCAAGTATTTTTAAAAAATAACCTATAAGAAAGGTTCATAACAGCATTTGAAGTGCTTATTCTAAGTAACATATTACGCAGCGCCTTCATCAGTCAGTTGTTAACGGCAGGGTGTAATACGGAAATCATTTGTTAATTAATAAAACAATGGCGCAGTAGCGGCCACATATTAGCCTTCCCAAAAATAGCAGAAAAAAAAGAGGTGACACAGTAACCGACAAAAGAAGAGTTATGAATGGAAAAAGAATTATTGTAAATTGTACCCCGCGTATTTATAGGCAATTTATTCAATAAATAGTGTTTGTGAGCGATATGGCAATGCACCAATAGGAGTCATACGCTCTCAGAGGGGTGAAGGGGTGATGGAAGGGCGGGGGGCGATATCGATGGGTCCCTCGACTCTTGGCCCATGGGGTCATCTGTCAGGAATTTCATTACCGACCACCGAGTAATTTATGGATACGGTGTATTTATAGGTGTACGCGGCGGCGAAAATTAGGGTTGTGTTGTAACGTATGTGATTCATATTCAGCTGCACAGCTTCCGTATCTCCGGCAGGCTCAGTGAGTGTTCACTTACGTGATGCACTACAGGCGTATCTCCTGTATGTGGCATGTAAGAAGATGCAGCTGATTGCTTGTGTGATTATTGCTAGATGCATGAAAGAAATAGATTAATTTCTGGCCCATTTTTCTTTCACTTTCTGCAAGAACTCACTAATACTTCTTACCTTCTTTTCCTCACTGCCCGTTAACATTTTTATAGCTACTATCTTCTTCTCTACTTTCTCCCATTTTTCCTCCAAAACTGTTGTTGTCCACATTGCAGCCTCCTCGCATTCTGTTATATAGTGTTCTATGCTTTCTTTCCCCCCACACAATTTACAAATTCCCTTTTCTTTACTTCTTATCCCTCTTAGAAATATTGTTCCTGTTCTCATCCAAGCTAACCCTTCCTTCTCTTACCTGTTGCAGTAATCTACATACGCCTCTCGTCCCCAATTTTTTTATTTGCTTGAAGAATTCCCCATATTTACTGTCTTTCTATATGTTCTATTCTGCATTTTACCAATTTACTCACATCGCTTGTATTTCTTTCCTCTAATCTCCATATATCTCCCATTCCTATTTTTTCCATAATTCCTCCTATCTCTGCACACCAACTATTTGAGTTCCTAAACTATTTTGCTGTCTCATGCATAATTTCATAATTTCCCCTTCTTATTTGGTAAAAAACGTATACCAAAATTGTATTATTCTTTCCATTATTATTCCATTTCTTCTTGTCTTTCCTAATTCTACTAAAGCTACTTCTCTAGGTGCTGATCTAGGTAAGCCTGGTAGCTCTTTAGAAAACCTTCTGTAGTTTTGGTCCACCGTCTTGTTTACCTCTGTGCCCCCCCCCCCCCAGATCTCCACTGCATACAACGTTTTGGATTCAACTAATACTTCGTACATTCTTTCTAACCACTTGGTTGTCATTTCTAGCTTATATTTGCATATTCTTATCCGATTCATTGCCGCCCTTCCTTTTGCTTCAATTTTTCTCCTGTATGCTCCCTACTTTCCACTGCTATTCAACTTTACTCCTAAGTATTCAAATACATTGACCGCTTCTACCCTTTTGCCATTTAGTACTCATTTTTCATCTTTTTTTAGTTTAAATCCCTTCTCGAAGACCATAACTTTCGACTTGTTTATGTCTACTTTTTCTCCCCACTCTTCACAGAATTTCTGGATTTCTGCAATCCTACTACCGTTATAGATCCTATTATTAAGTCATCTGCATATAGCAGTCCAGGAATTTCTTTGTTTGCTATTACCGGAAAGTGCTGATTTCTTTCTTTAACCTTGTCTCTTATCTCATCTAAAAATAAGTTAAATAAAATTGGACTCATTTTGCAACCTTGTCTTACGCCTATTGTTTGTTCTGTCATCTCCGTATGCAAAACTTTACCCCTTCATAGATTTTTTCTACTTCTTCTATGTATTTTCCACTTACCCCTTTCATCCTCAAATTCCAAACCAAAGCTTTTCTGTTTATCGTATCAAAGACTTTGTCAAAATCCACAAAGAACATATATACCCATCATCTCTTCTTCCTCAAGTATTTGTCTATTATAGTCTTTACTATAAACAGAAATAACTAAGTAAAGAGAGATATAAAGGCGCTTTTACAGATATATGGTAGACGAAACCATACCATAGCATGCAACACCTTAGCCCATTAGGGCCTCGTGTAACATATTTTACACAAAAGTGTTTTTTCCTAAGGTTTGGGATCTTTTAATGTTCTTTTTAACTTCATATTTTACCAATGTTCAACACTAAAGTAATAATTATTTATGTACATACATAAATACAAACTTGGTGATTGTAATACAGTCAATATTTAACGTATGAGTAGAAGGAACACGCCAATTTACATAATGTTCACGTTGTACAACGCTTCAAGGTATCCTAGCATTAAAATATCTAAAAATAACTAATACATTTCGGAAATGTTTAGAATAATGTTTAGAAAAGAGAGATAAAGTAATATACGGCGCAATACAGTTGCTAAGAAAATGTTATTTTATTGATTAGAACAGTTTTAAACGAAAATTAATGGTAATTATACGAGATGCGTTCTAGCCACAACACCTATTTTTTCAGGGCTGGGACTAGATAGGAACTTCTGTTCCTTTTTTTTTAAATACACGTGGACTCTGTGAATGCGTGAGAAAGACAGCAGCACTGTAGTGTGCATAGAACTCTA
This sequence comes from Mantis religiosa, assembly GCA_030765055.1. Classification (NCBI taxonomy): domain Eukaryota; kingdom Metazoa; phylum Arthropoda; class Insecta; order Mantodea; family Mantidae; genus Mantis; species Mantis religiosa. The sequence continues at coordinate 189,943,165 of CM060949.1, read as the reverse complement.
GTGGCAGTGACGAGAGTTACAACGGTTTTGATACTTAAAATGGCGACGTTTTCATTGCAATAACAACCTGTAATCATTTGTTTTCTCCATTTTCGTGGTGTGACACCTATTGAAATTCATCGCCAGTTGAGTGAGGTATGTGGTGATGGTATCATGGTACGATAGTTCAATGAAGGCAGAACACTTTTCAAATTTTCAGACCTTCGTGCAAGGTTGTGTGCACAGATCCCACGCAAATGGCAATTTTGGAGGCTATGTTTGCAACCTCAATTGGCGATGCTCCAAAACAACCTCCGTAGCGTGGTCGCCGATTTGACAACACAAATGACGTCATTAATGAAGTGGAAGGGTGGTTTAAAGTGAATTCTACAGATTTCTCCAATCAAGGTATTCGGAAGGTCAAGAAACGCTGGAAAAAATGTGTAAATCTGGATACTGACTGCATAGAGAAGAACTAACAAGCACATATCACACAAACCCTCTATCTTATTTTTAAAGGGTAATAATTAAAACTTTACGACACCCTCTCGTTTTTCCGTTTCTCTGTATGTTCCCTTTGGTACAGTATATTATAAAATAGGATGGATTATTAATAAGATTACCTAAATCGTTCGAAATTGGTACACATATTTATATTTTAACAACCCTTATTCATTTTTAATTCATTTATATATTTATTTATGGCACCGTCAATATAATGCCTTAGCGGCCGTCCTGTTAATTTATATATATTGTCGCCAGGTCATTGTTGATTGGAGGCAGCGCGGGTAACAAGATCAAAGAGACGGCAGTGCAGTGTGGAGACAAGAGCTTGCCGAAATGGTGGGCGGGAGCAGACGGATTTCGCAAGAGTTCGCCTTTGTTCTAGCCGGTCTCGATTGTTTGAGAAATTTCTGGAATGTTAGAAAAACTATAAAAAGGCAGCCTGCCTGCCAGGGCCCCTGGCAACCCACTCATTACCCGCGAGGAGGACTGCCCTCAGTCATAGACTTCGCAATCACAAAACATCTACCATACCATCTCACACTCACATCATTAAATGCATTACATTCAGATCACAATCCAGTGTTGACAGAGATCAACACAAGGGTTGCCAGTCACGACATCTCGCTTCAAACGCGGGAGGTCGACTGGGAAGGCGTCAGGAACTGCCTCCGCACTTCCATCCCGCCAAATCCCAAAATCACAAATATCCCTACCCTTCACTTCCATCGTGAAGCGCACCACCTTTAATTTGACAGTCCATGCTCCGGCTCCTCTTCATCCCGATGTCCTCCCTTTGGACATCCTTCTTCTAATCCGGCGATCCTGGGCAGCACGGAGATTATACCAACGTCACCGCACGCCACATAATCGAGCGCTCCTAAGACGTTTACGTCGAGAGGTCAGTGTCCGTCTGCGCGAGCACAAGGTGCAAGCATGGGAGGACAAAATGGCCAGGTTGCGCGTCGAGGATGGCGACGTGTGGAGGATAGCCAAAGCCCTCAGAAAACACAGAGGTCAGTACACCTCTCCCATTCACGGCACCCAGGACCTGGCCTATGAACCCCAAGCCAAAGTCAATGCTTTCGCTGACTATCTTGAGCGTACTATGTGTCCGAGAGATGACCCCCAGGACGATAACTTTTCTGAGTGCGTCCGTCGGGAGGAGCGTCGTTTCTTACGTCACCCTCCTGAGGATAAGGAGAGACTCCCTACCATCCGACCTAGTGAAGTCCAAGGCGTACTCCAACGTCTCAAACCAAAGAAGGCGGCGGGGCCGGACGGGCTGACTCCCCTAATGCTCCGCCATCTTCCCTTCAATGCGATCCTCTTCCTGACCAGGATTTTCAATATGTGCCTCGCCCTTGGTTACTTTCCACGAGAGTGGAGAGAGGCCCGGGTGATTTGCATATTGAAACCTGGGAAGAATCCGGTACACCCATCCAGCTACAGGTCCATTAGCCTCCTCTCCACCCTTTCGAAAGTTCTCGAAAGGCTAATTCTTGCTCGCTTGTCCCCAATATTGGTAGACATTCAAGCCATTCCTGACCACCAATTTGGTTTTCGTCCTGGGCACTCGACAGTTCAGCAGTTGCTGCGTGTGGTGGAGACCGCCGTCCTGGGCTTCCAGGAAGGCGCCTTCACGGCCGCAGTTTCGTTGGATGTCGAGAAGGCCTTCTGTACGACATGGCATGCCGGACTCCTACACAAAATGATCCATCTGGGGCTCCCAACTCAAGTGATCAACATTCTACACAGCTTCTTGCGACATCGCACTTTTAAAGTCTCAGTCGCGGGGAAGACATCAACACTAAGGCCAGTGAGAGGCGGAGTCCCCGAAGGCTCTGTGCTATCCCCCACCCTCTTCAACGTCTTTATGGCAGATTTCCCCACAGAACCACGAGTCGAAATGGCACAATACGCTGACGACGTGTTTCTGTTCTGCAAGGACAAACACATTCTCAGAGCCTTCAACCCCATTCAAAGACATCTCCGCCTAACACAACAGTGGTGCCGGCGTTGGCGGATGTCCGTAAATCCGGACAAAAGTCACGCCATACTTTTTACAAAGCGCCACACCCCCGCAGACTGCCCCAACTTCAGCTACCGAGGTCGAAGGGTAGAGTGGTCTAACTCTGTCCAGTACCTTGGAGTCAACTTGGATAGAGGTTTAACTTTTCGCCGGCACATCAGGGACCTTTCGGCGAAGGTACAGGGAGCAATTGCTTCCCTGTACCCAATGCTGGGGTCGACCTCGATGCCAGTCCGCATGAAGTTGTACCTCTTCCGAGCGCTGGTAATCCCGGTGATGCTATATGCCTGCGAGATCTGGGGCATGGCAGCAGACAGCTGTTTAGCATGGCTTCAACGTGCACAGAATAAAGGACTGCGGTCTATTTATTCTGTGGGACGTTATTTCCCTACCAGGTTGCTCCACGAAGCATCGGGTCTTCCATACGTGGAGGATGAAATTAGGCGCCGGGCTTCAAAATTATACGCAAGTTTACCATCTCACAGAAGCGCCCTTGTCAGATCACTGGGAAATTATGACCCCACTAGACGCCGATCTAGACTGCATCGGGTCCCCCGTATGGCATGCGGGCACCCTAGATAACACAGGAGCTGAACCTATCAGCAGCTAAAGCTGAGCTCCTCATAATTCTTCCAAGCTGTTTGGCATCTAAATTTCTCCCCAACTAAATTACAAAATATTTAAAATACAAAATGGGTGCTAAGTACTGCATCCTCCCTTTCAACCCGAAGGTACCTTGGTAACCTCAAAATTAACTCCCAATCAAAAACCTACATCACCTTCATCCTACATCTTTCAATAATAATCCTACCTGCGGTAAAACCCTTAATGGGTGGGCACGCAGCAAAAACCTTCTGGCTGTATACAGCCAGCCAGCACGAGCGAGCGAGCGAAAGAGAGTCAGTCAGTCGGTAATTGAACGCGTGAGGGTAAGCGGCTGTGTTTGTTGAGATTGTATGTTGTATTGTGTATGTGTACGAAGCGTATTTCTACGGAAATAAAGTACAATTTTTTGTGTTTGTAACTTGGACTTTTGATTTCACGAACCCACAAAGTCACAATATTATTCTTTATCTTGCACCAGTCTAGGAACTGGTATGCAATGTCGTATTGGTTTTGGGTAACAGTTCTAATTTCAATCTCTATGCTCCTTTTAAAATGTCAACAGGTTCAGTATAGTCCATATTCACATTCAGTTGTTTGGCCATTTTATACAAGTATTATTCAACTCACGGCCTTCTTGAAGAAAAAGGTGATTGTCGACAAACCAAAGTTGGTATTACCGGCGTATCAAAAGCTTTTGAGCATTGAGCGGAAGTATTTTCTAACTTTAACAAAGTAATATTATAACATCCACTTTTACTATCAAAGGTCTAAAAAAATACTTTTAACTTCACTCAAATGGGAAGTTATTATTTGTGTCAGAGTATGGACAAGAGTTCCAACGTCTCTGGTACACAACAAAAAGCAACAAAACTTTGTTGCTTCTCTGACTTATGAAACGTCAGAAATATTTTGTCTTCCAAGACACGTAGTGTTAAATTTCGTGAATGTCAAACACCTTTGTTTTGATTTACTGAGCATGCCACCACACATAACGAAGATGAGTACTTGTCAATTCGGAGCCGTCAAGGAGATTAATGGTCTTTATTACACCGACGGGCTCTCTCTCTCTCTCTCACTCTCACGATTCTTCGAGACACTACTTTTGTTTACTGAGGCACCATGGGAAAGCTGCCTCCTTTTTATCTTCTTTGTGTTCCTTCTTGGAAGCTGCAAGCTTTTAATGAGCTTTCGGGTCCTATAGCCGTAATCAGATATCGGTCGGTTGTTGGTCACCCACTTCTTATATAGTTTAATATATATGTGTATATATAAATGAATTGGCGTTTGTTAGTCTCATAAAACTCGAAAACGGCTAAACCGATTTGCCTAATTTTGGTTTTGAAATACTTTTGTAAGTCCAAGGAAGGTCCAGAGGGTGAGAAAAAGAACCCGAAGTAATAATTGATCAGGTTATTAACTAAATATAAAAGTACATACACAAAATTTTGCGGAACACATACACCTTTTATTTTCCACAAACAAAAGCATTACAAAGTACAAAGATATTTCACTCCTTGCCAAAGTTTACAAAGATATTTCACTTTTTTATTTGTTCCATGGCAGGGTGGCAATGCCAGTGGTAAGAATATGTAAACATAAACTGGAGATGTCAGTTAGATGGTTAGATAGAATGTATGAAGCGGTCGTTGAAGCCAGAACAATGTATGTAGTAGAGGTATGGGGCACATCAGAGTTAGGTACAAAATTAGTACGGATTGTTTTGTAAAGAACTACTAGCGCTGCCAAAATCAGCACCAAGAGAAGTGGCTTTACTAGAGCTAGGTAATACAAAAAGAAGAGGAATAATAACAGAGAAAATAATGAAATTCTGGCATAAGTGTATTAAAGGGCAGAACGGGGAATTATTGAATCTGTGCATGAAGCAACAGAAAAACATTAAAAACACAAACAGTTGATGGTCGGAATTGGAAAGAATGGTATCGAAGATAGACATGGGAGATTTATGGAGAGCAGAGGAGTCAAATCATAGCAGTTTTTGGAAGGAAGTGAGAACCAGAGTACAAGACATAGATAGGCAGGAGATATGGGAAAGTATAGAAGAAAAGAAATCTTTGAAATTTTATAAAAAATAAAACACAGGATGCAGTAGGGAAAATTCTATAGATCAATGTGACGAAACTGGAAGAGAAGGCATAGCATGGACGAGAGTAGGAATAATATATCTAAAAGAGTTGAGAAGTAATGAGGTAGGTATATGTGAATTTTGTGGAGGTGAAGAGAGCACTGTTCATTACCTTATAGAATGTAAGAAGTTAATAAATTGCAGGACAAAAATATGGGATAAGAAATGTGACAGTGTGAGCAAAGACGTAGTGGCGTGACACATGTTAACGGGGACGGGTGAAAAGAGAAATAAATGTACAGTTTTTGTTGTTGTAATTTACGTCCTCCAACGTTAAGTCATACCTGACGGTGAATGAATTGGGTGAAATAATGCTCAAATTAGTCCAGGGTCCATGGAGCTTAGAGTTACCCGACATTCGTCTTGAAGGATAAGGGAAAACCCCGGAAAAACCTTATCCAGGTAACTAACCCAGGACACCTAGTACGGCAAGTAGGTGCGCTACCGACCGAGCTCCGCGGCCAGCCCATTTCACTTTTATTAAGATATTTCACTATTTTCTTAAATAACGTTTATCATTTGCTATCAAGACTGAATTTTTTATGTAGTATGGTGATATACCTTTCGAAGATTAGACACAAAATTAATTTATGAACGCATTATAACACTATAGATATTTGACCACAGACAATTGTCAAATATTGGTGAATCCTTGGATAGCTTCTTCATAATTTGTGTTTGTGAATTTGTGATTGTGAATTGAATTGTCACAAAATTAATTGAATTCCTTTATGGCTTTATGAAGTTTGCGGAAACTTTTTTACTATGCCTAGGAGAAGACCACCTGAACGTATGCCGAATATCCTCAAATTTGTGGCGGTACTAAAACCACTCCAATTGACAAGATCAAACTAGAAATGTGTTTGGAAGCTGTTGTTAGACACTGGAAATGGTAAACTCACCATTCTCACCTCGACCGGAATAATTAAATTACCTACAAATTTCTGTCACTTCACAGACTCGAAAGAGCTCATTCAGCTGTGTTCCGAACATATTGCAACAGTACACTAACCATAATTGGCTAAGTAAACCATCATAAAATACAGATGTCGATGATCTCAATGCGACCACACAGAATTTCCTTCCGAGTGAATATTTTTGTACAAATCAGCTGACACAGTTATAAGCCAGGATGACGTAGTCAACTATCCCATAGAGTTTTTAAATTCATTAGAATTGCCTGCACTCCCACCTCACAATTTAAAATTAAAATTACGTTCATTTGTGAACATGTTACTTAACATTAGCCAACCAAGACTGTGCAATAAACGTAACTATTATGTGTTTCAAATGGGAAGAGTTCTCGCCTGTAGCGGATCAGAGGTGTTAGAGCATCCAGCGTTGCCACCTCGTTAGCCCCACTCTTTTTATATTTCCCTCTCTCTCTCTCTCTCTCTCTCTCTCTCTCTCTCTCTCTCTCTCTCTCTCTCGCACACTTGCGAGTGTTCTTCGGGCTAGACGTGAGGGAACGCAAACTGAATTTTCCAAAATTTTATAATAATGCAGTTGTTGGAATCACAATTGGAACATGAATATTCGTATACTACGCAAATGGTTTAAATATTTATTTTAAAATTATACTTTATGAATTACTTAATTTTCTAATCCAACGAAAACACCAGTGGTACATCCGTATAGCCATGAATGTTACTTACGTTAAGAGATAATTCGTCATTGTCATTGTCTTCATCGTCTGAGTACTGCAAATTTATGATGGTAGGTTCCAAAATCTCGTTACGTGCTATTTATTTCTTGTAGTTTGTCTGATATCTCACGCAGTTTCCCCAGTCTTGTTGTATTCCTTGTCAATTTCTTCGTGAATAAGTCGTTCAACGTCAGTCAGTTTAAAAATATTATTTCTATTTACAACATAATTTGAGCCCACATTAACTCTGTTGGATTGTCCTGGCAGTAGTAAGGAGAAAGATGGATGGTATCTCATTGATCCAGCTGATACACTTTTTCATGGAAGAGTAATTGAACTCTTTGAACTCTCTAGAATAAATAGAGATTACGAACAATTCATAAACAAAAGATATAATGTGACCAGACACGTTCTGCCAGTAGGAAGTGCATTGTTTCCTCTCGTCGAATTTAACAAACACCTTGGTTTATATATTTCTTTTATCACGTCATGTCAAATGTTTACGTTTCAGCTCTGAGTAATTTCAAATATACCTTCACGTATACATGCCAACCAATAATGATATTCATTACAGTGCTTACGTCGCAATGCATTGTTATAATATAATGTTATCTAGTTCATTTATTTGTATTACGAAAACTATTTGAGCTAAAAATATGGGGTTTTTACGGTTATGTTAAGTACATTATTATCTTCTTCTTCATGGATCAGCTTTTGCAAAATCTGAGTTTCTACCTTAGGGCGAATAATATTTATTAGATATTGATTAGGTTGGTGCTCGTCAAACACCACTTAGGGGAATGCAATACAACAACACCGCAGGACTCCAATTGGTTGCTCACCTAGTAGCGCTCAAGGACAAGCACCTTCCCATTTGAAGCACATAACTGTGAAAAAGCTATGAAAAACAATCATCAAGGGAAAGTACAAAGGAGAGGATATCTTGATCCCGCGTATTCCGATGATTCCAACGGATATACCGTTTGATTTTAAGCGTCTACAATTTCCCGTACGTTTGGTCTTTACGATGAACATAAATAAATTACAAGGGCAGTCGTCGGGAGTTTGTGGAATTAACTTGGAGTTTCCCTGTTTCTCTCGTGTAGAGTGTTCGAACGTCAGAAAATCATCATCTTTATATAATTACCAACTACAAAGGACCAAATATATCGTTTATCAGAAAGCTTTATATTGATTAAATTAATTGCAACCTTGTTGTGTTTAAACTTCACCCCCAATTGCAGAATAAATAAATAAATAACCGGAATTTGTTTTCTTTATATAGATAAGTTCAGATTATTTTTATTGGCGATACTAAGTTCGCCGGATCAGCTGGTATATAATAAAGTAGCGTGAGAGAAGTTCGTGCCAAATCACGTGCTAAAAGTGATGTTCATTTCTTGATTCTTGATTGTTGAGTCAATTAGCTAATAGCTCCATCTTCCATAAAGAACACTAGTTCCCAGTAATGGACCTATTACCAAATCGACTGAACAAACAAGAAGAATTAATATGACACTTTGTAAATTTGTAAAAGTACATCACAACCAAATTAACGCCTTTTTTAAGAGAAAGATTTAGGTCAGAATTTTATAAATGTTATATCTTTAAATTCTTTACCATGTATCTAGAAGGTAGAGAATGCACAGCACCGAACATACATATCATGAGGCTGTCTTAAAAATGATATATTACACTCGCTTGACTACATTTGTACAAACTATTCTTACAAACGCTTATTCCTCTATCGAGATAAACATATCTTACTGCTAATTTGCCTGTAGAAACAAAAAAAATATGAGAGAACAGTAGGTTAGTTATCGCTGGCGATAACTTGAAATTCCCATTTTTTCACTCTCTTTGCAGGGACAAGAGATAAAAAATGAATAACGGCTTCCCATTTGACAAAAGTGGAAGTATTGGGAAATTCAGACAAATCATAAGTTATATATCAGAAATAGTTCACGCCATAAAAATTTATTGACTCGCCTCTGTAGCGTAGTGTTAGCTTTCTACCTCACGTTCAAGAGGTCACGAGTTGGAATCTTGGTCTGGGTGAGTTATCTAGATAAGTTTTCTTTTCTCCTTATTCTGAAAGATGAATGTCGGGTAAGTTGATCGAGGAGGTGTAATACAGCTAATTAAGTGATTGGATAAGCCATGTGAGCTTCACATACCGAGAGTACAGAACTGAGTGAAAGAAAGGTTCAAGAAATGCTCACTTTCTTCTCCGGAAGCAAGCCAGGACAAAAGACGATTAGATATCGAAGTTTCGGGAGTGTGCACCGTTTCCATCATCAGGATACTTATAAAACGTTATAACCACAACAATGGATATAACAATAATATAAACAAAGACAAAACACTATCAAAATTCGCATTACTGAACAAAAGACTGTTTTCAGCAAATTAAATGCCAGGTTCAGGAGATGGCATTTAACCATCTATAAGAATAACCGAACATGAACGTAGCATTCGTTTAATGTAACCTGAGAAGTCTGGGCTAGCAGAGCATTGTTTTGATAACGACCATAGAGTCAACTTTCGGGAGACGACCATCTTGGCAAACTGCAACAGTTACTGGGAGCGGAGAATTAAGGAGGCTTTGACGATTTCCTCTGAAAAGAGCACGCTTAATCGTGATGCTGGATTTCAGTTCAGCTCCTCTTGGAAACTGGCCTTAAAATGGAAATCCGTCGATTTAAGAAGCAAAGATCAATACAGCTTGATAATCGAGTTAAGTAGTTACGTTTCTTTGTCACAATTTTCAAAACTCACGCCATCTCCTGACCTGGCATTTAATTTACTTAAAACAGTGTTGATAGTGTTTTGTCTTTGTTTATATTGGTGTTATATCCAGTGTTTTATTTGTGGTTATAACATTTTATAAATATCCTGATGACGGGAGCGATGCACACTCCCGAAACGTCGATATCTAATCGTCTTTTCACCTGGCTTGCTGCCCGAGGAGAAAGTGAGCATATTCGTCGACAGGAAAGCTTCAGGTCTTAGGTTCAAGAAATGTTGTGGAAGGTGTCAGGATAGGATAGAAACTTATGGAGGAGATTGGCTAGACTTGATCTCATGTGCCTATGTCTCAAATGGGGCATCTTTGGGCGGAAGGATGAGGCGAAAGGAGACACAGGGCTGCGTTTGTCCAGTTGGAAACTCTCCGGCAGACGCTTCCCACCCACCGTGGCCCTGAAACGGGCCACAAGGCCGCTTGGGGATCATTCTACCCGAAGAGTGTTCACCAGGAAGATATCATCCTGCCATGCACCGCCTGATGCCCACCGACACTTCTACCCTGAAAGAAACATCCCGCTTGGTTATAGCGGGTAGGAGTAAGTTTATTTTGAGAACGTCAAGATATCATTGTGGGCTACAAACTAACATATTAGTAGAATTTGGTTGTTAAATAATGACATTTATAGCAAAATAAATACAGGGTGAATATAAAGTTTCGATCCATTTTCGAGAAAGCGTAATATTAGATTCAAACAAATATAGGTATTGTAAACCATATCACATGGTAATACATAATCCATGAACGTCTTTTCTTAGTCTCATTCGATACAACCACTTTGCACTTCCGTACAGATTTCCCAGCGATGTACTACTACCTCAAACACTTTGTTCAGCATTGCAAGTGTGATTTTGCGCACTGCCTGCCTGATACGCTCCTTAAGAATGCCAATGGAGGTTATTTTAGCTTTGTAGATTTGTGGTTTCAAGTATCCCCATGGAAAACAGTCAAGAGGTGTCAGATATAGGAAACGTGGCGCCCATATGTGGTGTGAACCCCTGCCAATCCATCTACGTGGGAGTGTGTATCCAGGTACTCCCAAACATTAAGTGCGAAATGAGGAGGGGCTCCATCCTGTTGGAAAACTCCAGTTTCCAAAATGCCATCCTGCTGTAATGGTGGTTTAAGTAACAGTTGTAGCATATCAAGGTACGAAATACCTGTCACTGTTTGTTCTCCAAAGAAGAATGGTCCATACACCCTCGATTTTGTCAACCCCAACCACTCATTAACTTTTGGGGTGTTTCGTTGATCGTATTTGGTTGTTCATCCGCGCACACTCTGCAGTTGTGTCTGTTGACCATGATACATGAGTGGAAGGTGGCCTCATCGCTAAACAACACATTTTGGGACAAATTGGCTCCTTCAACTCTCGTCAACAAGTTTCGCGACAAGTGTAGTCTTCCCGTTCCAGTGAATGTCGAATTTGGAGGTGGCATGAGTTTTTTTTTTTTTTTTTTTTTAAGTGAAATGCAGGATCTTTCACACTATCCATTGTGGTACATCCAACTCTCGACTTAACCTGCAGGTCTCCCGAATGTTTCACGTCTTGGACACTGCCTGTTCTTTGAAATTTCTACATTAGTAGTCCGATATTAGCCCTTGTTGGACCGGGTTTATGGAATTTTCGTTCAAAAGCCCCTTGAACCTCCTGATATGGAAATCCCCTCAAACGTGCAGAAACAACAGAGATTCGTTCTTCAACTGACAGCATCTTTCAGATCTCCTGAAAAATAAATTCAAAATCATCAGTTTTCTCAAAAATGGATCGAGACTATGTAGTGTTAAATAATAAGTGTTAGAACAGAGGTGAAAAATTAATTACTTGGGCTGTAATGCAACCTTTAAGACAAACGACGAAGAAATAAATAATAAAGTGAGTAAACTACAATATATTTGTGGAATAATAGTTCGTACCTTGAAAATAAAAACCAGAAATGATACAAATTACAAGACAAGAGCTGCCCCGGAGCCAAATGGATCGGAGCCAAGTGCAAGAAGCAGAAATGAAATATCTCCGAGCAGTAAAATGATGTACAAGACAAAATCGTATTAAAAATAAGGAAGAAATTGAAAATGTTTTAATTAAAGCAAAAAGATACAGAAAAACAAAAAATCTAACAGCCATTTGCAAAGAATTAACTCTGTCATTCCATTACATGCAAAATATAAACTTTCTGGTTATAGTAAAATACGAGGGCTGTTCAATAAAGAATGATCACAATTTTTTGACAACGTACCTTTACTCATTCTTATAATACTGAACATCCTTCTCAAAATGCTCTCCCCTGAATGCGATGCACTTGTCCCAGCGTTTCTGCCAGTCTTCAAAGACATACCGGAAACCAGTATTTGAGAGATCCTTCAAAATCGCCTCCGCAGTCTTCACCACTGCTTCTGATGATAGATAATACCTCCTACGACAGCATTTCTTCAAGTTAGGGAATAGAAAAAAGTCACATGGGACTAAATCCGGACTATAGGGAGGGTGAGGGATGCACTTCACGTTGATTTTTGCAAGATATTCAGCAACAACGTTGGCAATATGTAGTTGTGGATTATCGTGGTGCAGCATCCAGCCTGCTTCACGGAAATGTGGTCTTTTGCGTCTGATATGGACTTTCAATGTTTTCAGGACATCCCTGTAGTATTGTCCAGTTACTGTTCTGTGTGTGTGTGTGTGTGTGTGTGTGTGTGTGTGTGTGTGTGTGTGTGTGTGTGTGTGTGTGTGTGTGTGTGTAGGTACAACGTGCTGATAAACAATTCCATGAATATCAAACACTGAGATGATCATAAGTTCCCCAGCAGAAGCAACCACTTTTGCTTTTTGGGGGGTTGGTGATGAAGGAGATTTCTACACTGAGCTTTACTGTTTGCTGTCAGGATCAAAATGATGTAGCCAAGTTTCAGCAGCAGTAATTACGTTTAAAGAAACTCCGGATCTTCCTCTAACATCAACTTTAACTGCATGTAGACCTGCATGCGAATGTCCTTTTGTTCGGGACTCAACAGTCTTGGAACCCTTCGAGCACAAACACGTCTCATGTGTAATGTTTCTGTCACCAACTTGTGGGTAGCACCCAATGAAATGTTCAGTGTTTCAGAAAGTGATCTTAAGGTAATTCTTGAATCCTCTCTCACAATGGCAGCAGCAGTGTTGATGTTTTCTTCCGTAAGAGCAGTAACTGGAGCATCGGGTCCACCTTCCTTTGAAATTGATTGTCGCCCCTCTTTAAACATTTTAAACCACCTTCGAGCTGTGCTGTAAGGAAGAACAGACTCTCCATAGGCCTCCTGTAACATTGTATAGGCCTCAACTGAAGATTTGTGTAGACGAAAGCAGAATTTCAAAGCCGCATATTGTTCCTCGCGTATTACCTCCATTGCAGTGGTAGGTGATACTAAACACGTCTGAACTTGCCTGGTTCTCACAGGCGGGAACCAGGAGTACCAACAACGAAACAACTACGGTGTGTTTGTTTCACATTATGCTAACAGAATATAATAAGACTGAATTTTAGTGCGAAAAGTTATGAAAATGTTTATCATTCTTTATTGAGAATAGTAGAATATGGCCGCGCTGTGGTTCAGTGGTTAGACAGCTTGGCTCTCACCAAGGCGGCCCGGGTTCGATCCCAGGCGACAGCAAAGTGAGATTTGTGGTGGAAAACACGGCGCTGGGGCGGGTTTTCTCCGGGACCTCCGTTTTCCCCCGCCATCTCATTCCACCGGTGCTCCATCTTCATCTCATGTATCATCAGTGTCATCGCCTGCGGTGCCGTATGTAGTAAAAGCGGGCGTTAAACACTACACATCACAGCCCTCGTAGAAGCACCAATAACAAGATGGGAAGAAATGTGGCCAGAAGAGGAGAATTCTCCTAAACCATGAAAAGTATATGATGATGCTGATGAGATGAATTGTTAAATATAAATCTTACAATAATAAAATCATATTAAGTACATTTTAAACTGAAGAAAATAATTAGAATAAAAATAATTACTTTTCCAACGTAAAGTGGAATGCTGCTTATTAATTTTGATCGAACCACTTCGGATAAATAGCTAAATAGCTAACATACAGCAGTAAAGAGTTTACGTGTTTATTTTAGATATTGTAAGTTGTAAATCAACCCACGTCCCTGTATCTGCCCTAGAAGGTTGTCACAAATAAACATCGAGCAATAGATATCCATAAACACAGTTCACCAAATCCCCATTGACACATCTTGTAGAGGACGCCTGAACCCTTTCCCTCGCTTGGTTTGATTTGTAGCAGAGATTAGAGGATTCTTCCAGAGGGAAATGCTTCTTCGCCGCGATTAGCATGCACACTCCTACACCGGAGCAAGCTTCTTGCTGGCATAATATTTCCCTTATCGCGACTGTGCTACTGCAATTTAGTGGGTGTCGCGACACCAGGCTGTTGTGCTTGAAGATACATGGTCCTAGATACCCTCTGCGCGTATTGCCCCTATTATGTACCCCGTTCACTAGGATAAGGAACTACCTGCATCTTCAGGGGTGTCCTTTCCAATTCCTCTATTTCCCTTTCTCTGCCATCTACCCATAACAGGAAAGACGTTGAATGACTGAATGATTTATTATCTTCTTTAAACTTTACATACAAGTTACAGAACAATGTCACAAAGTCACAATATGTAATAAAGTCTTTTTTTTTTTCCATTTTCAATGGCAGCTATCACACTGATCAGTTAAGATGGCTGTCAACAATGAACTGTATGTTGCAGTACATTCAAACTTTCTGTACAATCTTTTGAATATCCAAACTTACCACCTACAAAGTTGCAACAAAACTTTCCATCCCTTCATGGACATTTACCAGACTTATGAAACGAGCCTCGTATCATCACCATAAGAAAAGTAAAACAATGCCACATATATGCATATATAATCTATAATATCTTTAATTATTCAGGTCTGTATAAAAATAGTGTATGATGTACCAGTTAAAGGATTATATTTTGTCAGTAGATCTCGGCTTGTGGTCTCGTTTCGGAATCAAACTTACTCACAAAATAAAATTTTCCTTTTAACACTTGTATTATAAATAATTATTCTCCTTGAAACTGCTTAAATTTTCTTGCTTTTCAATATCCTATATTCTTATTCTAATTGAATCTTTATTTCAGAAATCACCCAAGTGCGCTTTTTCAACTTTCGGAAAATTAAAATAAACTGTTCTGCAGCTTAAGTATAGGTCTAGGCTCCTTCAAATGCTTTTTACCAAGTCAAAAACATGCTAGTGAAATAATACTTTTTTTTATTTTTTTCCTTTAAAAATTGCACTTAGGTGATTTCTGCAACAAACAAGTGTATCCAAAGTTATTTTTTAAAATTATTATTGAAATTAAGTCAAACCATTATTTTTACCTGTTTTGTTATCAAAGGTAAGTAACAGATACACTTAAGTATAAAAAAGAGTGTTTTTATTAGGCCTAAATCGAAAAATACAAGTCGATTACACGCCTGTATGTCCATATACAAAGACCTGGCGTTATTCACTTATTCAGCTTCTGACAAGTCTTCTGGCAACTTCTTGTCACTTGTTGGCAATTGGATGATAGCGTCATAGAAGACTTCATATCCAACAGTGTACTGCATCAACATTTTTATATCGTCTATCTTTTTTTATTGGGACCTACAACCAATAATCTCACTGTACAAAACCCTATAAATTTTAAAATTTGTTATAGTCTACAAAAATGTTTAACTGAAATTAAAATATAAACATTTAAAATAAAATTGGTAAAATAAAAGTAAACATACCTTTCCCAAAGGATAGCTTTGTCTGTTGGTAGTTCCGGAGGGCTGACAGTTTTTTAGCAATGTGAAGATAGATGTTATTCTTCCAATGAATTCGCTTGCTACCACTTTTCCCCGAGTACCCTTGTTGTAGAGAAATCGCTGGTACTTGGACACTTTGAATGGCTGCTTATTTTCATTGGGTACTTTCCTGCGTGATGTTTCGTCCGAATTTGGCATTTTTTTATATGATTTGGGCCACCACTTTCTGAAACTGAGAACATCGTCTGATGTAAGGTGATATACAGTAAATCGGCCAGACTTACTAGCTTTTAGCATGAGCTCTACATATTCCTTCTGTCCATCTTTCTCAAGAGACGCTTTATGCTTCCAAAATCTCTGTCACATGGGGAAAATGAGTGGCCAAGTACAGGGTAGTTGTGAGTCACAAAACACGCGATGTCATCAAGGCCGCCAACCGTCACGAGTGAAATTTACCGTAGAAAATACCTAAGCGACGGCACTTGGGTTCTTTCTGAAATAAACGGATTATTTTCAAGGCTGAAAATAGAATTACTGATATGAAACATAGGTTATTTCTGCACTGAAAGATGTATTTACCTTTAAATTGTACAGTAACACCAAAAACACATTTTTTGATATTTTGTCTCTTAGGTGGTTTCTGAAATAAACGTTTCAATTGGTTTTTTTTCAAAGTACATTTACTTTTTTCTTTGTGCCATAGATTCCCTCATTTCTATTTTCTTCCAATGTTTTCTGTATGATGTGTGTCCAAGTTTCTTTTTTAGTTCAATTAACATAAAGTCGATAGAGGAATAATCATTTAAGAATAGTTTGTTCAGGAGCAGAGATGTATGGAGCCCTCGGTTTCTATTGTCATGTTTCTAAGCATCTCCCAAATGCAGAAGTATGGTAGGAATTCACTGCAGCGCGTTGCAAAGCTGGGAACTGTAAGATTAGCCAGTCCCACGTGCTCATCCATCTTAGTAGATTGCTTTCTTGGAGGGACGTGAAAAGAGGGCTAATACTAAATAAAGGAAATGCTTAAGTTGATAGCTTTATTGATGGGCTACATTTGTACCAGCAAGGTTGTTCACAAAGCCAATTAGGACAAACGTATCTGAGAACATTCCTAAGAAATCCATAGATATACAGTTTGCAAGTAGGCAGTTAACAAGTATGTCGCCTTATCACTCTGTGAAAATGATTATTTGGATTATAATCAGGAAATATATTAATAAGACATCTACAGTTTTCGAGCTATCAAACTGAAAATTATGTAAATTTACATCTCTGATAGTTAAATAGTTAAAATATGAGAAGCAATAGTGCCGTTGTGACATGTTTAAAATATATGAAGTATTGCATTCGCACAACTTTCTCCAGCCATTCTTCATCGAACTATTCTCACAAAAGGTTGTTATTACGAGGACTGTTCCATAAAGAACGATCATAATTTTATTACGGTTATAATTTTTTGCACAAAAATTCAATCTTATTATATTCTGTTAGCTTAATGTGAAACAAACACACCGTAGTAGTTTCATTGTTGGTACTCCTCGTTCTCACCTGTGAGATACAGGCTAGTTCAGATATGTTCAGTATCGCCTACCGCTGTAATGGAGGTAACACGCGAGGAACAATATGCGGTTTTTAAATTCTGCTTTCGTCTCAACAAATCTTCAACTGAGGCCTATACAATGTTACAGGAGGCCTATGGAGAGTCTGTTCTTCTCTACAGCACAGCTCGAAGGTTGTTTAAAATGTTTAAAGAGGGGAGACAATCAATTTCAAAGGAAGGTGCACCCAGTGCTCCAGTTACTGCTCTTACTGCTCTTCTTTATAATGAAAAGGACTTTAGAAGTTATGCCAAGGTAATGAAAAATATACATTTTATTTATCATAAATTATGTTAAATACATAGTATTTTAACGAACATATTTACAACTATTTTCAAGAAAATAATTTCGCTAACTTTCCCATATAAAGGATAGTTTGGGGTGGGAAAATTTCCTTGACAATCTGCGTATGGAATTTTATTAAAATACTAAATCTAATACAGCAGTAGGACATAATTATCGGACGATGAATGAAATGATAGAGCTACCAGACATTCATATTTCAGAATAAGAGAAAACTTCCAACCTTGTCATATCGGACGATGAATGAAATGATGGTCAGATGAGTACAGGGTACATAGAGCTTAGAGTTAACAGACATTCGTCTTTCAGAAAAAGGGAAAACCTCCAAAGTTAAGTCATATCGGACGATGAATGAAATGATGATCAAATGAGTACAGGGTACATAGAGCTTAGAGTTGACAGACATTCGTTTTTCAGGATAAGGGAAAACCTCCAACGTTAAGTCATATCGGACGATGAGTGAAATGATAAAATGAGTACAGGGTACATAGAGCTTAGAGTTACCAGACTTTCGTCTTTCAGGATAAGGGAAAACCTTCAACGTTAAGTCATATGGGACGATGAATGAAATGATGTTCAAATGAGTACAGAGTACATAGAGCAGAGAGTTACCAGACATTCATCTTTCAGGATAAGAGAATAACTCCAACGTTGTCATATCGGATGATGAATGACATGTTCAAATGAGTACAGGGTACATAGAGCTTAGAGCTACCAGAATTCATCTTTCAGGGTAAGAGAAAGCCTTCTAGCTTAAGTCATATCGGACGATGAATAAAATAACAGTCAAATGAATCCAGGGTCCATAGAGCTTAGAGTTACCGCACAGTCATCTTTCAGGATAATGGGAAACCTCCGACGTTAAGTCATATTGGACGATGAATGAAATGATGTTCAAATGAGTACAGAGTACATAGAGCAGAGAGTTACCAGACATTCATCTTTCAGGATAAGAGAATAACTCCAACGTTGTCATATCGGATGATGAATGACATGTTCAAATGAGTACAGGGTACATAGAGCTTAGAGCTACCAGAATTCATCTTTCAGGTTAAGAAAAAGCCTTCTAGCTTAAGTCATATCGGACGATGAATAAAATAACAGTCAAATGAATCCAGGGTCCATAGAGCTTAGAGTTACCGCACAGTCATCTTTCAGGATAATGGGAAACCTCCGACGTTAAGTCATATTGGACGATGAATGAAATGATGTTCAAATGAGTACAGAGTACATAGAGCAGAGAGTTACCAGACATTCATCTTTCAGGATAAGAGAATAACTCCAACGTTGTCATATCGGATGATGAATGACATGTTCAAATGAGTACAGGGTACATAGAGCTTAGAGCTACCAGAATTCATCTTTCAGGATAAGAAAAAGCCTTCTAGCTTAAGTCATATCGGACGATGAATAAAATAAGTCAAATGAATCCAGGGTCCATAGAGCTTAGAGTTACCGCACAGTCATCTTTCAGGATAATGGGAAACCTCCGACGTTAAATCATATCGGACGATGAATGAAATGATGCTGAAATGAATCCAGGGTGCACGGCGCTTAGAAATACTAGGCATTCATCTTTCAGTATAAGGGAAAACCCCGGTAATATCTTGTCTAGGTAACTCATCCTGACCGAGATTCCAACTCGGAACCTCTTGAATAAGAGGCAGACAATGTACCACCTACGGTGCAAAGGCGGACGCATTGACAGTGATACTGATCTTCGGAGCACCATTCAATGAGGCTTGCTGCCCAAACAGTTCCAGTTTTTGGTTTGGTGGCAAGAATTTGTTGTTGCCCATTTAAACTGCGTCAGGTTTTTGAAACTTCTTCCGCGCGTCTAACAGATGATAATCTAATTGTGCAAGATCAGGGGTAGCAGTAGCTGAATGTGGTAGCAGTTTGACTGCTTCTAACTCCTGAATTTTGTCTTTTCTTCTTTGAGCTCTATGAAGTCTCACACTGTTCCGCTGCAACTACTCAAAATTTAATGAACTCGTACTGTTTGCTGAAAATAAAAATCTTCAGGTCCTTTTAGAACAATTCTCATTGAATTACACCTGAACATTACATCAAGCACGTATATATTATTTTGAGGCCAAATCGATCTTTGTAACAACAATGTTTGCAAGCTGACGGGTATCGAGTCACTGTTTTCAGCTGTCAGTTGCGGCAATGCACCCAGCTTTGATCACATGTGACAATTTTGCTGCTAAATATATCAACCCAAGAATTTGCGATAAGCTGGAGACAGATACAAACTCTATGTTGAGTTTGATTGGATGTCAATTCATGTGGTACAAATTTATAGCTTCTGAACGATTTTTGAGTGCTTTAACCAGGCAGTATCTCTACCTGAAAAAGCTACAGGATTTGCCCGATGTTATTATTATTATTATTATTATTATTATTATTATTATTATTATTATTATTATTATTATTATTATTATTATTATTATTATTATTATTATTATTATTTTTTTTTTTTTTTTTTTTTTTTTTTTTTTTTTTTTTTTTTGCTCCTACAGCCAATCTTTAGATTTCCGTATTTATTCTGGTATACATGTAACATTTGATCTGAAAAATAGATTATTCATGTTTCAACAAACAAATCTATGATCTGACACCATATAATCTGATGCTGTTTTTTGTGTGTTTTTACTATCTGAGTAGTTAAACATTTGGTCTTTACGAGGGTTCTCTATTTACAAAGACAAGCTCATGAGGTTTTTTAAATGTTATTGTGATTGAATTGTAAAAATATGTACCTATCGCAAAACAGAATATTCAGATTTTCATATGTCTCTCTTTTGATACAGTAAACAGTGTCTTTTCTGACATCTTCGCTATTTGAATATCCACAATGTTGATCGTAGCATGGGTTTATCTTTTGTAAGATAATGTTCAGAATTTTTGCAATTATTATAGTTGATATGTAACGCTACAGTAAAACAAAACTAAATGTTTTATTCACACTACAGTATTACAGTATATGTCTATTCGGTACTTAGGCATTCTGTATATTCCTTGGGGCATTGTTTCAATTTTTTAGGAAATATTGCCACCTTAGGTTAGTTTCAAAATTTTATGCATAAAACACCTGTTACTGAAAAGTACTGAGAAAATGTGACTTCGCACTATGGAGTAACATGGCAGTAATATGAAAATGTTTTGCTAGATGTGACAGCACTGTAAACATATCATTTTGGACTAAAACATAAATATAATTCTAAAAATAGCCACATTGCAAAAGATATGTCTTTTACTCGTAATATGTTATACCTAAACCTTTCATTACCAGTCTTCCACTTACAGATGCTCTCTCACATCAAATGTGAAACTTCTAATATTACCTATAATCAACTTTTCCTTGAATTTCAAGAGCTTCATCGGAATAATTTACATATATACACTGATGGTTCTATTGTATTATTGATGGAAAATGCGGATGTGCAATTCTTTACCCTGAACATACATTATTACACAAACTACCTGATCATTTCTTAATTTTCCTATGCGAGTTATTCGCCATAAAAGAAAGTTTGAAATTTATTTTAGAATCCGAAAATCCTATCTCCTTTTTGATAATTTCTGACTTAGTGAGCGCAATTCTAGCCATTAAAGATAATAACAAAAAATGCATTCGTTCAAGAAATACAAACCTTTTCCAATGAAAGTATCAACTTAGGCAAACAGATTAACTTACTGTGGATACCATCACAAAGACAAATTAATGGCAATGACCGAGCAGATGTAGCAGGCCGCGAAGCAGCCAGTTTACCTCCAGATGGATTAATTACAAGCATAACTTACCAATACTATATTGTCTATATTAAAAATTACATCAGAAGAAACTGGGAAAATTAGTGGAATAACAACTCAAACAGCAAACTGCATGATATAATGACTAACGGAATATTAAGACATCCTCTTAAACAACTGAAACGTAAATACTATACTAAGAATTGGTCATTGCAGTATCACGCGTTCACACATCATATCCAAGGATCCAGCCCCCATATGTGAGATGTATCTGACAGCTTTAACAACTGTACATATGTGCCAGATACACAACGTGGCGGACGAAGAACAAGCTTCCATCTAATGATTCTATTGTACTTAATGATCCTAAAGTGATTAGTAACATTCTACAATGTACAAAAGACGCTTCATTACTTCAGTTGTTATTTTGGTGCATCACTGTTGTCCTCAATATTGTACTGTTGTTAATATTCCACTTTATTGTAAACCTACCAAACAATGTTATAAATTATACCAATGTTATATTTAGTGTTATATAGTAAGCCAATGCCTTATTCACATAACTTTTTGAACATACTTTGTGTACAGTCGCAATATGACCTCGTAGTTAGATTCTATAAACAATGTTGAAATAAAAAAGTGAAGTTGTTTCAGTAGCTAATAATGAATAAATTATAAATAAATAAGCTGATAATACCTACGTGCAATTTGTTCACAGGTCAAAACGTCTCAGAACATGTTACCCGTCAGAAAAATGCATTCGTACGTATGAACGTGCTTCTCGAAAACCAGTAAAATACTAAAACAAGCATCAATGAAACAGCAGCAGTAGAAAAAGAACATTAGCACGGTAGGTTTGTAGAGACAAACTGGAAAATGCAATGCCATAGTCGGGATTTGAACGACGGATCTCCGGTTGCTCTTAGCCACGACAACATGCAAGCATGAGATTAGATACTCCAACTGAATCCAATTTGCACTGAATTTTTCAGTTGAACTCCACCTATCAAAACCAGACTATTAGATAGGACCAAATATAATGCCAGTTGAACCACAGTTTGCACTTCTAGGATTAATCGCTGTGTTGAAAGATAGAATGTTGCAGCTCCTTAAGTATGCTTTTTATGAACAAGGCATGTGACGTACAAACTCCAAACATTGAAAAATGTGACTCAGGGCTATATACTCAAGTATAGAACAAACTGTGTATATAGCAATAGTTTTCAAAAAACGCGTGTGTGAAATTCTCACAGCGCGAGCGCTGCGGGGTTAATATAGCGATGTACTGTATCTTTTGAAGTACCAGATACTTCTGACAAGTTGTGAGTACTTGTCTTTATACTTTATTTCCTACAGCAACCTATAACATTATTGACAAAAACAAACATGTAAGCTGACATTACTGCTGGGACAAGCAGTATGCGCCTGTAGGTCTGCCACACACAATGCAGCCAGAGCCACCTGTGTGATCCGATCAGGTCGGATGTTGTCCCCTCGCGTTATGACTGAGGAAGCGGAAAGTGAATGTGTTTCCTGGGGACATTTTACATCTGATAATTCAATTCCCACGGTAACAATCAGTGTAAAATGTTTCCGCGTCAAGATCTGGTCGCAGTTCAGCAACGAGTATCGCACCGAGGTTTCTTGTTCTGCATACACCTGCTTCAACCCTCACACAAGACGTCAATTTGTCACTGCTCAGGGGTGTACATGAAAATGGTAGTCTCTAGGGCTTGGGAAAAGTTCATAGAGCAAAAGTATGATGCGTTGAACTTTATCTTGTACAACTTGTTCTTACAAACGCTTATTGGTCCATCTTAGGTATTTCTGTTAACCGAAATAAAACTTATGTAAATGATAATTTCCTTGCACGATTAAGGTATTATTTGGCCACGGCCTTCTTGAATGAGGAATTTTGCACGAGAAACCTAAGTTGGCATTAGCGGAGCGTTAAAAGCTTCTGAAAACTGAGCGAAGAAATTTTCTACTTTCAACACAGTTATGAAGTACTAAATGGCCTTCTTTTATTATCAACTGTATAAAAAATGTAATTAGTATAAAGAGTGTGCTTTAAGGAACACTACAACGGTTTACTACTCATACAAGTCATACAGAATGAACAGGACTTCTGAAAACTTTCTAATAAAATTCAAGACATACCTTTCGTTTGGTATTTTAGCCAAAATCCTTATAACCAGTTCTAAAAAAAAAAAAAAAAAAAAAAAAAAAAAAAAAAAAAAAAAAAAAAAAAATCTAAATACTTAAGTCATTCAATAATTAGTGTTAACAATTGAATTAACAATAAATAAACCATTTTTGGAGCAGTCACCTTATTGCAATGCTGTAACAATATTTACATAGAAGAATTATGATGCGATGATCTACGAGTGTATTATCTTGATGCCCCAGTTCGGGAAACCATCTTGTAGCGGCCCACTTCGGTAGCCTAGATGGTGGCGTGTCTACCTCACGTTCAAGAGGTCCCGAGTTCGAATCTCGGTCAGGGTGAGTTACCTGGATAAGGCTTTTTCTGGGGTTTTCCCTTATCCTGAAAGGCGAATGCCGGGTAACTCTAAGCTCCAGGGACCCCGGGACTCATTTGAGCATAATTTCAGCCATTTCATTCATCGTCCGATATGACTTAGTGTTGGAGGACACAAATTAAAAAAAAAAAAATCTTGTAGCGGTATTATTTGGGATAGCGGTATTTGTAGATTCATTTCTTACCTCTGGTGACCATCTTGAAGAAATATAGACGTTTCTTCTGCAACTCTGGATAATTAGGCGCATCTGTAATTGGAAATTAATTAGTACAAAAGTGAATCGAGAATATATTGACACATTGCTTCACTCACACTGTTTATTCACAGGACATGTTTCAAGAGCTCTTGCTCCTATCATCAGCTGATACTCGATTAGTGTAAGTTGTAGTGGTTTCTTCTTTCTCCGTATTGTCAATAGATGGCGTGATGTACTTGTCAAAGATGTCCGGTGGTGGAGTTTCAAAATTCATGACTCTATGACGATTTTTGTTAATGAAGATTTTCTCCATACAGAAAGGTCTATGGGGTGATTAACGTATTTTATTAGAGATGTTTCCAAATTGATGTCATGTCTAGTATCCAAAAAATGAAAAGCCACTGCTGATTTTTCTGTTTCACCATTTTTAATGTTTCTTATATGTTCTTTAGTTCTGATGTTAATATTTCTTTTTGTTTTTCCTATATAAATTTTAGGACAAGTTTCACATTTGATCTCATAGATTCCTGGTTTTTCTTTGGTAGTGATTGAATTTTTGGGAGGGCCTTTTAACAAATTTCTGATATTAAACCTATTTTGAGGTGCAAGAGTTATGTTGTGTTTTGAGAAGACTTTTTGGAATTTGTTATAGGCTGATGGGTGGAAGGTGAATTTTTTAAAAAGTTTTTTCTCTTTTTCTCCTGTAGGTTCTAGGGTGGTGGTTTCTTTTATTTTCTTAGCTTTGTTGAGTCTGTTAACTGTTTTGTCTACTAAATTTGGGTTGAAACCGTTGGATATAGCTACTTTTTTATGTGTAGGTATTCTTCTTGATAATCTTCTCTATTTAGTGGAAAGTTGATCATCCGAAAGATTAAACTGTTGAAAATGTCATGTTGTTGTTTTGGGTTGAAACTGTTGTTCTTAATGTAATTATCTGTGTGTGTCGGTTTCCTGTAAATACCAAAAGTGAGTTTGTTGTTCACTTTTTTGATCTTGATGTCCACAAGTTTATACTTTGGAAATTAATTGTTTTTTCACACAAGCCGTGTGTAGGACGCACTATGAAAGGGTAGAGCCAGACTGAAAAGTTCAATGCCATAGCCGGGATTTGAACCACGGATCTTTTGGTTTCCGTCCAGCTGCTCTAACCATTTGAGCTACTATGGCCAAGAGACAACTACCTTAATGACGACTTACTATACTGTAAGTACTTTAAGGCCCGGGCTTTATAGTTCGGAACACAATTAGGTACAATTAATGGAAATTAATTGTAATTGCCTTAAAGTACTTACAGCATAGTAAGTCGTCATTAAGGTAGTTGTCTCATGTGTTTATGAGAACTCCTAGTGGTTTACCGGGAGAAACATGAGTCAGTTGGAGAATTTAATGTCATGTTGGCACGTTGGCCTTAGTAGCTCACATGGTTAGAGCGGCTGGACGGAAACCAGAATATCCGTGGTTCAAATTCCGGCTATGGCATTGAATTTTTCGGTCTGGCTCTACCCTTGCATTTGTAATTGTTGAGCGATGAGATCTCTTTCTTTCCCAGTATCGCGGTAACGGGTGTGATAAAGATACTATCACTATTTTTAAAGAATGAATAATACTTTTGTTGTTCAAAGATGGAAATTTAATTCCTCATAAATAATTTTAAATTCTTTGAAACAATTATAAATATTAAGGTAATCTTTTTACAACCAATGGTAGATTCCACGGTGAACTATATCTTCTTTCGCATACGCTACTTATACATCTTTGATGCACACACAAAATTGTTTCTGCACACACTGGGATAGACAACTATAGTCTTACCCTTACGACTTTCGTAAGCAGAAGAACAAAATCTTTTTAGAACGTTCAACAACGTATCATGTTACGTTGTCATGGTTACACCATTACCTACTTTACATTACTTCTTTATTTTATTATAAATACATATATATTTTACTATTCTCAACAAAACATGAAGTATAAAAATAACTGCTATTATGCTTAGAAGTAATCTCCTTCTACATGAACTCGCCTCCACACATAAGGGAGTCGACGGATGCCATCCACAACGTCTTGTTTTCCTAATATTCGAACAGACTGCCCTATTGCAGCTATAAATGCCTGTCTGATTCTAAACCGAACACCTCTAAGTGGTTATTTCATTGTTTGCAAAAATATCGAAATTACATGTGCTCATATCTGGGGAGTATGGAGGATGCTCCAGAATCTCCCAGTTCTATCTGTGAAGTAAATTAACAACAGGGGCAGACGTGTGAGTGCGAGCACCATTATATAACACAATGGAATGGGAATTCAGGAGATACAGACTTTACGACGCAGAGCTGGTCGTAAATGGTATTCCATAATGTAATATGCGCCATTCACACAATTTCCTTGAGGATTGAATGATTGATAACACCGTCAAAATCTAAGCAACAATGAACACGACTTTAAGTGGATCCTGTTCTTGTCGATACTTTTTTAACCATGATCAATCAATGTGCCGCCATTCATTTGATTTTCTCTTTAATTTTGGTTATCAAATCCAGGTTTTATCTAATGCCATGATACGTCGAAGAAAATGCTCGCCTTTACGTTCATAGCGTTCTAAGTGTAATCTGCTGTTTGCATCCTCTGCTACATTGTTTCCTCTGTAAGATTGTGTGGAACCCATCAAGTGCAGATTTTCCTCAACTTTAACTTCTTCTTAAGTATGTGGAGAATCGTACCAGAAGCAACTCCAGCTTCCCTTGCTAGTTCAACACAAGTCCAACAACGATGTTCTTTCAGCAGTGCTCTAGCAACATTCACATGCACATCATCACTTGCTGATTGCGCTCTGCCAGCTCTTCGTTTTCTATGAACGTCTTCCCTTCCTCTACGAAATACATTCGCTCACCTTGCCATAGTACGATATAGTAAAGTCTGTGTACCAAACCCAAAGCACTTGAAGAGCATTTATAAATAAAACTCAGTTTTAATTTACACTGGCTATTTATTGTTCTTTGCGAATATCTTCATTCCTTTGCGTATCTAAAAAGAGTTCAATCCTTCCCAATTTGTGAAAACTTCATTTCTGCTGCTTCCAAACTTCTTGGTACTTATGCTCTTTATGGTAGTTCAAAATTCTGAGCTGTTTAACAAAAAAGATACTCTAAGCTTTACAAAGTTGTATAAAGAATTTTCAAAACTGAAACTGAGTCATTGTGAATGATTTTTGCATAACTGATAAACAGGTAGATACAATTTTACAACACAGAAAGCTAAAGTATCAATTTATGCCACATAAAAACTTTGTTGTCATTGTTGACAAAATTGAAGTCATGCCATTGATAGTTAATTTTCTTATAATCGATATCAAGTGCGATGTTTGATACCCCTGTTTTAGCAGTTAATATGCTCGTCGAAGATCCGGAAATCGCTGCGGTCACCGGAACTATGGATCTGCCGCTTGGGACCCGGAGGGGGTGAGATTGGTAAAAGATTTATAGCAACCGAAAGGGTAGAATTAGGCGGAAGTGACAGTTTAAATCTGCACCTCACAAAAACAAGTGACATGCCGACTAAGCCGACCGATCACGTCATGTTTATGACTACTCCAGTTCCGCACCTGCTTGACTTTTTGGCCCGAACCATCTGGCGGCGAGGAGGAAGACAATAATGAGGGACGTACCGTAGCGTGAAATAATAGCCTTATAAAAAAATGGGGGGTGAAATCTCTGAACATGCACGTCTTGTTCCGGTTAATGACGCGGCTTTCCGGATGTGACACAGATTCCTTTCCCTCCTTCTTCATAACGGACCATTGAAAAAGACTACGATTTTAAGGGAAGTGGTAGTAAATTTCGATTTAGAGTCACCCCTTGTGGTTAACGTGACTTTTTTATGACTCTGGATGGAATTAAGAATAGCTTCAGGAAAATAAGCGGGGGAGGAGGGTAGATATTGGCTGAGGTTTAGAGAAAAGTTATAATTGCTGACAGCAGCTTTATGTAAAAGCACAACTACCACCCTACACCATCTAGAGAACACCCAATACCAGACAGTTGTGCTAGGATCTGAGAATTCCTGCCAAGTTGTGCTTATATATACCAGTTTTAATTCTCCAATAACTTGAGTTTCTTTCAAAATGTTTAAAACATTTGAAATAATTAATATATCCAACAAAGAGTTATTAAAACTCTTAGAACTAGAAGCGAAATAATAAATAAACAAGTTAAAAACACCGTTAAAACACTACACAAAACTATGTTTTTTATTTTTAATTTACAACCTCCAACGTTGAAGGGTATCGGACGATAAATAAAATGATGATCAAATCAGTACAGGTTACATAGAGCCTAGAGTTGAGTTACCAGACATTCATCTTTCAGGATAAGGGAAAACCTCCAACGTTAAGTCATATCGGATGATAAATGAAATGATGCTCAAATGAGTACAGGGTCCATAGAGCTTAGAGTTTCCAGACATTCATCTTTCCGAATTAGGGAAAACCTACAACATTAAGTTACACCTATCAGACGATGAATGAAATGAAGCTCAAATGAGAACAGGGTCTATAGAGCCTAGAGTTACCAGACATTCATCTTTCAGAATAAGCAGAACCTGCAACGTTAAGTTATATCAGACGATGAATGAAATTATGCTCAAATGAGATTAGGTTCAATAGAGCCTAGAGTTAGAGGACTTTCATCTTTCAGGATACGGTAAAACCTCCAACGTTAACTCATATCGGAGATGAATGGATTGATGCTCAAAT
The DNA here is from genome assembly GCA_030765055.1 of Mantis religiosa. Lineage (NCBI taxonomy): Eukaryota > Metazoa > Arthropoda > Insecta > Mantodea > Mantidae > Mantis > Mantis religiosa. The sequence goes on along the minus strand of CM060949.1, from coordinate 189,914,494 downwards.
GAGTCCAGGGTCCATAGAGCTTAGAGTTTCCAGACATTCATTTTTCCGCGTTGGGGCGGGTTTTCTCCGGGACCTCCGGTTTCCCCCGCCATCTCATTCCACCGGTGCTCCATCTTCATCTCATGCATCATCAATGTCACCGCCTGCGTTGCCGTATGTAGTAAAAGCGGGCGTTAAACACTACACATTCATTTTTCCGAATTATGGAAAATCTACAACGTTAAGTTATATCTATCAGACGATGAATGAAATGATGCTCAAATGAGTCCAGGGTCCATAGAGTTTAGAGTTACCAGACCTTGATTTTTCAGTATAAAGGGAAATTCCGGAAAAGACCTTATCCAGATAATTCACAGTAACCGAGATTCGAACTCGGGACCTCATAAGTCAGACACGCTAAAGAGACGGATCTGTGTGTCGTGAGTCTCTGTGAACAGGATAGCTCGAAATACCATACTTGGTACTCTGCCAAGGACGCGACAAGAGGATTTCACTAGAAAGAAATAGAAGGAAAAAAAGAAAGAATGAAAGAAAGAAAGAATGAAAGAAAGAAAGAAAGAAACAAAGAAACAAAGAAAAGGTCCAACTGAACCTGCCCTTTAAATACAGAAATAATTAAAAAATGGTAATTTTCACATTAAGGCTCAAGGTTTTGATTAAAATGCCAGGTTTTAAAACACTTTCATACAAATGAAATGCATATCTTGCATTTTTTTTTTTTTTTTTTTTTTTGAAAATAGCCTCAGAAGTTCTCTTTATTCTGGATGCTTTTCGTGTAGCTAATAAACCGTAAGATATTGATAAAATCTTAGTACACAAAAACGTGCATGTCATTAAGGCTCAAAATTTATGAAAAGTAATTATCTAAACTTTTCTCATGGGAGCGTAGAATTAAGGAGGCTTTGGCGATTTCCTCTGAAAGGAGCACGCTTAATCGTGATACTGGATTTCAGTTCAGCTCCTCTTGGAAACCGGCCTTAAAATGGAAATCCGTCGATTTAAGAAGCAAAGATCAGTACAGCTTGATAATCAAGTTAAGTAGTTACGTTTCTCTGACACAATTTTCTGTACTCGCGCCATCTCCTGACCCGGCATTTAATTTACTGAACAGTCTTTTGTTCAGTAGTGCTAATTTTGATAGTGTTTTGTCTTTGTTTATAGTTGTGTTATATCCAGTGTTTCATTTGTGGTTATAACATTTTATAAATATGCTGATGATGGAAGGGATGCACACTCCCGAAACGTTGATATCTAAACATCTTTACACCTGACGGACTGCCCGAGAAGAAAGTGAGAAGTCATTTGTTTTTCTTGTCCTGGCCATGCACGAAATTTCTTACCATCACATAGCGACCACACTTTAAACATTTGACTATTCCCGTACGAATAACAAAATGTGTAATAAAAAGTCTGTTTATATCAACATGTAATAGAAGAATAAAGTTTTGTAAAAATAGTTTGCTGAAGAATATGAATGGATCAGTGAATATTTTTATTGTGTTGTAGATAATTTTCTTGACACAGTTATTTTGTTAGCGGCGACCGTGTTAAACACAACTTGAATTTGAGGCTATAAAACTTTTCTCTTGTCCCGTATTCAAACTTATGTTAGAAGAGGAATGTCTATGCAGACTTTGTTGAAGATGACCAGTCCGGCTTAGTGACAGATAAGGCCATCAAGGACTGTGCAATCTCTTTTATCTACCCTCTCTGGTTGGTCAGTCCTCTGGATTGAAGCTCGAGATGAAACGATAGCGCACCTCTTCCCCCTTCCATTCGCTGATAAATTCCTTTTTATAGACAACTTTGCTCGAATTATGTGGCTATTTTTGTGTAGACCGAGGGGCAGGGCGGATGTCCGGGGCATCAACGTATAAATTTCACATTTTTCGACAAAAAATGATAGAGAGGATGGCAGAGGGAAAGAAGATAAGAGGAAGATGGCGGTTGAGAAGAACGAGGAAAGATCTAAACGGTCCCCCGATATGCATAAATCTAAGACCTGGCTCGAGAGGGGAGGAAAAATATATCGCTGATAAAATTCAGAATATCTCATCCGAGCGGAGTCGGGGATAGGAAATATGGGTCCTCGGGGAGCCCTAGTCCCTCTGCACGGAATACAGAATGAAGTAAAATAAAAAAAGAGAGGGCGATGTAAAGTAGAAGGACCAGTCCGGAAGCCCAGAGGGCAGCACTGGTGACATTATGATGAAATGTTAACTTATAATTCGATGAGGCACCGAAAATAGATGGCGGTGTACTCTGAACAAAATTGAAAAAGAGTTTGGGGTTAGCAACTGCAGACTAGGTGGCGACAACATACAACATCCTCATCGACTTTGTTGTTATTGATTGTCAAGATTTATGTTTTCTTAGAGATACAGGATGAAATACAAGCTTTTGTCCTTGGTTTGACATTTACAACTGTTAGCTTTAAGTTGTACTTTGCCCAAAAATTTTCGTCTTCTTTGGAGGATTTTAAAAATAGTACAAAACACTTAAAGAGTTAATTAAAAAATCCAGGGACCCTACATATCTCTCTAGAGTGATACATTTCTTTCATTAATTTGTTTCAAAACGAAATGTGCTAGTGACAACTTATACCTAATATAGAGGACTTTGGGACATTATTTACCTCTATAGCAAATGTTAAAAAGTCCTCTATCCTGCATAAGGCATAAATCAACTCGTCGTTGCATGTTACTCGCTTATTACTATCGTTGGAGGTTTTTGTCGTCAATAGCTTGAATCTCCTGTGATGCTGTGCTTCAGATCGCCCAATGTCTGGGGATGTGTGTCGTAAACCCTGTCTTTTAAGTAACCCCATACACTTACTGTAAATATTAACAGCTTCCTTTTCAGTTAGATATAACTACTTTATTTAGTATTATCAAACACGTGAAATAAAATGCTCGTCTCATTGTATAAGCCATTTAGTTTTGGTTAATTTACCTACAGTTCTTTGATGTTGTTTTCCGTCCTGTTTATCATTTAATACTTCCATTCTCAACCTCACTAACATTAACTTCCCTCTAAAAGGTATAAGTTGCATATGTCCACCAGCTTATTTGCCATCATGGACTACTATAACGGAACTTTGGAACAAGTGAAACACTCATAAGAAATAATTAAGCGATAGCTTCTTTATTGCGGTTTCATAAGGCAAAGATATTCTTAATATTAGCAAGCTACTGCGGAGTATGTCAGGTATGTTTACAGTTATAGCCGGCGACACGGTGTGTGACCTGTACCTGCGAACTCCGACATCGTGAGGCATGCGTTGTTGTCCCTGTCACTGCCTAATCCACACTCGGAGCACTTTTATGCGGCTGTATTGGCGATAAATACTATCTATATGTGACACACAGAATCTGAGCAACTACTTCTATATATTCATTCGATATCATTTTGAAACTCCCTGTAGAGAAATTCTCACTAGGAAGAAACTGTTGCATTTTAAGTAAGCTTTTTTATTCTCAGTAAATCAATTTACATATAATTATTAAGAAAACACAAGAAAGTCAAAACAAGGAAACATCAAATTTGACTGTGCTTTTATCCGATTATCGACATCAGAGAATATTCTGTGAATTCGCTGTTCTTTTGTTACCTTGTGTAGAATTATGCTTATGTTACCAATGTTCGAGCTGCTACAATTACTGTTGACAGAGATACAGATATTTTCACGAGCTTTTGTAGACGCTGCATAAAATCAAATAAGTAATTGTGTGAAATAGATTGAAATTTCGAATGCTAAACTAGACAGCAATTTTTGCTGTGTGTCAAAGATTATTTGTGCCTTATTTGATTGTAGTGGACACTTATTAAGATAAGAAACAAATAAATAATTAAATAGACAATTTCCACATACTAAACATAAATTAGGAAGCACGAATTATGATTCTGCCTACGAATAAGAAGTCGTTAGCCAGGAAAATAATAATTCGAGTAAACTACATTTAGAATTCAGAGAAACAAGACAATTGGATATTTCAGGCATGTCAGTCAACATGATTTCAATTACATTGAAGTTCACGTTAATTAGATCGGTGTATATTTAAGAATCACAGAGTTGCAGGAAAACTAAGTTCTTAAAATTATAAGACAAAAGAATTCTTAGGATTTAGCAAGTAAAAACTGAATGTTGGTTTCAGATACCAATAAGGATCTTAAAATTTGTAACGTGTAATATAGGAACACAATTTTTCAATTGTTCCTGTGTTCTATTTGTTGATCAATCGGCTGTATTTTTAGTTACTTTCTAATTTTCTCATTTTTAATGCGTTCTTGTCTTGTACAAGCGTAAGAAGTACATTTCCATTGCTTGAATCTTGTCTTTTTCTTTTGCTTTTAAGACCCAGGCTTCACTTTCATACATTGTCACTGATAGTGTCATTGTGCAATAAAATCTTAGCTACGTATCTTTTCTTTGATCTTCAGGGTTGGACTGATTGTTCAACAAATATGTTGAAATTTCTGCATTTTCTTATTGAAATCTTATTCTTCTTTATACGTTATATCACAGCTCATTTGTGGCACTTCAGCTTCTATTACTGGTAATCTTCCTTAAAACGCCATTACTTTAGCTTGATTTTGTTATAATGTAATGTTTCTTAGATAAATCTTCCCACTTATTTATATTAATAATTTTGTATTTTCATATAATCTTTGAATGGTTCTTATTAAGCGTATTCTCTGAATTATCTCCCATAATAAAGGACGTTTCAATTCGTCGAACGCTTTTGCTAGGTCTGTAAGAGCTATGTGGGTTTCTAGATTATGTGTGTTTGTGTGTGTGTGTTTATCCAATTTAGAAATCTGTCAATCCTATGTTCAGACTTAGAGACCGCTTAACAAAGACCTTACTACTGCCCATAAATAAACGAGTAAGCTGCGACACGAAATTCGGAATATTATGTGTTTGAAATGGGAAGAGTTCTCGCTTGTGTGTGTAGTGTTTAACGCCCGCTTTTACTACATACGGCACCGCAGGCGGTGACACTGATGATACATGAGATGAAGATGGAGCACCGGTGGAATGAGATGGCGGGGGAAACCGGAGGTCCCGGAGAAAACTCGCCCCAGCGCCGTGTTGTCCACCACAAATCTCACTTTGCGGTCGCCTGGGATCGAACCCGGGCCGCCTTGGTGAGAGCCAAGCGGTCTAACCACTGAGCCACGGCGGGGCCAGTTCTCGCCTGTAGCAAATCAGATGCGTTAAAGCCTTCACCGTTGCCACCTCGTTATCCCCACTCTTTTTATATTTCCCTCTCTCTCGCACACTTGCGAGCGTTCGTGGCGCTAGACGTAAGGGAATGCGAACTGAATTTTCCTAAGTTTTATAATAATGCAGTTGTTTAAATCACAATTGCAACGTGGATATTCCTGTATTATGCAAATTGTATAAATATTTAGTTTAAAATTAATTATACTTTATAAATTACTTATTTTTGTAATCCAATTAAAATACCAGCGGTGCATGCGCATAGCTGTGACTGTTACTTACGTTAAGAGATAATTTGTTATTGTCATTGTCTTCATCGTCTCAGACTGCAAATTTATGAAGATAGGTTCCAAAATCTCGTTATGTTCTATTTCTTTCCAAAAGTCATCTTCTTGTAGTTTATCTGATCTCTCACGCAGTTTTCCCAGCCTTGCTGTGTTCCTTCTTAATTTCTTCGTGAATAAGTCGTTCAACGTCAGTCAGTTTAAAAATATTATTTCCATTTGCAACATATTCTGAGCATACATTAACTCAATTGCATTGTATCTCATTCATCCAGCTGATACACTTTTTCATGAAAGAGTAACTAAATAGTACTGCTTTGAACTCTAGAGTAAATAGAGATTAAGAACCATTCATAAACAAAGATATGTGACCAGATACATTCTGCCAGACCAACAGAAAGTGTATTGCTTCCTGTCATCGAATTTAACAAAGTTTGCTGTATTAGCAAGAAGGCATGTATAAGTTTTCTTTAATAATAGTTGGTAGAAGAAGAATTAATAGAGAGGTATGTGATTGCAACATATCAGATATTTTTCTTACTTCTGCAGTAATTCTAAAGTTAATTAGAATACCAAAATGGAAGAGAACTAACACAAAATAAAATTTTGAAACAGCACAAGCCTCTAGCAGTTGATGATGTTGCTATTGTAAATACATATTTGCATTTTAGTTTCGATTATAATTCGAGGCCCTCTTTGAGCGATATTTTTTCAATTCCATTTGCTCGCTTATCTCTGTCACGCATTTCTACCAAATTATTTCAGCAGCGTGTTATTTTCCTTTGTAAACAGAGGCACCAGCCGTTCCTGAAGGTATGAAAATCATACAGATACAAACAAACACACACACAGAGAAGCTTATAGATTTATACGCTAATCAAAAGCCCCCATTGTTGTCTTGGAAAAGGTAATCGCTCAGCCATTATCGCTGCTCGGCATGTATCTTTTGTCTCCGCTTCTATTGTTATTTTCCTTTATTGTTACTAAGTCCCTTTGTACAGTGGTACCAACACCCAACCCACAAATAGTTTACATGTTGGCTGAATATCCCCCGGCTGCAGAGGTGTATGAAACTTTTCTAACGAGACGAAACAAAACAACGTTTAAATGTTCTATGCAACAGCAACAACTGCAGCAACAACAACAACACACAAGTGCTTGCTTATTTTCGTGCACAAACTTTGCACATGTGTTGTTTTGAAAGAGACAAACACAGAGGTTAGGTGTAAACATCGAAAGGCCTAGCTTTGACAAATGGGCGGGTTATTAATGCACTCACATGCCTTTCTATACTTTTCTTGTGTGTATTGTTTTTAAAATCTGTTATTCCTCTATACACTTCCTTTTAATCAACATAAACGTTTTTTAAAGTGGGTTTACTAGCTAATAATTAGGAAAGACAAGAACAAATGCAATAATAATGGAAAGAATAATAAAATTTTGGTATAGGTGTTTGGCCAAAGAAGAAGGGGAAATTATGAAATTACGCATGAGACAGCAAAAAAAAAAAAAAAAAAAAAAAAAAAAATTAGTGAACTCAGATATTTGGTGGGCAGAGGTAGGAGAGATTGTGGAAAAAATAGAAATGGTGGATATATGGAGATTAGAGGAAAGGAATACAAGCGATGTGGGTAAATTGGTAAAATGCAGAATAGAAGATATAGAAAGACAGGAAATATGGAGAAGTATAGACAATACGAAATCATTACAATTTTACAAGCAAACAAAAAGAAATTGGGGACGAGAAACATATGTAGATTACTCCAATAGGCAAGAGAGAGAAGGGTTAGCTTGGATGAGAACAGGAACAATATTTATAAGAGGGATAAGAGGTAGGGAAAAGCGAATTTGTGAATTTTGTGGGGGAAAAGAAAGCATAGAACACTATGTAACAGAATGCGAGGAGGTTGCAATGTGGAGAGAAAAGGTTTGGAAGGAAAAATGGGAGAAAGTAGAGAAGTGGTTAGTAGCTGTAATAATGTTAACGGGCAGGGAGGAAAAGAAGGTAAGAAGTATTGGTGAGTTCTTGCAGAAAGTAAAAGAAAAATGGGCAAGAAATGTAAAAAAATATAAGAAAGGAAGCGACGGGGAAGAATGGGGCTAATTAAGTAACAAGGAGGCATGGAGGTTAAGAGCTACCTGGCAGAGCAGAACACCAGGGTGTCATGTAAGCCAAGGTAGCAACAACGTAAAGACAAACAAATGTAGCATAAAGTTATAAATTTTAAAATTTTAGAATGTGCAAAATAAATAATCTCATCTAAAAATCTAAAGCTAATAAAAGCTGGTTGCTACGAGGTGCGTTCAAGATATAACACCCTTTTTTCAGGTTTGGGACCAGATAGAAGCTTCTGTTTTTTTTTAAATACACGTGAACTGTTGCACCCAGGAACGCACATTAGACACATCTATGGTACCATCACCACATGCCTCACTCAACTGACGATGCATTTCAATAGGTATCACACCACGAAAATGGAGAAAACGAATGATTACACGCTGTTCTTGCAATGCAAACGTCACCATTCTAAGTATCAAAAGCAATCCTAACTCTAGAGTTCTATGCTCTGTATAGTGCTGCCATCTCTGTCACGAATTCACAAAGAGTCCACGTGTAAAAAAAAACAGAAGTTTGTAACAGTTGTTTGATTCATGTTTAGAAAGGGTTTGAAGAATTTATAAATTTATAAAAGAAAAACAAACAAAATTATGTAAAAATATATAAGTAATTTTGTGATTGGCCGTAACAATAATTGTATTACGTAATGTAGTGACGTAGTGGTAAATCGGCCAATCATATAAAAGTAATATATGGGTAGTGATAGAAACGATGGATAAAATTATCTTGGTGCAGAAACCAAAAGAAAATTTGTCTTTCTCTCTGGAACGCTGAAGAGATCGGACACTTTTTAAATTGCTCGAAAATATTTAAGTGTTAGTTCAATTTGAAGTATTAGATTGATTCCGATCAGAGTATAAGGTTTTGTGATAAGAATTGTAATGGATTTGATGTTAAAAGAAATAAACAAAAGATTGATTTCTTATATAAATTGAAATTAAAAATGTTAATGATTTCTTCACTCGTTACCATCCTTGTAAGTTAGAGTTTTCATTGCTCGTAAGTAAGAATATAACAGAAGAATATTAAAAGTTAGCCGAGGCATAATTAAGGATTTTCCTGATAACTTCGGGAAACATCTTCTTCATTGGACGAAGGTAAGATCGACGAATTAAGACCAATGACGGGAAACGAGATACCAGCACAAATCTTGCTATATATGTTGCCGCAACTTTGGGACATCGAAACCCACAACAACGGAGGAATTCTGCTACATATGTCACCACAACGTGGGGCTCATAGCATCTTCAACATCGCACCATCCCTACAGAACCGAAAAATTTTGTTTCAATATGATTTTCACAACGCAGGGCTTTTAGTTCGTCGTCTTCAATCATCGCGTGAGTAGCAGAATAGAAATTCTGTTACAAGTCATTAACGATAAATGGATTTGTCTTGATTCTTGTATCATGTGCTTCACAACAATGAGTAAGTAGTAAGCTCGCGGAACGTAGAGTCTTTCATATGTTAACAGCAGCAGTAGTTAAACTGCATGCCATCTGGCAATTGCATTTGCTAGTACAATATCGTATGTTGTATTTAGAGCCTTTTATGCAATTTTGGGCTTGTCATCTAGATCCTATTTTACACAAAACTTCAGAAGACCTTGTTATGTCACTTAGAGCTTTTTTATTTCAAGTCTTAAATTATTTTCAATCTTAGAGCTGGGTTTACTTGAGTCTAAGTTGTTTCGTGCACAAACTTTGCACATGTCGAGTTGTAAGAGATGCACACACAGAGGTTAGGTTTGAACATCGAAGGCCTAACTTTGACAAATGGGCGGGTTATCAGTCAGTTTACAACGGTCATATACGTATTTCTCTTTTTATTTTGCTCACCGATGTGATAGTTAAGCCCCTTCCCTGCCACGCCCCAAAAATAAAAAAAAAATTGCAAGTATTAGATATCAGTCGCGTCCTCCCCTCTCGAACAGAAATCACCACTCGTGCGAACCTCCCTCTATCGCAGCGCGCCAACAATAAAATAGCAACCGAATATTATTCAAACCGCGCCACACATATACTCGCATCATCGAGATATCGAATCGTAACAATCAATCGCAGCGCACATACACACATTCCTATCGTGCCGGGGGATGATACACACATATAACAAACTGAAACAACTGGCTGAGAGGGTGAGAGGGTAGGTTTTCCAAATGAATGGGCTTGCTGACACTAGAAATGGACTGGCCATGGTTTCCAGTGGAAATGATAAAATAGCCAATATCCTACATGTTTCCCTGTCCGGACCAACGGTATCCAGTTACCACAATGGAGTAGCGATATTTTATGACAACAAAAACGAATTTGTGATGGTTGCAAATTTTCAGCGAGCATTTTGAGGGAGGTTTCGTGGATACGATGGGGAGAAGGTGGGTTAGTGGCGATCGCAGTGGCGTTCCTACACGTTCGGCGCCTCTAAAGTCTAAATAAATACATCGAACAAAACACTCGGTGCTATAGTATATATCTTTATTTATTCATGATCCACAACATTGTTGGGTGAGCCAATCTCGGATACCTCCTAGTGTATTTGAAATATTTCCATCTTTATGAAACTTACTCATTCACCGAAAACAGTTTTCTAACTCTTGCTATGTGTATTGATTTTTATTTCTCTATAGAATTGTAATCGTCCGACATCATAACAAAGTTCAGGCCTAGGGAACAAAAAAATGCAATGAAGTACCGAGGCAATTCGGTGAGTGGCTGGAAGGCATGTTTCACCACGGCTGTCCACAACAACCCCTGGATGAGCTCGCCTGATATTGGTTTGAAGTCAAACTTTGGTATTCGAACTATAACAGACGTTACAAGAGGAACCTCGGACCGAACTACCGAGCCCATCCCGTTGGGGAGTTATTCGGATTGGGTTGGACTCGAGGGGGTAATGTATTCCCGATACCCACGGGGACTTGTGTACCTCCGACCAGACTGCGGCCACCCGGAGGGGGTAGAGGGTTGCCTCAAAAGTCCCAGGTACAGATGTATTATTTTATCTTGACAGGAACCCTGCGCGGTAGGGATGATTAGCAACTGTGGTGGGGATAGTGCACCTATCGCCACAATGCGTCACACGCGTAAGATGCGAGAGTGGAGGGCGGTGCATAAGGTGTCTAAAAACAAATTTCATTCTCGAAGCCAGTTTTGCAGCTCTTATAAACTAAGTTGTAATTCTTACTATGGTAGTGATCTTCACGCTTTTGTTGGATCTTAAATAGTACACAGGCATTTGGAACAAAGCCCTGTTCTCCACCAGCAGGCATGATAAACAACTATCGGCCTTTCAGTATCGCTGCAGAGTCCCTGTAACGTATTTCACTCCAGGCATATGGTCTAGTATGTGCTGTATTTATATAAGTTTCATCCATATAAACTATATAAACTTCACTTCGATATCTCCGAATATTTCGTAAATATTTAAGCCTTTCTGCACGTATGGTGCGATGTTCGATTAAAATTTGTCTGTCACGCTTAGTGTCTCTTTTCTTTTCCTTCCAAATAATCCTAGCTTCAAAAGAACTCTTCTTAATGTTCAGACACTGCCTTGGAAGTCAGTAGAATTTTTAAGCTTCATAAGCACTTTCTTCAAAGTTGGTATTTGTTTATCTGTGCTTTAAAAATTATTCATAGTTCTCCTAACTACTTCTGAATTAAAACATCCAAATTAGATTTTGTGCATGTTCTTAATATTTGTTTACTGGGCATAGAGAAGGACGTTGTTGCACTAGCACCAATGGCTTTTCTTTCCTTAATAACTCTCCTAAACTGCTTTCAGACACAACTGTTGCCTCAGATAACCTTTCCCAGATTTTTATAGCCGACCCAGACCATTGTTCCATTTTTTATAAATCTATGGATATTGGTTATTACTTCTCGTGTTTTTAAATGTAGCACCTTATTTCCTAATGTGCTGCTAGGAGGCATCATTTATAAATGCTCTCTTGGAACCAGGAGACAAGCACATTTTGAAACAAGTATTACCGAGTAACTCTGCGCGTGTTCACTTGCTCGCAACTGGTACGCAACTGACCTGCCCTCCCCTCCAATTGCAATCGTTCTGAGGTGGACTCGTCCAGATACCACTGCGCATCGCTCTGCACTTTTCAAGATAAAAAAGTACATTTGTACTAGCCTGCACAGCTAGTAGAAAGTGTGCTAGAACATCAGGCGTCCCCTCCGAGGTTTTCGGTAGTCTTCCCTGCGGGGCTGACGCGCGTAAGTGGCGTATCCACTTCCATCCCATCTTGACGTTGTTGTCAACGGGGGGGGGGGGGTTTAAGAAATCAGATAGTGCCCTATGGAAAGAGTCCCGGAGTATCCATCGCTCCCGGGTTGAAGGAGGACATGCTCCTAAGACCTACGGATGTTGGATTACTTGGGTAGAACCTCTTCACTTAACTATTTTTCAGACTTAAGACTGAAGAAAAGGGGTCTTTTTCTTGTTCAACTCGGTTTAGGCCATTTAGCCTGTTCCAGCTTCAAAGTCTTGCTACTTCCATTTTTTCTCGGTCTTCCTAGATTCTTTCGTCCTTGCGGTTGGCAATTGTATACTATTTTAGGAATTATATTTTCATCCACTCTATTGATGAAAATTTGGTTCTGTATTCTATTATTGTTTTATATAATTCCGCTATTTTTAATTGTTGTCGTATTTCATCATTTTGTTTTTGTCTAGTCTTGTATATTCAACAATGCTTCTAAGGAACTTAATTTCTACTGTTTATATATTTCTTTTATGTTGTGTCGTCATTGTTAAGATGGCAGAGTGTCTGCCTCACGTTCAAGAGGTCCCGAGTTCGAAGCTCGGTCAGGGTGAGTTACCTGGATAAGGTTTTTCCGGGGTTTTCCGTTATCCTGAAAGACTAATGTCAGGTAAATATAAGCTCCATGGACCCTGGACTCATTATATGAGCATCATTTCACCCATTTCATTCATCGTCCGATATGATTTAAGATTGGAGGACGTAAATTACAAAAAAAAAAAAAAAAAAGGGGTTCTTTTTTATTTTACATGTTGTGTAGTTAAATTTATTTACTTTTTTATCAATGTATTTTTCCGATACTTGTATGATACTTCACCACGAGAAAATTACATTTTGATATTTGTTCAATAATTTTATTTTCTAGAACTATTTTAGTCCAAACTTGGTTAATACCTCTAAATGTCATAGTTTTTTGTTTTGCTTATAAATATTTCTAACTTATAGGATTTTGCTATTTGATATAACTTACATGCCATTCTTTGAATATCATTCCCGCTGTTTGCTACTAATATTTGATTAAGAAAAGGGGTAAGGCGGATACTAAATTAACCCAGGAAAGGAGATCGAGGCTGGTCATGGCAGAACGGGTTTACTTCTATCTCTCACACGTTAACCCTATGCATTATATCGGTAGAATTTTATGGCTAGATTGTAAATATTGTCTTGAGTCTAATCTAAATCACACAAAACCTTATCACTCATAATTTTTATATTGTATGTTACAGTAATTTCAGGTTTAGAAACATAAATCTCTTAAGGTGTGACAATAATTTTGCAATAGACAGATACATAAGCAGTAATATAGGCACACAATGATGCAACCTTTCACATTTGGAAAGGAAGGGAGTATTTCACATCCCTAACAGTATATACTTCATAGAATTATTAAAATGTAGAGCAGCATTTTATTATTTTAACAGCCATTTTCCAAACAAAAATAATTGTGTTGAAAATTAAATGGTTTAGTCAGCGAGAATGCATGAATACAATACTTTGCTATTTGCAAGATTGACTGACAGTTTTAGTAGAAGCTATGCGACATACACATGATTTTTAAATAGTTAATCACTTAAATACTAATTCCTCACATCTTTCTGCAGACGCAGTGTGAACTGAAGTCGGAAATATTGTAAATTGGTCGAGTTAGGTCTCATATCCGAACCGGCTTCCGGACGTAGACAAAACAAAGCCTAGCCCATACCAAGCTGACCAGTAGTTTTATTTTCCACACGTCCCTTAATCCAAACAGACACGACGAAATAGTGTTAGCATGAGTTCACAGTAGTAACACTTGTAAACCGTATTTACTTTTAATGTTAAAAGAGCTGTGATTGTGAGTTAATGCTCACTGGAAGATTCAGGTAGAGTTTTTTTAACCCCATGAGATAAATGTCAATTACAAAGCGAAACTGAAACCTGTTTACGTGGTATCCTCCAACAGTTTTGAAAGTGCCAGTGAAACTACAGTCCCTTGTTTTAGCATACCCGCAACGTAACATAGATTTTATGTTCTAAAACCCAAACATATCTCCGAAAGGAATAATCATAGAAAGAGGGAGACAAGGCAAATTACAATTTTTGTTCCAAATGATCATACCTATAACTAGTTTAAATTAATGTAATAACTTCCTTTCCAGTGTTAAAAATAATTTAAATATGTTCTTTTCTCACGTGGAAAATCGTTTTACCCCGTTTTTGCTGACAAATGTTCATTTTGTTTCCATAAAAGGTAAGCTTGGAATTAACGATTGAAATGAAATGCTTAACGCCCTGCCCGTCTCGGTAGCGTAGATGGTAGCGTGTCTGCCTCGCGCTCAAGAGGTCCTGAGTTCGAAACTCGGTCAGGGTGAGTTACCTGGATAAGGTTTTTCCGGGATTTTACCTTATCATAAAAGAGGAATGTCGGCTAACTCTAAGCTTTATAGACTCTGGACTCATTTGAGCATCATTTCACCCATTCCATTCATCGTCCGATATGACTTAACGTTGGAGGACGAAAATTACAAAAAAAAGGTGCTTAACGCCCGGTTTTACTTACATACGGCACCGCAGGCGGTGTTACTGATGATACATGAGATGAAGATGGAGCACCGGTGGAATGAAATGACGGGGGAAACCGGAGATTCCGGAGAAAACCCGCCCCAGCACCTTGTTGTCCACCACAACTCCGTGATCGAACGTTGGTGAGAGTCAAGCGGTCTAACCGCTCAGTCACGGCACGGCTTTATGTTACGTTTTGTGGCAGAACGCAATAATTTTTTCATGTTAACTATCAATGCCATTTGAAAGAAATATTTTCCTTTTGTTTCCTAGACATTACGCCGCGTGCTACATCAAAACAGTAAACAAAGCTCACATGATCATACATTTGAAGAACACTTACTTTAACAGAAAATTGAAGATTACAAAATTACTCGAACTGGTTTCCTCCTACTTCGATGCGTTTTATAAGTTTGTTTTCCATCATATCACCTACTCCGTTACAAATTCTTGGAGTCTCGTATATGTTCAAATCTAGCAAGAAGAAACTCTCTTAGAGTGTCGTATTCCTTATAGGAGTCGTACAAACAAAGAAGTTAATACATACCCAAACGAAGAAACCATTGGATTCAAATAAGGACATTGAGTACGACATGCAGTGAATCCCTATTGACCAACTCGTCAATACGAATATTTATCATTCATGAATTTGACTAAACTGACTTAGCAAACCATCATGTAAAAACACATTCATAGATAACGTCCAGAAGCACCTATTTACATTATCAATTAAATGATGACACTCACTTCCAAGATATAGGTACGACCCTGCATTCAAATGCAGAGGAGAAAAATAAATAGTCATGAATGACTCCAATCCAAATATTTTAACAAAACCAGTGTTGATGTCCGTCTTGTCGTACTAATTGATTTGCATAAGCAAATGAGTATTATAATAATTGAAGATACGTGATCATCAGTGAACAAGGTACATGCTGATAAATTCATGAGCGTAACACAATAGTGTGACATGCTATGACAGAAGGTCCTTCTTGACACAAAGTCCGATACATTTTATACTTATACGAGGGCTGTTCAATAAAGAATGATCACAATTCCTTTTTTGATAATGTACCTTTACTCATCCTCATAATTTTGATGGTCCTTCTCAAAATAGTCTCCCCTGAATGCGATGCATTTGTCCCAGCGTTTCTGCCAGTCTTCAAAGACATGCTGGAAACCATTTTTGAGAGATCCTTCAAAATCGCCTCCGCAGCCTTCACCACTGCTTCCACGAAGACGTTTCTTCAAGTTAGGGAATAGAAAATAGTCACATTGGGCTAAATCCGGGCTATAGGGAAGGTGAGAGATGCACTTCACGTTGACTTTTGCAAGATATTCAGCAACAGCATTGGCAATATGCGGCCGCGCATTATCGTGGTGCAGCATCCAGCCTGCTTCACGGAAATGTGGTCTTTTGCACCTGATATGGACTTGCAATGTTTTCAGGACATCTCTGTAGTTTATCCAGTTACTGATGTGTGTGCAGGTGCAACATGCTGATAAACCATTTCATGAATATCAAAGAATAAGATGACCATAACTTTCCTAGCAGAAACAACCACTTTTACCTTTTTGGGGGTTGGGGATGAAGGAGATTTCCACAATGAGCTTTGCTGTTTGCTCTCAGGATCAAAATGATGTAGACAAGTTTCATTAGCAGTGATTACGTTTGAAAGAAACTCCGGATCTTCCTTTAACATCAACTTTAACTGCATGTTACCTCCATTGCAGCGGTAGGCGATACTGAATATGTCTGAACTTGCCTGGTTCTCACAAGCGGGAACCAGGAGTACCAACAATGAAACTACTACGGCGTGTCTCTTTCATATTAAGCAAACAGAGTATAATTAGATTGAATTTTAGTGCGAAAAATTATTATTGTAAAATAATTATGATCATTCTTTATTAAACAGTCCTCGTACATGAAGGTGATACGGTACACAAGATTTTCATACAAAATTCCCTAGATTGTCACGTGACCAAGTCTTCCCTTGCTACAATCTGTATTGTGCTGTCGTGGATTTTCGTTCACATCACGATCAATACTTCATATCTCTCTTGATCTCCCGAAACATTCCTGTCAAATGAGCCACTCTCAAGCATTAGTAAATTTGTATTTGTATCTTAAACAAGGTGACCTCGCTTTCGGATACCTTTCTACCTAAAACTCACGTGCTCGTGATGCATTCCCATATGTCTGCTAGTCATACATGTAGTCATATTTGTCTGTTTACTCATAGAATACATTTTTTTCTAGCTTTTGTGCTCCGCGGTAATCACAAAAATAGTCAATTAAAAAGACAATATTTAAATTTACTTATTAATTCCTTACTCTACAAAAGTATAAAGCATTAACTGGGAAGAAGTGTAATTAATTTCACTGGTGCAAAAAACAGGGTATATCTTTTTAAAACTTTTCAACAAATGAAGTTATGATCCATATTCACATAAGAGTTTTTACTGTTTTATTATTCTCCGAAATATTTGGCACTAATAAAGTTAAGACATATTCTGCCACCATAAACGTTAATATGTTTTCAAATGATTTTCCTTTCACTCAGTGAAAATTACATGCTCATTGGTGCTTAATGAAACATGACATAATATACTTTATCCCAGGAAATTGTTGACTACTTTCAGGAGAATTCTGCAGGTTAAGTTCTGTTTATTTGGAAGCTATTTTAGCAAACTAACTTCCACAATCACTCCTTTGTAAGAAATACGGGATGCAAGTAAAGCTATAAAATTCACATTAGAAACTGAAATTGATGGTTTTTTCATTTTTTAGATTTGAATATAATAAGAAATAATGGTAAATTGGATTTTGGTATTTATAGGAAATCTACTCATATCGACAATTACATAAAAAATAAAAGTTTTAACCCTTTTCCACATAAATTTGCTGTTTTTAATAGTTTCATTTATAAATTAATAAATATACCCCTGAATGAAGAGGGATTTAATAAAGAATATAAAGATATTATTAATACTGCTTTAATTAATGGTTTTAATAAAGACTTTATACAAAAGAAGATTGAAAATTTTAGATATAAAAATGTTAATGATACTTCTACCCTTAAAAAATAAAAGACCATTATAATTTTTAAAAAAATTACACACCATCCTTGGTTTAATAAAGCATTTCGAAAATTTCTTAAGGGGTTTGGTATAGCTTTGGTTCTTCAAAACAAATATAGTATTAAAATGTACTAGATTTCTCTAAAAACGATGAAATTCCTAATAATATAAAATCTGGTATTTATCAATTTTATTGTTTAGATTGTGATCGGGTTTACATTGTTAGGACGAACCGCAATTTATAAACCAGAACGAAAGAACATTTTCGTAACATATAGAATAAAATATGGGCTTCAGAGTTTAAAATTGGACGTACGAGCACTCGATCTGGACGACCTGTAGAAGTCATAACTCCAGGGATCATTGAACAAATTCGTCGTTTAATATTTGAAGACCGCAGATCTAAGTTGTTTGAGATAGTAGAGACTGTAAACATATCAAAATAACGTGCAGGTAATGTTTTAAGTAATGTTTTGAGTTTTCACCAAGTCGGTGCAGGATGGGTGCTGCGTTTGCTGACATCTGATGAAAATTTGCAAAGAAAAACTGTTTCTGTTTTCCCGTTTTTCCAGCTGTTTTCCAAATGTTTTCTAGCAAGATGGAGCAACGTGTCGTACATCTAATGACACCATGGAATTTGTAACCAGTTTCTTTAAAAATCGAATAATCTCAAAAGGCCTTTGGCGCCCCAGATCCCCTGACCTAACCTCCTCGGATTTCTTCTTGTGGGGGTATATAAAAACAGAGTGTACAAGAAAATGTCACGGACAATTGATGTTCTCAAGGAATCCATTCGAACCGAAATAAGTAACATTGACGATACTCTCCGTAAAATTTCAGAGAATATGGTGAGACGAGTGCAGACCTGTATAGATGCTGGTGGAGGACACTTCCAACATTTTCTCTGAGATGTAGATGGTGTAATGTAATCTCCAAATTGTGTTTTATATTCTCACAAAGTTGCACGTGTGTCCTATTATTGTATCAAAAGTTATGGCCGATTCAAATGGTTCAGATTTAAATGGATCGCATTATATATTTTTTCTCTAACGTAACATTTCGGATACATTACTCATTGTTTATTTGAATTTCTCACTACTCGTATTTTTGTCAAATAAAAATTCATTACTCATGTTTTTTACCCTTCGCCATGCAAAAGGAATCAAAGGCATTACATAACGATAGCTCTTAAAATATTTGAGCCTCCTTTAAGGGCTGTCATATTCTCGTATTAGATTATCATGAAATCGAGGAGTAAGCATTTATAAGAACAGTTTGTATAGGAGTGAAAAAAGTGATGTCAGTGTTAGATATTAGATTTTTTAACAACAGTTTTATAATTTGTCTTCGTCATTCATTTCCCCTTCTATCAGCGAACCGTTTCATAAGAAGAAATAAAAGTGTAAGTGTTTAGTTTGAAATGGTGGAGGGCCGTGTTTCGTAAACCTCGTTCGCTTTGTTGTACCCGGCCATTGTTGGTATTTGAACGCAATGGGAACTCTTACCAAAACAAAGTATAAGCCACTAGCACAACACACAGACCGATTGAGCTATATTTGAAGAAATAATACAAATCACAATTGCGCAAACATATTACGTCGATATGCATCTTTTTCAGAGCGAGGGGATTTTGGGGAGCGGAGACAGCGATAGGGGGGATATCTCGACCGCTCGGTTGGTTATTTATCCATAACGGAGAGATTTCCAGATGCTGCACCGATAGATAGTGTTACACTATTATCAAACAGCATGGGCTTGTTTTAAATCAAGAGTTGTGCTTACATAGGGGCGGGACGGCTAACCCTATTTGTGCATAAAACAATGATTGGACCAACAGGAATTCCGACCAATAAAAGTTGCACCGCGGGTCAGTGGCGTTAGCAAATCAAACAGTTACTGCTTCAAACAACCGCAACGTATCTAAACATTTTATGTCAAACATTAATGACTAACAATTCTTGTACAAGCAAGAAAACACGACTTTTTCTACTCTTTATTCTACAAAAATTCATAAAAACGCTTACTATACTACTTACTGCATGTTATTTGATTTAACATTAGTCATATTGCGTATTTCGTTTGTAAATATAATGGGAACATAAGAATTGAATAGGCTTAAACAATAGTCATATCTCCACAAACCGATCAGCATATGATTGCTTTGTTTTCTTTTTCAAATTTACGTCCTCCAACATATGTCATATCGGACAATGAATGAAATGATCCTCAAATGAGATCGGTGTCCATAGAGCTTAGAGTTACCAGACATTCATCTTTCAGGATAAGGGAAAACCTCCAACGTTAAGCCATATCGGACGATAAATGAAATGATGTTCAAATGAGTACAGGGACCATAGTGCTTAGAGTTACAAGACGTTCTTCTTCAGGACAAGGGAAAACCTCCAACGTTAAGTCATATTGGACGATGAATGAAATGATGCTCAAACGAGTATAGGGTCCATAGGGCTTAGAGTTACCAGACATTCATCTTTCAGGATAAGAGAAATCCGCCAACGTTAAGTCATATCGGACGATGAGTGAAATGATGCTCAAACGAGTATAGGGTCCATAGGGCTTAGAGTTACCAGACATTCATCTTTCAGAATAAGAGAAATCCGCCAACGTTAAGTCTTATCGGACGATGAGTGAAATGATGCTCAAACGAGTATAGGGTCCATAGAGCTTAGCGTTACCAGACATTCATCTTTCAGAATAAGAGAAATCCGCCAACGTTAAGTCATATCGGACGATGAGTGAAATGATGCTCAAACGAGTATAGGGTCCATAGGGCTTAGAGTTACCAGACATTCATCTTTCAGGATAAGAGAAATCCGCCAACGTTAAGTCATATCGGACGATGAGTGAAATGATGCTCAAACGAGTATAGGGTCCATAGGGCTTAGAGTTAGCAGACATTCATCTTTCAGAATAAGAGAAATCCGCCAACGTTAAGTCATATCGGACGATGAGTGAAATGATGCTCAAACGAGTATAGGGTCCATAGGGCTTAGAGTTACCAGACATTCATCTTTCAGGATAAGAGAAATCCGCCAACGTTAAGTCATATCGGACGATGAGTGAAATGATGCTCAAACGAGTATAGGGTCCATAGGGCTTAGAGTTACCAGACATTCATCTTTCAGGATAAGAGAAATCCGCCAACGTTAAGTCATATCGGACGATGAGTGAAATGATGCTCAAACGAGTATAGGGTCCATAGAGCTTAGCGTTACCAGACATTCATCTTTCAGGATAAGAGAAATCCGCCAACGTTAAGTCATATCGGACGATGAGTGAAATGATGTCCAAACGAGTACAGGGTCCATAGAGCTTAGAGCTACCAGACATTCATCTTTCAGAATAAGGAGAAACCTCCAAGGTTAAGTCATATCGGAGGATGAATGAAATGATGTTCAAACGAGTACAGGGTCCATAGTGCTTAGAGTTACAAGACGTTTTTTTCAGGATAAGGAAGATCCTCCAACGTTAAGTTATAAGGCGCGATGAATTAAATTATGCTCAAATGAGTTCACGGGACATAGAGCTTAGAGTTAACAAACATTCATCTTTCAGGATAAGGGAAGTCCTCCAACGTTAAGTTATAAGACACGATGAATGAAATGATGCTCAAATGAGTTCAGGGGACATAGAGCTTAGAGTTAACAGACATACATCTTTCAGGATAAGGGAAAACCAAAGTTAGTTCTTATCGGACGATGAACAATTTGATGTTCAAATAAGCCAGTGTCCATACATGTCCTCATCATTCATACGTTGCAGAAGCTTACATATTAGTCACCAGTGATACATTTACCCTTTTCCAAGTAATCAATAAAAATAATTCTCTGTGCATCCCAGAAAACACTTGCCATATCCTTTTTAGCTAACAAAATTGACTTTGCATTTTTTGGAGTTGGTACACTTGGCGCAATCCGCTGTTTGACTGTTGAGTGTAATGATGTATCCACGTTTCATCCATGGTAATAAGCCGTCTCAAAAATTTTACGGTAGGGCTCCAAATTCTTAACAGAAACAGTTTTTTCTTTGCAACTTTTGATCAGATGTCAACAAACGCGACACCCATCTTGTACAAACCTTGAAAAACCCAAAATTTACTTAAAATATTACCTGAACGTTCTTGTAATATGTTTACAGCCTCTGCTATCTAAAACAACTTTAATCTGCGGTCTTCCAGCACTAAACGATGAATATAATATAGTATGTAGTACTGCTGCGTGATTTAATCGATTAACTGAAATGACTAATCGATTGCTTCTTTATCTTAGATTATAGCTTAAAAAAATTTAATCCATTAATCGAGTGGATTAAAATTAATCGATTACGATAAAATTAATCAAAACTCTTAGCCAAATTTGGCACTCTTTGTTTTGATGTATTGCTTCAAACCTAAACAGCCTTTCCAACGCCTCAAGCTTTCACTAGACACGTAATGTTCTTTGAACGTTGAGATAATATAACTCCTGATAGCTAAAAGAAATCACCCTGAACCACAAGAGAGACCACTTCTGTTGTGAAATATTCTAAGAGGTACATAACTACATACAGATGCTGACAGATAGGTTTCTTTCCTTACAACTTGTGTATGACAACATATCGTATACAACTGATTATTTATCGCTTGCTAGCATAAACTGAGCTGTACAACCTTGAACCGAACACTTCGCTTACGCAGCTATCGAAACAATAGCTGTTCCCTCTTCTCAGGTCTGGTGGTGGTTTAACTTTGCTGTAAACTTCAGTAAGCCAGTAACGTTTCTGAGTTCGTGACAGTCAGTGAAAGTTTTGTCTTAAAAAAATTAAAATAAGGAAAAACTTTATAAAAACTACTGCATTTCAGTCTCACAAATCTCAGTAGATATTGATATAATATGTTACTAAATAATTACTTACAAAAATATTGTAGATCTAATTCAATACGTATATAAAGCATGTGCACTTGATGCAAACACAAATTTTGAATCTAAATATTTAAAAGTTTCATAAATAATGAAATGTACAGAGTATTAAAGTACTTAAATAATCCTTACACCTAATTTTGAACAGATAATATCTCGATTAATTGATAGATTAATAACACTAGTACGAGGGCTGTTCAATTCAGAATGATCATAATTTTTCACACTAAAATACACACTTATTAAATTGTGTTAGCTTAATGTGAAACAAACACACCATAGTAGTTTCATTGTCAGTACTCCTGGTTCCCGCCTGTGAGAACCAGGTAAGTTCAGACATGTTCAGTATCGCCTACTGCTGCAATGGAAGTAACATGCAATTAAAGTTGATGTTAGAGGAAGATCCGGAGTTTCTTTCAAACGTAATCACTGCTGATGAAACTTGGCTACATCATTTTGATCCTGAGAGCAAACAGCAAAGCTCAGTGTGGACATCTCCTTCATCACCAACCCCCAGAAAAGCAAAAGTGGTTGCTGCTGCTGAAAAAGTTCTGGTCATCTCGTTCTTTGATATTCATGGAATGGTTTATCAGCATGTTGTACCTGCACACACATCGGTAACTGGACAATACTACAGGGATATCCTGAAAACATTGCAAGTCCATATCAGGCACAAAAGACCACATTTCCGTGAAGCAGGCTGGATGCTGCACCACCATAATGCGCGGCCGCATATTGCCAGTGCTGTTGATGAATTTCTTGCGAAAAGCAGCGTAAAGTATATCGCTCACCCTCCCTATAGTCCGGATTTAGCCCCATGTGACTTTTTTCTATTCCCTAACTTGAAGAAACGCCTTCGTGGGAGGTATTATCCTTCATCAGGAGCAGTGGTGAAGGCTACGGAGGCGATTTTGAAGGATTTCTGCAAAATGGTTTCCAAAATGTCTTTGAAGACTGACAGAAACGCTGAGAAAAGTGCGTCGCATTCAGGGAAGACTATTTTGAGAAGAACCATCAAATTATGAGGATGAGTAAAGGTACGCTGTTAAAAGAAATGTGGTCATTCTTTATTGAACAGCCCTCGTATATAGTAATATATAATACATAATATGCGAATACCCTTATTTCAATTTTGATTTCAACAACTGTATTATTATAAAAGCATGGAAAATTCAACTTGGGTTCCCTTATATCAAGCGCCAAGGAGCCTTGCATGCATTAGGATAGTGAGAGAGAGAAAGAGAGAGAGAGAGAGAGAGAGAGAGAGAGAGAGAGAGAGAGAGAGAGCGAAATATAAATATAGGTGGTATGGAGGTGGCAATTTTGAGCATGAATTCTCGTTTACAAAGCTCTCCCTATTTGAAAAATAATATAGTGATTTTGATGCCTACTTTCATATACCGCTCTATACTCCACTTAAACATTAGTCCTGACTCTAGCTCCAACGAAATCTTTTTCAGGCAATCAGTGGCGGCTCGTGCCGAAAAATAACAGCGTGCTGCGGGAAAAAGTATGTAGAACTCATCCAGTTTCGAAAAATAAGACCAATAGCCGATGTTTCTGCATGGTATAAACAGAATTTCTACTTCTTTTCGTTTTTCGCTCAAATTTTAGATCGAGTATTGGTAGCCCTAACATTTTTTATGCTAAACCTTGCCCGCCTCAGTAGCGTGGTGGTAGCATATCTGCCTCACGTTCAAGAGGTCCCGAGTTCGAATCTCGGTCAGGGTGAGTTACCTGGATAAGGCTTTTTCCGGGGGTTTCCCTTATCCTGAAAGACGAACGTCGGGTAACTCTATGCTCTATGGACCATGGGCTCAATTGAGCATCATTTCACCCATTCCATTCATCATCCGATATGATTTAACGTAAATTACAACAACAAATAGTACTAATCCTTTCTTGCAATGCTCGCCTTGAAAAGCGAGTTTTCAAAAGTTCATTATAGGTTAAAGTTTTCATAATATTAAATTACTGATACACTGAATAAAATGAATTTATAACACGTATCATACTCACACTCAAAATAAAGAAATTGATGCCAGTCATTAAATAACGTTACACAGCCAGGTAGCAATAAAGTAATAGATGAAATAGTGTGGGATAGGTAAACAATTATAAGGAATAATGTAAAAGAGTGTAAAAGAGAAATTGCACAAATAAATTATTAATTATTCAAATAACGTTACACAAAGAAATACTTGGATACAATGCGAGCTCGCGAACCTATGCATTTGTTATGGGGGATTCTCGTTATGGTCGCAGGAATGGAGTATGGTGCCAACATGATAGGTGCATCACAAACAATCTGTCCTGCGATTTAATAACCATTAGGTATTGAATTAAGATATAAAGAAATGATAGATTGTTAAATGATTGTCAACGCATATTCAAGTTGTACAGCTATAACTGTTGGTCGCCGTGTAGCAATGATCACCGCGCAACATCCAGCTGCAGCACACATTTGTGCGAAAATCTAGGGAACTTTGGACATCAGGGAAGCAAGAGGGGAAGATTGTACGCATGCGCAATAGTGATTACCGAGCTTGCTGGCTCTCAGCACGTTGAACTCAAGGATACGTTCCATTAGTTACTCAGGTGTTTTCCGTGCATCAAGAGTTCATCATTGCTCATACTCGATTACTTGCACTTATATTAATGCATTGTTATTTATGTAGTACAGGGTGTATATAAATGAATATCGGAGTTTTAACTCTTTATAATATTTATTACATTAAACTTACAGTTATAAGCGACATGTCAAATGAAAAAGCAACTCAAACAGTTTTGCCAACTCAACAGTTGGCACCAGTGCGCATGTGCCTGCAATGTTTCTGTCGCAATCCGCTAGACAGCAGTAGTAGCAAAGAAAGCGTTTTGTGTTTTGCAGTTTGCAAAGACCGAATCTGTAGTCACTGTGCAACGTGCGTTCCGAATTAAGTGTGGTTGTGATCCTCCTAGTGATAATAACATTCGTAGATGGTATCATCAATTTGAAGATACCAGCTGCCATTGTAAAGAGAAGAGCACGGGACGACCAAGAGTAAGTGAAGAGACTGTAGAGCGAGTGAGAGGGTCGTTCACTCGTAGCTCAAAGAAATCAATCCGGAAGGCTAGTCGTGAATTACAAGTTCGTGTGTCGACTGTTTGGAAAGTTGTAAGAAAACGCTTACGGCTACGTCCTTACCGTTTACAGTTATTACAGGCTCTAAAGTCGTCAGAGCATGGGTTACGTGCCAACTTTGCAAACGACATGTTGTTTCATGACGATGACAATTTTATGGATAGTGTTGTCTTCAGTGTTCAATCGACCTTTCAGCTTAGTAGATATGTTAATACTCATAATGTGCACATCTGGGGCTCAGAAAAGCCTCACGAGATAGTACAAATGCAACGAGATTCCCCAAAAGTGTATGTTTTTTGTGCCGTATCCCGACGAAAAGTTTAGGGGGCTTTCTATTTTGGTGAACCTAATGCAACTGACACTTCTTACCCTGATAAACTAGAGCAATGGCTCTTCCCTCAGTTGGAAGAAAATGAGCCAGAGATTTTCATTTTCCACTGACTTAACTAAGCACGCGATTGGTTGAACGTCACTGTACCCGAGCGCTGGATAGGCTGCAAGGGCCTCAATGACAGAGCTTGCTATGCATGAACTCCACGTTCTCCTGACCTAACGCCATATGATTTTTACCTTTGGGGCTTCATCAAGGATCGTGTGTACGTGCCTCCGCTACCAGCTGACCTCCCTGAATTAAGAAACCGGATTGATGCAGCTGTTACTACAATTACTGAATACACATTTATCGACGTTTGGGAAGAACTCGGCTATAGACTTGATGTGTGCCGTGTGACAAAGGATAGTCACATTCAACATTCATAACTTTTTTGGTTAAACTGCTTGAGTTGCTTTTTCATTTGACATATCATTTATAACTGTAAGTTGAATGTAATAAATATTCTCACCCGAACATCGGAATTCCCGAGAGAACCCTGCTGGCAGGTAGGGCCAGACGGGAAGCATTTATGCCACGCCTACCCATTTATCTGTGTAGCGCTCACGGAGGGGATGGTTAGAAGAGCGGCACGAGTCTCTTTCCCCTCCCCCTGACGTCTGGTACACTCGGGATGATGTTCCGAGCCTCGAAGCTTCCAGAAACAGCGATCTTCCTATATAAGGGTTGCAGTGGGCGAGTCAGTTCACTTCCTGGAAAGCAGCCGTGAGGAGCGCCGTGCTAGCGAACGGACTGAAGACTGCGTACGTGTATAAGAGGAGTTTTTAGCCAGCTCTAGAGAGAGTTGTACTAATAGTGAGTGTGGGGTGGACCTGTGACTGACGAACTGGTGGATTGTAATTGTGTGCGCTACGTAATTCTATGTAATCGGCAAGTGTTCCAACTGTAATTCGGTGGGAATAAAGAACATTTTGAGTTTGTGTAATTGGACTTTTAATTTCACGAACCCACAAAGTCACAGTATTATAAAGAGTTAAAACCCTGATATTCATTTATATACACCCTGTATATTAAAATGTATCCAATGTGATTTATAAAACAGAAAAGAGCGTGCTGCAAAACTGCAGCACATAAGGTCGAGCCACCCCTGCTTGCAAGACACAATGTTAAATAAAATACATATTTTATTTATTAACAATGCTGTTAACAATTATCAGATCACATTTCGTCCCCAGGAATTCTTTTAAATGTCAGTAAATCAAACTAATATGAGGCTGTAGCTTTTAAGAAAATTTAAAATCCATCGATCTGAGCCAAAGTTGAACTTGTGACCTTAGGTTCTAATAAACTGAGTCCACCAGATCGACACAAATGTTTGTTTGCCTGTCAGTTTTCTAAGAACAGTTCTTAATCTTTCTCCACGTACTCTTATTTCCCACCAATCAAAAGTATGCCTTTTCCCATGACTTAAAAAAGTTGCTTTAATTTTGCTGCCCTGTATTTGGCTTCATTCTTAGCTGTAGAGAGCTACGGCTTAGCCACTTGTGCGACCGCATTGCAGTAATCCCCAGCAGTAGCAGCTTCGTGATTGATTGGCTTGAATTATACGAGAAGACGTCAATCTATCACACATTTTTCGTCCTTTCCAAAGAACCTCCTTTCACCCGAGCAGGAAACGGATTAAAGTTCCTGTCTGGCACGTTTTCAGGAACGCTGCCAATAGAAGAAGAAAATGGGAAAGTTTGAAGGCAAAGGATCCGATTCTTCTTTATCTTGCTTTCCTCTCTCACACCTTCTCAGTCTTTAGCCGTATAGAAATCAAATACCTATAGAGAATTCGCTCTGAAGAACAGATATCTGCCCGCTATTCTCTGGCAAACACCCTTTCGTTCTGATCTTTGGTACCTAATCAAAGATTCTCACTTAAACGTGAATGCTGTGTTCGTTTCTATAGCAACCAGAGAACTGTTAATTCCACCG
Organism: Mantis religiosa; assembly: GCA_030765055.1. Classification (NCBI taxonomy): domain Eukaryota; kingdom Metazoa; phylum Arthropoda; class Insecta; order Mantodea; family Mantidae; genus Mantis; species Mantis religiosa. The sequence goes on along the minus strand of CM060949.1, from coordinate 189,886,627 downwards.
AAAAAGTGGATAGCAATGTTTCACCTAAAATCCACGTTTTATTACTCTCTGAATACAAACAGGGTATTTACACGTGTGTTTATTTGTGAACACAGTCCAAACACGAAATGTCGGTTAAATACCAAGCTTAGTATTTAAGTTCAACACTTTTCAAGGAATGCGAACAAAGATTTTAAAAACTACGGTGAAGCAATGAGTATAATAATTTGTAACAAAAACTTCACTTATCTTAAGAAATGTATGTTAATTGTTCTTTCTAATTGCAATCGATTTCACGAATTCTTTTTCTTGTCGCCAATCAAAGAAAACCGCAGGAGAAAACAAATTTGTCGGTAAGCAAGTTACTATGTTATTATGTTTTTTCAGTATTACCAAAATCTGAAAACGAAACAAACTTAAGAACAGAATCAACTGCTGGTATTTCAAATTTCATTACGCGATGTTTATTTTTTAAAATAAATATCTTTTCCCAAACCATTAAATCTATCAGGACATTTAATTGTTTTAATAATTTAACTTCAGGATTTATTTCATGGTTAAATGACCAAAAATGATTGGCTACGACCGATTTATCAGTTTGTTTATACTTAATGTTACGAAAATGTACTTTCGTTCTCTTTCCAAATTACGTTTCGTTCTACCAATGTAAACCCGATCACAATCTAAACAATCAAATTGATGAATACTAGATTTTTTATTATTAGGAATTTCATCTTTTTTAAGAGAAATGTAGTATATTTTTAATACTATATTTGTTTTGAGGAACCAAAGTTATACCAAACTCTTTAAAAAAAATTTGAAATTGTTTATTAAACCAAGGATGGTAAGTAAATTTTTTTAAAATTATAATCTTCTTTTATTTTTTAAGGGTATAAATGTCATTAAAAGTGTTTTTATATTACAAATTTTCAATCTTCTTTTCTATAATGTCTTTATTAAAACCATCAATTAAAACAGTATTAATAATATGTTTATTTTCTTTATTAAATTCCTCTTCATTCAGGGATATATTTATTAATCTATAAATCAAACTATTAAAAGCAGCAAATTTATGTTAAAAACGGTTAAAACTTTTATTTGTATGTCATTATCGATATGAGCAGATTTCCTATAAATACCAAAATCCAATTTATGATTATTTATTATTATCTTCAAATACAAAATTGGAAGAAAACCATCTTCACTTCCTACGTAACCATGTTTTGTTACTCTCCGAATACAAACAGGGCATTTATACATGTGTTTATTTCTGAACACACTTTAAACACGAAATGTCGGTTAAATACCAACCTCAGTATTTAAGTTCAACGTTTTTCAAGGAATGCAAACAAAGATTTAAAAAATAACATCAAAATGTACCCCCCATTTTATTTTAACAAAAGCGTGTGTACTATTTTTATCAAAAATTAAGTTATTTTGTGACAAATTAATTACATATTTTAAATTTTCTGAACAACCTGGGTGTTTTGTATGAGAACAAACGAGACGCCACTTCGTAGAACCGCTGCCGCTACGTCATACATCTTATTCTTGGGTATTGTTCTCGGCTAAATACGTTTACTTTAAAGGAAACAGAATGACATGTTCATTTGAGTATCATTTTACCCATTTCACTGGTCCTCATATAGGACTTAATGTTAGAGGTTTTGCCTTATCCTGAAAGATGAATGTCTGGTAAATGTAAGCTCTATGGATCCTGTACTCATTTGTACATCATTTCATTCATCGTCCGACATGACTTAAACTTGGAGCTTTTCCCTTATCCTGAAAGCTGAATGTCTGGTAAATGTAAGCTCTATGGATCCTGTACTCATTTGTACATCATTTCATCCATCGTCCGACATGACTTAACCTTGGAGCTTTTCCCTTATCCTGAAAGATGAATGTCTGGTAAATGTAAGCTCTATGGATCCTGAACTTATTTGAACATCATTTCATTCAACTCCGACATGACTTAACGTTGGAGGTTTTCCCTTATCCTGAAAGATGAGTGTGCGTCAACTCTAAGCTCTATGTACCATGGGCCCATTTGAACATCATTTCGTATATCATAATGATATGGCTTAAGGATATGACTTAACCTTCGAGGTACTCTCTTATCCTGAAAGATGAATGTTAGGTAACTCTAAGCTCTGTGTTGCTGGATTCATTTGAACAGCATTTCGTTCATCGTGGATAAAAATTAACGTTGGAGATTGTCCCTTATTCTGTAAGATAAGTGTTTGGTAAATCTAAACTGTCTGGTTTCTGGACTCATTTGAACTTCATTTTAGGCATCATCCGATATGGCTTAACGTTGAAAATTTTCTCTTATCCTGAATGATGAATATCTGGTAACCATAAGCTCTGTGCACGCTGTGCTTATTTGAGCACCATGCCGCCCATTTCATTCATTGTCGGGTGACTTAACGTTGGAGGACTTAAATTAAAAAAAAAATTAAAAAAACATAAAGAAGACCAACCTTTAAACTTTTAAGGTAGTGAACAAATGAAAAGACACGATTGGGATTTTCATTGTGGTGACAAAACTACAGATTTGCTTGTTCAAAAATTAAAGAGTCCGTTTCGGTAACTAAACTGTATGTACATTTCAAACAGAGTAGTTATGGAAATCTGGAGGACTGTGCGCATAAGTCGAAAGCTAACAGTGTAACCAAATTTGTAACTTTTCGGGTAATTACCATTGTCGGATTTATGTGTTCATTGTTGATGTTACCTAAACTGGAGGTCGTTTGACAGGTTTAACATTTAAGTTGTCTCTGTTACCGTCCAAATTCATACTTCCGTTACGTTTATTCTGTGTTAGTGCTTCAAATGGATTTGAACAGAGAAATGGCGAAATTTTGGTAGTCTGTTAAGGGCAGTTTTACTCGCGTGATTGTCATTTGTTTTGCTCGTGTAAAATCGTGAGCTGAGCATAGCAATAATTGATTTAGCCCAATTAAATGTTAATTTAAATTATCACTAACAGTTCTAGTTATCAATAATTCAATATTCTATTATTTAAACTGGCTTCCAACATAATGAGATCGGACAGATACAGTCAGACTGAAAATTCAATGTCATAGCCGGGATTTGAACCACGGATTTTCTGGTTGCTGTCCAGCCAATCTAACCATTGAGCTACTATGGCCAATATGCCAATATGACATTAAATTCTCCAACTGACTCTTGTTTTTCCCGGTAAACCACTAGGAGTTCTCATAAACACATGAGACAGCTACCTTAATGGCGACTTACAATGTGTAAGTACTTTAAGGCCCGGGCTTTATAGTTCGCACCACTATTAGGTCATTGGAGAATTTAATGTCATGTCGGCACGTTGGCCATGGTAGCTCAAAGGTTAGAGCGACTGGACGGCCACCAGAAGATCCGTGATTCAAATCTCATCTATGGCATTGAATTTTTCAGTCTGACTCTTAACTTTCCAGTGTGAAAGAGCAATTAATTTCCAATAATGTGATCGGTTATATTTCCGGAATTGTTTATTTGCCATAACCTTCATTAACACCCTAATTTGAATGAATATTCTGCAGCTTGTAAACGTAGGAGATAAAATCTTATCTGTTCTGTGCATCTCTACTCACATCACGAGCTATTGTTACAATCGCTATTTCTTCTACTTCATGTTAATAAAGATAGACATTTGTATATTACACATTTTCTTGTAGGTGTATTGACAATATGTAAACATAATAGAGGAACGTAGTCAAACATTTTAAGGGTTAGTCGCTATGAGATATCTTCGAAATGTCATTCTATTTGCATGACCTAAAAGAAAAAATCGAATAACGACTTCCCATTCGAGAAAAGTTTGTGCATTTGAAAGCACAAAAAACGCATTTGTCAAATATGTGCTTTAACAATATGTCAACTTTGTGTAAGGTAAGATTTTGTCTATAGCTTCTGTTAATAGAATAGCATTATGCTTAATTTTTTCTCGGGAAGCAAGCCAGGTTAAAAGACGATTAGAAATTGAGGTTTCGGGAGTGTGCATCTCTCCCATCATCAGTATATTTATTAAATGTTATAACCACAAATAAAATACTGGATATAACACAAATATAAACAAAGACAAAACACTGTCAAAATTCGCATTACTGAACAGATGTTTTCAGTAAATTAAATGCCAGGTCAGGAGATGGTGTGAGAATAGAAATTAATTGTGTCAAAGAAACGTAACTACTTAACTTGATTATCAAGCTACATTGATCTTTTCTTCTTAAATCGATGGATTTCCATTTTTAAGACCCGTTTCCAGAGGAGCTGTACTGAAATCCAGCATCTCGATTAAGCGTTCTCCTTTCAGAGAAAATGGCCAAAGCATCCTTAAGTCTGCGCTCCCAATAACTGTTGCATATTGCCAACATGGTCGTCTCCCGTAAATTGGCTCTGTGGTCTTTATCAAAACAATGCTCTGTCAGTCCAGACTTCTCAGGTTGCATTAAACGAATGCTACGTACATGTTCGTTTATTCTGGTAGCGATTGTCCTTCCGGTTTGTTTTGTATATGGTGTCCTACATTCACAGGGAATGCAGTACACTCCCGGAACTTGGAAGTCCAGTTTGTCTTTCACTGGTCTCAACAGATGTTTAATCTTCGGTGGTGGAATGTGGATGGTCCAGATGTATTTGGCATATTCGTCACCAGGAACGCTTCAGGTCTTATTTTAGAAGGCCATTATATCCTAATATTACCTTTTTTTCCTTCCTTAGTATATTACAGCCTTACTGAGATCGATTATTGGAAGTCTATAGCGTCTAAAAACCTCACTTGGGTTATACATACTTTGCGGTCGCCGTTAGGGGAATCTTCGAACAGGTATCGCAACTCACGAAACTTGTACTTCTCATTGTTATTATATAAACAGTAAAGTTATTGATACAGATATGATAGTCCAATACTTACAGCTTCTAGTACTAAGATTCAGAAACAGTTTAATTCTACATCGTCAAACAGTTGACAACACTGCAAAAGAGTTATACACTTAACATGTGTTTAGGAAGAGAATTGATAGCTAATTGGCTATTTTCCTTTTCTTCAAAGGATTACAGTTTATGACTCATAACTTATGCTTCAGCTTACTTCAAATAGTCCATTTATTAGTCTGCATCAGTCAAATTAACTGATGTTATCTATTGTCCACGTATACTCTGGGAGAAACGTTACATGTTTCACTACTATAGCAGTTAGTTGTAGATTCAACAGACGGAGATACTGTAAACGGTATCAAAATACAGTGCGATCCATATAAACCTGAACCACTTCAATATGCCATAACTTTTGAATCAATAATAGGACACACGTGCAACTTCGAGAGAATATAATACACAATTGGAAGATAACATCTCAGAGCAAATGTTGAAAGTGTCCTCCACCAGCATCTATACATGTTTGTACTCGTCTCACCATATTCTCTGAAGTTTTACGGAGAGTATCCTCGCCAATGTTACTTATTTTGGTTTGAATGGATTCCTTGAGAACATCAATTGTCCGTAGCCTATTCTTGTACACTGTATTTCTCAGATACCCCCACAAGAAAAACTCCGGTTAGGTTAGATCAGGTGATCTGGAGGCCCACAGACCTTTTGAGATTATTCGATTATCAAAGAAACTGGTTACAAGTTCCATGGTGTGACTAGATATATGACACGTTGCTCCATCTTGCTGGAAATAACCTTCACTCAATTTGATATCATCCAGCTACTCCACAAATGTGTTGAAGATACCAATATAATCTTCAATGTCTGCAGTCGTATCAAAGAAAATTGTCAAAATTGTCATTGTTGTTAGATCTCCCAGAGCCACTGAGATCATTATTTCTATATTCTACAAGCTTTCTATATTCTACGAGGCAAATTATGGCCTATCTGAGTGGTTCAGGCTTATAAGGATCGCACTATGTATCACACAGTGGAAACGACACTATCAACATTTTTGCCCTTAGCAACAACTTACAGTAGCTTCGTTTCATGTTAACTAGTTAGACATTTGCCAATTAACTATGTAGGTTACAATATTTCCATTAAAAATAGAGCAATCCCATGCTGTGAATTTTATTTTCTAGCCTTATCGCATGCAGGTTCAGTAAATACCCATTTACTTACTCTTTCTCTTTACTTTTTGGATTCAGACTCGAAATATATCTTTCTAATGATGTTCTCGTTAAGAAACTTATTGATTTAATGCAATAGGATTTCGACTACCTTCTAAGAGGCCATGTAATATGCTTCACAGATGCTGGTTTTTGGTATAAGGAGTTTTTTTATAACTAAAAGTAGTTTTATGAATAAATATGTTACTTAAAACGTAATCTGCTGTAAATACGTAATTATTAAAACGTAGAGAATTTCAAAGAGAAAAAAATACCCTCTCCCGTGACAGTGTTTTACCACTGCCGTGACCAGGATTCGAACCTGGGTTATTGCGGCCACAACGCAATGTCCTAACCACTAGACGATCACGGCTATTGAGAGGAACTGTTGGATGTCGTTTCTCTGAGGTATTAGAGCAGTTAGAAGAGCCATCGACCGTAACACGCCAATGTCACAAAAACGACCGTATCACTTTCTGATGTTAGCGGCCTTCGGGATTGCAACTTAAGAGAAATTATTTTGACAGCGCGCAAAGATGAGATATTAGATTAAGATAACTATAGTATATTATGTAGAAATTGTGAACGCAAGTTGCAGTATAATAATAATAATAATAATAATAATAATAATAATAATAATAATAATAATAATAATAATAATAATAATAATAATAATAATAATAATAATAATAATAATAATAATAATAATAATAATAATAATAATAATAATAATAATAATAATAATAATAATAATAATAATAATAATAATAATAATAATAATAATAATAATAATAATAATAATTACAATAATAAGAATAATAATAATAATTACAATAATAATAATAATAATAATAATAATAATAATAATAATAATAATAATAATAATAATAATAATAATAATAATAATAATAATAATAATAATAATAATAATAATAATAATAATAATAATAATAATAATAATAATAATAATAATAATAATAATAATAATAATAATAATAATAATAATAATAATAATAATAATAATAATAATAATAATAATAATAATAATAATAATAATAATAATAATAATAATAATAATAATAATAATAATAATAATAATAATAATAATAATAATAATAATAATAATAATAATAATAATAATAATAATAATAATAATAATAATAATAATAATAATAATAATAATAATAATAATAATAATAATAATAATAATAATAATAATAATAATAATAATAATAATAATAATAATAATAATAATAATTATAATAATAATAATAATAATAATAATAATAATAATAATAATAATAATAATAATAATAATAATAATAATAATAATAATAATAATAATAATAATAATAATAATAATAATAATAATAATAATAATAATAATAATAATAATAATAATAATAATAATAATAATAATAATAATAATAATAATAATAATAATAATAATAATAATAATAATAATAATAATAATAATAATAATAATAATAATAATAATAATAATAATAATAATAATAATAATAATAATAATAATAATAATAATAATAATAATAATAATAATAATAATAATAATAATAATAATAATAATAATAATAATAAATTAATAATAATAGTTTAGCTACGACAATAATTACAACGGCATGTAGGTTCTGTAATCCTTGTTTCACATAAACTTGTCCTGTATCTCTTAACTCCCACGTGACCTAATCACCTCTCATTGGCTGCTGTCGTGGTATAGACTGTTGTGTGGTAAATGAGTTCGTTATTTAACATAATATAGCTCAATATGTTCTCCAAAATAAAAGGAAATGACCAAAGCCTCCTTAATTCTACGCTTCCACTTTGGCTATTTCCTCTGAAAGGAGCACGCTTAATCGTGATATTGGACTTCAGTTGAGCTCCTCTCGGAAACCGGCCTTAAAATGGAAATTCGTCGATTTAAGAAGCACAGATCAATACAGCTTGATAATCAAGTTAAGTAGTTACGTTTATTTGACCCATTTAATTTTCCATACTCACTTCATCTCCTAATCTGGCATTTAATTTACTGAAAATTGTATTTTGTTCAGTAATGCGAATTGTGATAGTGTTTTGTCTTTGTTTATATTTGTGTTATATCCAGTGTTTCATCTGTGGTTATAACATTTAATAAATATACTGATGTTTGTTTGTTTGTAATTTACGTCCTCCAACGTTGTCATATCGGACGAGAATGGAATGGGTGAAATGTTGCTCAAATGAGCCCAGGGTCCATAGAGCTTAGAGTTACCCGACATTCGTCGACTATCCTGATGATGGGAGAAATGCACACTCCAGAAACGTCTATTTCTAATCGTCTTTTCCCCTGGCTTGCTGCCCGAGAAGAAATTGAGTATTTTCGTCGCCAGGAAAGCTTCAGATCTTATTTTATATTTCAAAATATTTTCAAGACAAGTGAACCGTATATATTAAATTCTAGGAACAGTCTTCGAAGTGCTCTTTATTCTGAATGACTTATGCATAACTGGTAAACCTCAGAGATGGAATGTTACTATACAAAAATTGTAGAACTCATAAAAGTATAACATTTTAGTGTAGGTGAATATTTTTTATGTATTTCTTGTTTTTCGTTTGAAGTTTCAAGTACTTATACTTTTTCTCAAACAACAACGCCATGCAGAGGGTATAGAATGTCAAAGCCATTAGTTACTGGCCAGCACTTGAAAGATTTGACCATCACTTAAATTCATTGCATTTTCTATTACTATTGCACCTAATATACAGAGAATGTGTAATAAAACCACTTGTACAGAAACTTATCTCTATTAATATGAACGAGGTAGAAGAATATGTGGTAGTTTGTTGTGAAATGGTAGTGAAAGTCATGTAAGTGTAGGCCTTCAAAGTGCATTGAAGTTTAAAACCATCACAAATCGACCTGCCGTTTAAACATTTGACTGTCACCGTATTCCCAGATATATTGGGGCCGTGCTTTGTATATATGGCGATATAAACAAAAGCATGTGTAGGAGTGCGACATCATTAGCTGTTTAGCCTTGTATCTCTCTGCGGATCAAAAATATAGTTCGCATATCGTTTTTAAAGACTTCACATCTAATGCAAAATATATAAACAACTTCATATTAATATAAATGCAACAGTCAATCAGTAATTAATTAGTATTTTATTTGCTAAATGTAGGGGTAAGTTATATATATTAATCAGAGTGCAGGCTGCGCTTGCGCGGATTAAGGCAAGGCTATACTGAAAATTCCAAATTCTATAATAATAAATCTATCATTATGAAAATTTGGCCACATAATTAGAGTATCATTTTAAACCTGCATGCAAATTTTTATGTTGCTACAGCAAATAATTAATTAATTATTCATTATTTTTTGTGAAAATATTGTAACAATTTAAAATGTTCTACGCGTCTAAAAATTTGAGATTTAAGTTGAATCTTTGTTTTTGGCTAGTACAGAGCAATTTTAAAAGACCAACATTCTTATTTTTTGGAATACTCTTGTAGCATTCGTTCTAAAATATTTTCCGCGTGTTAGCTATCAACATTTTGAAAATATTAACGTATTTTATTACTTAACACCATATAATTTTCAAACCATGAGCAGTAACAAAAAAAAGCGGAATGTGAAGTCTCTTATTTGCATATTATGGACCCATCCTGGAAATTTCACCAAGTTAAATGGAAAACTTTGACGCGTGGGACATTTTGAATACTGAAAAGAGTTAGAAAAAAAGTTTCTCAGAAAATTAATTTTAAAGTCATTATTGTTACTTTTAACGATTGTTAAAGGTCTCTTTAAATTGTTACGTGATGGCCTAAAGTGGTGCATTCATAAAAATAGCATGCCATCTATTACTACACACCCTAAGCTACCGAAAATGCCCCCAAAGAAAATTCCATGATTTTAAACATTTTTGGCGAATATTCAGTGTAGTCTTGCCTTAAAAGAGAAGGAACTGAGAGATCAGTTCTAGAACATGGCTGTTTCCGAGTAATATCGAAAACATCTCTGAGGGAAACCGTTAAAAAGTAGCAAAAACAAATTAAATTGAATGAGTTTTGCAAGTTGTGTGAAAAATACCCAACCTTAGCAGTTTAGGAGGTTAATTTGTCAACAGAGTTAAACAGTGTTTCAGCGCCAAATACCAATGAAGCCCAAAGTGAGGTTGTGAAAACGGGCAGGAAACCATCGAAAAAAAAAATGAAGGCAGTTACGGAACGTGAATATGGCGAATTTGTTAAAAGTGCTATTCGTCGGAAGGCTCTTTACTTCTTTGTAAGAAACGAGCCACCACAATTACAAAAGCCCTTCAAGCAGTAAACAATGATACCAATGAGCCGAGCTTTGAAAGCGAGCTTCCACACCATTATTGCCAAGGTAGGTTTTGAATTTGAGAATATAAACAGAAAATATATAATTACAGAGCGTGAAGATGTTGTTGTGGTGCAGGAATTATCAAAGGAAAACTCGGAAGTGGAAATCGATCAAGGAATTCGTTCGTTGTTAGATTCCAGTTAGGTACTCTTTTTTTTTTTTTTTTTTCTTTTCAGTTGCCTGCTTGTAGAACTTCCGAGTCATTGCCAAATTGGCTACACGCAGTTATTTAGTATTGTTATTCTGCAGAAAGACCCGTGCCTTAAGGGTATGTATGACTGAAATTTTCAAATTCTGAACTAATAATGCTAGCTTTTTCAAATTTACACCTTAAGTGTAGTGTAATGTAAACATGTAACAACCTAAATTTAAACCATTTTTCTCCAGCAGTTTAGAAATTATGATATATTTTGTATGTTTTTTGTTACGTCACTAAAAAAGTCCCTTGCGACAAAATATTTTGAATTTTGGTCTAATATTTTAACCCTATGTTCATAATACACATACTTTTTGAAATTGCTCTGGGTTTTTCTGTGTCTCCTTTAGTTTAGGTCACAAAATTTTTTTAATTTACAAATATTCTTTTTTGCCTAAAAAACTGTAAGTTCTGTGTTTGAAAATTAAAAATATATGCTTATATACATTTCTCAATAAAACCTAGGGCAATTTCCATTCCTCATGATATTCTGAACCTGTGTAGGAAATTTCATGAATGTAGTACAAAAACTGCATCGCAAGGAGCATTTTGCAGGAACAAAAATGCTGAAAATATGAACATTGAGAAAACAGTGATTAAAGATTTGATTGCATAACTCACATTAAAATCCATCAGGCTGATAGGCTGGACCCTCAGATTTCTTTTTCCTCTCCTCTGTTGCTGCTTTTTCCACCTTTTTCTTCTTTAGATGTTGCTTTTCTTCTGCACAACTTCTTGCTTTGCAGGATACGAGTCTGATCTCGCTGCACTGAAGTTTTCCTTGCTGAGTCTACTACTTTCACCTCTGATATTTCGCTGCAGCTCCAATGACTTAAGAGTACCCATGTTAAACTCACTGATGCTTTTAATAACAGCAAGATCCAATTTTTGTTTTGATATGAACACTTCCTTTGGGCACTTATTCCATATGACATGATGCAAAGATTCATTGGCATTCTGTGTTTTTCCTGTTTTGCACCTCTCTAGTAATTTTGTAGAAGCCAGCCTCTGATATATTAGCAACATTTTAGGAACTATTTTGTCTGAAAGCCTTATTTTTCTTTCCTTGAATTGAAAATTTAAGAACGGAAAACAGACAAAGAATGTGGATGTAGGCAAAAGAGGCGCGACTCTGACAGAGTTTAAAGACCACCGACATTTAAATAAGCATTTAAAAATGGCGTTCGGAGGCAAATTATGCATTTTTCACATTTGGGAATGTCTAAATTATTTTATAGAATTAAAATAAAAAAGTCGTTATTTTCACGATTTTCATGAAATTTCAGTCATACATACCCTTAATTTTTAATTTATAAATGATTATGTGATATATGTGAAGAAGATAATTATTTAAGTAATTTTGGAAGCGTTCATTCACCTTTTAACGTGCAACAGGAAAAATATATTACACGGTTCACACGTCCTTGCATAATCTACTCAGACATGAAAATGTCAAAGCAAAACTTTGCATAGAAGTTCATTGATAGCGTACGTTTTGTCACGTGGGAATAAAATAGCGCGAGTGATCCTCCAATCACACTCGCACTTTCCGGCAGGACGGCACCGGTATAGAGGAATGAGTTTTTCTAAAAGTAATTTGTAAATTAGTGGGCAGTGAAGGTGATGTGAACGCAACACGTTTGTGTGGTCCTGGTTTTTCAGTGGAGATGGTATAGCATTAACTCCTCTTCCCACAGAGTTTTTTTCCAGTCTCGCGGTGTTGCAGCTCCGGTCCGCCCGGAGCTTCCCCGGATTACGGACGTGGGCGCAACAGCAGCAGCAGCGTTTCAATGGGATTTTCAACCGAATGCGTTTCAATGGGATCCTTTCTGTGTACAGGCCCGTTCTAAATCTCCCTGTCCTTCTCTCCAAGAGGAAGGCGAAAGTGACATAAAGTAGCAAACCCTGCACATCTGAACTTCCGCAGGAGGGCAGCCTTAATAAACCCGAGCGAGACTCTGGAACCAAAAAACCTCGCGCTCAAACAAGGAACAACGTATTTGAACAGTCAACCCAAATTACACCTCCAAACTCATACTCTCTACTTAGTAAATCATTTCTATTTATTTGTTCACTCTAAACTTCTTACAAATAAAAATACAAGGAATATACTGAAGCATTTACCCCAGGCTGTTAACGTTATAAACTTCTACTAAATTAGGTAAGACAAGAAGAAGTGGAATAATTATGAAAAGAATAATGAAATTCTGGTATAGGTGTTTGGCCAAGAAGAAGGGGAAGTTATGAAATTATGTATGAGACAGAAAAAAAGATTAGTGAACTCAAAAAGTTGTAGGGCAAAGATAGGAGGAATTATGGAAAATATATGAATGGGAGATATTTGGAGATTAGAGGAAAGGAATACAAGCGATGTGGGTAAATTGGTAAAATGCAAAATAGAAGATATATAGAGACAAGAAATATGGGGAGGTCTAGAAAATATGAAATCATTACAATTTTACAACCAAATAAAAATAAATTAGATAAGAGAGAAGTATATGTAGATTATTGCAATAGACAAGAGAGAGAAGGATTAGCTTGGATGAGAATAGGAATAATATTTCTAAGAGGGATAAGATATATAGAGACAAGAAATATGGGGAGGTCTAGAAAATATGAAATCATTACAATTTTACAACCAAATAAAAATAAATTAGATAAGAGAGAAGTATATGTAGATTATTGCAATAGACAAGAGAGAGAAGGATTAGCTTGGATGAGAATAGGAATAATATTTCTAAGAGGGATAAGAGGTAGGGAAAAGGGAATTTGTGAATTGTGTGGGGGAAAAGAAAGCATAGAACACTATGTAACAGAATGCGAGGAGGTTGCAATATGGAGAAAAAGGTTTGGGAGGAAAAAATCGGAGAAAGTAGAGAAGAAAATAGTAGCTATAAAAATGTTAACGGGCAGGGAGGAAAATAAGGTAAGAAGTATTGGTGAGTTCTTGCAGAAAGTAAAAGAAAAATGGGCCAGAAATATAAAGAATGTAAGAAAGGAATATGAGGGGGAAGAATGGGGCTAATTAAGTAACAAAGAGGCATGGAGGTTAAGAGCTACCTGGCAGAGCAAAAGACCAGGGTGTCATGTAAACCAAGGAGGCAACAAGGTAAAGACAAATAAATGTAGCCAAAAGTTTTAAATTGTAAAATTTTGGAATATTAACACAACAAAAATCTAATCTATAAACTTCTACTAGCCATACGTTAATTTCCCTTGAAATTATACATTGTTTATCTTTATTTTTAATAAACAACTCCATTACATAGAAAATTAAGCTAATTACAGTGAAATAATGAATATTATACAAATAGAACAATTTGTAACAAACACTTCACTTATCTTAAGAAAATGATGTTAATTATTGTTTCTAATTGAAATGGATTCCATGAACTCTTGTCCGCATCATCACATTAAATTCGTGTTTGTCCCGGTAAACCACTAAGAGTTCTCATAAACACATGAGACAACTACCTAAATGGCGACTTACTATGCTGTAAGTACTACTTTAACACGTGTCAGTTGGAGAATTTAATGTCTTGTTGATACGTTGGCCATAGTAGCTCAATGGTTTAGAGCGGCTGGACGGAGACCAGAAGATCCGTAGTTCAAATCCCGGCTATGACATTGAATTTTTGAGTCTGGCTCTACCCTTTCATAGTGCGTCCTACACACGGCTAGTGTGAAAGAACAATTAATTTCCATTAACTCTACTTTGCTTTAAGGTACTCCGGAAGGCGCCATACTTAAAACGTTAAAGTAGCTTTATTCAATCTAACACGTAGAAACAATTTAGCACTTCTGCAATAATATGATTGTATTTTGGGCATAATTAAACACAAGGCTATCCGGGTATTTTATTTTTAACTAAATATATATTTTAATAACATGCAATTTTTATTTTTATTTCGATATATTTCTGGTGCAGACCAAGAGCAATTTATATTCCTTTAAAAACCCGTGTTTTAATATTTACAAAAGTGTAATAAAATGTGCTGACGATTCAAAGCTCAATCTTTTCTAGAACTTGTAGGAAGCTATATGATATTTCTGGAAGTTATTACTTACCGAAAGAGACGTCTGAAGTGTTTAGGACGTTCCTGGTAGCCTTTTGTCAAAATTTGCAGCTCACATTGCCCGCAACGCTTATTCAACCTTATTTAAAAACATTTGTGATAAAATTTCCATGCCAATTAGTTCATTCACGCCATTCTCATTTATTATTTTAATAAATTACCGTTCCTAGCATATGTTAACTGGATTTGAACTTATGTAGTTAGGACATACGCTACTTTCTGAGGCGCAATTTTTAACTTACCAATACTCTTTGTTTTAAAATCTCTTTAATGTCTTCTTCTGCCTATTTTATCATTAAGTTTATATAAATAAAAGACAAAAGAGAACTTGTTGAAACTAAACACAGTAATTGCATGGAAAGGATAATTTGGTACAATCTGAGGTAATAGCACAAATATAACTAATAATTCCAACAGATTGCCTAGCGCTAAAATTCCCCTGTTAAACAGTAACAATACGTAAGTTTAACCCTTATCTTTCCATACTTTAGCCTACACACGGCCAGTGTGAAAGAATAATTAATTTCCGTTAATTGTACTTAATAGTGGTCCGAATTATAAAGCCCGGCCCTTATAGTACTTACAGCATAGTATGTCGCCATTAAGGTAGTTGTCTCATGTGTTTATGAGAACTCCTAGTGGTTTACCGGGAAAAACACGACTCAGTTCGAGAATTTAATGTCATGTTGGCACGTTGGCTATAGTAGCTCAATGGTTTAGAGCGGCTGGACGGAGACCAGAAGATCCGTGGTTCAAATACCGGCTATGACATTGAATTTTTCAGTTTGACTCTTATCTTTTAATACGTCAGTAGTAAAAAATTTCAGTATTTTTGTAAGTTGAACAATTGAAAGCTACCATTAAGAAGTGCCACGTCTATTTAGTATATGTAATTGCCGTATTGTATTAAATAGGTTTAAAATTAAATAAACCACAGAAGGTAGAGCGGGGCTATTGGGCTCATTTCATAAGACGCACTATGAAAGGGTAGAGTCAGACTGAAAAATGCAATGCCATACCGGGATTTGAACCACGGATCTTCTACTCTCCGTCCAGCCGCTCTAACCCCTGAGCTACTATGGCCAACGTGCCAACATGATATTTAATTCGCCAACTGACTCGTGTTTTACCCGGTAAACCACTCATAAACATATAAACACATGGCAGAACTACCTTAATGGCGACTTACTATGCGGCAAGTACTTTAAGGTCCAGGCTTTATTTTTATTTATTTATTTTTTTTTTTATAATTTACGTCGTCCAACCTTAAGTCATATCGGACGATGAATGGAATGGGTGAAATGATGCTCAAACAAGCCCGGGGTCCATGGAGCTTAGAGTTACCCGACATTCCTCTTTCAGGATAATGGAAAACCCCGGAAAAACCTTATCCATGTAACCCACCCTGACCGAGATTCGAACTTGGGACCTCTTTAACGTGAGGCAGACATGCTACCACCACGCTACCAAGCCGGGCACTTTATAGTTCAGACCACTATTAGGTAAAATTAATGAAAATCAATTGTTCTTTCACACTAGCCGTGTGTAGTACGCACTATGAATGGATAAAGCCAGACTGTTATGGCATTGAATTTTTCAGTCTTCCAATAGGAAATATTGTTTATAAAATGCACTGTTTCTAAGGTTTTGAACCTGCTAGTCACATCTGAGAGCTCCTATTACTATTTGTATAAAACAATAGTTAAAGATTTTGCTTTCATACATCCCTTTTATATTCAAAACTTATCCTTTCTTTCCTTTTTAATGATGATGATGATGATTATTATTATTGTTGTTATTATTATTATTATTATTATTATTATTATTATTATTATTATTATTATTATTATTATTATTATTATTATTATTATTATTATTATTATTATTATTATTATTATTATTATTATTATTATTATTATTATTATTATTATTATTATTATTATTATTATTATTATTATTATTATTATTATTATTATTATTATTATTATTATTATTATTATTATTATTATTATTATTATTATTATTATTATTATTATTATTATTATTATTATTATTATTATTATTATTATTATTATTATTATTATTATTATTATTATTATTATTATTATTATTATTATTATTATTATTATTATTATTATTATTATTATTATTATTATTATTATTATTACTACTACTATTACTACCACTAAACCGCCGAGTGGAACTAGGGGTAGCGCGACCAAACAGTGCAGGCTCGAAAGGCCACCTTCTGACGGAGCCGATAAGAAGTTACAAATTGCCGGAATCGGCTGCATATACTCACCCTCGCCCGACACATGGGCCCGAAGTCTCCTCTAACATGAAGAGAGAGGTGCAGAGACAGAAAGCGGAGGAACAGAGAGCCATGGTAGAAGACAGGAAACTAACTTTCGTCTTACCGACCAGGGAAATCCAGGAAAGTCCATGGTTTGAGTGAGCGACGTCAGGAATCGGAGCTCCGTGTTACCGTGAAGCCATCTCTAACCTTCAAACAGTTCAAGTATTGTACAATATTCCTCGCCTCTATGTACCATCTGGTTGAAACACATGGAGTAGATATATCTGTTTGTCAACTTTAACCAGCCAGCCCTAGAGGGATGTGCTGTTGCTCTTTCACTGCAAGCTTGATATCGCTTGAATGATGACGGAATGAAAGAGTGACGATTCCGGGTTTTTAAAGGGTGCTTAGTGACAGCGAGGGTGGGGGAGGGATTGGAAAGAGACATAATCGTATTTGGTTATTGGATACTTAACTGACTGCCGAGCATTTCGTTCCATTGAAAATAAAAATGTATTTAAAACCGAATTTCTGAAAGCTGATTCAATATGTTTTTAGAATAATAATAAAAATCTGTTTGCAATGTTTTTGTTTTCCACGTATAGATCTGATAAACAGGGGAGCCGCTAAAACCTTGACAAAGCAGCTGAGAAATAAAAACATTCCAAATAAATAATGACAATGGTGAGAGTGGATTCCCGAAAATTGAATGTCATTATTAATATAAGCCACGCGAGGCAGAAAAGGTACGAAAAGCTCGATACCATATTAATTATAACAAACACAAAGTTCTGGGTAGAACTCCGGGAACTCATTCAAAGAAAAGCTTTAAATGTTGCATTCCTCTACTCATTCTTCTACGAAATGTTATTTCAAAAACACATTGCCTGCTTAATTATTTTGTGTTCTTATATGTTGTTACTTATTTTGGTTTAGGTAGAGTAGTGGTGGTGGCAGTAGAGGTAGTAAGAAGTATACACCACAAGGAACACCTACACACAGATCTATTGCGGCTAACATCTCCTAGGAGGAAGGAGGAACTGAAATAACCACAGGAGGTCACTTGGTTGCAGGCAGAAATGTCACAGCGACGCGCGGAAATATCTACAGTCTAATGTTTAAAAGAAGATTCATTGCAGCTGTCAAGCAAGGGGCGTGGAGAGTAAGAGGGGAAGGTTGTTACTATGGAAACATAAACAAAAATTGCCACATTGGTTACCCTGTTTAATCACCCATTCCTCAGGACAGTTACCGCTAGTTGTGTGAGGGAAATAGAGTTTGCTTAAGAGTTGAATTGCGTTGTGTGCTGTTAGCTTTGTTAAAACACCATTAAACTACATTGTTATGGAAGAACGACTTAGTGGCAGTAGGATTAGAGATAGATTAAGACAAAGATCATGGCCCAAGACAAAGGTCAGCTTACGATCAGGCTGTTATTGCACAGCTAATATAGGGAATTTGTTTTCTTAGGGAATACTTTGAACAGGAAGAGGAGAATTTGCTTCTTCCAATTATCAGCTTATTCCTTTTAGCCAAGTGTGTCCTTAAGGTACTGCACTTGGGGTTAAAATTCACTGTTTTTAATTTTACATTTAATTATAACGTTATCCCTCTATATTACAAATATATAGTTAAAAAGTTCATTGGAGCAATATTTTATACCTAATTTGTTAATTATATTAGTAGGCGTTAAGTTTTTGACACGCCCCTTTTCGTAAGCTTTCAGAAAATCGATCATAACTTCTGTAATTCTGAACTAAGCCTTGCTTTGTAAGGGACTGTTCAAGCTTTCTGCTGGTACCACTGTAACTCCAATGATGCTAGTTTTTCTTTTGTCTTTAGCTGTGTACATGAACAGTTATTTGTTTTGAATAATATTTTGTACTAGTTATTGGTGAATGTATGATATGGGTAGGCCAAAAACATTAGGAAAGAGAAACTTTAAAGACAATGGCTTTACTAAAAACAGAGCAGTGAATGTGGAAAATATAAATGCAATAGACAATGAGACCACATGTAATATTGAGGTTAGTAGGCCCAGTTCACACAATACATGTGCTAATCATGATAGTAGTCATATATAGAAATTGATGAGCTGCGAGTCCTGAAAGCAGATAAAATAGTTGAAGAACTGGCCAAGAAGACAAGACAAATGAACTTGAAAAGAACAAGTGAGAATACAGAGGGTCAAGACTATGCAGCAGGAATGTTCTGACTCATGTGAGAAGTCTGTAATCAATATATAAACTTTAAAGCTGTTTTTCTCAGTTTCACATTTTTTCAGGTTCCGGTACACTTTTTTTAAGAAACTAATAAACCAAAACATATGAATTTTTGTGTGTATTAAGCAGCCTCATAAGAATAATAATAAGAAGGGAATTTGCTCTGAGATTCATAATACTTGTATAAACAAAATAAAATTTTCTTAAATTTCAGTGCTTTTTTCTTACAAAAACTAAAAAGTTATAACAAATTTTCAGTAAACAATTTTCAAATAATAATAATAATAATAATAATAATAATAATAATAATAATAATAATAATAATAATAATAATAATAATAATAATAATAATAATAATAATAATAATAATAATAATAATAATAATAATAATAATAATAATAATAATAATAATAATAATAATAATAATAATAATAATAATAATAATAATAATAATAATAATAATAATAATAATAATAATAATAATAATAATAATAATAATAATAATAATAATAATAATAATAATGGGTATCATTAAAGATAAAGGTTTTTTAGAACATGCCTGAAAATTTTCATGTACATATCAGTAATAATTTCTTAGTAATGTGCACCCAAGGATCATGGAGATAACATTGTAGAGATATGCAGTACCTTCTCAGCTTAAATTATTTACAATTAGTGTACCTCTATGAAAGTTTTACTAAAATGAGCAGGAGATTCATGTTGAATTAAAACATGAAAATGGAAAAAAATCACGAAAATTCGATTTCGACATCCCTTAGATCTACTTATTCTCATATTCCCATTGTATTTATAAGAAAATTAGCAATATCATAAAGTTTATCTTGATTATGGTGAAGTATATAGAGGAATAAGTGTTTGTACAAGAGTAAAGAATGTCATGTGTATGAAAAAAATAGTTTTAAATTATTTTTCTATTTATTTTGGGACACAAACTACAATTTTCTGTTAAAATATCGATATGATATGTTTTGGCGGAATACCGTAGTTTATCTACTTTGCTGCAGATAAATACATAATAAATAGAGGGAAACCCTTGAGGAGGTTTTGTTTCTTGTGTCGACACTGAGTTCCTTCCTTCCTTCCTTCCGCTCCGCATATTTATGTTGAGATTAGTGTGAAGAAAGACTAGTTTGGTGGTAACGTTGGCACGCGTGGCTGCTTACTGTCGTGGAGGGGAGCAACCCTTTCCTTAACTTATGTTCACATGCCACAGTGACACAAGCAGCATCTTCCACCTCCCAATAGAGGCGCTACGAAACGACCCGAACTACACTTTTGAATTTTTACGAAGTTCACATGCTGCAGTGACACAAGCAGCATCTTCCACCTCCCAATAGAGGCGCTACGAAACGACCCAAACTACACTTTTGAATTTTTACGAAGGGCAGCGGCGTGGTGGAGTGTCAAACCGTTGGTCTTATTACCAAGACGATACAGGTTCATACCCAGGAGAGCGTCATCTGGGCGGTTTTTCTCCGGTCACGTTATTCACTTCACCAACTGCTCCCCTGCCTTCTGAACACAAAGTCAGTGGTAGAATCCCTCCTAGGCTGATGGCTCTTAATTGTGTTTAAGAGCTACAGACCATAGGGTAAGGGCGCCATATTTCTGATACCATTTTTATTTTGGGGCATTCTACATGTTATACTACATCAATAGACACGAAATTCTGTGAGAATGTTTTTTATTCATATTATCTTACAGTCCCTTAGTCAAAAAATATCTTATAAAGATAGTTCACATAATACATAATAAAAAGCATTAAAGAGTATTTGGATTAGGTTACAAAAATGGTGCCTAATTTCGGATACTTTTGTGGAGTGTGATAAGCGAGTTGGGTGTCTTTTTATAAATCCCTGATACATTTTTTTTCCAGTCATACCGCTACTCGAATCAAATGGATGCTTTACATTGTT
Organism: Mantis religiosa; assembly: GCA_030765055.1. Lineage (NCBI taxonomy): Eukaryota > Metazoa > Arthropoda > Insecta > Mantodea > Mantidae > Mantis > Mantis religiosa. The sequence goes on along the minus strand of CM060949.1, from coordinate 189,865,423 downwards.
GATCAAAGCTAGCTGGAATGGCATTTGTCTAATGTCTTTCTTTCTAACTCCAAAATAGCGATCATTCATAACCGTACAGTATGCAGTAAGTTCGGTTTCCAGCTTCTCACCAAGTGCACACTCTTTACCGATTTCAGTAGTTAATAAACTGTCAATATCTTTCTGTTTGTGGTTTACGTAATTCTCTAGTGTAGAGCGAGGTACGCCATACCATTTGGAAGCTTTTAAAAATCCCATTTTCTTCTCCTTGACGGCCTTTACTGCTTCTCTCATTGCTTCTTCTGACTACCTCCTTCTGCGCCCTGGTCTTTTAGATCGGTAAAATATTGTTCATTCCTAATTCCGGATATCCGAAATTAAGATGTCCTGTGGTATCCGAAATTAAGAATTCCGCCATATTGGATAAATAACAGCTTGGATTAAACAACATATAAGTAATTTCAAATGTTAAGGCATATAAGAAAACTATCATATACTAACATTTTACAGGAAGTAATTACGTGATTTAGGACCTTACCTTAAGCTCAAGAAATCGCTCTGAAAGTGGTCTTCATACACTCTGATCGTGAACAAAACAACATACAGATTGTACTTCACCGCAACTAACTGCATAATGGCTAGAGGTTCATTGTGTTCACCTGCTACTTCCTCCTACTTGTTCACATGATTTCCAAGAGAGTGCAGTAGCTCACGGAGCAGAAAATCTACCATCCGAAATTAGGCACCTATCCGAAATATGGTTCCCTTACCCTATCATTTCTTGCCATGAAAAGGATCTCCTTTGGAATAAATTCCGCCATACTGGCAATTAACATCATAATTAACAAATAAAACATTACTTTTTACCACCCTTTCTTTCATTTATTTGTACTCATTTCATATTACCTCCATCCCAATTCCCATACCATGATCACCTATCCTGCATCTCGACAGAGGCAGCTGAGCCTAAAACACTTCAATGTGGGCTTCCTATGTCAGGGATTTACCTCTACATTTTCAACTAAGTATATTATTTGTCTCACTAGGTTACAATCTGTTTCTACATTTATATAGACTCCAGAACTCTTTCGTTCTGTAACCTCACATTCCAGTAAAATACGTTTCGTTGTTTGATCGGTTTCTAAACACAGACTATAAATGAGTTTTGTTTGAATTAACCCCATAGTTCTCAGAAACTATCTAAATTTTCTATGTTCAATTGTGAAACTAATGACGTATCTAAGCACAGACGTTTTGATCCTTATTTAAGTGTAATTAAGGACCATTAACTATTTGCCTGAAGAGTTTATTTTTGGAAATTACTTTTCAGCTCTTATGGGATTAATCTCGAATCCAAAGTTTAAGTGTGCTATTTCGAACTAAAGTGCTGATACTACAAAGGGGTTCTGTTCTGCGACGTCAATAAAATTCATTTCCAATAATAGCACTATGTCGAGGTATCCGCCACAATTCTACGAAGGGAGTATAGGCCTTCCATATTGGAAGAGTAATTATGGAAAGGTGATCAGAGTTCTTAGAAAGTTAAATGTAAATCCAAAACATATCTGTGCAGTTTTCTGCAGAAGATATGTCCTTCACTGCAAACTCATACACTTCTATTCTTCCCTGTTTTATCTTCTTCTCAGCATTTGACGCATTTATCTTAAAGGAGAATTCTCCCATTGACTTTTTCAGTCTGACTCTACTCATTCAAACCTAGCCTACACACGGCTAGTGTGGAAGAAATGATTATGTCCATCAATTTACCTGAATAACATAGTGGTTTAACTATGAAGCCTGGGACTTAAGTACTTACAGCATAGTAAGTCGTCACAAAAGGTGCGTGTTTCATTGTATATGGAAACCCCTAGTGGCATACCGGGAAACATACGAGTCAGTTGGAGAATTTAATGTCATGTCGGCATGTTGGCCATAGTAGCTCAGTGGTTTAGAGCAATCTCACGGAGAGCGGGAGGTCCGTGGTTCAAATTCCGGCTATGGCATTGAATTTTTCAGTCTGGCTCTACTCATTCAAATGTTAGCTTACACACGGCTTGTGTGGAAGAAATGATTATTTCTGTTTATATATATTTTAGTTGTCCCTCACAAATGTCAAGCCACGCTGTCAGAGCAGTCTACCCCTGAAACCTAATGATTTTGGCAATGCTACTGGAATAGGCAAGCTTGAGAACATATCATCTGAATTAATATACGACAAAATTATCCAAGTGTAACAATAAATATTTCCGCAAATATTGGTGTATGCACAGTAGCATTACTAAGGAACTCTCATGGTAATCTACCGCTGAAACCTAATGATTCCAGCATTGCTGTTAGACTTGAAGATTTTAGGTTCACTCATGAGGATCAAGAAGTGGCATTTTATACAAATGTGGGAATTCGTATATCCCTATTAATGTTATGTACCCTGTAGGGATTTCCAATGACTTCTCAAACAAACCTATTTACCTCTGAAATAAGATCAGTTCTACATTTCTGCTAGATTTAGAAATATTGAGAATAGGTCTTGTTCATCAATATATCGAAAATTATCGAAGTACAGCAATTCATATACCAGATATCTTACGAACTCTCTAGAAATTTCCAATGACTCTCCAGATAAAATCTAGTCCTAGTAACCCTGCTTGCTGACAGTCTTGTACAGTACGTGCAAGATAAGTTGAGCTCTGGATTTACGGTGTGGTGCGGGCAGAGGGGAAGCAGCGAGAGTTAACGTTCTTTTGTTTCTGCAGTGTGGTCAACCTTGAAAAACAATGTTCAGCAAAATAGCGTGTAAGATCAGTGAAGATATCACAAGTAACGTTGCATCCTCTGAAAACATTCCTTAGTTTTGTCCACGCCAGCTCAATTGCATTCAAATCACAGTTATACGGAGGTAGACGAATAATAATGTGTCCCCTTTCGAGAGCCATAACATGCACAAATGTTCATACAAATATAAATCATTTTCAAGTAAATGCTGATGTACATTACCACCAAACTCGTAACAAGGATAAACTGGCAATTCGAGCGCACCAAACGAGCCTTTATGAAGGAAGCTTTAACTACAAAGGGATAATGTTATATAATAAACTTCCAAATTCATTTAAACTAGCTGCATCATTAAAACACTTTAAGAATAAGGTTAAGAAATGTTTGCATGCACACTGTTAGCGAATTTTTAGAACTATAACCATGTAAATGAGCACTAGGAGCATAGTACATTCACAAACCTGTGATATTTATATTATGACATTTCTTGTAGTAAATTAGTCTATGCAAACACCACATGAAACTATAGAAAAGCTGCTTACTGTGTATATTGTATGTAATCAATTTGACTTTATGTATATACTGTATTTATACATTTTGACGTGTCTCATAACATGTATATGTTGCCAAGGACGAACTAAAGTTCTAATTGTAACATACGATTGTTGTAAACTGGTTAGCTAATTAACCTCGAAATTGATCATAAAGAAATATGGCGGACATGATAAGACTTAGCGTATTAACCACTAAATGTCAGTGCATAGCGCATTTCAAATTTCAAGTTGTCATCTACAGAATGTTACAAAAAGGTACGGCCAAACTTTCAGGAAACATTCCTCACACACAAAGAAAGAAAATGTTATGCGGACATGTGTCCGGAAACGCTTAATTTCCATGTTAGAGCTCATTTTATTACTTCTCTTCAAATCACATTAATCATGGAATGGAAACACACGACAACAGAACGTACCAGCGTGACTTCAAACACTTTATTACAGGAAATGTTCAAAATGTCCTCCGTTAGCGAGGTTACATGCATCCATCCTCCGTCGCATGGAATCCCTGATGTGCTGATGCAGCCCTGGAGAATGGCGTATTGTATCACAGCCGTCCACAATACGAGCACGAAGAGTCTCTACATTTGGTACCTGGGTTGTGTAGACAAGAGCTTTCAAATGCCCCCATAAATGAAAGTCAAGAGGGTTGAGGTCAGGAGAGCGTGGAGGCCATGGAATTGGTCCGCCTCTACCAATCTATTGGTCACCGAATCTGTTGTTGAGAAGCGTACGAACACTTCGACTGAAATGTGCAGGAGCTCCATCGTGCATGAACCACAATGGGTATTTTGACATTTGTCTGCACGAATGATTTCAATTTATATTTTAAGAGAAATACTAAAATGAGCTCTAACATGGAAATTTAGCGTTTCCGGTCACATGTCCACATAACATATTTTCTTTCTTTGTGTGTGAGGAATGTTTCCTGAAAGTTTGGCCGTACCTTTTTGTAACATCCTGTATGTTTACGGAGTTACACGAAACTTACCGAATGAGGACTTGGAATCCGATCGCTCTTCTTATCGCCTGCATATAGTACATTTTGAGAACGAGTCATCTTAATCAAGAAATTGCCTGTTATCCATTTGTAGGAGTTCATATGTCCCTAGACATTTTTGACACTCTGCACGAATTTCTGAGGACAACCCTTACGAATCTAATGATTCCTGCATTTAAGTCAGAGTTAGATATTTTGAGAACACGACAGTGAGGCTTGGAGTAAAAGTTGCAATTAAAGAATATCGCTTGTCTTTGTTTAAGTGTTCCTCCTGAGGGAGATAGACCGTTTTCTGTAAAAGAGGAAGGCGGTAGTATGTCACTAATGTATATTAGAGCTAAGAGCGAAGGAGTGAAACGGGCCATAACCGACATCCGCGGCCACAGCTATTAGTCCTAATTAGAAGGCATTTGCATACAGCGCTCACTACAACATGGGGGCGGAGAGAGCACCAAGGGAGGCGCTGAAAACAGAAGAGAAGCGTACGGCACTTGAGCACTGGGCCTGTTTTCATCCTATCGCCACGGGCTACTGCGCCACGCAAAACAAAAGAAAAGGAAAATATCCATTGCGCATTTAATTTACTCCTTTTCTTCTTAGCAACGGTTGCCACTTTGGTTTTACGTGTATACAAGTTTTATTTACCTTTATAATCAACATATATCTTAGGGCAATATTCCAACAACATGATACATTACATACAAAAAGTTTCTGTATATTGGAATAGAAGAAAAAGAAGATAATGAAAATAACACCTATTCTGCACAAAATTAAACGTCCTCACAGGTTCTTTGTGTAATGATGTGAGAAGAAATATTAAAACAGGAGAAAAAGTCCAGAGGAAATAAAAACACACAAAAATGGTAGAAAAGCGTATACAGTATTGGGAATGTTTCTTTACGTTTTCGCCTTTTTAGTATTCGGTTAAGATGTCTTTGAGACAGACACACATACACACACAGAAACAAAATGTTGAAAATTGTCAAAAAGAATGGATTTTTACTTTTTTCAGCAGTCCTCTCAATTGGAAATTCCTCTTTAAGGACACATATAGGTGAGAATTAAAGTAAAATCCTTCAAAATATATACGTTTATCTTTTTTATCAGTACATTATAGGTAGAGAAGGTATTGCATTCCACCCAGAAATTTGAGATTGAAATTTTACCAAATGTAAGCGTTTTGTTATTCCCTGAATACAATGAAAATACATTTTTAGAAAGAGGTCTGCGCGCACAAGTGTGTACCCGTGTAAGTGTCAAACATGATATAAGTCCAGCATATAAACGGTGTTCATTTTTATTCGTTATTTCCCGCCCTCCGATTGAGCAAGAATGACGTCATAGTTGATTGGTAAGTCTATGTTGAAATCATAGTGTCCTCTACGGAGAAGAAGCGGTAATGTTTACAGAACAGTAAGTAACTACAATGCTCTGAGTGTGATTGCGCTGATAACTAATACAACCGTCCTCGCCTTTCACCCCTCTTTACGGTAATCATGATTATCATTCTAGTACATATGTAAAGTAGCATGTTTCTACTCTAAAGGTGGATATGTAGACAGAGCACCGCGTCTTCAAGGTTGAATGCTACTTTCGTACCGGCATTAAAATTAGTGCGACATATAAATATAATTTAAACAGCTGCGTGGAGGAGTTAATGCAGCGCTATCCGGCATTCAGACAAGTCCCTCAGAGCGCAATGTTGCCAAAAGTGTCCAGGAAACGTCAAATTGACATACTTTTGTTTGCAACATTAACGTCTTACGATTTATCAGTATATGATATAAATGTTTGTCATTCTCATGCTTAATTAAATGTGTTTCTTAATGTTGGTATCCTTATGTCTTTTAAAACAAATAGGTGCATCAAACGTTTACAAGAAACAAGATCAGTTACTCACAAAATGAGAAATACTCGACGCTATAAAGTGACGGTCCCAATTTAGAGATAATGAACGTAATAAGTAAATATTATAAATATATAATATAAATAATCTGTTTCTTGCCTTCCTCCATGGTGTGAGGTAGCGTGTGCACCTCACACTCAAGAGGTCGCGAGTTCGAAACTCGATAAGGATTAGTTACCTGGATAAGGTTTTTCCAGGGTTTTCCCTTATCCTAGGAAGACGAATGTCGGATAACTCTGAGCTCTAGGGACCCTGGACTCATTTAGGTATCGTATCATCCGTTTCATCCATTCATTGTTCGATATTACGTGCACTGTTGAAAGGACAAAAAAAAATATCTGCTTCTTTACTAAAATGTTTTGAAACTAATACTATTATTAATTTGATATTCCTTTATTAAATTATATTAAGTTATATATCTTCTCAGAGAAACATAAAATTGCAAGATATTGTTTGCATTTATCCGCCATTTAGTGTTCACATTCATTAAAACAAACTACAACAGTTATCGTATATATGCACCAGGCGAAATTACGCACCTTTATATTACGCGGGCAAGACCCAACTCTCAAATAGTATATTTACCTACCGGTAGAGGGTGCCCTCGAAACTGCTGTCAGCAGATCAAGTACGACGCAAGCCGCTAGGGGAATCGTATATAAGCTCGCTCCATCACCGATGCTAATGATAACGTCGTCAAATTTTGCGCGGTAAAACCACAGATAAAAATGAACACCGTGTATAAGCTTTCGGCCCAAAGTATCTGATTAAAATATCATGTTTAATGCATTTTCATGACAAATGAAATATACGAGGTGATCCAACTGCCCCGTTCTTCACGTAAATAGAAAGGTGTCGTTCCAGTTAAACGCACGTCAGTGGCGTGAGTGTACTATTCAGGTGAGTTCAACTCTGGGAACTGGCTTTTAACCAAGTCCGCTCACGCCACTGCCGTGCGTTTAAAGTCTGTTTAGTTAACGCGTGTGCACGTTGGTCGACTCCTTTGACGAACCCTTATATTCGTTTTACAACACCGGCCCTCCTTCTCCCTGTTCTTTCTGCAAGTTTTGACAAATTATATATATATATATATATATATATATATATATCGCCAAGCTACAATGCTACTGGATTCCATAATAACCCTTATCTTATTCAAAGTGCGGTATTTGTAACCCAGCTCCTTTAGGAGACCGCACAAAGTGCTGTGCCCATAAGGAAAATCACAAATTTCTTGCAAATGTGCAACCAATTCGTCTAAAGCGGGCGCTCTCCCTTTGGCATGGAATTTATAAATTTCTGGGCGAATTAAATCGCATGTGAAATTATCAACTTTAGAGAAGCGTTTCCTTTTCTTTTCACACTTGATCGGCATCTTTGATATTCCTTTCGTCACAATATTTCTTACTGTATTTCTGTGAATACACAGAATTTATCATCAGGTTTATTGCATGGCCCCTTACCAAGATTATTTTTCAGCACGTATTTATGAGTTCAAAACAAACGCTTGAATTTGCTTAGAAACAGTTCCCATTATAACTTTGTTTGTTGAGGCTTCTACAGTAACATAACTCAGCCCACCAACACTTTTCAATTTTCAGGTCTTATATTAGTTTCCAATTCATCCATACTATTTATTGTCTTCACTTTGATTGTTTTCACTTGGCTGAAAGTTGTCTACTACTTCATTTGCATTTACCACTGCATTTCCCTCCCACGGTCTCCACATCGTGACACACAACGAATTTCTTCACGTAATGACACAGATCAACTAGATGTTGGAACTTTGGCAACTGAGACTCCACGTGGAGTAAACATGCGACTGTCATTTCCAGAAAATCAGGGTTGTTATTGGTCCTCAACGGCAGTGTTCCATTTCTGAGGTGTGGAGATAGATATATGACGGTCATTAGTGGGCGGTAGCGTCCGTTTCCTCTGTGAGGCAACTTCACTCGCGTTGACTAGGCAGACTTTAACTGGAACTACACCGTTGCTTTCTCCAACTGTTTTATCGCCGAAAGGGATATCTACTTACGTGAAAGATAGGGCAGTTGGGCCAGATTATATATCCTATAGTTTTCTAGAAAGATCCTCTGAAGTCCTCTTCATTGTGGATTATTTTTGTGTAACTGTTAAACGGTAACAGATACACAAAACTTAAACACACAAAATTCTATACCTTGTTAGACCTCACACTTTTCGACAAATAGATTTTATGTGGATTTAACAATTTCTGACAGTCCTTATTGCTTCAATTCTAAAATAGGTATATTTTCCCAAGTGAGAATTCGTTATTCAATTTTTGCTTTCTCTAGTAATACTTTAAATTAAATCCATAACGAGATTTCACTGGGCGTAAGGCACCCTGAGTCTCCAAAAAGAAGAAGAAAAAAAAAACGTGTGAAACTTGGTTTAATACCAAACTAGGTATTTAGGTTCATCTTCCAAGTACGATTTTCAAGAAAATTCTCTCACCTCAAGCTATCTACAGTTAGATGGAACAAATTTCGAACAGTTTGATTTTTTCCAGAAATGCCGCTGAACGATCTTGATCAAAATGCAATGTTTACATTTGAAATACCTACCTATACTTTCTTTCTACTGATAGATCGCTACTTTTTCTAGTGATCTTACAATAACCAGGTAGTTTGAAAGCCAAATAGAATGAGGAAATAAATGTAGGTATAAGATTAACGTCAATTCAAAACAGACTTTTCTATATGAAAGCAAATTTGGTAATACTATGCCGACAGTAAACCGGAAATAACATGCATCCCTAAATCACCTTTATTTTGACTCAGTCCTTTTTAACCCATATTGTGGGAGATTGAATACCACGTCAACTCTAATCTTTAATCACTATGGTCTTTTGTTCCGATTCTATGGTGATTGTAGATGTAGTTTCTTCTTATTCTAATACCATTTTTATCATTGTTTCATCCTAATAAATTATAAACTTAAAATATACATATAAATATACCACCACGATATTAAATACATTATCAACGTTTATTCTCGTAGAAGTTTGCATCAACGTGGCTATTAAAAACCGAGGATCATGGATACTTATATTGCCACAAATGACTGTTTTGATTAACATAATGGTTCATTTGAGTTCAGTAGTAGGTGTGGCGTCACTCTCCCTCTCCATCACCCGTTGGATAATAAGTTCGTGTAAGCAGGTTGCTCATGGAGTAGGTTATGTATACCTCTGTCCTACTACTAATGCCTTGGCTCGATACCGCCTGCCTATGGAGACTTCCAACTACACTGCGGAGGTTCTGGCCATTCGTGACGCTTTGCAATATGGGATTTCTCGGGGCTTCACCAAATTGCTGGTCTTAGCCGATGCGCAGAGTGTGCTGCAGAGACTCTCATCTCTTCTCTGGATGAGAAATATGAACTGTTATCTTTACGAGATCCTGACGTTGGTGAACAACGCTACCATATCCGGACAGCTATGAATCAGAGGGCATGTCGGAATTCGATACAATGAGGTCGCCGATCGCCTAGCAAAAAAGGGATTCACCCAAGGCACCTTCCAAGGCATCCAACTGCCCTACACGGATTTCTTCCCGGTCCTTCATCGTGACGCCTATTGTCGCTGGAATGACGCCTGGATTCGTTCGCAGTCCATCAAAGGCAAACACTACGCCGCCGTTCAGACGCATCTATCCACGACCCCTTGGTTCTCCAGCTTCAGGATTGCACGTCGACATCTCACCTCCATCATTAGAATGCGACTTGGACATGGATGTTATCCTGCGCATCTACACCAACTACGTATCATCGATTCCCCTATTCAGGCGAAACCGCTAACCTCAATCATCTCCTGTTCAGTTGCTCTCGCTACCGAGCCCACCGTTCTTCCTTCCTCCGCCGCCTACTTCAGCAGTCTGTTCCTTTTCCCGCTAGCGTCAACAGCATATTACAGTTATGCCACAAACTTGTATACCAAGCTCTTCTGCAGTTTCTTAAAGAAAGTGATCTACAGATCTAGTCCCCTTAATTTTCCTTTCATTATTTTTCTTATTTTTCCCTTCGATGGCCATATGAGATTTTAGAAAGGCAAAAAAAAAAAAAAAAAAAAAAAAAAAAAAAAAAAAAAAAAACTGGTTGCTCGCTCTCTCTTGGACCATCCTTCGGCCTGATCAGTGATCAGATGGATTTGTCCGCAGCCTTTTTAGGCAGGTAACTGGCCGCTGTGGCCACCTAAGTACTATAATTGATTGTAGTATATATTCTTATTAAGTGAATTGTAATGTTAATTAGTGTCACCCATACCTTTTGTAGAAATGAACCCAAATAGAAAACCCCATCCTTTCACAAAGCATGCATTCCCTACCAATTGAGCTACTCTCCCCCGTGTACGATCTGGCCATGTCTTCTTTATCCAGTTCCAACCATGGTTAGCCCGTCACAAATCAGCAATTGTTAATTTTGTACCTGTTTTATCTGTTGGTTTATTTTCAGTTTGGTCTTTCTAAATTAACATTTAATAACCTGAATTAATGTGATAACGTTCTTCCTATCTAAAGCAGATCGGTTGACCCGTTAGCTTTTTATATTCGAATGACGAATTAATTAATAAATTAATTAATTTTGTTTACGTTCCCCGCTCATTATAACCTTATTATATAATGATTGAAAGGATTTTTGTGGTCAAACCTCCCAACTCCTAAACTTCCAATTGTATAAAGCTCTGCTACTTCTACTGATGTTCATGATAAAAGACATGTAACACCAACGCAATTCCTTATCCTTGCTCCTCCCCGATAGTCTTCCAAGTTCTCTAAAGGCTGTATTGTCTATAAATACTCTTTGTGGTGAAGCACTCGTCTGTCAGAATGGTGGAATAACTGCTTTGGAAACTTTCCTACTTTCTACTTTCTGTTTACTTCCATCATTATTTAATAATATAAAATCTACAAGAATGTACTTGGTCGTAGCATTTGTGACCCGCATTCAGGAGGTCGTCGGTCAATTCCCATGGCTCAAATTCTATAATTATGTTTTTTTTTTAAGGCTTCCCTGGGTCGGTACACGAATACTGGAAAGGATGATTATACCCACGAGTATCTTGTCCCTCCATTCTCACCGAGCGGGATGGCTCAGGCAGTTTCGTCTGTGGCCCACATTCGGGAGGCCCGGGTTCGATTCCCGTGGCCGACCTACCTGACCCATGGGTGTTTTTTCGGGGGGGGGGGGTCAATAGGTGAATGCTGGGTAGGTTAATTACATCCTCCGAATTTCCTGTCCCGCCACTTCAACTCCATTATTATTTCATATCTGCTCCCATCTGGTGGTCTCTTTCAGGGTAGAAGTGTTCGCGGGTGTCTCGGCGGTGCATGTAAGGATGATATGCTCTGAGGAAAACTACCTCCTCCTCCGGTAGGTTCGTTACCGGCCTCCACTCCTCAGCTAGGACCATTTCGGAACCGCCAGGCAGGGAACTTTGCAGCTCGGATAGCCTCCCTTGTGACAAGTAGGGCTTGGCTGCTTGGCTCGTTGCCGTCCCGCTGAGGGGATGCGAGTTCGTTGTCCTGGCCTGTCGGGGCAGGTCCCTATCCAAGTAAACTGCAGGGACCCTGCTCTCTGTACTGTCGTGGCTCCTTGGGTCGGCCGCCCGCTGTCCTTCCTCCAGGGAGTGCCCTACTTGGGGCATAGGAACAACGAGCCCAGCATGGTGGCCTACGTACCAAATCCTCTCCGTAATGAAATCGCAATTCCAATCCCCCTCCATTCTCATTTCACTTTGCGTTTTATCTTGTTTAGCTGTTTCAGTCTTTTAAGCGATGGTGGAAGTATTGGCGTTACATGGCTAATAATTTGTCCTTATCCTCGGATCGGGAAAAGAACTCCTACTGTGACTTTCAAATGGGATGAATTTTGTCCTTGAACGCTACTAGATGAGCAACAAATTGGAGTCCTGCAGTTTTGTCACATTGCATTCCTCGTAAGTGTGGTGCGACCAGCGCCAACTGAATATATCTCTAATGAACTCAATTTGCACAAAGACAACTATTAAAATTTTTCAAAAAGCGATTCACAAGCAAGGTTTCTTACACCTCCGTAAAAGTCCATATTTTAACTCAAATAATGTTCATAATACAAATGAATAAACTCCCAATATCATAATGGTGTACTGCAACGTAAGCACTGAAATGACCATCATTATTGGTCAGTATGTATGTGAGTACATATATGTGCAATTGCAAGGTTCCCCCCAGGTGCCTACTTCAGTAGGTACGGGTTTGGCGCACCCGGGGTCCCGAGCCAACAGCCTCCCTCGTGTGAGCTCCTCTTCGTGGTGAGGAGACAGTCAACAGGCCCACCCACGTGTAGGCCGTGCGTGGAGACCCGTGTCGGTGGAAAGCTTTGTCCTGGTGGTTGAGGGATGAGCATCTGAGCTCGTTCCAGTGACCTTCTGAATTCGGGGAGGGTGCGCATTTCTAATACACTACTTTGGTTTCTGCTTCGCCTAAACGGGAGGTTAGGGATAAACCCACCCCTAATCAATCGGCAAGGACTAGGTATTGTACCGAACTCCAGGGTGAGTGAGACGGCGAGCTCGCTATATCCCCAGTGGGATGACCCCTTTTTGGGCTCCGTGGTGGGTGGGGAGCACTGGGGGATGAAACTTAGCCTATCTATTATGGTAAACCCCTCTATTAAAATTATTAGCAAAAGTGGAAAGGAAATAGCCGAGTGTAGTGGTTCTCGCTATTTAATTGTTTATAGAACTGAGGAAGGTCGGAAGTTTAGTACCGTGAATCCGTTCGTTATTCAGAAAGGCTTAGATAGTATTGCTGCTTCTGTGAAGGCCTGTACTAGATCTCGCAATGGCACATTCCTGGTCGAAGCAGTTTCTTCGACACAGGCTGCTAAAATCTTCAAAGCCAATATGCTTGCGAGCTTTCCGGTGCGCGTTGAATTGCATGGGACTCTGAACTCCTCGCGTGGTTTTGTAAACACCAGCGCATTGGATGGTATGTCCAATGAGGAGATTCAGCAAAACTTGGCGGAACAAGGCGTGACTAATGTGTATGGAGTTCACCGCAAAGAACGAGGTGAACTAGTGCCCACTCGTACCCTGTTTTTCACCTTTGATCGGGTAGAACTCCCGAAAATGATTAAGGCAGGGTATGAAGCCATTAAAGTGAGGCAGTATATACCTAATCCACTGAGGTGTTATAAATGCCAGTGCTTTGACCACACAAGTGATTCTTGCAATGGAGTTGCCACTTGCGTTGACTGCGGGAAGTGCATGCACTTCACCCGTAAAGTGTGTTAACTGCAGTGGTAATCACTCAGCTAACTCCAGAGAATGTCCCCGTTTTATGGAGGAGTAGGTGATCCAAGAGATCCGGGTAAGAGAGAGGGTGTCCTTCGTGGAAGCCCGGAAACTCTTGCGTATTCGTCAGCCTGCTGTACCTAGGACCGTTACTTATAGTGCAGTTGCAGCTAAGCCGATACCTAGACGTGAAATCACAACACAAACTTACGAAATAAACGGGGAAGTAGTATCCGAAAGATCAATTACACCAAGATCACAGCCAAAGCAACAAACACCAACATGAACAACAGTGAGCACGCCGACCAGGTCCTATCCTATGAAGAAGGTTTTAACCAAGTCACTGAAAGCCCTAGCCCTGCCCCAAAGAAAAGGAACAAATTGGTTCGACCACCACTGGGCAGGTAGCTTTTGTCCTGGCACGTTGATATTTAAAGAAGTAATTTTTATGCATTTTGGTATTTATTTGGTACTTACAGTTTTTTTTATCCATTTGGGCTTATTTATTTAATTTTATTTTGTTTTGATCTGTTTTTAAAATTTTGAATAATTTATTTCTGGCTATTGCCATGAATTAGTTTCTTGTAAGGGCGCTAATGACCGCTGCAGTTGAGCGCCCCTATACACTTATACTTATAATTACTCAGAACTGAAATGTAGGTATTGTCATGATGTGCTAAAAGAATTACTTTGAACAAGACAAGGCGTTTGTTAAATTCAACAGAAAACAGTTGACATATTGTAGACATCTGCAGATCGGGAGCCTTCACATGATTTGTTTATGCTTATTTACTCTACAAAGTTCAAATAGTATTATTTTTAATTGTTGTTCCGTTTAGAAACCATGAAAAGTGTATTAGCTGGTTCAACTTGCAAATGAAATGAGTCGAGAGGTAATCCGCCTTCGCCCTTACCACTGCCAATACAATCTAATTGAGTTAGTCTGAGCTCCATAAAACTGGCGCTTGCAAACGGAAACAATATGTTTAAATTAACTGACGATGGACGACTTATTCAAGAATAAATTGACAACGTAACAGAACAAAACAGAGAAAACATGCGGGAGACATGCAGAAATGCTAACGAAGACTACTTTTGTAAAGAAATAGCACGTGACAGTATTTTGGAGCCTATCATCATAAATTTGCAGGACTCATACGATGAAGACAGTGACAATGACGAATTATCTCTTGACATAAGTTAACGTTGACATCTATACAGATGAGCTACTGGAATTTCCGTTGAATTAGAGAAATATGCAGTTCATAAATTGTAGCTATAATTTCAGCATTTAAAATATATACATAATATACGATTATACATGTTTCAATTTTGATTTCAGCAACTGCATTATCATGAAAGTTTGGAAAAATCAATTTGGATTCTAGCATCTAGGAGACTTGCGTGCTCTTGGATGGTGCAGGAAAGAGAGGGACATATGAAAAGAATGGGGACAACTAGGTGGCAACGCTGAGCATGCAAATGCATCTCGTTCGCCGCAATTAAGAACTCTTCCTATTTGAAGTGGGTCAAGGGATGTCAGAGGGAAGGGGAGCCTGGACACGTAGCTTCTGATACGACCCTTTTAGTATCCTCGCAAGTCATCCCTCCCTTCCAGGGAGTACTCCGTCAAGAACGCAGGCCAAGTTATTTTCTACAGATCGAAGTGCTGTGCCTCTCCTTCCTAACCTTAACTAGAGTTATAAATTGATTTTATAAATTCAGAAACCGTTAACATATATAAAGAAATAGAGGTCAAGATATCGAATGTAAACATAAACTTGTCCAGGTGAACAAGTTAACCTCTTTGGAAATGACACTTAACCTATGGCCACCGAGGAAATTAATGATGACAGTTGTTTTCTAATGCTGGCAGTTTTCTCTCTTTGTAAATTATAATTATTATAATTATAATATAAATTATAATTAATTTAATTATTAGTATTTCCTGATGAAGAACTTGATTACAACACACACACACACACACTCACACACACAGCCAAACGTTTTCAAGTGACATTTACTGAAGGTTTTGGCATCCACAAACATCAGTACATACATCCATAGAATTAGAATTAATTTACTCAGAGATTTATCAACTGTTTCATTAGGTGCACACATTTTCAGTAGTTGACATACGGCGATTAAACAAATAAATACAACATACGATACTTACTCTAATGAACAAGATCTATTGTCGCGTTTTGAACTCTGCCTTCTGTTTGCACATCATGGCCATCTATGTATATTGCTTGGAATAATATGCAACCGGCTTTTGTTTTTGCACATAAGTTTTTCAGTGAAGTAACAAGCAAAGGTTACCAAAATGAAATACATATACAGTTCGTAGTCCTTTTGGTCTACCATCATTGAAAGCATTACTCTCATATGTACCTCTATCTGTAAACGTTGGTTTATTCATGAGAATGTCAATGAACCAGGTAACTGCCTGTCGGGGTATCTTTCTACGTGCTAGTGACATTTCCATCTCCTCGATCGTAAATGTAGCTTATATGGAGTAAATGAATGAATGAATAAATAAAAGGTAAGTAAATAAATAAAATCTGCATATCTAATAACTTGGTTTCTGGAATCTATACCAGTCCTTATTATGCAAACTTCATTTTTAACTTTATTAATTTTTAAATCCAATTACACAAAACAATTTACAAATTTTCCAGATATAATGTACTTGCTACATTAACGAACTAACTGGATTCCAGTAACCTTATAAATCTACTCATCTAATCTATCTAAAACAGCCTTTCTTCTACTTTACTTCTACACCACAATATAAATTAAATTTACACTTCTACAACAGTTTGAACTGCTATAACAAACTACGAAAGATTGTTTCCTACAATTTTAAAATTTCCTCTTCTGCAACTGGTATCCAAAGCTTGCTCCTACTGGTATCCATCTCCTAAAGGGACTGGTATCAGTAGATGGAGCTGGTTCGTCAGTTCTAGGTATCCGGGTAGCTTATATGGAGTACCTTACTCCATGGTTATACATATTGTGATTGCGTGGGTAACATAGATTCAGAAATCCTGCTTGCAGAAACTTAAAACAGCTTTTGTTGCTGTAAAAAAAGACGTAAAGTTGACAATCAGCTGTCTTCAAGGCTGACTCGGTGTTTTGCTGCACGAAAACAAATGAATGAAATCACTGCGGTTCACTTCAATCGTCGACTGTCGCAATAACCAACAAACAACTGCCGCTCTAATACTTTCCAGGGTATTTATACCTCCCAGCCATTATTTCTAGAATGTCGCAGACCTTCCGAGAACTTTCTCGGCAACAACAGTGGACCGAACGCTCTGGAGCCTCTCTCTGTCTCTTTCTCTCCTGCCCACGCGTCCGGCTCCGTCTCGTGCCAGCAGCTCAACAATACCACACGGTGACAATATTTTTACATGGCTATGGGATGCTGCATTCTTTCACTCGTGCGCTTGTCCGAGTTCGAATCTCGTCAGTTTGAGATATCTGGATGAGTGTTTCTGGCATTTTCCTTTATCGTGAAAGATGAAGGTCGAGTAACTTAAGTTCTGTAGACGCTGAGCTCATTTGAACATCGTTTCACACATTTTATTCATCATTCGATATGACATCACTGGAGGACGTAAATTAAAAAACAATTCTTTCATTTACAATAAACGCAGTCAAGGTCTCCATATCGTTGGAGAAACATGAGAAGTTCGAGGGCTGTTCAATAAAAAATGATCACAACATTTTTTGAAAACGTTCCTTTACTCATCCTCCCCTGAATGCAAAGTACTTGTCCCAGCGTTTCTGCCAGTCTTCAAAGACATACTGGAAACAATTTTTGAGAGAACCTTCAAAATCGCCTCCGCAGCCTTCACCACTGCTTCTGATGTTGGATAATGCCTCCCGCGAAGGCGTTTCTTCAAGTTAGAAATTAGAAAAATGTCACATGCGGCTAAATCCGGACTATAGGGAGGGTGAGGGATGCACTTCACGTTGATTTTTGCAAGATATTCAGCAACAACATCGGCAATATGCGGCCGCGCATTATCGTGGTGCAGCATCCAGTCTGCTTCACGGAAATGTGCTCTTTTGCTTCTGATATGGACTTGCAACGTTTTCAGGACATCCCTGTAGTATTGTCCAGTTACTGATGTGTGTGCAGGTACAACATGCTGATAAATCATTCCATGAATATCAAAGAATGAGATGATCATAACTTTCCCAGCAGAAGCAACCACGTCTGATTTTGGGTAGGGGGGGTTGGTGATGAAGGAGATTTCCACACTGAGCTTTGCTGTTTGCTCTCAGAATCAAAAAGATGTAACCAAGTTTCATCAGCAGTGATTACGTTTGAAAGATATTCCGTATCTTCCTCTAACATCAACTTTAACTGTATGCAGACCTGCATGCGAATATTCATTTGTTCGGGAATCAACAGTCTTGGAACCCAGTGTGCACAAACACGTCTCATGTGTAATATTTCTGTCACCAACGTGTGGGTGGCACCCAATGAAATGTTCGGTATTTCAGAAAGTGATCTTAAGGTAATTCGTCGATCCTCTCTCACAATGGCAGCAGCAATGTTGATGTTTTCTTCCATAATAACAGTAACTGGAGCACCGGATCCACCTTCCTTTGAAATTGATTGTCTCCCCTCTATAAATATTTTAAACCACCTTCAAGCTGTACTGTAGTGAAGAACAGACTCTCCATAGTCCTCCTGTAACATTGTATTGGTCTCAACTGAAAATTTGTTGAGACGAAAGCAGCATTTCAAAGCCGCATATTGTTCCTCGCGTGTTACCTCCATTGCAGCGGTAGGCGATGCTGAACATGTCTGAATTTGCCTAGTTCTCACAGGCGGGAACCAGGAGTATGAACGATGAAACTACTACGGCGTGGTTGTTTCACATTAAGCTAACAGAATATAATAAGATTGAATTTTATTGCGAAAAATTATGACCGTAAAAAATTATGATCATTCTTTATTGAACGGCCCTCGTAGTAACGTGCAACCCCAACTCCTTTAATTTCTTGTCTCAACTACTCACAGTAACGAAAAACTTAAAAAGGTGAAGGTATCTAAGAAGCATCTAGTTTTTATGAAAGTAGTAGAACCACCGTGTATCGAGGTATGGATGTATGGTTATAACGTCTCTAATAATAATAATAATAATAATAATAATAATAATAATAATAATAATAATAATAATAATAATAATAATAATAATAATAATAATAATAATAATAATAATAATAATAATAATAATAATAATAATGATAATGATAATGATAATGATAATGATAATGATAATGATAATGATAATGATAATGATAATGATAATGATAATGATAATGATAATGATAATAATGATAATAATGATAATAATGATAATAATGATAATAATGATAATAATGATAATAATGATAATAATGATAATAATGATAATAATGATAATAATGATAATAATAATAATAATAATAATAATAATAATAATAATAATAATAATAATAATAATAATAATAATAATAATAATAATAATAATAATAATAATAATAATAATAATAATAATAATAATAATAATAATAATAATAATAATAATAATAATAATAATAATAATAATAATAATAATAATAATAATAATAATAATAATAATAATAATAATAATAATAATAATAATAATAATAATAATAATAATAATAATAATAATAATAATAATAATAATAATAATAATAATAATAATAATAATAATAATAATAATAATAATAATAATAATAATAATAATAATAATAATAATAATAATAATAATAATAATAATAATAATAATAATAATAATAATAATAATAATAATAATAATAATAATAAATAGGCAAAACATATATAAATAAAACGCTAAATAGAAAACAGGTAGATAAATAATGAAATGCAGAAAGTAAATAAGGAAAACGCTGCCCACATGTACTTAGTTGCAGTTGTGGGCACTTAAATACTAGGAAGGCGGAACGAGACTTAATTAAGAAATATAGACGGAACCCATAACAGAGGGTGGGTTCGCAGTATAATTGCCATGTTCTGACATCTCCTCCAAGGGGAAGCAGGGTGTTTTGTCGAGTATCCTCCAGAGCGAAATGAATTAAAATTAATTTGCATGTAGCTTCATGGAAATAAACAGTCACAAGGGTGTAATGAAAATATTATACAAGCACTTACATTAATGCCATAGCTTGATGATTTCAAGAGTAATTCTAATTCTTCTTCTGAATTTTATTTCAATGAAGATGTCTGTTCTTACAGTACAGCCACTCCTTTTACTACTACTGGGTAATAGGAATAGACATTTCTAAACATTGTTTTATAAAATGTTTCTTTAAAGATATAATGGCAATGGAAGAGTACAATAGGTTTTAAGTGACAGTAAAGTGTCTTTGAAATTCTGTTCAGGACATAAAAGAAACGAATAACGTATTCCTATTTGAGAAAAGTAGGAGATGGTAATATCCAAAAACAAAATTATTTGACGTGTGTCGTATCCATTAATGAGAGTGAAAAGTAATTTTGAGGCTATTTCCTAAAAATTCAAGATACACATTTGAAAAAATTTTCAACATTCTGGGATATTAAAAAATAAGTAAGACATTTCCAACATTTATTTATTACAAATTACAAAAACTAAAACCAAAGTTCCAAACTTACGACAGGAATTCCCGCGTACAACAGACCGCGTTTGCACCTCTGTACCGAATCCCCTCCGTAGCATATTCCAGTTCGGTCCAGACAGAAGTTCCTATCTTGGCCACATTGGCGCTGTTGCTTACTATGTTGATTGTAGTAAAACAGGCACACGATAGGAAAAAAGTATTTTGTATGCTGTAGTTAGCAAAACTATTACAGTGCGGACGATGGTTCTGTGCCGGTGGAGAGTACTGAATTTTTGTCGTACTATTCGCGCTAATACAAAAATTCAGATTTTGCAAACACTGATCCACGAGGAAGGAGAGAGTAATGTATTTAACATAACCGTAAAGACCCCATAATTTTAGCTCAAATAGTTTTCCTAATACAAATAAATAAAATAGATACCATTATATTATAACAATACATTGCGACGTAAGCACTATAATGAATATCATTATTGGTTGGCATGTATGCGTGAACGTATATTTGAAATTACTCAGAACTGAAACGTAAACATTTGACATGACGTGATAAAAGAAATATGTACTTTGAATAAGCCAAGGTGTTCGTTAAATTCTATGAGAGGAAACGATACACTTCTTGCTAGTCTGGCAGAACATGTCTGGTCACATTATATCTTTGTTTATGAATGGTTCGTAATCTCTATTTACTCAAGAGTTGAAAGCAGCATTACTCAGTTACTCTTGCATGAAAAAAATGTATCAGCTAGATCAATGAGACACGATCCAACTTCCCCCCTTTACTACTGCTAGAACAATCCAATAGAGTTAATGTGGATTCAAATTTTGTTGCAAACGGAAATAATATTTTTAAACTGACTGACGTTGTACGACTTATTCACGAAGAAATTGACAAGGAACACAACAAGACTGGGAAAACTGCGTGAGAGATCAGATAAAGTACAAGAAGACGACTTTTGGAAAGAAATAGCACGTAACGAGATTTTGGAACCTATCATCATAAATTTGCAGTACTCAGACGATAAAGACAATGACAATGACAAATTATCTCTTAACGTAAGTAACATTCACAGCTATACAGATGCACCGTTGGTATTTTCATTGGATTAAAAAACAAGTAATTCATAAACTGTAATTAATTTTAAACTAAATATTTAAACCATTTGCATAATAATATCTACGTTGTAATTGTGATTTCAAAAACTGCATTTTTATAAAACTTACGAAAATTCAGTTTGTTTTAGAGCCAAGAACACTCGCAAGTGTGCGAGAGAGAGGGAAATGTTAAAAGTGAGGGGGTAACGAGGTGGCAACGCTGAAGGCTCTAACACATCTGATTCGCTACAGGCGAGAACTCTTCCCATTTGAAACGCATAATAGAGTCCATTATTGCAATTCAATGTGCTTTTCGCCGTCAGTTTGGAAGCAGCCGCCACAACATAAGCAGATTTATCAGTGGCATTCGTAGAAGATGGTTGCACTTGCAAAGAAACGCATACGACATCCTCGCAAATTGAATGAAAATGTCGAACGTACGTATTCCTACAGTTTACAAAAGAAGCCCAACAAAGTCCACAGCACTTGCAAGCAAGCTAATTAACATTCCTCAACCAACTGTATGGCAAATTCTAAAACAACGTCTGTCCGTTGCACGTTCTGCCCGCCACGGTAGCGTAGATGGTAGCATGTCTGCCTCGCGTTCAAGAGGTCCTGAGTACGAATCTCGGTCAGGGTGAGTTACCTGGATAAGGTTTCTCCGGGGTTTTCCCTTATACTTCGTGACGAATATCGGGTAACTCTAAGCTCCATGGACCCTGAGACCATTTGAGCGTCATTTCACCCATTCCATTCAGGGTCCGATATGACTTAAAAAAGCTAAAGGACGTAAATTACCCAAAAAATGTCTGCACCTGAAACGTACAAAACTTTAGTTATTGCTAACAGTGTATCATGGCCTCCTAGGTCTAAATGTCACTCCCTTTGAGTCCAATTTCTGGGGTTACGTAAGGGACCGTGCTTCTGCCCCCTTCCCATGCCCGACACTCCTGAAAGTCTGCAACATGGAATATTTGAAGATGTATTTAATAAGTAGAGACCAGCTGATTTGCGGAGCTATCGTTTTGATATTTATCGTGTAACAAATGGTGCGCATATTGTGAAGGATGGTAATGGATGAAGATACCACATGGCCAGATCTTGCACGGGGGGATAACTCTTAAGATGGGATTTACGTGCTTTGCGGAGAGGTTGGGATTTTCTTTATAAAGATTCAATTACGAGGGCTGTTCAATTAAGAATGATCATAATTTTTTACGGAAATAATTTTGCGCACTAAAATTCAGTCTTATTATATTCTATTAGCTTAATGTGAAACAAACACGCCGTATTAGTTTCATTGTTGGTACTTATGGTTGCCGCCTGTGAGAACCAGGCAAGTTCAGACATGTTCATTATCGCCTACCACTGTAGCAATGGAGGCAACATGCAGTTAAAGTTGATGTTAGAGGAAGATCCGGAGTTTCTTTCAAAGGTAATCACTGCTGATGAAACTAGGCTACATCATTTTGATCCTGAGAGTAAACAGCAAAGCTCAGTGTGGAAATCTCCTTTATCACCAACCCCCCACCCCCCCCAAAAAAAGCAAAAGTGGTTGCTTCTGCTGGGAAAGTTATGGTCATTTCATTCTTTGATATTCATTGAATGCTTTATCAGCATGTTGTACCTGCACACACATCAGTAACTGAACAATACTACAGGAATGTCCTGAAAACATTGCAAGTTCATATCAGACGCAAAATACCAATTTATTGCACCACAATAATGCGCGGCCGCATATTGCCAATGTTGTTGCTGAATATCTTGCAAAAATCAACATGAAGTACATCCCTCACCCTCCCTATAGTCCGGATTAAGCGCCATGTGGTTTTTTTCTATTCCCTAACTTAAAGAAACGCCTTCGTGGAAGCATTATTCATCATCAGACGCATTGGTGAAGGCTGCGGAGGCGATTTTGAAGGATAACTCAAAAAATGGTTTCTAGCATGTCTTTGAAGACTAGGGCAATCCCTGGGACAAGTGCATCGCATTCAGGGGAAACTATTTTGAGAAGGACCATCACAATTATGAGGTTGAATAAAAGTACGTTGTCAAAAAAAGATTGTGATCCTTCTTTATTGTACAGCCTCGTACATTACGAAAATACTGGAACACAAGTGCCACATGGCCGTTACTTGCCTGAAAGCAGAACTAGGTCCGTCCTTTTTCACAGCTGGCTCACGAGAGAGAGAGAGAGAGAGAGAGAGAGAGAGAGAGAGAGAGAGAGAGAGAGGGAGGGAGAGAGAGAGATCAAATCCTTCTACAGGCTTCAGCCGAGCTAGGAGATGTCACGTGACATGACGTCACAGGAAAACTCTAGTCAAAATAACTATATATGATATTTAAATCAATATTACTGGGATCGTTTTTAAGAAAATGAAAGTTAGTTGGAAATGAAAGACTTTATGGAAAGTTATTGTGCCGCCTAGTGAAGTTTTCTTACATTTATTTATTTAAAACATATACCATCAATGAAATATCGATATCATATCGCTGGGAGAGTGTCCCTATATGCTAGATTTGTGGTAGACATAGTAAAACGTTGACCTTTCAAAGGGTTCGATTTAAAATCTTTGTGTCGTATTTTGCTTTTGAATAAGCAAAGACTTTCTGTAATATTTTGTTCTTCTACAGATATGTTGTGAAGTTGAATCCAGGATTGAGAAGAGAGTGCCAGCTTACCCTGACGGTGTTCTACGGGACCTCCAAACGCACATTGAACTTCATGACGTCCCAGTTATTCTGAAACGCTGTGAGTACTCCTTAACTCCCGTGAAACATATTGAAAATTAACAAATGACAGAGGCAGGAAGTCAGAGTAAAGATTCATTAAAGTGGATGATACAGGTCATTAAAAAATGTAAGCGAATACGATTTGAAGTGCAGATTTAAATTAAACGAGCCATAACCTCTGCTGCAATTGATAACATGGATAGAATTAACAAAGGAGTTTGTTGTATTGTAGTAAGTCAATTTATATATAAAATTTAATACTGAGATTCAAATAAATAGGTAAACTATGTCAACGGGAAGTAATATGCAAAGTGATTGTAGTAATTGCAGTGTCGACGCTAGAATACTGAAACTCTTCACTAATTGGTAAGCGCTCAGGTAGAGGCGTTTAGAGTTCTACTGGATATCAACTTCCAGCTGAAGATGGAATAAAATGTAATTCCTAAATAATCTTTAACCACTCCAACGTTTAGCAATATCAGACGATGAATGAAATAATGCACAAAAGAGCCCAGAGTCCCTAGAGCTTAAACTTACCTGACATTCACCTTTCAGGATAAGGGAAAACCTCCAACGTTAAGTCATATCGGACGATGAATGAAATGATGTTCAAATGAGTACATAGAGCTTAGAGTTATTAGGCATTCATCTTTCAGGATAAGGGAAAACCTCAAACGTTAAGTGATATCAGACGATGAATGAGATAATGTTCAAATGAGTACAGGGTACATAGAGGTTAGAGTTACTAGACATCCATCTTTCAGGATAAGGGAAAACCTCAAACGTTAAGTGATATCAGACGATGAATGAGATAATGTTCAAATGAGCCCAAGGTACATAGAGCTTAGAGTTACTAGACATTCATCTTTCAGGATAAGGGAAAACGTCAAACTTTAAGTGATATCAGACGATGAATGAGGTAATGTTCAAATGAGCCCAGGGTACATAGAGCTTAGAGTTACTAGACATCCATCTTTCAGGATAAGGGAAAACCTCAAACTTTAAGTGATATCAGACGATGAATGAGATAATGTTCAAATGAGTCCAGGGTCCATAGAGCTTAGAGTTACCAAGATTCATTTTTCAGGATAAGGGAAAACCTCCAACGTTAATTAATATCAGACGATGAATGAAATGATGTTCAAATGAGTCCAGGGTACATAGAGGTTAGAGTTGCCAGATATTCATCTTTCAGGATAAGGGAAAACCTCTAACGTTAAGTCATATCGGACGGTGAATGAAATAGTGTTCAAATGAGTCCAGGGTACATAGAGGTTAGAGTTCCCAGACATTTATCTTTCAGGATAAGCGAAAACCTCCAACGTTAAGTGACATCGCACGATGAATGAAATGGTACTCAAATGAGTCCAGGGTCCCTAGGGTTTAGAGTTACCTGATATTCATATTTTAGGACGAGGGAAAAGTACCTTATGCAAATAGCTCAGCCTGACCGAGATTAGAACTCGGGACCTCTTGAATATGATGCAGACACGCTACCATATACGCTACGGAGACTGGCATTTTGCCGCCCCTGAATGCCTTGAAACTGCAAGTGGACTAGAAAAACCATGGTTTCTTTTTCCGTTTGTGAAATTTCTACTGCAACTGATAACCACAAAATAACATCAAGAACAGCTTCCGTCACATTGGAATATCTTAATCACTTTGCAATCAACTGCAGCGTTGTGAGTCAATACCACGCTTACCTTGGTATTATACAGGACGTTTCTTATTCACTGAAAGTTTTCTACTTTTACCAAGTATTTCAAGTTGTATTTCAACTTTTATGTAATTTCTCATCTCATCTTTACTTTAACAACACCAAATGGAAATACAAAATCAAGATTACAATTATAAAATCCATACTGGAAAACACCGTGTATTCCTAAATCCTGAAGATTCCATGTTGCCCACCATTAAATAATAATTCGGCCCTCATACACCTAACTCTAGGTTTTTGTGTATTGGAGACCCTCTACTCCTTTTTACACGTTCTACCATTTCGCCTTTTTTTCGCCATTCTACATTTTTCTTAATTGTTCTTAGCCATTTCTCTTTAACTTTCCCTAAATAATTCCCTATATTTCTTTTGTTCTTTTTGCCTTTTACCGACAAAAAATGTCTAATTACTACTTCACACCAAATTTTCCATTTACGTAGCCAGGTCTGCTCTATCCATATTGTGACTTTGTGGGTTCGTAGAATTAAAAGTCCAAATTGCCGAAATTCTAAATGTTCTTTATTTTCGTAGAAATACACTGTTCAGTTCTGACGTAACAGTATTACATCACATATTACAATCTACAGCACCAAGGTCGATGACAATAACAAACATTAGCTTTCGTTACAACACTTCACAGATGACTCTCGTTTTACACACAACTACTGACTCATCACTAGCCATGGCTTCTTTTTATACACCCATTCATGAATTCCAGACTGTTCTGTCAATCACTAGATTTTTCTGGAATAAACAAGGCATCTAATGACGTAATCCGAATGTTCTATCACCTTCCAGAAACGCAAAACCTTCTCTGGGCCGGCAAGTCTTTCACCTCTGTGATAAGCTGCCATCTCTTGTTTATCGGCGCTATCGTTAATTGTCGGCTCTTTGTGAACACTAGCCGCCTATCAGTTCCTTTGTGAACACTAGCTGCGCGATCGCAAACTGCTTATGCAAGCTCTTTATTACCGTGAGACATCATCCGCCGTCGGTTTTCTATTTGTGCCGAAACTTTTATACCTGTTGCCGCGATATCTTTGTTTGAATACAATATGCAGTGGCCCGCATCGGTAGCGTAGATGGTAGCATGTCTGCCTCACGTTCAAGAGGTCCCGAGTTCGAATCTTGGTCAGCGTGAGTTACCAGGATACGGTTTTTCCGCTGTTTTCCCTTATCCTTAAAGACGAATGTCGGGTAACTCTAAGCTCCATGGACCCCCGACGCATTGAGAATCATTTCACCCATTTCATTCTCCGTCCGATATGACTTAATTTTGGAAAACGTAAATTACAAATAAATAAATAAATAAAAAATAAAATAAAATAAGAAAATAAAATAAAAAAACAGTCAAAATATACATTCTCTTCTCCACACAATGGACATTTATCTATCTCCCTCTCTTGACCTATACCTTTCAAGTTTGTCACTCCTGTTCTCGCCAAGTTGTTCTCGACGAAAGTTGGGGGACTGCTTATTCCTGAGTGATTCCTTCAGTGCACTTCAAAGCCTTCGGCAGCTGTACAACTACCACCCTATTCTGCAGCGTATCCAGGATGCCCTCTACGTTATACACGCTTCTGGCGTAAGCGTGGTGTGTGCATGTATCTCTGGTCACGTAGGCTTGCGGGGGAGTGAAATGGCGGATTCGGCAGCCAAGACGGCTACAATGAAGCCCAGGGTTCGAGTACCATCTGTGACATCGGAAGATTTTAGGGCCGTATTGCGGAGAGCTGTGCAAACCTGCTGACAGGAAGAGTGGTCCGCTCTCCTCAATAATAAACTTAGATCTGTGAAAGAACTTCCGATTCCCTGGGTTACCTCCTGTCGGTCATCTCGTCGCGAGGAGATGAGTTTGGCTTGGTTGCGTATTGGGCACTGCTTTGTTACTCATAGTTTTCTTTTTAAAAAGGAGCCTTCTCCGCTGTGTCCGTTTTACAATGAAGCGTTACCTGTACGACACGTGCTGCTAGAGTGTTTTTCTCTAGCACACCTTAGGACGTCTCTGCAGCTGCCGGTTAGCTTTGCAGAAATGCTAGCGGACGATAACGCAGTAGTGGAGAAGGTTTTTAGATTCTTTTCTTGACTAGACTTTAGGATTTAGCGAAGAGAATTTATGGCATTTTAGATTTATATTTCTTTTGTTTTTCTAGTTTTTTATGTTCGTGTATTATTTGTAAGTCTATTTACATATTTATAGTGTTTTAGAGAAATTTATATCTGGTTTTTGCCTTGACCAGTTTTTTTTAAAAAAAAGGCGCTGATAAGCTCTGCAGTTGAGCGCCCTAACACTCATCATCATTATCATCATCATCATCATCATCATCATCATCATCATCATCATCATCATCATCATTATCAGCATCATTTCTCGCCAAGCAAAACCTTCTCGCCCTAACTTACTACATATATATATATATCCTTCCCTCCTCAAGGTTGTTTTTTTTTTTCTCTATATAATCACAGTGAGCTATTGTTACTTGTACTGGCAAAACTGTCTTGTCTGTCAATATCTTCTAATCTTAGCTTAACTTCTTTCCAGAAGCCTCTATACCCATACTCTGCATTTATCCAAGAATGACCCACATCTATCTGCTTCATCACGTCGTTCATTTTATGCGCCCAAAACCCACCCCTGTTACTTCTCTTTTGAATATGAAAACATTATTTAATAATATTGCCATCTTTTAGTTAGTGATTCTGTATAAATATCTCATTGCCCTTGACAAGATTTTAATTTTAGTAGAATGCCTGCCTAGTTCTAATTGTGCTGCCCTGTTAGCTGATGCTATCGGTAATCCCAATATATATTTACATAAGGATATATGCACTCTATCAGTGTCTCTCCAAGACTCATCCACTCTCCATATCTCTGATCCATTTAACATTCTATTTTCTACTGCTGCCGTAACGGTGGCATTACTACTTGTAGTACTGTACATTATTTTTATTTATTTTTATTCTTGATGTTATTTTGTGTTTTAATTTTCTAAGGATACCGTCTATATAAATGTTAAACAGTAGTAGAGATAAACTACTGTAATATCCATTATTAATTATAGTATATTGTCTATTTTATAAAGTTATTGTATGTATACTTAATATAACTAAAGTTGCTATTGTTTCAAGATACATTTTTGTCACGTTTTGATTGCGGATTTGACCGAAAATGTAGCTTGAGCTAACGGGAGACACATGTAAAACAAGATGCTGCCCTTGATACTGTTCCCCTCTAAAAACTAATAATGCCGCAATATATTTCCTTTTATTTCATACTCGATACCGCTTTTTTAACATTCAAAGTGTTTCTGGAACGGGGCCATTCCCAGCGCTGGGGGGCGACCCAAGCACTTGAAATGCTCAGCGGCCGGAACGAATGGAGTATTTCTGAAGACATTTCGGGACGGATTCAATCGTCCGAGGTGCATGAAATTTCACAAGAAATTCCATAAAGTGAAACGGGGGGGTTCCCATAATGACTTTGTATCTCCAAATGGATAAACAATATCGGAAAATTTTATCCTCTGCGACGGCCGTTTGACGAAAATGGTGTTCATCATGGTTTATTTATCAACAGAACTGCCTTTGGGATATTGCCATGGGTCTTTTCTAAGTATCGTAGCTCTAAATAAATAAAATGAAATGGCTTTGCGGGAGAATTCTTCTTTATTGTCTTCAAAACGTATTGCAGCAAAAGAGGGCGCCGGATAAAGTTTATAATACGATTCTTTCATATTATTTCAGCCAAATGACAGCGTGGCTTTCTGTTTTATCAGTATCATAAGTAATAAAGTCCTGCGTTGTGCTTTGGTTCCATGCCATAAAATGAGCCCGGGTTCGATCCCACCCTAGAGGAGGGGTGCGCATTTTAAGTTGTGGGAACGCCGCCCGCTTAACATTGTGAGCAATTTGCTATAATAGGCAGCATGTCCCGGTCGAGAGGGCCAACTGTCCGGTTGTGGGTGCCGTGATCTCTTCTACAAACTACTCTTATAGGTTGATAGAGTTGACATGAAAAATTCAATGCCATGGCCGGGATTTGAAACACGGATCTACTGGTTTCCGTCCAGTCGCTCTAACCCATTGAGCTACTATGACCAATTTGCCGTCATGACTTTAAATTTTCCAATTGACTCATATATCTCCCCGTATCCGAGATACACCATTTCTGGCGACTTACTATTTTAAGTATTCCATTCCCAGGCTTCATCACTTAACTCTTATTATTTTAGTTAATTGATGGAAATCCATCATTTCTTCACACTATCCGTAAATTTCTTACGACATACCTACATGTGAAATATTATAAATAGGTTTAAAAAGTAATTTTTAGAAGTTTTATTATAGAAAGTGTAAATATCGCTATAGCATACAACAGAAAAATTAAATGCCATAGCCGGAATTTGAACCACGGCTCTGCCACTTTCCGTCCGGTTGCTCTTAACCACTGAGTTACCGTGGCAGTATGTCTGTATGACATTAAATTCTCCAACTGACTCGCAATTTTCCCTGTAAACCACTCGGGGTTCACATATACATTGAGATACACACCTTTTTGGCGACTTACTAGATATGCTACAAGTAGATAGGTACGCAAGAGCCAGGTTTCATATTTTAGACCACTGTGAGGTTAATTAATGGAAATTAATGAACCTTTCACACCAGTCATGTGAAGGTTAAGGTTTGTATAGCTGGACCTGGACTGAAAAATTTAATGTTACAGACTGTATTTACATTTTCCTCAAATTTGAAGTAGTTATTCCTTTGCTTTTTGTTCTTTCTTCCTTCTTGGTGCAAAAAGAGTAGAATTTCAAAGTCATTGCATAATGGAAATAATAATTTCTTCCACACTATCCGTGTGTAGGCCAAGGTATGAATGAATAGAGCCACCATTCAAACCTTAGCCTACACATGGCTAGTGTGGAAGAAGTGATTATTTCCATCAATTTACCTGAATAACATAGTGGTTTAACTACGAAGCCTGGGACTTAAGTACCTACAGCATAGTAAGTCGTCACAAAATGTGCGTGTCTCATTGCATATGAGGACCTCTAGTGGTCTACCAGGAAAATACGAGTCAGTTGGAGAATTTAATGCCATGTCGGCATGTTGGTCATAGTAGCTCAGTGGGTTAGAGCAACCGCACGGAGAGCGGGAGATCCGTGGTTCAAATCCCGGCTATGGCGTTCAATTTTTCAGTCTGGCTCTATTCATTCAAACCTTAGCCTACACACGGGTAGTGTGAAAGAAATGATTATTTCCATCAATTTACCTGAATAACAGTGTTTTAACTATGAAGCCTGGGACTTATGTA
Source organism: Mantis religiosa (assembly GCA_030765055.1). Lineage (NCBI taxonomy): Eukaryota > Metazoa > Arthropoda > Insecta > Mantodea > Mantidae > Mantis > Mantis religiosa. The sequence goes on along the minus strand of CM060949.1, from coordinate 189,834,411 downwards.
CTTAAAGCATAGTAAGTCGCCACAAAAGGTGCGTGTCTCATTGTATATGAGGACTCCTAGTGGTCCACCGGGAAATATACGAGTCAGTTGGAGAATTTATTGTCATGTCGGTATGTTGGCCGTAGTAGCTCAGTGGTTTAGAGCAACCGCACGGAGAGCGGGAGATCCGTGGTTCAAATCCCAGCTATGACATTGAATTTTTCAGTCTGGTTCTACTCATTCAAATCATCACATAATGATTAGCTTTTAAAACAGTTGACTATCACTGATAGTCAACTTATATTTTGCTATGTTCCTATATTTCCATTGTATCTACGAAGAAAGAAGAGTTTAAATAAGGGTAGGGAAAGTCATGTGAGGCAATACATCAGAGAATTTTTTTTATTAATTTTTATTGCAACAAATTGGAAAGCTTGATTTTCTATGTTGGTTCATTAAGGGTAGATTTCACATTTGCCACAACAGTACATCTTTTGGATACTGTAGCTGTTAAACCCCGCATCAGAGTGAATGCAGGGATGGAGTGGAGTAAAATAATTAAGGTCTTCCCGAAAAGCCCAGCATTCAAATCCCGAGTGCCTGTAATACAGTGAGAATTTTGATTTATTTGCGAGTGATAATATATGGGAAGAGCCGAGGGTGGGTCCCATATGGTGGTCGGACTGGTTTGTCAACTGTCACCGCAGGGTTTGTGGGGGGTGGTGTAATACAGTAGCGGCGGCCAACATCTCCCTCCCGATGCGAAAATCCTGGCCAATTAGTTCGCATATATCATGTAATTGCCTCAATCCATTACCAGCACTGCTACTGCAGCGGTGGTGGTGGTGGTGGTGGAATCATTTATACAGTGCTATAATGTAATCTGAAGAGAGACGTCACAACTGTACTCTGCATTTTTAGTCTCCTAATCTCTGGGATATGTAATACATACTCTTAACCCAAGAAAACCAGCCTACCAACTTCTGAAACATCTGTAAACATTTAAATGGACACATCGTTTATTTTTGTACTAACTTTTTCTGGATTTAATTTCATTTATGGATAAAAATCCTAAACTAATTTTACATTTATTTCTTACATTTTTCCACATTTTGCTGTTCTAACTCCTCTTTTAAATTTTTTCTCGTGTCAGATCTTTATTTCTACTTAGCCTTTTCCAACGATTTATACCTGAATATTCTAACAGTAAGTATACACGGTGTTCATTTTTATTCGTTATTTTCTACCCTCCGATTGGGCAAGAATGACGTCATAGTGGACTGCTGAGTCTATCTTCTCTAAGAGAAGAAGCGGTAATGTTTGCGGAACGGTAACTAACTACAACGCTGTGAGTGTGATTGTGCTGATAACTAATACAACCGGCCTCGCCTTTCACCCCTCTTTACGGTAATCATGATTATCATTCTAGTACATATGTAAAGTAGCACGTTTCTACTCTAAAGGTGGATATGTAGACAGAGCACCGCGTCTTCAAGGTTGAATGTTACTTTCGTACCGATATTAAAATTAGTGCGACATATAAATATATTTCAAATCGCTGCATAGAAGAGTTTATGCAACGTTATCCGGCATTCAGACAAGTCCCTCGGAGCGTAATGTCAAAAGTGTCCAGGTACCGTCAAATTGACATACTTTTGTTTGCAACATAAATGTCTTACGTTTTATCAGTATATGTTATAAATTTTTGTCACTCTCACGCTTAATTAAAATGTCTTTCTTAATGTTGGTATCCTTATGTCTTTTAAAACCAATAGGTGAATCAAACATTTACACGATACAAGATCAGTTACTCGCAAAATGAGATACACTCGACGCTATAAAGTGACGGTCCCAATTTAGAAGTAATAAACATAATGGGTAAATATTACAAATATATAATATAAATAATCTGCTTTATGCCCGCCTCCGTGGTTTGAGGTAGCGTGAGTACCTCACACTCAAGAGGTCGCGAGTTCGAATCCAGCTAAGGATGAGTTACCTGGATAAAGTTTTTTCCAGGGTTTTCCCTTATCCCACGAAGACGAATGTCGGATAACTGTGAGCTCTAGGGACCCTGAACTCATTTGAGTATCATATCATCCTTTTGAGTATCAAATCATCCAAAGGTTGGTGAAAGTTGAAGCAGCCCCTGTCACCTAAGAACACTGACACGACATATAACCGGATAACAGTTGAGCCCAGAGGTTCTACTCCTATTACTCCTGAACCCGTAGGAACTGGACCCAGGCCTCCTTCAACCAGGGAGTTATCCGAGCTGTCCCAAAGGGCGCTCGGCGTCCTCCGTGGGGCTTTCCATAGGGCAAGACCTAGAGACTAACAAGCCCCCCACCCATCTGGTCCTATGGACTCAAGACGGGATGGAAGTGGATACGCCACTTACGCGCGCCAACACCAAAGGTGAAGACTGCCGATATGACCTCGGTGGGGCCGCCTGGTGATCTAGCACACCTTCTACTAGCTTTGCAGGCTAGTACCCGGGAGAATTAATAGCTTCCCTCAACCCCGTCCGAAGACGTACCCGATTCCCACGGGTATCGGGAACACACTGCCCCCTCGAGTCCATCCCAATCCGAACAACTCCCGAAGGAGGGGCTCAGATGTTCGGCCCGAGGTTCCTCTAGTAACGTCAGAGGTACCACGAGTGCTAAGGGTCCGCAGCGCCCGCACCACGGCAGCTGATATAACCTGATAACAGAAAGGCATTGACACAAACGAATAAATATAAATAAATGATAAATTTACAAATATAAATAAATGACGTATAACAGAACAGACATATGCCATAATGCTGGCATATACCCTGGACACCCACAGTGACAAGGCCACTCTACTAAGGTCAGTAAACTCCCTTTATAACCACTGTAAACAAACATCCCTACTCCATTGTTCGTTTCGCCCTCAAGGAAAATTTGGCGTCTCTCAGTCGGAAACGTACCCATTGTCAAAATCCCATGCGTGCCTCTGACAACAGGCTATAATATTTCGAAAGATTCGCGAATGCATGTCTTAGAATCAATTTTTGCACGCGGACTGTTAGAGAAAGCGTCTCTGATGTTAGGTCCGAAACTGGAAATTCTCAACACTGATACCAAGTGGGGATACCTAAAAGCCGATAGAAAATTGATATTTGGTCATGTGATTTTGCAAACTCCGAGAAATGTATAGAGTGGGGGTAACTCAAGGGGATGGCGGAAACTAGGTTTTGCTAGTAAGGGCACTTCGGTCCTGAGTGCTGCGTGAGACGGACGCGTATTCGGCGCCGCCTAAGAACTATACTTCCGCGCCATGCACAAAGACCAAGCATAATGCTTAACAATCTCTCCAGTGAGAGCACAACGAGTAATGTATTGGGAGGACGATAAGTATATCCAATCCGACTACGCAGTGCTACTGCCTCCGTGCTTCGCATCGCAATATTGACACTGACACTTGACTCAGCAACCACACCGACGACGACTTTACGGTGGCGAGCGTGGGAGCCCAAGGACTACAATAAACTTCTATTGACCAGATTCGAGGTGTTATTAACCCACAACCAGTCAGGACGCACCCACTCCTGAAGTCCAGATGAGAGTCCTCATGCGGGAGCTACATGTCACTTCGAACCGTCTACAATCTCCCTTTCCTTGACCTCCTCATGCCACCGACCCTTAATTGTGAGGCGTCTAGCACAAGGGAGAGCTTGACGTGGTCCTCAACGGGCCGGACCGCCTCAAAGTGTAAAGTCTGTCTACTCAACGCAAGTGCACGGCGGCCGCTTTTTTTGAGGAACCCTCATAATCGTTTTATAACATGGACCCTTCTCTTGACGGTCCTCTCTAAAAGGCTGCAACATTTTAACATCACCGTCTTGCACCTAATGAAACAAAACAACAGGAAGTTGGAACTCTGGCAACTGAGACTCCACGCGGAGTAGACATGCAACTGTCATTTTCAGAAAACCGGGGTTGCTATTGGTCCCCAACGTCAGTGTTCCATTTCTGAAGTGTGGAGATAGATTTATGACGGTCATTAGTGGGCGGAAAGGTCAGGTCCTTTGAGGTCTCTTTGAGTGGGAACTGCACACACGTTAAAAAATCAGACTTTACCAAAGAGGGCAAGGATCATTTTGTCAGCTGGTAAGGTGACGGCCACTGTTTTTTGGGATTCTCAAGGAATAATCCTCTTAGTTGGGAAAAAGGCAGAATCATAATTAGAGCTTAGTATCCTCATTTTCGGTTCGTTTGCAACATGAGTTGAATGAAAAGTGACCGAGATTGAAGTGCAAAAGTGTACTCTTTTACCAGAATAATGCACCATCCCAGACTTCTGCAATCGCAATGGTGAAAGCGTTTGAATTGAGTTTTGAATTATTTCACCTTATTCACCAGACTTAGCCCCTGGAAAATTTGGCTTGATGATAAGAAATGTTTATCAAATGAAGCTATAGTCTCCGTCAACGAGTATTTTGCAGACCTTGACGGAACCTATTCTTCTGACGGGGTGAAAAAGCTGAAACATTGCTGGACCATGTCTAGAAATAAGGTAAGATGATGAAGAAAAAAGAATTATCAGACGACCCTTGTTATACATACGCAGTCTTTTATATCTACAAGACAGAGGAACTAAACTAAACCCAAAATTAACATACAAAGAGATAGAGGCACGGGAAGTGGAACTTCGTCTGGTTTGATGCTGCTACTCTCATCCACGCCCATCAGGTATCATTTTTAAATGTCAGTCGCTTGTGATGTTCTTATGTTTACCAAAGTAAAACAAACTTCATATAGAGAAAGAAATCCACTGCATAGAAACATTGACAAATCACAATTCTAATAAGTGAATATCGAAACATCAAATCATCATCGCTGAATATATCGATATTGACTTCCACACTTTTACTTTTCTTAAGTTTGAGCTTCTTAGAAACTTTTGTAGCCATTGCAATTACATTGGATTCATTTGTGTTATTTTATATCTAGGTATACATAGTAAATAATTATATGAAGAAGATGTGTTTGGTCTGGTTGGGTGCTGTTATTAGGTTGTCTCATAAAATGTCATTTTTTCCCCCGTGTTTTGGAAAGTTAATTGCGTTTATTTGGAAATTAATTGTTCTTTCACACTGGCCGTGTGTAGGCTTAAGTATGGAAAGGTAGAGTCAGACTGAAAAATTCAATGCCATAGCCGGGATTTGAACCACAGATTTTCTGGTCTCTGTCCAGCTGCTCTAACAATTGAGCTACTATGGCTAATGTGCCAACATGACATTAAATTCTCCAACTGACTCGTGTATTTCCCGGTAAACCACTTAGGAGTTCTCATAAACACATGAAACAGCTACCTTAATGGCGACTTACTATATTGTAAGTACTTTAAGGCCCGGGCTTTATAGTTAACCACTATTAGGTCAATTAATGGAAATTAATTGTTCTTTCACACTGACCGTGTGTAGGCTTTATGTCATGTCGGCACATTGGCCATAGTAGCTCAATGGTTAGAGCAGTTGGACGGAGAGCAGCAGATCAGTGGTTCAAATCCCGGCTATGGCATTGAATTTTTCAGTCTGACTCTAAATTTCCATACTTAAGCGTACACACGGCCAGTGTGAAAGAACAATTAATCTTCTTTAATTGTACCTAATAGTGGTCCAAACTATAAAGCCCGGGCCTTAAAGTACTTACAGCATAGTAAGTCGTCATGTGTTTATGAGAACTTCTGGTGGTTTACCGGGAAAAACACGAGTCAGTTGGAGAATTTAATGTCGTATCGGCACGTTGGTCATAGTAGCTCAATGGTTAGAGCAGCTGGACGGAGACCAGAAGATGCTTGCTTCAAATCCCGGCTATGGCATTGAATTTTTCAGTCTGACTCTATCTTTCCATGCGTTTATTTGGTTTTGTAATGCTATTTACAGGATGCCATTGCTAGTGTTGCGTACATGCGAGCCTGCATCAGTCTTCAGTTGTTAATAAACTATCACAAAATGGAGATAACAAAGTTTGAACTTGAGAGTTCTTCTAAAACACCACGTGAAACAAGATTATAAAGCCGCTACCGCAGCTCGAAGAATATGTTTATTTCTTTTGTAATATTTATTAGATCTGTCAGCAATAATACATACTTTGCAGATCTGAGAGAACAGTTACAAAATAATTATACAGGAATAGCACTGTAGAGGTTGGACAGTGTGCCTCCTCTGAACTAAAACAAATGTGTTACTGCCCTAATACAAATGTGGCACTGAACTAATAAAATTGTATACATACTTCTACTATGCAGCACAAAAGAACAGAAAAGTAAATTGGAACAGCAGATCATTCAGAAAGTGGAAGTGTCATCACTGTAAAGCAGGTCCGGTGGTAGTCATCGCTTCAGTTGCGTTGGCCGTTGACTTCGGACGCCGATGTTATACGTCACAGCTCCTGGAACGTGGTGTAAATTGTAGAAGAAGCATCGAGCAATCTGTCGGATGAAATTATGGAGAGGAAGAAGTCCCAGGTCGTGATGCAGCTGCTGGTTGCGGACAAACCAAGGTGCATTGGTGGTGATTTTTAGGGATCCAATCTGGATGACCTGTAGACGCCTCAGGTGACAAGTACTAACAGCTCCCCAGACCTGGCAGGCATAAGTAATAAGAGGTCGCACCAGAGATTTGTATAGGAGCAGTGAGGATTCTAAACCAAGTGAAGTGTGTTTGTGAAATAAAGGAGAAAGTTGTAAAAGACGAACGGTTAATATGAGGCTTCCACGTAAGCCGAGTGTCCAGTAACACTCCAAGGTACTTGACTGATGTAAGTGGAGGGAGCCACGACATGATCGATCAGAAGGCGTATAGGTGGAGGTGGATTATAGCGGCGTAAAGTAAAAATCTTGGCTTCAGTTTTCTGGGTATTGAGGGATATACACCAAGTTCGAAGAATATGTGAAGTGGAAGGAGGAAGTGTCGTTAGTGAGCGTGTGGTACAACGATGGTTCCAACGTTTCTACAATGGACAAGAAAACACTAAAGACTTACCACGTTTACACGCCAACTTTGTGAGAAAATCAGCCAAAAAGTACCTGTAGGCTTTCAGAAGAACTTGGTGTATCAAAAGATACCATACATCGCCACATAAATCATACCACTACTCTAGTTCTGTAACTCATGAACTGGTACCGCAACAGGCTGAACGTAGAGTGGATATCTGTCGTGAGCTTATCAGTAATCCAATGGATCATAGATTTGTCAGGAGAATTATCACTCATAATGGAAAATGGGTATATTACCGGAACATTCCTATATAATACATTAGAAAATTTGTTAATTTTCCAACAGAGCGGTTCTAGAGCTTTTATACTTGCTCATCTATCATTGCTGTTGTAATTATTTGTTTGATCGTGTTATTTCAGTGAGAGTGTGGACATACATAAAAAGGCTGATACCGGAATTATTGACTGGGAAGATTAACTGTTTAACAAAGAAGCAATGGACACATCATTGCATTAAATAATTTTATATGTTAAATCAATATATAATGCAAGAATCAGAAGTTTCAAAAATGGTTCTATGTATTCTTATTGGAACACGATTTATTATTGTTATTGTTAGTACTATTATTAATCATTATTATCATTATTATTTTGTTGAATATTCATGCCGCCTATGACATCTAAAGTCATATTGGCAGCATTTTCATCTTTTGAAGAGCTTTTCAACAGGAATGTTGTTCACTCACTTACTGTACAAACCTTTGGCTTTGCATTACTTTATGTTATTACGTAGCAGTTCATACTTCAGCCTCTTGGTTAAGAAAAACCTGCACACTCTGGCAAGAATCGAATCTGGTATCTCAGAATTTAGAGAATTGGTTTGAATTTTCAAATACTTAGGCTTCTCTCAGATGCAAATCGCATCTCACCGAGCGGGATGGCTCAGGCGGTTTCGTCTGTGGCCCGCATTTGGGAGGCCCGGGTTCGATTCCCGTGGACAATCTACCGGACCCATGGGATTTTCGGGGGTTTTCCCGTGTCGCTAGGCGAATCCTGGGTAGGTTAATTACATCCCCCGAATTTCCTGTCCCTCCATTATCATTGCATATCATCTCTCATCTGGTGGTCTCTTTCAGGGTAGAAGTGTCGGCGGGTGTCTCGGCGGTGCATGGCAGGATGGTATGCTCTGATGTTAACTACTTCCTCCTCCGGTAGGCCGGTTGCCGGTCTCACCTCCTCTGCTGGGACCATTTCGGGACCGCCAGCTAGGGACATTTGGGGCTCGGATCGCCTGACTGGTACCATTAGAGCTCGGCTGCTGCGTTCGTTGTCGCCCCGCTGTGAGGAAGTGAGTTCGTTGTCCTGGCGTGTCGGGGAAGTCTCTGTCCAAGTAAACTGTAGATACCCTGCCCTCTGTACTGTCGGCCGCCCTCTGTCTCCTTCGCCTCGTCCTTCCTCCCGGAGGTACCCCCACTTGGGGGTATAGGAACAATGGGCCCAGTATGGTGGCCTACGTACCGAATCCCCTCCGTAATGAAAATCCTAATCCTAAATCGCATCTCGATTTTTCTCTAGGTGATGTAAAGGAGCTCGGACTTTCAAAGCCATTCAATAGACATACGCTTTTAAAAGTCGACAATCGCGTTAGTCACTGTGTACTCGTTGTACTCACATTTATTTGAATAGGTTTTGAAGAGTGAATAGAAAAATATGTGAAATAAATAAAATGTTTTGTTTTCTTTTCTGGTTAGCTTTCTTGGAATATAGCGTTTGAACATCTGTTTATGCAAACTTTTACTGTATACCTGCTAGTGCTCAACAATGAAACAGAAAAACACCATCTCAAGAACTAGCCAAGCTCATTGTCTTATATGGAGTGCATTCCGGTTATGTTATATATTTTCCTTCTTTTTTTTTTTCTTTCCATTCTTTTCTACCCGAGATTTCCAATACATAGGAGTGCTTCTCCCACATTCGGAATGGTTATTTGTCAGGTTAGGGTTACTTTATATGCAGGAGGGGCTGTAAGAAAAGGGTGTGAAGGGAGAGAACGTATGGGAGGATTTCTCTTGCTGGTGACAAAACTCCATACTCGGTTAGTGGCTTTTTATCCCTTCAACCTTCTTCCCCTGAAATCCTGGCCGAGACCCTAAAAAAAACACATTCACTTTATCCACAGGAATTGACAAGTAACTTATCCACCCTCTCTCAGATTAAGGCCCTTTTAGGCGAGAATATTTTACTCGGACAGAAGAACTTTATGGCAGGCACACTTGAGGGAAGAAGGAGGAATTTATTAAACATTCCGTAGACTAAAATGTCACCACAGCTTTCTGGAAGGAAGTTGAAGGAAACAGAGTAAAAGCTTGATGCTTTACCGTCTTTTGTCTATTAGTAAGTATACAAATTATTCTTACAATAGTTAATTACTTTGTCATTTTAATTGATACCATTTACAGAAAAACGATGTTCAAATGTTTAAAAACTGAACGCTAAGTTCCATGCATGCTCTTTACAAGACATTCCAAGAAACAAAAACAAAACAAAACAAAAAATTCAACAAGAGTTTAAGAGAGTGATGAAGCAGTTCCTTATTCTATGTTGGAATACCAATTTGATATAGATACATTTTTTTGTATTTTGTAGCGTTTTATTCCTTTTTCTCGGCCTAGCTGCAGTCTTCGAGCATTGTCACCTCGGATCGATGATTATATTACCTTTATTTGAGAAATAACACATCCTGTATCTTTAAAGTTCGCACTATATTTTAAGAAACGCTAAAAATGCAGTGTTGTAAAATAAAAACAAACTAAATTGTGTAAAAATATATGTAATTTTGTGATTGGCGGTAGTAATAATTGTATTACGTAATGTAGTGACGTAGTAGTAAATCGGCCAATCATATAAAAGTAATATATGGGTAGCGATAGTAACGATGGATTAAATGATGTTGGTGCAGAAACCGAAAGAAAATTTGTCTTTTTTTCTGGAACGCCGAAGAGATCGGACGTTTTTTAAATTGCTCGAAAATATATAAGTGTTAATTCAGTTTGAAGTGCTAGATTGATTCCGATTACAGTACAAAGTTTTGTGATAAGGATTGTAATGGATGTGCTATTAAAAACAAAAGGTTGATTTCTTATAGATATTTAAATTAAAAATCTTAATGATTTCTTCACTCATTACCACCCTTGTAACTTTCATTGCTCGTAAGTAAGAATATAACAGAAGAATATTAAAAGTTAGCCGAGGCATAATTAAGGATTTTCCTGATAACTTCGGGGAACATCTTCTTCATCAAGTCATAATATTTTGGACGAAGTTAAGATCAACAAAGTACATATGTATTATTTTATCTTGACAGGAATCCTGCGCGGTAGGGATGAGTAATAATTGTGATGGGGATAGTCCACCTATCGCCACAATGCGTCACACGCGTAAGATTACGAGAGAGGAGGGCGGTGCATAAGGTGTCTAAAAACAAATTTCATTCTCGAAACCAGTTTTGCAGCTCCTATAAACTAAGTTGTAATTCTTACTATGGTAGTAATCTTCACGCTTTTGTTGGATCTTAAATATTACATAGGCATTTGGAACAAAACCCTGTTCTCCTCCAGCAGGCATGATAAACAACTGTCGGCCTTTCAGTATCGCTGCAGAGTCCCTGTGACGTATTTCACTCCAGGCATATGGTCCAGTATGTGCTGTATTTATATAAGTTTCATCCGTATAAGCTATATAAACGTCCCTTCGATATCTCCGAATATTTCGTAAATACTTAAGCCTTTTTGCACGTATGGTGCGCTGTTCGATTAAAATTTGTCTGTCACGCTTAGTGTTTTTTTTTCCCCCTTCAAATAATCCTAGCTTCAAAGGAACTCCTCTTAATGTTCAGACACTGCCTTGGAAGTCAGTAGAATTTTTAGCTTCATAAGCACTTTCTTTAAAGTTGGTCTTTGTTTTCCTGTGCTTTAAAAATTATTCATAGTTCGCCTAACTACTTCTGAATTAAAACATCCAAATTAGATTTTGTGCATGTTCTTAATATTTGTTTACTGAGCATAGAGAAGGACGTTGTTGCACTAGCACCAATGGCTTTTCTTTCCTTAATAACTCTCCTAAACTGCTTTCAGACACAACTGTTGCCTCAGATACCCTTCCCCAGATTGTTATAGCATACCCACACCATTGTTGCTTTTTTTTTTATAAATCTATGGATATTGGTTATTACTTCTCGTGTTTTTAAATGTAGCACTTTATTTCCTAATGTACTGCTAGGAGGCGTCATTTATAAATGCTCTCTTGGAACCAGGAGACAAGCATATTTTGAAACAAGCTGTAGTGTTACCGAGTAGCTCTGCACGTGTTTAGTTGCTGGCAACTGGTACGCAACTGACCTGTCCTCCCCTCCAGTTTCAACTGTTCTGAGGTGGACTCGTCCAGATACCACTGCGCATCGCTCTGCACTTTTCAAGATAAAAAATACACCTGTAAGACCAACGACGGAAAACGAGATACCAGTAGGAATCTTGCTATATATGTTGCCGCAACGTTGGGGCATCGAAACCCACAACAACGGAGGAATCCTCCTACATATGTCGCCACAACGTGGGGATCATAGCATCTTCAACATCGCACCATCCCCCTCAGCACAAAAAACTTCTGTTTCAACTTCATTTTCACAACGCAGGGCTTATAGTTCGTCGTGTTCAATCATCGCATGGGTAGCAGAATAGAAATCCTGTTACAACGTCATAGTTGACTGGCGAGTCTATCTTGAAACCATAGTGCCCTCTACGGAGAAGAAGCGGTAATTTTTGCGGAACAGTAAGCAAATTACAACGCTCTGAGTGTGGTTGCACCGATAACTAATACAAACAGCTTTCCCTGGATATGAACACAGCACCGCGTCTTCATGGTTGAGTGCTACTTTCGTACCGGCATTATTGGTGCGACATATAATTTAAACCGCCACATAGAGGAGTATATGCAACGCTATCCAGCATTCAGACAAGTTCCTCGGAGCGTAATGTTGTCAAAAGTGTCCAGGTACCGTCAAATTGATATACTTTTATTCGCAACATAAACGTCTTACGTTTTATCAGTATACGATATAAACTTTTTGTCATTCTCATGCTTAATTAAAATGTCTATTAATGTTGGTGTCTTTATGTCTTTTGAAACCAATAGGTGCATCAAACATTTCCAAGATACAGGATCAGTTACTCGTAAAAAGAGAGACACTGGACGCTATAAAGTGACTGGTCCCAATCTAGAAGCAACAAATAATGTTATGACAGAAAGACCTCAAGCATACCTTCTCGCAATACAGACAGTGTTTAAGAGGAAGAGAGAAAGGAAATATAAGAAAATGGACACATAAGACTATGTACTAGAGATATTTTCTTGTTTAGACTTATATAAAAGTTTTGTACACATTGTAACACTAATTTATTTTTCATTCCTAGAATATGTTCAGCTAATTTTCTGGTTTGTAATGAAGTTACATTGTAAGACAACTGTAAGTGATAGAAAAGAATTGAGATCAAACTGAAATATTTCTATTTTATGTGACAGGTTTACAATATTCATATATGTCTATTATAACAGAAAAACATATGTTCATTGTTAAATAAGTGTTCATTGACTTATCAAACAGAAATTTAAATTTATAAAGACCTTACTGCATGTACGAGTACACTGAGCAAAGGAAAATGCTTCGTTACTCCAAATTGAGTAAGATTTGAATCAATCAATACAGTAGAGTACTTCAGTATGTGGCTTTGGATTGAACAAATACAGACAAAAGTTAAGCTAATAAGGACAACAATGCTTACTTCATTGCACAATCTTCCTGAAAGTAATTACTCATGTCACAACCCACAGAGAGACATCGAATTGAAATACTAATGATCACTGAATATGGTGATAGGAGGAGTAACCAAGAAGAGGTTTGTGTTTTGTTTGATGAAATGCATACAGAACGAAGGATTACTAACTCTACCTTGAACAAAATTTTGAAGAAAAAAAAAACAGTGAACCTGGAAGTGTTAAAAATAAGCCATATGCATTTCCATAGCTCCCTTTAAAGTTTGTGGTCACATCCGGGGCTTAGACAGAGAATTATGATGGTGTTTTTATTCTTTGAACATAAGATTATCTGCACGTCTCTCTAGCATAAGTGGTAGCGTGTCTGCTTCACGTTAAAGGGGTTCCGAGTTCGAACCTCACTCAAGGTGAGTTAATTGGATAAGATTTCTTTCCGGGTTTTTCCTTATCCTGAAAGTAAAATTTCGAGTACTTCTAACCCTGGCCTGTATCCTGGACTGATTTGAACCTCATTTCATTCATCGCCCCAAATGACTTAACGTTGGAGGTTTCCTCTTATCCTGAAAGATGAATGTCTGGTAACTCTAAGCTCTATGTACCCTGTACTCATTTGAACATCATTTCATTCATCGTCCGATATGACAATGTTGGAGGTTTTCCCTTATCCTGAAAGATGAATGTCCGGTAACTCCAAGCGCCATGTACCCTGCACTCATTTGAACATCATTTCATTCATCGTCCGATATGACAACGTTGGAGGTTTTCCCTTATCCTGAAAGATGAATGTCTGGTATTTCTAAGCTATATGTACCATGTACTCATTTGAACATCATTTCATTCATCGTCCGATATGACAACGTTGGAGGTTTTCCCTTATCCAGAAAATTGAATGTCTGGTATTTCTAAGCTCTATGTACCCTGCACTCATTTGAACATCATTTCATTCATCGTCCGATATGACAATGTTGGAGGTTTTCCCTTATCCTGAAAGATGAATGTCCGGTAACTCCAAGCGCCATGTACCCTGTACTCATTTGAACATCATTTCATTCATCGTCCGATATGACAACGTTGGAGGTTTTCCCTTATCCAGAAAATTGAATGTCTGGTATTTCTAAGCTCTATGTACCCTGCACTCATTTGAACATCATTTCATTCATCGTCCGATATGACAACGTTGGAGGTTTTCCCTTATCCAGAAAGATGAATGTCTGGTATTTCTAAGCTCTATGTACCCTGTACTCATTTGAACATCACTTCATTCATCGTCCGATATGACTTAACGTTGGAGGTTTTCCCTTATCCAGAAAGATGAATGTCTGGTAATTCAACTCTATGTACCCTCTACTCATTTGAACATCGTCCGATATGACTTAACGTTGGAGGTTTTCCCTTATCCTGATAGGTGAATGTCTGGTAACTCTAAGCTCTATGTACCATGTACTCATTTGAACATCATTTCATTCATCGTCCGATATGACAACGTTGGAGGTTTTCCCTTATCCAGAAAGATGAATGTCTGGTATTTCTAAGCTCTATGTACCATGTACTCATTTGAACATCATTTCATTCATCGTCCGATATGACAACGTTGGAGGTTTTCCCTTATCCAGAAAATTGAATGTCTGGTATTTCTAAGCTCTATGTACCCTGCACTCATTTGAACATCATTTCATTCATCGTCCGATATGACAACGTTGGAGGTTTTCCCTTATCCAGAAAGATGAATGTCTGGTATTTCTAAGCTCTATGTACCCTGTACTCATTTGAACATCACTTCATTCATCGTCCCATATGACTTAACGTTGGAGGTTTTCCCTTATCCAGAAAGATGAATGTCTGGTAATTCAACTCTATGTACCCTCTACTCATTTGAACATCATTTCATTCATCGTCCGATATGACTTAACGTTGGAGGTTTTCTCTTATCCTGAAAGATGAATGTCTGGTAACTCTAAGCTCTATGTACCCTCTACTCATTTGAACATCGTCCGATATGACTTAACGTTGGAGGTTTTCCCTTATCCTGATAGGTGAATGTCTGGTAACTCTAAGCTCTATGTACCCTGTACTCATTTGAACATCACTTCATTCATCGTCCGATATGACTTAACGTTGGAGGTTTTCCCTTATCCAGAAAGATGAATGTCTGGTAATTCAACTCTATGTACCCTGTACTCATTTGAACATCATTTCATTCATCGTCCGATATGACTTAACGTTGGAGGTTTTCTCTTATCCTGAAAGATGAATGTCTGGTAACTCTAAGCTCTATGTACCCTCTACTCATTTGAACATCGTCCGATATGACTTAACGTTGGAGGTTTTCCCTTATCCTGAAAGATGAATGTCCGGTAACTCCAAGCGCCATGTACCCTGCACTCATTTGAACATCATTTCATTCATCGTCCGATATGACAACGTTGGAGGTTTTCCCTTATCCAGAAAGATGAATGTCTGGTATTTCTAAGCTCTATGTACCCTGTACTCATTTGAACATCGTCCGATATGACTTAACGTTGGAGGTTTTCCCTTATCCTGATAGGTGAATGTCTGGTAACTCTAAGCTCTATGTACCCTGTACTCATTTGAACATCACTTCATTCATCGTCCGATATGACTTAACGTTGGAGGTTTTCCCTTATCCAGAAAGATGAATGTCTGTTAATTCAACTCTATGTACCCTGTACTCATTTGAACATCATTTCATTCATCGTCCGATATGACTTAACGTTGGAGGTTTTCTCTTATCCTGAAAGATGAATGTCTGGTAACTCTAAGCTCTATGTACCCTCTACTCATTTGAACATCGTCCGATATGACTTAACGTTGGAGGTTTTCCCTTATCCTGATAGATTAATGTCTGGTAATTCAAAGCTCTATGTACCCTGTACTCATTTGAACATCATTCCTTTCATCGTCCGATATGACCTAAAGTTGGAGGTTTTCTCTTATCCTGAAAGAAGAATGTCTGGTATTTCTGAGCTCTATGTACCCTGTACTCATTTGAACATCGCCCGAGAGGACTTAACGTTGGAGGTTTACTTTTATCCTGAAAGATGAATGTCTGGTAATTCAAAGCTCTGTATACCCTGTACTCATTTGAACATCATTTCATTCATCGTCCGATATGACTTAACGTTGGAGGTTTTCCCTTATCCTGAAAGATGAATGTCTGGTATTTCTAAGCTCTATGTACCCTGTACTCATTTGAACATCGTCCGATATGACTTAACGTTGGAGGTTTTCCCTTATCCTGATAGATGAATGTCTGGTAACTCTAAGCTCTATGTACCCTGTACTCATTTGAACATCATTCCATTCATCGTCCGATATGACCTAACTTTGGAGGTTTTCTCTTATCCTGAAAGATGAATGTCTGGTATTTCTGAGCTCTATGTACCCTGTACTCATTTGAACATCGTCCGATATGACTTTACGTTGGAGGTTTTCCCTTATCCTGAAAGATGAATGTCTGGTAATTCAACTCTATGTACCCTGTACTCATTTAAACATCATTTCATTCATCGTCCGATATGACTTAACGTTGGAGGTTTTCCCTTATCCTGAAAGATGAATGTCTGGTATTTCTAAGCTCTATGTACCCTGTACTCATTTGAACATCGTCCGATATGACTTAACGTTGGAGGTTTTCCCTTATCCTGATAGATTAATGTCTGGTAATTCAAAGCTCTATCTACCCTGTACTCATTTGTACATCATTTCATTCATCGTCCGATATGACTTAACGTTGGAGGTTTTCCCTTATCCTGAAAGATGAATGTCTGGTATTTCTGAGCTCTATGTACCCTGTACTCATTTGAACATCGTCCGATATGACTTAACGTTGGAGGTTTTCCCTTATCCTGAAAGATGAATGTCTGGTAATTCAACTCTATGTACCCTGTACTCATTTGAACATCATTTCATTCATCGTCCGATATGACTTAATGTTTGAGGTTTTCTCTTATCCTGAAAGATGAATGTCTGGTAACTCTAAGCTCTATGTACCGTGGAATGAAATGAACATCATTTCATACATCGTCCAATATGACAACGTTTGAGAAAACGTAAATTAGAAACCTTTAAGATTACGTTACTGCAGATTCTCCTCATTTTTCACTTTTTTCAGTTCTACATGCATTCTCACATCCGTAGTTCCTGACTCTTTGGAAGGTAGGAAAATTCTAACTAAAGAAACATTCCTACTCCGGAATCAGATATCGTCTGGGCTTTTCAGAGTAGGAATAATTGTCAAAATCATTTGAGCGAAGTTGAGATTAAACGTACCAAAGCAGACCAAACGTATCTCTGTTTATGGCATTAATATAAATATATCAACATAAATTGCAGCAAGTAATACAGGAAACTTCGTCATATCAGTAATGCCATTTTGATCTATTTCACCTCTATTTGATTTCCTAACAAATCAAATCTATAGCTTGATGCTGTTAGTGGATTCTGGTATAGAAGCGAGAGACAAATATGACTGACTAGCAGTTGTTTTGTAACTTGCTGCGTGTTTGATATCCGTGACTAATTAGAATTGAAAGGTCGCCACAAAAATGGAAAACGGGGGGCCATAACATCATTAACAAAGTATTTAATTAACTGCCAAGCTAGTTAGGGGCATTTAATTAAGGGATCGTTGGTAACACGGCAATGAAAAGTCGATAAAAGTGGACCATGCTCAAATTAATGGTTACGGACGCACCTGTTTGTACAATCATGCAAACAATCTAGTAGCTTTGCATTTAACTGTACAGTCACTATATACAGATACTCCAAAAAGTATTCGTCTAATAATAGCTCATAGAATATAAAGCAATCAGAAAAAATGCAGATTAGAAACAAACAATAACTATTTCCTTACATTGGTTGATCTCTAGATTTAAAAATAAAACATAATTTGGGTCATATACTGTTTAATTAGTGAACAGTTCTACGTTATTTAAAATTATGTCCCATTTTATGTCAAAGAAGTATTCGTGTATTAAACGAGATCCCAGGTATGGTGCCTCGCTGACACACTCCTTCTCTTTTCTAATGCAGTTGTGTTTCATCTACTGTCGTTGACAGTTCCATCTCTGTTTTCAAAGCCATTAACTGCTTTTTAAGTAATATGTGTCGAAAACGTCGTGAAACTACAAAAGAAGAGAGATAAATTTGCATCAGGTTATTTAAAAAAGGAAAATCTTGGAAATTAATCGTTCTTTCACAGTTGGCCGTGTGTAGGCTAAAGCATGGAACGGTAGAGTGAGACTGAAAAACTTAATGCCATAGCCGGAATTTGAACCACGGATCTTCTGGTTACCGTCCAGTCTATCTAACCCTTGAGCTATTATGGCCAACGTGCCGACATGGCATTAAATTCTCCAACTGACTCGTGTTTTTCCCAGTAAACCACTTAGGAGTTCTCATAAACACATGAGACAACTACCTTAATGGTGACTTACTGTGCTGTAAGTACTTTAAGGCCCGGACTTTATAGCTCGGACCACTATTAGGTCAATTAATGGAAATTAATTGTTCTTTCACACTGGCCGTGTGTAGGCTAAAGTATGGAAAGGTAAAGTCAGACTGAAAAATTCAATGCTTTAGCCGGGATTTGAACCACTGATCTTGTGGTTGCCGTTTAGTCGCTCTTGAGTTACTATGGTCAACGTGCCGACATGACAAGCACGAGTCAGAGAATTTAATGTTATGTCGGCACGTTGGCCATAGTAGCTCAAGGGTTAGAGCGACTGGACGGCAACCAGAAGATCCGTGGTTCAAATCCCAGCTATGGCATTGAATTTTTCAGCGTGACTCTGCCTTTCTATTAGGAAAATCTTTTCAAAAAATTGGAGAAACCATGGGAAGACCTATCAGGACAGTGAAGACTATTTATATGCAGGTTTGTTCAGAACAAAACTTAGGAAAATCAATCAAGTTCTATCCGAGATGGAGAAACGACAGTTACTGAGAGAAGTCAAGAAAAATCTTAAACTAAGGGTTCCAAAACTTGCCGTTGCAGTTCAAGCATACACAAGAAAGTTCTTTTCGACACAAACTATAAGAAACGTGCTTTATAAAGCTGAGTATGGAGGCCGAACAGCCCGTAGAAAACCATACAGCAGTAAACTCAACAGGTAGAAGCGAGTTGCTTTTGCAAAAGAACATAAATACGATATTTTTGATTTTTGGAAGAAGGTTGTATTTACTAAAGAGAGTCAATTTGAAATCTTTAAGTCATGAAGTTGAGTAATAGTCCAGAGTAAAAAGAATTGTGAGCCTGAGGAGAAAAATATAACAGCTTCATTCAGGCGATTCAGTACTTGTCTGGGGCGTATGATTGCAGAGGGTGTGTGGGATTTGTGTTTTATTGATGGAATTATGAACCATAAAGTTTATATAAACATCCCCAAAACACCTCTGTCCAGAAGTGTGAATAATATGGGTCTTTCTGATAATTATATTTTCACAGAAGTTAATGATCCAAACACAGCTCTAAATGCAAGGCTATGGTTGTTGTATAATACTCCACGACGAATGCCGACACCACCGCAATCCCCAGACATGAATCCAATAGAGAATTTTTGGAGTATACTGGACAAAAATATTAGGAAACATCAGATATCTAATATAAAGGATCTAAAGAAATCTCTACTAGAGGAATGGCGTAAAATTACAGTGGAAACAACACAATCTTTGGTAAATCCATGTCAAGGAGAATGCAAGAGATTATAACGATGAATGGAAGACCTAATAAGTACTAACCGTAACATTCTACACCATTTTCAGAATGCAGACGAATACTTATTTTGTATCTTATGTTGCATATATTTACTTTTGAAAGTTTAACTATGTGTATGTGAATATATAGTATTCTCTTTTCACTAATCAATAAATAAGACGGTGTCCCAGCTGTACGTTATTGTGATGATGTTTCACTATCCATACATCCTTAAGCATAGGTAAGGTCATGCATTAGAGGAGTACTTTTTGGGATATATATATATATATATATATATATATATATATATATATATATATATATATATATATATATATTAATTTCTCTACTACGTACAAAGCTGACAGAGAATGTTCAGCTTTCCACCCAAAAATTTATACTGAGATTTCACTGGAAATACATGTTTTGAGGTTTCTTAAATAAAAGCTTTTATAGAAAAAGTTACCTGTGTCTACACGCCAAGCTGTGAACAGCATTACTCGAAAATTAAATATCAAATACGTATCGAAGTTGGTATATAAAAGGATACAACACTGAAATTTTCAAGAAAATCCTCTCATTCCAAACTTTCGTTTGAATGAAACATTTAAAAAGCTGTTTTATTTTATTTCCAATTTTAGAAATTTTAATAAAAATTACAATATGTTTAACACAGTTTAGTGACAAATGAAATTCATATCTGGAATTTTTCGGTGTTTGCTAGAAATGTAGATACCTACTGCCAAAATACAAAATTCATATAAAATAGTTTTTTGCAAAGATGCGAATGTCTTCCTTTTTTTACATTTTCCTCAAATACAAAATTTTTATTCCTTCTTTACATTCTGATCATGCAAAGAAAAAGGGTTTGAAAGCTGACACATAGCCACTAGCTCTTAAAAGATTTTTATTACTTAAGCCTACTGCACTTTCCATCATCCTTTGTACCTGCAAAGAAATATGCAACTAAGCAACTTCTACAAAAATTTATCTTTATTAACATGATTTCTTCTTTGTTAACTGAGTATTTCAATCCTGTAAACTTAAGTAAGAGTAAATTAAGTATCATTAGATTAAAATGAGTTATTTAAACAAATAAAATTAAAAATGGAAAATTTTATAGCAGTTTAACTTAAATTAAAAATAACAACTCATTCAATATAATTTATTGTATTTAAAAGCACTGTGAAAAAGAGAAAACAATTTTTTTCTACAAAATGTTTAGTTTTTGGCAAGAAAGGCGGTGAAAAAATCAACAGTTTAATCAAGGACATGAAGCATTTAGCATTCATAGCAATGGCTGCCTACATCTTCACATTTGTTATAGAGAATGCGAAGAAAAGGGTTCAGAAACTATAGAGTAGTAACGAAGTACAAAACTAAGCATTTAGAGGTTAGGAATTTTGTCTCATAAGAAGATAACTTAAGTATGACTTTACGAAACCTTTTTAGTTTCCTTATTTTCTTATACTCTAGGTTTGAAGTTACCCACATAAAAATGCCATTGTGGTGGCCACTCAATATGACCTCGTCTCCCAATCCAGTGTCTCGGGATATCAGTCTAGCCACTGTGTGAATCTCAAGGTGTGAAGAGGAATTATTCTGCTGTAAAGAAGACTTGATGTAAATACTACCTCAATGTTAACGTTCTGAAATGTTTCAAAACGAGTCTGTAATGTTCAAGTTGCGTTACCTTGGTTGAATATTTCATTGATCCAGTTAAATGATGAATATCTGTAATTAATTGATGAATAATAAATACACAGGTTGTACACTTAACATTGTGAATGTGTAAGGACGGAGTTGTTTACGTGAGCCTGTCAGACATACACGGCGAGGCAGTGTACGTACACTCTGTTCAGATACAATTACAACTTGGCATACATCGGCAGACGTGAGAAATCATATATAACGTGATTGAATATTGTAACAAGGAGAAACAAGAGGAAGTCAAAATACCTTTCGTATCAAGTGATTGTAATTAATTGGCTAACATATTAGACACACAGCTTCCAAGTGTTCTATTAATGTTTCGTCACTTACTAACCCCGTCGGGCCGTAATATATTTAATACATTATGCTATAAGCTATCCAGGAGAGTATTGTGGATTATTTTAGGTGTCTCAACCTCGTCTTGGGCGGAAAAGTCAGTCAGAGTATTCAAAACCCGTGGGTGTCTGGAACCCCACTGCCTCGTCGAGACTAACCCAAACCTAACAACACCCATGCGGGACGGGCTAATACCTAGGCCTAAGAAATTTGTTGTGCCTGTACCATGACGGTACGCCCTCAGGAGGTAAGGCTTATTTAAGAGGATACTATGGTTAGCCGTAGCGGAGGACAAATTACGGCAGAATCCCTAAGGACTATAGACTGAAATTCCTCAGTTGTGGAACGTATAACCATTCAAAAATGGTTACGTAATGGTTAGATTATCCCTTTTGGTGACAGGAGTTAAAGAAAGGTCCCAAAAGAAGTCCATGGATGTCGTAGAAGTCGACTAAAATGGATACCCAGTGCTTGGGGATATAGCTGAACCACCCTGACTCCACGGATATAAATAGGACTTCTGGTCACCAGCGGCCGCCAGCCAGCCGCCGCCACGCCACCACCATCCAAACACAGCAGCGAGCGCACCACAGCAAACACCTGGCCTTACCTCTCAGCCGAGAGCAGGACAGCTCACATCGGCAGTTAGCCTCAGCAGTCACCACCCACACACATCGTACCAGCATAGTGGTAAAGGGAGTGCCCCGGGACCTACAAGCACGCTTCGTGCTTGCTGCAGTGCAGCATCAGTAGCCCTCAGCAACAAGGGCACACCGCATCACATCAGCCCGGGGCCCGACACCGTTGGTCAGAGTGAAGCTAGCCGGCATCGCAGATCTGGAAGCTGCCCTGGTTACCGGCCTGCCCTTATTAGGGCAGCTGCTGAGGAACGAAGCCAGCCGACAGACCGACTAGCTTCATGCCGCCGTTGCTGCGTCTACCGGCATACAGCAGCGTCCTGCGCAGCCGAGCTGAGGTGCCATACTGTGGTACCTCCTGCCTTAACTCGGTCTGCACACAGCACGACCTCCACCGCCGCCGACGTTACTGTGCCTCTTGTGGAGCGCACAATCACTACACAGGACAGGCGCTCTGCCCCCTGCATTCCCGTAGGAAGGCATCACCTGTCCCACCAGCAGCGTCATCTACTCAACGACAGCTGAGTACAAACCAGGCGCCACATCAACAACCTCATCAGCCAGGAGCACTAGTTCACACTATCAGCTAGGAGCAGCTCGGAGAGGAATTCTGGGGACTAGGGGAGGCCGTTCAGGATCTCCACTAGGAGTTCCTCGTCATAGCGGCGAAACTGACCACCTTGGAGGAGCTTCTAAGAGAGCTCATGATTTCATCTGTGCAGCAAGCTCCAGCACTCGAGGATCTCAGGGCTAAGCTTGCAAAACTACAAGAGGATATACAGGAGAAGTGTGAATTCTCAACCAAACACCGCGACAAACACTTGTTTGGGTTCCGGAGACTCATCAAGGAGGAAGTGGCAGCCATCCAGATGTTCGACGGATCCAACACCAGAGGTCGACACCAACCGGCGCAGAAACCCTTAATTCGTCCTTAATTCCTCATTCACTTCCAAACACGACCGCTCACCACTCACTGAGATATTACCCAGAATCTTGTTATACCTCCACTCCTAATACGTAAGGACGTAAGCAGGGCCTCGATCATGCTTATGCCCTGCCACCTTCCTCACCTTGGCCCAGACTTCTGCCTGCCCAATATATCCCTTCCTTGAATCCGCAAGTGCTTACAGCGGTACTGCCGCAGCATCACTCCAGAGTACTCACCGGTGCAGGGTTTTTAGTGGGTAGGGCTGGTTGTTCAATCCCCCAGAGGAGTCCCACACTCCAATCCCAGTGTTAGTGCGTAACATGCATTTTTCCTCCACTCAAAAAAAAAAAAAAAAAAAAAAAATTACAGGTCCTCCAAGTTGGGGGGTTTGGCGCTAGGCTAACATAAAAGTTATTGTTAAAGTAATATGAGTTAAGTCTCAGATAGGAAGGAATAATGTCAACCGACCCAACTAAAAGAAAAAGAAATGATGTTTGGTACATGAAACACAAGCACCCTCCTCAAAGTGGGAGCACTTACCACAATATATACCTGCTGGAACAATTTAACGGATCTCTAAAATATATTTAAATGGGAAATTCTAGAGTACGAAATCCAAAGGCAGAGAGAAAACCGATGGGAAGATGCAGCAAGAGGAGATACTTTAAGCATATTGGGAGTCCGAATGTGGAGAGAGAAGGCACAAGATAGAGATGAATGGAGGCAAAAGCTAAGAGAGGCACAAGAGAGAAGGCACAAGATAGAGATGAATGGAGGCAAAAGCTAAGAGAGGCTGAGGAGACTGAAAGTCGTGTAGTAGTAATGGGTAGATTCTATTGTGAGGATTTTCTCGATGATCTTCTTCTAGCATTGTACTTTAGTAGCACTTTGATATTTAATCAACCGTTTTTGTATTATGCTGTTCACGTGCAACATGTATTTCCGATGAAAAATGCTATCAAAATTTTGAGTGAAATGAAACACTTTATCAAATAACTATAGTCTAAAGTTAAGTAGAAGACTGTTTAGAGTTTTCCCCCGAGGGAATCGAACCCTTGTCCTTCCCAAATGGAGGCCCAGACGTCATTGCTGAGCCAGTTCTCTCGGCTTCGTTTATCATTAGTTTTTATTAGATTTTCCAACTCGGTTTAATTAATTACGCTATTTCAATATTTATCCATAGTTCATAAGAACAACAAAGTTAAAATTCTTTAACATTCACTTGGAAATTGCGGTTTGCACTTTGAGGACAGACAGACGGGAGAGAGAGAGGGGGGAACCAAGGAATGGAAATCTTTCGCACATAAATCAAACATACGTACTACCTCTGGCTCCGCATTAATCCTGGTGCTATATTGTTTGTTGTAATTTCACTAAAAGCTTTTAAAGGCTGCCACAATGTGGTAGTGGTGGTGGTGTTTGTAATAATAGGGAAAGTTTGCACAACTCTGAGTTCAAACAAATCCCTCTCTCTCTCGCTATCTCTTTTTTATCAGAGAGAGATACGAATCGATTTCCATAAAAGGCTATGCAGAAGTCTATATCCATTAACTCACCTTTGTTTGGTGATGCTCGAGAGATCACATGGTTGAAATTTTGGCCACAGCATAATAAGTGATTGGTTTTTCTTGCTTTCCTTGCATTAACTATAAAATGTTTTATCAAATCATGAAGGCAAATGTTGAACACCACTCTTCCCAAATCTAAACATATATTTTTTTTTAGTCGCACTTAAATGAGGTTATCTCATACAAAGTTTCCTTAAAATATTTAAATCTGACTTTCTGTAATACTTACATAAATACATTAAATAGATATTGATATTTATTTGTACAGTTTCCATTACGTTTCCACTATAATGACTTTGATATCTAACAATCACTATTATCTTACTATACAAATATATGAAAGTTGCTGACCTAAGATTTACTCGCTGACTCTGTTCGCCTGGCCATAAGCCTTTGGTTTTCCTGAGCAGCTTGGTGTCATTTCTTCCTGACCTTCGCTTCTTTTACCCTAATGTATTTTTCTCTTATCCTATATAATAATTCTCCTATACATCTATTTTTCTTTTCACTCATCACCGTTAACATGTGTAACGCCACTACCTGATTGCTCATACATTCCCATTTCTTATTCCATATTTTTCTCCTGCAATTTGTTAACTCCTTACATTCTACCAGGTAATTAACAGTGCCTTCTTCGTCTCCACAAAATTCACATATCTCTACCTCATTACTTGTCAACCCTTTTAGATATATTATTCTTACTCTCATCCATGCTATGCCTTCTCTTCCAATTTTGTCACATTGATCTATATATTTTTCCCTACCCCATTCTGTCTTTAATTGCTTATAAAATTTCAAAGGTTTCTTTTCTTCTATACTTTCCCATATCTCTTTTCTATCTATAACTTGTACTCTAGTTCTCACTTCCTTCCAAAAAACCGCTATGATTTGACTCCTCAGCTCTCCATAGATCTCCCATGTCTATCTTCACTACCATTCTTTCCAATTCCGACCACCAACTGTTGTGTTCTTAATGTTTTTCTGTTGCTTCATGCACAGATTCAATAATTCCCCTTTCTGCCCTTTAATACACTTATACCAGAATTTCAATATTCTCTCTATTATTATTCCCCTCCTTTTTGTATTACCAAACGAGTAACGCCGCTTCTCTAGTTGCCGATTTTGGCAGTCCTAGTAGTTCGTCCATACATCTGGTCTAATTGTGTACCTATCACTGATGTGTCCCATACCTCCACTGCGTTTGCCTCACGTTCAAGAGGTCCCGAGTTCGAATCTCTGTCAGGGTGAGTTACCTGGATAAGGCTTTTTCCCAGGTTTTCCCTTGTCCTGAAAGATGAATGTCGGGTAACTCTAAGGTCCTTGGACCTCGGACTCATTTGAGCATCATTTCACCCATTTCATTCATCGTCCGATATGACTTAATGTTGGAGGACGTAAAATTACAAATAAAAAAAAAAACGCCACTGCGTACATTGTTCTGGATTCAACGACCACTTCATACATTCTTTCTAACCATCTAACTGACATCTCCAGTTTATGTTTACATATTCTTACCCCTGTCATTGCCGCCCTGTCATTAGCTATCACTTTTCTGGCTTATGCGGCCTATCCTCCACTGCTACACATCCTTACACCTAAATAGTCATACTCCTTTATCACTTCTACCTTTTGAACTTCTATAAATCACTCCTCTCCTTTCCTCAGTATCGATCCTCTTTTAAATCCCATTTTTTTCCTGTTTATTATTAATCCCCAATCAGTGCAAAACATATAAATTGGCTCAATTGATTTTTGTAGACCTACTACAGAAATTACTGCTACCTTTAAATCATCGGCATACAATAAACCAGGAATCTCTTTGTTCATTGATGAGTACTTATATTAAATAGAGAAATGGATTGTATTCCTTTCAGAAACTCTTTACTGAGATTTCACAAAAAGTACATGGACGTTTCAATCTCCCCTATTGTAAAAAGAAAGAAAGCAAACAGCATTTTTAGGAAGACTTCTCTCCCTTGCTTGCTCCCTCTCTCCCTCTCGATTTGTGCAGATCTATGGAAAGCATAATTTGAAAACGAAAAATCATTTATTATAAATACTGTATCATAGGTAATTTCGGTTTTAGGTATGGAAAAAGAATTGAAATGTGTTTTGACAAGCAACTAACTAATTTTCAAAGTATAGACTATTAGATTCTATGGTCTTGAGGCATCGCACAGCGAGGTTTGTTATCTCACGATGGTATCAATCTGTTTTCTGATGCTAAGAATTCGGTGACAGAAAAATAAAATAAAAATAAAATAAAATCTGCATATGTAATAGCCCGGTTTCTTTGGAATCTATACCAGGCCTTATTATGCAAACTTCATTTTAACTTTATTAATTTTAAAATCAGATTACACAAAAGAACTTACAAATTTTGCAGATATAATCTACTTTCTACCTTAACGAACTAATTAAACCTACAGATTTCTGGATTCCAGTAACCCTGCAAATCTATTCATATAATCAATCTAAAACAGTCTTTCTTTACTTCTACACCAACAATATAAATCAAATCTACATTTCTACTACAGCTTTAATTGTTATAACAAACTACGAAAGACTGTTTCCTACAATTTTAAAATTTCCTCTTCTGTAACTGGTATCCAAAGCTTCCTCCTACTGGTATCCACGCTGGCGCCCGGAAGGAGACCTGCGGTTGAGGCAGAGAAGGATTCCTTGGGTCCGATCTGTCAAATACCTGGGTGTCCGACTGGACCGCGGCCTCACCTTCACCCCACATGCCCGTGAAAAAATCAGCCTCGGCCATGCAGCGCTTAGGCAGTTGTACCCTATATTCCGATCGACCATGCCCACTCACCTGAAACTACGGGTGCATCGTACGATCTTCCCGCCCCTGATCCTGTATGGATGCGAGGTCTGGGGATCGGTGGCTCGTACCACCATCCGCAGACTGCAAGCCGTGCAGAACAGGGCGCTTAGGATGATCTACGGTACCGAACGTATGTTTCCTTCAAACATCCTACACTCCCATTCTGGCATACCTTACGTTGAGGACGTTGTGCGTGAACGCTCGCGCACATTGCATTCCAGAATTACATCCCATCCCAACCACCTAGTAAACACACTAGGGCAATATGACCACCGTGTGCCCAGGAGGAGAAAGAGCTACCGCCTCGCCAAGGACGACCTTGGGTGGTGAGACCAGCCTCTCATCCCTTCAGCACTACACTCTATCCCGGCCACACTAGGGCTGTTTTTGGCCTGTCGGCTGACACCCGCCAGTCAGGTCCCCCTGTGTGACCAAATGAGAACCACAACCTAAAGGGTCCCCAACCACCCGATCTCTCGCTCCTGGCCCCGCCACACTGGACGGATTCTGCAACGCAGGCCGCTCATAGCGTGGCGGTTTAGGGCACTGGCCTCCTACTTGGAAGCTCATCCCGCCGCCAGGAGCACTAGCAGAGACCGAATCAGGTCCATCAGTTAACAAGGACATCCAAGCTTTGGAGAAAAGACCAACCCTATAAGACCGCACGGGTATATCCGCACAGCAGATAGGTACCGTGGCGCTCTACCCACCGTCCGGGAGCACCCGGACGACTTGTTCTCGCTCTTGGCTCTTGGCATCAGTAGATGGAGCTGGTTCGTCAGTTCCAGACATCCGTGTTGTCATCTTTCCTCTTCTACATAACCTGTTGTATCTGTCCGCTCTGATACTCTCCATAGATATACTTCCTCTGGCTCTCCTGGTATTCTCTTTCTGTCTATGGTTTCTGCTCTTATTTCTGATTTCCATAATCGGCGTCTTCTATTTATCAGTTGTGCGTGTTAAATTAGGTCTTCAAGTCTGGTAATCTGTATCTTCAGTTTCTCTTGGTCCTATTTCCCTCCGACGATCTCTTAAGTAATATTCTTTTCTCATAGATTGAAATGTTCCTACATTTCTTTCTTGAAGTATTTTGTCGCGAGTCATATATTCCTGTGACGCCTTAACGTATATTATCTGAGACATATCTTCTAAGTGTACATAATCTTCTGCATCTCTTAAGATGTTCCATAAACATTTTCCTTGAAGTTTCCTTCGACCTTCTTCTACTAGTTCACTTTACACTCAGAAATAGCATGTGATATTCATTTGGTGACACCCAGTTGCACTGCTTCAAAGTTGTCAAAATTTCTTCCACGTAGAAAATGGGCATGGATCGAAAAAGACGATTATCTGATGGGCGAGATCAGGGCTGTATGCTGGGTGTGGTAGTAGTTCGATTCCTCCCAATTACTGAATTTTTTCCATGGTTGTTCATGCAGTATGTGGTGTTGTACTGTCCTGTTGCAATAGAACTCTATTTCAGTTAACTAATACTGGGTATTTCCGTCTCGAAATTTCATGCTCTCGTTCCACTTGTTGAGAGTAAATATCCATATCAATCGCCCGCCCATTTGGAACAAATTCTTAGTGAATCACACCTTTTAAATCCCTCCAGACACACAACATTACTTTGGGACTGAACTGATTTTCCTTAATGATGATTTCGGCAGGTTGGCAAGAATGAATCTACTGTTTCGAGGCATCAAGGTTTCGGTAATATACCCACTTTTTCCTCACAAGTGACAAATCTCCTGATAAATCTATCATTCCTGGGATTACGGATAAGCTGACGATAGATATCTACATTATGTTCAGCCTGTTGAGGTGTCAGTTCATAAGATACAGATCTATAATTTTCCAAGTGTCTTAATGTGGCGATGTATGACGTCTTTTGAAGAACCAAGTTCTTCTGAAAGTTTTTTGCGGATTTTCACGCAAAATTTGGCATGTATCCTAAATATTTCATACCTTAGATCTTCCAGAACGTGGTAAATCTTTAGTATTTTCATCTCCATTGTTGAAACGTTGGAACCATCGTTGTGTCACACGTTCACTGACGACACCTTCTCCTTCCACTTCACATATTCCTCGAGCTGTGGCAGCAATTTTATAATCTTGTTCCCAGTTGTGTTTCAGAAGAATTCATAAGTTCAAACTTTGTTATCTCCATTTGAGATTATTTATTAACAACTGAAGACTGATACATGCTCGTCATGTACACAACACTAGCCATGGCATCTGCAAATAGCATTGCCAAACCAATTAAAGGCAATAAATTTTCCAAAACACCAAAATAAAAAAAATAAAAAAATTAAAAATTACGTATGAAACAACTTAATACTTAAATCTGATTTTCTGTAATACATTGAATAGAGGAATGGATTGTATTACACTCAGAAACTCGTTACTGAGATTTCACAAAAATACATGGAAATTTGAATCTCCCCCAGAAAGGAAGAAAGCAAACAGCATAAAAGCATTATTGAAAAAAAAATCATTTATTACCAAAATTGTTATTTAAGCTGGTCGTCTTTAATGATATGGCACTAAGATTTTTAAAAAAAGGTCAGCTAATTGGACTACCCTTTGCATAGAACATTTTTGGAAATTGTTTATTTTCTTAAACACGGATCCCACATGTTTAAGATATTTTCGTGAAATGAAAGTTGTATCTTAAATTTTCTGTGATAGTCTTCCTCACCCCAGATGGCTTTTGTAATATGTTACACCGCAATATTATGCGTGGTGTTTAACGCCCGCTTTTACTAAATGTGGTACCACAGGCAGTGACACTGATGATACATGAGATGAAGATGGAGTACCAGTGGAATGAGATGGCGCCGGAAACCGCAGATGCTGGCACCGTGTTCTCCACCACAAATGTCACTTTGCGATTGCCTGGGATCGAACACGGGCGGCCTTAGTTAGAGTCGAGCTGTCTAAGCATTCGGCCACGGCACGGCCGACACCGTAAAATAGAGAAAGTAGTACTGCACAAAATAATGTCAAATCGGCGATCACGCCACTGGCTGACGACACGAAGTAGGAAGCAAGTCCGCCGTGAGAAAGTAACGCCCCGATGTGAGAAAGCTAGTCATATTATTACTATTTGAAATACCTTTTTAGGTTAATTCAAGAGCTTACCAGTTCCAGAAGCATCACCTGTGTCCGGAGGAAAAGACTAGCGAGACTTTATGTGTATGTGTCGAGCATAAGTCGAGGAATGCGGTGTTGTGAAATACTTCACGAATTTGTCGACCAGTGAGTTCTTTACAGAAGTGTGCTGCGTTCCAAGCTCCGAGATGAGGAGTCGGCAAGCAGTTTTCGATAGAAACTTTCACAGTCCTGTTGCTTATGCTGGTAGCAAATCATTTATCAGCTTTGGACACTACCTTGAAGGGACTTACATACAGGGGTTGTAATGGTTTCTTTACTCTGTCCACTCTCAAAAACATATCGGTACAGTCGCTTAACTTCTTGTGGATGAAGACAGTTCTAGAAGCTTTCTGCTTCACTTCCACGGATCTCATTTGTTGCATGTGCTGCTGAAGGTTGAGGACAAAGATTGCCGGTTCAACTTTAGTTTTTGGTTCATTGAAGAATTTATCTGGAAGTCTGATATGTGTGCCATAGACCGTCTGAGCAATTGTACTGCTACAGTCCACCCGGAGTGATGCTAGGCCTAAGTCCAACACGACGTCGGGGTCACCAATTATGTCGCATACGTTTTCGTTACTTAAACTCGTGGATTTTTGGTATATAATAACAATAATCATATACAACACATTTTCTTATCACTTTGTATACCTTGTATATTATATATATAATCAGAGGTTAACAAAAGAAAAAAGGGAAAAAGTTGGTTTACCTCTTTGTAGCTTACGAGATCTGTTCAATAAAGAATGATAAGAATGATGATAATTCTTTTGAGGTCATAATTTTTCGCACTAATATTCAACCTTATTATATTCTGTTAGATTAATGTGAAACAAACACGCCGTGTAGGTTCATTGTTGGTACTCCTGGTTCCCGCCTGTGAGAACCAGGCAAGTTCACACATGTTCAGTATCGCCTACCGCTACAATGGAGGTAACACACGAGGAACAATATGCGGCTTTGAAATTCTCCTTTCGTCTCAACGAATCTTCAGTTGAGGCCTATACAATGTTACAGGAGGTCTATGGAGAGTCTGTTCTTCCCTACAGCACAGCTCGAAGGTGGTTTCAAATGTTTAAAGAGGGGAGACAGTCAATTTCAAAACAAGGTGGACCCGGTGCTCCAATTACTGCTGTTACGAAAGAAAACCTCAACACTGCTGCTGCCATTGGGTGAGAGGATCGACGAATTGCCTTAAGATCGCGTTCTGAAATATTGAACATTTCATTGGGTGCCACATACACGTTCGTGACAGAAACATTACACATGAGACGTGTTTGTGCGCGATGGGTTCCAAGACTGTTGATTCCCGAACAAAAGAACATTCGCATGCAAGTCTGATGCAGTTAAAGTTGATGTTAGAGGAAGATCCGGAGTTTCTTTCAAACCTAATCACTTCTGATGAAACTTGGCTACATCATTTTGATCCTGAGAGCAAACAGCAAAGCTCAGTATGGAAATCTCCTTCATCACCAATCCCCAAAACAGCAAAAGCGGTTGCTTCTGCTGGGAAACTTATGGTAATCTCATTCTTTGATATTCATGGAACGGTTTATTAGCATGTTGTATCTGCACACACATCAGTAACTGGACAATACTACAGGGATGTCCTGAAAACATTGCAAGTCCATATCAGTCGCGCAAAAGACCACATTTCCGTGAAGCAGGCTGGATGCTGCACTACGATAATGTGCGGGCGCATATTGCCAATGTTGTTGCTGAATATCTTACAAAAATCAACGTGGAGTTCGTCCCTCACCCTCCCTATAGTCCGGATTTAGCCCTAGGAGACATTTTTTCTATTCCCTAACTTAAAGAAACGACTTTGTGGGAAGCATTATCTATCATCAGAAGCAGTGGTGAAGGTTGCGGAGGCAATTTTGAAGGTTTTCTCAAAAAATGGTTCCCAGCATGTCTTTGAAGACTGGCAGAAACGCTGGGACAAGTGCATCGCATTCAGGGGACACTATTCTGAGAAGGACCATCAAAATTATGAGTATGAGTAAATGTACGTTGTCAAAAAGAATTGTGATCATCCTTTATTGAACAGCCCTCGTGTCCACTAGGGGAGCCTACAGCAGCATATAGCGTGCGTACCTCAGAGACTTAAAGGAGCATTCTAGAGACGTGTCGAAGTGTTGTATTTTACGTAAAAAATTACAGATTGTACATTAGTGTTGGGCTAATAATTTTGGTGGCAAATAAAAGAGTTTTAAGGTGAACTTATGTGTATATGTCACAATATTGTAAATTTTGTTCAAACACACTCGTTTGTGTAGAAGTGAACGCTTTCCAAAATATTGCTCGTTGGTTCATTCAATTTTGCTGCACATTTTATTTTTTTTTATTTGTTTTTTTTTTATTTATTCAATTTTTTTTTGTACGGGCTTTCTACAATGCTGTAGGTTACCTCAATCAAACCAATAGACAACTAGAAGATTGTGTCACAAAATAAAATTTACAGAGCAATCCATTTCCTCCATTTATCCCTATCTAATACATCTACATCAAGTAGTCCTTTCTGTCTCATGCACTTTTTCACTTTGTCCATCCACTGATCATTAGGTCTTCCCTTCCTATTTCTTCCTTCTGACGTCCATTTGAGCACTTCCTTTGGTAATCTGCCATCATCCATCCTTAATTTGTGTCCATACCATTGTAGTCGTTTCTCATTTAAGACTTCTACAACATCTCTTTCCACATTCAACAAATATCCTATTATCTCATTCCTTATCCTATCCCTTCTTGACTTACTGGCAGACCTTCTACAGAAGTCCATTTCCGTTGCTCTTAATTTATCCTCTTGTATTCTGCTGATTGTCAAAGTTTCCGCTCCATAGAACATCACACTTTCCACCAAAGTTTTATAAATTAATCTTTTTTCCTTTTGGCCAAAATATTACTACTCCATAAGATTGAATTTAGCATCCCAATACCTCTTTTTCCTAAACATGCTCTTGTGTTTATTTCTAATTTTGATGTTACTTCTTTGTAACATCGTTCCCAAACACTTGAAACTTTTTCCTAAACATGCTCTTGTGTTTATTTCTAATTTTGATGTTACTTCTTTGTAACATCGTTCCCAAACACTTGAAACTTTTTCCTAAACATGCTCTTGTGTTTATTTCTAATTTTGATGTTACTTCTTTGTAACATCGTTCCCAAATACTTGAAACTTTTGACTTAATTAGCTTTTTGCCCTTCAATTTCTATATCTTCAATACCAGCTGTCAGATGTTCAGTTTTCTTCAAATTTATTTTCAGTCCCCACTTCCCATATTCTTCAGGTAATTTCCAAATTTTATTCGGTCTTTAATCTCCTGGTTATTCTACAGGAATGAAATTTCAACGCCGTTTCATAGCAACCAGCTCTCAAAAGTTTTGACTATCTCTTATAGCAAGGACGTAAATTAAAACAAACATGTAATGTGTAGTTGAGTAGGGAGATTTTCTGGAAAATCTTTTGTTGCATTCATAAGCGACATTGTTTTTCAATAACGGTATTCACGACCTGCACGCGACATTTTTTTGAAAAAAAAAGAAGATTTTTGAGGGGGTTTGGTTTCAGTGCATGATAAAACTTGTATTTTCAGTAAAATCTGCTATATGTGGGGTGGAAAACGTAGAGGAAAAAAGCCTAATATGGGCTGGTACGTAATTTGGGGTACCGTGGTATATCAGTTGCATAGTGCTGAATGTGATGGGAGTAAGACAGTTTCGGCGATTAAGCATCTCGTGGTTACGTCATGGCATTCCTGCTTGAGATCGTGTCACGTTGAGCTGACAAAGGAAGTTTGCTCCATGAAGTTAATTGCTGCTGTTCACATCTGTGTATACAAATATAATAAGATATTTATTGTTTTAAACACATCTCTGCTGAAGTTATAGTATTAAAATCAAACTATCTTTCTACGTCCAGTCCTTTGCTGTAATTGAATTACAAAAGGAGCCGAAAGAACTAATAAATTACTAATGGCGAGTTCCCTATTTTGGAGTACCACGGAGAGTTTAATTAGGGGTACCCTATATTAGAGGTATTTAGGGGTACCCCATATTAGAGGTATTTAGAGGTACCCCATATTAGAGGTAGGGGAGGGGATCCGTTCCCTTCAGCTGCCCTGGTGCGGGCGCTGCGGACCCTTAGCACTCGTGGTACCTGTGAGGTTACTAGAGGAACCTCGGGCCGAACTGCCGAGCCCCTCCCGTCGGGGAGTTGTTCGGTTTGGGTTGGCTTCAGGGGGCAGTGTGTTCCCGACACCCACGGGGAATTTGGTACTCTACGGAGAGTGTAGATTGTTGCCTAATAAGTCCCGGGTACTAGCCTGCAGAGCTAGTAGAAGGTGTGCTAGACCACCAGGCGGCCCTACCGAGATTTTTTGGTAGACTTCCCTGCGGGGTTGACGCGCGTAAGTGGCGTATGCACTTCCATCCTGTCTTGACGTTGTTGACAACGGGGGGCTTTTTAAGAAATCAGGTATTGCCCTATGGAAAGAGCCCCGGAGTACCCATCGTTCTCGGGTTGACGGAGGCCAGGTTTGGGGCCGCTAAAGATCTTATACTGCCAGGAAATTCAAACAAGGCTGAAAAGTCATATTGGTCGAACGCTGACAGTTTACCAGATAGGGAATCTCTTTGAAAAAGCCTATCTACGTGCAGTCTTTGCAGAAACAGCTAGTAGTGGGTTCTACAAAACGGGAATATATCCATTCTATCCCAACATTTTCAGGCCACAAGATTTTGCAATCCATAAAGGTGAAACGTGCAATGAACATAATGAAGTTTCTGAATCTATAAATGTCGTACAAGTGACAGATCCACCTACTTCCCAGAGGAGATTGGTCCTAGCGGCAGACTTTAGCCCACTACCAACACTGATGCAAAAGGTAAGTTCAACAGAACAAGCGAATTCATTTCGAGCTGGGACATCTTGTGTAATTACAAGCTCGCCATATAAAGATCAGCTCACTGGAAAGAAGTCAAAGAAGGCCGACAAGATTTCGCCAAAAGCACCTTAGTATTGCAAACCAAAGCATTAAAGACAACCAGAAAAGGAAGGAAGTGCACTACTGAATCTTATCCTCCGAAGACGAAGACGACTTCGTGCCTCTGGAATCGGAACAGGAGTGGGGAAATGGCAGTGACGATGATGATGATGATGATGATGATGATGATGAGGAGGAGGAGGAGGAGGAGGAGGAGGAGGAATAGGAGGAGGAGGAGGAGGAGGAGGAGGAGGAGTAGGAGTGCTGTATTGTGCAGGCCTTTTTCGGAGGACCGAGAGGGAGAAACATGGATAAGGTGCTGCAAATGTTTCAATTGGGCACATACGGTTTGAGCAGGTAACAGTACTAAGAAGTTCGGTTGTGAAAAATGTGTGAGAAAAGGAAGTAAATAGAGAAAGACCTGTATAGTTGGGACAAAATAGGATAACATGTCGGGATTTGAACCTTGGACTTTTACTTCGGGCATGAAAAAATCATATTTAATACAGGCATTAAGTAGTGTGAACTTTTGTACTTATAATGCTCTAAAATAACACCAGAAAATGTATCCCATATGAACAACCTCCAGCACTCCATATGAGGAATCCATTTTTGTATTTTAGAGAATTGCATTTTATTTGCATAACAGTGTATTTAAGCTTGAGTATTGCATTCTATAAGAGAAATAAAGAGTTGGAGTATACAAATATATTATTCATAGTCACTAGCCTGTGTTATTATTGGTCATAAAACAAAAATTAGAAATGCCCCCCCCCCCACCCATATTAGGCAACTTTCCCCTAAAATTAGTTATTATACTGTCACAAGTTTCGGATTTTGTGAGCTACACATGTGTAATGCAGGTAGTATCTAGTTCTTTGTCAGATACGTTGCGACTTACGCCACCGGTAATGACGTGTAAATTTCAATATCCGACCGCAAGTAAATGCAGTTTCAATCTTCTTCACTTCCTTTTCGTTCACGTGTGGGAGCCAGAAATCTTGGCCCGTTACCGGGAAAACCTGGTCTTCATTTCCGCCGAATAAACGAAAACCTCGGCAGCAGGGGAAGCGTAAACTCTTCAAGTATTGGAGTGGAAAAAGGAAATGTGTGAAGCTTATTTTCTCTGGCGCCCCATTTCCTTGTCTCTGCCGCAAAGCATATGTAGATACATACAAGGGTGACACTGAACGTTTTTGGGAAATTAAATAACAATTACTTTTAAAACAATTAAATCATTAGTTCTTGTTTTACAAAATATTTGCCTTCATTGTTCGATAGAATTAGCATTTAAAGCAGCGATGCCACTTTCACTGAGACACTTTGAAACAGGTATGTGAAAGAGACGGTTTGTAAAATCGTTGTGAGTTAATAATTCATAGAAAAATCCCTGAAACTATTAAACCAAGCAATTATCACGTTGCCTATTGTTTGGGCAGTATGAACTGGAGGAGGCATAGCTAGGTTAATGACGGTAGAGCTTGATTGCATGAACCATTGGTTTATTATGCATAACATGCATAACTACGTACCCTGAAACTAAAGGAGTACAACAAGCAGAAAGTGCTAGGCAGCGGGGCTGAGACGAGAGTAGAGAGACAGCGAGGCTTGAACTCGCCCGCTTATATAGGCACTCTAAGTGACGTCGATTCTCCCAAATACGGGAAACCCAGCCCATCCTGGAAGCTTCTAGAACATCCGGGTCTAGACTCAGTCATCGTATGTTCCAGAACTTCCGGTTCTGCGGAGTGACTTCGGGAAAAGCCACGCACTATTCACCGGACATGACGCAAATTAAGGGGACTTTTCATAGGCTTGGCCGGATGTGGGTAACCATCACATATGTACCGGCCTCTTGCAACATGATGCAAGAATCAAGGAATGAGACTTTTCAGCCATAAATTAGAATGACCCGAGAATTCAGAGTTAAAGGAAATCCAATAAATATATCGATTTTAGGGCAAACCGGATGCAACCCTCAAGACATATGTGACAATATGAAACAATCAATATCAATCTTTAATAATAATAATAATAATAATAATAATAATAATAATAATAATAATAATAATAATAATAATAATAATAATAATAATAATAATAATAATAATAATAATAATAATAATAATAATAATAATAATAATAATAATAATAATAATAATAATAATAATAATAATAATAATAATAATAATAATAATAATAATAATAATAATAATAATAATAATAATAATAATAATAATAATAATAATAATAATAATAATAATAATAATAATAATAATAATAATAATAATAATAATAATAATAATAATAATAATAATAATAATAATAATAATAATAATAATAATAATAATAATAATAATAATAATAATAATAATAATAATAATAATAATAATAATAATAATACATTTGAAGTAATGTATTCGTAAAAATTTTTCTTTGCCCGCCTCTGTAACATAGGTGCTAGCGTGTCTATCTCACGTTCAAGAAGTCCCGAGTTCTAATCTCGGTCATAACAAGTTATCTATAAAGATTAAAAGTTACCTGAAAGATAGATTTAAAATTTGATTAAAATAACAATCTTCCTCTATCTACTCCATGATAATAGAGATGAACATTATCATATTGCTAATTTTCTTGTAGATACAAGGGATAACGGCAATTTTCATATTTTTTAAATTAATATCCTCCAACGTTTAGTCCTATCGGACGATGAATGAAATGATTCTCAAATGAGCACAGGTACATAGAGCATATATAGTTACCAGACATTTATCTTTCAGGTTAAGAGGAAACCTCCAACGTTAAGTCATATCGAACGATGACTGAAATAATGTTCAAATGAGTGCAGGGTACATAGGGCTTGGAGTTACCAAACATTCATCTTTCAGGATAAGGGAAAACCTCCAAAGTTAAGTCATATCTAACGATGAATGAAATAATGTTCAAATGAGTACAGGGTACATAAGGGCTTGGAGTTACCAAACATTCATCTTTCAGGATAAGGGAAAACCTCCAAAGTTAAGTCATATCGAACGATGAATGAAATAATGTTCAAATGAGTGCAGGGTACATAGGGCTTGGAGTTACGATACATGCCTCTTTCAGTATAAGGGAAAACGCCAGAGCAATACTTTATCCAGCAACTCCGAGATTCGAAGTCGCGTGTTGAACGTGAGGCGTGCACCCCACCATTTGTGCTATAGAGGCGGACGAAGTAAGCTGGTCGCTAAGTGATAGTTTGGAAAGTGTATTGTCTTTGTGTGATCAGGGATTTTTATACATGTGTTCCCGTTTAGTTAAGTTGGTATAAGTAATTTAAAGTACAAATCAAATGCAGGGAATATCGCGGAAATGTTAAATGGTTAACTATACCCCACTAAAAAATGAAATAACTTGTGTACTTTAAAAGATTAAACGTTTTTTGGATTAAGATTTTGTGTGCCTTTTACTGTTTATCAGTTACGTAGGTAATTTCCTGAAAGATCAATATATGCAGTTCATTTGTTATGAAAATACCTTGAGAATATCGTATATTAATCAAAATATTTCCAAATACCTTTAAATCAAAATATTGCTAAAGAGATCTATGTAAAGTTTAGTTTAGTTTGAGCAGATTTTCTGAAAAATCCTCCTGTGACGTTTTCGAAAGATATTTTGAGTAATGTTCCAGATATATAGACCTCTTTTCTAAAAATACGAGGTGTGTTCAAGTTATAACACCCTTTTTTCAGGACTGGGATCAGATAGGAACTTCTAGTTTTTTTAAAATACACGTGGACTCTTTGTGAATGCGTGACAGTGATGGCAGCAATGTACAGTGCACAGAACTCTAGTGGCAGTGACTAGAGCTAGGACTGTTTTTGATACTTAAAATGGCGACGTTTTCATTGCAAGAACAGCGTGTAATCAATGTTCCATTCATGCCGTCATCACGCGTCAATATAACATGACAATTTGCCACGCGCACAGCCTTGTGATCATCCGTCAGCATTCGTGGCACTCACCTGGAAGACATAGACACTTTTCGCAATTTCTGATCTTCATGCAGGATTATGTGCACAGATCCCACGGAAATGCCAATTTTGGAGGCGATATCTGCAACGCTCAATCGGTGATCCTGCAAAACAACGTTCTCCACTCGCTGGATCCTGTCGTCAGACCGGCTGGTGCGAGGCCGTGACTATGTTGGTTTGTTGTTACACGATGTCCTGCCTTCATTGAACTGTCGCACCCAGGAACGTACATTAGACACCTCCATGGTACCATCACCACATGCCTCACTCAACTGACAATAAATTTCAATATGTGTCACACCACGAAAATGGAGAAAACCACTGATTACCGCTGTTCTTGCAATGAAAACGTCTCCATCCTAACTCTCGTCGCTATCACTAGAGTTCTATGCACTGCAGTGCTATCATCTCTGTCATGCATTCACAAAGAGCCCACGTATATTTTAAAAAAACTCACAAGTTCCTATCTGGTCCCAGTCCTGAAAAAAAAAAAAAAAAAAAATACGTACCTTGAATACTTGAACACACCTCG
This sequence comes from Mantis religiosa, assembly GCA_030765055.1. Taxonomy (NCBI): domain Eukaryota; kingdom Metazoa; phylum Arthropoda; class Insecta; order Mantodea; family Mantidae; genus Mantis; species Mantis religiosa. The sequence continues at coordinate 189,794,214 of CM060949.1, read as the reverse complement.
TACTTATTTTTAAGGAAGTTATAAAACATGGAGTTTTGGTCGAAGTACTAGAGACAAAGCAACATAACTTCTAGGATAAAAAAGTTAGTCGATTTACAAAGATGATTTGGAATCAAGCTTATAGTAAACTCATCAGCTGAGTTATCTGGGAACGGCACGTTGCAAAGACGCTGTAGGTAAATTAAAAGATAGAGCAGTCAAAGTAACTGACAGCCAATCATACCTCGAGAATTTATTATAGATCGTGTTGGCCTGGCCCAAGAGGCGGGGCACCGAAGTCTAATCGAGTTTAATTCCTTAGGCCGCAGCCTCGGACAGCTGAGATATTAAGGCGATTACATTTTACAAAGAAGATGGAGAGGAGATTTTCTTTCAACGTAATTTATGCCTCACCTTCAACTTCCGATACTTCTTCAGTGGAGGGCCCACAGAAGTGGGAAGGGGACGAGGAGCTGGCCTGACCCCATATCCATCACCTCACCCTCTCACGTGTCCATCTGACGGATTAACAGCGCCAAGGGAGGCAATCCGCCACAAACAACATTCATATTCCACCCCTGAAAAGCAGCCATGGATTCTGAAATTAAACGAGCCTGATGATGTTATAGGTATCTTAATATAGATGAGAGGTGGCCAAATTATTAGGCCATAGTTCTGAAAACTTTCTTTATTTACTTAACATTAATACACGAGCTCTCAGGTACATATATATGACACACAAACTTGAGCCAATACCTTGCATACATTCCTTTGTTGAAAATTAAAATTTTTATTCGGTTAGGCATGCCCTCAGCCAAGATTTACACTTATTTGTAATATATGGATCATGGTGCCAGATATTTATAAGTTTCGATAACTTTAGTTTTAGTTGTAATGTGAGTTTTCTTAATTTTCTTCTTCACAATGGACCATAAATTCTCGACCGGGTTCATATCAGGACTATTTCCTGGCTATGAAAGCACTGAAATATCTAAATCACGTAAATATTGTGTTATTTTCTTGGCTCTGTGACACGGTGCACCATCATGCATAAAGATGCATGAGTAATTTCCGAACCAATTCCTTATCTGGGGTAGTAGTCGAATTTGAAGAACTCCTAGGTACTGATCTTGCTTCATGGTACCCTCAACAATGTATTACAATCTTGCCCGTCTCGGTAGTAGATGGTAGCGTGTCTCCCTCACGTTCAAGAGGTCCCGAGTTCGAATATCGGTCAGGGTGAGTTACCTGGATAAGCTTCTTTTCAGGGTTTTCCCTTATCCTGAAAGACGAATGTCGGGTAACTCTAAGCTCCATGGACCCCGAACGCATTGAGCATCATTTCATCCATTTCATTCATCGTCCGATATGACTAAATGTTGGAGGAAGTAAATTATAACAACAACAACAAAAATTTACAATCTCACAGTAGCATGGACAGACTTAATGCTCCAGACTATCATCTTTGTAGGGTGTTTCACAGTTGGTTGCACATACTGAGGATGAAACTCTTCTTTAGGTGTCCTCCGGTCATACTGATTGCTTTCGTCAGTAACATCAAACGTGAATTCATCACTAAAACACACCTGGATAGCGAAATCCATAATAATGGCAGCTATTGATCAACAATATACTTAATAATTTATCCAAAATAATACCTTTGTATAATCTGTGGGTTATCCATAATCAAATCTGGTTATTAAATTAAATTATCTTTGTGAGAAAGAGTAACACAGTGTAGCAATTTAATTATCTTTTTCCAGTCATCAGAAGACCAATGTTTGAGTCCCTTTGCCCAGTCGAGCCTCTTTCTTGCCATATCTGGTGTGAGCTCTGCTTTTCTTCTGGGTCTTCGAGCCTTCAACCGCCATTGAACAGAGTTCTCCTGATAGTTCTTGCTCATACTTTTAAGTCTCTAGCTAATGAAGTCTTTCTCAAGTCTCTACTAGTGGCTTTTCGGTTTCTGCGTGCTTCAGCCATAAATTTTCTTACACCTCTAGGGCTCAACTTGCTTTTTCTACCGCATTTCCCGCGTCGCTGTGCCTGATATATCTTATGTACATTTGTCTAATTCTGCTTACAGACTTTTATGATATTTTGAGTCTCTGTGCTATTTCATTATATATATACCGTCCTTCTGCTATTAGTGCCCTTGTGATACCAATTTTTCTAGGTAATAATACACTTTTCCTCCCCATAACCTCAAATGTCCTTTAACGTTAAATCTCATCTCACAGGTTCTCTAGTCTTTCACTGCATGCATAGAACTTTAAAGGCTTTAGTATAATACACAAGAAGTCTATTGACAAAATAAAGCCAAGTGTTCTAAAGACAAACGTTTGAATTCTGCAATAAACTTGCGTGAGCACTTTTTAAATACCTACACACAATAAATGTATTCTTACTGCAGCTGATAGTTAACTTAGCAGTTATACCAACATATGCTTACAAAACATTCCACAAATCTTCATAAACTATCTCTAAATGATTCTAATGTATCATTCAATCATTCTTACATCCAATGTTATCATTAATTCGCTACAGTGCAGAAGCGGGCAAGACGCACAGTGTTTTAATTTTTAATTATTGTTCCACGTTCTTTAATGCCTCCAAAAATATACAGAGCTTTTGGTAAAGGGAAACCGCTTGGGAATTCTCCGATTAACATTTCAGCAACCCACGGCCACTTTAACTTGTCATTGTTATTATTTTAAGCAGTTTTTTTTTTCATTTCTACCCCGCCTTTAACTCCAATGGTCATATCGGTGGTCGTTCTCCTTTGGAACATATCGAAGGTGTTAACTCGTATTCGTTGAGTTTTAATCATTAGATCATGCACACATTCAAATTTTCATTCATACTTCCAGACTCTCTTCCAAGATGAGGAATTATCTTGGTCGGAGAAAAATCCCCACCCCTACTGCCAGGAATCGAACCCGGTATCCCTAGTACGGCAGGCAGCTGCTCCACCGACTGAGTTACGGAGCCAGCCAGTAAAATTATTGATACAGGTATGGTAGTTCAATAGTTACAGTTTCTAGTACTAAGATTCAGAAACTTTTTAATTCTACATCGTTAAACAGTTGACAACTTACTTCAAATAGTTCATTTGTTAATCTACATCAGTCAATTTAACTATGTTGTCTATTGTCACACGTATACTCAGAGAAATATCACATAGTTCATCACTGCAACAGCCGACAGCAGGTACGTCAAAGCCCTTTGTAGACTGCATCAACATATAATTTCATTATTTTTAATTTCTTCACTTTAGAAGTAGTTCTCTTTTCCTAACCATCTTTAATTATCAATTTCAAAAGGAAAATTGGCTTGCCTGATGGGACTTGGTGAAATTTCGTTTTTGATTCCCTGTGAGCAAGAAACGTAACGGTTTGAAAGTTTCTCCTCCAATCGGATTATTTTTACGGAGTTAATGCCTTCCATTAGAAGCAAAAGACCAACAGGAAGAAGGAATAAATGGCAAAGCTCATCACAATGGCATTATTGTTGCGAGGAAAAGGATCCAGTTACTTTGCTAGTTCATTAAGCTCCTTCTCTACTCCAGTAGTAATCCAAATGTAATTAAAGTTGCAACTCCACGGGAAATTAATAACTGTCACAGATGGATCCGCAACTAACTTTGTTCCTGATCACTTTTTACTTGCAAGTAAGTACCCAGGGAAAGAATAACAGCAAAACGAGAACTAGCTCTGCTGCCAAGAATCCAAGGATTATATTCTTTAGAGAAGGTAATAACAAGTTCGACTAGAATAAAACTTTTTTATTTTTATCTTCTATATTTTATCTTCACCTCACCAAGATCTTTCTATTCTGCACGCCCTAATCGTTGTTAAAAGTCTATCTTTATGCTTTCAAAGTGGTACAGGATTTTCTTGGGTGCACTGAGGCAAATTTGCCTGGTGTTGTAAACAAACATTCTAGATGCCTCATTCTTTTGTTGCGTTTTCTTGTTGGCAGAAACGAGAGATACCATTGGATATTAAATATACCATTCATGATTCTCTGTTTGCTTTAAATCATTTACGTGAAACTATTTTTTTATTTTTTTTATTTTTAATCATAAGATACAAAATTATTGTCACAAACGACTGTAATAATTACTCCTTGGTGACTCAAGTGAATTCCACTTTTAATTAGCTTTGCCCTACCTTTTTGCCAGTGAACCATTATAGAAAGGATACCAACCTCTCGCTAAGGCATGTAGTTCTGCTGTGAGTGTTTGCTCCCGAGTGTTCGAGCTGACCACGTGTCCCTTAATTATTCACAAAGTAAGATCAGGTCGTCACAGATTGGTGGAGGCGCCGGGTATAATAGATGAATAATCTTTAAGCGATAGACGCTCTCTCTGAAACTGCCAGCTGGTGGAGTAGGATGATTTTATAGGCGGCTCCACTTCTGGACAGATGAGCGGCCGTTATGCCCGCCTTTGTAAATCTATTTGTTGTGGTAAATATTCTTATTAAGTGAATTCCACTTTTAATTAGCTTTGCCCTACCTTTTTGCCAATGAACCATTATAGAAAGGAACCCAACCTCTCGCTAAGGCATGTAGTTCTGCTCTGAGTGTTTGCTCCCGAGTGTTCGACCTGACCACGTGTTTCTTAATATTCACAAAGTAAGATCAGGTCGTCACAGTATTTGCCATACAGACTCAGAACAATAATAATTTTTTTTGATATAATACACACACAAGATTTTATCTACTCATTCCCGTACAAACTATACCTACTCTATCTCGGGCTAGTTTAATCCTGCTGTAAACAAGGCGGATTAGTGACCGAACACAAAGAAGTTCTGAATACATGGAGAGAATATTATGAAGAAAAGTTTATTAATACCCCTCTAGATTCATACATAAATGAAGATGCAGAGAATACAGGTATAAGAAGGAGAAGAATAATTAATAATTATGGGGAAGAAAGAGAGTAAGAAGAAAAGGAAATTGATAGAATTGAAGTTGAAATGGCAATATAAAAAATCAAGCTGGCTAAAGCAGCTGGTAGGGATGGAATAGTACCAGATCTGATTAAATATGGAGGTAAAGAATTAACAAAAGTACTGAAAAGTTTATTTCAGAAGAAATGGACGGAAAAAAAATACCAAGAGATTGGGAATTTAATGTTATTGTTCCAATACATAAGAAAGGCAACCAAAGTGATTGCTCAAACTATAGACCTATATGTCTCTCCCCGGTTGTATATAAAGTGTACACTAGAATCCTGGAACAGAAATTGAGGAAAATAGTAGAACAAGATTTAGAAGAAGAACAGGCTGCATTCCGAATGGGTAGACAAACTCAAGACCAAATTTTCTCATTGAGAATGATAATAGAGAAAGCTATAGATAGAGGAAAGGGTATTTATTTAGGATTCTTAGATTTGAAAGCAGCATTTTATTCAATACCTAGGGAGGAAATTTGGAGAGATCTAAAGAACAAAAAAGTACCTATGCATTTTATTGAAGCAATACAATCAGTTTATCAAGAACCAAAAGGGATAATAAGATTAGATGGACAAGAATGAGAACCATTTCTGATGAATAGAGGAGTTAAACAAGGAGATAACCTCAGCCCACTCTTATTTATTATTATTATGATGGATGAAATATGGATAATTTGCAAAAGAAGAACGGCAAGAACTATGATAGGATATATAAATTGAAGACCAGTTTGGGCACAATCGTTGATATATGCTGATGACATCATATTAATAGCAAATAGTAATAATAATTTACAATTAGCGCTAAATGAATGTAAAGAAGAATTAACTAGAAAAGGTTTAGAATTAAACATACCCAAATGTAAAACCATGTATATAGGAAGGAAAGAAGAAGAAGTTAAAATTAAATTTAATGATGAAATCTTAGAACAGGTAGACAGTTATGAATACCTGGGTACAATTATAAATATGGATGGAAAAATAGAGCAGGAAATTTTAAACAGAATAAGAAAGGCCAATTCGGTCTACTATCAGATTAATAATACTATTGTGGTAAAAAGGAAATAACAAAAGATACAAAAATTATAGTATTTAAAACAATAATACCTACTACCAATTCTATTATATGGAGCAGAGAGCTGGACTCTCCTGCAGAAACAAGAAAGCAAAATAACAGCTATGGAAATGAGATATTTAAGTAGAGCTGTGGGGAAGACAAGAAGAGATATGATTAGAAATGTAACAATAAGGGAAGAGTTGGGTACACACTCCATTAAAGAAATATTGGAAAAAAGACAACTTAAATGGTATGGACATGTACTCCGCATGTCAGAAGAAAGAAAACCCAAAGAATATTTAGAAGCAAGACCAGAAGGTAAAAGAAGGGGAAGGCCACGCATGTCGTATCAGGAATACATTGAGAAGTTGGGGAAGGATAGAGGGAAAACCATGACAGAAATGAAGAGAATGATGATAGACCGAGAAAAGTGGAGGAAATGGGTAGAAGAGGCTTGTACTCCACGCTTAACAGCACAAAGGAGTTAGAGAAAGAAGAAGAAGAAGAAGAAGAAGAAGAAGAAGAAGAAGAAGAAGAAGAAGAAGAAGAAGAAGAAGAAGAAGAAGAAGAAGAAGAAGAAGAAGAAGAAGAAGAAGAAGAAGAAGAAGAAGAAGAAGAAGAAGAAGAAGAAGAAGAAGAAGAAGAAGAAGAAGAAGAAGAAGAAGAAGAAGAAGAAGAAGAAGAAGAAGAAGAAGAAGAAGAAGAAGAAGAAGAAGAAGAAGAAGAAGAAGAAGAAGAAGAAGAAGAAGAAGAAGAAGAAGAAGAAGAAGAAGAAGAAGAAGAAGAAGAAGAAGAAGAAGAAGAAGAAGAAGAAGAAGAAGAAGAAGAAGAAGAAGAAGAAGAAGAAGAAGAAGAAGAAGAAGAAGAAGAAGAAGAAGAAGAAGAAGAAGAAGAAGAAGAAGAAGAAGAAGAAGAAGAAGAAGAAGAAGAAGAAGAAGAAGAAGAAGAAGAAGAAGAAGAAGAAGAAGAAGAAGAAGAAGAAGAAGAAGAAGAAGAAGAAGAAGAAGAAGAAGAAGAAGAAGAAGAAGAAGAAGAAGAAGTAAACAAGGTGGAGTTGACTCAACTCGCCACCTGCTAGACGCTACATGCACTCATAGAACTTTTGCAACTCTAGGGGTATATATAGCAGCGCTAACTTCTATGCAATAAATAAATAGAGTTGGGTTACACATTAACGTACTAACTCTATGAGTTGGTTCATTTCTGAAAAAATAATGATGAACTTTACTGGTATAGCATAAAATCGTCGTATTTCTCCACGCGCTGTTTGCATTTACGCGAATTTCCTGGTGTTAGAGCTCCGAATACATACTGTTCCATTCTAACACTATGTATTCTGCTTGCGAAAACACCAAGGAGATTACCAGTTTCTTTCTCAATGTTTTTATAGACGATTCCGGGTTTCTTTCTTTACGCACCGCGAAACAATACGCGATCATTCGCCTCTCGGCACTTTTTAAAGGTTTGCCTCGATTGTGTTAACATTTCGGCTGAGGCATTGGCCTACTCCATGATGATTGCTTACTGATTTTAAGTTGCATATACATGAGCGTTCTTGGGCTTGTGAGGTACGTGAGATGTACAGGAAATACAGTTAAGTGCAGATGATCTACCCAAAAGTCCAAAGACCCTAAATTCCAAGGTCCCTGGCCTTCTTCAACACGGGAGCGATGGATAACTTCGGGGGTCTTTCCATAGGGCAATATCTATTTCTTAAAAATCCCTCCCCCGCTGAGCACAACGTCAAGACGGGATGGAAGTGAATACGCCACTTACGCGCGTCAACCCTGCAGGGAAGACTACCGAAAACCTCGGTGGGGCCGCCTGGTGATGTAGCACACCTTCTACTAGCTCTGCAGGCTAGTCCCGTGACTTATGAGGTAACCCTCTACCCCCTCCGAGCGGCTGAGGCCTGGCCGGAGGTACCCAATTCCCCGCGGGTGTCGGGAACACACTGCCCCCTCGAGTCCAACCCAATCCGAACAACTTCCCGATGGGAGGGGCTCGGCAGTTCGGCCCGAGGTTCCTCTAGTAACTTCAAAGGTACCACGAGTGCTAAGGGTCCGCAGCGCTCGCACTCCCTACGGGAGTAGAGGAAATACAGTGTTAAATATCAGAAACAGGTCCACACTATAAACAATAACATCTTTATCAGCATTCAACTCGATACAGACCCCGTTGCGAGAGAACTGCCAAGTATAGGAGTACAAAAATATGATATAATAGCAGTGCCCTTCAGTAATTGTTAAATAGAATGCAACGTAATTTAACATAATAAGTTAATAGTTTGTATAATTTCACCTGTCCTCTGTCTAATCTGTATATGGTATACAGAACACATCTTCGTGGTATGTGAAGCATAAAGATAAAATGTGGCGCTATTACGTTTATAAGAATCGAAACATTCGCATACATTTCTCTCTCCGAAATCAGCTCGCACAGAACAGTGATCAGAAAACTACTTACAGTACTGTACTCAAAGGAGGGGTTTATCGTACGTATGCAAATAAAAGAAAACGTCCATTAACTTCGCTAAACCAATCAACAGCTTAACCGCTTTCTGTCTCAGTATCTCTGTCTCTGTCTCTCTTCCCACCCAGATGTTTACAGCAGGATTAAATTAGGTTGAGACAGATTACAATCTTACTAAAACTTATTCTTTTACTTGTTTGTTATTCCAGGAGTACAGAATTAGTAGACTTAAATCCTTAACACACTGCTCTTGCGGTCCAGTGGTCAGTGCTTAAGCTTTCAACCTAGAGATCCCGAGTTCGGATTCCCCGCTGGGAGTTTTTCTTTAACCAGAATCCCCATCCCCCCTTCCAGAGTCTGAAATATGAATATGAGTGCTTTTAATATTAAGCATGATAAAAGTTATAGTTAACAAACCCTACAGTTTAGGGAGCAACAACATTATCAGCCTAACTTTAAAGAACCTACAATTTCGGCAAGGAAAGTATTTCACCAAATACCGTCTTGGAAGCTTTCATTATCAGTCTTCCACTTACACATGCTCTCTCACATCAAATGTGAAATTTCTATTACCCATAATCAACTTTTCCTTGAATTTCAAGAGCTGCATCGGAATGATTTACATATATACATCGATGGTTCTATTATTGATGGAAAATGCGGATGTGCAATTGTTTACCCTGAACAGTATTACACAAACTACCTGACCATTTCTCTATTTTTTCATGTGAGTTATTCACCATAAAAAAAGTTTGCAATTTATTTTAGAAACCGAAAATTCTAACTCCTTTTTGATAATTACTGACTCGTTGAGCGCAATTCTAGCCATTAAGAATAAAAGAACAACAAAATGCGTTGGTTCAAGAAATACAAACCTTTTCCAATGGAGCTGTCAACTCAGGCAAACAGATTAACTTACTGTGGATACCATCACATAGACAAATTAATGGCAATGAACGAGCAGATGCAGCAGCCCACGAAACAACCAGTTTACATCCAGAGGAAACAACTACAAGCATAACTTACCAAGATTTTCTTGTCTATATTAAAAATGACATCAGAAGAAACTGGGAAATTCAGTGGTATAACAACTCAAACAGCAAACTGCATAATGTAATGACTAACGGAATATTAAGATCTCCTCTTAAACAACTGAAACGTTAAGACTAGATTAAGAATTGGTCATTGCAGAATCACGTATTCACACATCATATCCAAGGATCGAGCCCCCAAATGTGATATGTGTCAGACAGCTTTAACAACTGTACATATCACTAAATGTGCCAGATACACAACGTGGCGGACAAAGATGATTCTACTGTACTTAATTATCCTAAAATGATCAGTAGCATTCTACAATTTACAAAAGATGCTTCATTATTTCAGTTGTAATTGTAGTGCATCACTATTGTTCTCAATATTGTACTGTTGTTAATATCCCACTTTATTGTAAACTTATCAACCAATATACAAGAAAAAATATTTAGTAAATATTCCCCACTTATCTTAAGAAGTCGATGAGAATACTTCTATTAAAACATAACAAAAACATTATTCGCAAAAACAATATAGAAGTACTGTCATCGACTTCTTAAGATAAGTGGAGAATATTTACTAAATATTTTTATTTGTATAGTGTTTTTTACTCCACTGTAAATAGTTTTATTTACTGTGTTATCAACCAATGTTATAAATTATACCAATGTTATATTTAGTGTTTTATATATTAAGACAATGTTATATTCATATAACTTTTTGAACATTGTGTCAGGATGTATTATTGTGTTAACATAGATATTATGTAATCACATTGTGTAAAGTCGCAATATGACCGAACTATAAACAAGGTTGAAAAAAGAAAACACTATCAGCTGTTTCCCAATTCAAAGCCCACGATATCATTAAGGAATTTAAAGGAGGCCATACAAATGAGACAAGGAAAGAAACAAAGCTTTTAAGAGCTGGTTTTCTATGTGATAACTTAAAACTCTGATCTATTCGCAATGCAAATCTAGTGTTGCATTCACATCAGTTTCTACCCGCTTCTGTAGCGTACGTGGCACCCTGTCTGTGTCACGTTCAAGAGGTCTACAGTTAGAAACTCGGTCAGGGTGAGATATATGGTTAAGGTATTTTACAGAGTTTTCCCTTGTAGTGGGTACTGAATTCTGAATGTCGATAGCTTTAAGCTTTATGCAAAGTGAGCTCATTTGAACATCGCTTCATTCATCTCCGATATGACTTTAATCAAGAATCAAAGGTAATTCAGATATTCTCAAAAAATTAAAGGAACCTACTGTTTGCCCAGGACAAGAGGGCAAGCTAGAGGAATGTGTACCGTAATCACTTTTGCTGTGCGTACGGTGTTTTTTTTTTTTTTTTTTTTTTTACGTCCTCCAACGTAAAGTCATATCGGACGGTGAATAATGAAATGGGTGAAATGATGCTCAAATGAGTCTGGGATCCACGGAGCTTAGAGTTACCCAACATTTGTCTTTAAGGATAAGGGAAAACCCCGGAATAACCTTATCCATTTAACTCACCCTAACCGAGATTCGAACTCGGGACTCTTAAACGTGAGCCAGACACGCTAGCATCTGTGCTACGAGGCGGACACGCGTACGGTGTTTATGCTCCCCTTCCCAGTATAACAAGGATGCTAGATTCGTTTAAAATACGCTAGTGTTGTCACATAACTCACCCATGCATAATACCTATCACTACTGTTACTGCAATAAGCATTGGATCTGGCAGCATGGGTGACTCATATATACTCATTTCCTAGTATATATTTCATTTGTCATAAAGATATATCTTTTATAAATTTTAAAAGTCTTCGGATCGCATTCTTAGATCATCTAAATTTAAATACTAATGGTAGGTATATTTAGCCCAATTTTCAGAACACGAACTTTTTTTCCAAAAGTTTTTTTATGGGGTTTAGACAAACTCAAATCCTGAAATCATGGTTTTGGACTTCTTGGTGGATTAGGTATAAACCACTTCTATCGACTTTGCACTTATGATAGAGAAAGTGAAAATGCTGTTTCTCTATATTTCTTGCCAAAGTATTTTACTGTCTTTTGACATTGTGAATGCTTGTAATTGCCTATAGCTTTTTTTATTATTATTTATTTACTTCCTCCAACGTTAAGTCATATCGGACGATGAATGGAATGGAGGAAATGATGCTCAAATGAGTCCAGGGTCCATAGAGCTTAGAGTTACCCAACATTCATATTTCAGGACAAGGGAGAACCCCGGAAAAAGCCTTATCCAGGTAACTCACCCTGACCGAGATTCGAACTCGGGACCTCTTGAACGTGAGGCAGACATTCTACCACCACGCTACCGAGGCGGGCAGTTGCCTATAATAAACATATGATTAAGCATATATACCTACATTAAAATTATTCGGATAATTTTGTGTAATCATAGAATCGAGATCATAATTAAAGGTTTTTTCGGGTTTATTTTGTGAGCGAGGTCGAAAATAGTGCCTTGCTCTTGCCTAAGTTGGCGCCTGTGGTAAACTCTTTCTTATAACCTGACATGTATACTTCCACATTACGTTTCGTTCCCCTTTCTCATGATTGGCTAATGTACACCTTCGAATGATGTCAAACAAGCCTTGTGCAATATAAGGATAGTCTATATAAACCTCTATCATGATAGGTACATGTCATCCTGATAGGTCTAAACCGAAGTATCCTACCATCTATTTACTACATTCCAGATGTAGATATTAACTGATTACGTGATAAAAGTACTTAATCCATATATTTATTATGATATAGCAATTATCCTAAACGAAGTCGAGATTTTATAAAACCATGTTAAGTGCTCATCTATGAATGTGATTCTAAAATATATACAAAATTAGAATACGGATAGCCAAAATGAGTCGAGTTAAGGAATACAACAGACGACATTTAATAAGACATTAAAGAATTCAACGGAAATTAGCACATATAAATTATAAGATAACGTAAAAAAAGATATACAGAATTGGAAGGAGCTATGAATAGCTTAGTTAAGAAGGAATGCCAATTTTAGTTTAAAAAATAGATTAATCGTAGAAGAACAGAAGTCGTAAGAAAAGATGGAAGTAAATTGGGAATAAGTCGGAAAAAGAAGAAATAGCTAAATCCTAAAGAGAAGAAGAGAAAGAAAATAACAATTTTCTTCAAATATATTTGTATTAAGATCAACGTTCACGTTTAAGTAAGGAGCTATTTTTGATCTCTTAACCTATATCACAACAACCAGACCTTAGGTAATCTGAAAAACTAATCAAGTAGAGATTATGGTTTGTTGTTGTTGTTATTCCATAAACAATAAACAGTTGCTGCGTTTCGCAGAGTATAAAACAAAATCTGGTTACATTTACTGGCAAGGAATGCATATAGATAACCTTGCTGTGACAGTTCAACAAAAGACAATCTACTGATACTTTTGTTTCTCTAATTTCCATTTATCAAATAGTGAAGATCTGTGACTTGAAAGATTGTCAGAGATTAAAGAAGTTATGGGAGACTCTTCATCCTTTATTTGAAATAACCGGGATGGTGTGAATATAATATATATATTGCAACTTTTTAAAGTAAGTTTTAAATTAGTACCTAACACTGCCTTCTGTCGAGTACCGTCTTGAGGTTGTTCTGCTTGAACGCATTTCAACTGTTTACAAAACAAAATGGCAAACACTGAAGCTGTGTCTAACGCAAGATAAAGTAGATTACGTTAATTTACACACAGTTTGATGTTACACCTTGTACACAAGCAGAATGTGCGGAATGGAATCAATACATGTGTAAGAAGGAAATGGCGGGGAACAGAGATAGATGTTCCTCCCAAGACAGGCGCCTTTCTTCAAAGATTTTTCTTTGCAACATAGTCCCGCCTTCTCAGCCTCCTTGGCTCCACCCTCTTTCCCCACCGTCAACATCTTTAAAAACACGCCTCCTTCTTCTTCCACCTCCAGAAGGATTTGCTCCGGCGTTCCTCTGGAAGCTTGTGCCATCTCTCCCGGTGTCCCGACAACAGACTCTTCCAGTTGTGTGTGTACCATCTGTGTAAAGTGTGTTGTCTTAATCTTCAATTGACTTGATTTGGCTTACGTCATGAGTGATTCAATAAGTGAAATGGGATGTAATTTATTGCTGCTGGCTGGAGTAGATGTCACTTCGAAAAGCTCTAACCCATTCGCCCTCCTTAGCTTGCTCTTCTTTCGTAGGGAAATTATCACCTCAGCACCAGAAACATGGCCATTTTGTGGTTACTGATTTGTTTCTTTCTAAATGTTAGTGTAAACCCGGAGATGGTTTTACTAGTACACATATTTGAAATCATTTCCCCATAATCCAGGATCATTTTGGTTTAGGTACCGCTTTGTCATTTCGCGAATCGGCTATAACTGCTTCACTCCTCTTCTTATATGAAAATCCCTCGTGAACGCTTTCTGTCTTAGGACGCTCAATCCCTTGGCTACACCATGTACCATTAATCATTTATGTTAGTCATATGGTGGCAGCTGTGAACGGTGCACAAGGCATACCGACAGTGCCATCTTCAGTGGTAAATGAGAGTTGAGAGTGACAATTCGCAAGTGAAGTTAGGGGAAAAAAAAGACACTTTTCCGTTATTTCTTCCCTGAAGAAACAAGCATGCTGACACGATAGTCTTCACGCAAGTTCTTGATCGTCACCCTTCTTGGTGACTTGATAAGCGGTGTCTAGCACTGTCGCAAAACTGGAAACTCTAACGCTGTCATACGATTTTCTCTACTCAGTTTGGTCGCTAAGCTATGCAATATGAATCATATAAATTCTAGATATCATGCGCAAATAACACGGATCTATACTGAGATTTATCTTCCCCTAGCAACAAAAGCAAGAACTTACATAAACAAAATATATTTATATAAAGATTACACTTAAAAGTACGTATCAACTTTGTTCAAATCGGCAGTAGGTCTCCCTTTATTAACTAACTGCAGCTCATCTCGTGATTGTAAAGGTTTATAACATTACTTTCAGGTACAGCCATAACTTGAATATTCAGCGACAACAAACACTGTTCGTACCTTGACATCTCAGCGCCTCACCTAGGCTGTTACAAGAACTACATCCGCTATTAAGTCTAGCACACGCTTCCTCATGGTTTAGGTTCGTGGGTTATTGTTTACTCGCAAACATACAAGCGTTTATCTATCTGTTTCTTGTAATTAGAGACACGCTATTTAACATGGATGCTTAAACAGTGTTTTATTTATTCTTATTGTTACTTTTTTGAAAACGTAAGAAAATGAAAAATTAATTGTTCTTTCACACTAGCCGTGTGTAGGACGCGCTATGAATGAGTAGAGCCAGACTGAAAACTTCCAATGCCATAGCCGGGATTTGAACCACTGACTCCGTCCAGCCGCTCTAAACCACTGAGCTACTATGGCCAACGTGCCAACATGACATTAAATTCATATTATATTCATAGTACGTCCTACACACGGCCAGTGTGAAAGAGTAATTAATTTCCATTAATTGTACCTAATAGTGGCCCGGGCCTTAAAGTACTTGCAGCATAGTAAGTCGCCATTAAGGTAGCTGCCTTATGTGTTTATGAGAACTCCTAGTGGTTTACCGGGTAAAACACGAGTCAGTTGGAGAATTTAATGTCATGTTGGCACGTTGGCCATAGTAGTTCAATGGTTAAAGCGGCTGGACGGAGACCAGATGATCCGTGGTTGAAATCCCGGTTATGACATTGAATTTTTCAGTCTAGCTTTACCCTTTCAAAGCAAGAAAAGGTCAAACTTTTGTCCATTATCTACATATAGTAAATCACAAAATATTTATGTTTTCTGGTGAAATTTCCGTATGGAATTTTTAGGTAAATACAGAATTTGCACCACTTTGTGCAATTTGCTGGGCAGATAAGCTACTCCCACTAACGAAACATTCCTGAAGACACTTTAAGGTGATTTTGACATGTGTTAGGTCCTGGCCATTCGTTTTAATAGCTCCCTTCCCAAACCTACGTATTCTGAATGCGAAATTTCAGTGTGTGTGTGTGTGTGTGTGTGTGTGTGTGTGTGTGTGTGTGTGTGTGTGTGTGTGTGTGTGTGTGTGTGTGTGTGTGTGTATGTCTCTAACTCAAAGAGAAAAAGTCTGTTAAATACAAGGAAAGCTTGGTACTTCATCACTCATTTTCCAAGGTTACGACAGGAAGAATTAAAAAACAATACTTAATGAAACAAATAAGTCTCCCATCCCTAGCCCCTCTTTACATGAAAACCTTCTAGAAATTTTGAATATCTCCAAGGTTACTGTAATTATTTTAATTATAGTATCATAAGTTTAAAGTTTTTGTGACAAAAAATGCATTGGACTAACCTCAGAAGTTCTCTTCATTTTGGATTGCTTTTCAATAACCAGTATACCTTATTATTACACAAAAATGTAGATCTCGTTGAAACACACAATCTAGATTGTGTCTAATGCACACTTTTATGGAGTTAACCATTACACTGATATCGTTTGCCAATTAATGGTTCGATTTCTCTATACTTACAATTGGAAATCGTTATTGGTTTGTTTTTCTTTTTTTCCTTCTTCCTTCTTTTGCTATGCTGAGTTATGACTCAAGACCGTCATAAAATACTTGACTATCAGTTGTAGCCTACTGCATTCTCCTATCCCAGCGTAAAAATAAGTACCTACGTAACAGAGATGGTGAGGGTGGCGGAACAGATATAGAAATCTATGTAAATACTTAGAAATATCGGAAAACGTGAATTTTAAATATCAGAAAAAAAGTTATTTGCTAGAAACATGAATATCAATATTTATTTTCGCCTTTAAATACAACATATTAATAATTCTGAATAAGCATTACCATAAATGCATGTTTGTTTTTAACTATAATTGAAATCCCAGTTGTATTTTGTGTTGTTTTATACTTTGTCTTATTCTCTCAGAAATTCTTTTAGATGTATTAACTTCATCAAAAAACTTGGATACAAAAAGAAAACATATCTTACAACAAGGGGTGGGGGTGGAAATAAAAGGATGTGATTAACGGGACTTCTTTAATCAACAATTATATCCAATCATTATCAATACCCAATACTCTCGATTTTAGAATCTTCTTACCACTAATTATCTCTTCCATTGTTAACCGAAAATGATTTGCAGGATATGACTCAGGAGTGGCGTTTATGATCAGCATTCTGGAGCTGTGATTTTGGTTCCTGTGGGAGACATTTTTAATATTTCTTCACGTTTATCAGTTATAATTAAAACCCAAATTTACCTACTGACTCCTGACAAGTCACACCAAACACTTTCCTTAATAAAAATTCGGTGAAATACGAGGGAAGTGTGGTTTGGGCCAAATAAAAAACGATCCAACTTAAAACTTCTTTAAAAATTTCGATTTATCCCTTTTGGCCCAAAGTCATATATATAGTTAGTGCCTATGACTGCTAGGTTTACGTAGAATCAAGTCTTGTTAGCAGAAATTTTAAAACACTATTTCAGTAAACGGTAACTTTGTAGAACCCTTGTAGCAGAAAAAAAAGCATGACGCTCCGCCACACGTAAACAAACAAAAGAAATCACTGCAGTACAGTTCAAATGTCCTCTGTCACAAATGCTATTACACAACTCACACAACTACATAACTGCAATTGACTGTTTTTCAAACTCTGTCGCTATTTATATCCCCCAGTCATTGTTCTAGAATGCAGTAGACCATTCGATAACAATCGCGATGGCAAGAAAAAAGACGGAACAATTCCAGAACCTCTCTCTGTCTCTTTCTCTCTCTCGGCAAACGTCCAGCTTTGCGCGCCATTTTCCGTCTCTCACTTTCCTGCCTACGCGCGCCCGGCAGTGGCTTGTCGCAGCTCCACAACAATGCAATCGGTGACAGTTTACTCCGCACGGCTGGCTATCAGAGCGGAGGAGAGGTAAACAGCTGTCACAAAAATGTGTATTGTCCAGCAACGCAAAGAAGGTCCCTGAAAACAATGTGCCATCCTTACACAGTGGGACAAGGACAGCGAATGTGTGTGGCAAAGAACGTCTGTTACACAAGGAGCAGACCATTAAAAAACATGCGCCCTATTCACTCTGTACGCTAAAACCGAGAAGATTCATTCACAAAATTAGAAGCTGTCAGAATGCTTTTGAATGGTCTGTAACTGTACTGACTGACCTGCACTGTCCAGGGAGGGTGTGGAAACCTTCGCCATCCCCCCTGCGTCTCAGGCCTCGAAGACTTAATCTCATGTGCAGGGCAGTACATTTTTTAAGGTAGAATATGTGCTACGCCAAGAAGCAGAACAAAATGTACTTACTTAATTCTGATATGAAGATTCCAAATCCTACATATCCGTTTCACTTGCTGGATCTGTAGAACTTCCATCTGTAGCGATGATATCAGCTGCTATGTCTGTAGAATTGGCGTTTGTATCTCTGGACTCCATAAAACCGACTAAGATATTTTCTTCCTCTTCATCTCTTGCTTTTCAACACATTGATTGCTATTCTTTCATTTCTTCTTCCATTTCGATGCCAGTAAGTATTCTTATTCTATGGACCTAGTTTCGATGCACGCATTTTTCCAATCCTCTTCAGTGCTGTCGTTTTAACACTGTCTGGTTAGTTCTTTAAATGCATTTAAATACATAGAACACATATTTTGTGCTATGTTTTACTTCATGATGTTCCGAATCATTCCAGTAAGGTTTAAATCGCAGTGATAAGGCGGTAATCTATATCCTGGTTCACTAATATGTGCCCCATATTCTTATATTTTTTTAAACTAAATATAATTTCCTTTAATATTCGCCAAAATATTTTCTATCCAACACCGGAATTAATTTTCTCCTTTACTACATGAAATTACTTCTTCACTGTTGGAATTTCTTTACGCACTTCATAAAGAAGTTCTACGAACGTCGCATTTAACGAAATCGTCCATTTCAAAGTTCTTTTTCCATAATAATTCGTGTACCTGAAACACTAGCTTTTTAAAATTATTTAACCATACTTTTTATTATGGCTTCACCTTTACTTACTGTCGTAGCCATTGCAGCCATTGTGCTTTGCAAAAGAAGAAACAAATCGTTTTGCTTTTCCTTCGGTAGAACTGGAAAAC
Source organism: Mantis religiosa (assembly GCA_030765055.1). Lineage (NCBI taxonomy): Eukaryota > Metazoa > Arthropoda > Insecta > Mantodea > Mantidae > Mantis > Mantis religiosa. The sequence goes on along the minus strand of CM060949.1, from coordinate 189,775,588 downwards.
ATTCTGAATCTTCTGCCTTGGGAGTTTAGAAACCTCCTAGGTGACGTTTTTGGAGTTTCCAGGTTTGAAAATTATTATTTGAAACATCTACTCTATAATACGACACTACACTGTACTGCGGTACTCATGCGTCACACAACAGGTAACAACTTAGTACGCAGCCTATAGCCAGCCATCACAACATGCGCAGTTTCTACTACCCCCACATATAAACAAAACTCAAGCTATTTGTCCCGGGTAATATGTTCTGACGGGGAACCCTCGGAGAGAGGGATGATCTGAGAGAATACCAAGGGGAAAGGAGAGGCGACGGTTCGTAACTACAAACACGAACACGCTGGTGGTGATTCGTACATTCAGCTGCCATCCGTCTGCAAGCTTTTCACTTTCCATGGGGGTCCTGGAGACCTTCCCCGATCTAGAGCATAAGGATTTACGGAGAGTAAATTCCTTGCTATGGAACATCGAAGCTCCCACTAACAATGGAGCCCTAAAACAGCCAACTAGGATGAAGGGTGAACTGAAACACGGTGACAGGCTATTCAGGAATATAGTTACGCTTGCCAACATTCGTGTAGTGACCTGGGGTCACCGTGGTTCAGCAAGATCGAGTACGGTAATCGAACACATGGCCACCCGCTAACGCCTCAGATTACCCTGTGCCTACACAAAATGTTACAGATACACATATTATTATATATTTAACGTAAATTCTAGTCTACGTAGCTTCAGTTTAGTCAGCACTCGAAGTTATTGTTGTATTTAATTGAAAGTAACGATACCGAGAGGAAAAGTGTGCCTATGAATTTGAAAACAGAATAGCTTCTTTAAATTCAGCGCATGTTCATACCGCATGCCGTTATTGGATCTAAGCTGTTATCTCAAAAATAATTGCTTAATCCAAATACAAGCGGGGGAGTAGCAACAGCAGCCGGCATATGCTAAATTGCTTCCATTCTCTCATTGTGTAGGTACAGGGAGCGCGTGCGTACGGTCTGTCAGCAAGAGACTTAGCTGTTTTGGAATCGGTAACAACAAACAGAGATCTAGTCTTTCTGAAGAATACAGAGTGTGTATAGAGTCCGTAAGCAAGGTAACTCCTAAAGGAAAGTAGATCAAATACTAAACGTGATATTCAGGTTATAAAGATGCGACATATTCCAATCTCAGACCATTTTTGTTAATTTACCGTATGTTTAACACAATCTCATGACTAGGGCCCGGAAGTAGTTGACCTAAAAATTAATCTAAAAATGAGCTATAAAATGCCCTTAAAATATAAAAAATTGCGCATAAAATGTAAAAAATGACGTAACAAATTAACAATTTCTTTCATATTAATAAATTAATAACTGTCACAGACACATAATGAATATATGGTTGGATAACCACATTTTAAAATTAACTTTCTTAGTAAATAATGCAATTATTGCTACTTAAATTCACCAGGTAATTTTCAATTTTATAAAATATGAAAAAATAAGTTACTGTAACCATTAGCCAAAACATACCTTACTTAGCGCTGCAGTACACCACCATGGTCATCTTCAAGTTATCAGAAGTAAAGTAACGATGGTTGTGAGTTAAAGCCGTTTTATACTTTGAGAAACTTCTCTCCACTTCCATAGATGTTATAGGTGCATATTTTAAAAACACAGTCACTGCCTGTTAAATCCTGTTAAAAAAAATATCAGTTCTGAAATTTTCTCCTTACAAGATATTGGCAATCTGACAAATAGTTTGGTATCCTTTATTTTTGTCCAACACAAATTTTAGTTTCTGTCTAACTTTGTCCCCAATCTCACATTTTACATTTTGTACTCTCTCTTCTGCAATTGTCACTAACTCAAATCGACTTATCCAATGTCATACCACTTTCTTAAAGGCGGGTTATGGTACCCGTCAAAAACGCAAATTTTGATTTAATGAAAGATAATTTACCTTGTATTTGAGTATCAGAAAACAGATCCTTTGCGCTCTCAATTGCCTTAGAATCTACCCTATCAAAACTATTCACCACTTCTGTCACTATTTGAAAATTGTCACAGTGGTATATACATGCAGTTGCATATATACAACGCCCATGGGTCAGGGTCAGGTCGGCCACGGGAATCGAACTCGGGCATCTCCAATGCGGGCTACAGATGAAAATGCCCAATTAATTCCTGAAAAAGAAAGAAAATGACCGAAAAACGCATCTAAATGTTAAAAAATGACTTTATTATAAAAATGTGGAAAAAATGTATTTTTATGACCTATAATAACCCATTTGTTCCAGAATGCACTTAATTTCCAATAAGCATCGTGTGTGACTACTCAGAAAGAAGAAGACTTTTCATCAAAATCCGGGCCATTCTCATGACAAATAAAATGTATAGGTTATCTTGGACCTTCTAGGAATGTCCCACTTGTATCGAATAGAATGTTTTGTGGCGGTTATATTTATATACCTTTCTAAATACTTACGCTTTCTTTCAAGTAGTGTATTTCTATCACATGATTAGGTGCACCTGTACTAAAAAGGTACAGATTATTCTGTACAAGGTTATTTGAACGACAAATTATCGACATAACGCTCTGTAAGTAGAATCTATTTGTTCTAATGATACATCATTGCCCATTTATCTTTTATGTCTGTTGCAAAGCTTTTTTAATGTACAAGATGCTCATTTTTATCTGTAGTTTTACCGCACAAAATTTGACGTCATCAATAGCATCGCTGATGGAGCGAGTTTATATACGATTCCCCTAGCGGCTTGCGATCGTATTTGATGTCTTGACGGCAGCTTTGAGGCCTCTACCGGCTGATAAATATACTATTTGAGAGGTGGGTCTTTCCCGCGTAATATAAAGGTGTGTAATTTCATCTGGTACGTAGATACGATAACTTTTAAAAATTACATACTGCAATGAATGCACTGCAAAGCTAATTAAGCAGCCATATAAGTATACCATGAAGAATATACGAAATTATAAGTCATTGAACATTGTTTTTCTGTTATAGTAGACATATATGCATATTGTAAACCTGTCACATAAAATAGAAATATTTCAATTTGATCTCAGTTCTTTTCTATCACCCACAGTTTCCTCACAATGTAACTTTATTAAAGACCAATAAATTAGCAGAATATGTTCTAGGAAAGAAAAATAAATTAGTGTTACAATATGTACAGATGAGCAAATGTATTCCGATACGTGCAAGACTGACCTACAGGACGGAGGCGGGTTTCTTATCAGTTAGTTACGCCAGGACACTTCAGTTTCCTTATACCTATCTGATCTGAGAGTTCGGCGCACAGGTATTTAAGCCTCAATGGAAAATAAAAATAATTTTGCCACATGAAACGTAGATGGTTTTATACAACTCTCGTTTAGCAACTTAGGTATTTATCGATCCTTTGCTTATTGACGTCATTTTCTCTTTCTTCCTATCTGGCACACACGTACGTCAACCATTTTGATCTCCCTTTCTTCTTTTTAAATGCATTTCCAATACTCAAACTTGTAGTTTTATCTGGAACGAAATACTTCTACCTTTCATAGGATAGCGATAATTAGGTAATATAATATTAAACTCTGTGATACTTAAAATTAAGTGTATCTTGTTCCGAAAGTAAATACATCATTTCCTTTGTTACAGTTCTCTAGAACAGATTATATGGACGTACTACTACAATTAATATAGCCACCAAGTTACCAAATGACTTCACACCAAATGACTTAACGACCAACCATCATCATCATCATCATCATCATCATCATCATCATCATCATCATCATCATCATCATCATCATCATCATCATCATCATCATCATCATCATCATCATCATCATCATCATCATCATCATCATCATCATCATCATCATCATCATCATCATCATCATCATCATCATCATCATCATCATCATCATCATCATCATCATCATCATCATCATCATCATCATCATCATCATCATCATCATCATCATCATCATCATCATCATCATCATCATCATCATCATCATCATCATCATCATCATCATCATCATCATCATCATCATCATTATTATTATTATTATTATTATTATTATTATTATTATTATTATTATTATTATTTCGTTATCACTATTTCACAACCTTTGTTGGCACTGATGCTGCTGAGAAGAATTTCATCTTATTCAGCTCAAACACTTTCTCACAATGTGGAATGTTTGGAGCAGGTATTTGTTTATTTACGCCCTCCATCGTTGTCATATCGGCCGATAAATGAAATGGGTTAAATGATACTCAAATGAGTCCGGGATCCATGTAGCGTACAGCTACCCGACATTCGTCTTCAGGGATAAGGGAAAACCCCGGTAAAAGGTCTTTATTCAGGTAACTAACCCTAAGCGAGATTCGAACTCGGGAACTCTTGAACGTGAGGCAGACACATTATTTATTGCTTCTAGATTGGGACCAGTCTCTTAATAGCATCCAGTGTCTCTCATTTTGCGAGTAACTGATCTTGTAAATGTTTGATGCACCTATTGGTTTTAAAAGACATAAGGATACCAACATTAAGAATGACATGTTAATTAAGCGTGAGAATGACAAAAAAGTATACCATATACTGATAAAACGTAAGACGTTTATGTTACAAACAAAAGTATGTCAATTTGACGTTAGCTGGACACTTTTGACAACATTACGCTTCCAGGGACTTGTCTGAATGCTGGATAGCGTTGCATAAACTCCTCTATGCAACGGTTTAAGTTATATTTATATGTCGCACCAATTTTAATGCCGCTACGAAAGTAACATTCAACCATGAAGGCGCGGTGGTCTGTGTTCATATCCATGGGGAGCTGGTTGTATTGGTTACCAGGGCAACCATACACTTCCGCAAATATTTACCGCTTCTTCTCCGTATAGGGCACTATGATTTCAAGGTAGACTCACCAGTCAACTATGACGTCATTCTTGCTCAATCGGAGGGCGGGAAAAAATGAATAAGAATTAACACCGTGTATATGTAGTAAAGAACTGACAATAAATGATATTCATTTCAAATAATGTATCCACACGATTTCTTGAGCGTTCGGGCCCCAAGTCCTCATTCGTTACATTTCGCCTAATTCCATAAACACAGATGACAGCTTTGAAACATGAAATGCGCTATACATTCTGACATCTAGTGGCTAATATACTAGGCTTTCACACGTCCGTCGTGTCATTTCGAGCAATTTTGAGGTTAATTATCAGCTAACCAGTTTACAACAAATCTAAGTTCACAAAAATAAACGTTTTCAGAGCACGCAATGTTAACTGGAGAGCCACAAATCTTCGGAAACTTGCTATAGAAGCGACAGATGGGGAAGGATACTACAAGAAGGTCCAAGAGCTGGAAATGCAATATTGGAGAAACGATGGAGTAATAGAAAATGCAATTCATGAAATTACTGTTAAGACATTAGAGTATACTGGCGATGAAATGACGCAACAGACTTGCAAATCGAAGAATCACAAAGCGAGTGAGCGAGTGTTTATAGCTGTCGTAATATCTGTTTCCTGCTTTTATGTTTTCCATTACATAGTAAATATATAAGTAAGCATACAGCTTATCGGATGGAGTTCAATTTATTGTTTGTCCACACATCTCACACCTTCGTCTCATATCTACGCATATCTTACCGGAAAATAAGCTGAATTGTGGTTCTCAAGTTTGACCAGACTGCAGGAACAAAAGTGTGTTAGCTCTTTCTTCTTCCCCTCTGCCCGCACACACCGTAAATCCAGCGCTAAAGAAAACGTGCGCATATAGTAAAATGTTGAGACGTACTGACAAACGCCAAGTGGAAGTTAAAACAAATGAAACTACAAATAGCGTTCATATATTAACATTTGATAGTCTACAAGGGAGTATATACAAATATAACAATTTGTAGCTTAAAACTTCACTTATCTTATAAGAAATTGTGATAATTTTCTTATAAATTGTCCGGGATTGCAATTTCATGTAAAACTTTTACACATCCTCAGCCGGAAACAACAAAACTGTCGCCATCGTTACGAACGCTAGATGTTGATATGTTCTTGTTAGCGCTACCAAAATCTGAAAATAAAACAAATTTAAAAACTGAATCGACTGCCGGTATTTAAAAATTCCCTAAGCGATGTTTGTTTTTTAAATTAAATATATTTTCCCAAATAAAAATAAATGTAAAATAAAATGTAAAATAAATAAAAATAATTTTTTTCTTTTAATAAATATACCCCTGAATAAAGATGAATTTAATGAAGAATATACCTAAGCATATTAATAATACTACTTTAATTAATGGTTTTAGTAAAGACTTTATAAATAAAAAATTGAAAAATTCAAATATCAAAAAAACTTTTAATGATATTTTTACCCTTAGACAAATAAAAGACGATTAAAATTTAAAAAAAAATACTTACCATCCTCGGGTTAATGAACATTTTCAAAAACTTTTAAAGAGTTTGGTACAACTTGCGTTGCTCAAAATAAATATAGTATTAACATTTACTGCATTTGTCTATAAAAGATAAAATTCCTAATAATAAGAAATCTGGTATTTATCAGTTTAATTGTTTCGATTGTGATAAAGTTTATATTGGAAAGACAAAACGTAATTTAGAAACCAGAACGAAAGAACATTTTCGTAACATTAAGTATAAACAAACTGATAAATCGCCCGTAGCAGATCATTTTTGGTTATTTAACCATGAAATAAATCCAGAAGTTAAATTAAAACAATTAAATGGTCCGATAGATTTAAAGGCTTGGGAAAAGATATTTATTTTAAAAAACAAACATCGCGTAATGAATTTTGAAATACCGGCAGTCATTCTGTTTTTAAATTTGTTTTATTTTTAGAGTTTGATAGAATTTATAAGAAAATTATCATTTCTTATAAAATAAGAGAAGTTTTAAGCTACAAATTGTTATATTTGTGTATATTTGTTTGCTTCACTGTTAATAGCTTCATATTTTGCGTATCTACAAGGGAATGTTTGATTTTGTATCATATATAATTATTTCTGCATTGCTTTTCATATTCCTGTATATAATATGTCTTTTATGTTCAGTATTCAAGTATGTATGCTATTAATCTGCACACTTCTTCGATATCTTCAATGTTCACAGGCCATTGTGGGTACTAGTGAACCTACTGAACGCAAATCAGTCTAATCTAATCATCTAAGGGTATAGAACTTCAAAGTTGTTACGTGGCATATGGCTGTTTAAACAACTGACTATCGCATTATACTAATATTAGTGCATAATAAAAATGTTTATGTCAATTAATAAGTACACGGAAGAAGAAATTTCGTAAAGAATAAATTTTTGGAAAAGTGAATTGAGAATGGCATCTGACTAGTACATCAAACCTTGTAATGATATAAACAGGAAACAAACGGCTTTAGTACGAGGGCGGTCTGAAAATTTTCCGACCTAATAAAGATCCAAGACCTGTTTTAGACATTTTTGTTTTTTTGTTTTTTTTTGTTTTTCAACATAGACTCCGTGTAACTCTACACACTTCTCCCAGCGATGTTCCCATTTCTGTAATCCGCCCAAATAGTACTTGGCGTTTCTCTCTGCAAAATAATTGTTTACGAATGTGATTGCCTCTTCATATGACGAAAATATCTGTCATCCGAGCGCAATTTTCAGATGAGAGAGCAAAAAGAAGTCGCTTTGGGCTAGATCTGGTGAGTCAAGCAGTTCAAACCGTAATTCGTGGATTTTCGTCATTGCAACCGCTGAGGTGTGAGACGGTGAAACAGGGTTTTCTATTTCTGCAAATGTGGCCGTTTTTCCGCAAGTTCTACCTTCAGCTTGTCAAGTAATGATGCGTAGTATGCTCCTGTAATGGTGTTTCCTTTCTCAAGATAATCGATTAAAATAACTCCATGACTATCCCACAAAAATAGTCGCCATCACTTTCCCAGTCGATAAAACAGTCTTTGCATTTTTTGGAGCCGGTTCGCCGTTTACAGTCAACGGTTTGGACTGTATTTTTGTTTCAGACGTATAAAGCCGTATCCAAGTTACATCTACAGTAACTAATCGGCGCCAAAACTCGGATTTATTGCGACTAAACTGCACCAATAGAGCGCTGGAAATGTTCATTCGAACACGTTTTTGATCTAGCGTGAGCAAACGCGGCACCCAACGTGCGGACAGCTTTCTCATGTCGAAATGTTGATTTAATGTGACAAACACTTTTTTTTGTTTTACATTTTCATGGCCTCTGAATCTCTCTCATTTTAATTCGCGATCGTCTAGCACCATTTGGTGAAATTTGGCTATGTTTGCGTCAGTAGTTTCAGTTTCTGGAAGTCCCGAAATTTCATCGTCTCCCAAGCTCTTAGGGCCACGTTTAAATTCAGCTGCCCAAAATTTCACTTGGTAAATGATGGTGCAGATTCTCCATACACAGAATCCAGCTCATATTTGATTTGCGTAGAAGAATTGCATTTCAAAAACAAATATTTAATGACAGCTCAATACTCGATTTTCTCCATTTTCATAAAAACACTCACATCAACTCAAACGACTGTTACATAACAACTGAGCGTCCAAAATGGCTGAAACTTTGGTTGAGTAACTATCAACAAATGAACAACGAAATACACTAGCTTTTATTTAGGAATGCTGCCATGTTAATGTTTAGGTTGGAAACTTTTCAGACCACCCTCGACAGTATTACAATTTAACATTCCCTAGAGCATTAGATTTAGGAACATCACAAGTGCCCGCCTCGGTGGCGTAGATGGTAGCGTGTCTGCCTCACATTCAAGAGGTCCCGAGTTCGAATCTCGGTTAGGGTGAGTTACCTGGATAAGGTTTTCTCCGGGGTTTTCCCTTATCCTGAAAGACGAATTTCGGGTAACTCTAAGCCCTATGGATCCTGGACTCATTTGAGCATCATTTCACCCATTCCATTCATCGTCCGATGTGACTTAACGTTAGAGGACGTAAATCACACACACACACACACACACACACACACACACACACACACACACACACACACACACACACACACACACACACAAAGTGCTGGTAGTTCTTAGCTACATTAATCGAGGTTAACAAATGCCTGTTTTTGGTCCACAATTTGGTCCACTATTAATGTTATCTCTATGTAATTTATGGCACACGTAAGGGTAATTTTATATACGATAAAATGTTAGACCATTTACATAAAAACTAATATTTTTTTTTTTTTTTTTTTTTATTTCACGTATAGAAATCCTTAAAAGTTGGAATTTACAAACGCCGCTTTCACCATTATATTTTAACACATCAAATTATTTTTGGCAATGATTTACCTGTCTTCGCATTGTTTCTTTTTAAAATTATCTTAGCTCTTAATAATTCCGGAGTGAGGTGACGCCGCGCAGTGTTTGTGACTTGTGTTCAGGCGGTGCGATTTCGATTGGGTTTTTAGGTTTTCCTTTGTCACTTGGACGAATTCTGGGTACTTACTTCATACCAATATTTTTCTTCGTTCGATTGTTTTATCACATTTCGTGTGTGACTTAAGGCTCGTGGTGTATGGCGCAGACGCTTGCGTCGTGTAAATGCTGTTCTCAGAGTTGGGTGACATTTCTGACGCTGGGATGAACTTTGAACACTTGGACTTGAGGGACTTCCTGTGTCCTGTCTGCTTACGACCTTATGGCCTCCCACTTCATCACTTCCTCCTGGATGTGTGTGTGTATGTGTGTGTGTGTGTGTGTGTGTGTGTGTAGTGTTTAACGCCCGCTTTTACTACATACGGCACCGCAGGCGATGACACTGATGATACATGAGATGAAGATGGAGCACCGGTGGAATGAGATGGCGGGGGAAACCGGAGGTCCCGGATAAATCCCGCCCCAGCGCCGTGTTGTCCACCACAAATCTCACTTTGCGGTTTCCTGGGATCGAACCCGGGCCGCCTTGGCGAGAGCCAAGCGGTCTAACCACTGAGCCACAGCGCGGCCATTCCTCCTGGATGTGTTACTCCCAATAGACCTGTGTAGGTTGTTGCGTGTAAGGTTTATTTTAGGATAGGTAAATCTCACGTATTTCGTAGAAGTGACTCAAGAACTTCTTACGTATTCAGATATGGTGATTGATATACGTCAAAGATGTCTGAAACGTTGTGATGAATGTATACAATTTATCTTATCACAAAAACACGTGTGCGCATGTCTCAAGGGGGATTCCTCTGACAGAGAAAATGAGAAGGGGAAAGGAATGTATTAAAACTCGATAATACATAATGCATATCTACCTACACATTCATAGCTACATACCTACTTTTCTTATTCCGTTTTCGGTTACAGCACTTTAGTTTCGTATATTTTGAAGTTTCTCCAACATGCAGATACCTAGAAGCTAGAGGAGGTATCACTTTGCACCCAAATATTCGATAAAATGATTTCATTGCAAATATACGTTTTGAGGTCTCCTGTATATCCCCTAAAAGATGGCCATTTATAGACAAACAAGGCCAAATGTGTGACCACATGTTTATAAAAGTATAACTCTAAAAGTATCTTCCAAGAATACAACACAAAGACCTTCAAGAAAAATCTCTGCTCCAGACTCCTAATACATAGACATATTTCGAACATTTGGATTTTATCAACAATGACGAGGGATTTAGTTTAAAACCCCATATGTTTATCATATTTTCATTACAAATGAAATGTATATCTTGAATCTTCTAGAAATAGCCTCAGAAGTGCTCATCATTTTCGAAGACCTTTATCTGGATATGTACGAGGGCTGTTCAATAAAGAATGATCATAATTTATTTACGGTAATAATTCCTCGCACTAAAATTCAATCTTATTAAATTCTGTTAACTTAATGTGAAACAAACACGCGGTAGTAGTTTCATTGTTGGTACTCCTGGTTCCCGCCAGTGAGAAACAGGCAAGCTCAGACATGTTCCGTATCACCTACCGCTGCAATGGAGCTAACACGCGAGAAACAATATGCGGCTTTGAAATTCTGCTTTCGTCTCAACAAATCTTCAGTTGAGACCTATAGAGAGTCTGTTCTTCCCTACAGCACAGCTTGAAGGTGGTTTAAAACGTTTAAAGAGGGGAGACAATCAATTTCAAAGGAAGGTGGACCCGGTGCTCCAGTTACTGCTCTTATGGAAGAAAACATCAACATTGCTGCTGCCATTGTGAGAGAGGGTCGACGAATCGCCTTAACACCACTTTCTGAAATACTGAGCATTTCATTGGGTGCCACCCACACGTTGGTGACAGAAACATTACACATGAGACGTGTTTGTGTGCATTGGGTTCCAAGACTGTTGATTCCCGAACAAAAGGACATTTGCATGTAGGTCTGCATGCAGTTAAAGTTGATGTTAGAGGAAGATCCGAAGTTTCCTTCAAACGCAATCACTGCTGATAAAACTTGGCTACATCATTTTGATCATGAGAGCAAACAGAAAAAAAGCTCAGTGTGTGCTCCTTCATCACCAACCCCCAAAAAACAAAAGCGTTTGCTTCTGCTGGGAAAGCTATGATTATTTCATTCTTTGATATTCATGGAATGGTTTATCAGCATGTTGTACCTGCACACACATCACTAACGGGAAAATACCACAGGGATGTACTGAAAACGTTGCAAATCCATATCAGGCGCAAAAGAACACGTTTCCGTGCACCAAGCTGGATGCTGCACCACGATAATGCGCGGTCGCATATTGCCAATGTTGTTGCTGAATATCTTGCAAAAATTAACGTCAAGTACATCTCTCACCCTCTCTATAGTCCGGATTTAGCCCCATGTGACCTTTTCTATTCCCTAACTTGAAGAAACGTGGGAGGCATTATACATCATCAGAAGCAGTGGTGAAGGCTGAGGAGGTGATTTTAAAAGATCTCTCAAAAATGGTTTCCAGGATGCCTTTGATGGCTTTCAGAAACGCTGGTACAATGCATCGCATTCAGGAGAGACTATTTTGAGAAGAACCATCAAAATTATGAGGATGAGTAAAGGTATGTTGTCAAAAAAAGAAAGTGAACATTCTTTATTGAATAGCCCTAGTTAATGCACAATTTTCTAATTTCTTAAGGCATCCAAAAGGTATTTAATATGTGAACTTTCGGTAACAGAAATTGCATCTTCATCTTAAGATATATCTTCATTCTCTTTGTTGGTTGGTGAAAGCTTCTCCAGCATTTCTTGATATCAGTAGCAACTTTATGAAGCTCTAATGTAGCATCAAAGCTTATAATGCAAAACCAGTTCAATATCTTTTAAGCCTAACAGGTGCACATCAGAAATACACGACAGAAGTAAAAAGAAAAAAAAAAAAACGTGAGAGCATGTTCAGCTTCCAGCATAAGGGTGGACACGTAAAAGTATGGAATTTTGGATCCAAGAAACTATGTTCAACATAATGAGGGGTGTAACCTTCAGGAATGTAGCTATTAAAACTTCACAGTTAAAAATGTTCAAGACAGTCCGTATGGGTCAACCAGAAATTATTTTTATCATCTATTCTTTCTTTAAAAATATACATGTCTTATTGGAAATTAATTGTTCTTTCACACTAACCGTGTGTAGGACGCACTGGTAGAGCCAGACTAAAAAGTTCAATGCCAAAGCCGGGATTTGAGCCACGGAGTCAGTTAGAGAAGTTAATGTCGTGTTGTCACGTTGGCTATAGTAGCTCAATGGTTTAGAGCAGCTGAACGTATATCAAAAGATCCGTAGTTCAAATCCCGGCTATGGCATTGAATTTTTCAGTCTGGCTCTTATTGTCTAAATAATTTCCCTGTCAGATGGCTTTCTCTTGTGTTGTAAATGTAATGTGATTATGTGGTCGGGTGTAGCCATTAACACAGTTGTAGGTATGCAGGAAACTGGGATGATGTTATGTTTAACATGTTGACCCATCCTGTTGATCCTACTTGAGGTAGCGGCCACCCGCCGCGCTTACTCCCAACTCATGTTAATGGACACAGTTGATTGTCCTTCAAATAAGACAGGTTCCGTGGTCTGTCAGTTTCAATAGAGCTGTGGCGCCACTGCTGCGATCTTGTTGAAACAAATGAAGACAAGTAGAGACCAAGTCAATTTGTTGCAGCGATTCGTTGTACCAAATCAGTCAACTTTAACGGGGACGCTAACCCTGACGTTTGTTCAAGATTTAAAACTATATGACAAAGGTCTTTTTTTTCCTTAAAATTTTTTACATCCTCCAACGTTAAGTCATATCGGACGATGGATGAAATGATGTTCAAATGAGTACAGGGTACACAGAGCTTAGAATTACCAGACATTCATCTTTCAGAATAAGGGAAAACTTCCAACGATAAGTCATATCGGACGATGGATGAAATGATGTTCAAATGAGTACAGGGTACACAGAGCTTAGAATTACCAGACATTCATCTTTCAGAATAAGGGAAAACTTCCAACGATAAGTCATATCGGACGATGGATGAAATGATGTTCAAATGAGTACAGGGTACACAGAGCTTAGAATTACCAGACATTCATCTTTCAGAATAAGGGAAAACTTCCAACGATAAGTCATATCGGACGATGGATAAAATAATGTTCAAATGAGTACAGAGTACATAGAGCTTAGAATTACCAGACATTCATCTTTCAGAATAAGGGAAAACTTCCAACGATAAGTCATATCGGACGATGGATAAAATAATGTTCAAATGAGTACAGAGTACATAGAGCTTAGAATTACCAGACATTCATCTTTCAGAATAAGGGAAAACTTCCAACGATAAGTCATATCGGACGATGGATGAAATGATTTTCAAATGAGTACAGGGTACACAGAGCTTAGAATTACCAGACATTCATCTTTCAGTATAAGGAGAAACTTCCAACGTTAAGTCATGTCGGACGATGGATGAAATAATGTTCAAATGAGTAGAGAGTACATAGAGCTTAGAATTACCAGACATTCATCTTTCAGAATAAGGAAAAACATCCAACGTTAAGTCGTACCGGACGATGAATGCAATGATGTTCAAATGAGTACAGAGTTACCCGACATTCATTTCTCAGGATGAATAAAAAAAAACCAACGTTAAATCATATCGGATGATGAATGAAGTTATGATAAAACGAGTACAGGGTACATAGAGCTTAGAGTTGCCTGACATTCATCTTACAGGATAAGGGAAATCCTCGGAAAAACCTTATCCAGATAACTCATCCTGACCGAGATTCGAACTCGGGACTTTTTGAATTTGAGGAAGAGACGCTATCATACACGTACACAAGAGAGCTGCTTGTGAATCTCCACTGCCTCTTGTAAATAGGCACCAATATCAACTCTGACTGTCACAGTCTCAGGAATTTCTCCACTCACTATCGTCTATGTAAGTTCTATGAACCTTTTGATAAAGATTTATTGCTTCGTCTACCAGATATATGCACTAGATAAGCAAACAAACTATTGCATTCCTCACAAAACTGATATTTCTCAGGGAAATAATGATCTAAGACTCCTTGGAAGCAAAAGAACATTTTTATTATATCTGTGCATACACCTGTGTATTTATGACATTTTGAAGAGCATAACTCGAAAATGAAAGGTTGGTTAAATACCAAAGTATTTTAACTTTAACAATTCCAAGGAAATAACAAGAACTTTGGAGATTGAGTCCGACTGAAAAATTCAATGCCGTATCCGGGATTTGAACCACGGATCTTCTGGTTGCCATCCAGCCACTCTAACCCTTGAGCTACTATGGCCAACGTGCTGATATGACACTAAATTCTCCAACTGACTTCTGGATGGTAACCATCAGATCCGTGGTTCAAATCCCAGCTAAGGCATTGAATTTTTCAGTCTGACTCAATCTTTCCATACTTTAGCCTACACACGGCTAGTGTGAAAGAACAATTAATTTCCATTAATTGACCTAATAGTGGTTAACTATAAAGCCCGGGCCTTAAAGTACTTACATGTTGTAAGTCGCCCTTAGAGTAGTTGTCTCATGTGTTTATGAGAACTCCTAAGTGGTTTACTGGGAAAAACACGAGTCAGTTGGAGAATTTAATGCCATGTCGGCACATTGGCCATGGTAGCTCAAGGGTTAGAGCGGCTGGACGGCAATCAGAAGATCCGTGGTTTAAATCCCGGCTATGGCATTGAATTTTTCAGTCTGACTCAATCTTTCCATACTTTAGCCTACACACGGCTAGTGTGAAAGAACAATTAATTTCCATTAATTGACCTAATAGTGGTTAACTATAAAGCCCGGGCCTTAAAGTACTTACATGTTGTAAGTCGCCCTTAGAGTAGTTGTCTCATGTGTTTATGAGAACTCCTAAGTGGTTTACTGGGAAAAACACGAGTCAGTTGGAGAATTTAATGCCATGTCGGCACATTGGCCATGGTAGCTCAAGGGTTAGAGCGGCTGGACGGCAATCCATACTTTAGCCTACACACGGCTAGTGTGAAAGAACAATTAATTTCCAAGAAGAACATTTTCAATTGTTTTTGAAATTCCAAACTATTTGTGTCTAAAAATTTTAGAAAACAGACAGATTCTTTGTATACAAAAATGTAGATCTCTTTAAAGGACACAATATATCTTTTTGCCAAACATATATAATAATAAATATATAAATATATTAAATAAATATATAATATAAAACACCCATGAAGCTTCTTTTTTTGAAAGTTATTTTTAGTGATTTAGTGATATCTGCTCAAAATATGCATTTTCGGTGAAGTCTGAATTCAAAATTGTTGGGTAGAATCCAATGTTTTCTCTGCCTACTAGATATGTAGAATAAAAAGGAAAATTCATTTTTTTTTTTTAGATTTGGAGTAATTTGAAAACATAAATTTCCGATGATAATGAATATCGAATTTTGGGGGTGGAATATAATGCATTCACACCCTGGTAGCTGCTCTAGTGGTTGAACTATGAGGTCCTTTCTTCATGGTATTCCCGGATGTCAGAGATTGAGACGCAATAGTTAATTTAAAGGAAGATCATCTGTTTGAAATCAGTTACTGACTGAGGTTTTAGATGAAACATTTTCTAGATTTTATGACTGAAATGATAAATTATATTTGTAACATCTGACACATCCGGGCTTTACGGTATGAATTGAACTATTTTCTTAAGTGTTTGTTGCCGGAAGTCACATAAATGTTAAGTCTTGGTAGAGGCAAACGAGGTAAGAGAGGGGATACTTAACGCCTCGACCGGCAACTGGAAATTTGCTACTTGCCTCCCCGGGAGGAACGGTTGAGATGAAGGAATCACAGGCGACTTTTGGCCGCAGGAACAGACAAGATAAATATTATAGTAGCCTAATAAACATTGGTTCGAAGTGCTCGCGGCTCCCCTTCTGCGGGAACCGAGGGTAGTTTGACTCGGAGTGGGAACTCACCTCCAGCGGGTTCGAGAAGTTCTAACGCTCAAGGACTGAAGATGAACACGTAGCATGCAACATAAATGAGGCAGAGGTAATAAGAGAGAGGAGGCAGGGGTAGAGGACCTACTCCAGCATTCATCTTGACCACAGACTGGCCAGTGACCAGGGTTCGAACCCAGGATTTCCTGAATGCGAACTGCAAGTATTTTCACTCAGCAAAACAAAACAAAATCCAAACGCTTAAAGGCGGTTTGTTGTACACTGGCGTTGAAATTCTATACAACTTTTATGACGTTATTACATTCATATCAGTTTCACTACACACTATCTCTTTCTTTTTTACGAAATATTCTTTGTTAATCGAATCAAACGTTTCGTTACAAGACAGACATCTACTTCTTCCCTCCAAGAGCATATTAAGGGGTGATTTTCCCACGCTCTAAAACGGAAGGAAACATGTGGGCGACAGACAGGTTGCAAACCTCGCCGCTTATGTCCAGAAGGTCACAGTGTGTCGGGGGTGAAGCACCCTCGCCGACATAACAAACACGAAAAATATGACAACCCCAGATGTTTTTCTTTCCACTCCTGACATCTTAAGGTCACGTGATTCATTGCCCTTGCGGCTAGAAGCTTTACTGTATTACGAGCGTCAAATTTAAATTATATCCACTAAAGAGTATCTCAAGTCTTATAAGTAAAGGCACTTTTAAGCAGAACTCAATGTCAAATGTGTTCGTGGAGGAAATATTTTAATTTTCAAAGTTAAAGGGTAAAGGGTAGACAAAGGAGAACTCCTCGTGCCCTGAGACTTTCACAATTTTCCAGGAGAAATGGCCAAGTGAGAGAACTGCAGTAGGCCACGTGGCCGCAGGCAGACAAGGCACAGAGACTCGCGGATGTCCCTAACAAGTACTAAGAGTTCTTCATCCTGGAGTCAGGACACTTCACCAACTCTCAGGTACGATATCGACAAGCATCGTCCTCCCACGAGAGACAGCGACCACACAACGTCGAGGACAGCATGCACCGTCATCCACGCCATTTGTCCGGCATCATTATGCATGACGAACCTGAAAGCACACACGTCAAAGACGATATAGAAATGAAGTGAAGGAAAATAATGATAAGAGAAATCAGGTATGAAAATTAACTACCCCGGTATTCCCCTAAGTGACAAAGTGAAACGATAAAAAAAACTGTTAGAGTGCGCGGGGATCAAATGAGTGCACCTCGTTACCATGGCACCACCTCTCTCGGAGGCCCGTCTCGGTAGCGTAGATAGTAGGGTGTCTGCCTCACGTTCAAGAGGTCCCGAGTTCGAATCTCGGTCAGGGCGAGTTACCTGGATAAGCTTTTATATGGGGTTTTCCCTTATCCTGAAAGACAAATGTCGGGTAGCTCTAGTTCTATCGATCCTGGGATCATTTGAACATCACTTCATCCGTTCCACTTATCGTCCGATATGACTTAACGTTGGAGGACGCAAATTTAAAATAAAAAATACCATAGCATAAAATACCATTCTGGATACCATAGCAGTTCCTTTCTTTCCAATTAATTAAGTTTGTCTATTGTTTTATATACGATGTTACACTGTCCTGCTCATAGACAACTGTTTCCATTGGTCCTTTATATGCACCAGATGAAACAAAGTTGAAAGAATTTTATTTTCTCATAAACTTTGGATTTCATATTATTTTATAATGAACAAATTCTAGAGCGAGGTTAGTCACTCTGAAGAGGGCAGTGTACTAACAGAGATTACAACTGCCCGGTGGCGACTCGTATAGCCGGCTCCCCTCCCCTGGGAAGCTTAGAACTGAAAGGCCTTCCCCGATCCAGAAGACGAGGATATGAACAGAGCAAATTCGCTGTCACGCACCTCGATAAAACCGCTAACATTTAGAATTTAGGAACAATCAACCAGGGTGAGGTGAAATGAAGGGACAGAACATTTGGGGGATATATCATCATCATTATTATCATTATCATCGTCATCATCATCCACAGCATGGTTTGGGTGCCAAGGCCCGTTCCGTTCCTCTTAGAATTATTGGATCCGAAGTAACTTAAGACGATTGACGCTTCTTCTCTCTCTTGGATTGTAGTTGAGAGCTCGTTTTGGTATACGGGATGTATTCATTCCACCCAGTTCTTTTGACGGTGTTGCATTATTTCAGTTATGCTTTGTTTATTTAGTTTATATCTTATATCTAAATGTCTTCTATGTTCCCTCCGATTTATACCCAATGCTGATTTCATTTCTGATGCTTCTAAGTGTTTCTTTTTATCTTTTTGTTTTAGTACCGTGTTTCTGCTGATACATAGTTGTTGGAATTGCTACTTGTTCGGTTTAATTGAGTTTTCTTGAGGATTTTATTCCCTAAACATCTTCTCATTGTTTCACAGATAGGTATATACATATTTGTGAAGCTTTACTTCCACATCAATTAGTCTCTGGTACGATAATCTGCATTCCTGATCACCTGTTCAGTAATTTCAGATATGTTTTGATTTGTTTCTATGAACGCCATTATTTTGTTTTGAAGTTGCGATGTTTAAATTATACGAGGGTTTGCAGATAAGTCCCGGGCGTCACAAAGAGATGGAGCCACTGGACCGGTTTGACAGGAGGTATCATATAGTTTAACTATACACTACCTTGTACCCATAGCTACAGGTCAATTGCTTGTTTAATTTTTGAATGACAGCATTTTAAACAAGACAAGTGTAGAGGTTTCACGAAAATGGAGGATTTGTTAAAAGGAGCAGTGATTAAATATTTCCATTTGAAAGGCTTTACGCCTAAAGAAATTATTTCTTATGGCATCGAGCTGTGGGAACACACTTGCAAATTAAACTTTAATTGAACTTTTATCCTACAGAAAAGAGTTATCAGATACCTGGCAAAAATAACACGTACGAGTTCATGCAGGCCGTATTTTAAACAATTAAACATACTTACTCTTCCCTACATATTT
This sequence comes from Mantis religiosa, assembly GCA_030765055.1. Lineage (NCBI taxonomy): Eukaryota > Metazoa > Arthropoda > Insecta > Mantodea > Mantidae > Mantis > Mantis religiosa. The sequence goes on along the minus strand of CM060949.1, from coordinate 189,756,219 downwards.
ATTCTGCGAACAACACTTTTTGTACATAACAGAAATATAAACTCCACAAATTCCGATGTTCACACATATGAAACAAGGGGAAATAATAACTTTATAGTTAAAGGTCACAGGCTAAAACGTTTTGAACATAAGCCCCAATACTTTGGTCCAAAATTACTTAATAAGCTTACGGAAAGCCTAAGAAAAGCTGCTAAGTTTAAATCTAAACTTACTAAATTCTCGTTAAGCAGAGCCAATTACAGTATAGATGAATATTTTGATGACAAATTCGATGAATTTGAATATATCTGTGTGTGTGAGTGTGTGTGTGTGTGTGTGTGTGTGTGTGTGTGTGTGTGTGTGTGTGTGTGTGTGTGTGTGTGAGAGAGAAGATGAATGACCTTTTTTTGACATTTCCAATCTTTTTACTTTTAAAGGAGTATGTATTACAAGTGCCATGGCTTAATTGTCTTCAAACAGTGTATTAAGTTGCAATAAATATGAATATGAAGGAGGAAATGGACAGTGCATTGAAAGACTGCCCCTTCATATACAATAATTAGAAGGTGGGCTGTAGAGTTTAAAATGGGACGTACGAGCACTAGTGATGAGCCTCGCTCTAGACGCCTTGTGGAAGTCACTACTCCAGAGATCATTGAAAAAATTCATCGTCTAGTACTGGAAGACCGCAGATTAAAGTTGTTTGAGATATCAGAGGCTGTAAAAATATGAAAAGAAAATGCAGGTAGTATTTTATGTAATGTTTAGGGCTCTCACTAGGTTTGTAAGAGATGGGTACTACGTTTGTTGATACCTGAATAAAATTTGCAAAGAAATACTGTTTCTGTTAAGAATTTAGAGCTTTGTCGTAAAAATCCCAGTGAAATTTGGAGACGGCTCATTAGCATGTATGAAACTTGGATACATCACTACACTCCAGAAAGTAAATCACAGTGAAAACAGTGGACTGCGCCAGGTGAACCAATCCCAAAAACAACAAAGTCAATTTTGTCAGCTAACAAGGTTATAACAAGTGTTTTCTGGGATGCACAGGGAATTATTTGTTCTGATTACTTGGTAAAGAGTAAAAGTATCACTGGTAACTACTACGCAAGCTTATTGCAACGTTTGGTTGATGAGGTGAAAAGAAAAGGACGTCATTTGACAAAGAAAAAAAATCTTGTTTTTCACGACAATGCTTCGGTCCATTGTTCAGACATTGCAGTGGTAAAAAAGTGTGAATTAAAGTTCGAATTGTTTGAACATCCACCCTATTCGCCATATCTAGCACTCAGTGACTATAGTCCCAGTCTACCACCTGTTCCCGAACCTCAAAACATTTATTGTAGGACGAAGATTTCACAGCAACGAGGAACTCATTTTTTGTTGTAATTTACGTCCTCCAACGTTAAGTCATATCGGACGATGAATGGAATGGATGAAATGATGCTCAAATGAGCCCAGGGTCCATTGAGGTTAGAGTTACCCGACATTCGTCTTTCAGGATAAGGGAAAAACCCTGAAAAACCTTATCCAGGTAACTCACCCTGACCGAGATTCGAACTCGGGAGCTCTTGAATGTGGGGCAGACATTCTGCCACCACGCTACCGAGGCGGGCGAGGAAGTCATCGATGTGGTAAACAGCTATATTGAGGGCCATGATAAATCGCAATACAGAGATGTTTCAATTAAATTTTGACCCCGATATGACAAATGTATTAGCCTTTCTGGAGATTAAATTGTGAGACCCGGAACTTAATAGCCGACCCTCCTGTTCCTGAATTATATTACTTAATTTATAAAGAGTCTGAAGTCTGTCCTTTCTATTACCCATAATCACTTGGTCACCTGAAAACAATTGAGTGTTCAAAGATGTAGTATTATCCTTCCTATTATTCCTCTAGAAACCCGGTAAAACACTGAAAAAGACCTATGGATCGGAAAGGTCGGGACGGGAACCGAACTCACGACCTCTCGAATGGGGTCACAGTTGGTGTCATACCTCACAGTTTAATCTTAGAAGTAACAGAAAAAGTCATGTGAATGTAACACAGATGACAACAATAAGGCCTGATCGAGGCTGAGTAACCTTTGAAGACAAGAAGGCAAAAGGGTGAGAGAAGCCACTTCCTTGCAGCGGTCGTGTTTCTGCAAGTATCTCTTCCCACAGTCCACCCACCCTTCCTGGTCCAGCTGTTCCCTCCCTCGCCATCATCTGGGGGTCTACGCCCCATCAACTGCGGCTTTCTCTCCAGAAAGACCATAAAAAAGCACGACGCTTGACAGCAAAATTATGTTTCACAATTTCCCTAAAAGGGACACAAAGACTGAGTCACAATGTCTTTCTGGAATTGTCTGGGGTTACTGATCAACTCACATTCCAAGTCCCAGGGTAAATGAAGGCTTCAAGGCGACATTGGCGTTTTCATGACTTAAAACAAGGTTCGCTGGGTTTTTTAAATTTACATTCTACAACATTAATATCGGACGATGAATGAAATAATACTCAAATGGGTCCAGGGTACATAGAACTGAGAGTTACCAGATATTCATCTTTCAAGATAAGGGAAAACTATGTTACAGAACCTTATCCAATCACCCTGAACAAGATTCGAACTTGGGACTTCTTGAGTGTGAGGCAGACACGCTATTACCTACTCTACAGAGGCGGGCGCGGGTCGCTGTTTAAAATAAAGGATTAAAAACTGAAGTGCTACATTCGTACGACTTTCTCTACTCTTTCACAAACGCCTATTCCTCTATGTACTTCACTTTGCCTTATTCCTATTTTTGTTGGAGAGCCAAGGGAAATATGGAGACACAGTAGACTTTAAGTGATAATGAAATCTGTTAAGGGCTCTTCGCTACCCGAGAACTTGGAAATTTCACCCTCTTTGCACGGTCAAAAGAAAAAGAAGAGTAACAAGTTCCCCTTTGAGCAACTGTGAGTATTGGAAAACAAGAAGTCCGGAAATGGTTCACTACGCAAATATGAAAGGATTTGACATAAATTGCGTGTTTTAACGAGTCCTGCGTTTAGGTGGGGTAGGATTATATAGTAGCCTCGTTCATTCCATCCCAATCGACATCAAAGGTTTCCCTTCTGACCACACATTTTCACATGTATGCAATTATAAGGGTCTTCCACCCTTAAACATATGGGGTGGTCCTTCTTAATACGTTCACCAACTTAAAGCGCTGTTGCAATGTTTTTCTTGTGTCCTTAGAACTTCGGTACCTTCTATTAGCTTATACTGTGCAAACGTGATTCTTATGTGTGTTAATTAAGCTTCTTATATTTATAGAAGTTACATAGTGTTTTACTTAGTATAGTTTTATAAATTTATTACTGTTTAATAGTTATTAGCGTTTAGCACTTGCGTAATTTAATTAAGATGTGGAGACCGTGTGTATCGAACCTAACATGGATATGCTAACATGGACTTCCATTCATACTTGTAATATATACGAGGCATGTTTTTTAAGTCAGTACCGTTTTGCAATTCCGCCGCCGCGCTTCGGTCGGCGTTCCGTACATGCGCGCTGGTTACCTACATCTCTTGTCTACGCACTGACGCCATTGCAGTCTGATTCTTCATTGTATACATTGGTTACTGAGTGTTTAAGATGCCTCCGACAATCGTGAGTTCCGCCGATTGTGAAGTATGGGCTGTTATACGATTTCTTAGTGCTAAAGGCGTAAAACCGATCGATATTCATCGTGAGATCTGTGAAGTTTACGGACAAAACATTATGAGTGATGGAATGGTAAGGAAATGGGTGAGAGCATTTAAAGATCGCCGCACAAATGTGCATGATGAAGAACGGTGTGGGCGTCCTTCGGTCGTTACTGAAGATTTCGTGCAGAAAGTGGACGAAAAGGTGAGAGAAAACAGATGCTTTACAATTTCATCATTGTGCGACTATTTTCTTCAATATTCTCGTAGTGTTTTGTATCGCATTGCTACCGAGAACTTGAAGTACCGGAAATTGTGTTCACGTTGGGTTCCGAAAATGTTGACGGATTTGCACAAAGCCCAACATTTAAGCTTTCCTTGAGCGGTACCACAATGAAGGTGAAGATTTTTTAGACCAAATTGTTACTGGTGACGAAACATGGGTGGCTTACGTCACACCAGAATCGAAACAACAATTCATGGAATGGCGACATTCATCATCACCCACAAAAATTAAGTTTAAGCAAACAATTTCTGCCCGGAAAATCATGTGCACAGTTTTTTGGGACAGAAAAGGAGTATTGCTAGTGGGGTTTCTGCCTCGTAATGAGAAAATCAATGCAGCGTCTTATTATGAGACATTGAACACTCTGCGCCGTGCAACCCAGAACAAAAGACGTGGCAAGTTCAGTAAGGGTATCGTTTTGCCGCATGACAATGCCCGTCCACATGTGGCTAATCGGACCAAAGATCTCATCAAATCTTTTCAATGGGAAACTCTAGATCATCCTCCATACAGCCCTGATTTAGCGCCCAGCGATTACCATTTGTTCCTGCACTTGAAGAAACATCTGGGCAGTCAGCGTCTTCAAGACGATAACGAAGTCAAAACAGTTGTGATACAGTGGTTAACACGTCAGGCGGCAGAATTTTATGAGAAGGGTATTCAAAAACTTGTGCCACGTTATGACAAGTGCCTCAATATTCACGGAAATTATGTAAAACAGTAGATTAAGGTACAGGCTTTCATGTAAAAATAAAATTATTGCAATATCTATGCACGTCTTTTTTTTTAATTCCAAAAAGGTACTGACTTAAAAAACATGCCTCGTACCTAACAATATTTCTAGCCTTTCTTGAGTTCTAAAGTTATGACATTTAATCATTATGCGGAATGTACGTGATTATTTATTTTATTTGTGTTTAACAGAAGATCCCCACCCCAAAAATAAAACGCTTAACTTTATTCAAACTTGTAAAATTAGCAGATATCCTTGAAAAAGGTTCCAGCATTTAAAAAGAGTAATAGAATTTTCTTACTAGATTTTCTTTAATTCCTTAGTTCGTTTTCTTACTTTTGAAGTATTTACTGCTTTGTTAAACAAACTGAAATTGACCAGTTGTAGCTGCCATAGAATAGAGGAATATGTTTCAGGATAAGTCAGCTCACGATTGCAATAAACAAAGCTCTAATGTGTAATCTTTGCTTATACATTATTATTAACTACCAGAATATCCAAAGTGCTTCTTTAATTTGCAAGTAAATATCCCTCGCAGATTAATGCACATTGATGCAATTTAAACCTTTTAAAATTGTAATGATGTTTTACTAAGCTTTCCTTGGATATTATGCTAATAATACCACTTAGTTCTCGTTGGTAATAAAAGTATTAAACCATAACAGCATAGGTAATACATCTCTTTTCAGTTAAGTTATAAAGCGTTGTAACATTATGTATTATTGTAGGATACATTCATTATTTAAAATTAATTTGAGATATCAATAACTAAACCAAATGACTAGTTCGTACAATGAAACCAGCTTGAAGTTTTTTCTTCTAAATGTTATTTTAAACAGCGGCAACCCTGGGTGTTCTCAGCTATAAACACGAGCCTAACATTCTTCACCCCTCCGCCCCATTAAGTGTAACCTAAGATGTTTATGACATTGTGGTTAGGGGTGAGAACAGTTTTTCCGTACATAGGCAATCGCCTGGGGATCCTTTAAGCCCTGTCACTATATCTGTTTCTTACTGTTTGCCAGTTACACAACATTTATCAAGAATGAATAGGGCTTCTCAAAACGTTCCCAGAAAGTTCAAAATATACATTTCATTTGTTCTAAAAATATGTTAATCACATGGTATTTTAATAAAAATCGCTATATAGCTATTTTGAGAAAATGGAAAATTTCAAAATGTAAAGAGTAGTCTGAGGTGTCGAAATTTTGCTCAAAATCTTGGTGTCACATCCTTGGTAGGCACATGCTGAACTGAAATAGCAAGTTTAGTGTTGTCTGCGTGGGTTATATAGATTCGGATATCTGGTTTGCAGAAATTTAGAACAACTTTTGCTGAAGCAAGAAGTCGTGAAGTTGACAATCAGCTGTCTTCGAGGCTGACTCGATGTTTAGCTGCAAGAAACAAATGAAAGAAATCACTGCTGCACACTTCTATCGTCAACTGTCGCAATAACCATCACACAACTGCGGCGTCTAACCTCTTGCCGGTCACCTTCACCGTTAAGATTCCTGAACGGTGGAACTGGAGAGAGCCCATATATGAGTCATAAGTCACCTGTATGGTAAACGGTTGGCTAAAAATGTACGGGAAAACTGTAATTGGGGTTAATGGACCATATTTTAGCCTTTTTAAAGCCCTGGGTACCAGCCCCTCCATCTTCCAAGCGAAAGTTCATGCTATAGAAATCAGTGCCCATGAGAATATCAGAAGAGGCATTCGTGGTGCTAATGTCTATATTTTATCAGACAGTCAAGCTGCATTAAAGGCCCTTGGTGCTTGCACCATTGAGTCACAGCTTGTAAATGACTGTGAGGATTTTAAATCAGCTGGCAAAACACAATAAGGTTACCCTTGTGTGGGTGCCAGGACATGAAGGAATCGAAGGCAATGAAATTGTTGATCGTCTTGCTAAAGAAGGTGTTAATACCCCTTATGTTTGCCCTCAACCTTTCTGTGGTGTAACAAGTGGCTATATCAAAGATAAGATAAAGGCTTGGGGAATCAAGAAAGTCAATCGCTATTGGGGAAATGTTCCAAAGGAGAATCATGCAAAGGAGTTCATTGAACGCTCTGCAAAGAGATTCAAGAGGATCCTCGCTCTCAACAAACAGGAGTTAAGGCTAATATTTGGCCTTCTAACTGAACACTGCCCTCTAAGGGATCATCTCTATCAGATGGGTAAGATTGGGACGAATATTTGTGGATTCTGTAAAGAAGAAAACGAAACGGCAAGGCACATTCTTTGTGAGTGTGAAGCCCTTGCCTGGAAAAGATTAAGGCATATGGAGTCGGGTTTTCCAACTCCAGGACAGATTAGCACCCCAAAAACTTATAGGCTTTTTTAATATAAGCTGGGACTTGTAGAGTAGGGTAATGCACAATAGATCTATTAGGTCGCAGTGCTGAGAAGTCACAAAGGCTTTCACTATCCCTTTTCAATCAGCATTATTATTATTATCATCATCATCATCATCATCATCATCATCATCATCATCATCATCATCATCATCATCATCATCATCATCATCATCATCATCATCATCATCATCATCATCATCATCATCATCATCATCATCATCACCCGCCTCAGTAGCGTAGATGGTAGCATGTCTGCCTCACGTTCAAGAGGTCCCGAGTTCGAATCTCCGTCAGGGTGAGTTACTTGGATAAGGTCTTTTCCGGGGTTTTCCCTTATACTGAAAGACGAATGTCAGGTAACTCTAAGTTCTATGGACCCCGGGATCATTTGAGCATCATTTCACCCATTCATCATCATCTTCAACACCTTGCCGGTATTGATACCTCCCTAGTCATTGTTTCTAGAAAGCCGCAGACCTTCCCAGAACATTCGCGGCAACAATGGGCAGAACGCTCTGGAGCCTCTCTGTCCTTTTCTCTCCCGCCCAAGCGCCCGGCACCGGCCTGTGGCAGTAGCACAACAGTGCTACCTGGTGACAGTATTTAATCGAGTTTTCAAGACACACACGCACACACACACACACACACACACACACACACACACGCCTGCCTCGGTAGCGTGGTGATAACGTGTTTGCCTCACGTTCAAGAGGTCCCTACTTCGAATCTCAGTCAAGGTGAGTTATTACCTAGATAAGGTTTTTTCCGGGGTTTTCGTTTATCCTGAAAGACGAATATCGGGTAGCTCTAAGCTCTATGGACTCTGGGCTCATTTAAGCATAATTTCACCAATCCCATTCATCGTCCGATATGACTTAACTTTTGGGGACGTAACTTAAAAAACACACACTCACACTCACGCATTCTGTTTCTATTTTTTTTTTTTTTTTTTTTTTTTTTTTTTGTTAGATCAGGGTTTCTGAAACATGAAATCTGGATATCGAACTTTTGAGCTTAGTGGAATATTTCCCCTATTACCCCTTAGTTCTTCTTTGCTTACAACACATAGTCGAAAAAAGGACCGTACTTTGACATTCGTACTGCTTCGAATTATCTAGAAACAACAAAATCAAAGTGTTTTACTCCACCCATTACAGCAAACCTTTGTGAAAACTTCTAGTTAATCTCCTGTCAGTAAGTTGTTTGCTCTATTAGTATACGTATTAAATAAGGGAAGTATAATTCAACTCAAAATTCGATGTAGGGAAAATGCCCATAAAAATATTTAAAAAAACAAATGTTATTTGTTAAGACAATGTCAATCTAAAGAATCACATCAGCGCTTCTGCTGTGCCTGAAGTGCGTCCTACAGTTCTTTTACATGCAGTAAATCTGACATTGGATTTCGCCATTAAACACATTTAAAAATCTTCTGTCTGAAATCGTGATTTTTGGAGTAATAGGTCAGCACTGAAGCAATTGTGCCACGCAGATCGACAGAAACAGACCTATGTATGCGAACAGCAGAGGACATAAGTTTCAGTAGATATCTTCCAAGGATATGATTTCCAAGAAAAACAGCCCCAACTCAAACTACAGGTTGTATAGAACATTTTTATTATTTTCAATTTCCTGAAAGATTGCTAACGATTTTGATTACAGTAGCACAAGTTTAAGATATTTACCTGACAATAAGATACGTGTATTTATATCTTGTATTTTCTAGGAATAACCTCTATTATGTGTTTCGAATGAGAAGGTGTTTGTCCTTAAGCGCTACTAGTTGAGCAACTAGAGTCCTGCGGTGTTGTCGTATTGCATTCTCTCTAATGTGACAGAAAGAAATTCAGATTTTGCAAAAGCTGATCCATGTGGAAGGAGAGAGTAATGTATTTAACATAACCGTAAAAATCCATTATTTTTAACTCAAATAGTTCTCGTAATACAAATAAATAAAGTAGATACCATTATATTATAACAATACATTGCGACGTAAGCACTGTAATGAATACCATTAGTGGTTGGCATGTATGCGTGAACGTATATTTGAAATTACTCAGAACTGAAACGTAAACATTTGACATGACGTGATAAAAGAAATATGTACTTTGAATAAGCCAAGTTGTTTGTTAAATTCGATGAGAGGAAACGATACACTTCTTGCTAGTCTGGCAGAACGTGTCCGGTCACATTATATCTTTGTTTATGAATGGTTCGTATTCTCTATTTACTCTATGGTTCAAAGCAGCATTATTCAGTTACTCTTCCATGAAAAAGTGTATCAGCTGGATCAATGAGACACGATCCACTTTCCCCCTTACTACTGCTAGAACAATTCAATAGAGTTAATGTGAGCTCAAATTATGTTGCAAACAGAAATAATATTTTTAAACTGACTGACGTTGAAGGACTTATTCACGAAGAAATTGACAAGGAACACAACAAGTTTGGGAAAACTGCGTGAGACATCAGATAAATTACAGGAAGACGACTTTTGGAAAGAAATAGCACGCAGCGAGATTTTGGAACCTATTATCATAAATTTGCAGTACTCAGACGATGAAGACAATAACAATGACGAATTATCTCTTAACGTAACATTCACAGCTATACGGATGTACCGCTGGTATTTTCGTTGGACTAGAAAAATAAGTAATTCATAAACTATAATTAATTTTAAACTAAATATTTAAAAGATTTGCGTATTATACGAATATTCATGTTGTAATTGTGATTAGCAGCAGTTACTGGAAGCGGAGAGTTAAGGAGGCTTTAGCCATTTCCTTCGAGAGGAGCACGCTTAATCGTGATGCTGGATTTCAGTTCAGCTCCTCTTGGAAACCGACCTGTAAAGTCTCTCCCTCAAGTTTCAGAAGTCCCAAGTTCGAATCTCGATCAGGGTGAGTTATCTATATAAGGCTGTTTTTACCCTGGTTTTCCCCTTATCCTGAAAAATGAATATGTTTTAACTCTACGCTCTATGGACCCTGGGCTCACTTGAGCATCATTTCACGAATATATTCATCGTGCTATATTAGGGTGGAGGAATAAAATAAAAAAAAAATATGATATAGAGCGTTAGTACGCCTAAAGCCCTCTGAAAGTAAAGGTCAGAGTATACAAATGAAGCTAATGTTCAACTGACCCAAATACATCCTGACCGGCTGCGCGGTGGTTTGGCTGTCCGCGAACTCGGCGCCCGTTGCCGTCTGCCATTCTCATAGAAAGGCGCGGATGAAACCATGCAGCATTTTTACAACTACTTTTAAAAACGTTACCTAGCAATATTATTAAAGCAGATGCCGCCGCCGTTGTAATAGGTACATGTTTCACATCTCTTTAGGAAACTGTCACTCGCCACAGTTCATTCGCGTCATTGTACCTAATAGGTCGAGATGTCCCCGACTCAGTTGATGAGAAACATAAGTACACGTGGATATAAGGTTAGACTACAGCTGTAGCAACATTATTTAAATAAACACGACAGATGAGAAGAGCGGAAAGTGCGAAAGCCAAGGCAGCCAATTGTTCGCCAAAAATGTCAAGATGAGGTGACGAAAATAAACAGGCGAGTTTCCCTTTTTTACACAAACTTCCCCTCGTGGACCCTTAAAAACGTCACTTTTCTTTAACTGCGCTCCAGATGACAAATAAAGGTTGGGGGAGGTACACAGAAATACACACTCCAGACGTCCAGGAGTCCTCGAGTCCTGACCTCTCTCACCTTCACATCCTCAGTAAACACTCAGCGTATATCTCCCTAGAGCACACGACCATATAAAAGAATACAGTGTTCCACCCTCTTTAACTATTGCTAGTTAATTAAAATAAATATTTTGTTAAGAAATATCTACAACATATGTTCTGTCGTGGTGTAAGTTGTGGCTGTCAAATTAAAGCTCACAACCTAATTGGACTGTATTGCAGAATATTGGCCAATTGTCAGGAGAAGAAAGTGTTAAACGCTTATATTGATGTATTTAATTTAATTTTTCAAAGATAGTATACCATCATACTTATCATTTGCTAAACACTTTGCATGCATCACGTATGAAGAACGTTGGCTAAGTCTATTACTAGTTTCAACACTAAAACATATTACAAAATAACTAACTGAAGCTGCTTCATGTTTCTTCACACAATGATTCTCTATTGTCTTTCTTTTTAAAAACAGGTCCACCAACTCCCTTGCATAAAATGCGACCAACTGTCACTGAACAACATATAATGTAAAGAAATAGAGATTTTAAATTCACTGGGTAATAATTTTAAAATGATAAATTACACAACAATTGTACTAAGTAAATAAATAATAAATTATTATTCTATATTATATTGAATTTGTAGTTGTAATATTTGGATATATTTTATGAAGATGAATTTATTTGTCATATGCTTATTGTATAATTACTTTCTTATGTTATTGTTTGTTAGTTTTTCTATTCATCATTAAACTAATTAATATAAAATTGTAAAGTTTTATTTGGAACTAATTTTAAAGTTTTTGAATAAGAGCAGTTAGTTTAATAATAATAATAATAATAATAATAATAATAATAATAATAATAATAATAATAATAATAATAATAATAATAATAATAATAATAATAATAATAATAATAATAATAATAATAATAATAATAATAATAATAATAATAATAATAATAATAATAATAATAATAATAATAATAATAATAATAATAATAATAATAATAATAATAATAATAATAATAATAATAATAATAATAATAATAATAATAATAATAATAATAATAATAATAATAATAATAATAATAATAATAATAATAATAATAATAATAATAATAATAATAATAATAATGATAATAATAATGATAATAATCATGATAATAATAATGATAATAATCATGATAATAATAATGATAATAATCATGATAATCATGATAATAATCATGATAATAATGATAATAATGATAATAATAATGATAATAATGATAATAATAATGATAATAATAATAATAATAATAATAATAATAATAATAATAATAATAATAATAATAATAATAATAATAATAATAATAATAATAATAATAATAATAATAATAATAATAATAATAATAATAATAATAATAATAATAATAATAATAATAATAATAATAATAATAATAATAATAATAATAATAATAATAATAATAATAATAATAATAATAATAATAATAATAATAATAATAATAATAATAATAATAATAATAATAATAATAATAATAATAATAATAATAATAATAATAATGATAATAATGATAATAATGATAATAATGATAATAATGATAATAATGATAATAATGATAATAATGATAATAGTGATAATAGTAATGATAACAATGATAACAATGATAACAATGATAACAATGATAACAATGATAACAATGATAATAATGATAATAATGATAATAATGATAATAATGATAATAATGATAATAATGATAATAATGATAATAATGATAATAATGATAATAATGATAATAATGATAATAATGATAATAATAATAATAATAATAATAATAATAATAATAATAATAGTAATAGTAATAATAATAATAATAATAATAATAATAATAATAATAATAATAATAATAATAATAATAATAATAATAATAATAATAATAATAATAATAATAATAATAATAATAATAATAATAATAATAATAATAATAATAATAATAATAATAATAATAATAATAATAATAATAATAATAATAATAATAATAATAATAATAATAATAATAATAATAATAATAATAATAATAATAATAATAATAATAATAATAATAATAATAATAATAATAATAATAATAATAATAATAATAATAATAATAATAATAATAATAATAATAATAATAATAATAATAATAATAATAATAATAATAATAATAATAATAATAATAATAATAATAATAATAATAATAATAATAATAATAATAATAATAATAATAATAATAATAATAATAATAATAATAATAATAATAATAATTTATTAAAATTTTTTTATATAAATCATTGGTAACAAAATTTCTTATTTTATTCCCTGAATTTGAAAGTTACATTATTTTCCTTTCCATTATAATTTAGTTGTAGGTATTAATGGAGTAATGATTATATTGAACTCCAGAGTCCAAAAGCTTAGATATCAATATTGTCTTTATTTTAATTTCCTAATTTCTATAACCATTTTTGTCTTATCCTACTGATCAGCTTTCCAGTTTGCTTAGTGTTTTCCACTGTCCTTAAATTCAGAAACGTACTACTTTTTATATTTTTAGTACTCTTTCCCACGTTGTGGAAGAAATTCATCGCTCCAAAGTTGTATTTGCGTACAGTCCAGAATGCAATATCACGTTCTTCTTGTTCTTCACAAGTTGGATGTTGTCCCTAAATATGTTTTTTAATATTCAAATTAATCATGTATATTGCACCGTAAGGGTTGCATTCCACCTGCAAATTCTATATGGATATACCGTTTTAGGCCCTCTAAATAAAAAAAGATTTTTTTTAAAGAAAAAGGGAAAACGATCTCTGTGTGTATGTATTCACAAATCTGCGAGTGGCATAACTAAGATCGAAAGGTTAATTAAATATCAAAGTTGGTTCTTAAAATTCAGTATCTTCCAAGCATCCAAGGATCTCCAATACCTCAGTATTTCAGTCCACCGTTTACTATATGTATTAAAATACAGTATGTTTAACATATTTTTATGACAAATGGACTTAAATTTTCTGTGAATAACCGCTGAAGTGTTGTTTATTTTGAATGACTTTTGTGTAATTGACAAAAGCTTAAGAGTCGCGAAAAATCTTACAGCACAAAAAAAAAATGAAGACGGCTAAAGCAGCAATTTATGTGAGCTATATGTTAAACAATTCCATGGTATCTTAGTAACTGGTTTCAATAGCGATACGGTTTTTCTCCACAAGTGGCCTTAATTAATTCTTCATTTTAATTGTGAATTATCCATAAGGTTGATATAATTCTGTGTTATGTTATAGTGTGAACTACTTGAAATAATCTAAATATTAAATAGGCTGGAATAATTGTTTGAACTACTCGAAAACATCCAAATATCCATACCGTTCTAACTGAGACTTCAAATCCTGATCAATTAACATGTATACGCTTGATTGAAGAATTTAAGTAAAGCAAGAATTTGGTAAATGGCATGCTACAATCTGCTTAAGCCTATCTTCCAAGTTCTGGATTATACAACTTATGATAAAAGATTGTACCACAAGGGAAGCCACATTGCAGTAGGAATGTCACGAATTGTGTGAGATGTTGCGATTAAAACGTCACGACACCGTAATAGTGGTACATAACGCTGGGTTAAGTATAAAACCTGGTACAATGAATGTATACTTTGCTGGGAGCACTTGTAGCAGGCGATTTTGTGTCGGGTGACGAGTGCACACGACTTGAGCAGACAAAAAGTAGCACTAATGACTCTACAAGAAGAGCACAAGTGTATAGTGTTTCACTGTAAACAAGTGGTGCCAACTGAATCTCAAATTTTATTTGAAGGCCACTTTCGTTGTTGTAGAATGTAGCATTCATATGTTCTATGGAAAATTGCAGCTATTTTTGAGGTGTCACTTTATATGTGTCAGGCATTGTTCCGACAAATCAGGGTATTATACAGCGACAAGCAATCCAAGTGTGATATTTGGCTTTGTTTGTTTCTTCTTTCTGTGCTTTGACGATGATGATGATGACGATGATGATAATGACAATGATTTGTACATGAGGACGCTCAGCTGATATAAATTGCTCAAAATTAAAAAAAAAGAACAGATCAAAACAAAATGACAATAAAATAAATCAGCCCAAATGGGTAAACAATAATAAAAACCTATAATTTCCAATAAAATACCAAAAGGCATAAAAATTACTACTTTCATTATCAACTTGCCATGACAAAAGCTAACTGCCCAGTGGTGGTCGAATCAATTTGTTCCTTTTCTTTGAGGCTAGGCTAGCACTTTTATGTTTTTCCTGTCTTTTCTGCACTGTCGTTTGGGCAGTGAGGACAGGATCTACCCGCTTCATATCCTCAATGGAGGAGGATGGCTTTCGTTCTGGTAACTTCGATTCGAGTCGCTCGAAACGATCGGAAACTGCGACCGGCGAAGATGAAAGTCGCCGGTTGGCGTCCTCTCCAGATGATTCCTCAGATGTTGACGGAGATGTTCGCGGACTTTTGTGCTGGCTAGCTTTCCTTCCACTTGATACCGAAATTATGGTTTGCCAGAAGCAAAGAATCATGATAGATGTCAAAGGAATGTTGGTTCTTTGTTAAGGCAAGAGCAAGGCCAGTTGAGTTGGGGGAAAGTGTATAACAAAGCAATATAAGAAGCAGTGTCCTTAGAAGATTTCTAAAGGAATTGTCACTTGACGTGTATGAATAGGGAATTCTTTGGATCATATACAATGGTGACCAAAACAGCCACAAAAGGGACTTTGGTTGAAAAGGGAGTTTTGAGAGTGAAAGTTAGATATACACACACGCGCAGCTGTGGTGATGCAAAGCACTCTTTGGCGTGGAGCCGATGGGGACAGTTCGTGGCTAGGAAATCATTCAGAGAACAGTCTTCGGCGTCAGGCCGAGGAGAAGAGTCTTCGGCGTGAAGCCGATCAGAAGGGTCTTCGGCGTGAGGCCGATTAGAGCGGTCCGAGGCCGTCCGAGCGGTCAACCTGTTCTGTGTTTGATAATTGTATAAATTTGTCGAATCATAAACATTCTGTAGTCTGTAACTCTAAACAGAGATTGGTAACCCTTGGTCGGCAACTTTCCTTTCGAGGTTTTAAAAGAAGAAGCAGTAAATAAATAAAGTGGAAACGGTCATTCCAGTGTTATTAAAATCTCCTTCTCACACCCATCCACGCATACCCTGAGAGAAACATCATTGCTCGCCGACTTATTTGATCATCCATAAACATTTTAGTTACAAATTGGCGCCGCAACGTAGAACTCTTTGTTCGCCACATAAACATATTTGCTTCACACTGGTCTGAATATTTTCCTTAAGGAAGTCAGTTTTGTCATACGAGGTCTTAAATTTGGGCGGTGACTTTGCCTGAATCGAGCTTCTTATGACTGGATTTGGTCGGTGCGCTCACTGCTGTTCGTGCTGGTGTCTGTTGCTTTGGATGTGATCTTGGTGTAATTAATCTTTCGGATATTACTGCCCCGTTTATGTTGCTAGTTTTTGTTGCGATTTCACGTTTAGGTACCGGCTTAGCTGCAACTACACTATAAGTAACGGCCCTAGGGAGAGAAGGCTGACGAATACGCAAGGGTTTCCGGACTTCCAAGAAAGACGCTCTCTCTCTTACCCGGATCTTTTGGATCGCCTTTTCCTCCATAAATCGCGGGCATTCTCTGGAGTTAGATGAATGATTAGCACTGCAATTAACACATGTTGCAGGTGAAGTACAAGCATTATCATTTTTAACTTCCCCACAGTCAACAAAGTAGCAACTCCATTACTAGAATCACTTGTGTGGCCAAAGCGCTGGCATTTATAACACCTCAGTGGATGGGGTATATACTGCCTCACTTTAATAGCTTCATACCCTGCCTAAATCTTTGCGGAAGATCTACCCGATCAAAGATAAGAAACAGAGTACGAGTGGGTACTAGTTCACCTCGTCCTTTGCGGTGAACTCGATGTACACTCTATGTCACACCTTGTTCCGCCAAGTTTTCCTGAATCTCCTCGTTGGACATACCATCCAATGCGCTGCTGTTTACAACACCATGCGAGGAGTTCAGGCTCCTATGCAATTCAACGCACACCGGATAGCTCGCAAGCATATTGACTTTCAAAATTTTCTCAGCCTGCGTCGGAGAAACTGCTTCGACCATGAGCGTGCCATTGTCAGATCGAGTACATGATTTTACAGGACCTGCAATGTTATCTAAACCCTTATGAATAATAAACAGGTTCACTCTAGTAAATTTTCAACCTTCCTCAAATCTAAAATTGACCAAATAGCGAGGACCACAAGACTCAGCTATTTCCTTTCCACGTATTTTGTGAATGTTTGCCATAAGAAATGGGATTGGTTTCATTCCCCAGTGCTCCCCACCCACCACGGAGCCCAACAAGGGGTCATCCCATTGGGATGACAGGGCTATACAGGGTCTATATAGCGGGCTCGACATCCCACTCACCCTGAAGTTTGGTACAGTACCTAGTCCTGGCCGATTAATTAGGGGCGAGTTAGTCCCTAAACTCCCTTTTAGGCGAATCAGAAACCAAAATAGTGTATTGGAAATGCGCACCCTCCCCGAATTCAGAAGAAGACTGGAACAAGCTCAGATGCGCATCCCTCAACCAACAGGACAAACCTTTCCACCAACACGGGTCTCCACGCACGGCCTACACGTGGGTGGGTGTTTGTCTGACCCCTCACCACTAAGAGGAACCCACATCGAGGGTGTCAGGGTGGCTCGGGACCCCGGATTGCCAATTCCCGTACCTACCGCAATAGGTCCCTGGGGGGGGGGGTCTGTGCTTTGTACAGTAAATAGGAGCAGTAGCGCAATTCAACCCAAAGTACCTAAATCATTAAGATTTCAACAGATTTTTTCTTTTTGCATAAATTAAGTAGGTTTAAATACCAAGCTAAGCATTGAAGCTCAGCGTCTTTCAAGGATAAGACATGAAGGTTTTCAAGAAAACGTCTCCACACCAACTATCCTGCAGATGAATAATTTGCAACAATATTTATTTTCCCAAACATGGTGTAACAATTTTGTTTACAACACATTATGTTTAAGACATTTTAATTAGAAATGAAGTATATCTTAAATTTTCCGGGAATGTACTCAGAAGTCCTCTTCCTTTCTGGAATAACGTAAGATATAGACAACAGCTTACTACACAAACTTATGGCCAAGTACATTTGTATGTTTATATGTGTCGCCGATCGCATTGTTGGTTGGAGTCGCCGCAAAGCTAGAGCTGTACGTGTGAGCAGGAAAGAGACAGGGAGTGGCGCGCAGAGCTGGATGCTTGCCGAGAGAGAGAGAGAGAGAGAGAGAGAGAGAGAGAGAGAGAGAGAGAGAGAGAGAGAGAGAGAGAGAGAGACAGAGAGAAGTCTGGAGTTTTCGGCTTTTCTGATGTCGTCGCGATTGTTATCGAGAGATCTGCTACATTATAGAACAATGACTGGCAGATTTAAATAGCTGCAAAATGTGAGAAGCAGTCAGTTTAATTGTTAGTTGCTGTTGTGCAGTAGAGTTGAGCTATGTGGACATTTCAGTTGAACCTCAGTAATCTTTTGTTTGTTAACGTGAGACAGGAAACGAGACGACCTTGAAGACTACTGTTTGTGTATGTCACGTCCATTTACTTGCCGCCAGGGTTGGACAAAGTTACTGTTTATTGCAATGAAGAGTGTTTTAAATTTCCGCAAACAAGACTTTTGATTCTACGAACACAAGAAGTCACAATATGTGTACAGTACGCGCATGTTTTCTTGAGCGCTGGATTTACGGTGTGGTGCGGGCAGAGGGGAAGAGGTGAGAGCTAACGCTCTTTTGTTTCTGCAGTGTGGTCAACCTTGAAAAACACAGTTCAGCAAAATAGCGCGTAAGATAAGCGAAGATATCACAAGTAACGTTGCATCCTCCGAAAACATTCCTTAGTTTTGCCCACGCCAGCTCAATTGCATTCAGATCACAGTTATACGGAGGTAGACGAATAATAATGTGTCCCCTTTCGAGAGCCATAACATCCACAAATGTTCATACAAATATAAATCATTTTCAAGTAAATGCTGATGTACATTACCACCACACTCCTAACAAGGATAAACTGACAATTCGAGCGCACCAAACGAGCCTTTATGAAAGAAGCTTTAACTACAAAGGGATAATGTTATACAATAAACTTCCAAATTCATTTAAACAAGCTGCATCATTAAAACAATTTAAGAATAAGGTTAAGACATTTTTGCATACACACTGTTTTTATACGGTTAATGAATTTTTAGAACTATAACCATGTAAATGAGCACTGGGAGCATAGGTCATTCACAAACCTGTAATATTTATATTATGACATTTCTTGTAGTAAATTAGTCTATGCAAATACCACATGAAACCATAGAAAGGCTGCTTACAGTGTATATTGTATGTAATCAATTTGACTTTATTTATATACTGTATTTATACATTTTGACGTGTCTCATAACATGTATGTTGCCAAGGACGAACTAAAATTATAATTCTAATATACGATTGTTGTAAACTGGTTAGCTAATTAACCTCGAAATTGATCAAAACGAAATATGGCGGACATGATAAAGCTTAGCGTATTAGCCACTAGATGGCAGTGTATAGCGAATTTCAAATTTCAAAGTTGTCATCTATGTTTACAGAGCTAAACGAAACTTACCGAATGAGGACTTGGAACCCGATCGCTGTTCTTTTCGCGCGCATACTGTACATGGAGTGAACTATTTCAGAGCTATTCCTTGTTGTTTTATTGAATTATCCAATACTTATAAAATTATAATGAATAACTTACAATATATTTATTACTACATATAATATGTAATAAGGAGATAACCGAAGAACTGTACGCCTAAGCATTTCTGTTACTCTGTCGATATGATATATTCTCTTCTTTGACTTATGTATTTGAATTAAATCAAACAAGTAGGCCGTTCGCAGTGCAGCAATTGTTCTCCAACAATGTGCCTTTCCTGCTTTATAGCGTACTTCGACGGAGGCTTGTTTTCTTGTCCTTGTGGTTGGAGCATTACCAAGCACGCTGACACTATTGTACGGTATATCAGGTAAAACTTTCTCCTGCAACCGTTTCTGGACATTTTCTCCATTCATTTGGCCATGATAATCGCTGGTAGCAAGCCCAGCTTTGAATATCAAAGAATCTCCGGGTATAAAAGCTTCGTTGCTGCCTGTATTTTAAAAATTAGGTTGTCCGAATTGCTGGTGTTCGTTGTAATCCCATAGATATCATAATTCTGTTAGCATTTCCCAAATGTCAAAAGCATTCCTGTATCCATTCATAGTTCTTGGGTATTTAGCTCTCCAGTTGATGTATCTGGACGTTCAATAAGTAATTTTCTCTTGCTTCCACGTCGTTTCCATTTGAAACGCATATTGTGCAGTAGCTTCCGCAAAGTTCATTTCACCAAGAAAAATAATTTTGATGTTTACATTTAGCATTTTGAAGCATTAATACATTTGAAATTTAGCATTTTGAAGAAAGTTTAAGTTAATTTTATTAAATGATGAATATTAATCTTATTTATATGAAATTTAAAACACCTTTATGGAGGGTTGTTAATGACGGTGAGTTAAAAGTGCACAAAATGTCAATTTATTTCACATTAATGTAGGTTAAAGCAATATACAGAAATAAAGAACAATCTCATACAGACTAAAGCATACTGCATAACATAAAAAAGATAAATCCATACTGATGTAAAACTTAGAAAGAAAATGCACTACTAGTTTATGATTCAGTAATCCTATTGAATGAAAGCATTGAACATATTTCAACATTCTCTTGTGTCATTTGAGTCCTCCTGTCACTCACAATCAAATTATATTTACTGAAATATCTTTCAGCATCTACGCTGTTGGTAGGATACCAAATACATTGCAGAGCTGCTCGGGCAAACTCTGGGTATTTGAAATTAACGGCCATCAGCATTTGTAGGCAGTCTACATCTTTATTATTCTGCATTGTTTTTATCAGTTGTAAATGAAAATATTGATATACCTCAACATAACTATGCATTTTAACGTCAGGAAAAAATGAGATCTTACTTTTACTTTCATTTAAAATTATATAATTTATTGAAGTTACTCTGCCAGCAGTGAGAGGATTAAAAAGCTTATCAACGTCTTGGAGAAAGACATTTCTCATATTTTCCGCCTCTGCCCGCTGTTTGATATTTTCGCTCTCACCATCCTCGCACTTACTGACGTCACCTACACATAGAATGAATGAAAGCTGCGCGTAAAACCGAACAGAAAAATGAAAATCGGAACTTTGGTAACTACGAACTCCAACTGGAATTAACCTGTGTTTATCACTTCCTTAAAATTAGGATTGCTATTGGTTTTCAGAGACAAGGATTGAAATTTTCCGTTAACTGGGTTGTGAAGATAGATTTATGACAGTCATTAGGCGTGCTAAGATTGGTATCTTTTGTAAAACAACTGAACTCGCTTCAGCACCAAACATATCTCATATGGGAAATGGTGGTACAATAAGCTAATTTAGCGGTAAGGGTTGCCCTCCACATTCCAGAAGAGGGGTCACTTATTTTATAACTTTCTAAACATGCAAAGGTTCTACAGACTCTTCAGTTAAAGTTCCCAAAAGAAAAGGCATTGGGAAAATAAAAGGAGGCGGGGGTGGTCTGCATTTTAAAGCCCGGCAAGGATCCGCTCTTCCCTTCCAGCTACCGCTCCATCAGTCTTCTTCGAATCGTCTCAAAAGTTTTTGAGCGATTGCTCCTGGCCCGCCTGACTCCTCTCTTCGAGGAAAGGCATCTCCTACCGGATCACCAGTTCGGGATCCGTCGGGGCCACTCTACGACCCTGCAGCTGCTGCGACTGGTGGAAAAGGCTGCCCTGGGTTTCCAGGACAACCTCAGAACCGTCGCGGTACTTCTGGACGTGGACAAGGCCTTCGCCACAACTTGGCACCAGGGTTTGCTGTACAAGCTCAAGGAAGCACAACTTCCCTCCCCATACCTCACCCTGATTAGTAGTTTCCTCCGCGATCGAACCTTCAGGGTGCGGGTCGAAGGTAAACTCTCCTCCGTCAGACCCATAGCGGCGGGAGTCCCGGAAGTCAGTGTACTGTCGCCATTACTCTTCGCTGCCTACATGTCTGACTTCCCAATAGAGCCTCGCACTGTTCTGTGCCAATATGCTGACGATGTCCTCAAAATCGTCCGCTACTGCTTCCCTCCGCTGCAGCGATCACTCCGGGCCATCGGCACATGGAGTGAAAGGTGGAGGATGTCCATTAGCCCATTGAAGAGCTCTGCCCTTCTGCTGGGGAAGGTCCTCCGCTGGCGCCCGGAAGGAGACCTACGGTTGAGGTGGAGAAGGATCCCTTCGGTCCGATCTACCAAATACCTGGGTGTCCGACTGGACCGCGGCCTCACCTTCACCCCACATGTCCGTGAAAAAATCAGCCTGGGCCATGCAGCGCTCAGGCAGTTGTACCCCATATTCCGATCAACCATGCCCACTCGCCTGAAACTACGGGTATATCGTGCGATCATCCCGCCACTGATCCTGTATGGATGCGAGGTCTGGGGCTTGGTGGCTCGTACCGCCATCCGCAGACTGCAAGCCGTGCAGAACAGGGCTCTTAGGATGATCTACGATACCGAACGTACGTTTGCATCACACATCCTACACACCCATTCTGGCATACCTTACGTTGAGGATGTTGTGCGTGAATGTTCGCGCACATTGTATGCCAGAATTACACCTCACCCCAACCACCTAGTTAACACACTAAGTCAATATGACCACCGCGTACCTAGAAGAAGAAAGAGCTACCGCCTTCCCAAGGACGCCCTTGGGTGGTGAGACCAGCCTCTCAACCCTTCACTACTACATTCTGTCCCGGCCACACTAAGGGCGCTGATGACCCAGATGTTCAGCGCCCTAAAACACAATCATCACATCCGGCCACACTAGGGCTGGATTTGACTTGTCGGCTGACCCCCGGCAGTCCAGTCCCCCCCCCCCCCCTGTGTGACCTAAACACGATCCCAACCTAAATATTCCATAACTACCCAACCTCTCGCTCCTGGCCCCGCCACACTGGACGGACCCAGCAAGTAGGCCGTTCCTAGCGTGGCGGCATCGGGCACTGGCCTCCTTCCAGGAAGCTCACCCCACCGCTAGGAGTACTAGCAGAGGTTGAATCAAGTCCATCACGTTACAAAGACATTAAAGCT
Organism: Mantis religiosa; assembly: GCA_030765055.1. Taxonomy (NCBI): domain Eukaryota; kingdom Metazoa; phylum Arthropoda; class Insecta; order Mantodea; family Mantidae; genus Mantis; species Mantis religiosa. The sequence goes on along the minus strand of CM060949.1, from coordinate 189,733,182 downwards.
TAGTGGATACGACTACTGTCCGGCCGTTGTATCTCCGGCTCTGACGTTTTGCGACTGCTAGAGTTGGAGAGGGAAGGTTAATAGTACCAACATACAGTAATGAGCAATTGAAAACATATCCTCAAAATTATCATTAGAATGAAAATATACGAATATATTAGCTTTAAAACACTGAAATACAATTCAGAATTTCATCATAATGCAAGATATGTATTACAACACCACTCTATTCGAATATTTCGTTCACACCTTTCACACACACTAACTGCATCTGTTGGTAGTACTGGGAGTCTCTACATCCGGTGTCGTGGTCAGGAAGTTAAAACTGTCTGCTAGTGCCAATCAGCATTGTCGCTGGTAGGCGTGGCTCCCGAACCCAACACCGTGTTGCCAGGTTAAATTTGTTTGTGCCACGTGGCATTTTAGCGGCTTGCGCTGGTGAACTTTCTTTGATATATTTTTCGTGCGTGAATTCCGATGTTTAGTGTTCGTAAGTCCTATTATTACCGCTTTTATAATAATATGGCTACTGGTTCATGAAATATGCAAATGCATGAAATATTTAAAATACGCATTGTTCCTTTGCTTGAAATTCCCGCTAAAGAACTGGCAACAGCCTGCTTCCCCCTCTCGAGAGATGTCAGAGCCGCAGATAGAACGGCCGAACAATAAATTCTATAAGACCGCACGGATAAATCCGCTCAGCGGATAGCTAACATGGCGCTCTGTCCACCGCCCGGGAGCACCCGGACGACTTGTTCTCGCTCATGGCCCATGGCATTGGGAAGAAATAATTATTTGGGAAAAATCTTCGATTTCGCATTTATATCGCATTTTGAGTCAATTTCGCACTTTATCGCGCTATATCGTATTTGCGAAAAATTACCACCCCTGCACATGACCGATCATGACGGCTTGACCGATCATTCTTCAAACCATTGGAAACATTTTGGCAGCAAGCTTTGAATACTTGGATTCATTCAAACTGTAGAGTTACAAAAGTGCAATTTGGTTCTCTTCTTTCTTCATTGTTTCGTGTCTCTAACATGCGTTAAATTTACATTTTATAAAGCGTCTTACGTGTTGTAACACAAATGCTCAGCTTACTTTATTTTTTAATTTCAAACTTCGTGTTGTTGCATCTTCCTCTATGTTGTTCCATCTTCCCCACTGTTAGCTCCCAACTTTTCCTATTGATGGTTGTAACAGTATTTTTGTGTTCGTGGGAATTGTAAATATATATAAAAATGTATGTAGTTGTGTGATTGGCCGAAGTAGTAGTGGTGTCACGTGGTGTGACGTAGTGTGATGACGTGTCAGTGAATCGGCCAATCACAAAATAAAGCGGGAATTACTATGGGGACAAGAAAATCAATAATCTAGAAAAGTGTTAGAATCTTGTGTCTTGCTTGAGAACGAGGAAGTTGACTTAAGATGTTACGATGATTATAAAATCTCCAAGAAAATTATATATCATTTTGTCTTAATCTGTGAATCTATCATTTGGCGCTAGCCAGTATTACTTTTGATAGAAAAAAAATGATTAAATTAACTATATTCGAGTAACTGCGCCGTTAGTGCTGTCTTATGGGAGAAACATGGCGACTAGCATAGAAAGAGCGATGGAAAATCATGATTCTGGAGTGAAAGAAATTATTATACCGACCGCCATAATGGAGAACGAAAATTAAAATCCCGTTACAAATGGCGCAGCAACGTGTGGGGCTCGAATAGGAAAAAGAAGAGGAGATTAAAGCATCGTGCAGCTCAGTGGGAATTTAAAAGGAAAGAAGAAAGAAGAAAACGAGAACTGGTTTAAGTGAGTGAAATTAAAAAAAAAAAAAAAAAATAATAATAATAATAATAATAATAATAATAATAATAATAATAATAATAATAATAATAATAATAATAATAATAATAATAATAATAATAATAATAATAATAATAATAATAATAATAATAATAATAATAATAATAATAATAATAATAATAATAATAATAATAATAATAATAATAATAATAATAATAATAATAATAATAATAATAATAATAATAATAATAATAATAATAATAATAATAGTAGTAGATTTATGTTGTTAAGAAATCAGAAAATAGTTAAAAAGATGGCGAGTAGAAAAGAAATAATAGTGGAAGGAGAAGTTACTGATAGTGTAGGAATGAATAGGGAGGATGCAAGATTAAGCATAGATAATGAGTCAATGTTGGAAAGAATAACAAGAATGTTAAGTAATTTAGATTCTAAAATAGAACAAAATGCAAAGAATTTAGATTTTAGAATGAGAGATGTAAAATCAGAAATAGGAGATGTTAAATCTGAAATGAGTAATTTAGATTCTAAAATAGAACAAAATGCAAAGAATTTAGATTTTAGAATGAGAGATGTTAAATCTGAAATAAGTAATTTAGATTCTAGAATGAAAGATGTAAAATCAGAAATGAGTAATTTAGATTCTAAAATAGAACAAAATGTAAACGATTTAACTAAGAAAATGAATGATTTAGATGTAGGAGTAAGACAGGAACTAGCACAAAATGTGAGTAACTTAGAAATTAATTTATTACAGAAGCTAAAACAGGAATTAAAATCTGAAATTTCACAGGAGATTAGAGAAGGGAGAAAAGAGTGTAGGGATAATATGGAAAGGCTCATGCAGATTATAGAGATTAATAAGGATGAGAATAGAAAGGAAGTCAATGAGTTGAGAGAGACAATTCAGGAAACTAGGTTAGGTCAGGACATTGTGAAACAAGAAATAAGAATGGAATTAAACAAAGAGTTAGAAACATTTAGGATACAACAGGCAGAAATAACACAAAAACAAAGAGAAGAATTAGGAGATAAAGTAGAACAAAGAATCAATGTAATTTGTTCTGAAATGCAATTACAACATGATGAAAGTAAGATACACCAAGAGGAAATAAAGTTACAAATTGATGAGATAAGTAAAGTAAAAGAAGAAGTAATTTTGCAAATTAAAGAGGTAAAAGAACATTTTGAAAAAGAAAAGGATAACTTAGGAAAATTGACACAAGTTGTAATTGCATTACAGGCTAGAAAAGTAAATAACGGGAAAGAAATGTCTAGAATTACAAATATAAACGATTGTGACTTACCAGGTGAATTAAGCAATCATCAGAAGTCTAGTGATGTAGTAAGTGAATGTAGTGATTTTGTGAGTCCAGATAATGATATTAATTATCACAGAAACACACAGAACATGTCCTCACACACACAACTCCACAGTCTAGGTCAAAATGAATGTGTACATTATTCACTAAATGATATTAGTCCACCAAGTTTTGATGAGGAATCAGGTGATAATCCAAAAGTATTTCTTAGGGAATTGGAAGAATATTTCCGTATTAAGAGAATTCCCAATGAATTTCGGATGGTAATAGTAAAACGCTGTTTGAAGAAAAATGCTCTTGAGTGGTTAAGGTTAACTTTGGCTTCACATGAAACATACAGTACTTTCAGAAATCTGTTTATAAATAGATTTTGGGGACCTGAGAGACAAAGAAGAATAAAAGTTGAGTTAGCAACGGGTAGGTTTGAGTTTAAAAAAGGGATTTCTATGACTGAATATTTCTTAAAATTAGCAAACAAAAGTAATTTGATGGATAGAGTCAACATGAAAAATTCAATGCCATGGCCGGGATTTGAACCACGTTGACTCTATCCATCAAATATCTTAGCCGATATACGGCTAGTGTGGAGAAATGATTAATTTCCATCAATTAACTAAAATAATAAGAGTTAAATGATGAAGCCTGGGCTTTAAGTACTTACAATAGTAAGTCGCCACGAACGGTGTATCTCGGATGCGAGAGCCCCTAGTGGTCTACCGGGGAAATATATGAGTCAACTGGAGAATTTAATGTCAGGAAGGCACGTTGACCATGGTAGCTCAAAGGTTAAGAGCGACTGGACGGAAACCAGTAGATCCGTGGTTCAAATCCCGGCCATGGCATTGAATTTTTCATGTTGACTCTATCCATCAAATATCTTAGCCGATATACGGCTAGTGTGGAGAAATGATTAATTTCCATCAATTAACTAAAATAATAAGAGTTAAATGATGAAGCCTGGGCTTTAAGTACTTACAATAGTAAGTCGCCACGAACGGTGTATCTCGGATGCGAGAGCCCCTAGTGGTCTACCGGGGAAATATATGAGTCAACTGGAGAATTTAATGTCAGGAAGGCACGTTGACCATGGTAGCTCAAAGGTTAAGAGCGACTGGACGGAAACCAGTAGATCCGTGGTTCAAATCCCGGCCATGGCATTGAATTTTTCATGTTGACTCTATCCATCAAATATCTTAGCCGATATACGGCTAGTGTGGAGAAATGATTAATTTCCATCAATTAAACAAAAGTAAGTTGATCAATCCCGAAATTTCTGAGACAGAAATTGTCAACATGCTAATACGTCATTATCCACCACATATCAGAAATCATTTAATTGTGGCTAAGCCTATCGATTTCTCTGATATGATTGAATTATTATCTGAATTTGAAGCACATAACCTCATTAATGATACTACATCCTGTGATGGTAACTATAATAACGTCCATATTGAGCGAGGAAGAAATCGACAGGAATCACAACCTACAAATAATAGGAATAATAGGACGAGTTTAAATTGGGGCGGGGCACCCGTGAGAAATCAAAGATTTGAAGGAAGAGGTTATGATCCTAGACGAACTTATGAATCTGTAATTCCCGGAACAGGAAGTGGAGTTCAAAATAATGTGCAAAGGAATTATCATAACAATCAGTCGACGAGAATTGGAAGAAATGATCAAATAAACCATGTAAGATTTTATCGAGGAAATAATCAGCGAATAAGTAATTTTAATAGGGGTAGAGGTACTAGTTTATTTAGTGCAAATCAAAGAGATTTTAGGGGTGTGAGATTTGAAAGAAGTAATCAAAATGAAAGAGTCGAAAATACACAAAGCACAGAGAATGATGTGAGTATAAACGATAGCACCAACCTAACCAACAATGAAAGTAATAATCAGAGGGAGACGGAAAACTAAAAACCAAATCATTTTGTGCTCTGGAAAGTGGTTCGGTGAGGATGACACAGGGCGAATTGAAAGTTGAAGATAACGGAAATAAGCTCACTCTCTTGCAGAAAAATAAGGAATTAGTTAACCCACCTCAGATAATTATTTACCTATGGGATAAAGAATATACAGCCTTAATTGATACTGGAGCCAGTTCTACTGTGATAAGTGAGGAATTGTTTAAAAATCTGTTAGCTAACTATAAAGTGGAATATTTAAATGTGTGTAACGTTTACTGCAGTACTGCAATTGGGAAGAAAAAGGATAGGATTAAATATCAAGTATTAATTAAGGGGCGAATAGGTGAATGGAATTTCAATTTCATTGCGTTGGTAATTCCACATTTGGAAAGAGATGTAATTGTGGGTAATGATTTATTATATGAATGGCAAAGTGTATTGAATTTCGAAATGCATGAAATGAAGGTTAAGACAGAAAATGATTTATTAGTAATAAAATTATTGGAAGAAGATGGAAGAAAAGAAGAGAATATGGATAATATAAATAATGAAAGGTTTTTTTTTGTGGAAGATATACTTTTGCAAGAAAATGGTAATATTGAATACGATGAAAATGAAAATTGTGGGAAGAATTTAATTATTGATGGATTGCAAAATAATGTAACTGACCTTGAAAAGCATTGTTGCCAATTATATACAATACAAGATAAGAACGGCGGAAGCCAAGTGGAGGAAGAAATAGAATTCCAGAGAATATTACAAGTAAAGTTAGAAAACACATACAATTTAGACCAAGCGAGAAAAGAACAGTTGAAATTGTGTATATTAAAGAATAGAAAAGCCTTTAGTTCAAAACCTGGACTGTGTAACAAATACACACACACATTTAAAGTGAATGATACTGCTCCCTACACACATAAAAGCCGACCTTTACCCATAGCTATAAGACAAGCATTTCTAGAAGCAAGTGTGGATACAAGAGATTTGTAATCAACGGAGTACTTATTGTTAAAATAGTTAAATAATAAAACATGTATATTATTGTTAAATGTCAATATATTGTTGTATTTTAATTAATGTTCATTTATTGTTGTGTTTTATGTATGTTATATTTATGTTACAGTTCATTGTTGTAAACGAAATTGCTAATTGGGGCCATTCTTCGAAATATATGGAAACAGATTGTTAATTCCTTTATTTGGTTATTTTCCATATATTTCGAAGAGGGGCATTTGTAACAGTATTTTTGTGTTCGTGGGAATTGTAAATATATATAAAAATGTATGTAGTTGTGTGATTGGCCGAAGTAGTAGTGGTGTCACGTGGTGTGACGTAGTGTGATGACGTGTCAGTGAATCGGCCAATCACAAAATAAAGCGGGAATTACTATGGGGACAAGAAAATCAATAATCTAGAAAAGTGTTAGAATCATGTATCTTGTTGGAGAAGGAGGAAAGATGTTACGAGGATTGTAATTGTAAAGGAGAATTAATAAGATTCAAAAAGTGTTATTCAATATTTATAATACATAAGAGTGAATCATAGTTCATATTATATAATTAAATAATATATTACAAAATTGGACTCATCTAAATTTTATTTTCACCAAAAATCCGCATCCACACCTGAGAAAAGATCTCACGACTCTCAGTAGATTAAAACTCGATTTGGATCTTACAAAAAGTTGGCTTGCTTCTTATTAGTTGAAGATGAACGAAAATATAATCCCGTTACATGGTGTAAAATGTAAGTTTTGTTGCAATTATTTTAACTGTATCTTTCTATCTCCTCACATTTAAGGACACCGATTAGTGTTTCTCCCAGTAACAATTAAATATACAGGCAATATCTCGAGATACTTCTTATATCTTTTCCATTCCCATTTCCATGAAAAAAGGAAAAACAGTTAATTATGTCATCTTCCCCCGACTTACCTTATATACATTTTTCACGTTAGTCGAAATTCCTCCTGTCTAAATCACAAGGAAACAATACATAATTTGTGGTAAAAGTTTTATCCTTCTAGGTTGGTTGCTAAGATAATGGGTCTTAAATATAACAGAATTTAACATTGTCTAGATAGGGGATTCCGAACCCCCTTAAAAGATTTGACAATGACGTAGTCCTACGGTGTTCCCAATTTTGCATCTTCCCTAGAAGAAAATATGCTGTCAAACTACTTCATAAAATGTTTATTTCAACATGAAATTGGGAGAAGAATAGCTTGTGGAATGCAGACATTAATGTTAATAGACATTTTGATGCAATTGATGAGGGGTGCTGGAAACTGTTTACCTCATTAGGTCCTTCTCCCCATTTGTCTGGGAGCAGTCTGCAGCAAGTTCGTCACTTCCTGGTGACACCGTCTGGTAGACGTCTAACCTGTTGAACTGAAGATGCTCCTGGACAGACAACTAGGAAGAACCGGATGTTCCCAGCAGCCGTTTCCCACGCAGGATTATCCTCAAAGAAAATAAAAAGGGAGCACAGTGGCAGTATTCTCTGCAATTTGGACCACCTGAGTTAGCTAATTATACAGATAACAACCACTTCCTCTCCTCCACAGCATCAATGGCTCATTTACCAAATTTACCTCTAAGGTAACCCATGTCTCAAGCTTTGAGTCAACTTTCAGATTCTTGGTGTCTTATTGATTTCCAGTTTTATATTCTGCCGTCACCGTTTCAATATCTGTAACACACACAAAGTGTTATACAAATATAACTATTTGTAGCAAAAAACTTCACTTATCTTAAGAAAAATTATGTCGATTTTTCTTATTAGTTGAATTAGTTGAAGTTGAAATCGATTTCACGAACCCTTGTTATGATTCTGTTTTCAAGTTTGTTTCGTTTTCAGATTTTGGTAATAATGAGAAAACATAATAACATAATTCCTGAAACGGAGATTTTAAACGTTTACAATCACGTGATAAGCTAGAGTCAGTTAAAAAAGGGAGACCTACTGAACAAGTGTAAAACTTGGTACGTATGTATAACTGTAAACTTTATAGCAACATGGTTTGGTTATGTAGGTGCTTGTGTTTGTTGCCAGGGAAGGATAAATCTTAATACCTCTGAAACCGACCAAAGAGTAATATGAATTTTGGTATTTCTTTGTAGTGGTTATTGATGCAATTGCGTGACTGGAGAAGTAATGGTGAAATGATTTGAAGATTACCTTGTTTGATGATCTTGTAGTCAGGTTCCTGATTTTCCTCGGTTGCTCTGTTACACAAGATCTTATCTCTGGGCGTGGTCACGGAGCAGAAGAAAATAATATTGCCGCTGAAGGATGACCAAATAATTCTTTTTTCGAAAAAATGATGGTTTTATTCCTGTGAAACTTTTCTAATCTCTTACATGAAATAAATAATATTAATGTTGTCCTTTTACAAACAATTGTTGATGTATCAATTAATTATCCTTCTATTGCACACACGCTAGTCGAGCACCCTAAATGCATAATCAAAATTGTTTCTGAAAAATCTGGGAGAAACACTATAATTCGTGCTTCTTCTCCGAAAGTTACTTGCAGAAGCCCGCTTTGCTAGTTAAGGGGAGCCAGAACGACATTGTGGGGTGAAATTTCACAAAATGATTTATTGCCAAAATAATTTTCTGTAATGTTCGTAGAAGCAAATAACGATATTTATTTTCCTGTCACATAGTTTTAAAAGTCCTAACTAGACTCATTTTTAAAAGGCTGCTCAGTGTGCCACGCCCCCTATTAGCCATTTGTAACTGTGTTCTCTCCTTAGTTGTAACTTTATTGAAGCTATATTCCAGAGCACAACCTTATTAGGAAAGGAAGATATTGTTCTTTCTATTAATATTAATCTGTGCATCTGATGTTAATTCTTCCATGTTTTGTTTATTATGTTTTTAATTACTAGTGTTGTTTTCAAAATGGGAAGAAGCAATCATTTTTTTGTAAGAAATTGGCATGGGAACCAGTATAAACGGTTTAAGTAGCCCAAATTACATAATAAAAGAGTTACAACCCCTAAAATGGAAAAAGTGTAGTAAAACATGGTAATATATTGACTTCGTCAAATCTAACCTCAAACACTGGCGATGAATGTGAAGTGAAAATTAATTTTTCAAGGAAAAAGTTGATTTCTTCATTCTGCAATGACAGTGATGACAATTTAACTTAAGTAAATAATGATATTAGATCTAAAAAGTTGTCAGTTAGTAGATATAGAAACTTGTACAGTGTAAATTTTGTTAAAATGAAAAATGTTTACATATTAAGAGGACACCAAGAAAAGAAATGGATTAGCTGCAGTATCACTCAGTTGCAAAAGTGTAATAAAGAATAAACATTTGAAACATCCAGAACTATTGAAAGCGGTGCGGAAATAAATGTAAGGTTTACTTATGGCTTGAGAAGCATTGGCAAGGGAATTGAGGCAGGTGAGACATTGGCTGCTGTTCTCCATTTATCAGTCGTCCCCCCCCCCAGCCAAAGTTAACAAAGTAATTAATAATGCTATAGAGCAAGTGACCAAGGAGTCTAAGAAGAAGAGGAGTGAAAAACATTAAGAGGAAAGATGCTGATGATGAAACAGATGCAGAATATGGATCTGAGGAAATTCTGAGATGTAGCTCCAACATATCTAAACTTTAATACTGTTTTTCTCTGTTTTTTTTATTTTTTTTAACTTTGTGTGCGCTCATCCATAAAACTACTGAAGCTACAAATCTGCATTTTTTCTGGCAGTAAAGCAATACTTAAATAGTTTTATAAAGGTACCTGTAGAAAGATATGTGAAAATTTGAATTTAGAAAAAATAAATCTTAAATATTTTTACGAGTAAATTCAAGACATTTATTTTAAAAATCACATATACTTTATTAAAACTCCAAAATAAGATCTATTATCTTTAATGAATTTTGAAAGTGTTGTAAAATAACAAGTAGAAGTTTCAAATTGATGCATTCAGTGGTTGTTGAGCTAAGCGTACCAGAAAACTCTCATTTTAACATTGGTGAGATAGGCTTGCTCTTTCCGTTGACGTTGCTATCGCAACCAAATAACTCATCTTCTACTGGTCCACGTCACCGCATTACGTAATCTCATTTTTACAACTACCAATATAAAAAAAGTTACTCAATATCACGTTAACATTGCATCATCTCGTGACCTACTAGATTTCACACTTTCATTTCCATACAAATTAACTTTTTTCTATCGATCCTTAAACCATTTATAACTCTCGGGGCCTAAATAAAAAAAAAACTGTTATATCTTTTAAAATTGTTTCTTCCTGGTAACGGTTTCTCTATAAATTGGGTTAAGGTAGCTTGGAATGCGAAGACATGGTAGCCACTCGGATACAGTAACAAGAAATTACCTACAATCTGTAATTTGTATTTATTCAACAACCTTTTACGTAGTATTTTCCTGGCATTTATTATTACCTTTTGTTTTCATAGTGTCCTCGGAGTTTTAACTAACTCTTTAAGTGCGTTGTGTGATTTATTTAAACACCACCAAAGAAACACAAGGCTATTCCACAAACTCTAAATATTGTGGGGATGAACTGCCAAACCACGGATTAATAACATAAATGGAAAGAATAATAACATTTTGATATAGGTGTTTGGCCAAAGAAATGCATGAAATTATTCATGAGACAGCAAAAAAAGATTAGAGAACCCAATAGTTGGTGGACAGAGATAGGAGGAATTATGTAAAAAATAGGAATGGGAGATATATGGAGATTAGAGGAAAGGAATACAAGCGATGTGGGTAAATTGGTAAAATGCAGAACAGAAGATATAGAAAGACAGGAAATATGTGGAAGTCTAGAAAACATGAAATCGTTACAATTTTACAAGCAAATAAAAAAGAAATTGGTGAGGAGAAGCATATGTAGATTACTGCAATAGGCAAGAGAGAGAAGGGTTAGCTTGGATGAGAACAAGAACAATATTTCTAAGAGGGATAAGAGGTAGGGAAAAGGGAATTTGTGAATTGTGTGGGGGAAAAGAAAGCATAGAACACTATGTAACAGAATGCGAGGAGGTTGCAATGTGGAGAAAAAAGGTTTGGGAAGAAAAATGGGAGAAAGTAGAGAAGAGGATAATAGCTATAAAATTTTAACGGGCAGGAAGAAAAAGAAAGTAAAAAGTATAGGTGAGTTCATACACAAAGTAAAATAAAAATGGGCCAGAAATGTAAAGAATATAAAAAAGGAAGATGAGGGGGAAGAATGGGACTAATTAAGTAACAAGGAGGCATGCAGGTTAAGAGCTACCTGGCAGAGGGTGACATGTAAGTCAAGATAGCAACAAGGCAAACACAAATAAATGTAGCCTAATGTTGCAAATTGTAAAATTTTGGAATATGCACAATAAAAATCGAATGTAATCTAAATAACATCAACATTATTTATATAACTTTCTGAAGTATGCTATACAAAACAAATTTTAATATTTTTAAATCACCTGGAATGTCATTACTCATTAGAAAGCTAAGTAAGCTATTGTCGCGAGGTATTGTTGCGGTATGTGCGGCCGGCGCGCGCGGAGGAGACGGATAGTGGAGCGCGGAGATAAAAGCTTGCCGAAACAGAATAGATGTCTTCGAGATATCTATCTGGAAGATTCTTCCTTTCTGATGCCGCCTTGATTGTTACAGAGAGTTCCACTAATTTATAGAAAAATGAGTGAAGGTATAAAAGAAGCCTCGGCTCGCCAGTCGAGCTAGTGTTAAGGGGAGCCAGAGTCATTCTGGGGTGAAATTTCACAAAATTATTTATTGCCAAAATAATCTTCCCTGATGTTTGTAGCAGCGAATAACGATATTTATTTTCCCGACCCATAGTTTTAATAGTCCTAAGTAGACTCATTTTGAAGAGGCTGCACAGTGTGCCACGCCCCCTACTAGCCACTTGTAACTGTGTTCTCTCCTTACTAGTAACCTTATTTAAGCTATATTACAGAGCACACGCTTATTAGGAAAGGAAGTCCTTGTTTTTTCTATTAATATTAATCGCTGCATCTTATGTTAATTCTTCCATGCTTTGTTTAGTATGTTTTGAATTGCTAGTGCTGTTCTCAAGATGGGAAGAATTTGGTGTAAGAAATCGGCATGGGAACCAGTATAAACAGTTGAAGTAATCCTGATTACATAATTAAAGAGTTACAAGCCCTAAAATGGAAAAAGTGTAGTAACACATGACAATATATTGACTTCATCAAACCCAACCTCAAACATTGGCGATGCATGTGAAGTGAAAATTGGTTCTGCAAGGAAAAAATTGATTTCTTCATTGTGTAATGGCAGTTATGACAATTTACCTAAAGTAAATAATGATATTAGATTAACAGTTAGTAGATATAGAAAATTTGTACAGTGTAAATTTTGTGAACATGAAAAATATTTTCATGCCAGAGGACACCAAAAAAAGAAAAGAAAAATGGATTATTAGCTACATTGTCACTCAGTTGCTAAAAGTGTAATAAAGAATATACATTTGAAACATCCAGAACTATTGAAAGTGGTGCAGAAGTAAATGTAAGATTTGCTTATGGCTTGAGAAACATTAGCAAGGGAATTGAGACAGGTAAGACATTGGCTGTTGTTCTCAATTTACCGCCCCCCCCCTCAATTTAACATAGCCATAGAGCAAGTGACCGTGGAGTCTAGGAAGAAGAGGAGTGAAAAACAAAAGAGGAAGGAAGCTGATGGTGAAAAATATGCAGAGTATGGATCTGGGGAAATTCTGAGCTGCAGTTCCAACATAGCTAAACTTTAATGCTGTTTTTCTCTGGTTTATATTTTTTAAACTTCGGGTGCGCTCATCTATAAAACTATTCCAGCTACAAGTCTACATTATTTCTTGTAATTAAAGTAACACTTAAAATATTTTAAAAGGACTTGTAGAAAGATGCGAAAATTTGAAATTAAAAAAAAAATTAAAACATTACATATCCTTTATTAAATCTTCAAAATAAGATCTATTATGTTTAATGAATTGTGAAAGTGTTATAAAATAACCAGTAAAAGTTTCAAATTGAGCGTTGAGTGGTTCTTGAGCTAAGCGTACCAAAAGACTCTCATTTTAACATTGGTCAGATAGACTGCTTCAGCTCCCCTTAATGGACTTGTGAATAATCATGCGCGTGCGGCTGTATAGTGATTTGAAAGTGAACTATTTTGTTTGTGGACGTGTGGCAGATGACCTTGAAGGTGGCGTTTGTGTATGTTACGTAATTCTGCTGCTGGCAGGGCTGTACAACGTGTGTTTTTACTTGAAATAAATTAATATATGAATTGCTATGAATTCTGTTTACAAAATAACTAGTGAATGAATGGTAACCAAATTGGGATTGGTCATGCCTTATGTATTTCCGTAAACGATGATGATGATGATGATGATGATGATGATGATGATGATGATGATGATGATGATGATGATGATGATGATGATGGATTAATGTTCCTGAAAGTTGTTCAAAAGTGATATGGGTGGTACCAATGTCTTAAATCGTATTTCACGTGCAGTTTCCTTTGGTACCATTTGCTTAGTGTTTTTCCATATTATTTATTTTGTTTATATATATATATATATATTCTATGCTGATGGTTTTAATTTACTACGTTTAAATTTAAATGTGTCTAAAGAAACACAAAGCTATTGGGTAAGTGCAACCAAAATCTAAAAGTTTTAGATAGAATAATCGTCAAATCATAGGCAACGTGAGTGTTTTAGCTACTGTTTCAGTTCCTTCCAAAATGTTCAAAATACGTCAGTTTTATATGGAGGGGATTCCAACAACGTTGGTCACTCACCGGCAAGTGAAGCCGGACAGTCCGAAGTGTGGTTACGTCACTCTAAGTAGACATATTATTTGTTAACGATGTTAGCTTAGTTTTTCAATGATTAGGGTATGAAAGGACATTTACGACGTTTACAAAATATTGAGGTCAGGCAGTTATTGCTGTTTGAAATTATTTATCCTGTGAGGGCAAAGGCGGGAGGTTTTAAAACGTGTAATGAAGAGACTTGTGCAACCATTAGCAATTAACTGCTAAATTACTGTTGATATATCTCCAATTTAATTTAGAGTTGATGGATGTCGTTTTCATTTCATAATTACACTATCTTATTGTTGAGATAAAAAAAGTTGGTAACTTTTTCGCAGTGCAGGAGCTTGTCTATTGCCAATTAACACTGGCAATATTCTTAATGGTATAATTTCCACCAGGGAAAGCTGTTAGCAAAGAATTCCAGCCACTTACATCAACGGTAAGTCAGTTTCTGTGATGCTATGTTATCGAACTACGGGTGTTCACTGTTTAAAATAGTCAATTACAGTGGAAGTACATCTTAATAAAATCTGCGACTGATATTTTGAAATTAAAATCTAGACCCGTTTACTTATTTTGCAAATATATTACAGCCTAACTCTCATCAATTTTGCTGAATTTGTTTGAAACTTACGAATAAATTTTTTTATTATTTTGTGATTCTATTCAAAAAGTCTATTGTTGAAAGAGGCAAATTAAAAGCTTCATCTAATATTAAGAACGCTGTTTTAAAATTGTCCTAGCTTTCTTTGCATCTCGTCTAGCTTAGGCTTCATATTTTTTAAAACATTTTTTCTACACGTATTTTGTGCCCAAAAACTTCGTGCGTCTATGAAGAGCACAACTCAAATAACGCAAAATTGTTTTAAAAACTAAACTAGATATTTAAGGTCAACGTCTTTCAGGGATAAAATACCAATGTTTACAAGAATATACTTCTAACAAAAACTAAATCTTGCACTGAAATCTTTTCCCTTTGCTTTTAATTCTTCAAAAATGACACTAACGATTTTATTGGAAATATTTAAGATAATTGCATGTCAAAGAAAATGTATCTCTCTGCTGCTTGTAAAATGTCAACGGGTACAGTATAGTCCAGAGGAAGACAGCTTCGAGAGTTGTGACGTATTTCAGGCGGGAGCGAGACCTGCAGTGCGTGTGACGTCCGTCAAGAGCCGTGTACTACCAAGTTGCCTGTATAAATGGCGCTGTGGGTACAGAATCTAAGGGTTAAGTCAGGTGTAGTACACTCGATGACAACAATGTAGCTGCCTTGTAACAAATGGAACTGTTAAACTTACAATGTGACGATTTATTGAATGACAAATATACACACAAGAAAGACTTGGCTGATTTATACAAGAATGTCCCCCAAACCAGATTTCCGAGGTTGTATTCATTTGCCGCACGGACATTGTGTATGTTTGGCTCGACATATGTGTGCGAACAATTTTTTTTTTTCTGTTATGAAATTAGCTGAGTCCAAACTCCGAAGTACCTTGTCGGATAACAATCTAACATGCAGTCTTCGATTAAAAATTTCCCAGACATTACATCCTGACATTGATATGCTAGTTAAAGAAAAAAGAAACAGAAAGTGTCCGAAAATGTCTGCGTAATTTTGGTCTGAATGGGTCTCCTCTAATTTGCAGAGAAAATTACTTCGTTTATTTTATTTACTTCATAAGAAGCCTGACTTTAAGATACATTTCTAGTTGAAGTTTCATATATTTTCCCATAGCACAGAGCTAAAGTGTAATTGTTTATAAACTGTGACCAATTGTGTAATTAAAACAGTCAGCATTAATATTACAACGCCCAAGATGTAAGTTCTACATATGAGGTACGTCCAGAAAGTAAGCTCTGTTTGGTAATAAAATTAAATTGTCTACAGATACAGAACAATTATTTATTGCACAAAATTCTACAACTCTTAGACTACTTTTCCACATAACTGCCGAAATTTTGCAGGCATTTGTCATAGCGAGGCACAAGTTTTGGTATACCTTCTTCATAGAAGTTTTCCGCCTGTGTCTTCAACCAGTTGGAAATATTTTCTTTCAGCTCTTCGTCATTGTTGAAGTGTTGGCCGCCAAGGAAAGGTTTGAGATGCAAAAAACAGATGAAAGTCGCTAGGAGCAAGGTCAGGGCTGTATGGAGGGTGGTCAAACACGTCCCAGCCAAATCCCTGTAGGATGCTTTTCGTCGCATTTACAGTGTGTGGCCGTGCGTTGCCGTGAAGAAGCACAACACCTTTCGACATCGCAAATTTGCCGATACATTTCAATTGGTTTCACTTTCGTAGCATTCAGAAAACGATACACAGATCTGATTTCACAAGTGGCGGGATTTTCAATCAACACCGACATTGTAAACAAGCAAAACAAAGCGTACGTGGCTGACAGCGATCTCACAATAGCGCACGTTTCTTCTCCTTGATACAGAGCGTCTACCACGCATGTGCAGAACTGCGATCGCAGCGCTGCAGCGGAGATAAATTGAAACAGAACTTACTTACTGGACGCCCTTTGTATTATTAATACCCGATACATGTCCTGTCTTTCCTACGCTATGGGTATCCCAACACATCAAACTATTTCCTTCCTCCCGGGCAGCACATATCAACGCGATGTCGTCAGATGCTAACTTGCCTTTCGTTCGGGGGCGTATTTGGCGGTTAGAGCTGACGTCACACCGCCACTACCTATATTCCCCTGGTATAATCCATATTCAAATTCAAACAACCCGCCATTTTATACAAGTATTATTTAACTCACGGCCTTCTTGAATTAGGCAATCCCGCAATAAACAAAAATTGGCATTACCGGCGTGTTTAAATCTTTTTGCGCGCAAAAATATGTTCTACTTTTAACACAGACATGAAAAACTAAATGGACTATTAACTGTCTGAAAGTATGTATTACAAAACATTAGACAGGTTTACATATAAATACTTCTCTTGATTGTTGCAAGAGATTATTTTTCTATGTTTTTTTTTTTTTTTTTTTTTTTTTTTTTTTTTTTTTTTAAATCAGTACACAGTAAAGCACTTTTTGACACTAGCTTGGTTGTGGCGTGAGTACACAGCTTGGTGTGAGGCAAAGTTCTGTTTTCACGTACACGAGATTTTAAGTTCACGTCTCTGTTAGGACGAGCTACCCTAGTACAATTTGTTTATTTCTGGAATATTTATTCCCTAGATGAATGTTGCATAATTAATTCTACGAACTCCGGGGTATGACCCATTTCTCGATTTGTTGTCACTCGAGAAAGCTTTTAACAACAGTAATACCAGTTCAACCGCACAGTAATGTTTACACTTCCAGCAAAAACTCTACTCCTGGTTGTTCGCCATGTTAGTAAAATACTCAAAATAGTTCAGAACAGTTGAAGCAGCTTCGCGATGGTGATGACGTGGTTGTCCCACGTCGCAGCAGCATTTGTAGTCGTATTCTACTGGTGATGATAGGATGGTGCAGATGTTATGATGCACCACGTCGTGACGTTATTTGTAGCTCCGGTTTACATGAACTCTTATCTTGGTCGTAGTATCGAATACTTGGAACGTAATGTTAGGGAAATAAAGAAGTTGAAAATTTTCTCTTTAAGTTAAATCCGAATCTAGCTTGTTTTGTATTTGAAATCAATACTATTATTAGTGATGGGTAGAATCGAATGGTTTTAAAAGTCGAATACACTGTATTCGAATACTTTGAAGAATCGAAACTTTCATTCGAATGCAAATTCTCGGATGAAATTACTCGGATGACATCATATGATGCGAATCGATAACACTTGGTGCATTCGACGTCACATGCTGCGAATCGATTTCATTTGCTTTTTCGAAATAAATTGTGTATATGTGTTAAAATGCAGAAAAACAACAAAAATAAAAACGACGAAAACAAGGAAAATGATATATAAAATGATGATGATGATGATGATGATGATGATGATGATGATGATAATAATAATAATAATAATAATAATAATAATAATAATAATAATAATAATAATAATAATAATAATAATAATAATAATAATAATAATAATAATAATAATAATAATAATAATAATAATAATAATAATAATAATAATAATAATAATAATAATAATAATAATAATAATAATAATAATAATAATAATAATAATAATAATAATAATAATAATAATAATAATAATAATAATAATAATAATAATAATAATAATAATAATAATAATAATAATAATAATAATAATAATAATAATAATAATAATAATAATAATAATAATAATAATAATAATAATAATAATAATAATAATAATAATAATAATAATAATAATAATAATAATAATAATAATAATAATAATAATAATAATAATAATAATAATAATAATAATAATGTTTTATTATTTCAATAGTTAGGATGTATAGGATATCATAAACAATTGGCATACCTGATCTTGAATCTTATATTTCTGTTCTAATTCACTGTTGCAGCGCTCATGAACAATTGCTTTGCTGTGTATGTGATCACTATGTTGCGGTGTTTCTGATTAGGAAAACATTTTATTTGAAGCCAAGAAATGTTGAACATATTTTAAGGTAGTGTCAAAGCATACAGCAGTAAAGCATAAAAGAATGTGACAGCATGTACTAATATGTTAAAACGAAAAGAAATTAGTCATTGTTGACCATTTGCTTATGCGTATTAATAATTGTATTAATATCAGGAACTATGACATAACACAATAATACATTATTTCACTGTCAAACTCACGCTAACAGGACTTTACATATAACTACGCTATATTTTATATGATATGGTGTACTTGGAAATCAATAGTATATCATTATAAATTTGAATTTGGTTTCGAATTTATAACAGCTATTCATTCGATATAGTTGCATATCTCGCAATGTGCATTCCTTTCTCCTACGATTTAGTAATTTAAGTATATGTTCATGTATTGAAATAATTGTTTTGCGACAGTCCGATAACCTTGGGGTGTAAGCAGGCACATTACCCTTAAACAGTATATTTATCGATACAGTAAACATGTCCCGCTATCTGTTACAATGTTTATTTGTCAACCAGCATACGCATTCCCTGTTCTTTAGTAATTTCTCTCGATATATTATGTACTGTTTTAAAAATTCCCTTCTTTTTTCAGATTCAGTATTCTATATCAAATTTTCAATGCCCTTTCCATAATATAGTGCGATGCGTATAAACCTGAACCATTTCAATAAGCCATAACTTTGAACGAATAATAGGGCACACCTATAACTTTGGGAGAATATAATACACAATTGGGAGATTGCATTACACTATTTACATCTCAGAGAAAATGTTGGAAGTGTCCTCCACCAGCATCTCTACATGTTTGTACTCGTCTCACCATATTCTCTGAAGTTTTACCGAGAATATCTTCACCAATGTTACTTATTTCGATTCGAATAGAAACCTTGAAAACATCAATTGTCCGTGGCCTATTCTTGTACACTCTATTTTTAGATAACCCCACAAGAAAAAAATACGGTGAGGTTTTAGGTAAGGAGATCTTGGGGGCAACAGACCTTTTGAGATTATTCGATTATCAAAGAAACTGTACAACTGTAACCTCCGTCCCATATAGCATTTTCGCTTCAATCACTTTTAACCATTTTATATTTATAATACGTACTTTGTATTTGCTTCTACTATTTGTTCCTACATTTGATAGTAATGCAATATGTCTATAATTTACTTAGCATCTACGTAACGGAGAAAGTACAAACTTTTCCCTTTTCTATGAACATTCAGAGCCTAATAACTGCTGTAACTTTTGACCTTTAGCCGAAGTTTTATTTTTAGTTATGGCTGAACGATGTCATAATGATAAAGAATAGCTGTTGGGATGTTTTCAGCCATATAATAGGACGTTTCCTGTGAAACGAATACTTGTCACAGATGTCTCAAAAAGATGTATGACACGGTAGATTTCTGAGGCCGCGGCGGTCTTCCCGGAAGACTTCTTGACATTTCAACTTCACCGTTGTCATCTTCTTGCGTATTGCCATTAAATTTTCCCTCATGCATGCCTTTACCATATGAGCTTCATCTTCCCGGTCTTGAAGAATTTCCGGTATTAGGAAGTCTCAAGGGGAACCTGCGGGATAATATTTTTGTGGACGTGCACAAATCCCCTCTGTCTATATATGAAAATGTGGAATATGAGGGAGAGCGTCTGCATCTGTCTGCGTATGTCTGTCTGCAACAGCGTGAGAACACTCCTGTCATATCTCTCAATTAACCCTCTGGCTTTTGCACGACTTTTGGGAAAAAATGTGGCTTTAACATCCTGAAGAGACCACAAATGGCCAAAGATTTTATAACTTTTATATTCTCTTATACAAACTACTCCTATCTAAATACCTACATAAAATATGAAACTATTAACAGTGAAGCAAATAAATATATACAAATATAATAATTTGTAACTAAAAACCTTCACTTATAAGAAATGATGACCGTTTTCTTACCAATTGGCAAGGATGGCGATTTAGTGAATACCTCATTCACGTCGTCAGCTTGAAACATCAACAAACTCGTTGTTAATGCCACCGTATCTAGATGTCATTATGTTTATTTTAGAACTATCAACATATGAAAAACATAAAAACAGAATCGACTGCCAGTATTTTAAAATTTATAACGCGATCTCTGTTTTTTAAAATAAATATATTTTTCCAAACCATTAAGTCTATCGTGACATTTAATTGTTTTAATAATTTAACTTCTGGATTTATTTCATGGTTAAATGACCAAAAATGATCTGCTACGGCCGATTTATCAGTTTTTATACTTACTGTTACGAAAATGTTCTTTCATTCTGATTTCTAAATTACGTTTTGACTTTCCAATATAAACTTTATCATAATCGAAACTATTAAATTGATAAATACCATATTTTTTACTATTAGAGATTTTATCTTTTTTAGAGAAATGCAGTAAACTTTTAATAATATATTTATTGTGAGGAACCAAAGTATTCTTTACCTTTTTTTTTTTTGAAAACGTTTATTAACCCAAGGATGGTAAGTAATTTTTTTTTAAATTATAATCGTCTTTTATTTTTATAGGGTGGAAATATCATTAACAGTTTTCGATATTTCAATTTTTCAATATTTTATGTATAAAGTATGTATTAAAACCATTAATTAAAGCTCGATTAATAATATGTTTATACTCTTTATTAATTCTTCTTTATTCAGGGGTATAATTGAAAAGAGCAAATTTATGCGAAAAAGGGTTAAAAGCTTTATTTGTTATGTAATTATTAATATGAGTAGACTTCCTATAAATACCAAAATCTAATTTATTATTATTCATAATTATCTTTAGATCTAGAGAAGGAAGAAATCCATTAATTTCAGTCTGTAATGCGAATTTTATATCGTTATCTTGCAAATTTAGAAATTTTAAAACATCGTTTATGAGTTTATCAGGAACAATAACAAAAATATCGTGAACATATCTATACCAACGTTTAAAAATTAAAGGGAATGTTTTAGTGACTTGTATTTTGTAAAAACTCATAAAAGGATCAGCAAGAAAAGGTGAAAGAGGATTACCCATTGCTAAGCCAGAAGTAAGAAAATTTGAATCAATTGGAGTGTTTAATGTCGCGTCGGCATGTTATCCATGGTAGCTCAAAGGGTTAGAGCGACTGGACGGAAACCAGGAGATCCGTGGTTCAAATCTCAGCCGTGGCATTGAATGTTTCAGTTGGCTCTAATTAATTAAAAACACCTATATACCGGAGTAATGTATTTAAAAGGATAAATTCTTTAGGGATTGATTCCTCAATATAAATTTACATGAAAGATATTATTCATTAGTGTCTAGTAACCCAAAAAATGTTCTCTTACACCTTTACACATAAAATTACGCTTTATGAAGCAATCTGTTAAGGCTTTAAATAAGAATCACAATTGCTACAAATAAATCTGCAAATGGTCCCTGAAATATCTGATGCTAAATTTTAAAAGGGAATATTTTTTGGGACACAAATTAGGAAGTTGATTTCTGATATCTCATTTGAAGAAATAATGCCAGATAATGAAAATCAGGCATGGATAGGTTTTGAGAGTGTCGTTGAGAACTTTTTGGAGAATTATAGGGATCCAAATTACACAAATACAGTAGTAGATACGTTTAAGAAATTTCGAAAGCTGGGTTACAGTATAAGTGTGAAAGTACATTTTCTGCATTGTTATTTGGACTTTTTTCCATAAACTCTCGGCTGTGTCAGCGAGAACCAGGGTCAAAGGTTTCACTAGGATATAAAGGAAATGGAAAACCGTGCATTTCAAAATAAATGAAATGTGTAGTGTTTAACGCCCGCTTTTACTACATACGGCACCGCAGGCGATGACACTGATGATACATGAGATGAAGATGAAGCACCGGTGGAATGAGATGGCGGGGGAAACCGGAGATCCCGGAGAAAACCCGCCCCAGCGCCGTGTTGTCCACCACAAATCTCACTTTGCGGTCGCCTGGGATTGAACCCGGGCCGCCTTGGTGAGAGCCAAGCGGTCTAACCACTGAGCCACGGCGCGGCCGTGCATTTCAAGGGGAAAAGTGACTGCTATAATACTCAAATGTATGTTATTATTTAGAATAGATGCAAATATTAGTTTATTATTAGGAGCATTTTGTTGAAAGTTGTGGATTTATTAACCTTTACTTAATAATATAAAAAATTCGATAGAACAGAGTAAAGAAAATTCATTATTACTATTTCTTTTATTGTAAGAGATGGGTACGTAATGGAAAAAAAATTAAATTATATTCTGATTCGGTGCACTCAAATTGAAGCGCTCAGAAACAGAAGTTTCTGTGTCAATGTTTCAAAGTTGTGCAGGAGAGCTGCTAAAAGTTTTCAAAGTAATTTTAAATACCAAAATAATAATACAAATGGAAGAATTTTATGTGACGGGTCCGTTTGAAGGTGCAAAGTATTGTCTTGAAGTGTTTCTCACGGTTTGACATATGTAGCATGTGTGACAGGATATTTTAGTATTAGGACTTAACAACTTTTAATTTAAACTGGATGGAAAGTCGCTAAGTCACTTGACTTAACAGCTTCTGATTCTTAATGTTAGTTTTTCCATTATACAATATTGTAATATGTAGCTATGGATAAACTGTTACTTTATTTTTACAAATACATCTCTACTATGGAGTAATCAGTATGCACTTAATGGATTGACATACAACACTGTCATCAAAACATCACTCCATCTCTACTACATCATCTTCTACCTCACTTCCATATGTCATTGTGTCATAAAATGTGGTACCTTCTACCAGAGTGACATGTTTCAGCAGTGAACGAACATCGTAATATTTTGTCTTCTTAATCTTCCTAAGCCTATCTGGTGTGTTTTTCGCATTATCACATGCCTTGTGTAAGGCTTGAAATCTCACTACTCTCCTCAAAAGAGACTGGGGACGATAGAGTGAGGAAGACATTGTGTGACGAACTTCTGGTACACATCCTCTTTGGAAATACACACCCCGAATTAAAGTGAATTCAGGAATACTTCTTACAAGGACATGGTTGAGGGAATCTTTGAAGTAAAAAACTTCAAAAACTGGAGTGTCATCATGTTCCCGGTTATCAGTCAGTGGACGTTTGACATGGACATCAGTGGACTTTTTCTGTAATGAATCTTTGATGAGTTTCACCCAAGTGGAAGGGACTAAGACTTTATTCATTGGTTTTCTTCTTTCAATATTGCCATAAATTCTGTCAATAGGCATGAAAGAGAGCCCTAGTATTTGGAAGTAGAGATAAACTTTCTAAAAGTGCACTTCAGGAATGTCTAAAAGTGTCTAATATCTAAATGTCTAATTAAAATGTATCAACAGCAGCTGATATCAAGGAACTTGGGTGGCACAGTGTAGTTGCACCACCAAACGGCTAATGCAGCAACTACTTGATTTAACAACATTTAACTCGAAAAGGCTGACTTAAAAACTTTTGTTTTTGAAACTGATGCCCATTAAACCTGCCAGGTTCATAATATGTTCGACCTAACATCTCCTTAACTGCAATTCTTTTAGCACTATTACAGAACTGGTGTTTAGAGTGCTTATCGTGTGTTGAACAGGATTTCTGGAAAAGATTGTCTTAACAACTTCTAAATTAGGGATAATGACATGTTAAAATAAAAAAATAAAAAAAACAGCCAAAAAGTCGAATGTTGCATATTAGTGTATTTAATCTGTTACTGATTTTATTCTCTTCTCACACGTTAGGATGTGATAACACACATTTTCAATCTGGGACGGCTCATAAAATTTCTTTTTGGTATATATTTGTGGTAAAACTCATGTATAGCGAGTGTACTTAACACATGTCCTTGAATCTTGCACGTTCTGGTCCAGTAGTCATCCAGCATTAATGATGTTATGTACCATTTCCATTTTCTTTCTTATAATGTCTAACAGTTCCTGGATGGTAGGTGGAAGTTCTAGAAATATGCCTCCTCCACAAGTTCATAAACCTGTTGATACGCTACCCTCACGCTACAGAGGCGGGCTGACGGATGACTGTTTGTATGGCAATTAATTTAGATTTAGACTTTTATTGTGCACGTTCCAAAATTTTACAATTTACAACTTTTGGCTACATTTATTTGTCTTTACCGTGTTGCTACTTTGGCTTACATGACAACCTGGTCTTCTGCTCTGTCAGGTAGCTCTTAACCTCCATGCCTCCTTGTTACTTAATTAGTGCCATTCTTCCCCCTCATCTTGCTTCTTATATTCTTTACATTTCTGGCCCATTTTTCTTTTACATTCTGCAAGAACTAACGAATACTTCTTACCTTCTTTTCCTCCCTTCCCGTTAACATTTTTATAGCTACTATCCTCTTCTCTACTTTCTCCCATTTTTTCTCCTGGACCTTTTTATTCCACATTGCAACCTCCTCGCATTCTGTTACATAGTCTTCTATGCTTTCTTTTCCCCCACACAATTCACAATTTCCCTATTCCCTACCGCTTATCCCTCTTAGAAATATTGTTCCTGTTCTCATCCAAGCTAACCCTTCTCTCTCTTGCCTATTGCAGTAATCTACATATGCTTCTCGTCCCCAATTTCTTTTTATTTGCATGTAAAATTATAATGATTTCATATTTTCTAGACTTCCCCATATTTCCTGTCTTTCTATATCTTCTATTCTGCATTTTACCAATTTACCCACATCGCTTGTATTCCTTTCCTCTAATCTCCATATATCTACCATTGATATTTTTTCCCATAATTCCTCCTATCTCTGCCCACTAACTATTTGAATTCACTAATTTTATTACTGTCTCGTGTATAATTTCATGGTCTCCCCTTCTTTTGTCAAACATCTGTACCAAAATTTTGTTATTCTTTCCATTATTATTCCAATGGCGTTTAATAGTAAGCATTTTGTGTGCCATTGGAAGTATGGAACTACAAAGTTTAAATAATTAATTGCCATATGTGAAAGTAAGTGTATGAAGTGTTCATTGCTGCGTGGTTCCCTTGTCAATTCTCCAAATGACTTTATTATGAAAAGGAACAGGAAGTCGTGGGTTACCTTGGCGGATTTCGGCGGTAACAGATGCAAGGTCTAGTACAATAGCTGGAGGTGTTACAATGGTTTACAAGGCGTGAAATTGCCTCCGATGTCTCTATTGAGGTGTTGAAAGGGACAGGCGACCAAAGGAAACAATAAGTGGCGGTCTACGTTTTATGTCTGAAAGTTGCCTGCCCATATATCAAGCGAGCTGTTGCACCTAGTTTACCAAAAAGGGGCACATTAATGACAAGCGAGAGGCGTGCAATAAAATCTTAATGTGCTACTTTAACTGCCAAGTCTTCCTCAAAATATTCTCACAAAAGCTTATCGAAACGGTTAATAATTAAGATTGGTGATTTTATAGAATTTTATTTTTATGTATTAAAATCAATACATAAAATGTAAGTTAATTGTTCCTCCTGTGTAGAGCAAGATTTGAATAGATAGATTCAGACTGAAGAATTCAATGTCATAGCAGGGATTTGAACCACAGATATCCCGGTCTCCGTTTCCGTTAACCATTGAACTACTAATAGCAAAAAATTCATGTGTTGAGAAAACCCAATCAGTTATAAATCGGAGTAGCTGAGTTAATTCGGTGTTCCATTGAACTCATTCAACAAGAAGTCCAGTAACTCAAGGTTCTGATATCTGTAACTCAGTACGTTCAGAAATCATACAGATGCAAACACATTAAATTAGTTATGAAAATTGCAAACGGAAAAGAATTCTTAGAAATGTGTAGTGTTTAACGCCCGGTTTTACTACATATGGCACCGCAGGCGATGACATTGATAATACATGAGATGAAGATAGAGCACCGGTGGAATGAGATGGCGGGAGAAATCAGAGATTCCGGAGAAAACCCGCCCCAGCGCCGTGTTGTCTACCCAAAATCTCACTTTGCGATCGCCTGGGATCGAACCCGGGCCGTCTTGGTGAGAGCCAAGCGGTCTAACCACTGAGCCACGGCGCGGCCAAGAATTCTTAGCATTTAGCAGGTCACGAAGTAAAAAATGACGGTCAAGTAGCCGGGATTTATCTTGAAAAAGTTTGTATTACAGATATATTTTACCGTGATAAATTATCGGTGGTCCTTAGCTCCTAAAGACCAGAAGGAAACTTACATCTTAACATTTCATTAACTCACAACAACTTACCTTGTCGTTGTTATTACATACACAGTGAAATCGTTTCTAGCTCATAATGATGGTGAAGAAAAGATCAATGAATTTCTCTGTATACGTTTATGAACACCTTAATCTAAAATAAAAGTTAATGAATGAATTTCTTCAGTGGTACGTCACTAAGAGTTTTTAACACCGTTCCTCCAGACACAAACTGTCCTTTATAAAATGGTTTTAACGATTCTGAATAAAGTGGAATACCCTAGTGCCATCCGTATAAACCTGGACCATTTGAACCAATAATAGGACACACGTACAACTTTTTTAGAATATAATACACAATTGGGAGATTACATTACACTGTTTACATCTCAGAGAAAATGTGTGTCCTCCACCAGCATCTATACATGTTTGCACTCGTCTCACCATATTCTCTGAAGTTTTACGGAGAGTATCCTCGCCAATGTTACTTATTTCGATTCGAATGGAGTCCTTGAGAAGATCAATTTTCCCTGGCCTATTCTTCTACACTCTATTTTTTAGATAGCCCACAAGAAAAACTCCGGTGAGGCTAGGTAAAGGGATCTGGGTGGCACAGACATTTTGAGATTATTCGATTCTCAAAGAAACTGGTTACAAGTTCCATGGTGTCATTAGATATATGGCACGTTGCTCCATCTTGCTGGAAATAACCTTCTCTCAATTTGATATCATCCAGCTTCTCCACAATTGTCTTCAAGATACCCATATAAACTTCAGTGTCTACAGTTGTATCAATGAAAAAAGAACATTTAAGACTGTCAACTTTCAACAATTGTCATTGTTGACCGTTCTCCCAGAGCCACTGAAATCATTGGAAGAAATTCCTACATTCTACGAGCTTTCAAACGGAAATTATGGCCTATTGGAATGGTTCAGACTCATATGGATCGCACTGTACCTTTAAAGCCTTTTCTACCAATAGTTTATTAGCTGTTGTCACTCTGATTTTTTTTTAGTTGTATAGAACAATGCACTGCGCCCTAAGTAAATATTTTCAAAACATCAAATGTTACAAAATATGTATTAACTTCTGTTTTTCTGCAATGTGAAAACTTTACCAAAATATTAAGGACCATGAAATATTTTATCATATGCATTGCTAAAAACCTTATAACACCTTCTGCTGGTTTATTTGCTGTTTGCTTAAAGTTCTTTAACCATATTATTAGTATCTACTAGAAATTTCAAGATATATATTTTTGTTAGTGGAAGTTATACTTCAAACCCTCAGTATTTTAACCAAATCATTAGATTCACTTTTGAAAAAACAATCATAAGAAGTCTTTTGCGTGTAAAGAACAGTTTGGTGTCGGAGAATTACCTGATTAACATGAAGCAAATAAAACAATAATTTATACATAATATACCATGAGACGAAGTATGTAAACAAGCTTTATATATGGGGAACTTCGAAATGTTAATTCCAGCTGCATTTTGAATAAAAGTTTGTTTGAAATACATATCTTCCTCTACTTAATAGATAGATGATAAGAAATGGTCTGGCAGAAATTTGGAGAACAAGGGAAAATGTGTAATGGTTTTTGGGAAAGTAGTTACGAGGAGATTTGAAGACAGAAGCATAAACATTGTTTGCTAATATAGTTGGAAAAAAATTATTAGAATCGTACATTACAATAAAAAGTGTATGTGAAAGAGAAGTACAAACTAAATAAAGAACAAACAGAGCAAGTATAGCGAGTGTGTGGAGATTAAAAGGGATGAGAAAAGCTTTTCCACTAAAACAGTGCCAAATTACGAAAAAAGAAGATAAAGGGGACATAATATTTGAGTGCAAAGGGGCTGAATTATGAAGGAAAAAGAGTGTAAAAATGAGAAATGGCTCGAAATGGATTGAAAAATTGCTTTGATTAAACTTTTTAGTAAAGAATGTAAGAAAGCTGGTGAGTTTGTACATAAAGTTAAGAAAAAATGGAATTGATCCTTAAAAATATAAGTGAACAAGGTATAATTCTAAGGGAAAATGTGTAACTGTAAAAGTTCTATAAAGTTAACAGCCTCGTCTGAAGATTTAGCTATAGGTATTCTTTGTATTTCTTATTTGTAAGAGGCTTAGTACAAATAAATATATAAATATAAAATAAATGATAGAGAAAGGAAATAAATAGCCGAGCAAAAGAGCAGTAGATAGTAGTGGCAAGCAGATACTGGAGTGTCGCGGTCCAACAGAGAAATAAAAACAAATCGGAAGGTTCCGTTTAACTTGTGGCATGTCGACGTTCCGCACGGCGGCAAAACCGTGACAAAGCCAACCTGGGAACTGTTGTAACAAAATAACTGTTTGTAAGCAATAAAGACAAAATTCATGGTTGTCGCCCACGGAAATGGCATTATGTCGAGGTCTTTATTAGCGGCTCAACTGACCACCGGTCCGAGGGGGTGTGTGCAGGTGTGAACTCCCACCCCTCTTTCTTCACAATGCAGCGCAACAACATTAAAACCCAGTTTGACTATGGGAACTAACAAAAGATCCCTTATCGAGTATAATGTAACATAAAAGTGGTCTTTTTTACGTAGGTTTAGCATCCTCCAACGTTAAGTCATAAGACGACGCATGAAATAATGTTCAAATGAGCCCAGAGTCCATAAAACTTAGAGCTACGGACATTCATCTTTTAGAATAAGGGAAACCCTCGGAAAATACCTGATCGAGATAACTCACCCTGACCGAGATTCGAACTCCCTGTCTCTTGAACGTTATCACCACGCTACATAGACGAACTTCGGTTTCTCTATTACATATCTTAGTAAAGGTGAAGAA
This sequence comes from Mantis religiosa, assembly GCA_030765055.1. Taxonomy (NCBI): domain Eukaryota; kingdom Metazoa; phylum Arthropoda; class Insecta; order Mantodea; family Mantidae; genus Mantis; species Mantis religiosa. Next base: position 189,703,761 of record CM060949.1, on the reverse strand, counting down.
AGCATTGCGTTATAAAAGGAGATTACATCTGTGATATACAGGATGTATCGAAGTGATACCGAATGAATATATAGAAGTAGCTGCACAGCTTCTCTGTGACACATATAGATAGCTTTTACCGCCAATAGAGCCACATAAAAATGATCCAGAATGAGTGTGGATTAGGCAGTTATAGGAACAACGCCGCGTGTCTCACACTATCAAAGTTCGCAGGTAGGTGACACACCGTGCCGCGTGCTGTAGCTGTTAGTAAACATACCGACATACTCCACGGTAGCTTGCTACTATTAAGAATTTCTTTGGGTTATGAAACAGCAATAAAGAAGCTATTCTTTAGTTATTTGTTTGTGGATGTTTAACGTGTTCCAACATTCCCTTATAACAGTCTATGACGGCAAATAAGCTGGTGGACATATGCAACTTATACCTTTTAGGAGGAAGTTAATGTTAGTGGGATTGAGGATGGAAGCATTAAATGATAAAAAGAACAGAGAACAATGTCAAAGAATTGTAGATAAGGTTAACCAAAACTAAATGCCTTATGCAATGGGACAAGCATTTTATTTTACTGTAAAAGGGTGGCACGTTGGCCATAGTAGCTCAATGGTTTAGAGCGGCTGGACGGAGACCAGAAGATGCGTGGTTCAAATCACGGCTATGGCACTGAATTTTTCAGTCTGGCTCTACCCTTTCATAGTGCGTCCTACACACGGCTAGTGTGAAAGAACAATTAATTTCCATTAATTGTATCTAATAGTGGTCCGAACTATAAAGCCCAGGCCTTAAAGTACTTACAGCATAGTAAGTCGCCATTAAGGTAGTTGTCTCATGTGTTTATGAGAACTCCTAGTGGTTTACCGGGAAAAAACACGAGTCAGTTGGAGAGTTTAATGTCATGTTGGCACGTTGGCCACAGAAGCTCAATGGTTTAGAGCGGCTGGACGGAGACCAGAAGATCCGTGGTTCAAATCCCGGCTATGGCATTGAATTTTTCAGTCTGGCTGTACCCTTTCATAGTGCGTCTTACACACTAGTGTGAAAGATCAATTAATTTTATTTCACTCTTTTTAATAATACTAAATGAAGCATTTGTAAGTGAAAAGGAAGGTGTTGATTTTACATAACTCATTGAAAGTATTGTTACAATTAAGACTACAGCAAAATAAGCAATCTTGGAGGTGTCCGAATCATTGTCAAATTTTTCACAAGTAACTGCCCTTTGTCCCATTACCTGAAAGTGTGTCTAGGGTCACTAATGAAGAGCAAGGAGTAATGCTTTTGTTTTCGTGGCCGGTGCGTCCCAATAATAACTTCTGATGTTCGCACACCAGTGGTTCCTGCGCTGCCTAATCACAAAATAATGTAATATTTAATTCTGTATAAAATTATACCTAAGAGAATTTCAAAGCTGCGACACCGAAATTCGTAGTTATAAACTACGAAACGGCAATATTTGATATTTATTTGTACAGTTACCATTACATTTTCACTACAATAACTTTAACATCGAACATGCACTATTATATATCCTGTAAAAATGCATGAAATTGTTGACCTAAGATGTACTTGCTGACTCAGGTCCCCTGGCTATAAGCCTTTGGTTTTCCTGAGGAGCTTGTCATTTCTTCTTGACCTTCGCTTCTTTTACCCTAATCTACTTTTCTCTTAATCTGTATTAGAATTCTCCTGTACATATATTTTTCTTTTCACTCATCCCCGTTAACATGCGTAACCCAGCACCTCTTTGCCCAGTCTGTCCCATCTTCTATCCCATATTTTTCTCCTGCAATTTGTTAACTCGTTACATTCTATCAGGTAATGAACAGTGCTCTCTTCGTCTCCATAAAATTCACATATCCCTGCCTCATTATTTCTCAACCCTTTTAGATATATTATTCCTACTCTCATCCATGCTATACCTTCTCTTCCAGTTTTGTCACATTGATCTATATATTTTTCCCTACCCCATTCTGTCTTTAGTTGCTTACAAAATTTCAAAGATGTATTTTCTTCTATACTTTCCCATATCTCTTGCCTTTCTATGTCTTATACTCTAGTTCCCACTTCCTTCCAAAAACCGATATGATTTTACTTCTCTAGTCTCCATAAATCTCCCGTGCCTATTTTCGATACCTATTTGTGTTCTTAATACTTTTCTGTTGCTTCATGCATAGATTCAATAATTCTCTTTTCTGCCCTTTAATACACTTATACCAGAATACGAAACGGCAATAGTAGTTTGGGATCGTTGCAAAACAACCTGTACGTTTTGAGTAATTGTGATGAAGCATTGTGAAGTGGGGATTTTTATTGAAAACTGTTTCGCTTCCTTCGAAGATATTCAACTACAATGTGATACTCAACTAAAATTACTTTTCGTTTTTGTGTTACGCTGATTTTTGCAACAGAGTAGTTTTTTTTTTTTTTTTTCCAGGAGCAGGTACATTTCAAGATGTTGCTAATAAATTGTCAATATTGAATTCTCATGTGGAATGTAAAACCTTCTGTTTACGTGGTAGAAAAGGAAAGAAAACAAAAATAGTAGGTACATTAGCTCCAGACTGTATAGCACCCTCGCCTGGGCCACCTACAACGAGGCCGGTTTCAATTCCAGGTCGCCCACGTGGTTGTTACAAAAACAGTCGCCAAATACGTCCGCTATAAAAGGAAAGAGAAAGGCCGACTGAACAACAGGTCGGAAACTGCGATTATTTAATTTAGAAGTTGGTGGGGGAGTATTATTTGATTCAAGCAATGAGTCACAACATCTCAATGGGGGATCGTGCGCAGATGCAGACCTGCGGGTACGCATACACCTAATTAATGCTAATGTGCCTGCTCCCTTTACAAAGGGCCCCATCTTATTTCGCTATTCCTTCATCATAGCTTTGTATTTAACTTATATAGCAGCAACGTCAACATTTCTCAGAAAACTTCGTGGTAGCATCAAATGTCAAGTGAGTGTCAGGATTTCTATCGCTTTATGAAACATAAAACTAACAAATCATGCAGAAAAAATTTTTACAAATCAAAACAACAATATGTAATTCCTTTTCAGAAACAAACAGCACTTTTATGATTGCTATAAACGTGGGCGTTGACACTGGTTGACCAGGGGGAGATGTCACACCAATGTGACTGATTTGTTTAGTGAGGTAGTTTTTGACGTCATGTGTGCAGCAGCACCATCTGGGTCGGTCGGGCCAAAAAAAAATACCTATACTTATTCCCCTATCTACTTTATGTCTATGGAGATAAATATTACTTTATTTATAATTTTGTTGTAGATACAAAAGGAATATGGGAATACAACAGACCTTAAACGATACTCAACTCTTTAAAGCTGGTTGCTGTATGAAGTCTTTGAAATTCCTTTCTCGTTGCATGATCAACAAATAAAAAATGAATAACGGTTTCCTATTTGAGAAAGGTATGAGTACTGGAAAGATCAAACAACAGGGAATATCTCAAAAATAGGTAATTTTTCTTATTGTCTCATTTTTCTTTGGGTTTAGATTGCACATACACACATACGAGGTGAGTTCAAGTTATAATACCTCTATTTTTTCCAGGATTGGGACCAAATAGGAACTACTGTATTTTAAATACACGTAGACGCTTTTTGAATGCTTGACAGAGATGGCAGAACTGTACAGTGCATAGAACTCTATTGGAAGCGAAGAGAGTTAGGACTGTTTTTGATGCTTAAAATGGCAACATTTTCATTGCAAGAACAGCGTGTAATCATTCGTTTTCTTCATTTTCGTGCTGTAACACCCACTGAAATTCATCGCCAGTTGAGTGAGGCATGTGGTGATGGTACCATGGATGTGTCTAATGTAGTTCCCAGGTGCGACAGTTCAATGAAGGCAGAACATCGTGTGACAACAAACCAGGATAGTCACGGCCTCGCACTAGCCGGTCTGACGATATGTCAGCGAGTGGAGAGCGCTCTTTTGGAGGATCGTCGAAGAGCATTGCAGTCATCGCCTCCAAAATTGGCATTTCATCTGATTTTAGCTCATATTCCTACATACGTAGTCGATAGTGCATTGTTTCAGTGTCTATTCTCAGAAATTTTAAGACATAGGTATACTTCATTTGTCACGAAAACATCCGAAACATTTGCTAGCTAATTTATTTAATCACTGTCGTTATTTTCCATGGAAGCACCATTTTGGTATGAGGACTTTATTTGAAACATTTTGTCACATGTTTGAAAGACATTGAACTTAAAATGGTACCAACTTTGGTATTTGAGCCAGTTCATGTATTTGAATTATACATATAGAGAAAAAAAAAACTTTATTTTACACGGATTATGTGCATTAACCATTTCGTCTACTTCTTCCTCATCTGGAAAAGGATTTCTGAAGATATTCTCAGAAAATTCAAGATACATATTTAATTTCTGATAAAAAACTCAAATATGTGTCATTGTAATCAAATTTGTTAGAGGCATTTTTTGAGAAGGTTAAATATAATGAACGTCTTTACAAGTTGTATTTCTGTAAGATATTATCCTGGCTTTGTTACTTAATTGTGCTTTTCACTTTGAGTTACGCCACACACACACACACACACACACACACACACACACACACACACACACACACACACACACACACACACACACACAGACACACACATACACACACACCGACACGCATTTATATGTTCCCGGAAATTTTTCTACAAATTATTTCTTTTTGGGTTTGGTTCAAATATCTACCTTGAATTTTTGTGGTAAGACAGTAACTACTAGTAACTTATTACTTGCTGCAAGTACGTAGTACAGAAGCTAAAAATGATAGCAATGAAAACTTCAATGCAATAACTTGGAAATGGTTAATGCCAGAAAAGGTTACCTGGTATAAGTTGCTTGTTTTAAAGACATATGCACTTTTTGTCATCTACGTCTTCATCTATCTCTTATGGTTTAGGAATTATATAAAATTAAACAAAATTCCTACATAATGAAATGAACTTTTCCCACAAAATTCAAAATATACGTTTAATTTATCAACAAATGCTTTAAATGTATGGTATTGTGACTTTGTGAGTTCGTAGAATTAAAAGTCCAAGTTGCAGAAATTCAAAATGTTTTCTATTTCCGTAGAAATACACTTGGAACAACCCTTACAGTAGCAGAACATACACAATTACAATCTTCCAAGGTCGTTGACCACAACAAAGAGTTCACTTTGAGAACACACCAGTTCCAATTACAACTCTCCTCTTCGACTCTTTACAACGCTCGTTACGACAGTCCAATAAACTAATCACGGCTTCTTTTTATACACGACCATTCATGATTCCAGATGGTTGTGGAATATTCTCAATCAATCAAGATATCACTAGAACTTTCTAGTCGTCTAACTTTATCTGTTTCGGCTAACCTTTTATCTCCGCACGATATTATCTGTCCCTTATCTCTATGCTACACTATCTGCTCCTTTGTGAGTGTCAGCCGTGCTCATCGAAACAATAGGCTCGCGACAGTATTATGCAGAGTTATTTATATAGAACAGACAAATTTCATTCATTAATTGTCTCAAAACGAATTATGCTAGCAACAACTTATTATACCTAAAGTGTAGAGGAATTTTAGTAGATTATTTATCTCGATAGCAAATGTTGAAAATGTGTTCCATCCTGTATAAGACACAACTTAACACGTCGTTCCATGTTACTGGCCACTTGTTGGGGGACTCTGTTGTCAATAGCTTGAATCTCCTATGTGTGATGTGCTTCAGATCATCCAATGTCTGGGGACGTGTGGCATAAACTCTGTCTTTTAAGTAACCCCATAAAAAGACGTCCGGCTATGTCAAATCCGGAGATTTCGGTGGCCAAAGGTTCCTGGAAATTGTCCGGTCGTCAAAGAAACTTGCGATTGGTTCCATAGATTCATTTGATGTACGGCATATAGCGCCATCTTGCTGAGAATATCCTTGACTTAGCTCTACATCGTCCAGTAGCTCAACAATATCCATGAAAATCAGTCCACAGTCTAGTTAAAAATATTATTATTATTATTATTATTATTATTATTATTATTATTATTATTATTATTATTATTATTATTATTATTATTATTATTATTATTATTATTATTATTATTATTATTATTATTATTATTATTATTATTATTATTATTATTATTATTATTATTATTATTATTATTATTATTATTATTATTATTATTATTATTATTATTATTATTATTATTATTATTATTATTATTATTATTATTATTATTATTATTATTATTATTATTATTATTATTATTATTATTATTATTATTATTATTATTATTATTATTATTATTATTATTATTATTATTATTATTATTATTATTATTATTATTATTATTATTATTATTATTATTATTATTATTATTATTATTATTATTATTATTATTATTATTATTATTATTATTATTATTATTATTATTATTATTATTATTATTATTAATTTTTTTAAATTTACGTCCTCCAACGTTAAGTCATATCGGACGATGAATCAAATGGGTGAAATGATGCTCAAATGAGCCCAGGGTCCAAAGAGCTTAGAGTTACATGACATTAGACTTTCAGGATAAGGAAAACCCCCGGAAAAACCTTATCCAGGTAACTCACCCTGACCGAGATTCGAACTCGGGACCTCTTGAACGTGAGGCAGACACTCTACCATCACGCTGCCGAGGCGGGCTTAAAAATTTTAGCCTCACTATTCTCTGTGCGGATATTGCGCACCAAACTCCGATTTTAACCGGGTGTATTGATGCTTCATGGATGACATGTGGATGTTCTATGGCCCAATGGCGTGAGTCCTGTGAGTTCACATAATCGGATAAATGGAATCATTCTTCATCTGTTAACCATGTGATGGACAATATGGCACGATTTTGCACAATGAGCTTCTTAAACCAAGGACAATAACGCAATATTTTATCTTTATCTGGTTCCTGTAGCTCCTTTATGGCTTTAGGCCTGCACTTTTTGCAGCTCTCTGATACACTGAGTAGGTGTACCCTGTCTCCTGTGACAAACGTCTTAATGATTTTTTGGGTGAGTGCTACAGTCGGGCTCTTACGTCAACAACCGTGGGAAGCATAGATGAACGATGCTTGCATTTTTCACTCAACAGAGATCCAGTTGTTTCCAATTTGTTTACCAGTCCCAGTATTGTGTTTCTTTTGGGAGGATTACGAACATCAACTTCTCTCTGGTATGCCCTTTGAGTAACTGTAATTGAATTCGTAGGGGAGATGCGCCCAGTACAGCACGGTGTCAGTATCTCGTAGTTGCCGATAGATAGTAGAAGCTCATGGTGTGTATTTAGACAATCAACTATCTCTGTTACCAACGGAAAGTTTTCCCATCTCTTTGACCGTTAAATCATAAGTTATTGTTAAGAGAAGTCGTGTAGTGAACTGGAGCTGTGCTGTTAATAACTTGCTGACATTGCTGCTGCCTTGTCCGGTGAAGAACTAAGTAAGTATTTGTACTGATATTATTTGGCATTAAGTATACTACACCAACACAAAATATAGTGTCGGTTTAGAAGAATCAGGACGTGCAATGACATTATATATACGTACGTGTGAGTTGCTCAGTACCGTACGATAGCAATTTTCCCAGTACCGTACGCGGAGGTATATTTTTATCCCCTGAACTTGCACTGACATAAGATTAATCTTTGTATATAGGCATTCCTGTCAACATTGAGGCCAAACAGATAGGAAAATGATTAGAAGAAAATATGAAACGAGCAATAAAGAAGGCGATAGAAGGATCAATTAGCCTGGGAGTAACAATATATATTGCTGAATAATTAACATCGACTCTGTATAAGTTGATGTTGCAAGAAAAGGTACAAAAGAAACCAATAGCAAAGGGATCCAAGACTAACATTATTAAAACTATAAATAGAGATCCTGTATCTAACTCTGTGTCAACAGAAAATTGAAACAGTGAAGAGCCTTAGAAGACTAAAAGAAAATTAAATTTTGGAACCAAAACCAGTGTCGATTGAAGTGTTCAAACAGAGTGTATTATTTGCTGAGAAATCACAGACGAGGCTTGGCTTCAGTGTGTTTCGTGCAAATGTTAGGCACATATTGAATGTACAGGGCAAGAGAACATTGATTTTTATAGATGTGATAACTGTGTTAAAATATTTCATTAGTTCTAAGACATTTTTATTTTGTTGTGATAATCTCTAGAGCAGGCTTTGGAAAATATGTTATCATGTTACCGTGTTCTGTTTTTATCTCAAAAATACAATAATTATGATAGGTATAATTATCTTGTGATTTATTGTGCAGTTCCTTTTCCTTTATTTAGAAATACATATTTATTTACGTCTGTCCGGTACTGGGAAACACTTTTTGAGATGCGCTGTTATCACTAATATTTACTTTAGATTTTAACAGTCAACATGACTCGCGTTTATGAATGTTCATTACTAATACTGTTTTTGTATGTTATTTGCTTCATGATAATTGTAACACGCCACTAGTTCTCCATTGCATTTTCTTTGAATTTTGAGAAAACCTTAGGTGTACGGTACTGGGCGCATCTCTCCAAATCCAGTATTGCTTCACAAGGAAGGGACGTTGATTTAATGTCTACTGCATTTTCACGTTGGGTAGAACAAAATATTGAAAACAGCTGCCAACAATAGAAATTAGGAATAAACATCTGCGCATCTAGTGACAAGGAATCAAACTTCAGAACATTCTACTTTATTTGGTGCTAAAATTGGGTCATTGAATTAATTTCCAACGGAATAATTGAAGAAAGAAATGTACCACTTCTGTATAAATCACTCTGTATTTAGTGCGGTTAAGAATTATTTTTAAGAATATAAAAATAATTAAAATTATTACATGTAAAATTAGTTTGAACAGAGGGAAGTTTCTGAATGTACGACGGTGAGTCAAATGAAAACCTTAAATTTCTAATAACAAATCGAAAATTTCGCGCCGTTATCCTGTAAGTTGGTAAGCGTGCTACAAACAACGTCCAGAATGGCCTGTAGATGGCCACATACCGTCGCAGTATCAGTATAAAGATGGCCGCTCCACTTGCGTCTTGCACCACGGAAGAACAACGTTCTGTTATTCGCTTTTTGCGTAGTGAAGGTGTGAAACCTAATGAAATTCATCGACAAATGAAGGTTCAATACGATTGATGCATGTTTGTCACAGCAGCAAGTCTACGAATGGAGTAGGAAGTTCACAAATGGTGTGACTTCAGTGGAAAGTGCTCCACGTCCAGGTCAGTCACAACGAGCTGTGACTTCACAGAACATTGCAGCAGTTGAAGCCATAGTGAACGAAAACCGCCGAGTGACACTAAATGCCACTGCAGCATGTTTACAGATTAGTCATAGGTCAGCACAGCACATTGTGCATGATGTGCTCCAGTTTCACAAATGTCTGCAAGATGGGTGCTATGGCAGCTGACTCCTGAAATGAGAGAACGACGTGTTGATGCTTGTGAAGAACTTCTTCGGCGCTTTGAATGAGAAGGTGATAGCTTCCTTGCAAAAATCGTTACTGTGGACGAAACCTGGGTTCACTTCCACCAACCGGAAACGAAGAGAGCGAGCAGGGAATGGCGCCATCTCTTATCACCAAAACCAAAGAAGTTTCGAACTAAACCATCAGCACGAAAGGTTGCTGACTCTCTTTTGGGAAGAAAAAGGCGTCATTTTGGAGCATTACATGCCTAGAGGGACCATTGTCCCCAGTTCTCATACACAGATCTCCTCAAAAATCATCAGCGGCCTACAATCAAATCAAATCGACGTGGATTGCTGTCAGCAGGTGTCATTTTGCAACATGACAATGCAAGGCCCCACACTGCTCGTTGATACCGAAATTAAGGGATGCAATGTATAAAGAATCGTAATGGACTTCAAAGTAATGTATATTTGTGAGGAACGCGTGCAGGTGCAGTTGGGTTGAATAGCAACGGAATTGATTGAGTTGTTTAACAAAAGAAATGGGAGAAAAAGGGTTTTCTTAGTAAGAATCCTGAATGGATAGCACTTGACTTTGTTTGTAAAGGTATTCTTCGGACCCTAATAATGACAATGGACAAGATTGTTACAAAGGGAATCTTTGTGTGTATAAAGAGCTTCGAGAAAGTGAAAGCTAGAGACTCAAGCGCAGTTGTGAAGACATACAGTTCCTGCATTGGAGCCGATTAGGGCAGTCAACTTCTTCTGTCTTGGTCGAGGGCAGATCAGAAGTGATTAGAGAAGAGATTTGTCGGTTTATACGTAACTAATTAACTATTATCGAGTAATAAGCACTCCGCCTTTAGTAACTCTAAACAGTGATATATTGGTAACCCTTGGTCGGTAACTTCAAGTTTAATGTTCTGATAAAAAGAAGCAGTCAGTAAACCAGTTTAAAATGGGCATTCCAGTGTCATTTATATATTTCCAGTGTCATTCGCTAATATTTGCTGTTTCATCGAGCAACAGTTGCAACAATTACAGACCTGCATTTTGAGTGTCTTCCTCACCCTCCATACTCACCAGACCTTGCCTTTCATATGTTTGAACCACTCAAAGACGCAATGGGAGGAAAGAAGTTCCGTTCCGATGAAGAGGTAAGCCACGTGGAGCATGCACTTTGCAAGCGCTGGAGGACTTGCATTGAGTGTGGGGGAGATTATGTTGAAACGTGATAAAGCTTTCTACCACTTTTGCACAACAAATAATATTTTTAAAAAATTAAAATTTTCATTTGACTCACCCTCGTATTTTTATCACTTCTTGGACAACTCTGAATTTGATTACTAGGTTCGACAGATATCTATTAGGCTTTATGGTTTTTTTTTTTTTTTTTTTTTTTTTTTTTTTTTTTTTTTTTTTTTTTTTTTTTTTAAGTTCCGCTGTTCATTAAGACATACAGAAACATTTTTTAAATAAAGCATTTTTGAACTCAGCGTACTTAAATACGTGTTTTTGCAGTAAATCTGAAGCACATATTTTTAAGCTGGAATAAATAAAAACTGAAATAAGAAATATTTCTATCCACTAAAGTACCAAAAGACAAAAGGTAGAAAAATATGACGACACAGAGCACAAGATTTTCATTATAAGAAACAAAAAAATTAATTTGCATTGTTAGTCGTACCAGCTGTTATTGCTTTTCCAGGTTTCTCTAGAAATATACGCTTTTCTAATTTTTCTGCCGCGTCGTCTTCAATATTTCATTAGCAGTCCTCTAAATTTTTTAAATTTGCAATCAGAATATTTTATAAAAGTTCTTTATTAGAAAACAGCGGAATTGTTTGTATGTGTACGATGGAAAAAGTGAAAGAGCGCGTTGCAAATTATACTCATTAAACTTTTTCTACACTTTTAATAACCAATTAAAACAGAGAGGAAGGTATCCCTGCAGGACGGCCTGAAGAGAGCAGGTTCGCACTTTATTTTTAGCGCTTCGAGATGCGCAGCTGTTTGTCGTGTATGGGCTTCTGACAGCCAATGAAGCAGTTGACATTTACACATTCAGTAGTGCTTAAACAGAAAATAGAGAAAGTAATCATTTTATAAACTTTTACTATATGGAATTTAATGCAAATATATGCTTCGAGGTTCCTCAATTAAAATAAATTGATGTGTTGCACTCAGTAGATTTGATTTTTTTTTTAATTTAGGTCCTTCAACGTTAAGCCCTATTGGACGATGAATGAAATGGATGAAATATGCTCAAATGAGCCCGGGGTCCATGGAGCTTGGGGTTACCTGACATTCGTCTTTCAGGATAAGGCAAAACCCCGGGAATACCTTATCCAGGTAACTCACCCTGACCGAGATTCGAACTCGGGACCTCTTGAATGGGAGGCAGACATGCTACCATCTACGCTACCGAGACGGGCACAGTAGCACTGAATACACTAGCCTTAAGTGATAGTCGCCTCTTTAAAGAGATGTTCGCTAAGAACGAGGGCTGTTCAATAAACAATAATACTAATTTTTACGGCCATAATTTTTTACACAAAAGTTCAATCATATTATATTCTGTTAGCTTAACGTGAAACAAACTCGCCGTAGTACTTTCATTGTTGGTACTTCTGGTTCCCACCTGTGAGAACAAGGCAAGTTCAGACATGTTCAGTATCGTCTACCGCTGCAATGGAGGTAACACGCGAGGAACAATATGCAGCTTTGAAATTCTACTTTCGTCTCAACAAATCTTCAGTTGAGGCCTATACAATGTTACAGGAGGCCTATGTAGAGTTTGTTCTTCCCTACAGCACAGCCCTAAGGTGGTTTAAAACGTTTACAGAAGGTAGACAATGAATTTCAAAGAAAGGGGGACCCGGTGCTCCAGATACTGCTCTTAAACATCAACACTGCTGCTGCAATTGTGAGAGAGGATTGACGAATTACCTTAAGATCACTTTGTGAAATACTGAACATTTCATTGGGTGCCACCCACACGTTGTTGACAAAAATATTACACATGAGACGTGTTTGTGTGCGATGGGTTGCAAGACTGTTGATTCCCGAACAAAACGACATTCACATGCAGGTCTGCATGCAGTTAAAGTTGATGTTAGAGGAAAATCCGGAGTTTCTTTCAAACTTAATCACTGCTGATGAAACTTGGCTACATCATTTTGATCCTGAGAGCAAGCAGCAAAGCTCAGTGTGGAAATCTCCTTCATCACCAACCACCTAAAAGGAAAAGTGGTTGCTTCTGCTGAGAAAGTTATGGTCATCTCCTTCTTTGATATTCATGGAATAGTTTATCAGCATGTTGTACCTGCACACACACCAGTAACTTGACAATACTACAGGGATATCCTGAAAACATTGCAAGTCCGTATCAGGCGCAAAAGAGCACATTTCCGTGAAACAGGTTGGATGCTGCACCACGATAATGCACGGCCGCATATTGCCAATGTTGTTGCTGAATATCTTGCACAAATCAACGTGAAGTACATCCCTCACCCTCCCTATAGTCCGGATTTAGTCCCATGTGACTTTTTTCTATTCCCTAACTTGAAGAATCGCCTTCGTGGGAGGCATTATCCATCATCAGAAGCAGTGGCGAAGGCTGCGGAGGCGATTTTGAAGGATCTTTCAAAAAATGGTTTCCAGCATGTCTTTGAAAACCGGCAGAAACGCTGGGACAAGTGCATCGCATTCAGGGGAGACTATTTTGAGAAGGACCATGTCGAAGAGACATGAAGGATGGAAAGCTATGTACAGAATTCTTTGACCATCGTGACTGAACACTGAAGATCTGAATGTCAGACCTTCGGTCTCAAGCCAGATCAGGGCTAGGCCCTCTACTGGCAGTGGAGTGTTTTGTAAGGAAGGATGAAATACGGCAGAAGATGAGGTTGAAGTTATATGTAAGCCATCCGATGTGTTATTTTATGTGCCTGGAAGCAGTCTCGGGCGTTTGTAGCGCTCTCCAGGATCGATGTCGTACTCACCTAGACCGCGGATGAGGGAGTTGAAGTTGTAAGAGAGGTTTTGATAGAAGGAACGTGAAAGGATATGGATGTAGTCTGTTATTGTGGGGACACGTAGGTAAGATCGGATAACTAGATTGGGGATGTACCAAGGGGAGTCTGTGGCAATGTGGAGGAATCGGGATTGTAGAATTTCAAGGCGGTGTAGGTGAGACTTGGCGGCTCCTCCCCATATTTCACTGGCGTATGTGATGGCTGGCCGGAGTACTTGCTGATACAGGAGCAGTGATGTAGGCAGAGACATCACTGATCGTCGGTTATAGAGAGGGCAGAGCATACCCATTCTTTTGCTAACCTTACTAGCCACATATGTAATGTGGTCTCTCTACGTCAATTTGATGTCGAGTAGAACGTCAAGATAAGTTTTCCAATGGACGTCCTCACCAGCTAGACGAATTGGTGGAAGATCCGCTATTCGTCTTCGAGAGAAGGTGATGGCCTGGCTCTTCTGTGGGTGGACGCGTAGGCTCCAACGTTTGAACTAGGGGGTGAGGAAGTATGGTAGGATTATATGCTCCTGGTTAACACTTCCTCCTCCGATAGAGTGGTCTCCGGTCTCCGGACTGACCTGGTGAGCCAGGTTTTATCCAACTGGGATTAAAAGCGAGGTGAAATGGAGAGACGGTGATCTGATTATTTTCTTTCACAGCATTCACCTTGTAGCAGGGTTTCTATTCAGCTATACATTCCATGATTGAAGATGACCAACTATAAACCCTGCGAACTATAAGCCCTGCATTGTGAAAATCATGTTGAAACAGAAGTTTTTGGTGCTGGGGGATGGTGCGACGTTGAAGATGCTATGATCCCCACGTTGTGGCGACATATGTAGCAGAATTCCTCCGTTGTTGTGGGTTTCGATGCCCCAAAGTTGCGGCAATATATATAGCAAGATTCGTGCTGGTATCTCGTTTCCCGTCGTTGGTCTTACTTCGTCGATCTTACCTTCGTCCAAAATATTATGACTTGATGAAGAAGATGTTCCCCGAAGTTATCAGGAAAATCCTTATTTATGCCTCGACTAGCTTTTAATATTCTTCTGTTATATTCTTACTTACGAGCAATGAAAAGTTTAAGTTACAAGAGTGGTAACGAGTGAAGAAATCATTAAGATTTTTAATTTAAATTTCTATAAGAAATCAATCTTTTGTTTATTTCTTTTAACACCAAATCCATTACAAATTGTTGCCGCAAAACTTTATACTTTGATCGGAATCAATCTTATACTTCAAATTGAACTAACACTTAAATATTTTCGAGTAATTAAAAAGGCGTCCGATCTCTTCGGCTTTCCAGAAAGAACACCAAGATTATTAATCCTTCGTTACTATCGCTAACCATATATTACTTTTATATGATTGGCCGATTTATTACTACGTCACTACATAACGCAATACAATTATTACTACGGCCAATCACAAAATTACATATATTTTTACACATTTTTTTTCCTTTATAAATTTATAAATTTTTAAAACCCTTTCTTAATATAAATCGAAACAACTGTTACAACCTAGTGAGCCGGGGTAAACCGTAGTACTGTGAAATTGGATCAATATCTGAGGGAAATGCTAACGTTGTATTACTTTGGTATTTATTTTCGCTCATATAGCAGCTTTCATTAGACAACACAGTACACGTTATATTCCCAATAACACCATGGGTCGGTAAGATCGCCGTAGGAACCCGGTCCATAGACGCTACCGCCTGAGCCATCCAGCTCGGTTACTACGAGATCTTTGTACTTGTTCCCGAGTAACGAGGTAATATCGGTAATTACCACTGTCCACCGTCGAGTACCGAAAACAAAAGAACAGCAGCATGTCGAACGTTGTTCCAGGAACTGTTTCATTAACATTCCTGGACATATAGCTGCGGTCGCCACATCCTCATGACGTAACAACCGA
Organism: Mantis religiosa; assembly: GCA_030765055.1. Classification (NCBI taxonomy): domain Eukaryota; kingdom Metazoa; phylum Arthropoda; class Insecta; order Mantodea; family Mantidae; genus Mantis; species Mantis religiosa. The sequence continues at coordinate 189,688,337 of CM060949.1, read as the reverse complement.
ACACGTGTTTTGTTGGGCGACACACAATACACGACGGACATGGGCGTAACTCTCTCCTTATTGTTAATGTCTCTCATTCTTCTTTTTCCCTCGGTTTGGTTCCGCGCACGACTTTTGCCAGTTATTTCTGAAAGAAATCATTGTACTGTGAGCGGCAAGATGTTTGGGGCCCTTTGTACCAAGTCTTTACAAACAGATATGACACGAGGCATTATTTACGAGGTCGACTTCGCATTCTGGAGGTCGTCGCTTCGACCCCCCTCGACCTTTGACATTAGGGTGTTAACGTAGTTCCCTTGATTCCATTTCTTTATCATATCTCAGGTGTATGCTTTCTGTATATGGCAGTCCTGGACAGATGACTGTGATGAGAGATGATGCAGTTTTCGACGCTGTGCGGTGTTGTATGGCTGTTATCCTCAAGTGCAAGGGAACCCTGGTCAACAGCGAACATTGTTTGCAGATGGCTGCGGTCTCCTGGTGCCGGGTAGAACTCTCAGAGAGATAGGAGGAATTATGGAAAAAACAGGATTGGGAGATATATGGATATTAGAGGAAAGGAATACAAGCGATGTGGGTAAATTAGTAAAATGCAGAATAGAAGATATAGAAAGACAGGAAATATGGGGAAGTCTAGAAAATATGAAATCATTATAATTTTATAAGAAAATAAAAAGAAATTGGGGACGAGAGGCATATGTAGATTACTGCGATAGGCAAGAGAGAGAAGGGTTAGCTTGGATGAGAACAGGAATAACATTTGAAACAGGGATAAGAGGTAGGGAAAAGGGAATTTGTGAATTGTGTGGGGTAATGCAAGCATAGAACACTAACAGAATGCGAGGAGGTTGCAATGTGGAGAAAAAAGGTTTAGGAAGAAAAATGGGAGAAATTAGAGAAGAGGATAGTAGCTATAAAAATGTTAAACGGGCAGGGAGGAAAAGAAGGTAAGAAGTATTGGTGAGTTCTTGCAAATGTAAAGAATATAAGATAGGAAGATGATTGGGAAGAAAGGGACTAATTAAGTAACAAGGAGGCATGGAGGTTAAGAGTTACCTGGCAGAGCAGAAAACCATGGTGTCATGTAAGCCAAGGTAGAAACAAGGTAAAGACAAATAAATGTAGCCAAGTGTTGTAAATTGTAAAATTTTGGAATATGCACAATAAATATATCATATCATACTAGGGACTTTGGTGTCTCTGTGACCTGCCTGCTAGCGACTCCGCAGCTTTCTGCAGGCTTTCACTTCGTAAATCAATAGATCTGAATGGAGGTCTTAGTTTGCGAGATGTCCTCCTTAGTTTTCTTTACAAACTTTTTTTTTTAAATTTTAATTATCGTCCTTCACTATCAATATCAGATGATGAATGAAATGATACTCAAATGAACGCAGCTTCCATGAGCTTTAGAGTTACCAGACATTCATCTTACCTACGCTAAGAAGCGGGCCCTTTTTCTTTATCTACCCATTAACCCTTTGTCTTAAGAGGTCGACCTGGTATTTAAGTTCAATATATTCCAAAGAAGTTCATAAAGATTCCCAAGAAAATTCTCTGGACACATGGACGACTAATGTGTTTGTTACATGTCGACGATTTACGTGAGAATTAAATGGAGGTCTTGAATTTTCCGGGAATAGCTCTAGAAGTTCACTTCATTCTTGATGACTATTATATAACCGGTAAACTATAAGACAAAATGTTTCTAATGAAATGTCATCTCATTAAAGATACAATATACACATAAAACAAAATTGTTTGTGGTGTAAAACTTTCCAAGTAGTTCCTTGTTTTGGTTCGAACTTTTAAATATATAATCGTTAATTGCACAAAAATTAGGGTCATTAAAACTAAACTGCAAAGTTTCTGTGGTGAAGAAAGATGAATTTAGGATTAAAAGAGAAGTAAACAATAATTTGGAAATACACTTATGGGAAAGATCAGTCCAAGTCCAAATTTACATAAAAGACAAAATAAGGAAGACAGAAATAGCACGACTGATGCAAGAGCTGAAGAAGAAAGTACTGTACAGTTATATTTTCTTTTGAGGTTAACAGACGTTTGTAAAGCAATTGGCAGTAAAGGTGTATCTATCATCATAAGCTCCTTCTTTTTTTTTAATTTACGTTCTTTAACTTTTTAAGTCATATCGGACGATGAATGGAATTTGTGAAATGATGCACAAATGGGCCCAGGGTCCATGTAGCTTAGAGTTACCCGACATTCGTCTTTTAGAATAAGGTAAACCCCGGAAAAACCTTATCCAGGTAAATCACCCTGACCGAGATTTGAACTCAGGACCTCTTGAATGTGAGACAGACACGCTACCACCACGCTACCGAGGCGGGTTCTCGGTTATTATAGGCCTGAGCCGTGCGATTTATTGAGGCGTTTGATTTTTCATTTCGGGATCGTAACAAAAATGCAAAATCCAACAAAATAACGATATTCAAAAGCAAATTTAAAGCGTATCCTTGGAATTCGAAAACTGAAATTTCTCATGTATAACATACTGGAGAAAAATGTTTTTGATTTTTCTCTTATCCACAATCAATATCGCCCAAATATACTTAAGAGATATATGTAAAGAAGAGTCATAAATTTGAATCTTATCGCTCCAAACTGAATTGATGAATTATTATAGTTGTTGGTTTCTGAAGTATCCAGTGTTTACTGTTCCGAGTGTACCCGCATTTGTTAATTTTCTTTCTCCTTTTCCTTTTTTCCCTCCTTTAATTTACGTAATCCAACTTGTCATATCGGACGATGAATGAAATGATGTTCAAATGAGTCTAGGGCACATAGAGCTTAGTGTTACCAGACATTTACCTTTGAGGGTAAGAGAAACACTCCAAGGTTAAGTCATATCGGACGATGAATGAAATGATGTTCAAATGAGTACAGGGTTCATAGAGCTTAGTGTTGCTAGACATTCATCCTTCAGGATAAGAGAAAACTTCCAACGTTAAGTCATATCGGACGATGAATGAAATGATGTTGAAATGAGTACAGGGAACATAGAGCTTAGAGTTGTCGGACATTGATCTTTCAGTATAAGGGAAAACCTGCAACGTTAAGTCATATTGGACGATGCATGAAATGATGTCTAACAGAGCACATGGTACATAGAGCCTAGAGTTACCAGACATTCATCTTTCAGGATAAGGAAAGATCTCCAAAGTTAAGTCATTTCGGACGAGTGAGTGAGTGTGTGGTGTTTTAGGGCCCGTCGACAACAAGGTCATTTGGGTTATGTTCATATGAGTGCAGGGTACATAGAGCCTAGAGTTACCAGACGTTCATCCTTCAGAATAAGGGAAAACCTCCAACGCTAGATCATATCGGACAATGAACGAAATTATGTTGAAATGAGCACAGAGTCCATAGAGCGTAGAGTAACCAGACATTCATCTTTCAGGATAAGAGAAAACTTCCAACGCTAAGTCATATCGTACATTGAATGAAATGAGTAAAAATGAGCACATGATACATAGAGCATACAGTTACCAGAATTCATCTTTCAGGATAAGTGAAAACCTCCAAAGGTAAGTCATATCGGACGATGAATGAAATGATGTTCAAATGAGTACAGGGAACATAGAGCTTAGAGTTACCAGACATTCATCTATCAAGATAAGTGAAACCCTCCAAGGTTAAGTCATATCGGACGATGAATGAAATGATGCTGAAATGAGTACAGGGTACATAGAGCTTAGAGTTAGCTGACATTCATCTTTCAGGATAAGGGAAAACCTCCAAGGTTAAGTCATATCGGAAGATGAATGAAATGATGTTCAAATGAGTACAGGGAACATAGAGCTTAGAGTTACCAGACATTCATGTATCAAGATAAGTGAAAGCCTCCAAGGTTAAGTCATATCGGACGGTGAATGAAATGATGCTGAAATGAGTACAGGGTACATAGAGCTTAGAGTTAGCTGACATTCATCTTTCAGGATAAGGGAAAACCTCCAAGGTTAAGTCATATCGGACGATGAATGAAATGATGGTTGAAATGAGTACAGGGTACATAGAGTTTAGAATTGCCAGACATTGATCTTTCAGGATAAGTGAAACCTCCAAGGTTAAGTCATATCGGACGATGAATGAAATGATGGTTGAAATGAGTACAGGGTACATAGAGCTTAGAGTTGCCAGACATTGATCTTTCAGGATAAGGGAAAACCTCCAAGGTTAAGTCATATCTGACGATGAATGAAATGACGTTGAAATGAGTACAGGGAACATAGAGCTTAGAGTTACCAGACATTCATCTATCAAGATAAGTGAAAGCCTCCAAGGTTAAGTCATATCGGACGATGAATGAAATGATGGTTGAAATGAGTACAGGGTACATAGAGCTTAGAGTTGCCAGACATTGATCTTTCAGGATAAGTGAAAACCTCCAAGGTTAAGTCATATCGGACGATGAATGAAATGATGGTTGAAATGAGTACAGGGTACATAGAGCTTAGAGTTACCAGACATTCATCTTTCAGGATAAGTGAAAACCTCCAAGGTTAAGTCATATCGGACGATGAATGAAATGATGGTTGAAATGAGTACAGGGTACATAGAGCTTAGAGTTGCCAGACATTGATCTTTCAGGATAAGTGAAAACCTCCAAGGTTAAGTCATATCGGACGATGAATGAAATGATGGTTGAAATGAGTACAGGGTACATAGAGCTTAGAGTTACCAGACATTCATCTTTCAGGATAAGTGAAAACCTCCAAGGTTAAGTCATATCGGACGATGAATGAAATGATGGTTGAAATGAGTACAGGGTACATAGAGCTTAGAGTTGCCAGACATTGATCTTTCAGGATAAGTGAAAACCTCCAAGGTTAAGTCATATCGGACGATGAATGAAATGATGGTTGAAATGAGTACAGGGTACATAGAGCTTAGTGTTAATGGTATTCTCTCTGTCTGTCTCTCTCTTTCTCTCTCTCTCTCTCTCTCTCTCTCTCTCTCTCTCTCTCTCTCTCTCTCTCACTACAAACTTGTTTATTTACTTCTTTACCTCAAGTGTATATTTTCAGCGAATTATCCGTACAGAATTTTTGGGTGAAATACAATACTTTTTCTATCTGTAGCAGAGAATGTGAAAACGAAGAGACAAAAGGGGATAAAACTAAAGGTTATTGGCTTATGTGCTCCACGGTTTAACACTATTCGATTCAGATTAGTGAATTTGGTGTCAATGAAAGCGTCCTAATTCGCTCGTGGAAACGATCCGATTCGTCCTTACCTGAGGTAAGAACCAGGGAAAATAACAAGTTTTACAACTAATGAGTTTTGTGACACAGAAGAGAAGTAGGCTTAGCTCTGACGACGCAGATGCATTCTACAATAATTACTTGAGCCCCAGATGGTCTTCCTCAGTCTTCCCCTGTTTTATTCCTCTCGTCTTTTATTTTTCCTCCTCCCCTGCCACAACCCTACCTTCGCTCTTTATTTTTATTTCAACACTCTAGAGTTTATTAGCGGCCATTAAAAACGTCACCAATTACAGCCCAAGGTCGAAATTAAGGCTCTGTAACAGCAATGAGGAAATCAGAAATGAAGAAAACACACAAAGGATAATCATCTTTTTATACTCAAAATGGGCAGTTCTTAGTAAAGAACTGTTTATTACTTCGTAAAACATCAGTCACAAAATAAATATTATACAAACCTATTGGTTATTGACAGTTAACACATACAAAATATAATATACAATCAGTATCTGGAGTTAGTTAAATAATAAGAATTACAATAGAATATCGCCAGTTTTATATGCATCAGGTTTAACTATGTGAAACCTAATTAAGTGAATTTTATCTCTTATAGAGCTCATAGTATTATGAGCAGATTGATGTCAGTGCTTTCTACCTGCTTAAGCATCAAAACTGAACATAACATGGATCATTGTCATGAGAAAATGTAATTGGTTGATTGTATATTTGCCACTTAATTAAGGTTCAGTATAACATAAACCGCTCTGGAAAAAATATGAACTTTCGGATGGATAAGCAATGTTTTCAGGCCATAAAGGTTTAGTTTAATACTTTCACCGATCGCATTGTTGTGTTGGGGCCGCCACAAAGTCAGAGCTGTACGCGTGGGCAGGAAATAAAGAGATAGAGAGTAGCGCGCAGAGCTGGACGCTTGCCGAGAGAGAGAGAGAGAGAGAGAGAAAGAGACAGAGAGAATTGTACAAATTTTCACTTTTGTGATGCCGTCGCGATGGTTATTGAATGGTCTACTGCATTCTAGAACAATGACTGGAAGGTATATATAGTGGCAAAGTTTGAGAAGCAGTTAGTTGTGTGAGGGTTATTGCTATAGTGGACATTTGAACTGTATCGCAGTAATTCTTTTGTTTGCATACGTGCAGTGGAGCACCGAGTCGACCTTCAACACTGCTGTTGTTAATGTCACGTCTTTTTGCTGCTGTAAGGGTTGTACAAAATTACTGTTTTACTACAGCAAAGAGTGTTTTAAATATTTGCAAACAAGACTTTGATTCTACGTGCCCGCGAACTCAGAATATCTACTATTGTAGTCATAATTCTTTATTTGAAACACATTTTGAGTTTCTCTAGTTTACTTTTAAATTCCAGTTCGTTAATGTGGTTTAGTTCAATCCACATTTCACTTCAATAATGAGTATAGTCCTCGCTGTAACTTCACTAATGAGGTTTAGTTCACTATCATTTCACTTATTATATAGTTCAGTCTTCACTATTATCTGCTAATATGATTTGACTCAGTCTCCACTTCACTTCACTACTGATACTTCGTTCAATCCTTACCACTTCACCTATTCAATTCAGTTCAGTTCCCACTTCACTTTTGAATGAGAGTTAGTTCAACTCTCACTATTGCTTCATTTATTATTTAGTCCAGTCTTCACTATTATCTGCTAATATGATTTGACTCAGTCCCCACTTCACTTTACTAATGACACTTAGTATCACCTCACCTATGCGATTCAGTTCAGTTCTCACTTCACTTCTCTTCCTAATGAGAGGTAGTTCAATTCTCACTACCGCTTCATTTATTATTTAGTTCAGTGTTCACTGTTATCTGTTAATGTGATTTGAGTCAGTCCTCACTTCACTTCACTAATGGCAGTTCAATCCTTATCACTTCACCTAGGCGTTTCAGTTCTCACTTCAATTCTCTTCGTAATAAGTAGTTAAATTCTCACTATCGCTTCATTTATCATTTAGTTCAGACTTCACTGCTATCTGCTAATATGATTTGACTCAGTCCTCACTTCACTTCACTAATGTTTTTAAGACATGAGAAAAAGAGAGCGATTTATGAAGTCAATTTCAGAAAAATATCTTGTAAAGTTCAAACCAATAACAAGGACTATCTCGGAAATAGTTAACTCCGGAAAAGTATTTGACATTTTGTGCTTTACTCAGATCTACATTTTTGTGCACTGAGATTTTGTCTGACTCTTACAGTTATGAAAAAGTCATTCAGAATTAAGAGTACGTCACATGCTTTTCATAAATCTAAGTTTACCTTTCTATTTCCGTGAAAATAAATATATTTAACATATGATATTTTAATCAAAATGATTTGTCATTTAAAAAAAGCATATTTTAAAAAGAATATCCTATGTAAAGTGTAGTCTGTCATGTAAGGAGTACTGAAGTACTGAAGTTTTCAGTAGGGTACAATACGCCCTTTAAATACTGTATGTATGTAATAAAGAAAGTAAAAAATTAAATAAAAAAGTTTTATTAATAAATAGCAGTGCTGTAGATAGATAAAAAATTTTAATCAATTAATCAGCTTACATTAATTAATTAATTTATCGATTAATCGAAATATTATATGTTCGAAAATTAGGTGTAAGGATTGTATGAAGTACTATAATACTCTGTATATTTAATTATTTATGGAACTCTTACATATTTAGATTCAAAATTTGTGTTAGCAACAAGTGCAAATGCTTTATATATGTACTGAATTAGATCTACAATATTTTTGTAAGTATTTAGTAACGTATTATATCAATATCTACTAAGATTTGTGAGACTGACATGCAAATAATAGTTTCCACGTAGACTCACCTAGTCACTTTAAAAAATCCTTTTTTTTTCTGTCAGACACTTTAACAGCTTAAAGCCAAAATGTACACCCAGTTTCCCTCGCAAATTTTCGTATGTTATAATTTTAATTTCATTCAGCAAAAAACATTTTTCCTGTTTTTTACGTTTTAACACAAAGCTGTCACGAACTCAGAAACGTTACTGGCTTACTGCAGTTTACAGTAATGTTACACCACCACCAGACCTGAGAAGAGGGATCAGCTATTGTTTCCATAGCTGCGTAATCGAAGTGTTCGGTTCAAGGTTGTACAGCTCAGTTTATGCTAGCAAGCGATAAATAATCAGTTGAATACAATATGTTGTCACACACAAGCTGTAAGGAAACAAACCTCTCTGTCAGCATCTGTATGTAGTTATGTACCCCTTAGAATATTTCATAACAGAAGTGTTATTTAGACACTCTTCGGGGTTCAGAGTGATTTCTTTTAGCTATCAGGAGTTATATTATCACAAAGTTCAAAGAACATTACGTGTCTAATCCTTGTTTCACGTAAGCTTCCCCGTATCTCTTAACGATCACGTGACTTAATCACCTCTCATTGGCGTTGTTGTAGTATAGACTGTTGTGCGGTAAAAAATAGTTCCTTGTTTAACATGGTGATATATATATATGTTGGAAGAGAACTGTCAAATTTACATTTTCGTAACTGTTTGAATTAAATATATTACGCAACAGAGTTGATTTATCTGAAATGTATGTTAATTTTTAAATGAAGTAAAGAGGAGGTTCCTTTGCTCTCAAGCACATGGCACGATAGCACGTGATTTAGCGGTAGTGATGACCTTTTTGTTTATATGACTTTTATAACTGACCTTGTTTTGAACTGGATTAGTCATATATCGCCATTCGAAGGTGTGTTGTGCCGAGTGCGAGGGCTAAATTATTTTATTGGTCGTTTATTGCGCGTGTACTTATTATATGTATAATGGCAGAGGCTGCCACCAGTTTTTCGCTGAAGCATCGCAAGGGAAAATCTTTACAAATCGGCAAAAAAGAATTGTGCTGCATGTGTTTAATTCACTCACAGAGAAGAATCCGTCTTTGTCAGTGAGAGAAGTCGAACAGCTGTGCTCTGAACTTACAGGTGTGTTATATACGTAGGAACATCGCGACATGAAATTGAGCAACAGGAAAACTTACCACTCCAGGGGCGATATTGCTGTGTGGCGAAGACATTATTTAAGGACATATAAGCTGTACCAGGATACAAGTCGCAAAATATATTACCTTGACGAGACTTGGGTGAATGAAGGACACACGACAAGTATGGCGTGACACGACTTTTAAGACTGAAAGACAAGCATATTTGCAAGTTATGTGTGCTGGTGTTAAAACATCGCAGTGGAAAAGGCCGAAGGCCTTTTATTATGAACTTGTTTCTGTTTCATTGCTCATTCATTCAGTTTCAACTTGCTTAGTTTCATTATAAGCTTGTATTTTTGCATGCCTTCATATTCTTATTTGTATGATTTTATGTATCTTCCTGGCAATTTTTATGACGTTTACAGCAGGTTTAAATGTGACGGGAAGGCACCGCCTGTGGCCTATGGCGCGAAAGCATTAGCCAATTAGGATGAGAGGGAACGTAGTTGCACGCGGAGTGATACATGTCAGCGGGACAAGGTTGTATGAAACAGAAAGTTTGATGCGTTGGAAAATCTGTTTATGTTGGAAGCAATATATATGAAAACAAAGAGGGGAAAATTTGGCTAAAATAGATTTTATTAACATTTATTATAATCTATTAATTGTAATCGATTCGATTATTTGATTAAAACTTTTAACCTTTAATCTAAAATAAAAAATTAATCGGTTAATAGTTTTGGTTAATCGATTAAATCATGCAGCACTAATAAATAATTAAATATAATAAAACGAAATATTATTTATTAAACTATTTACTGCTAAAGTTAACAATATTAAATAATTCGGTATTATAGGGAATACAAGAATGCAGATTTAGAAATCAACGATCGCTGGCAAGAATGTCAAAGCTTCCCCTGCAGATTGAATAGCAGGGAGAGGAGGTTGCTGGTCCAGAATCCGAGATGAGGCAAGAGAATATGAGAAACAACCTGGTTATATGTCCGTGTGGGTGCTGGAGAGTCGTAAAACTACGTGCAGTATCAAGATGCACATAGAAATGTGGGGAGAAATTCAAATTCCTCTGTCACGCTCCGTGCAACAGTGAAATAACTACTTGACTTTTTTACTTTCTCTTGTATATGCGTTTAAAGTAGCATCTCACCGAAAAGTTATGCATTCGAATTTCACCAGGATATACCAGTTTTGAGAATTCTGAACCCAGAAAAAGCACTTTTAAAAAGTCATATCAGTTTCTATACTCTTGTACGAACTGCTCTTATAAACGATATTTTTCTATCGAGATAAATATGTGTACAAATGTAAATTTCCTTCAGCTACTACAGGAGTATGGGAGAGAGATCATTTAAGAGCTGTTCACTTAGTAATACCTCTGGCATTTTATTCTCTTTGCTGGGCAGAGCATAGGGTAGCCAGCTAATGGTCTCGGAACTATCATCTGCTCTGCTTCTAATTTTTTTTAATTAATATTTTTTCACACTAGACGTATATACACTAAGATGATCCGTGGTTTAAATCCCGGCCATGACATTGAATTTTTCATGTTGCCTCTTATCTATTTTTCATCTTTCTTTTTGACCACGTTTCAGAGCCAAATAGTAAACCTGGTTTTGAGATTATTTTACATAATTTAGACATATCTTTTCCAAAGAATCCTCTAATCTTTCCATTTATTTCATTAATGTATTATTCACTTTAGCGCCAATTTTGTAAGAAATTTACTTTCTAAGTACGAGGGCTGATCAATAAAGACTGAGACTGATATTTTTTCACAGATGTTTATTACTGCAATTCAATGTTTACATGATCTTTTTCAAAGTGCTCCCCTCCTACTTCAATGCACTTTTTATAGCGTCTCTGCCAGTGCTTGAACACGTGCTGCAGACCATTCTTTGTCAGGTCCTTGAGAATCGCCTCACTTTTCTTCAACACTGCTTCAGAGTTCTGAAATCGAATACCCCTAAGCTTTGATTATCACTGGTAATGAGTCATGGCTGCATCATTATGATCTTGAGGGAAATCAAGCCAGCACAGTGTGGAAATAGCCAGGTTCTCCAACACCAAAAAAGGCAGAAGTTGTTCCATCTGCAGGGAAAGTGATTCCCCGTAGGGGAGGGAATCCGTCCCCTTCACCTGTCGTGGTACGGGTGCTGAGGAACCCTAGTACTCGAGGTACTTCTGACGTTACTAGAGGAACCTCGGGCCGAAAATTCGAGCCCCTCCTTGAATGGGAGTTGTTCGGATTGGGTTGGACTCGATACCCGTGGGAGATCGGGTACGTCTCCAGACGGGGTTGAGGAAAGCCATATATTCCCGCGTACTAGCCTGCATAGCTAATAGAAGGTGTGCTAGATCACCAGGCGGTCCCACCGAGTTCAAATCGATAGCCTTCCCCTTTGGGGTTGGCACGCGTAAGTGGCGTATCCCGTCTTGAGTTCACAGGACCAGATGGGGAGGGCGGCTTGTTAGTCTCTAGGTCTTGCCATATGGAAAGCCCTACGGAGGCGCCGGGCTCTCTTTTTGGGACAGCTCGATAACTTCCTGGTCGTCAGAGGGGGCGTCAGTTTTCACTCTGTATGGATTGCCCTGGTAGATACCTTCGAGTTTATATTTAGGGAAAGTGATGGTGATCACATTTTTTGACTGAAATGGAATGTTTTACTAGGTTGCAGTTCCCCCTCACACTACTGTTACAGCAGCATACTACACGTCAGTATTGGCTACACTGAGGAAGTACATTGCAAAGAAACGACGAGAGCTTTCTCGGACTGGATGGCGACTTCATCATGACAATTCACGGCCTCACGTCGCAAATCAAGTCATGCAGTTTCTGGCTCGATTCAACATTACCTGTGTATCACATTCACCTTATAGTCCCGATCTTGCAGCCTGTGACTTTTTTTTTATTCCCATCACTAAAGGCAAAGCTTAAGGGTATTCTATTTGAGAACTCTGAAGAAGTGCTCAAGAAAAGTGAGGCAATTCTCAAGGACCTGTCAAAGAATGGTCTGCAGCACGAGTTCAAGGACTGGCAGAGACGCTATAAAAAGTGCATTGAAGTAAGAGGGGACTACGTTGAAAAAGATCATGTAAACATTGAATTGCGGTAATAAACATCTGTGAAAAAATATCAGTCTCTGCCTTTGTTGATACAAGATAAGTACAGAACCTTTACCTTTATTAATTCACATTAGTCATTTTGGAACGTTGGTTACACACGTAATGTCAATCTATTCCTAATAATGTTTGTAAACGGATTGGGAAATTTGCATTGCAGTGTAACTGCTGTGATATTACGCAAAATTAAAAAGTATATTAGAAACATAGACGTAAAAGAAGGCTAAAAAGCTTTATTCAATACTTATCTGTAAAGTTGTATTTTAATAATATACATTAACGCACTAAAGTAACACTTAGAATGGATTCAATTTTCTTTAATCACTATATTCTGACTTTATGGGTTCGTAGAATTAAAAGTCCAGGTTGCAGAAATTCAAGCTGCTCTTTATTTCCGTAGAAAAACACTGTTTGTACACTCCTTTGAAGCAAGATGATGTACCATAAACCAACACAGTCTCTCGTGGCTTCTACACACGTAAGTAAACAAAAGAATTCAGTTTCAAATCACTGCTGCATGCACACGATATATTACAATTGTCCCAACTGGCGAGCTGCGGCTTCTTTTACATCTCCACTCATTGTTCTAGAAATTAGTGGAATGTTCTGAAACAATCAAGAAAGCGAACCTTCCACTCATCTATCTGTCTTTCTTTCTCTGTTTCGGCAAACTTATCTCCGCGCTGCACTATCTGTCTCTTTGCGCGCGTTGGCCGCGCCAGTCGCAACAATGTCTCACGATAATATAAATAAAATACAATCACTAGGCAGATTTAGATTTTCTCGGTAACAACTCTGATAAAATACTCCTGGCTTCCTTTGTAATACGTCTGGACAACCTCCACGCACATATCAGCGCACCTTTGCGGACGTTATGAACAGCTCCAGACTAAACCAGCATTCAGAGGAGTCTTGTTCAACCAGTTCCTTCCTTACTAATTTACTATATAAATTTTAACGTAATATCGTCTCATTCATTAGTTCACATCTGTCAGCAATTCAAGAATTTATTATCTCTCTCCTATCATCTTCTTTTCAAAATGGCCGTACGCAATTCTACTTCTTTCTATTAATTATCACTTCTAAATTGGAACGCTAATGGTCTTCGTCTTAAAAGAGCCTCTCTTATTTGCCTTTCTTTCAGCTCACGATATTGATATAGTATGTGTCACGGAAACACATTTCTTAACAAATGAAACTTTTTCTCTCCTTGAATATGTATCATGGGGATGTCGTACAAGTAATCCAAATGGTCGTCGGCTATATGAACACATTAACAACAATGGTCTATATATCTTAGAACCGGCTGAACCAACATACGATCCTTATTCTTTAACTTCATCCCCTTATATTCTAGACATAGGATTGTGTAAAAACTTGCATCCACCTGCATACGTTACTACATTGACGGCCCTAGACTCAGACCACTGCCCAGTACTGATTACATTTGAGTCACAACCATACACAACAATACAACGGCCACGTCAATTGGAACCAATTTCAGTCAAGACTAGACACATCATTAACTTCGATAAAATTCTGTTAAGTATTATCTCCCTTAATTAGTATGAATCAATCACTGAATTAATTGCCATTAGTTGCCATAATATTCAAACTAAACCAATAACTAAAAGGACTAGCCAACCTCGATTGGTATTAGCAAACGATGTTTGTAACACGGCCTTTGTCTAAATAGTCCTATATTCCAGAAAATGAAATTATAAATAATTTTGCTATTTTATTATAGTTTAACTAAAAAGTTAGTAAGCTCTTTTAATGATTTGGTAAGTGTTGTACAAAGCATTGTTTGGTACTAGTGAATCAAGTCTTATTACTCGCAAAATTAACAAACCTTCCACTCGTGAATGAAATACTTCTTGATTCATAGTATAGTATATCACAAGAAAGAAAGTCTCCGGGGAATGAGAGGCCATGTAAAGGTTCCTACACATCCCTCGGTAGTTTAACATACCCCATGTCACTTCAGTTACAGACCATTCAAAAACATTCTGACGGCTTCTACTTTTGTGAATGAATCTTCTCGGTTTTAGTGTACAGAGTGAATAGGGCGCATGATTTTAACGGTTCTGCTCCTTTTGTAGTCTGCGTTCCCTGTCACACACATTAGCTGTCCGTATCCCACTGTGTAAGGGGGCGCATTCCTTTCAGGGACTTACTTTGCGTTGGTGGACAGTACCATAAATAACTACTCTGTTTTTACATTTAAATAATATATTTTCATGATACACTACTGTTTCCTTAACGGTAGTTATCTAATTTTCTAGAATTGTTGTAGCTATTATTTGTTTCCCAATTGTAGTGAAACACATTTATAGAGACCATTTATTCATTTACAAACGATTATATCGTTCATTGGTTCCGTTTTGCCTCTCTGGGTTGTTTTTCAGGCTGGTCAAATAGAAAACTGATACTATCTACTTGCTCATTACCTAAAATTGCAAAACCTTACTGAGCGAGAACAGTTTCAATCTAAGAATCGATCACATTTTATGTACAATAGTTTAAATCCCCATTTTAAGTATTTTAAATTTATTTTACTAAGATTTAGTGATAAGGTTAATGGAATATCTCACTGTAATGAAATCTTTCCCATAAAGTTTATCCCATCCAAAAATTTGATAAGTATATTTCACTAATAACACATATTATGAGGTCCCCTTGTATTAAAAGTAACATTTTAGGAAATCATTTGAATGTGACTTTGAACAGGTTAAGTAAAAATGAAATATTCGGAAAAATACACAATCAAAATGCATTACGAAGCTTGTCAAAACATCGCCTGATTCAGCGATAGAGCAAGGTCTGCTTCGATTCCAGGCTAAGGATGGGCATTATCTCTAACCAAGCGTATTGAAGTCCCCCCCCCCCAAAGTCCGGAAGTATAAATGAGGGTACGAGTGTGTGTATAATCTAATGTATAAAACCAAAGTAGGCCATTGCACACGAGTTGATATCTTTGCCAATATAATAACACGTCCTAAGGTAAAAAGCCACCGATATGGCAACTGTAGTTAAAGGTGAAATATAAATGAATGAAACCCTCTCCCCAAAACCCCATACCTTAAGCTATCCTTTACGTGAAACATATTTCAAAATGTATTTCCTCAAATAAGGCTCCAAAGAAATTTGTTACAATATCATATATTTAGAATATCGTGATTTTGAACATTTTTATTTTTGATATGTCACTTCATTCAATTTTCACTGAGTTTTCACTTAATTACCTAGTTAAATTTTTACTGAAGCTTGTCTCAGTTCACGCTGTTGCTTCTGTAATGTGAACTGGCTAAGTTTTCAGTAACACTTCACTGATATGAACTAGTTCCACTGTTCTCACTTCAACTTGTTTTCACATACACATTACGAAATACAGCCTCCTTCTCCTCTTCTTCCGGATTGTTCATTCACTAAGGAGTCGAATACAGGTCGTCTCTAATCTTTTGCAGTAACAACACTCAATGCACGTCACCACAGCCTTCACAAATTCACTCAGGCAACAGCACTTCTCGTCGTTTTAGAAACACACTCGATGACTGACCTACTTCCTCACTAACTTCGCGAAACTAACTCAGTTTACGAAAAGGCTCGCTTATATAAGTTGTTGGATATTTGCAGAGAGAGTTCGAGCTCTCCGGTGATAGCGTGTCTGATATTACGCTAAATGAGCGCGCTGCTTATCTGTTTATTATTCCACTGCCTAGCTCCGAACTCACGATAATATTGGACAATAGTCGTGAGTTACATTATTTACATTAAAATAGAATGTATTACTTGAACTTTCTGGGAATAGCTTGTGATAACTCTAAAGGAAATTTGTTTACTTTTATATAACAAGTAATATATACATTTATAATATATAAGTTATTAAATTATTATGTATACATTATATTAAGTAATTTATATTAGTTCTCCGGCGATGACGTGTATGATTTTACGTTAAATGAGCGTGCTGCTTATCTGTTTATTATTCCAGCTGCCTAGCTCCAACATCACGATAATACTGGACAATAGTCGTTGGTTATATTATTTACATTACAAATAGAATATATATCTTGAAGTTTCTGGAAAAAGCTTGTGAAATCTAATCGTTGTTATTGCTTCCATTTATTTTAAAAGAAGTTTTTGTCAGTTTAAAAGTACACTCGCGATGTTGAAGAAAAATATGAAACTTCAAGGATATCAATTACGATCAATTTTTAAACATTTGACTCCCACAATTCCCTTTCTATCTCTAGCAAAATGTATAATGAAAAAATTATGCAAACGCTTATCTTAATAAACTTGTAGCTGGAGATTAAGCTTTCTCAAAAATAGTTAAATAGACGCTAAGTAAAACAGATAATATTTGAAGTTATATGAATGTGAATGACTTCTCTTTGATTACTAGTTTTGATGTTACTTTTTCCACCACTAAAATTTACGCAAAGTAGAGGAAGTATTGTATAAGCATTCTATAGTGAGAATTTCACCGTACATGTTTGGAGAATCTCAGGGAAACAAATTCGACATCCTTAACTAGCTATTACACGGAACACTCTTCCTACTTTTGATTTTCAAAAAAATGGTCTTAATGATTAGAATGCCATGCATTTTAAACATTTTCATAACAAATGGAATGTATTTCTTGAATACCCAGGGAATGTTCTGGTATGTCCTCCTCATTTTAGTTGACTTTTGCATAACTGATAATTCAAGACACCTATAGCCAAATTTCTGACAGAAAAAATATAGATATGGTTAAAGCTTTAAGCACATTTTTATACTGTCGTTAACCATGGCCGAGGTATTCATTGCTATTGATTAGCATTTTAAAATAGTTGCACCTTTCGTTATTTGAACGCTCAATAACACCGAAGGTTACTTATAGGCCAGAGGAAGACAGCTTCGAGAGTTGTGACGTATTTCAGGCGGGATCGAGGCTTGCAGTGTGTGTGACGTCAGGCAAGAGTCGTGTAGTACCAAGTTGCCTATATAATGGCGCCGTGAGTATAGAATCTTAGGGTTCAGTCAGGTCTAGCACACTCGATGACAACAATGTAGCGCCACGTACCAAATAAAACTGTTAAATGTACAATGTGACGTTTTATTGAAGGACAAATATACACACAAGAAAGACTTGGCTGATTTTTACAAGAATTTCCCCCAAACCACATTTCCGAGGTTGTATTCACTTGCCGCACGGATATTGTGTATGTTTGGCTCGATATATATGTGTGCGAACAATTTTTTTTTTCTGTTATGAAGTTAGCTAAGTCCAAACACCGAAGTACCTTGTCGGATCACAATCTAACATGCAGTCTTCGATTACCAATTTCCCAGACATTACGTCCTGACTTTGATAAACTACGAGTGCTGTTCAATAAAGAATGATCACAATTTTTTTTTTTTGACAGCGTACCTTTACTCATCCTCATAATTTTCATGGCCCTTCTCAAAATAGTCTCCCCTGAATTCGATGCACTTTTCCCTGCATTTCTGTCAGTCTTCAAAGACATACTGGAAACCATTTTTGGAGAGATCCTTCAAATTCGCCTCCACAGCCTTCACCACTGCTTCTGATGATGCATAATACCTCCCACGAAGGCGTTTCTTCAAGTTAGGGAATAGACAAAAGTCACATTGGGCTAAATCAGGACTATACGGAGGGTAAGGGATGCACTTCACGTTGATTTTTGCAAGATATTCAGCAACAACATTGGAAATATGCTGCCGAGTATTATCGTGGTGCAGCATCCAGCCTGCTTCACGGAAATGTGGTCTTTTGCGCCTGATATGGACTTGCAATGTTTTCAGGACATAGCTGTAGTATTGTCTAGTTACTGATGTGTGTGCAGGTACAACATGCTGATAAACCATTCTATGAATATCAAAGAATGAGATGACCATAACTTTCCCAGCAGAAGCAATCACTTTTACTTATTGGAGGGTTGGTGATGAAGAAGATTTCTACACTCAGCTTTGCTGTTTGCTCGCAGGATCGAGATGTTGTAGCCAAGTTTCATCAGCAGTGATTACGTTTGATAGAAACTCCGGATGTTCCTCTAACATCAACTTTAACTGCATGTTACCTCCATTGCAGCGTTAGGTGATATTGAACATGTTTGAATTTGCTGGTTCCCACAGGCTGGAAGCAGGATTACCAACAATAAAACTACTAAGGCGTGTTTGTTTCGCATTAAGCTAACAGAATATAATAAGATTGAATTTTAGTGTGAAAAATTAAGTCCGTAAAAAATTATTATCATTCTTAATTGAACAGTCCTCGTAGTTAAAGCAAAACGAAACAGAAAGTGTCGGGAAATGTCCAGGTAATTCTGTTTTTAATGGGTCTCCTCTAATTTGCAGAGAAAATTACTTTATGTTTAATTTTATTTACTTTATAACTTGCTTGACCTTCAGATAAACTACGAGTTGAAGTTTTATATATTTTCTTACAGCACAGAGCCAAAATGTAATTGTTTATAAACTGTGACCAATTGTGTAATTAAAGCACTGAGCATTAATATTACAACACCCAAGATTTAAGTTGTACATATTATTAATACCCGATACGTTTCCTGTCTTTCCTACGCTGTCGGAACCCCAATACATCAAACTGTTTGCTTCCTTTCGGGCAGCAGAAATCAGCGCGGTGACGTCACACGCTAACCTGCCTTTCGTTCGGGAGCATATTTGGCGGTTAGAGTTGACGGAGCTGACGTCACACCGCCGCCACCTGTCTTCCCGTTATAGGCTCTGCTCGTTTCTGTAACTTGGATGACTGTCGGGGGAACGTTAAGGAAGTCAGAAGTTTCACATTCTTTTGTATGGATATCATAAGACTTTGACGGAAAATTCACCATAAAATCTTCTAAGTCTTGGTAAAGAAATTTCATAAAGAACTAGAGAATTAAAAAAAAATTGATAAGTCAGTATATAAATACACAGAGTGGGAAGGTCCGGGTTCTATTCCCGTGGCCGGACTACCTGTAACATGGGATTTTTTGTTGGTTTCCCCGGGTCGAGGTTAATTACAACCCCCGAATTTCCTATTCCTCCATTTCATCTCCGATATCATTTCATATCATTTCTCATCTGGGGAACTCTTTCAAGGCAGAAGTGTTGGCGGGTGTTCGGCGCTGCATGTTATGCACCCGGGTAAACACTTCCAACTGCGGTACGGCGGTCTCCGGACTGACTTAGAGGGCCGTTTCAAGACCACGGTGGGAGGGTAGCTGGTTGTCAAATTTCTGACAGTCAATTGTAAGGACCGTTCTCTCTGCACTTTCAGGACTCCTTTGGGCGGTCGCTCTGTATCTCCTCTCAGCTGATCCTTCCTCCGGGTGATGACCCATTTGGGCATAGGCATAATACATATACGAAGGGGTGTTGTAAAGTTTTAATTATCACCCGGTAGATTTTATGCTAGAGTGATGAAAATTAATCAGTGTCAATACTGATCCCTCGGGACATAACGTTGGTAGTTTCCGTGACTTTAGTCCTTTTGTTCTTTTTACAGTGAGTGCAAGAAGTGACTGAGGTGTAAGATGGAGAAAATTGAGGCTCGTAGTGTGATCAAGTTCCTGCATTTGAAGGGCAAAGCTGCCCGGGAAATCCATAATGAGATGACGGCTGTTTATGTAAATGATTGCCCATCGTGTGACACTATTGTGAGGTGGGAAACGAATTTTCAAACTGATCACATGTCCCTGACAGATGAGCCAAGAGCTGGTAGACAGTCAATGACAGACGATGCCGTGGAAAATTATTCATGACGAACTGTAAATGTCTAAGGTGTCTGCACGGTGTGTTCCACGTTTGCTAACCCCTTTCCAAAAGCGACAGTTGTTGATGCTGTTGGAACAGGATGAAGATGATTTTTCGATCGTCTGGTAACCATTGATGAATCCTGGATCTATCAGTATGATCCAGAGAAAAAAACCATGGGCGTGGAATGGAAACATGCTGACTTCCCCCTCCATATAAGGCAAAGGTGCAAAAGTCAGCTGGGAAAATCATGCTTTCAGTTTTCTGGGACTGTCGTGGAGTCATCCTTACAGATTATCTTGCCAAGGGTCAAACCATCACTGGGCAGATACTACTGCAATCTTCTGGACAAGTTACGAGTAGCTCTGATTAACAAACGACGCGGTATACCCTCCGAAGTTGTTCGTCTTCTGTCTGACAATGCACCAGCTCATTCGTCTCAAGTTGCAGTTGACAAAACAAGGGAATGTGGCTTTGAGAGCTTACAGCATCCACCTTACTCGGCCGATCTCGCACCAAGTGACTTTCTCTTGTTCCCGAAAATGAAGAGTCTGTCTTGTGGATGCCGATTTGACAACACAAATGACGTCATTAATGAAATGGAAGAGTGGTTTAAAGCGAATTCTGCAGACTTCTACTATCAAGGTATTCGGAAGGTTAAATGGTGACTGCGTAAAAAAGAACTAATGAGCACATGTCAACACAAACTTTTTACCACAGTTTTTAAAGGGTGATAATTAAAACTATATGACACCCCTTGTACTCTAGTCGCAGTGCTCCATCCCCTCCGTAGCATGAATGAATTAAGAGGCTGTAAATACCTTGAGGGGAGAAGCTTATTAATGCTGCCACTCCTAAGAGCCTTGTACAGTTGATACGCTTCATTAACGACGTCCTTCGTTTCATCAGCACTTCACTGTTTACTTCGCATACTTAATACACACCTCATTGTTGTACATATTTACTTATGATACACACGAACTTCTAGTTCAATAGTCCTGGATAGCCACTTCTTCCAGTGCCATCAGTGTAGCTCTGTTCTTAGCTAGTGTTGACTATTTTGTCCCTTGTAGACGGAGTAGCAATGGGCTCCCCTTTGTCACCAGCTATAGTCAATTTCTATATAGAACACCTACAACATGAAATACTTGCCACAGCTCCACTTAAACCATCTCATTTCTATAGATACGTGGACGACACTTTTGTAATCTGGCTACATGGATCAGACACTTTGCCTAGCTTTCTTGCGCATCTCAACAGCCTTCGACCTCAAATACAGTTTACCATGGAAGTGGAGAAGGATAGAACTCTTCCATTCTTCGACATTCTTGTTTCAGGAAACAGCAACGGTACACCGCGGCATGCTGTATACCGCAAGCCTATACACACCGACCTCTAACTGAACGCTCAAAGTTCTCAATACACTGGCCCAGAGAGCTTTGTCTATCTCTCATCTTAGCCACTTAAAATAGGAATAACAGCAGCTGAGACTCACTTTCCGTCAAAACTACTCCAAATATGACATTAAAGCCTCGATCACCAAAGTTAAGAAAGGGAAAACTATACAGCAAGCGTCAGATAAGCCTACCGCTACATCTTGCATCCCGTTTACCGGCAATCTATCCGGCAGAATCAGCAGAATTCTCACCTAATACAACATCAGGAGCATCCACAAGGCACCTCCGAAGATTAAACATCTGTTGAGACTGGTAAAAGACAAACTGCAATTCCAAGTTCCGGGAGTGTACCGCATTCCCTGTGAATGTTGATACAGAAATTAAGGGATGCGATGTATAAAGAATCGTAATGGATTTCAAAGGAATGTTGGTTCTTTGTTACAACGCGTGTAGGTGCAAATGAGGTGAATAGCAGCGGGGTTGAATAGTTGTTTTGACAAAAGGAACCTAAGAAACAGTGTCCTTAGCAGAGTTCTTAAGAGTAGCACTTGACTGTTTGAATAGGTATTCTTCGGAACCTTATTAATATCATGACAAAATAGTCACAAAGGGAATCTTTGGTTGAATAACGAGGGCTTCCAGAAAGTGAAAGTCACACCTACACCCACGCACAGCTGTGGACAGCAGTCCGAGGCGTGAAGCCGATTAGGGCAGTTATCTGGTTCTGTCTCGGTCGAAGGCAGACCAGATGCGATGAAAGAAGATATTTGTTGGTTCATATGTACGCGAAGAACAAATTAAGTTTTATCGACTAATAAACATTTCATAAACAGTAACTCTAAACAGTGATGTTGGTAACCCTTGGTCGACAACTTCGAGTTTGATGTTAGGATAAAAAGAAACAGTCATTAAACCAGTTTGAAACGGGCATTTCAGTGTCACTAAAACCATATTTCTCATTCATACTCACGCATACCCTGAGATAAACATTATTGTATCAAACTGTAGCGTCAACGTGGAATCGTGCGCCACCCAACTTTTGATTGTATCAATGTGGGACACCGTATATAGGACAAACCGGAAGGACCATCGCTACCAGCATAAACGAACAATAACGGAGCATTTGTTAAATTCAATCTGAGAAGTCTGGACTGGCAGAGTATTGTTTTGATAATGACCACAGAGCCAATTTTCGGGAGACGACCATCTTGGCAATATGCAACAGTTACTGGGAGCGGTTTTGGCCATTTACTCCGAGGGAAACACGCTTAGTCGTGATGCTGGATTCCAGTTCAGCTCCTCCTGGAAACCAGCCTTAAAATGGAAACCCGTCAACTTAAGAAGCATAGGTCAATACAGCTTGATAATCAAGTTAAGTAGTTACGTTTCTTTGACCCAGTTAATTTTCTATACTCACGCCATCTCTCTCGCTCGCTCGCTCGCTCGTGCTGGCTGGCTGTATACAGCCAGAAGGTTTTTGCTGCGTGCCCACCCGTTAAGGGTTTTACCGCAGATAGGGTTTGAATTGAATTTTGTAGGATGAAGGTGGTGTAGTTCTTTTGGTTGGGAGTTAATTTAGAGGTTACCGAAGTACCTTTGGGTTGAAGGGGAGGAAGCAGTACTTTGCACCCAAATCTTTTGTTTGTTTAATTTTTAGTTGGGGAAATATTTAGATGTCAAACAGCATAGAAGAATTATGAGGAGCTCAGCTTCAGCTGCTGATAGGATTAGCTCCTGGGTTATCTAGGATGCCCGCATGCCACCCGGTGAAGTCTAGATCGGCGTCTAGTGGGGTCATAATCTCCCAATGATCTAACAAGGGCACTTCTGTGTGATGGTAAACTTGCGTATAATTTTGAAGCCCGACGCCTAATTTCATCCTCCACGTATGGAAGACCCGATGCTTCGTGGAGCAACCTGGTAGGGAAATAATGTCCCACAGAATAGATAGACCGTAGTCCTCTATTCTGTGCACGTTGAAGTCATGCTATGTCTGCTACCATGCCCCAGATCTCGCAGTCCTATAGCATCACCGGGATTACCAGCGCTCGGAAGGGGTACAACTTAATGCCGACTGGCATCGAGGTCGACCCCAGCATTGGGTATAGGGAAGCGATTGCTCCCTGTACCTTCGCCGAAAGGTCCCTGATGTGTCGGCGAAAAGTTAGACCTCTGTCCAAGTTTACTCCTAGGTACTGGACAGAGTTAGACCACTCTATCCTTCGACCTCGGTAGCTGAAATTGGGGCAGTCTGCGGGGGTGTGGCGCTTTGTAAAAAGTATGGCGTGACTTTTGTCCGGATTTACGGACATTCGCCAACGCCGTCACCACTGTTGTGTTAGGCGGAGATGTCTTTGAATGGGGTTGAAGGCTCTGAGGATGTGCTTGTCCTTGCAGAACAGAAACACGTCGTCAGCGTATTGTGCCATTACGACTCGTGGTTCTGTGGGGAAATCTGCCATAAAGTCGTTGAAGAGGGTGGGGGATAGCACAGAGCCTACCATGTCATCTCCTGACCTGACATTTAATTGATTGAAAACAGTCTTTTGTTCAGTAATTCGAATTTTGATGGTGTTTTGTCTTTGTTTAACTTTGTGTTATGTCCAGTGTTTCATGTGTGGTTATAACATTTAATAAATATTCTGATGATGGGAGAGATGCACACTCCCGAAACGTCGATTTCTAATCGTCTTTTCACCTGGCTTGCTTCCCGAGAACAACTGGAGTATGTTTTGTCCCTGCTAACCTAATCCTATCGAATATATAAATACAGAAAAGGGTGGCTCAGATGGTAGAGTCTGTGGCCTAAATTCGGACGTAGGTTCAATTACCGTACTGACCCATGGGCTTTATAGGACTTTACCGGGTTGTTAGACAAATACTTTGAAATATAATTACATTCTTTACTAACAAGATGATGCCATAAGAGCAAGTTTTTACAATATACGAAGTAGAAGAGTGTATGAATGCAAGACACCAGATAGTTCACGTCCTGACCGAAATGTTTTGCAAATATCACTTTTGCAGAAAGGTTGTACAGCACACGCCCTGTTGTCTTTTGCTGCATAATGCAAACGGAGAGATATCAGAGACTGCGATATTCAAAGTAGACTTCTTTCCAACATGTGTGCAGCAAACCCAATATTGTGTCGATTCCATTTCATATCCGCGAAGTACATGTGTTTTCCTCTGATGATTGAGTAACACGTGTCAATACATGGCCCAATATGACAAACAACAGAACCCACCAAAATTAACACCTTTAATTTAATTCAAAAGTTATTGAATTAATAAACGTAAAACTACAGAACATCTCAAATATATCCATACATACTTCAAACGTTACTTCCTATCCATGAAAGACAGTGTACATCAGGTCGGTTAAATACCAAAACACACACGAAAATTTTACAGGCCCCGGTGTAGCCTACGTGTCTGCCTCAGGTTCAAGAGGTACCAAATTCGAATCTCGGCCCAGGTGAGTTACCTACATAAGGTTACTCCGGTGTTTCCCTTATTATGAAAGGCGAATGTCTGGTAATTCTAAGCTCTATAGACGTTGGACTTATTTGAACATTTCATTTGTCGTCCAATATGATTTAACGATGGAGGTTTACCCTTAATCTGAAAGATGCATGTCTGCTAACTATAAGCTCTATGTACCCTGTAGACATTGGAACATTTCATTCATCCTCCGATATGACTTAACGTTGGAGGATTTTCCTTATCCTGAAAGAGGAATGTCTATTAACACTAAGCTCTATGAAACCTGGGCTCAATTGAGCAACATTTCACTCTCATCCATCGTCCGAGATGACTTAATGTTGCTGGTTTTCCCTTATCCTGAAAGATGAATGTCTGGTAACTCTAAGCTCTATGTAACCTGCACTCATTTAAACATCATTTCATTCATCGTCCGATATGACTTAACTTTGAAGGTTTTTACTTATCCTGAAAGATGAATGTTTGGTAACTCTAAGTTCTATGTACCTTGGACTCATTTGAACATCATTCCATTCATCGTCCGATATGACTTAACGTTGGAGGTTTTCCCTTATCCTGAAGGATGAATGTCTGGTAACTCTAAGCTCTATGTACCCTGCACTCATTTAAACATAATTTCATTCATCGTCCGATATGACTTAACGTTGGAGGCTTGACCTTATCCTGAAGGATGAATGTCTGGTAACTCTAAGTTCTATGTACCTTGGACTCATTTGAACATCATTCCATTCATCCTCTGATATGACTTAACGTTGGAGGTTTTCCCTTATCCTGAAGGATGAATGTCTGGTAACTCTAAGCTCTATGTACCCTGGACTCATTTGAACATCATTTCATTCATCGTCCGATATGACTTAACGTTGGAGGTTTTCCCTTATCCCAAAATGTGAACGTATGGTAACTCTTAGCTCTGTGAACTCTGGACTCATTTGAACATCATTTCATTCATGGTCTGGTATGACTTAACTTTGGAGGTTTTTCCTTATCCTGAAAGATGTGTGGTTGGTAACTCTAAGCTCCATATACACTGGACTCATTTGAAGATCATTTCATCCATCATCTGGTATGACTTAACGTGGAGGTTTTTTCCTATCCTGAAAGATGAATGGTAACTTTAAGCCCTATGGACTGTGGATTTATTTGAGCATAATTTCACCCATCATTCATCGTCCGGTGTGACATAAATTGAAAAAAAGGTGGTTTTCAATAATCACTACGGGTTTTCTTTTAAATGGGATATTTTCCGAACGTTTTGATTCTCTGAGAAATATTTGTTTTGAATAAATTAATGGTAGTAGTCGTGGTAACTCCCCAGGAAACATAGGGCCCTGATAAAAGCACGCTATCGAAGTATGTTGCTTAGCAATGCTTTAATCGTCTTTCAGTTTGTCCCTGTCGTTTTCGCTTCATCTCTGACCGTGTTATATATACCATTTTCCGTAGGTCTTCCTCTACGTCTACTTAGTCCAATCAAATTCCATTTTTGGAAGTTGTCATTTTCTCTCCACAATATATGCCCGATCCACTGCCACTTTCTAAATTTAATTTCTTTAGAAATTTCGTGCTGATCTGCTCTTTCCCATAGTTCCTTGTTGGTTATAATTTCGTCACTAGATACCCATATTTCTCGGGTAACGGTTTTCAAAGTCTTGTAATTTTCTTCCAATTTAGTTGGTTGCTTTCCAAGTTTTACAGTTATACACGCCCTCCGATTCAGCAAGAATGACGTCATAGTTGACTGGTGAGTCTGTCTAGAAAACATAGTGCTCTCTACGGAGAAGAGCGGTTATTTTTGCGGAACAGTAAGCAAATTACAGCACTCTTAGTGTGGTTGATCTGGTAACTAATACAACCAACTTCCCCTGGACATGAACACACAGTATTGCGTCTTCATGGCTGAATGCTGCTTTCGTACCGGCATTAAAATTGGTTCGACATATAAATATAGTTTAAACCGCTGCATAGAGGAGTTTATGCAACGCTGTCCGGTATTGTTAAAAGCATCCAGCTAACGTCAAATTGACATACTTTTGTTTGCAACATAAACGTCTTACGTTTTATCAGTACACGATATAAACTTCTTGTCTTTCTCACGCTTAATTATAATGTCTATTAATGTTGGTTTCCTTATATCTTTTAAAAGCAATAAGTGCATCAAACATTTCCAAGATACAGGATCAGTTATTCGCAAAAAGAGAGACACTGGACACTATAAAGTGACTGGTTCCCATCTAGAAGCAATAAATAATGTTATGGCAGAAAGACCTCAAGCATACCTTCTCTCAATACAGACAGTGTTTAAGGGGAAGAGAGAAAGGAAATACAAGAAAATGGTCACATAAAACTATGTACTAGAGATATTTTCTTGCTTAGACTTGGTTATAAGCTTTGTATATATTGTAACACTAATTTAATTTTCATTCCTAGAGCATGCTCTGTTTGTTTTCTGATTTTTAATGACGTTACATTGTGAGGAAACTGTGGATGATAGAAAAGAATAGAAATCAAATTGAAATGTTTATATTTTTTATGACAGGTTTACAATATGCACATATGTCTACTATAACAGAAAAACAGATGTTCATTGTGAAATAAGTGTTCATTGACTTATCATTTCGTATATTCTTCATGGTATACTTTTATGGCTGCAAAATTAACTTTGTTGCGCATTGCATTGCCGTATATAGTTTTTTAAAAATATATATCGTATCTATGCACCAAGCAAGGTTACGTATCTTTATAGTACGCGGGCAGACACACCTCTCAAATGGTATCAAAGCTGCTGTCAACCCATCAAATACGATCACACGCCGCTAGGGGAATTGTACACAAACTCGCTCCATGATCGATGCTATTGATGACGTCAAATTTTGCGCGGTAAAATTACAGATAAGGGTGAATACCGTGTATAGTAAAATTTAGTTTTCATTTCAGTAAAATTATCTCAATTTACGCCTTAAAGAAATTTGATTCATTTGGATGAAGGCATACCTGGCTTGCTTTATTCTGGCAGTAACATCTTCGAACTGCCATTCACAGTGATTATACTGCCTAGGTGCGTAATTCATTTGTAGTTTCTATTTATTCTCCTTCTAAACACAAGAGCAGAATCAACTCCATTATTAATTTCTTTCGTATTATGCTTATTTAATTACAATCCAGCACATGATGAAAATTTATGTATGTTTAAATTAGCGTAAGTATAAAATATCTTCATAAACAATTGAAGGTACATTGAAACTAACCTTAAAGGTGCTCTCCTTTCTGAATCATTTGGCACATCTGGCAAAAGCATTTTTGTTTGAAGTTAACTACTTTCAAGATATTCCTTGTTATGGTTTGGATTTCCTCAGGCGATCTGACAAGTTACCACGCAGCCGTATCATTTGGTTCCCGTTTAAGTTACAACTTTATTGAATGCATCACAGAACCCTCCTTTTTATAGGGAAGTGAGACAGTATTCCCAGGGGAGCCTATTTTCGTAACGCATGATATCTTTTCACATGTTTGACACGTGTGGGAACCAAATCTCCACACGATTTACATAAATGTAATAATAATTCTATAACCAAGGGACGCCTCCGATGGAACGAGGCAAAGCGAAGACTTAATTTGGACGTCAGATGTTGTCATAATAAAACATCCCGTCGGCCTGGCGTACGACAAGGATTAAAGAGGGCGGGCGGGGGGAGAGAAAAAAGGCGAGGAAGTGGAAGGAGCACGTGACAAGACGAAAATTTGTGAAGACGTAACTCGGCGGCAGCGCAGGACGACTCCATTTGTCAGGGGAGAAAAAAATGGAGAGAAAAAAGTAAGGAAGGGAGAAAACACGGAAGGAGAAAGTCGAAAATAGGGAGTAGCGAAGAAAGGAGGGGAGAAAAAAACTTAAGGAGATTAAATGAGAGTTTGACAGTTTGTGTGAGCGTTGTTTGGTCGTAACAGCAAATTATCGATTGAGTCTAAGCCACCGTGAAGAAGTAAGTGTTTGTTATCACTTCTAAGGGGAGAAGAAAAAAAGTCATTGCTCCAAGCTTCCCTTTGTGATGAAGTGTTTATCTTATAAGTAAATGTACATCTGTCATGGCAATACAAAACAGATTTACAGATACATACAAGATCCTGAAGTTACAGTCTGATGTCTTTAATCCAGAACATCAATATACCACACTGAAGGTGCCGCTTGATGTCGTCAATGAAGAGCACGGATTTGAGATCCCTTTGTCGCTTACGAGAAACAAGTGCCAGTCATTTGAAGAGTTGTATGTCGTAGCGACATGTTGCCATGGCAGTTCAACCTTTTATTGTCATTAATCAGCATGTCCCATTAATTAATTACTATTTCTTAGTAAGCTATCATAAAAATTTGGTGTAGGGAAAAATGATTCTTTATTGGGAGGGAGGTGCCATACTTTGGGGGAATATCACTGATATCACCATTGATGACAAGGTTACACGTAGTTGAGAGAAACTCTGGCCAAAGAGACCCGCGCACAGAACGACGTAAGACATATCACCGCAAGGAGCATTATCAGCTGTCACTTGTCTGTTTACCAACAGTTTGGATGTGTCTATAGGTAAAGCCTTGCTTAGAGTATACCGTATAAAAAGATTCCTTCTATATTGCCTTGAACTTAGGAGAAGGATAGATAGTACAGATACCGGCCTGATGTATGAAAAGAACAGAAAACTACTTTACGTAGCTATGCAGATTAACTTAATTATATAATACAACTTTCTGATGATTTGGCTCACGTTATAGAGATTATTAAGCCTACCCTAGCCTCCAAAGCTGGTATTTTCGTGGGATCTATGCACACAGTCCTTACATGAAGATCTGAAAATAATCAATCGAGATCCCCCAAAACAACGTTCTCCACCCGCTGGATCATGTCGTCAGAACGGCTGGTGCGAGCCCGTGACTGTCTTGGTGTGTTGTCACACGATGTTCCGCCTTCATTGAACTGTCGCACCCAGGAATGCATCACCACATGTCTCACTCAACTGGCGATGAATTTCAGTAGGTGTCACAGCACGAAAATGGAGAAAACGAATGATCACACGCTGTTCTGGCAGTGAAAACGTCGTCATTTTAAGTATCAAAAGGAGTCCTAACTCTTGTCGCTGCCACTAGAGTTCTATGCACTGTACAGTGATGCCATCTCTGCCACGCATTCACAAAGAGTCCAGTGTATTCTGGGAAAAAAAAAAAAAAAAAAACAGAAGTCCCTATCTGGTCCCAGTCATGAAAAAAAGTTAGAGGTGTTAACTTGAACGCACCTCGTATTGTTAAATATTCTTCTAGATAAACATTGTATAATTGCTAAGTTTCTTGTACGGGCGAAGGTAATAATGGACTACAGTACACTTTGAATGATATTGTTGCAAACGCATTGTTGAGGCGAGGCGGCGCGAGGGACGATTTGAAAGAGACGGGCAGTGCATTGCGGAGATAAAAGCTCGCCGAAATGGTGGGGGGGGGAAAGGAGACGGATTTCTGGAGAGCTCGTCTTTCTTCTAGCTCCGTCTTGATTGTTTGAGAACATTCCGGATAGTGAGTAAGCTATAAATAAGGAAGCCGTACCTCCTCAAGTGGACAGTTGTTAATTGAACTCGTGTGCGCGAACAACTGGTGAACTTTGTTTGTGGTCGATGACCTTGCAACTTGTCTTGTATATGTGACGTAATTTCTGCTACTTTCAGGTTGACTAAAATCTGTTTCTACGGAAATAAATAGAAATTTTTGGTGTTTGTAGCCTGGAGTTTTAATCTCACGAACCCCCGCCTGACCCCTCTTTTCGAGGAAAGGCAGCTCCTATCCGATCACCAGTTTGGATTTCGTCATGGACACTCCATGACCCTACAGCTACTGCGTCTGGCCGAGAAGACAGCCCTGGGATTCCAGGAAAACCTCAAGACAGTCGCGATGCTGCTAGACGTAGAGAAAGCCTTCGCCACAACCTGGCACCAAGGCCTACTGTACAATCTCAGGGAGGCCAACGTACCTCCTCCCTATCTCGCCCTGATTAGTAGTTTCCTCAGAAACCGCACATTTAGGGTGAGAGTGGAAGGACGGAAGTCATCTAACAGACCAATAGCCGCGGGAGTCCCGGAGGGCAGTGTACTGTCCCCGATACTCTTTGCGGCCTACATGTCTGACTTCCCCTTAGAACCACAGACTTTTACGTGCCAGTATGCTGACGACGTCCTCATAATGGCACGTAACAAAAACCTAAGATATTGTCATCCTCCGCTGCAGCGCCAACTCCGAGCCATTGGCCGTTGGAGTGAGAAGTGGAGGATGGCCATTAGCCCCGAGAAGAGCTCTGCTCTTCTCCTGGCTAAGGTCCGAGCTAGGCGACCGGATTGGTCGCTGAGGTTAAGGCAGAGGCAAATCCCTTGGGTTCCCACTGCCAAATACCTTGGCGTCCACCTCGATCGCGGTCTTACCTACGCACCTCATGTCCGGGTCAAAGGCAGACAAGGGCATGCAGCGTTAACACAGCTATACCCTATTCTAAAGTCCACCATGCCAACTCACCTCAAACTACGCCTGTATCGGGCGATTATACCGCCCCTGATTCTGTACGGCTGCGAATTCTGGGGATCAGTGGCTCCCACCACTTTTCGCAGACTCCAGCGCGTCCAGATCAGGGCACTGCGCATGATCTACGATACCGGGCGTAGATTCCCGTCCCACATCCTTCATACATACTCTGGGGTCCCGTATATCGTGGACTCCCATCCAAACATACTGGTGAACACCCTTGGCCGTTACGACCACAGGGTTCCTCGCCGCCGACCAAGCTACGGGTTGCCCAAAGATGCCTTGGGTAACTAGTACTGAACAGGGCCACATTCCCCTGACTCCAACCTCCTAAGCCCAGAAATGGGCTTGGTAAACTCTAGCCTGTTCAGGCAGGCGGAAGAGCGCAGCCAGCACTGGCGCATCCCCCCCCCCCCCACGGGGCGACAGCGCGCACAAGGCTACATATGTCCACTGCCGAAAACAATCGCCTGAGACAAATAATGACTCTTCTATACTGCCCAGATAAAGACGCAATAAGCGGCTAGGTGCTGGGCAGCAAACACTCCGTCCAGGTAAACCTGGACGACTCGACTCTTCTGCTGGTCTGCTGGTCACGAACCCACAAAGTCACAATATTCACCTTTTTTAAGAGCTATGAGTTACGTGATGGCTTTCAAATTCCGTTCTCTTTATATGGTCAAGAGGTAAAAATATGAATAACTTCTTCCCATTTCAGAAAAACATAATCTTTTCCTATTTGTTAAAAAGAATATATCGGAAATGGTTTCCTTCAGAAAAGGACATATCTACAATGCATTTTAACGTTATTTACATTCCTGTGTAGTAAAATTTTGATTCTCCCTTACAGTTTTTAATTATACAAGTCACTCACAATGAAAAAAAACCTTCAGGTGTTATTTTTACAAAATACAATATACCTAGACATGCCATTTTTGGTTAAAATAATTTACATGGTTAATTTAACCACAACCCTTAGAACTATTTTTGAGGAAATAATATTTGAAAAGGTTTTCAATGCAGGGATTTTCTTCATATTTCGAAATTATCGAAGATATGTAAGTATATATTTTTTTTTCAGTGGAATGCAAAATCTTCTCTAACTGCTACGCGTGTGACGGAGAGGAGAGTAAAAGTACAGTGAGATGTTAAGGCCTTTAAAGTGTCATTTGTACTTCTGATATTCTTTTATACACAACTTTCATGATTCTTATGGTCTTTTTACTTTATCTACTATATATTTAAGAAGGTAGAAGTGTAGCATTGCATTCAGAACTTCGAAATCAAGATTTTAGTTTAATTAATATCTATAGTACACCTAAAATGAAAAAAAGTAGAGAAATGTGAACAGCACAACTAAAAAAAATAGTTGGTTAAATACCAACTTGTTTACTGTCTTCCACAAATGCGATTCCTGAAAATATCCCCCGACTACCCTTATTATGGCTTATTTTTGAAAAATTTTGATAGTACAAAATAATGCTAACGATTTTGATTTTAAAAAGCCATATGTTTGAATTACTTTAACTACAAATGAAATGTACGAGAGTGCTCTAGAAAGTTTCCGGCCTCAACATGAAGATGGTAGCACTCGAAAATAAAAGGTAGTGAATTTCGTTGTTCATCTGTTGACAGTTACTCACCAAAGTTTCAGCCCTTTTGGACGCTCAGTTGTTATGTAACAGTCGTTTGAGTGACTTGATGTGAGTGTTATTATGAAAATGGACAAAGTAGAGTGTCGAGCTGTCATTAAATATTTGTTTTTGAAAGGAAATTAGCCTAATCAAATCAAAGATGAATAGGATTCTGTGTATGGTGACTCTGCACAATCATTTACCACAGTGAAATTTTGGGCAGCTGAATTTAAATGTGGCCCTATGAGCTTGGGAGACGATGAACCTTCGGGACGTCCAAAAACTGCAACTATCAACGAAAACATCGACAAAGTTCACCAGATGGTTCTAGAAGACCGCCGAATTAAAGTGAGAGAGATAGCAGAGGCTATGGTTATGTCAAAAGAACGTGTTTGTCACATATTCAATCAACATTTAGACATGAGAAAGCTGTCCGCGCGTTGAGTGCCGCATTTGCTCACGTTAGACCAAAAACGTGTGCGAGTGAACATTTCCAACGCTCTTGGCACAGTTTAGGCGCAATAAATCCGAGTTTTGGCACCGATTAATTACTGTAGATGAAACTTGGATGTAACATCATACGCCCGAAACAAAAATACAGTGAAAACAGTGGATTGCAAAAGGGGAACTGACTCCAAAGAAAGCAAAAGCTGATTTTTTTTTCGGCTGGGAAAGTGATGGCGACTGTTTTTTTTTTTGGGGGGGGGGGGTAGTCATGAGTCATGGAGTTATTTTAATCGATTATCATCGAAAAGGAAAACCATTACACGAGCATACCACGCATCATTACTTGACAAGCTGAAGGTCGAACTTGCGGAATACGGCCGCATTTGCAGAAAAAGAAAATCCTGTTTCACCAAGACAACGCACCGTCTTACACCTCATCGGTTGCAATGGCGAAAATCCACGAACTGCTTGATCATCCGCCTTACTCACCAGATCTAGCCCAAAGTGACCTCTTTTTGTTCCCTCATCTGAAAATTGCGTTCGGAGGACAGAGATCTTCATCAAATGAAGTGGCAATCACCTTCTTGAACAATTATTTTGCAGAGAAAAATGACAAGGACTATCTGGACGAGTTACAGAAATGGGAGCATCGCTGGGAGAAGTGTGTAGAGTTACAAGGAGACTATGTTGAAAGATTAAAAAATAAAAAATCTGAAAAGAATGTCTTGTATCTTTATTAGCTCGGAAACTTTTCAGACCATCGTCGTAAATCTTGAATTTTTGGAATGTCTTTAGTAGTCTTCATTCCAAATGGCTTTTGCATGACGTGGACACCTACTTGTACTGCACAGAACATGTAGATCTTGTTACTACACAAGGTTTATGTCAAGTGCATTCCTTTTGTGGATTGTATCATTTTCTTGATACTCCTTACTATCCAAGGGATTTATTTTTAACAATTTTTATCCCTTGGTCATGCACAGAACACGTAATTTCAAAGCCTTCAAATGACGAGGACCTTTAAAACATTTGACTATTACTTTAGGTCTACTGCATTGCATATTCTTTTGTTCCTACCAGAAAATTAGCAATAAGTTTAATGTGAAGTAGACAGAAGAATAAGTCGCGCCATACCCGAGCGGTTAGAGGTCTTCACTCTCATCAAGGAGGCCCGTGTTATGTCCTAGGCGAACGCATTTGAGACCTATGGTGGGCAAGACGGCTTAGGGGCGAATTTTCTCGGGAATCTCCGGTTTCCTCCGCCATCAGTCCACCAAGTACTTCATTATCATTCCTTCCTCGCATCCATTTCGCCCTCATTCTGTTATCTACGAGGGTTGTTTAATAAAGGATGATCACAGGTTTTTTTTTTTCACAACGTACCATTGTTCTTCCCCATAATCTTGATGGTCCTTTTCAAAATAGTCTCCCCTGAATTCGATACACTTGTACCAGCGTTTCTGCCAGTCTTCAAAGACATGCTGAAAACTATTTTTTGAGATATCCTTCAAAATCGGTTCCGCAGCCTTCACCACTGCTTCTGATGTTGGATAATGCCTACCAACAAGGCGTTTCTACAAGATAGGGAATAGAAAAAAGTCACATGGGGCTTAATCCGGACTATAGGGAGGGTGAGGGATGCACTTCATGTTGATTTTTATAACATATTCAGCAAAAACAATGGCAATATGCGGCCACGCAATATCGTGGTGCAGCATCCAGCCTGCAACATGGAAATGTGGTCTTTTCCGCCTGATACGGACTTGCAATGTTTTCAGGACATCCCTGTAGTACTGTCCAGTTACTGATGTGTGTGCAGGTACAACATGCTGATAAACCATTCCATGAATATCAAAGAATGAGATGACCAGAACTTTCCCAGCAGAAGCAACCACTTTTGCTTTTAGGGGGGTTGGTGATGAAGGAGATTTATACATTGAGGTTTGATGTTTGTTCTCAGGATCAAAATGATGTAGCCACGTTTCATCAGCAGTGATTTCGTTTGTAAGAAACTCCGGATCTTGTACTAACATCAACTTTAACTGCGTGCAGACCTGCATGCGAATGTCCTTTTGTTCGGGAATCAACAGTCTTGGAACCCATCGCGCATAAACACGTCTCAAGTGTAATGTTTTTGTCACCAACATGTGGGTGGCACCCAATGAAATGTTCAGTATTTCAGAAAGTGATCTTAAGGTAATTTGTCGATCCTCTCTCACAATGGCAGCAGCAGTGTTATGTTTTCTTCCGTAACTGGAGCACCGGATCCACCTTCCTTTAAAATTGGTTGTCTGCCCTCTTTAAACATTTTAAACCAACTTCGAGCTATGTTGTAGGGAAGAACAGACTCTCTATAGGCCTCCTGTAACATTGTATAGGCTTAAACTGAAGGTTTGTTGAGACGAAAGCAGAATTTCAAAGCCGCATATTGCTCCTCGTGTGTTATCTCCATTGCAGCATTAGGCGAGACTGAACATGTCTGAACTTGACTGGTTCTCACAGACGGGAAACAGGGGTACAAACAATGGAACTTCTATGGCGTGTTTGTTTCACATTATAACACACTATATTAAGATTGAATTTTAGTTCCAAATATTAGGATAGTAAAGAAATTATAACCATTCTTTATTGAACAGCCCTCGTAATTTCAAAGCCATCACATGACGAAGATCTTTAAAACATTTGACCATCACTTTAAATTTACTGTATTGCATATTATTTTGTTCTTACAAGAAAATTAGCAATAAGGTTAGTATGAAGTAGACGGTTAGATCTCTTGAATCTCATCAAGGAGGCCCAGTTTAGGTCCTAGGCGAACGCATCTGAGATCTATGGTGGTTAAGACGGCTTAGGGGCGAGTTTTCTCGGGAATCTCCGATTTCCCCCGCCTACAGTCCACCCAGTACTCCATTGTCATTCTTTCCTGGCATCTACTTCGCCCTCATTCTGTTATCTGCTTCTGTCTCTCTCTGTCTCTCTCTCTCTCGTTGGCAGTTCTGTCAGTTCAACACGATACCTAAAGAGTAAGAGGAACAAGAATTCCCAAACACCATAATAGTGGTAGAACTAGGGGATTAGGGAAAGAAAAATATATAGGAATAAACGTTTGTAAAATCAATTTGTATAAGAGTAGAGAAAGCCATGTGAGTGCAACACATTAGAACATTCTTTTAATTTTTCCACAGAAATATTTGTAGAGAAAGTAAGAGTATGTTATTTTTCGTAAAGGTAAAGCACTGTCTTCCTCTGGCATGTTCCTTTTAGGGTTTAAAATATCTCAGGGACTAATGCTCCGCACAGATTACGTTTTATTTACCGTTTTACCTTTGAAGCGTACAAGGAGAGTTAACAAGTTATCTCAGGCTGGGCAACATTTCACAAGGAGACGGCGAAATAAAAACCATCTCACAAGAACGTGCACTTCCATTCAATGCAAATGAGGAGGCAAGGGACTCCGTCTTGTTTACATACTGGAAATGTTAGGGTTCAAGAAAACCACAAACACCTCAGGTGCTGCGTAAGATGGATATGAACCATTTGCTTCTAGTACTCTGCATGTAACACAGGCAACGAAATATCTCAGCAATTTACTTCAACAGCGGCACACTTTTACTTTCTCTACCACGTACATTGTAGGTGCTACATTCCATCCAAAACGTTGATGCTCAGATTTCACTGAAATACACGCTTTGAGGTCCCCTGAATCCAAAAAAGTTGAGTAACTTCGACCTTAGAGTAAGGAGTGCGTGCATTTGTGCTGTGTGTTTTAATTAAAATCCTCCAAAAATATCGGTCGATAAATGAAACGATGTTCAAATTAGTCTATCCTGCTATTTCTTCTCTGAGCTGCTTGAGTAAGAACCATATTAACGTTTTATAAAACTATGGAGCCGAGACGTGGACCTTGAACAACTCTGATAAAAGAATAATTGAAACGGCTGAAATGAAACTTTTGAGGTACGTAGCTGGCTGTAGTCTTAAAGATCACATTAAAAGTGAAACAAGAAGACAATAATTAAAATATTTATCTC
Source organism: Mantis religiosa (assembly GCA_030765055.1). Lineage (NCBI taxonomy): Eukaryota > Metazoa > Arthropoda > Insecta > Mantodea > Mantidae > Mantis > Mantis religiosa. Next base: position 189,650,674 of record CM060949.1, on the reverse strand, counting down.
AAATGACCAACTCAGAGAGTACAAACTGAAAATGGCAAGATCATCTCTCTCGAAAGCCAGAAGAAGGACTCAACAAACAGGCCTTGCAGTATAAACGAGTTGGTATTAGAGATTTTGGAAGACCACGGAGACGCTGGGAAGATCCCTTCTGAGCTGAAACATGCATATCTGGCCTATCTTGAAGGTTGATGATGATGATGATGATGATGATGATGATGATGATGATGATGATGATGATGATGATGATGATGAATGTTCAAATTAGTCCAGGGTACATAGAGCTTAGTTATCAGACATTCATTTTTCAGGATAATTAAAAACCTCCAACGTTAAGTCACATCGGACGATGAATGAAAAAATACTCAAATGAGTCCAGCGTACATTGACTTAGAGTTACAGACGTTCATCTTTCAGGAAAAGCTAAAACCTCCAACGTTAAGTCATATCGGACGATGAATGAAATGATGTTCAAATGAGTCTAGGGTATATCGACTTAGAGTTACAAGACATTCCTTTTTCAGGATAAGGGAAAACCTCCAACGTTAAGTCATATCGGACGGTGAATGAAATAATGTTCAAATGAGTGCGGGGTACATAGACCTTAGAGTTACAAGATATTCCTTTTTCAGGATAAGGGAAAACCTCCAACGTTAAGTCATATCGGACGGTGAATGAAATAATGTTCAAATGAGTGCGGGGTACATAGACCTTAGAGTTACAAGATATTCCTTTTTCAGGATAAGGGAAAATCTCCAACGTTAAGTCATATCGGACGATGAATGAAATGATGTTCAAATGAGTCTAGGGTATATCGACTTAGAGTTACAAGACATTCCTTTTTCATGATAAGGGAAAACCTCCAACGTTAAGTCATATCGGACGGTGAATGAAATAATGTTCAAATGAGTGCGGGGTACATAGACCTTAGAGTTACAAGATATTCCTTTTTCAGGATAAGGGAAAATCTCCAACGTTAAGTCATATCAGACGGTGAATGAAATAATGTTCAAATGAGTGCGGGGTACATAGACCTTAGAGTTACAAGACATTCCTTTTTCAGGATAAGGGAAAATCTCCAACGTTAAGTCATGTCAGACGGTGAATGAAATAATGTTCAAATGAGTGCGGGGTACATAGACCTTACAGTTACAAGACATTCCTTTTTCAGGATAAGGGAAAATCTCCAACGTTAAGTCATGTCAGACGGTGAATGAAATAATGTTCAAATGAGTGCGGGGTACATAGACCTTAGAGTTACAAGACATTCCTTTTTCAGGATAAGGGAAAATCCCCAACCTTAAGTCATATCAGACGATGAATGAAATGATGTTCAGATCAGCCCATGGTACATAGCTCTTACAGTTATCAAGCATTCATATTTCAGGATAAGGGAAAACTCTGGATAATCCTTATCCGGATAGTTCACCTTGACCGAGATTGCAACTGTTGAACTGTTGAACGTGAGGTAGAACAGCCTGCGCTACCGAGGTGGGCTTGTGTGTGTGTATATATATGTGTGTGTGTGTGTGTGTGTGTGTGTGTGTGTGTGTGTGTGTGTGTGTGTGTGTGTGTGTGTGTGTGTGTGTGTGTGTGTGTGTGTGTGTGTGTGTGTGTGTGTGTGTGTGTGTGTGAACAGGAGAACTAAAACCAAAAGGTAAGTTACATCCAAATTAATTATTTCCGCATCTTTTTAGATTTTAGAAAATTCCGTGACCATCCTTTGCATAAAAGCTATGGAAAGCTTTATTTTTTCCTCTAAAATGGGTCTATCCATACCAATGTTAAAGATATTTTAATGGCATGAAGCTGTATTTTGAATTTTCTGGGAATACCTACTGAGTCCTCTATATTTGAATGATTTTTGGACAACTTGGTAAAAGGTAATAGACAGGCAAAACCTTAAAGTGTAACTAGAACTATTTAAAACAAGTAATTTAAGTCAAATTTAATATATATATATTTGTTTTAGTAGTGGAATGAACCAATTGGGAGACTTTCCTCATTATATTTTTGATTTTTGCAATGATGTGTTTTGCACAAATGGAAGTTGTTTGCACTTTTCGTGCAAAGAGAGCGAATTTGAAGGTCATCACAAAGCAATCAGGTGTTAAAACATTTCACTATTTTGGAAGTGGTATTCCTCTGTTTGTTACAGGTAGACGTAGAGATAGATTAGAAGATCTACACACCTCGGCTCGTATACACCTCCGGGATGAAGGGATGTGATAAAGGAACTTCAGTCTGCAGTTCCATAACATTTATTGACTTGAGCATCCGGCTTAGAGGCGCTCGCTGTGTCCTGTCTAAGCCTCCAGAGTGTGGCTCTGAGGCATTTCTCGAGCGAGAAAGCGCGACTTGGCAGTGTGTCTGGCGGAGCCGAGGAGTTACATATCGCACCATCTGCCTGGTGTTGACCCTCACACAGCCTTCGGAGTGTTCTGTAACATGAAAAAAGGGAGACAAGTTGAGAGAGAGAGAGAGAGAGAGAGAGAGAGAGAGAGAGAGAGAGAGAGAGAGAGAGAGAGAGAGAGAGAGAGAGAGAGAGAGCGATAACAGACATCGAACCTGCATTCAATTTGTCAGTCAGGGAAAACCAGGCAAAACTCCGTAGTTAGAGTGGATGGTTATCAGGGACTGAAACGTAGTCTCCCAAATCCGAGGTAAGTAATTGTCAATTGGAAAGCTGAATCATGGATACTTGAAAAATTCTTTCTCAACTAACGCTTAAGTTAGAATGGCGAAATACTCATATGCATATTGAACAGTTTTCTTTTTACCCAAGTAAATCGTAAACTGATTTAACTATAACTGATAAGACATATCGGAAATGCTATGTGCGACGAGCTCCGTCATGTGCTGACCGCACTGATGAGCAGCGAGAGGCAGTACTACTAATAGTCGTGTTGGTATGTCAGAATTACGTTGTAGAGGACCTGTTTCTTTTAGGGGAGTTAATTTCGTACCAATCAGTTGACATAGTTGTTAACCAGGATAACGTAGTCAACTGTCCCAATTCATACGAATTGCCTGTACTCCCACATCATAATTTTAAAATTAAAAGTAGGATCAGTTAAAATCATGCTGCATAACATTTACTAACCACGACTGTGCAATGGAACGAGAGTAACAGTGAAAAAAGCTAGTGAATAACGTCATCGAGGCAACAATCATTAAGGGAAAGTACAAAGGAGAGGATATTTTCATCGCGTGTATTCCGATGATTCCAACGGATTTATCTTTTGATTTTAAGGCGTCTACAGTTTCCCGTGCGTTTAGCCTTTGTGATGGCCATAAGTAAGTCGCAAGGGCAGTTGTTGGAAGTTTCCGGAATTAACTCGGAGTTTCCCCGTTTCTCTCATGGAGTACGTCGCATGTTCTCGCGTCGGTAAACCATTATCTTTATGTATTTACGTACCACAAAAAAGACAAAGATATTGTTTATCAGAAACCTTTAAATTTATTAACTTAATTGTAACTGTGTTGTATTTAAACGTCACTCCCAAAACTAGAATATATCAGTAACTAATCCAAATTTGTTTTATTTATATAGATAACTTCAGACAACTTTTACAGGCGGTACGAAGTTCGCCGGGTCAGTTAGTTTGTTATAAAATTTAGCATTTTATAAAAATGAATAAAAAATAAAAAGTAAAATAAATATATAAAATAGAATTTATTTTATCACATTCGCCAGATGTTATCTGATCGTCAATTTGAAAGACATGATACAAAGCTGTACAATTGTATTTGAAGTTTAAAACATGTCAGGTACTCAGAATATATAATTAATTACATGATAATATATTGGCTGCCGTATAATCTGTTAGCTCGCTTGGTAAACGTGCTCTACTGCGTTGTAGATTGCACTGATTCCTTTAAGCGCGGACGCGGCAATTAAAATCACAAATTAGAATACAGTGGTTATTTTATGACAAATGAATTTATAATTACCTATATTGGAAATTAGTTGTTCTCCGACACTAGCGTGTGTAAGACAAGGTACGAGGCATATTTTTTAAGCCACTACCATTTCGGAATTTAAAAAAGACGTGCATAGATATCGCAATAATTTTATTTTTACATGAAAGCCTGTACCTTAATCTACTTTTCTACATAATTTCCGTGAATATTAAGGCACTTGTCATAACGTGGAACCAGTTTTTGAATACCTTCCTCATAAAATTCTGCCGCCTGACGTGTTAACCACTGTATCACAACTGTTTTGACTTCGTTATCGTCTTGAAGACGCTGACCGCCCAGATGTTTCTTCAAGTGCAGGAACAAATGGTAGTCGCTGGTCACCAGATCAGGGCTGTATGGAGGATGATCTAGAGTTTCCCATCGAAAAGATTTGATGAGATCTTTGGTCCGATTAGCCACATGTGGACGAGCATTGTCATGCAGCAATACGATACCCTTACTCAACTTGCCACGTCTTTTGTTCTGGATTGCACGGCGCAGATTGTTCAATGTCTCACAATAAGACGCTGCATTGATTGTCTCATTACGAGGAAGAAACTCCACTAGCAATACTCCTTTTCTGTCCCAAAAAACTGTGCACATGATTTTCCGGGCAGAAATTGTTTGCTTAAACTTCACTTTTGTGGGTGATGATGAATGTCGCCATTCCATGGATTGTTGTTTCGATTCTGGTGTGACGTAGGCCACCCATGTTTCGTCACCAGTAACAATTTGGTCTAAAAAATCTTCACCTTCATTGTGGTACCACTCAAGGAAAGTCAATGCACTGCCTAAACGTTGGGTTTTGTGTAAATCCGTCAACATTTTCGGAAACCAACGTGAACACAATTTCCGGTACTTCAAGTTCTCGGTCACAATGCGATACAAAACACTACGAGAATATTGAGGAAAATAGTCGCACAATGATGAAATTGTAAAGCGTCTTTCCGTCCACTTTCTGCACCAAATCTTCAGTAACAACCGAAGGACGCCCACTCCGTTCTTCATCATGCACATTTGTGCGGCCATCTTTAAATGCTTTCACCCATTTCCTTACCATTCCATCACTCATAATGTTTTGTCCGTTAACTTCACAGATCTCACGATGAATATCGATCGGTTTTACGCCTTTAGCACTAAGAAATCGTATAACAACAGCCCGTACTTCACAATCGGTGGGACTCACAATTATCGGAGGCATCTTAAACACTCAGTAACCAACGTATACAATGAAGAATCAGACTTTAATAGCGTCAGTGCGTAGACAATAGATGTAGGTAACCAGCGTGCATGCGCCGAACGCCGACCGTAGCGCTGCGGCGGCGGAATCGCAAAACGGTACTGATTTAAAAAACATGCCTCGTAAATTCAAACTGAAAAATTCAATACCATAGCTGGAATTTAAACCATGGATCTCCCACTCTCCATCGGGTTGCTGCTAAGCATTGAGCTACCTTGGCAACATACCAACACGATATTAAATTCTCCAACTGGCTCATAATTTTTCCGGTGAACCTAGGAGTTCTCCTATACAGTAAGATACGTACATTTTATGGCGACTTTCTGCGCTATAAGTATTAAGTCCCAGACTTCATAGTCCAGATCACTATTAAATTAATTGATAGAAGTTAATTTTACTTTCACACTAGCCAACGTAGAAGGTCAAAATCCCGTCCATGACGTTCAATTTTTCGTGTGATGATTCCATTGCTAAGAACTCAGTCGAGTGATTCTATGTCCCCTCTATTTTGACTGCAATTTACTTTCTGGAGTGTAGTGATGTATCGAAATTTCATCCATAGTAATAAACCGTCTCTAAACTTCTCTAGGATTTTACGGCAGAGACCCAAATTCTTAATAGAAACAGTTTTCCTTTGCAACTTTTGATCAGGTGTCAACTAACGTGGCACCCATCTTGCACAGACCTTGTGAAAGCACAAAACATTCCTTAAAATATTACCTGCACGTTCTTTTGATATGTTTGCAACCTCAAACAACTTTAACCTGCGGTCTAACAGTACTAAATAACAAATTTTATCAACGATCTCTGGAGTTGAGACTTACACAGGGCGCCCAGAGCGAGGCTCGTCATTATTATGTGTTTCAAATGGGAAGAGTTCTGGAGTCCAGCTAATCAGGTACCGTATCACACTCAGCGTTGCCAGCTTGTTACCCCACTCCTTTTATATTTCCCTCTTTCTCGCACACTCATACAACATGCAGGTCTCCTTGGTGCAGTCGTAAGGGTAAGCAAATTATATTTTACGAACTTTTACAATGATGCAGTTGCCAAAATCAAAATAGGAAAAAGTATTTTCGCAAATTATGTGTATTTTAAAATACTGTAACTAAAATTATAGTTTATGAATTAGTTGTTTTTCTAATCCAATGGAACTGCCAGTGGTTCATCCACATCGCTGTCAATGCCACTTCCGTTAAGAGACAGTTCGTCACTGTCACTGCCTTCATCGTCTGAGTCTTGCAAATTTATGATTATAGGTTCCAAAATCTCGTCGCATGCTATTTCTTTCTTAAAATCGTCTTCTTGAAGGTTTTCTGCATGCCTTACGCTGTTTTCTCAGACCTGTTATGTTACCTTGTCAATTTCTTCGTAAACAAGTGTTCAACATCCGTCAGTTTAAAAGTGTTATTTCTGATTGCAGCCCCCCTTTCTATTTCAGCCCACACCAACTAAATTGGATTCTATGGACAGTGTTAAGGTGGGAGGCGTATTAACTCGCGTTCTATTTCAATTGTAAGTTGATCCAGCTGATACATTTTTTCCGTGTTTTTAAACGGAAGTAGTCTTTGCAATAACTCGTTTTTAATTTCTGTTTCCATAAATTGTTTGAAGAACGTGTACACTTTAAAAATAATACCTTGGGGTTGATTTCGCAACACCAGCCTTTTAGACTCACCACTAAATTCACCGCAAGAAGCCATTGCACTATTTAACTCTTACTTTACTGTTGTGTAAAGAACAACTGAATGATATTGATCTGAACTCTCCAGAGTAAATGAAAACTTCTTATCCAGCATTCATTTATAAACATAAGCATACAGCATTCCACAGGCTAACAGGAAATAAAATGTTTGCTCTTTCTCGAATTTAACACCTTGACTTATTCACAGTAATTCTTTTATCACGTCATGTCAGTAGTTTAAATTTCAGTTCTGGGTAATTAAAAGTATATGGACATACATACACACAACCGCTTTGAACTCTCTAGAGTAAATAGATATTACGTACGATTCCTAAACAAAGATATACTGTGAGCAGACACGTTCTGCCAGGGCAGTAGGAAATTTATTGTTTCCTCTCGCTCGAATTGGCTTATTCAAAATAATTCTTTTATCACGTCATGTCAAACATTTACGTTTCAGTTCTGAGTAATTACAAATATACGTACACGCAAACATGCCAACCAATAATGATATTCATGCAGTGCTTACGTCGTGATTTATTGTTATAATACAGGTAATAGTTGTTTATTTATTTGTATTAGAACTACTAATTTGAGATTTTCATGGTTATGTTAGATACATTATTCTCTACCTTCCACATGGATCAGTTTCGGCAAAATCTGAATTTTTGTCTTAGCGCGAATAGTATTTCATACAGATTGATTAGGTTGTCGCTCCTCACACACCACTTAGCGGGAATGCAATACGACAACACCGCAGGACTCCGATTGGTTGCTCATCTAGTAGCGCTCAAGGACAAACACCTTCCCATTTGAAACTAATAGTGCTTGTACGTCCCTTTTTAAACTCTACAGCCAATATTTTAATAATTGTATATGAAGGGACAGAGTCTTTCAATATACTCTCCATTTCCTCCTTGATTCCTTTAGACGTTAAGCCTTTCAAATGGAAGTATTTAATCACTGCTCGTCTTTACAAATCCTCTATTTTCACTTGTTTAAAATGTTCAAAAAGCAAACAATCTATTGACCTGTAACTATGGATACAAGCTATTCTAAACTATATAATGCTATCTGTCAATCTGGCTCAGTGGTGCCATCTCTATGAGAGGGCCGGGACTTTTCAGCCGTGAACGTTCATAAATAAAGTGGATCTGGCTGGCTCCGTAGCTCAGTCGGTAGAGCACCTGCCTGCCTTGCTAGGGGTCCCGGGTTCGATTCCCGGCGGTGGGGGTGGGGATTTTTCTCCGATCAAGATAATTCCCCATCTTCCCCAGAGTCTGGAAGTATGAATGAGAGTGTGAATGTGTGTGTGATCTAATGATTAAAAACCAAAGACGAGTTAACACCTTCAGTATGTCTCCAAAGGAGAACGGCCGCCGATATGACCATAGCAGTTAAAGGCGGGTTTAAATGGAACAAGGAAAAAAAAGTGGATGTATTATTTTTGATAGGAAATATGAGATGTTGAAAATTGGTTCGAACACATCAAACCTATGAGACCAATATTCTGCCTACATTATCTTTCACAACACTTTCTTAAAACGTTTTTGTAGTTTTAACGCCCTTTAAGCGGTTAGGTCCTATGAAATGGGTGAAAAGAGGCTCATGTGGAGGAAGAGGAAATCAAACTCCCTTTGTGTCTAGTTGCTGTAATGATAGTTTACATTTGTATATAATAATTGTCTAACCTTTTTCATATCGGACATATCAAAGGTTAGGCAATATCGGACATACAAAACGCTGACGAAGTGCTTCTGTTCTGCAAAGACAAACACATCCTCAGAGCCTTCAACCCAATACAGAGACACCTCCGTCTCACACAACAGTGGTGTCGGCGTTGGCGGATGTCCGTAAATCCGAACAAAATCCACGCCATACCTTTACAAAGCGCCACACCCCCGCTGACTGCCCCAACTTCAGCTTCCGAGGTCGAAGGATAGAGTGGACTAACTCTGTCCGGTACCTAGGAGTTACATTGGATAGAGGCCTAACCTTTCTTCAGCACATCAGGGACCTAGCGGCAAGGGTACAGGGGCCAATTGCTTCCCTGTATCCAATGCTGAGGTCGTGCTCGATGCCGGTTGGTCTAGTTATACCTCTTCCGAACACTGGTAATTGCTGTGATGCTATATGCCTGCGAGATCTGGGGCATGGCCGCAGATACCTGGTTGGCATGGCTCCAACGTGCACAGAATAGAAGACTACGGTCTATTTATTCTGTGGGTCGCTACTTTCCTACCAGGTTGCTTCATAAAGCCTCGGGTCTTCCATACGTGGAGGATGAAATTAGGCGCCGGGCATCAAAATTATACCCAAATTTATCAAATCATAAAAGCGCCCTTGTCAGATCATTGGGAGATTATGACCCCACTAGACGCCGTTCTAGACTACTTCGGGTACCCCGCATGGCTTGCGGACACCCAAGATAATCCAGGAGCTAATCCTATCAGCAGCTAAAGTTGAGCTTCACATAATTCTCCTAAGCTGTTTGGCATCTAAATGTTTCCCAATCTTAATCTAAACAAAAACACAAGGGTGCTAGGCATTGCATCCTGTCCTTTCAATCCGAAGGTACAACACTGTAACCTTATAAAATAAACTTCTTCTTCTTCAATTCATGGCATAGGCGGAGTGCCCGTTCCGTCTCACAATAATTGCTCCTTCCATCTCTTTTAGGTCTACCAACATCTCTCTTTCCTTGTGGCTGATATTAGAATGCAATGTTAGGCAGTCTTGTTTCGGACATTCTTTGTATATGTTACATCCATTCCTTTTGATATTTTTAAATTTTGCTACTTATTGAGTCTACGTTGAGTTCCTTTCTTATGTATTCATTCCTTATTCTATCCAACCTTGTGCATCCCATTGTTTTCCTTAAAAAGTTCATCTCTGCACTTTGAATTTGGCTTTTCATTTCCTTCGTGAGTACCCATGCCTCACTTCCATAAAGTAGTGCAGGGACTGCCATTGTTTTGTACAACTTTAATCTTTTATCTCTTCTTGTTTCATTTCTCAACGTTCTATGCACTGTTCCACAACTCATTTGGAACGTTGCAAGCTTTTTGCTCACATCTCTCTCTGTTTTCATCATATAATTAAGATTACATCCTAAATAGCTGATTTATTTTAGCTGTTCTAGTGGTTTGTTGTCTAAATTATTTTTATCTTATATATTGTTTTGCCCAAAAGGTCATTATCTTAGATATTTCCATCGATATTTTAAGATCATACTGTTGGTATACTTGGTTCAAGCGGTGTAGTGCATATTGTAATTTATCCTCCGTTTCTTGTATTAAAACCACGTCATCTGCATATAGTAAAATATTTAAAACTTAGTTCTTATTTATTTTTATTTAAAATAATACAAATCTAAAAACCTACATCTCACCCTACAATATCACAAATTCAATACCTTACCTGCGGTAAAACCCTTAACGTGTGGGCACGCAGCAAAAACCTTCTGGCTTTATACAGCCAGCCAGCGAGTGAGCATATAGCACATAGAGCTAATTTGTCTTTCGTCTCTCACTGTACGTCAGGTTACTAATATTTCGTTCTTCTAGTAAACATGATAACAAGCGAATACAGCGCTGTTATGTAGAATTCTATTGTGAAACGAAGCACTTGAAAATTATATAAAACTTCACTTATAAATATTTATGTTTGTAAAGAAGAACTTTACAAAATTTCATAGTGAAATATATTTTCACAAATTTTAAAAGTTTAATGTCCACTTTCACCAACAGATGTTAAAATCGACGTTAACAAATGTAACGTAACAATTGTCACAGCGCTAAAACTAATGTTAAATTTCTTGCACCAACCTGTTTTCTGAAAATGTTAACAAACCTGTGTTAACGCCAAGAGACTTGTAAATATGGCATTTATAGAAGGCTATGGATGAGTCGTATTATTTTCTGAACGTACTGCGATGCGATTTTGTTTTCATTTTCGTCTGCACAAATGGCGGATGAAGAAAATCATAAATAAAGCCGTGAGACAAATTTCTCATCGACGGAGAAAGAATTGTTAATTGAAATGGTGATGAAGTGTAAGGATATCGTGGAAAATAAGAGGACGGATGCAGTGAATGTAAAAGAGAAAGATGTCGCGGGGAAAATATTGGAAACGAATTTAATTCAAAGGCATGTGTCACTGCTACAAGCACCAAACATCTTGTCAGTATTACTTAAATTTAAAACGAGGTGCGAAGAAGGACAAGTGCCTTAAACGTTTCAAGACGGGAGGTGAACAATGTATTATCCACATAATTCAGTGAATTATAAAATCGCAAGATTATTAATACTTGAAGCTAAGGCGAGATCGTCGTATTCCTTTCGATGTATATTTTAACTCATTATTGCGTAAATTTAAAACGAGGTGCGAAGAAGGACAAGTGACTTGAACGTTTCAAGACGGGAGGTGGACAGTGTATTATCCACATAATTCAGTGAATTAGAAAATCGCAAGGTTATTAATACTTGAAGCTAAAGCGAGATCGTCATATTCCTTTAGATGCATGTTCTAATCTCTCTTGTACTTCCGCAGTAATCTTCGTAGCAACATGTTTCGACAGTCTGTACCTCCGTAAAACAATTTTCTTCGGATAGTTCCTCAAAATCATTTCTCCTCGTTCTTAAATATAGCAAATCGACATCAATAGCTGAGTTCATGCTCGCCATCTTGCCTATTTACATTTGTTAAGGACTTAACATCAGAAAATTGGCTTGTTAGTTTAACATGAGATTTAACACGAGTGTTACGCTAACACTTGTTGCTGAAATGCAATTTTTGTTTTAACTATTGCTAAACTCGTGTTGAGTTTTAACATTTGTTGGTGAAATCGGGCCTAACACTTACAATGATTATAAACGTTATGAAACAGCCCCTGGTCGTGAAGGGACTACAAGTAATTGATGTTGATTGATATAAAGAAAATTAAAGACTTATAGCGAAAGATTTGTGACAAATCTTTGAAAAGTAATTTCTAAAGGGATGAATTTGAATGGGAGGAAGGATTAGTGAGGCAAAAGGAAAGTGGAGGAGGGTGAGTGTAAAGCACCTTCTACTACCTTGCATGTGGAAGCGTGCAGATAGAAAACGGCAGGAGAAAGAGGCAGTAGCAATTAGCATATTAATTTGCTGCTCGGTTCAACAGTGTGCTGCCTCTTGGAGATAAAACATGCACTCAAACTCCGTGATGCATTAAGTCAGTCCATTATCTTTTCCTGACTTTTCCACTTTTTTCCCCTTAATTTTCTCTCCAGCCTCCTTCCAAAATCTCCCTTTCATACCATCGTCCCATCTTTTACATTTTTTTATAAACTAGAAAGAAATTACGCTAACTGTATTTACCATCGTTCCAATTAATCAAGAACAAAAGAAAATGAGCTAGGGAGCGCAGAGGAAATTAAATTCAGGCTTATAGAGCCGTTCCCCTGGTGGTAGACTTCGCAGCAAAAGTTCGTCTACTCTTGTTTGGTTTTCATGAAATCTTTCTTATCGGAACAACCCTTAGTGCCATCTCCCAAAATGTCTATTTACTTAGCGTTTCCAAACTTCTTTTCTTATACAGAGTGTTCAGTTCAGTTAACTCGTCATTCTCTACTGAGAAAATGTCACTTATTTTGTAGCACATATGAAGTAATGTGGAAAAATAAATATTTATTTGATATTAAGTTTTAATTACTTTGGAGATTAAATTGCCTTACAAAAGGGAAGAATTATACGCTTAAATCGGCAACATTTTAATCAAACTGGGAAAGAGTTCACAAATGCCTGGCAGTAAAAGAAAAAGATATACAAGAGTTACCTAAACAACTAACATTGAAGCCTGTAGATACACCAGTCAAATATTTAGGCGTAATGCTTGACACTAAATTAACCTGGTATTCTCATATATCTTACATTTCCACAATAGCCATTTCTAGAATTAAAAAGCTGTATCCATTGCTAAGAAGAAATCACAGCTTGGTCTGGAGAGCTCAATATTGACCTACAAGTCTCTAATACGCCCCATCATCTCTTACGCTGCTCCTGTATGGGGTGCAGCCAGCAAAATCCACATTCATCGAATTCAGGTTATACTAAACAAGTACAAAAGTGAATCGAGAATATACTGACACATTGCTTCACTCACACTGTTTATTCACAGGACATGTTTCAAGAGCTCTTGCTCCTATCATCAGCTGATACTCGATTGATACTCACACTGTTTATTTACAGGACATGTTTCAAGAGCTCTTGCTCCTATCATCAGCTGATACTCGATTGATACTCACACTGTTTATTTACAGGACATGTTTCAAGAGCTCTTGCTCCTATCAAGAGCAAGAGCTCTTGAAACATGTCCTGTGAATAAACAGTGTGAGTGAAGTAATGTGTCAATATATTCTGTCCCTACGCTTCTTTAAAGTTTATACTTATAAAAAAACAAATTTCTCCGCAGTATTACAAAGGCTCCACGGTTCATTAGAAATGATCAACTTCTTCAGGAACTTGGTATTCATCCCATACATCTGTACCTCAAATTAATATCAAAGACATTCTTCGTTAGATTATCCGAAGTACCAGGTGCTGTAACCTATGACATTGGACGATGAAACTTCGAAAGAACTAGATTCAAAAGAAAACTGCCTCAAGACATCCTACTCACTAATTCAGAAGATAGCGACTTTTCTCACTAATTCAAAGTATATCCTCTATTTTTCTCATAACACCACTGATCATAATCTAGCCTCGCATATCTAAACTCACTTTTCAATTGTTATCCATCTTATTTAATGTTATTGTATGTGTTAGTTATTCTGTTATATACTTTGTCTTTTATCATATTTCATTTAAATGTGTTTTTAATTGTTTCCTGTATATTGTGACTTTGTGGGTTCGTGAAATTAAAAGTTCAATTCACAGACTCAAAATGTTCTTTATTTCCACCAAATTACAGTTGGAACACTTGCCGATTACATAGAATTACGTAGCGCACACAATTACAATTCACCAGTTCATCTGTCACAGGTCCACTCTGCACTCGCAATTACGTCAACTCCTCCGACGTACGTACACAGTCTTCCAGTCCGTTTTCTCACTCGGCGCTCCTCACAGCTGCTCTGCCAAGAACTGAACTGACTCGCCAACTACAGGCCTTATATAGGGACGATCGCCGTTTCTGGAAGGTTCGCGGCGCGCACAATTATCCCCAGGTTTCGAGACGTCAGGTGGGAGGGGAAAGAGACGGTACAGGGCTCGCGCCGCTCTCCTAATCATCCCTTCAGTTAGTGACGCGAGACAAGTGGGTAGGCGTGGCCTGAATGCTTCCCGTCTGGCCCTACAGCCGGCCGGTTCTATAGGGAGTTCCGAGGTTCGGGTGACAATACTTATGTAATTTATCAATGGCTTGTATAGCAATACTGCTGGTCAGCCAAATAAATTAAAAAAGAGATACCTAATAAATACGTAAAAATTAGAAGCTAGCAACAGTGAAGCAACAAATACTACAAAATACACGTATTGATGACACAACAAATGTATTTAAATTAATTACAAAACAAATTTATTTCTTAATGCATTTTAAGAAAATAAATTATTGGAAATTTGTTCTGACAGGCAATTGACTAATTTTCAAAGTATATATCATTAAATTCTCTGGTCTTGAGACATCGTCCAGCGAGGTTTATTATCCCTCGAAGGTACCTGTCTCTGTTTTTGACGAGAAGAATTCGGTGACACCCACTTTTACTGCTGCATTGTTAACAAAATTTCTTCCAAGTAGAAAATGGGCCATGCATGGAAAAAAGATGACAATCTGATGTTGCGAGGTCAGGGCTGTATGCTGGGTGTAGTAGCAGTAGCTCAGTTCCTCCCAATTCCGCGAATCCACGACTCGGGCAACATCTCTTGCACAGTATTGTGAATGGACATTTCGAAATCTACAAACACTTACTTTGGCTTGAAGCTTAGGCCAAAAGAAGCACATTTGTTATATTTGTCAACATTTTTTTGTAAGATTCCTTACTTTTATTTGGCAACTAGCTGACCCGGCAAATTCGTTCCGCAAATAAAAGTTATCTGAACAAATTCGGATTATTTATTCTACTTTTGGGAGTGACGTTTAAATACAACAGAGCTACAATTAAGTTAATCAATTTAAAGTTTTCTGATAAACAATTTTTGTCTTTTTATGGTGCGTAAATATATCTAATCCTTGTTTCACGTAAGCTTGCCCCGTATCTCTAAACGGTCACGTGACCTAATCACCTCTCATTGGCTGCTGTTGTGGTAATGACTGTCGTGCGGTAAAAATTAGTGCGTTATTTAACATGGTGATATGTTGGAAGAGAATTGTCAAATTTATATTTTCGTAACTGTTGGAATTAAATATATTACACAACAGAGTTGATTTATCTGAAATGCATGTTAATTCTTAAACAAAGTAAAGAGGAGGTTCCTTTGCTCTGAAGCACATGGCACGATAGCACGTGATTTAGCGGTAGTGATGACATATTTGTTTATATTACTTTTATCACTGACCTTGTTTTGAACTGCATTGGTCATATATCGTCATTCGAAGGCGTGTTGTGCCGATTGCGGGAGCTAAATTATTTTATTGGTCGTTCATTGCGTATGTACTTACTATATGTATAATGGCAGAGTGTACCGCCAGTTTTTCGCTGAAGCATCGCAGGGGAAAACCTTTACAAAGCGGCGAAAAAGGAAGTGTTGCATGCACAGAGAAGAATCCGTCTTTGTCAGTGAGAGAAGTCGAACAGCTGTGCTCTCAACTAACAGGTTTGAGTGTTAGGTGCTTATGAACATTGCGACATGAAATTGAGACAACAGGAAAACTTACCACTCCAGGGGACGATATTGCTGCGTGGCGAAGACGTTATTTAAGGACAATCAGACTGTACCGGGATACAAATCGCAAAATATACTACCTTGACGAAACTTGGGTGAATGAAGGACACACGACAAGTATGGCGTGACACGAATTTTAAGACTGAAACAGAAGCATTTTTGCAAGGTATGTGTGCTGGTGTTAAAAACTCCCAGTGGAAAAGGTCGAAGGCCTTTCATTATAAACTTGTTTCAGTTTCATTGCTCGTTCATTCAGTTTCAACTTGTATTTTTGCATGCCTTCATATTCTTATTTGTATGATTTTATCTCTTCCTGGCAATTATTATGACGTTTACTGCAGGTTTGAATGTGACGGGAAGGCACCGCCTATGGCCTATGACGTGAAAGCATTAGCCAATTAGAGTGAGGGGGAGGGTAGTTGTACGCGGAGTGATACATGTCAGCGGGGCAGGGTTATATGAAACAGAGATTAGATGATGGTTTTCCGACGCGCGAACACGCCACTCAAATATTGTCTATGAGAGAAACAGGAAACTCCAAGTTGATTCCGCAAACTTCCAGTGACTGTCCCAGCGGTTTATTTATGATCACCATAAAGGACAAACTCACGGGAAATTGTAGACGCTTAAAATCAGAAGGTAAACACGTTGGAATCGTCGGAATACGCGGGATCATTATATCCTCTCCTTTGTACTTTCTCTTGTTGTTTGTTGCCTCCAAGACGTTATTCATTAGCTTTTCCACAGTTAGTCTCATTCCACTGGACAGTCGTGGTTGGTTAATGTTATGCAACACGATCACAACTGATCCTACTTTTAATTTTAAAATTGTGAGGTGGGAGTGAGGCAATTCTAATGAATTTAAAAACTCTGTAGGATAGTTGAGTACATCATTCTGGTTTACAACTATGTCAGCTGATTTGTACGAAAACAACTCCCCGGGAGGAAACAGGCACTCTAGAACGTAATTCTGACATACCTACAGCTGTGTCTTGCTGCTCAACAGTGCGGTCAGCACGTGACGTAGCCCGTCGCACATTTGACTGATTTCTACTATCTCGAAATTGTCTTCTCTTTGGCATAGTAAAACAGTTTCCCGAACTTCACAAAATCACAAAGGAATTCAATTAATTTTGTGTCAGTTCAATTCACATTCACGAATTCACAAACAGAAATTATAAAGAAGGTGTCCAATAATACACCAATATTTGATTACAATTGTCTGTAGTCAAATATTTATAGTGTCTTAGTGTGTTCAAAAATTAACTTTGTGTCTAATCTTCGAAAGTTGTATCATCATGCTACATAAGAAATTTCAGTCTTGATGACAAACGATAAACGTTATTTAATAGAACATGGTAAGTGAAATATCTTTGAAGACATTGGCAAGGAGTCTTTTTGCTTTGTAATACTTTTCTTTGTCGAAAATAAAAGAAGGTTGTATGTGTTCCTTGAAAGTTTGCATGTGTACTCTTATATTTAGTTAATAACCCGGTCCATTATAAGTTCAATTTTTTTCTCACGTTTTAAAGCTTCCTTGGACTTATACAAATGGTTCAAAACAAAAATTGGGCAAATCGGTTGAGCCGTTCTCGAGTTTTTGTGAAACTAACAAACGTTAATTCATTTTAATATATAAAAGCAGAATACAAATGACACTGTTACATTATTTGTAATTGCGTTGAGGGTGAACAGCTGGCAGAAATGTGGTGGGCAGCATTTAAAAGTTCTATCTCTATAAATTTGCGAGGCAGTAGAACGGTTGGTAATATTTGTTGCAATTGAAAATCCCGCAATTTTGCTCTCAATGTCATTAAATAGCAACTGTGTTTGACATTATTTGCATATCTCCTACTGGCACCAACTCAGGTACCAATGGCACGGAATATAGGTCCTTAAAAAGGTCATCCAGGTACTTTGCATGGAGTTCATGACGAACCACTCAAATTCTGCGCCTTCCAAGACTGTGTTTGGGATTGGGACTTCATTATGGAGGGGATGCGGTACGTAAGCCACCATGCTGGGCCCATTTCCCAGTGGGGGCACGCTCGGGAGGAAGGATGAGGCGAATGAGACAGAGGGTGGCCGACCCAAGGAGCCACAACAGTACAGAGAGCAGGGTCCCTATAGTTTACTTGGATAGAGACTTCCCCCAACAGGCCAGGACAAAGAACTCGCTCCCCTACAGCGGGACGGCAGCGAGCCCAGCAGCCAGACCCTAAAGGTCCCTGGCAGGCGATCCGAGCCTAAAATGTCCCTGGCTGGCGGTCACGAAATGGTCCCGGCAGAGGAGCCGAAGCCAGCAACCGACCTACCGGAGGAGGAAGTAGTTTTCCTCAGAGCATATCATCCGCCATGCACCGCCGTGATTACCGCCGACATTTCTACCCTGAAACGGACCACCAGTTGAGAAATGATATGAAATGATAATGGACATGAAATGGAGGGACAGGAAATTCGGGGGATGTAATTAACCTACCCAGCATTCGCCTAGTGACCAAGGAAAACCCCCGAAAAAACTCATGGTTCAAGTAGGTCAGCCACGAGAATCGAACCCGAGTCTCCCGAATGCGGGCCACAGACGAAACCACCTGAGCCATCCCGCTCGGTAAGACTGTGTTTAGAAGAGCTTCAAAATATCCCCTATACAGGCTTTACCAAACCACTCTTTATATGGACCTTTTCCCAAAAATACGCTTAGCAATTTTGATTTAACTGGTGTATGTCTTTTTCTTTTTCTTCTTCTGCAATTCAAGGACTAGACTAAGTGTCTGTTCGGGCTTCAAAATGTATGTGAAGATTGTTTCATTGGTCTTCTCGGATATCTTCTTCCTTTCCGCCTGTAGTAACATGTTTTCTTAGGATCTTCTCTGGTGGCATTCTTTCAACGTGTTGTTTCCATTCATTTCTGTAATTTATAGCCTTTTCTTGCGTAGAAACTATTTCTTATCTTCTCTTATAATATCGATAGAGACTTTATCTAAGAGAGTGCATTCTTATACTGAACTGAAGATCTAACTTCAGCAGCATGCATCAGCTTGCGTTAATGTCCATCTTTCAGATCCATGTTTAGGTATATTGAATTTTCTGCGAATAGCCGTCGAATTCTCTTCATTCTGAATGACTTTAGTGTAATTAGTAAATAAGTACAACATCTTACTACATTAAAAAGCTGATGTGTTACAGTCACATGACTTTCTCTACTCTTGTACAAACACTTGTACCTCTATCTACTTCATGTTAAACAAAATTTTATCGCTAATTTTCTTGTACGTACAAGGCTAATATGGGAATAAAGTAAACTTTAAGCAATTGACAAACGTTCCAAGAGGTGGTCGGTCGCCAGGTGATCCGTTTCTCTTTACTTGACCAAGAGAGAAAACAAGCGACAACTTATTCTTATTTAAATCAGTAGCGCATTCTGAAAACGTGATGAAGTCATGCAGCATGAAATTGAAACTTCTAGCCACTATTGACAGCAACCAGCAACCCCCTAGCTGCCTGGCATGCTCGCCAGCAACCTGTGTGCCAAGTATGGCCATAGTCTACAGGTAGTACTCACAATCGTCGGGTGGGGGAGGTGTTTTACCCTCACCACAGGTTCTAGAGGACACCAGTGGAAAGTGTTACCCGAGCAAGGGCTGACACCAGAGCTTCATGTTACAGTGTCATAATTGTCAATGTATAATGGTCCCCTTTCTACATTATACTATTACTGAGACCAGCAAGGTCAGTTGATCTCCCTTAATCAACAGACATCTACAATTAGTGAGTAGTGCTTTAAAAAACAAAAACAACTGGAGTGCTTCAAAAACATAAACAGCTGGAGTGTGCATCAAACTCACAGTTGGGTTGTGTCAAGTGATAGTGATTTTATTTTTATTTTTTTATTACTTGTGGCTAAACTTTCGAACCAAGTTTTTGCACTGGGGACTCCAATTTTATAATCATTTTTTTTTTCAGAACAATAAACTTTGCAAAAACAAGAAGAAGGAAGAAAATTGTCTTTGTGAAAAATTTAATGTTAAAATTGTTTTAAGATCAATGTAAACGTTGGTCTTCGAGGAAGCGAGGGAGATATATCACAAGTGACTGTTTTGATTAACACAAATAGTAGTTCATTTGACCGCAGAAGTATGTGTGACGTCATTCCCCCACTCTTACACCCTCTGGATAGTCAAGCTGTAAAGTCTGTCTACTCAACGCAAGTGCACGGCGGCCGCTTTCTTTGAGGAACCCTCATAATCGTTTTACAACATGGACCCTCCTCCTGACGGGCCTCTCTACAAGGTTGCAACATTTTAACATCACCGTCTTGCACCTAATGAAACAGAACAACTGGAAGTTGGAACTTTGGCAACTGAGACTCCACGCGGAGTAGACATGCAACTGTCGTTTTCAGAAAATCGGGGTTGCTATTGGTCCCCAACGTCAGTGTTCCATTTCTGAAGTGTGGAGATGGATTTATGACGGTCATTAGTGGGCGGAAAGGTCAGGTCCTTTGAGGTCCCTTTGAGTGGGAACTGCACACACGTTAAAAAAACAGACTTTACAAGCAGGTTGCTCTATCTGCCTCTCTTTTGTAACATCCACAGACCTGAACGGACGTATTTGTCCGCAACATCTGAGGCATGTAACTGGCCGGTGTGGCCACCCATGTATCTTTCTTTATTTTAGTAAATCTTTTCTTGTCTAAATTGTTGCTTTGGCATGTGATTATATAATTACACCCGATAGAAAACCCCAACCTCCTCACAAAGTATGTGACTCCTATCTAATGATCTATCACCCCGTGAACGATCTGGTCATGTACTTATTATCCATTACCATCTTTGGTTAGGTCGTTACAATATACAAATAACTCCGTTATTTGCTGCAATTTCCTAGCAACAAATACGACTAGCACAAGAACTTATATTACCGAACTATCTCTCTATAAAGTCTGCAGTTAAATGTACGTACCAAGTTCGGCAGCAGATCTCGCTTTCTTAAGTAACTCTAATTTATCACGTGACTGTAAAGGTTTATAATATCACTTACAGGTACATACATAATTTGAATATTAACGCAAGTACTAAACTTACTCGACCATTCCGACCAAAGTCTTTCAACATGAATGGCTAAAGACCATTTCTTGAATTTGAAAGACTGTGATGATAGAAATTAAGGAAAACGATGTTTCGCAACCTTTCGTGCAAATAACTTATCTGGTATTTAAATAGTCACGGCTGTATTATTTTAAATTACTTTGTGTGTAGTGGGTTACAATGTACGTATTTTAAAAAGTGCAATAATTTTGAGGGTGACTGTACGGCCCCTAAGTTCTAGGAACCATTAAAACCTAAAGTGTAGTCTTTTGAGGAAAATGGAAAACAAACCATTAGCTCTCTCAACTGTTTTCCAACACACATGGTAAGGTTGCAACTGTTTTGCAGTGTCTTTATTCTCAGTTTCGTTTTACAAGTGATCAAGTACGACTGGAAGAAAAGTGTTAACTTTTGTTATTTTAAAAATATAGTTTGTATGTACACAAATTCTGTAAAATGAGTTCCGTTATAACTGAAGTAAAACATTAAGGCTATAGAAAAGCACGAAAACAACAGACGTCTAACTAAAATATGAACTGTGTTATTTTAAGTGGGAAATACTCAGATTTATGAGATTTTCAAAAAATTAAAATTAAAGACGAGTGGCTAAAGGGAACAGCAGGGCATGTAAGACGCATCACAAAATCTAGAAATTATGACGAGTGTTCGAGTGGTTTGTTAGTCCATTTCTGGACCATTGCTTCAGACTCAAGCTTTAGATACAAGAAAATTAGGCAAAGACAATTTCAGAGCTTCGAATGAATGTCTCGAGAGTTCCAAACATCACCATAACATTGTTTTGAATGTTGTATGTGGTGAAACAAATGATGTTGATATGGAGACAGTTGCAGATTGGAAAGGGACAACTGAAAACAGAGATACTAGGGGGTAAACCACAACTTACGTTGAAAATATAGTACATAATACATTTCAGCCTTTTATTATTTACACCTCATTAATATTATTACTCCTTGTCTGTAAACCTATGCGACTATTTCGTAATTTCTTTGCATTCAAACACAACCCTCTCTAAGACTGCGGAACGACCGTCTTCCGTTTTAGAGAAGTTTTACTGTATACAGTGCAAAGGGAACATTCACTATAAAGAGCTCTGTAGATGACAGTAATTTCATAAAACCATGGCACATAAATTAAATCAATTGTCAATGGAGCTTCTAAAAGCTAACCGAACTGTCACGTGATTGTTATCTGTCATAGGCTGCGGTCGTTAAATAGTCTGTTTTGAAATCAAAGTGATTCCTTAATTATTATAATCATTTATCTTAGAATATAAAGATAACTGTCATAGATAGGAGGAATTATGGAAAAATAGGAATGGGAGTTATATGGAGATTAAAGGAAAGGAATACAAGCGATGTCGGTAAATTTGTAAAATGCAGAATAGAAGATATAGAGAGACCAAAAATAAGTGGAAGTCTAAAATATATGAGATCATTACAATTTTACACGCAAATAATAAGAAACTGGGGATGAGAAGCATATGTAGATTACTTCAATAGATAAGAGAGAGAAGGGTTAGCTTGGATGAGAACAGGAACAATATTTCTAAGAGGGATAAGAGGTAGGGAAAAGGTAATTTGTGAATTGTGTGGGGGAAAATAAAGCATAGAACACTATGTAACTGAATGCGAGGAGGTTGCAATATGGAAGAAAAAGAGTTTGGGAGGAAAACTGGGAGAAAGTAGAGAAGAGGATAATAGCTATTAAAATGTTAACGGGAGGGAAGGAAAAGAAGGTAAAACGTATGGTGAGTTCTTGCAGATAGTAAAAGAAAAATGGGCCAGAAATGTAAAGAATATAAGAAAGGAAGATGATGCGCTCTGCATACCAGCCAGCGCAGCGATTCACCGCGCAACACGGAGACTGGATCCCGGAGCATCCCACAGCCAGCTACGGCTGCATCACTGACCGTGGATCCCTCGCCTCGCAGCCATGCAGGCAGACAGACTCCATCAGCACCAACCATCCAAGCGACGGCAACTACTGCCGCCACTGAACACCAGCTGACAACTGCCACCTCACACACCGCAGTCATCGGTCTTCTAGGTTCCTACTCACCGCCGCATCACAGAAGTGGCCCTCAGTGATCAGCGCCACCCGCATCACTTGCAGGAGGGGTCCAACAACATGTGTGCGTCTGCAGTTCAGAGATCAGAAGGATCGCGACGCCGCCTTAGCTTCAGGCCTGTCCATACTTGGGCAGTGTCTGAAAGTTGAGAACAGTAAACTGCAGTGCCACACTCCATGCAGACACTGCTGCGCCTATGGGCACACCGCTGACACTTGCACCGCGCCTCCGCGGTGCCACTACTGTGGCGCTCCTAATCCCACAGCAGTATGTCAGGCACACGACCTCAGGCACCGATGCCGGTACTGCGCCACCTGTAATGGACTAGGTCATTTTACTGGACAGGCGCAGTGCCCACTTTACCCACGCCGGAACACCAGTGGGCCACCACCTCAGAACACAACCACCAGTGAGCCCGCCGATTGGCAGCAAGCTTGGTTGTCTACGAGAGGAGCTTCACCGAACCAGCATCAAGCTATGCAGACTCGAGGAGGTCCTGACGACCACTGTCACCACCGTCAACAACCGTCCCCCAGCGGTGGAAGTTCAGGACCTTCACTCTGAGGTCCTAAACATAAACCAGCGCCTGGGCAACACAGAGGAATCCCTAGCAGCTGCTGCCGCCCAACGCGGCACAACCAACGCCGCCCTCCAGAACATGCAAGACAGGCTGACCACGTTCTCCAGCCAACTCATGGACGGACTTACACCGCAGAAACAGATAGAGTCAATCAACACCCAGCTCCAGGATAGGGCAGCGCAACATGAAGAAGCGACTGCCGCTCTTCTATCCAAAATTGACCGCATCACCAACGCCTTCTACGACGACCCACCCAACGACACACTAAGCTACTGCAAGGGCAAGCTTGAAAAGATTGTTGGATACACCAACGATACAGCACCCAACAAGAAGCTACACGAAGCCCATCGCGAACACCAGGACCACATCACCCAGAGCATCTACGACCTGAAGATGTGTCTGGCTCCAGAACACGGGGTCCCTCCGCCGCAATTTCTGCCACATCGAGACACCCGCACACGCAGGACGCCGCCGCCATCAGACCTGCAACGCCGCCTCCCTCCCCGGCCATGAGCTGTTGACGGCCATGGCCCTTCTGCATCACCACAATCCAGTTCCCACGAGGACTCAACGACTCCATCCAGTCACGCATATAACGATCACCACTGTACACAGGTCGTAGTCAGGGTCTCCTGGATCATGACTGCTACCTGATCACCACAAGCGGGTTTTTCCGCACAGCTAGTTTCTACCCACGAACAGCCGGGTTGCTTTGGCGGTACCGGCCACTAAATTCGCCTCAACAGTCCCAACTAAATTAGCACCACAGGCCCCAATAAATAGAATCACCTCAGAACAACATCCCTCCCATGCCCCATTCTTCTTCCTACCCTTAAAAAAAGGGAAGAATGGGACTAATTAAGTAACAAGAAGGCATGGAAGTTAAGAGCTACCTGGCAGAGCAGAAAACCAGGGTGTCATGTAAGTCAAAGTAAGCAACAAGGTAAACACAAATAAATGTAGCCAAAAGTTGTAAATTGTAAAATTTTGGAATGTGCACAATAAAAATCTAATCTAATAAACGTTTAAATTAAATATACTACGTAATGTGATTAATGCATTTGAAATATTTGTAAACAGATTGGATGATAGAGTCGACATAAAAAATTCAACACCATGGCCGGAATTTGAACAACGGATCTCCTGGTTTCCGTCCACTCGCTCTTACCCATTGAGCTACCATGGCCAACATTAAATTCTCCAATTGACTCATATTTTCCCGGTCGACTTTATCTATCTAAAACCTTAGCCTATTTAGGCTAGTGTGAAGAAATGATTAATTTCCATCAATTAACTAAAATAATATGAGTGAAATGATGAAGCCTGGGGCTCAAGTACTTACGATAGTAAGTCGCCACAAACGGTGTATCTCGAATACGAGAGCCTCTAGTGGTTTACCGGGAACTGGAGAATTTAATGTTAGGATGGCACGTTGGCCATGGTAGGTCAATGGGTAAGAGCGACTGGGCGGAAACCAGGAGATCCCTGGTTCAAATTCCGGCCACGGCATTGAATTTTTCATGTCGACTCTATCCAAAACTTTAGCCTATATATGGCTAGTGTGAAGAAATGATGAATTTCTATCAATTAACTTAAATAATAAGAGTTAAATGATGAAGGCTAGGACTCAAGTAAGTCGCCACAAACGGTGTATCTCGGATACGAGACACCCTAGTGGTTTACCGGGAAAATATGAGTCAATTGGAGAATTTAATGTCAGGACGGCACGTTGGCCATGGTAGCTCAACGGGTAAGAGCGACTGGACGGAAACCAGGAGATCCGTGGCTCAAATCCCGGCCGTGACATTGAATATATCACGTCGACTCTATCTATTCAAAACCTTAGCCTATATACGGCTAGTGTGACGAAATGATTAATTTCCATCAATTAACTTAAAAGATAGGATGATTCTTATCATTCGAATGTGAACGTTAAGCAGTCGTGGGAAAGGTGAAAGTAAAGGGTTATACCTAACAAACAGGGTTTAGTCTTCAAATGTTTGTGATGCACTGTTGTCAAGGAAAGTAGAACCAGAAAATAGTATATTCAACCATTAAACTTCTAATTTAAAGACTGGTGTGATGATATCACTTAAGGAGAGAGGATTTCTTGAAACCATTACCTGTAAAGTGCACCATAAAACAATCTCGTCGACGTGTATATGACGTCACGCCACCTGCTATGGCTCGCCAGATTAGCCTCCGTCTCTCACCCTGGCTGCCAAATGAGAAAATAATAAAAATGACCGGGTATTAATCTCCTTCACCTGTGTTATGAGGGTGTTCGGCAATCACATCATCCGGACCGAGCCACCTCATTAAAGTTGAGGGAGAAAAAACTTGAGGGGGCATTGTGCCTTCGTGCGGGCAACACTGGCCCATGTCAATTCAATGAGTATACCTTCAAACAAGCCGAAAAAGGGAAGAGGAACAAGAATAAAAGTGTTCAACACACACGCAATCTGCTCTAAGCAATATTAATTATACACATTCAAAACAAAAGCTATTTACTTTCTCTACCAGATATCGAGAAAGAAGAGAAATTACGATATACCAACAAAATTTAGAAAAGTGTCAAAATGTTTCTGCAAAACTAAACTAAAATAATTCTTAAAACCTATTCTTCCTCTACGAAATTCACACTGATTTTAGTCGAAGTTTTAGATATAGTTTTATTGCATATTTCCACAATGTAAACATTGGAATACAGTATCTTAAGCGCTAGTCAATTTTTTAAAGATGATTGGTGTGTGAAAGCTTTTCGAAATTCCGTTCTATTTGCATTAACAGAAACAGAAAGAAACAATAACAACCTACTATACAGGTACATAGAGCTTAGAGTTACCAGACATGATCTTTCAGGATAAGGGAAAACCTCCAACGTTAAGTCGTATCGGACGATGAATGAAATGATGTTCAAATGAGTACAGGGTACATAGAGCTACAGGACATTCATCTATCAGAATACGGGAAAACCTCTAACGCTGAGTCACATCGGACGGTAAAGTAAATGATGTTCAAATGAGTCCAGGGTACATAGAGCTTAGAGTTACCAGACATTCATCTTTCAGGATAAGGGGAAACCTCGATCGTTGTCATATCGGACGGTAAAGGAAATGATGTTCAAATGAGTCCCGAGTACATAGAGCTTAGAGTTACCAGACATTCATCTTACAGGATAAGGTTAAACCTCCAACGTTAAGTCATATCGGACGATGAATGAAATGATGTTCAAATGAGTCCAGGGTACATAGAGCTTAGAGTTATTAGACATTCATCTTACAGGATAAGGTTAAACCTCCAACGTTAAGTCATATCGGACGATGAATGAAATGATGTTCAAATGAGTCCAGGGTACATAGAGCTTTGAGTTAGCAGACATTATCTTTCAGGATAAGGTTAAACCTCCAACGTTAAGTCATATCGGACGATGAATGAAATGATGTTCAAATGAGTCCAGGGTACATAGAGCTTTGAGTTAGCAGACATTCATCTTACAGGATAAGGTTAAACCTCCAACGTTAAGTCATATCGGACGATGAAGGAAATGATGTTCAAATGAGTCCCGAGTACATAGAGCTTAGAGTTACCAGACATTCATCTTACAGGATAAGGTTAAACCTCCAACGTTAAGTCATATCGGACGGTAAAGTAAATGATGTTCAAATGAGTCCAGGGTACATAGAGCTTAGAGTTATTAGACATTCATCTTACAGGATAAGGTTAAACCTCCAACGTTAAGTCATATCGGACGATGAATGAAATGATGTTCAAATGAGTACAGGGTACATAGAGTTACAGGACATTCATCTATCAGAATAAGGGAAAACCTCCAACGTTAAGTCATATCGGCCTATGAATGAAATGATGTTCAAATGAGTACAGGGTACATAGAGTTACAGGACATTCATGTATCAGAATAAGGGAAAACCTCCGACGTAAAGTCATACCGGACGATGAATGAAATGATGTTCAAATGAGTCCAGGGTACATAAAGCTTAGAGGTACGGGACATTCATCTATCAGAATAAGGGAAAACCTCCAACGTTAAGTCATATCGGACGATGATTGAAATGATGTTCTAATGAGTCCAGGGTACATAAAGCATAGAGTTACAGGACATTCATGTATCAGAATAAGGGAAAACCTCCAACGTAAAGTCATACCGGACGATGAATGAAATGATGTTCAAATGAGTCCAGGGTACATAAAGCTTAGAGGTACGGGACATTCATCTATCAGAATAAGGGCAATCTCCAACGCTAAGTCATATCGGACGGTGAATGAAATGATGTTCTAATGAGTTTATAGAGTTAATAGAGCTCATCTTTCAGGATAAGGTAAAACCTCCAACGTTAAGTCATATCGGACGGTGAATGAAATGATGTTCAGATGAGTTTATAGAGTTGATAGAGCTCATCTTTCAGGATAAGGTAAAACCTCCAACGTTAAGTGATATCGGACGGTGAATGAAATGATGTTCAGATGAGTACAGGGTATATAGAGCTTAGAGTTACCAGACATTCATCTTTCAGAATAAGGTAAAACCTCCAGCGTTAAGTCATATCGGACGATGAATGAAATGATGTTCAAATGAATACAGGGTCCATAGAGCTTAGAGCTACAGGACATTCAACTTTCAGGATAAGGTAAAACCTTTAACATTAAGGCATATAGACCAATGAATGAAATGACGTTCAAAAGTGTCCAGGGTCTCTAGAGCTTAGAGCTACAGATATTGTCGTTCAGGATAAGAGAAAACCGCCAACGAAAAGTCATATCAGGCTGAATGAAATGATGTTCAAATGAGTCGAGATTCCATAGAGCTTAGGGTTATCAAGCATTCATATTTCGGATTAAGGTAACAGCCCCAAAAATTCTCATCCGGATAACTCGCCCTTACTAAGTTTCGAACACGATACCTCTTGAACTTGAGACACACACCTACGCTACAGAGTCGGGCAACAACAAACATTTCGGAAATACTTATAGTTACCTTCTAATATACTCATTCTTCGAGGATATGTTTGGATACGGAAGGTTTGGTTGAAGAAAGATTCGTTACTGAAGGCAGGGACCAAAACAGGAGTATCTGGGTTTAGAATTTAAAATGGCGGCAAAAGTCATTCTCTGTAGAATTTAACATCTATTGCTCATAAGACAACCTCTAAGCTGATATTAGCCTTGTTGACGCACCAAACCACATAACGTGATACCAAAGTACGAAAAATAACATTATAAATTTATGTGGTACTTTTAGTGTAACTGTTGTGCTTTGTTTTTTAAAGAAGTTAAGCTATAAGTATACTGATATATTTAAAGCAATATTGGGATAAGTATTGGCCTACTGATCTCAAGGTCGCGAGTTCAAACCCAGTCCATACTGGTAGTGCGTGTCACTAGATTTACTAACAGGTAAGACAACTAGTACAGGACAAATTTCCGGCAGACCAGTGGCGCTAACATGGTACGTCGGTAAAACAAAATAACAAATTAGAACATTACATTGGAAACTAATCCAGCGAGACAGCATCGGGTGACGTGTCGTGAGTTCGAACCTCGTCGACTAGGAATTCTAACTGCGGTGTTTCATGGTTCCTGTGTATTGCTTAGACTAATCCCTACCCTCTACCGCTACCTCAACACTGGCTAAAACTGTAGTCTTTGTCTTTGAAAGTGCTATCCTGCTGCAAAAAGTTGAAGTTCTCGTGTAGATTGCAGTTGAACTGTATGCGGTTTTTGTATTGCCAAAATTATATTATTCTACAAGTATGCAATTATATTGTTATTATAACTGTTGTGTTTAACGCGATAGTATCATGTACCTATACTGAAGCTACTTCTCGTAATATTTATTGTTTAAGAAAAGAAGGGCTATTTATGTGTTTTAAATAGGTTTAAATATTTTGTGCAGTATGTTTTTATACGCTCCTTATCGTTTCCTACTATACTAATTATTCAAAAGTAATTCAGAATGTAATTGGCATTATCTTAAACATAAGATTATTTAATTAAACTCATTTGAGTAACTTTTGAGAGAATTGAAAATAACGAAAGCGTTTTCCATAAGGTTGTTCTAGTATGCAGCCGTTTTCATCCAAATATCTGTGTCGCGTCATTAAAAGTGACTGAATTTTAACACTAACCTAAGCAATTGTACCAGGATTTCTATTCGTTGCTAATTTCTCTCCATCTTATTCAGGTCCACGTTCGGGCGCCATATGACACAAGTTTCCTCCACTGAAGATGGGATGCACGTCGACTATTTCGAAACTCCAGGTCAGGGAAGCCATTGTAACAGGCTTTCTTCGTTGCAGTTTGAATTGGTTGTAGAATATTGTGTCTGCTTGAATAAGTCATAAGATCTCTTCTTTACAAGGGTGCTTACGAGTGACAGAAATAAAATTTGGATAAGTTCAATTTCGTAATATATAATTTATTTGTTTCATCTGGATTACATTTTACTCAAACTTTCTTTTATAGTCAATGATTGCAGATTACCTCCAGCATATTGATAAATCCTTACTTCCTTAATAAATAGTTTCCGCTAATTACGTAAAATTGCTTACTCCTGCACGTCTACACTTTGAAATATAAATTTTCATCTTCTCCGCTTCCTTTTTTCTCTCTCCATAGCAACCGTTCATTCCTTTATACTGACGTCACTTGTACCAACCAATATACATATCTTGTTCAGTCTTCCTTCTAGAATCTCACTTCCACACACTCAACATAAACATTATAATACTTTTAAACATTTTCCCCAAATTCCAAGTAACACTACCAAGCAAATAAACAAAACTCACTCTCAAGGCCAAACAAAAACAACCCTTACACAATTAACTATTTTTTATAGTTTTCTCTAGTACGCACAGAGTAAATAGAGACGTTATTCCTTTCTATCAAAAAATTACTTAGATAAATTTTCCAAAAATACATGTCTTGTGGCTAGACTACCCGTATAATTTTTATTAATTATAACAATAGTAATAATAGTAATAAATAGTAGTAGTAATAATAATAATAATAATAATAATAATAATAATAATAATAATAATAATAATAATAATAATAATAATAATAATAATAATAATAATAATAATAATAATAATAATAATAATAATAATAATAATAATAATAATAATAATAATAATAATAATAATAATAATAATAATAATAATAATAATAATAATAATAATAATAATAATAATAATAATAATAATAATAATAATAATAATAATAATAATAATAATAATAATAATAATAATAATAATAATAATAATAATAATAATAATAATAATAATAATAATAATAATAATAATAATAATAATAATAATAATAATAATAAGTTAGTTAGTTAGTTACTAACGCTCCCCACATGGCAACCTTGGCCTTCGGGGTAACCTCACCCCACCAAGCGATGACCGGACCCATTTCTCAGGTGGAGGCACCCAGAGGGCGGTGTCCATTACCTCCGATGATAGGGTGATAGTGAAGATGGCGGTGAGGTGAGAGGACCTACAGTTTTTACCGTGGACTCCGAACCACGTTGGGCATAGGGGATACTTCACATGTGCTAGACAGAGGTGAAGGCGTGGATAGGGCCGACTTAAAATCGCCAACCCCAGAGCCGGGAATCGAACTCGGGACCCTTAGAACGGGAGCCGCGAACGTAACCACCGCGCTACCCCGGCGCCCATAATAATAATAATAATAATAATAATAATAATAATAATAATAATAATAATAATAATAATAATAATAATAATAATAATAATAATAATAATAATAATAATAATAATAATAATAATAATAATAATAATAATAATAATAATAATAATAATAATAATAATAATAATAATAATAATAATAATAATAATAATAATAATAATAATAATAATAATAATAATAATAATAATAATAATAATAATAATAATAATAATAATAATAATAATAATAATAATAATAATAATAATAATAATAACAATAACAATAACAATAACAATAACAATAACAATAACAATAACAATAACAATAACAATAACAATAACAATAACAATAACAATAACAATAACAATAACAATAACAATAACAATAACAATAACAATAACAATAACAATAACAATAACAATAACAATAACAATAACAATAACAATAACAATAACAATAACAATAACAATAACAATAACAATAACAATAACAATAACAATAACAATAACAATAATAATAACAATAATAATAATAATAATAATAATAATAATAATAATAATAATAATAATAATAATAATAATAATAATAATAATAATAATAATAATAATAATAATAATAATAATAATAATAATAATAATAATAATAATAATAATAATAATAATAATAATAATAATAATAATAATAATAATAATAATAATAATAATAATAATAATAATAATAATAATAATAATAATAATAATAATAATAATAATAATAATAATAATAATAATAATAATAATAATAATAATAATAATAATAATAATAATAATAATAATAATAATAATAATAATAATAATAATAATAATAATAATAATAATAATAATAATAATAATAATAATAATAATAATAATAATAATAATAATAATAATAATAATAATAGTAATAATAATAATAATAATAATAATAATAATAATAATAATAATAATAATAATAATAATAATAATAATAATAATCAGCATAACGAATTTTAACAAGTTTCGCGTTCTTGTGTATATAAGCTCAAAACTATAGTTGGTTAAACAGCAATTTAAATAAGACCTGAAGCTTTCCTGGCGATGGATATACTCAAGTTGTTCTCGGGAAGCAAGCCAGGTGAAAAGACGATTAGAAATCGATGTTTCGGTAGTGTGCATCTCTCCCATTATCGAGACATTTATTAAACATTATAAACACAAATTAAACACTGGATATAACACAAATATAAATAAAGACAAAACACTATCGATATCCGCATTACCGAACAAAAGACTGTTTCCAGTAAATTAAATGCCAGGTAGGGATATGGCGTGAGTATAGAAAATTAATTGGGTTAAAGAAACGTAACTACTTAACTTGATTATCAAGCTGTATAGATTTGTGCTTCTGAAGTCGACGGATTTCCATTTTAAGGCCGGTTTTAAACAGGAGATGAACTGAAATCCAGCATCACGATTAAGCGTGCTTCTCTCCGAGGAAATTGCCAAAGCCTCCTTAATTCTCCGCTCCAAGTAAGTATTGCATTTTGCCAAAATGGTCGACTCCCGAAAGTTGGCTCTATGGTCTTTATTAAAACAATGCTCTGCCAGCCCAGACTTCTCAGGCTGCATTAAACGAATGCTCCGTTCATGTTCGTTTATTCTGGTAGCGATGGTCCTTCCGGTTTATCCTATATATGTTGTCGCACATTCACAGGGAATGCGGTACACTCCTGGAATTTGGAAGTCTAGTTTGCCTTTTACGAGTCTCAACAGATTTTTAAACTTTGGAGGTGGCTTGTGGATGGCCTGACGTTGTATTTGGCCTAATCGCCTTTACCTGGCTTGCTTCCCGGGAAACACGAGTATACCAAACAAGATGAACATCTTCCAAGAATATGAAACGAAATCCCTTTCTCAAGAGAGTCAAGCTACATTTTACTTAAACTTTTTTTTTTAATTTTCATTTTTCTAAAAAAAGTATTCTAAGGGTTTTGATAAACCAAATACAATATGTCTAGATATATTCATGAAATGCTTATCTTGAATTCTCTGCGAATTCTCTGTAAACAATATATGAGAATGAATAGTTAAACAATGAATTCACTGTTAAAAATTTTATTAAACAATAATTATTTTGTGACGTAAGTTATACTTCTTCTAAACGAGTTTAGCTATAACTATCATAATCAACTTAATGAAAGCCGTAATCACTAAAGCGAGGCTAAAAGAGTTAGTTATTTATTCAAAGATAAAATTAGTGAGTTTGCAGTGAAATGTGAACGGGGAGGGACCATGTTACGCAATCGGTGTAATGTCACGGATAGATAGTGCTGCAGTTGCATGATTTTTGGTTTTTGTTGAAAGTAAAAAGTTAATATATTTAAAATCTCAAATAAATTTATACAACTGTGATATAAAATAGATTCAAATACCATTTGCTTATTGCTAAATTCTAATTCGATATGAAAAATAAAAAGTCAAAATTGTCTACCACTTTGACAAAACACTGACCATTACGTGATTGACAAACTCTATTGTTCTGCAAATAGTAACACCTTCAGCTGTTTTTCAAGTTAAAGCCTGGCCCAAAGTATTTAAAGAAGCTGTACAAATGATTAATAAAAATAAAGGAACATAGACTTGCTATATCTTCTTGAACATAACTACTTTAGATTTTTTTTTTTTTTTTTTTTTTTTTGTTTTACATTACACTACTTCTGTAAT
This sequence comes from Mantis religiosa, assembly GCA_030765055.1. NCBI lineage: Eukaryota > Metazoa > Arthropoda > Insecta > Mantodea > Mantidae > Mantis > Mantis religiosa. Next base: position 189,616,745 of record CM060949.1, on the reverse strand, counting down.
TATTCAAACATTCTCAAAAGTTTCGTCTAAAACTCCAGAATTATAGTTATGTAAAAGAAGTAAGCTTTATTAAAAGAGACAATGATTAGATAAAGATAAATTATACATATCTTTTCACACATAGAAGTATTGAGATTCCTTGAATAAAATAAAAAACACTTTTAAAAATAATCTTTTTTTTTCAATTTGAATTTACTTCCTACAACGTTAAGTCACATAGGACGATGAAGGAAATGATGGTCAAATGAGTCCAGGGTACATAGAGCTTAGAGTTACCAGACATTCGTCTTTCAGGATAAGGGAAAACCTTCAACGTTAAGTCATATCGGACGATGAATGAAATGATGCTCAAATGAGTACAGGGTCCATAGAGCTTAGAGTTAACAGACAATCATCATTCAGGATAAGCGAAAACCTCCAACGTTAAGTCATATCGGACGAGAATGAAATGATGTTCAAGTAAGTCCAGGATACATAGAGCTGAGAGTTTCATACATTCATCTTTCAGGATAAGGAAAAGCCTCCAAAGTTAAGTCATATCGGACGATGAATGAAATGATGTTCAGATGAGTACAGGGTCCATAGAGCTTAGAGTTAACAGACATTCATCATTCAGGATAAGCGAAAGCCTCCAACGTTAAGTCATATCGGACGATGAATGAAATGATGTTTAAATGAGTGCAGGGTACATAGAGCTTAGAGTTACCAGACATTGATGTTTGAGGATAAGGGAAAGCCTCCAACCTTAAGTCACATCGGACGATGAATGAAATGATGTTCTAATGAGAACCGGGTACATAGAGTTTAGAGTTACTACACATTCATCTTTCAGGATAAGGGAAAACCTCCAACGTTAAGTCATATCGGACGATGAATGAAATGATGTTTAAATGAGTACAGGGTACATAGAGCTTAGAGTTACCAGACATTGATGTTTGAGGATAAGGGAAAGCCTCCAACCTTAAGTCACATCGGACGATGAATGAAATGATGTTCTAATGAGAACCGGGTACATAGAGTTTAGAGTTACCAGACATTCATCTTTCAGGATAAGGGAAAACCTCCAACGTTAAGTCATATCGGACGATGAATGAAATGATGTTTAAATGAGTGCAGGGTACATAGAGCTTAGAGTTACCAGACATTGATGTTTGAGGATAAGGGAAAACCTCCAACGTTAAGTCACATCGGACGATGAATGAAATGATTTTATAATGAGAACAGAGTACATAGAGTTTAGAGCTACTAGACATTCATCTTTCAGTGTTAGGAAAAACCTCGTAAGTATAACTGAAATAAGTCGTTCTAACAGAGATTAGAGCTCTTGAAGGGGAGTCAGACAAGCTCCACCTGGGCTACAGAGAGGGGCACTGTTTCCGTGTTATGTGTGTGTATTGTTTTAATCAACTCGGTATTTACATCAGCGTTTTCCCAGGTTTCGACGTATTTCTAGAAATCACTCACCCCAAATTACGTATGTCCATTTATGAAACTTTTTTAATATTTTGTAAAATGGCTCTATAGATTTTGCTTGAAATACAATGGCCTTATTTTTTCCTTTACACACAAATGAAATGTATATGTCAAATGTTATAGCCTTGTGAAGTCCTTTAAATACAAAGAGAATTTTAGACAATTTTGTATAACCGAGGGATATTACGCAATAAACGAATATTCGTACCCCAATTTTTAGGACTAACTGGTTCACGAGATCGCGGGTTCAATGGCTGAGGGAGATAGACTTTTTGAGCGTTAAAATCCGTTACGTGACTTCTTTCGGAAGAGAAGTAAAGCTGGTGGTCTTCTAAAGCTACGCATGTAAGAAACATGAGCTTAATAAATAGGGAGCATGTGTAATTTCAGAGACATAGGTTACTAATTACTCTGATTGTTCTCCGTTTTGTAATTGTAAACATTCCTTTCGATATTTTTTTTTTTTTTTTTTTGTTTCTCGCAATTACATATCAAGAGTATTGTGACCTTGTGGGTTCGTAAAATTAAAAAGTCTAGTTGCAGAAATTCAAAATGCCCTTTATTTCCGTAGAAAGACAGTTTGTACACCCCTTCCAGGCTTTAAAAATGACGTAACACACACGAACGCAATCTTCCAGGACGTCTGCACACTGTACAATTAACAGTTCTCGACTGCTCACTCGCAACTATCTTCCGACCGGCCAACCGACCGACCGACCGAAGTGCTGAAGATTTTAGCTGCGTGTCCACCCGTTAAGGGTTTTATCGCAGGTAATGTTTTCCTTTTAGAGATTTTGTAAAATTTGTTGTAGGTTTTGTGGTCACAATTTTTTCGAGGTTTTATATATATATATATATATATATATATATATATATATATATATATATATATTATAATTTTAATTTGTGATTAGGTTGAAAAACTTTCATACCAAATAGCTTAGAAGAATTATATGGAGCTCAGCTGTAGCTGCTGTTAGGATTAGCTACTGGGTTATCTCTGGTGCCCGCAACTCATGCGGGGTTCCTGGAACTGCCTGGAACGGCGACTAGTGGGGTCATAATGTCCCAATGATCTAACAAGGGTGTTTCTATGTGTAGGTAAAGTAGCGTAGAATTTTGATGCCCGACGCCTAATTTCATCCTCCACGTATGGAAGACCCGAGGCCTCATGTAGCAACGTGGTAGGAAAGAAACGACCCACAGAATATATAGACCGTAGTCCTGTATTCTGTGCACATTGAAGCAATTCCAACCAGCTACCTGCGGCCATGACCCAGATCTCGCAGGCATATACCGTCACCGGAATTACCAGCGCTCGGAAAAGGTATAACTTCAGACCAACCGGCATCGAGCTCGACCCTAGCATTGGATACAGGGAAGCAATTGCTCCCTGCACCTTCGTCGATAGGTCCCTGATATGCTGGCGAAAAGTTAGACCTCTGTCCAATTTTACTCCAAGGTACTGGACAGAATTATTCCACTCTATCCTTCGGCCTCGTAAGCTGAAGTTGGGGCAGTCTGCGGGGTGTGGCGCTTTTTAAAAAGCATGGCGTGGCTTTTGTCCGGATTATTGGACATCCGCCAAAGCCGACACCGCTATTGTGTTAGGCGGAGGTGTCTTTGTAAAGGGGTGCGCTACGGAACCCTAGCACTCGTGGTACCCCTGACGTTACTAGAGGAACCTCGGGCCGAACATTCTAGCCCTCCTTGATTGGGAGCTGTTCAGATTGGGTTGGATTTGAGGGGCCAGTTGTTCCCGGTATCCGTGGGAGATCGGGTACGTCTCCGGACGGGGTTGATGGAAGTCATATATTCCGCGTACTAGCCAGCATAGCTAGTAGAAGGTGTGCTAGATCATCAGGCGTCCCTACCGAGGTCTAATCGGTAGCCTTCCCCTTTGGGGTTGGCGCGCGTAAGTGGCGTATCCACTTCTATCCCCTCTTGAGTCCATAGGACCAGATGGGGCCTTGTTAGTCTTTAGGTCTTGCCCTATGCAAAGCCCCACGGAGGCGCTGGGCGCCATTTGGGACAGCTCAGTAACTCCCTGGTCATTAGGGGGAGGTCAGTCTTCACTTTGCGTTGATTGCCCTGGTATGTGTGTGTGCGTGTCTTTGTAAGAGGTTGAAGGCTCTGATGATGTGTTTGTCTTTGTAGAACATAAGCATGTCGTCAGCGTATTGTGCCATTTCGACTCGTGGCCCTGTGGGGAAATCTGCCATGAAGATGTTGAATAAGGTGGGAGATAGTACAAAGCCTTCGGGGACTCCGCCTCTCACTGGTCTCAGCGTTGATGTTTTCCCTGCGACTGTGACGTAGGAAGCTGTATATGTTGATCATCTGTGTTGGGAGTCCCAGGTGGATCAGTTTGTATAGGAGCCCGGCATACCATGTCGTGGAACAGGCCTTGACGTCCAAGAAACTGCAGCCGTGGAGGCGTCTTCCTGGAAGCCCAGGACTGCGGTCTCCACCACACGCAGTAACTGCTGGACTGTCGAGTACCCAGGACGAAATCCAAACTGATGATCGGAAATGGCTTGAATGTCTCCCAGTATTGGGGACAAGCGGGTGAGAATCAACTTCTCGAGAACTTTCGAGAGGGTGGAAAGGAGGCTAATGGATCGGTAGCTGGAAGGATGTACCGGATTCTTCGCAGATTTCAATATGCAAATCACCCGTGCCTTCTTCCTCCACTCTCGTGGAAAGTACCCTAGGGTAAGACACATATTGAAAATCCTAATGAGGACGAGAACCGCGTTAAAGGGAAGATGGCTGTCAGCCCATCCGGCCCCTCCGTCCTTAAAGGTTTTAGAGGCTGGAGTACGCCTTGAACTTCACTAGGTCGGATGGTTGGGAATCTTTCCGCGTTCTCAGGAGGGTGGTGTAAGAAACGACGCACCTCTCGGCGGATACGTTCAGAAAAGATGTCATCCTGGGGGTCATCTCTTGGACGCAAAGTACGTCCAAGGCAGTCAGCGAAATTATTGGATTTTTCTTGGGGTTCATAGGCCAGGCCTTGGGTGCCAAAGATGTGGGAGGTGTATTGATCTTTGTGGTTTTTGAAGGCTTCGGCTATCCTCCACAGGTCCTCTCACGCTAGTACCTCGTGCTCACGCAGTGGGACACTGACCTCTCGACGTAAACGTCTCAGGAGCACTCGATTATGTGGCGTGCGGTGACGTTGATATAGTCTCCGTACTGCCCAGGATCGGCGGATTTGAAGGATTATGTCCAAAGGGAAGACATCAGGTGAAGGGGAGCCGGGGCGTGTACTGTCAGGTTTTTGGCAGTTCGCGTCACGATGGAAGTGAAGGATGTGATTGCATTCTCCAGGGTATGTATATTTGTGATTTTGGGGTTTGGCGGAATGGAAGTGTGGAGGCAATTCTTGACGTATTCCCAGTCGACTTCCTGCGTTTGAAGCGAGATGTTATGACTGGTAACCTTGGTGTTGATTGTGATCGGAATGTAATGCATTTAGAGATGTAAGATGTGAGAGGAAATGGTAAATGTTATGTGATAGCGAAGTGGATGACTGAAGCCAGTCCTCCACCTCGCGGATAATGAATAGGTTACCAGGGAACCTGCACTTGAAGTTGAGGGTCTGCATCCATAAGTTATATACGAGGGCTATCCAGAAAGTAGATTACGTTTTCGTCTGTTTCCGCTAGGGGCGGGGCTAGCGCGGCCATCTTGGGGTCAGAGCGTTGCGCAGCTCAGTCGGCATCTAGCCGTGCTAGTGAGAGGTTCGTGCTGTGCTCCGTTCAGATACTGTGACGGTTTGAAATGTCTGCGTTAATTGAAAATCCCGCGAGCTGCGAGGTGCGTGCAGTAATAAGGTTTCTGACTGAAAAAAACTGTAAACCGATAGAAATCTATCGGCAGCTTTGTAAAGTGTATGGGGACAACATTATCACTGAAGGTGGAGTGCGTCAGTGGGTCATCAGATTTAAAAATGGCCGAACCAATGTTCACGACGAAGATCGAAGTGGGAGACCCAGCATACTGACTGCCGAACTTGTCGAAAAAGTCGATGCTAAAGTCCGTGAAAATCGAAGGTTCACAATAACGGAACTTTCTTTGAGTTTTCCACAAATTTCGCGAAGTTTGTTGCACGAAATCATCAGCGAAAAGCTTGGTTACCACAAGTTTTGTGCAAGATGGATTCCAAAAATCTTGACAGAGGACCACAAAAATCAGCGAATGGCTGCAGCGTTGAACTTTTTGGACGTTTACCATAAGGATGGTGACTCTTTACTCGATCGCATCGTTACTGGTGACGAAACATGGGTGAAACACGTGAACTGTGAAACGAAATTGCAATCAATGCAGTGGGGGCACACAAGTTCTCCCCAAAAACCCAAGAAATGCATGCAAACAATGTCGGCAAGGAAGATGATGGCGACTGTTTTTTGGGACAGAAAAGGTGTGATTTTGGTGGACTTCCTGGAAAGAGGCACTACAATAAACTCTCAAAGGTATTGCCAAACTCTCCAAAAACTCAGAAGAGCCATTCAAAACAAGCGCAGAGGAATGTTGAGCTCTAAGATCTTGTTGATTCACGACAACGCCCGGCCCCACACGGCAAATGTCACTCGTGAAGTTCTTGAATCTTTTAAGTGGGAGTTGTTTCCTCATCCGCCGTACAGTCCTGACCTGGCACCGAGCGACTTCCACCTATTCCCAGCAATGAAGAATTGGCTGGCTATGCAGCGTTTTGATGACGACGCACAGCTGCAAGAAGAGGTAACGAAGTGGTTGAAGGCGCAGGCGGCCGAATTTTTCGACGAAGGAATTTCCAAGCTCGTACATCGCTACGATAAATGCCTTAATTTGAATGGTGACTATGTCGAAAAGTAGTATTTGAGTGTGGCTTTCATCTGTATATAATAAAATTTGTTTCCTATACTTTGTTTACTTTTTATTCCAAAACGTAATCTACTTTCTGGATAGCCCTCGTAGTTTCATTCATCGTCCGATATGACTGAACATTCTAGGATGTTAATTAAAAATAAATGTTAACGATTTTATTTTTGTTCGTTATATTCAGATGTCGCTACTTATGTTCTGATAGCGACCTGACATTGATTTTTGTTCTGTAAACTTGCTACTCGGTGTATGAATAGAATATTTTTGTATTGTTTGACTTACGAATTTTTTTTTTTTTTTTACTACTGATTGGTTATTATTAGTATCTCTACTACAAAATATTCCACACTTGACTCATGTTTTATTATAATATATATATATATATATATATATAATATTTATATATATTATATATTATATATTATATATTATATATTTATATAAATTAGTCATACAATCGAAACACAAACAAACAGATGGAAGTAAAGAACAAATAATTCTGTATTATCTCACGTCTGATTTGTTTCTGTTGTATTTTGGTAAACATGTAATGGCCGAGAGTGATTTAGTACGTCAGCTACATTCACAAGTCAGTTAACACTGCAAGTTAATTCAGCAGATGTTTGGGGACACATGTAATGGTCGACTTCTTTCATTCTTTGCTAACGCAACAGTTTTTCAAGTATGCCAAACTTAACAATTTAAAAGTATCCAAGTTTTATCTGTATACCATAGAGACCCCGTCCCTGGCTACAATAATTTTGAACTGTTGAAGGAAATAAAGTGGTGGTCCATGTGCCCTTGTTGCAGGTAGCACCAGCGAGCCGAGATGATCGACACGGTGTTCGTTAGCGGTTCATCCCATGCGGTGCTGCCCCCTGGTGAGACCAGACTGATGGACCAAAGAGGGAGTAAGGTGATCGCTTGCTGACGCTCGTGTTCCCTATACATTTGTAACTTTGTGGTCAGATTCTTCACGAGGGGATCAGGGTTTAATGAGAAGGCCTCGTTCATTACCACTCCTCCTCCACTACCAGGTAACTCAATCAATAGTCACACAACAGTATCCCTATGTTACATAAACAATGATCTTTAACAAACTAGCCTTACACCGTACTTCTTGTCAATCGACAAAAATACTGTATTACGTATTACCTTCTAGGTACTATTGGAATAGGGTAATAGAGTAGGCTTAAATGATCGCCAAATCTTCTAAGACCTGGTCGATATATGATGATACTGATATTGCATTCTCTTTACATGAACCGACTTCTCTTTTGAGAAAAGTATACATTTTCGAAAATTCAAGCTACTGTAAAACTTCATTAAATAGGATCTCTTCAATCCGGACATACGGATAACCCGGGCCTTTTTGAAAATAAAATATGTTGTTTTGCATAGTAAGTGAAGACTTGTTTTGGAAAAGAAACTTTCATAAGGTCGTAGGAAAGGTTGTGGCCTGGTGTGTGTGACTTGTCGGAAAACAATATTGACAGGAGTAATGATGTTTATCATTTTTAAATCAGAAATTTAGCATTTTGAGTTTTACATTTATAATTTTGTATCATTTATACGAGGGCTGTTCAATAAAGAATGATCATAATCTTTTTGCGGTCATAATATTTCGCACTAAAATTCGATCATAATACATTGTTATTTTAATGTGAAACAAACACGCCGTAGTAGTTTCATTGCTGGTACTCCTGGTTCCCGCCTGTGAGAACCAGGCAAGTGCACACATGTTCAGTATCGCCTACCGCTGAAATGGAGGTAACACGTGAGGAACAATAGGCGCTTTGAAATTCTGCTTTCGTCTCAATAAATCTTCAGTTGAGGCCTCTCAATGTCACAGAAGGCATATGGAGAGTCTGTTCTTCCCTACAGCACAGCTCGAAGGTGGTTTAAAATGTTTAAAGAGGGAAGACAATCAATTTCAAAGAAAGGTAGACCCGGCGCTCCAGTTACTGCTTTTACGGAAGAAAACATCAACACTGCTGCTGCCATTGTGAGAGAGGATCGACGAATTACCTTAAGATCACTTTCTCAAATATTGAACATTTCATTTGGTGCCACCCACACGTTGGTGACAGAAACATTACACATGAGACGTGTTTGTACGGGATGGGTTCCAAGACTGTTGATTCCCGAACAAATGGACATTCGCATGCAGCTCTGCATACAGTTAAAGTTGATGTTAGAGGAAGATCTGGAGTTTCTTTCAAACGTAATCACTGCTGATGTAACTTGGCTACATCGTTTTGATCCTGAGAGCAAACAGCAAAGCTCAGTGTGGACATCTCCATCACTAAACCCCCAAAAAAGCAAAAGGGTTTGCTTTTGCTGAGAAAGTTATAGTCATCTCATTCTTTGATATCCATGGAATGGTTTATCAGCATGTTGTACCTGCACACACATCAGTAACTGGAAAATACTACAAGGATGTCCTGAAAACATTGCAAGTTCATATCAGGCGCAAAAGACCACATTTCCGGGAAGCAGGCTGGATGCTGCACCACGATAATTCGCGGCCGCATATTGCCAATGTTGTTGCTGAATATCTTGCAAAAATCAACGTGAAGTGCATCCCTCACCCTCTCTATAGTCCGGATTTAGCTCTATGTGACTATTTCTATTCTTTAACTTGAAGAAACGCCTTCGTGGGAGGCATTATCTATCATCAGAAGCAGTGGTGAAGGCTGTGGAGGCGATTTTGAAGGATCTCTCAAAATTTGTTTCCAGCATGTCTTTGAAGACTAACAGAAACGCTGGGACAAGTGCATCGCAATCAGGGGAGACTATTTTGAGTAGGGCTATCAAAATTATGAGGATGAGTAAAGGTACGTTGTCAAAGAAATTGTGGTCATTCTTTATTGAACAGCCCTCCTGCATAGCATTTTGAAAAAAAAAAAAAATTGAGTTAATTTTTTAGTTGATTAATATTAATATTATATATATGAGATTTGAAACACATTTATGGAAGGTTAATGACAGTGAGCTAAAAGTGCATCAAGTGTCAACTAATTATACATTAATATAGGTTAAAGCAATAAACAGAAATATAGAAGAAGAAGTTGATTCAGGCTAAAGCATACTGCATAACACAAAAAAGGTAAATTCATACTAATGTAAAACTAACACAGTAAAAGGAAGTGCACAAAATTGGCCTATACCATATATAAGTTTATGATCCAATAACGCTGTTGAATGAAAGCAGTGAACATATTTCAAGATTCTGTTCTGTCATTTGAGTCCTCATGTTACTCACAATCAAATTATATTTACTGAAATATCATTTAGCATCAACACTGTTGATATGATCCTAAATGTATTGCAGAGCAATGGTGGGTAGTGGTGGAACTATAAGCTAAATTGGAAGTAGTTTTGTAGCTATTTATTGAAATATCTTATTTTAATATATTTCCATTAAAAATGTATATCCTGAATTTTCTGGAGACGGACTCTTAATTGCTCTTCATTCTGAATGACTTTTGTAAAATTGGTAAACCAACACCATTTCAAAAAGGCGGCTGAGTTAACGGTTGAATGTAAGTGCAGAAGTAAAACAGGAGTTATTTGCCAAACGTTTCCAGGTCGGGATTTCAGACGCCGAAATATGTTCGCTCAATTGTTCATACATCTACAAGAAGAAATGAGAGCGAAAATGTCGACGGAGCCCAAAAGTTGCGTCGCATCGCTGATGAGCTAGTGAATGTAATGCATCGCATCTGGACTTTTTGTAAGCGATCTTCTTTCTTGTGAACAGAAACCCTCGCATGACTCACTTGCTGAATGAAGGGTGCCCGAGAAATATGGCCGTACTCTCTAACCCAAGTACGACAGGCAATTAATATTGTGCCACTAATACAGAAAAAGGATTGCAAATATTTTTGACCTCACACATAAAACTTATTAACAAGCTTAGTTAAACTATAACTAATTTAGTTGGACTAGCAAAAAGCTTTAGGAGCTTTCATCTAAATCGTGGTTTTATAGAAAAGCATTTCTGATATGATGCATTCATCATTTTCTTACACTCTGTCGTACAATACTATTTTTACGAAAACTTATTATAATTGAAAAAAAAAAAAAAAAAAAAAAAAGATTTGCTTGGCTGGCACCGTAGCTCAGTCGATAGAGCACCTACCTGCCATGCTAGGGGTCCCGGGTTCAATTCCCGGCGGTGGGGTTGGGGATTTTTCTCCAACAAAGATAATTCGACTACCTACCCCAGAGCAGGAAGTATGAATGAGAGTGTGAATGTGTACGTTATCCAATGATTAAAACTCAACGAATACAAGTTAACACCTTCGATATGTTCCAAAGGAGAACTGCCGTCGATATGAACATTGAAGTTAAAGGCACAGAAAATGGAACAAAAAAATTACAAATGTGGCTTGACCCTTTTTCTTATTAGCTTGCCTCACTGACATGGGCCCTTCCACGTTGTTCCCTAACCCTTTCTCATAACTGGCCAGTGTAAGCCTTAAAATAACGTCAAAAAAGCCGTATGCAATGCGGATTTAAACACTATCAAGACACAGGTTTGCCCGCCTCGGGAGGTTGGTGGTAGCGGGTCCGCCTCATGTTCAAGAGGTCCCGAGTTCGAAACTCGGTCAGGGAGAGTTACCTGGATAAGGCTTTTTCCGGTGGTTTCCCTTATCCTAAAAATGAATGTCTGGTAACTCTAAGCTCTATGGACCCTGGACTCATTTGGGCATCATTTCATTCATTGTCTGATTTGACTTAACGTTGAAGGTTTTCCCTTACCCTGAAAGATAAATGTCTGATAAGTCTAAGCTCTATGGACCCTGGACTCATTTGAGCATCATTTCATTCATCGTCCGATATGACTTAACATTGGAGGTTTCCCCTTATCCTGGTAGCTCTGAGCTCTATGTACCCTCGACTCATTTGAACATCATTTCATTCATCGTCCGATATGACTTAACGTTGGAGGTTTCCTCTTATTCTGGTAGCTCTGAGTTCTAGAGACCCTGGACTCATTTTAACATCATTTCATTCATCGTCCGATATGACTTAACGTTGGAGGTTTTCCCTTATTCTGGTAGCTCTGAGCTCTATGTACCCTGGACTCATTTGAACATCATTTCATTCATCGACCGATATGACTTAACGTCGGAGGTTTCCCCTTATTCTGGTAGCTCTGAGCTCTATGTACACTGGACTCATTTGAACATCATTTCATTCATCGTCGATATGACTTAACGTTGGAGGTTTCCCCTTATTCTGGTAGCTCTGAGCTCTATGTACCCTGGATTCATTTGAACATCATTTCATTCATCGTCCGATATGGCTTAACGTTGGAGGTTTCCCCTTGTTCTGGTAGCTCTTAGCTCTAGGTACCCTGGACTCATTTGAACATCATTTCATGCATCGTCCGATATGACTTAACGTTGGAGGTTTCCCCTTGTTCTGGTAGCTCTGAGCTCTATGTACCCTGGAGTCATTTGAACAGCATTTCATTCACTGTCCGATATGACTTAACGTTGGAGGTTTTCGCTTATCCTGAAAGATGATTGTTTGGTTAGTCTAAGCTCTATGTACCCTGCACTCACTTGAACATCATTTCATTCATCGTCCGATATGACTTAACATTGAAGGTTTTCCCTTATCCTGAAAGATGAATGTCTGGTAACTAGGAGCTCTATGGACTCTGGACTCATTTGAACATCATTTCATTTATCGTCCGACATGACTTAACGTTGAAGGTTTTCCCTTATCCTGAAAGATGAATGTCTGGTAACTCTAAGTTCTGTGGACCGTGGACTCATTTGAACATCATTTCATTTATCGTCCGATATGACTTAACGTTGAAGGTTTTCCTTTATCCTGAAAGATGAATGTCTGGTAACTATAATCTCTATGGTCTCTGGACTCATTTGAACATCATTTCATTTATCGTTCGATATGACTTAACGTTGGAGGTTTCCCCTTACTCTGGTAAATGTAAGCTCTATGTACCCTGTAGTAATTTGAACATAATTTCATTCATAATCCGATATGACTTAACGTTGGAGGTTTTCGCTTATCCTGAAAGATGAATGTCTGGTATCTCTAAGCTGTATGTGATGTCTGCCTCACGTTCAAGAGGTCCCGAGTTTGAATCTCGGGTAGGGCGAGTTACCTGGATAAGGTTTTATCCGGGGGTATCCTTTATCCTGATTGACAAATGTCGGGTTACTCTAAGCTCTATGGACCCCGAACTCATTTGAGCATCATTTCACCATTTTCATTCAACGCCCCATATGACTTAGCGCTGGAGGACGTACATTACAAAACAAACCAAAAAATGCTCTACGTACCCTGTACTCATTTGAAGATCATTTCATTTATCGTCCGATATGACTTAACGTTCGAGGTTTCCCCTTATTCTGGTAATTGTAAGCTCTATGCTCCCTGTACTAATTTGAACATCATTTCATTCATCGTCCGATATGACTTAACGTTGGAGGCTTCATCGTATACCTTTATCCAAGTATCTTGTAGCGGTTGGTGGTGGACAAAGCGTTATCTGTGCGAATTTTCTTGGGATTCTGTGGTTTCCTTCAGCATTGATTCGGACAACTACTTCGTAATCACCGTTCCTTGCACCCATTTCACCCTCATTTCACATTATCTGCTTCCTGACTTCGGAAACATTACCCATCCTGGCTGTTGCTGTCTTGTAGAATGTTCTGGGTCTCGAAAAGAAACTGAACCAAAGTGCTAACTTGTAGTGCCTCGAGTGTGTAAGTACTTACACAATGTGTGAAAAAAGGAGAGAAAAATAAAATTTATATCGTGAACTTTTAAGGAATATCCTCAGAGGTCTTCTTTATTCTGGAATACTCTTGTATAAACCGTAAGAGATAAACACGATCTTACTACACAAGGAATGTAGATGTTAAAACACAATTTATGACAGTATATGTGCATTTGTTTTTGGTTAGAGAAATTGAAAGTTTCCACTATATTCCTTACTTAATTTTTTTCTTTGTTTAACTTGGTTACTTGTGCTTTCTTTTGTCGTTTCACCATTCAAAGAAAATGAAATGTCAATGCCGTCACAAGCGATGTCTAATGTATTCCTATATTTTTATTTGTTTCCCTTATAAGGGAAAATAAGGGAAAGTGCAGTAAAAGCATTTACACACATGTGCATCTCGCTTTACACGAAACAGAACAACAAGCGTTTTTAAGTATATTTTGTATAATAGGAAAGAAAATGCCAGTACAACATCTTCTAGTTATAATTACTTTGCGTGTTTTATGGAATTACTTATTGAGTCGTGGAGTTTCGTGTCGATTAGTGTTGTTGTTAATACAGGCTGGAGTTGTATTTAAAGCCTTAGTTATCACGGAGTGGAGAGAACGTGATGCTCCGTTATGGTTTATTAGAATATTTAGGGTACATTTGTCATCCCTTCCCTTTCCCACCCCCAGCAGCAAGGCTAAACTCTGTCTCACATAACAAACTGCTGTATATAAATCACGTGGTAGAGCGATTACCAACATGCCAGTCACATTGAAATACCTAGCTACTGGTAATGTTCTAAATACATGTGTCACAGCCATTTATATCGGACTGGGCACTACAACTGTCCCTAGTACAATTACACACTGTCTGGGGGAGGGGCACGGCTCTCTCAGACACAATTTATACTATACCTACGTGTTGGTCTGTGTTTTCGCCGCAAGAAAACTGCCTCACACCAGGGATCGCACTTCGATACATCGAAGCGTGTGTAATAACATCGATAACTGTTCCATACATTTATGATTTTTAAGTTGTTCATTATTGAAAGTTGCTGCGATTAACAAAATAAAGAATGAAATCAGAGAGCTGTTCAATAAAGAATGATCACATTTATTTTTTTGACAAGTTACCTTTACTCATCCTAATAATCTTGATGGTCCTTCTCTAAATAGCCTCCTCTGAATGTGATGCACTTATCCCAGCGTTTCTGCCAGTCTTCAAAGACATGCTGTAAACAATTTTTTGAAAGATCCTTCAAAATCGCATCCGCAGCCTTCACCACTGCTTCTGATGACGGATAAAGTCCCATGAAGGTGTTTATTCAGGTTAAGGAATAGAAAAACGTCACATGGGGCTAAATACGCACTATAGGGAGGGTGAGAGATGCACTTCACGTTGATTTTTGCAAGATATTCATCAACAATATTGGCAACATGCGGCCGCGCATTATCGTGATGCAGCATCAAGCCTGCTTCACGCAAATGTGGTCTTTTGCGCCTGATATGGACTTGTAAAGTTTTCAGGACATCCCTGTAGTACTGTTCAGTTAGTGATATGTGTGTGTGTGTGTGTGTGTGTGTGTGTGTGTGTGTGTGTGTGTGTATGTGCAGGTACAACATGCTGATAAACCATTCCATGAATATCAAAGAATGAGATCCCCATAACTTTCCCAGCAGAAACAACCACTTTTGCTCTTTTGGGGGTTGGTGATGAAGGAGATTTCCACACTGAGCTTTGCTGTTTTCTCTAAGGATGAAAATGCTGTAACCAAGTTTCATCAGCAGTGATTACGTTTGAAAGAAACTGCGAATCTTCCTCTAACATCAACTTTAACTGCATGCAGACCTGCATACGAATGTCCTTTTGTTCGGGAACCAACAATCTTGGAACCCATCGCGCACAAACACGTCTCATGTGTAATGTTTCTGTCACCAACGTGTGGGTGGCACCCAATGAAATGTTCAGTATTGCAGAAAGTGATCCTAAGGTAATTCGTCGATCCTCTCTCACAATGGCAGCAGCAGTGTTGATGTTTTCTTCCGTAAGAGCAGTAAGTGGAGCACCGGGTCCACCTTCCTTTAAAATTGATTGTCTCCCCTCTTTAAACATTTTAAAGCACCTTCGAGCTGTGCTGTAGGGAAGAACAGACTCTCCATAGGCCTCCTGTAACATTATATAGGTCTCAACTGAAGTTTTGTTGAGACAACAGCAGAATTTCAAAGCCGCATGTTGTTCCTCGCGTGTACCAACAATGAAACTACTACAGCGTGTTTTTTTTTTCATATTAAGCTAGTCTTATTATATATAATCTTATTATATAATAAGACTGAATTTTACTGCGAAAAATTATGACCGTATGAAATTATGATCTTTCTTTATTGAACAGCCCTCGAATATTTGTTCTTGATTACTTTCCTAATTGGTTTTAAAGTCTGAACCATAGAGCATATAATTCAGTTTTATACACTAGAGGGCTGCGAGGAATTCATAATGTTTTCGACCAGGAATTATTGTGAGGTCATCGGATTAAATAATTTCTAATAGTGACATTAATCGGTGATAACTTCTCCTTGCATCCATTATTAGAGGCAGTGGTGAAGTCTGCGGGGGCGATTTGGAAGGATCTCTCAAAAAATGGTTCCTAGCATGTCTTTGAAGACTAACAGAAACGCTGGGACAAGTGCATCGCATTCAGCGGAGAATATTTTGAGAAGGACCATCAAACTTATGAGGATGGGTAAAGGTACGTTGTCAAAAAAAATGTGATCATTCTTTACTGAACAGCCTTCGTACATTGAAAGGATACAGCAAGTAACTAAAATAAAAGAACGTACAGTGTCAAAGTGGTGAGTGTACTGGACTCGAACCCGCCAACTCCATTATGCGAGTACCCCATTTTGTTCATTAAGACTTACTATATCTGATGTATGGAATTAAAACAGTTAACTGTGAGAGGAATGCATGCATATACTTTTAAAATTCTCCTCCTCTTGCTGTGAAATTGCCGGAGTGATTTATGTCCAAGTTTCAAGTCAACATCTTCACAGTGAATTTTCATGGTCATCACGTTTGGACACCGTTGAAAAGAACTGCATTCTCAGAGGTAAGCAATGATATATTAAAATCATATTTTCAAAAGAACCTATTTAACACTTTCAGAGCTGCCTCGCTCATCTGTTTTGCTATAATACGTGTAAGATTTATAACTTGTTCCGATGCACCAGAAAAGCGTACATCTACTCCCTGTATGACTTTGGACATTAATTGTTCCACCACGTGTTCTTAGGTCTCCCGAAGCTCAGGAACTCTCATATGTTGTTCTTACACCCATTTCTCGAATAGCTCATACAACTTATTATTATAAACCGCTATTCTTCAATCCAGTTCTTGATAATAATCGAATTGAACAACTCCAGACATTTTCTTATTACAGATTTTCTTGTATCTACAACGAAAACCTGAGAATGCAACAAGCTTATGTGATAGTCGAATCCTTTCAGAGGTAATGGTTAGGTAATGCTTTAAAATTTCGATTTATATATGCATTTATTTTAATTTGCGTCCTCCAAATTTAAGTAATATCTGACGATTAGTGAAATGATGCTCAAACGGGTACAGGGTACATAGAGCTTAGAGTTAACAGACATTCATATTTCAGGATAAGGGAAAGCCTCTAAAGTTAAGTCATATCGGACGATGAATGAAATGATGTTCAAATGAGTACAAGGTACATAGAGCTTAGAGTTACCAGACATTCATCTTTCAGTATAAGGGAAAGCCTCCAACGTTAAGTCATATCGGACGATGAATGAAATGATGTTCAAATGAGTACAAGGTACATAGAGCTTAGAGTTACCAGACATTCATCTTTCAGTATAAGGGAAAGCCTCCAACGTTAAGTCATATCAGACGATGAATGAAACGATGTTCAAATGAGTAGAGGGTACATAGAGCTTAGAGTTACCAGACATTCATCTTTCAGTATAAGGGAAAGCCTCCAACGTTAAGTCATATCGGACGATGAATGAAATGATGTTCAAATGAGTACAAGGTACATAGAGCTTAGAGTTACCAGACATTCATCTTTCAGTATAAGGGAAAGCCTCCAACGTTAAGTCATATCAGACGATGAATGAAACGATGTTCAAATGAGTAGAGGGTACATAGAGCTTAGAGTTGCCAGACATTCATCTTTTATGATAAGAGAAAACCTCCAACGTTAAGTCATATCGGACGATGAGTGAAATGATGTTCAAATGAGCACAGGATACATAGAGTTAAGAATTACGGCGCATTCTTCTTTCCGGATATGGGAAAATCTCCAACGCTAAGTCATATCGGACGATAAATGAAATGATGTTCAAATGAGTACAGGGTACGTAGAGCTTAGGGTTGTCACACATTAATATATCAGGATAAGGGAAAACCTCCAACGTTAAGTCATATCGGACGATAAATGAAATGATGTTCAAATAAGCACAGGGTACATAGAGCTTAGAGTTACCAGACATTCATCTTTCAGGATAAGGAATAACCTCTAACGTTAAGTCATATCAGACGATGAATGAAATGATGATCAAATAAGTACAGGGTACATAGAGCTTAGAGTTACCAGACATTCCTCTTTCAGGATAAAGGAAAACCTCCAACGTTAAGTCATATCGGACGATGAATGAAATGATGTTCAAACGAGTACATAATTGTCTAACCTTTCATGGCAGACACTCGGCTCTATTTGTGTTTCGACACTTACTGTACGACAGGTTACTAATATTTCGGTTTTCTAATAAACAGTATAACAAACGAATACAGCGCTGTGTTACTGAAGGTCATTAAACTCAGTGCAAAGCCATGTAATATAATAAGATTAATGTGGGTAATGTTTATCAAAATATCAGAATATTTGAAAATGTTTTAAAATAAAATGAACCTCGTATGCTACTTCCAGAAAATTTATAATTTATGTTTATTTTCTCATGAATTACAGAACTTAAGTACTAAGTTGAATATTTAAGCTACTTTCTGTTGTTTTTTTTTTTTTTTTTTTTTTTTTTTTTTTTTTTTTTTTTTTTTGATAATGCTGCTCACAGATATTTTTACAAAAATAATTTTCTTGCATTCAGAGAAACACGGAATATTCCGAAATATTTCTAGAATTCTGGAGTAGAACATAGTACAACCACCACTTGCCGAAATTATAAAGTAGTTTATAAAAAATTCCATATGTGAAGGTATGTCTGTGTGTGTGTGTGTGTGTGTGTGTGTGTGTGTGTGTGTGTGTGTGTGTGTGTGTGTGTGTGTGTGTGTGTGTGTGTGTGTTTTTCTGTAAGTAGCATAATTTAAAAGCTTGTGTGTTTCAAATTTCAAAATTGTTATGTAAATTCAGCGTTTGTGAAGGATGCGAAACGAAATTTTTCAAGAAGATCTCCCCATTCCATACTGATATTTGCATGAAACATTTTTCGATACTTTTGGTTTTCTCTGCCATCGTTAATGGTTTGTAATAAAATACTATAAGTTTTATATATTTCTATGAAATATATGAAATACGTATCTTGAGTTTTATGGAAATAGAGTGGCTTTAACTGTGGTTTTAACAGAGCTCAGTTCTGTTTTAGGGAAACACAGTTTCTGTCAAATACTTTCTTCTGTAGAATGAACTATTTCAAAGATATCCCTTGTTATTTTTCTGAATTTTCCATTATTTATAGGTATGGTTTCTTAAATAGGAGTCATTCTTATCTATTCCTTTGACCATGGGAAGTGAACAGAATTTCAGACTCGTCACTTAGCGACCAGTCCTTTAAAACATTTGACTATCACTTAAAAGCTACTGTATATCCTTTACCTACAGTAAGATAATATTTACCTGGATTAACATGAAGTAGATAGAGAGACATGCGTCTGTAGGAACTGTTTCTACAAGAATGGAAAAGGTCATGTGCTGCAACACAAAATATTATTTTTAATTATTATTTGAAGCAGCATATAACCTGCAATTAATGAGAAAACTTCACATCTCATTTTTATTACATCTATATACTATAAGTAAGAGTTAAGGAAATTAATACTAATTTCTTCTTATATAGCCGTACATAGCTAATTGTAACACTTAATTTAGTTCCATATAACTTGAGAATCGCCAAAGGTCATTTTTAGGAAGGTGTTTTCACTTTCGTTCGAAAGGACACCAGAAGCACCAACCTTCTTCGCTTCTGGAAGCAGCATTAAATCAGTGAAGGGATGGATGATCGTTTGGACAAGAAAATATGTGAGAAGAAAGGGAGGGAGAGGACCTGCACCAGACGGTCATCCGTAAAAAAATATAGCTGGCATATAAAAGCTCCTGATGGCTTGATTTACTGCCCTTCCATAAGAAAGGAGATTCCGTTGAGTGTGATGGTCTCTGTCACATGCATATGCACCCTTACATCGCCACTCCAGGCTGTGGCTTACATTGGAATATTCGGTGCAGAATCCTTATCATCATCATCATTATTCACTTCAGGGTCTAGGCTTTTGGTCTGTACCTGCTGTCCATAGTTTAAATTATTTTAATTTAGGGATTTGCCATGTAGTAGAGTAGGATATTTCATCAGGTTTTATTTTGGTTTTCTTTTTCTTTTTTTACTGTATTTGTAGGATTCCTGATGAATTTTTATGTAATTAATTGTGTTGTTTTAATTTCAATGAATTAAAAGTTTGAAAAATGATGCTCAAATGAGTACAGGGTCCATAGAACTTAGAGTTACCAGACATTTATCTTTCAGGATAAGGGAAAACTCCGGAAAAACCCTCATCTAAATAATTCAACCTGACTTAGTTCGAACTTGAGACCTCCCATCTGTCAGTGGCTGCCGGCATCCGTGATCAGTCTGAATGCTTTTGCAGCACGCCTAACCTCAACAGCATTTAACCACAGGTAGGAATTTGGATTTGTAGTAGAACGCACTGCCCGCTACACATTTATGAAATAGCACTTCTTTTGGTAAATTGTTACCGCAATCTCTTAATGGGATTAAGAGAAATGAAATGAAACGATCAATGAAAAGTAGTTCAAAGGAACCCAGGCTTACAGTTACCAGACATTCATATTTCAGGATAACAGAAATACTCCAACGTTAAATCATATGAATGAAATGATACTCAAATGAGTAAAGGATACATAGAGCTCAGAGCTACTACACATTCATCTTTCTTCAGTTTATGAGAAAGCCTCCAACGTTAAGTCATATGGGACGATGAATGAAATAATTTTCAAATGAGTACAGGGTACATAGAGCTTGGAGTGACTAGACATTCATCTTTCAGAAAAGGGAAAGCCCGCAAGTCTAAGTCATATCGGACAAAGAATGAAATAATTTTCAAATGAGTACAGGGTACATAGAGCTTAGAGCTACCAGACATTCATCTTTCAGTACAAGGGAAAGCCTCTAACGTTCTCATATCGAACGATGAATGAAATAATGTTCAAATGAGTACCATAGAGCTTAGAGTGACCAGACATTCATCTTTCAGGATAAGGGAAAGCCTCCAACGTTAAGTCATATCGGACGATGAATGAAATAATGTTCAAATGAGTACCATAGAGCTTAGAGTGACCAGACATTCATCTTTCAGGATAAGGGAAAGCCTCCAACGTTAAGTCATATCGGACGATGAATGAAATAATGTTCAAATGAGTACCATAGAGCTTAGAGTGACCAGACATTCATCTTTCAGGATAAGGGAAAGCCTCCAACGTTAAGTCATATCGGACGATGAATGAAATAATGTTCAAATGAGTACCATAGAGCTTAGAGTGACCAGACATTCATCTTTCAGGATAAGGGAAAGCCTCCAACGTTAAGTCATATCGGACGATGAATGAAATAATGTTCAAATGAGTACCATAGAGCTTAGAGTGACCAGACATTCATCTTTCAGGATAAGGGAAAGCCTCTAACGTTCTCATATCGAACGATGAATGAAATAATGTTCAAATGAGTACCATAGAGCTTAGAGTGACCAGACATTCATCTTTCAGGATAAGGGAAAGCCTCCAACGTTAAGTCATATCGGACGATGAATGAAATAATGTTCAAATGAGTACCATAGAGCTTAGAGTGACCAGACATTCATCTTTCAGGATAAGGGAAAGCCTCCAACGTTAAGTCATATCGGACGATGAATGAAATAATGTTCAAATGAGTACCATAGAGCTTAGAGTGACCAGACATTCATCTTTCAGGATAAGGGAAAGCCTCCAACGTTAAGTCATATCGGACGATGAATGAAATAATGTTCAAATGAGTACCATAGAGCTTAGAGTGACCAGACATTCATCTTTCAGTACAAGGGAAAGCCTCCAACGTTAAGTCATATCGGACGATGAATGAAATAATGTTCAAATGAGTACCATAGAGCTTAGATCTACCAGACATTCATCTTTCAGTGCAAGGGAAAGCATCTAACGTTGTCTTATCGGACGATGAATGAAATAATGTTCAAATGAGTACCATAGAGCTTAGAGTGACCAGACATTCATCTTTCAGTACAAGGGAAAACCTCCAACGTTAAGTCATATCGGACGATGAATGAAATAATGTTCAAATAAGTACCATAGAGCTTAGAGTGACCAGACATTCATCTTTCAGTACAAGGGAAAGCCTCCAACGTTAAGTCATATCGGACGATGAATGAAATAATCTTCAAATGAGTACCATAGAGCTTAGAGTGACCAGACATTCATTTTTCAGTACAAGGGAAAGCCTCTAACGTTGTCTTATCGGACGATGAATGAAATAATCTTCAAATGAGTACCATAGAGCTTAGAGTGACCAGACATTCATTTTTCAGTACAAGGGAAAACCTCCAACGTTAAGTCATATCGGACGATGAATGAAATAATGTTCAAATAAGTACCATAGAGCTTAGAGTGACCAGACATTCATCTTTCAGTACAAGGGAAAACCTCCAACGTTAAGTCATATCGGACGATGAATGAAGTAATGTTCAAATAAGTACCATAGAGCTTAGAGTGACCAGACATTCATCTTTCAGTACAAGGGAAAGCCTCCAACGTTAAGTCATATCGGACGATGAATGAAATAATGTTCAAATGAGTACCATAGAGCTTAGAGTGACCAGACATTCATTTTTCAGTACAAGGGAAAGCCTCTAACGTTGTCTTATCGGACGATGAATGAAATAATGTTCAAATGAGTACCATAGAGCTTAGAGTGACCAGACATTCATCTTTCAGTACAAGGGAAAACCTCCAACGTTAAGTCATATCGGACGATGAATGAAATAATGTTCAAATGAGTACCATAGAGCTTAGAGTGACCAGACATTCATCTTTCAGTACAAGGGAAAGCCTCCAACGTTAAGTCAAATCGGACGATGAATGAAATAATCTTCAAATGAGTACCATAGAGCTTAGAGTGACCAGACATTCATTTTTCAGTACAAGGGAAAGCCTCCAACGTTAAGTCATATCGGACGATGAATGAAATAATGTTCAAATGAGTACCATAGAGCTTAGAGCTACCAGACATTCATCTTTCAGTGCAAGGGAAAGCCTCTAACGTTGTCTTATCGGACGATGAATGAAATAATGTTCAAATGAGTACCATAGAGCTTAGAGTGACCAGACATTCATCTTTCAGTACAAGGGAAAGCCTCCAACGTTAAGTCATATCGGACGATGAATGAAATAATGTTCAAATGAGTACCATAGAGCTTAGAGTGAACAGACATTCATCTTTCAGGACAAGGGAAAGCCTCCAACGTTAAGTCATATCGGACGTTGAATGAAATAATGTTCAAATGAGTACAGGATACATAGAGCTTAGAGTGACCAGACATTCATCTTTCAGAAAAGGGAAAGCCCGCAACGCTAAGTCATATCGGACAAAGAATGAAATAATTTTCAAATGAGTACAGGGTACATAGAGCTTAGAGTGACCAGACATTCATCTTTCAGTACAAGTGAAAGCCTCCAACTTTAAGTCATATCGGACGATGAATGAAATAATGTTCAAATGAGTACCATAGAGCTTAGAGTGACCAGACATTCATCTTTCAGTATAAGGGAAAGCCTCCAACGTTAAGTCATATCGGACGATGAATGAAATAATGTTCAAATGAGTACCATAGAGCTTAGAGTGACCAGACATTCATCTTTCAGTATAAGGGAAAGCCTCCAACGTTAAGTCATATCGGACGATGAATGAAATAATGTTCAAATGAGTACCATAGAGCTTAGAGTGAACAGACATTCATCTTTCAGGACAAGGGAAAGCCTCTAACGTTGTCTTATCGGACGATGAATGAAATAATGTTCAAATGAGTACCATAGAGCTTAGAGTGACCAGACATTCATCTTTCAGTACAAGGGAAAGCCTCCAACGTTAAGTCATATCGGACGATGAATGAAATAATGTTCAAATGAGTACCATAGAGCTTAGAGTGAACAGACATTCATCTTTCAGGACAAGGGAAAGCCTCCAACGTTAAGTCATATCGGACGTTGAATGAAATAATGTTCAAATGAGTACAGGATACATAGAGCTTAGAGTGACCAGACATTCATCTTTCAGAAAAGGGAAAGCCCGCAACGCTAAGTCATATCGGACAAAGAATGAAATAATTTTCAAATGAGTACAGGGTACGTAGAGCTTAAAGTGACCAGACATTCATCTTTCAGGACAAGGGAAAGCCTCCAGCGTTGTCATATCGGACGATGAATGAAATGATGCTCAAATAAGTACAGGCTACATGGACCTTAGGGTTACCATACATTCATCTTTTAGAATAAAAGAAAACCTTCAACATTAAGTCATATCGGACGATGAATGAAGAAATGATCAAATGAGCCCAGGATACATATAGCTCAGAGTTACTAGACATTCATCTTTCAGGTAAGGGAAAACCTTGAAAGAAGCCTTATCCAGATAGCTCACCCTGACCGAGATCCGAATTCAGGACCACTTGAATGTAACGCAGGTACGCTACCCTACGACATTATCAGCGTTTCCAAGAGTGTGATACGATGGTTTTCAGGAAAGTTCTACAACTCCATACTACCCAATACACATAAAATATGTTGAAAATTTGATACTTTCGAAAGTTTTATTAAAATATGCATGCTCCAGATATTTTCGTGAAAAATTAATTATATCTTGATTTGTATTGAGATATTTTGTAAACTATGCTCCTTTCTGAATGACCTTTGCAGAATTTATACATCAGAAGAATTAGATGAAATCTTGTTACTTACCTAAATAATATAGATATCAGAAATATTTGGAAGTATTCCTTGTTATTGGTATAAAACTTATACACAAATAAAAATATGAAATTCTGTTTTCTAATTTTCTGGACATACAAAGAGGTGAAGCTAAATTTTTGTGCTCATGCGATGTTTGAAGATGCTATGATGAAGCACCACGTTGTGGCACCATCTTGAAGCAGGATTATTTGGGAGAAGGTGGATGCAGATTGATTTCTCATCTTTGGTGACGATCCTGAATAAATCCAGAAGTTTCTCCTGCAGCTCTGGATAATAAGGCACATCTGTAATTGTTGAGCGATGAGATCGTTTTCGTTACTAGGATCGCGGTAACGGGTCTGATAAAGTTATTATTATTAGTTTTGAATAATGAATAATACTTTTCTTAATCAAAGATGGAAACTTAATTCCTCATAAACAATTTTAAATACTTTGATACAATTACAAATACCAGGGATTTTCAATAAAGAAGGATCATAATTTTTTACGGTCATAATTTTTCGTATTAAAATTCAATCTTATTATATTCTATTAGCTCTAATGTGAAACAAACAGCCCGTAGTAGTTTCATTGTTGGTACTACTGGTTCCCGCCTGTGAGAACCAGGCAAGTTCAGACATGTTCGGAATCACCTAGCGCTGTAATGGAGGTAACATGCAGTTAAAGTTGGTGTTAGAGGAAGATCCGGAGTTGCTTTCAAATGTAATCACTGCTGATGTACCTTAGCTATATCATTTTGAACCTGAGAGCAAACAGCAAAGCCCAGTGTGGAAATCTCCTTCATCACCAACCACCAAAAAAGCAAAAGTGGTTGCTTCTGCTGGGAAAGTTATGGTCATCTCATTCTTTGATATTCATGGAATGTTTTATCAGCATGTTGTACCTGCACACACATCAGTAACTGGACAATACTAGAGGGATGTCCTGAAAACATTGCAAGTCCATATCAGGTGTAAAAGACCACATTTCCGTGAAGCAGGCTGGATGCTGCACCACGATAATGCGCAGCCGCATATTGCCAATGTTGTTGCTGAATATCTTGCAAAAATCAACGTGAAGTGCATACCTCACCCTCACTATAGTTCGGATTTAACTCTATGTGACCTTTTTCTATTCCCTAACTTGAAGAAACACCTTCGTGGGTGGCATTATCCATCATCAGAAACAGTGGTGAAGGCTGCGGAGGCTATTTTGAAGTATCTCTCAAAAATGGTTTCCAGCATGTCTTTGAAGACTGGCAGAAACGCTGGGACAAGTGCATCGCATTCAGGGGAGACTATTTTGAGAAGGACCATCAAAATTATGAGGATGAGTGTCAAAAAAATTGTGATCATTCTTTATTAAACAGCCGTCGTATTATCAATGTAGTCTTTTTACAACCAGCGGTAGATTCCACGGGGAACTATTTCTTCTCTTGCGCACACACTACTTATACATCATTGATGTATACACAAAATTGTTTCTGCACATACTAGGGTAGACAAATATACGTCTTACCCCTAAAACCTTTATAAGCAGAACAAAAATTTTTAAAACATTCAACAACTTATCATGTTACGTTGTCATGGTTACACCATTTTCTACTTTACATTACTTCTTTATTTCATTACAAATACTAATCTTACTATTCCTAACAAACATGAAATATCTAAAACAACTGCTACAGTGAATCGAATTTCAAAGCCTCCTGCAAGGACATTAGCAACAGAGTGACGTGTAGTAGGTGTGGAAATAAGTGTTCGTGCAAATAGTTTGAACAAAAGTGCAATGTAATTGCGATCGTATTGGACAACCAACTGCTATTGACCACGTTACGTCACATTTCATCTAGTTGAGCCTTTAACTGCAGAGATTGCCAACAGTAATAATTCCAGATTGTACCAAGGGACTGTAAGACCGTGAACTTTCCTTAGGGGACCTTGTCGAAGAGGTCATGGCCTATTTCTCCCTTCTTGGTTGGACCACCACGAGATTCCTACCAATTAATACCACAACAAAAGAATATATATATGACCGGGAGAGAGAGGGGGCAGCAGACCAATCAGAAGCCAGCCATATTACTTGACTCTTATTGTGGGATGTCAGGCTGGTAATAAATACCGAATATCTGGACGAGTAATGTATGCAGATTGAAAGTCATGGAGATTAATCTGACCCCTATACACTTACTTAACAGCTGGAATCACGTAGACATAACAAACATATCTGCAGACAAGATTGCAAAACATGATTGATTGGCACTTTTGTGAATACTCTCAAACTCTTCAAGTTCTGTCACTTCGGCACTTGAGAAAATAAGCACAGAATTAATACGACGGCTATTTAATAAAGAATGATCACAATTTTTTCGGCAACGTACCTTTACTCATCCTCATAATTTTGATGGTCCTTCTCAAAATAGTCTGCCCTGAACGGGATGCACTAGTTCCAGCGTTTCTGCCAGTCTTCAAAGGCATGCTGGAAAATATTTTTGAGAGATCCTTCAAAATCACCTCGGCAGCCTTCACCATTGCTTCTGATGATGGATAATGCCTCCCACGAAGGCGTTTCTTCAAGTTAGGGAATAGAAAAAGGTCACATGGGGCTCAATCTGGGCTATAGGGAGGGTGAGGGA